>CM066042.1:203176574-204564074 GCA_033557465.1 Ichthyophis bannanicus | reverse complement strand
GATGCCCTCGGTAGAAAGTGCTTCCAGGGCTCTATGCTTGCTTGCCATGTCCAGACCTACCAGCTGTACATGGGCATGTACCTTCGAGACCTGGCAATGGAGATTGCCGGGTTCTCAGCTGGTCTGTCCGAGGAACCTTTGCAGAGGTTCAAGGCCTTGTTTTCTGGTATTCGAGAGTGCTCAAAGTTTATATCTCGAGCAGCCTACGATGGATTTGAGGATTCGGCCCGGGTAGCAGGGGCCGGCATCGGTGCACGCCACCAGGCCTGGCTACAATCCTCAGACCTCGAGCCATGGGTACAGGACAAGTTGGTCGATGTCCCTTGCTGAGGTGAAAACCTCTTTGGCAAGCCTATGGCCGAAAAGGCTGCAGAACTCGAGACCGAGACTCTTACCCGGACAAGGCTGTCCAGGAAAACCTCTGCCCCTTCTCAGAAGAAGAAGGGCTCGGGGAAAAAGACCTTTTACCCGAGGAAGACCACTGCCTACAAAACCTACCCTCACTACCAGGCCTCTGCAGCTCCCCAACAGGGCCAGCAGGCCAAGGGGCAGGGTCATGGGCCCCGTAGGTAGAAGACTCCCAAGCCTCCTACTCTGGCTCCTGCTCAGCAGGGAGGGGGTTTTTGACTATGCCAGCATAGCTTCTCCTCCTCTCCAGGGCACAGGAGGTCGGCTGACCCTGTACGCAGACAGGTGGCCAGCCATCACAGGGATACTTGGGTGTTGAGCATCATCGAAAAGGGCTATCTGCTCCACTTCACCCAGATACCCCCCTCCTACTTTCCAGGGGAGCCTCCAAGACCCCCTCTGCACAGAAACTTACTCCTTCAGGAGTTGGAAGGCTTACTAAAGGACCAGGCGGTGGAACCGGTGCCTCACCACCTGGAAGGGCAAGGCTTCTACTCGAGGTACTTCCTGCTACCAAAAAGAACAGGAGGCCTCAGACCCATCCTCGACCTGAGAAATCTGAACAAGTTTCTGGAGAGGGAAAAGTTCAAGATGCTTACCCTTGGAATCTTACTGCACTACCTCCAACAGGGAGATTGACTATGCTCCTTAGACCTGAAGGATGCTTATACTCACATCCTCATCCATCCAAGTCACAGACAATTCCTCAGATTTGTGGTGGGAGGAAAACACTTCCAGTACAGAGTGCTTCCTTTTGGCCTCACCTCCGCCCCCAGGGTTTTTACAAAATGCCTGGCGGTGGTTGCGGCCTACCTCAGGAACCAGTGGATCTTTGTTTTCCCTTACCTGGACGACTGGCTTATCAGGGGCCAGTCTCCACAAGAGGCCAGGCAGGCCACCTTCAGAACCATATCCCTGCTTCAGCACCTGGGGTTCTGGATAAACTTCCCCAAGTCCACTTTAGTCACCTTACAGGACGCAGAGTTCATAGGGGCAAGATTGGATACCATCCATGCAAAGGCCTATTTGCCTGTGGACAGAGCTCACAGGCTGATAAAGTTGGCCGGCCAGTTTCAGGCGAACTCTCTGGTCTCGGCCAAACACTTCCTCCGGCTCTTAGGTCACATGGCTTCCACAGTGCATGTCACCCCACATGCCCGGCTGCACATGAGGCCGGCTCAGTGGTACCTCAGGGCACAGGGAAATTGTCAGACAGAATAAAGGTGTCCAAACTCTTGGTGGACTCCTTACGCTGGTGGAGGCATCTCCCAAATCTGGTTGGGGTGTTCCTTTTCAGGCCTCCCCACACACTCAGGTACTGACAACCGATGCTTCCCTGCAGGGCTGGGGGGCACACTGCCATGGGGCCTGCACCCAAGGCCTGTGGTCTCCGTGGGAGGCCGCCCAGCAGATCATCCTGTTGGAATTGAGAGCCATTCGACTGGCCTTACGGACTTTCTCTCAGATCCTGTCTCACCTGTCTGTCCTAGTTCAGACGGACAACCAGGTGCCTATGTTCAACAAGCAGGGAGGCAAAGGATCCAGGCTTCTGTGCCTGGAAGCACAAGCTCTCTGCTCCTTGGCTGTCAATCGGGGCATGACCCTCAGGGCGGTCTACCTCCCAGGGCAGGAAAACTACCTGGCGGAGAGGCTAAGCAGACTCCTGCAGCCTCACGAGTGGCAATTGGATCCTCTAGTAGTTCAACAGATCTTTCTGAAGTGGGGACTTCCGACCATGGATCTTTTTGCCAGTCCGCTGAACAGGCAACTAGCCAGGTTCTGTTCCAGGCAACCGCATCCCTTGAGAACAGCGCCAGATGCATTCCTGATCCCCTGGTCAAAGATCCTGCTGTATGCCTTTCCCCCCACACCTCTGGTGTCCCGGACTCTATTCAAAATCCAACAGGACCGAGCCACGGTGATCCTGATAGCCCCCAGGTGGCCCAGGCAGCCGTGGTTCCCTCTTCTTCTGCATTTGGCAGTGGATACTCCACTTCCTCTGGGGTTGCAACCCGACCCTTCTGACTCAGGATCAGGAGTCCCTCTTGCATCCCAACCTCGAATCCCTCAATTTGATGGCCTGGCTGCTGAAAGGCTAGTCCTTGCTCCCTTGCTCCTATCAAGGGAGGTTGAAGAGGTGATGTTGGCCTCCAGGAAGCATTCCACTAGGAAGGCCTATGCTCTGAAGTGGTGTAGGTTCTCTACTTGGTGTTCTCAACAGCAAGAGGACCCCTTCTTCTGCTCGGTCCAGGTGGTGCTACAATACCTGCTCCACCTTTCCAACCTAGGACTTCAGTCCAACTCTGTCCGGGTTCACCTCAGTGGCCTCTCTGCTCACCACTCGCCGGTGGAGGGACAATCTCTCTCAGGCCACCCTCTGGTGTCTCGCTTTCTCAGAGGCCTGCTTCTGCTTAAGCCTCCTATTCGTCCACTGGCCACTGAGTGGGATCTCAATGTCGTCTTGCAGCAAATGACTCGCCCACCTTTTGAGCCGATGGCAACCGGCCATTTACGTTTCCTCTCCTGGAAGGTGTTGTTCCTTGTTGCACTCACCTCGGCTAGGCGGGTGAGGGAGCTTCAGGCCCTGGTCTCGGATAGGCCGTATACCAGGTTCTATAGGAACAGGGTAGTCTTGCGGACTCATCCTAAGTTCCTTCCAAAGGTAGTGTCCTCCTTCCACCTCAACCAGGAGGTGGTACTTCCAACGTTCTTTCACAGGCCGCATGCCAGTAGGGCCGAAACTGTCTTGCATACCCTGGATTGTAGAAGGGCGCTGTCCTTTTACCTAGAACGTACGCAGGGGCATAGAAGGGCTTCTCAGCTCTTCATTTCCTTTGACCCAAATAAATTGGGGTTGCCTCTCACTAAGCGTACGTTGTCCATTTGGGTGGCAGACTGTATCACCTGGGTGTACAGGGCAGCTGGCCTCTCCCTGGAGGGTCGAGTCACGGCCCACCGGGTCAGGGCGAAGGCCACATCAGTAGCTCACTTCCGTTCTGTTCTGTTGGCAGACATCTGCCGGGCTGCTATTTGGTCTTCAAGCCAGACTTTTGCGGACCACTACTGCCTCGAGAGGGAGTCCTGTAGGGACAGTGCTTTCAGGCAAGCGGTATTCCGTAATCTCTTTGAGGTTTAGGCAACTCCTACCCTTCGGCCCTGGTGTTGGGCTACCGGTCAGGTGTGGTCTCAGAGAAGATTCTCTCACTGTTGCTGAGGCTCTAGAGGGAGCTCTATTTTCAGCCTGGGTTCCTGGTAGCCCAGAGCTAGGGAATCACCCATATGTGAGGACTGACTTTCTGCTTGGTCCTGGAGAAAGAGTAGTTACTCACCTGTAACATGTGTTCTCCAGGAGCAGTAGGAATCAGTCCTCACAACCCTCCCTCCTCCCCTTGTAGTTGCAGTTGTATATAGTTCATTTTCTTTTTGTGCTGTCTTTCAGCTATGTCATTAGACTGAGCAAGATGGCACCTTTGGGCGGGAACGGGACTGCGCATGCGTGCCTGCATTCCCAAAGGCTTTCTTTGAAAGCTGGGGAAATGCTTCACATGGGGGCTCCGTCGACGCTGACGTTACCCATATGTGAGGACTGATTCCTGCTGCTCCTAGAGAATACCTGTTACAGGTGAGTAACTACTCTTTATGGACCTTTCCTCCAGGAACTTGTCCAAACCTTTTTTAAACCCAGCTACACTAACAGCCTTTACTACATCCTCCGGTAACAAATTCCAGAGTTTGATTTACATGTTGAGTGAAAAAATATTTTCTTTTGTTAGTCTTAAATAGTTTACCCTGTAGCTTCATTGCATGTCCCCTAGTCTTTCTATATTCTGATAACGTAAACAATCGATCTACATTTACCCGTTCCACTCCGTTCATTAATTTATAGACTTCTATCATATCTCCCCTCAGCCTTCTCTTTTCCAGGTTAAAGAGCCCTAACCTTTTTAGCCTTTCTTCATAGGAGTATCCTTCCATCCCCTTTACCATTTTGGTGGCTCTTCTTTGAACCTTTTCTAATAACGCTATATCCTTTTTAAGATACGGCGACCAGAATTGCACACAATATTCAAGGTGCGGTCTCACCATGGAACGATATAGAGGCATTATAATATCTTTTGTTTTATTTTCCATTCCTTTCCTTATGATACCTAGCATTCTATTTGCTCTCTTGGCTGCTGCTGCACACTGGGCCGAGGGTTTTAACATGTTATCCACAATGACACCTAAATCTTTTTCCTGGGTGGTGGTTCCTAATGTGGAACCTTGCATTGTGTAACCATAGTTTGGGTTGTTCTTCCCTAGGTGCATAACTTTGCACTTGTCCACATTAAATTTCATCTGCCATTTTGATGCCCAGTCTTCCAATTTATCAAGATCCTCTTGCAATTTTCCACAATCCTCTTGGGTTTTAACAACTTTAAATAGTTTTGTGTCATCTGCAAATTTGATAACCTCACTCGTTATGCCACTTTCCAGGTCATTTATGAATATGTCAAAAAGCAGCGGACCCAGCACAGATCCCTGGGGTACACCACTACTCACTTTTCTCCACTGGGAAAATTGGCCATTTAGCCCAACCCTCTGTTTTCTATCTTTTAACCAGTTCTTGATCCACAGTAGTACACTGCGTCCTATCCCATGACTCTTTAGTTTTGCCAAAAGTCTCTGATGAGAGGGACCTTGTGAAAGGCTTTCTGAAAGTCCAGATACATTATATCAACCGACTCACCTTTGTCCACCTGTTTGTTCACACTTTCAAAAAAACTTAACAGATTAGTAAGACAAGACCTTCCTTGTCTAAAGCTATGTTGGCTGTCTCCCATTAGGCCATGACTATCTACATGTTGAGTAATTTTATTCTTTATGATGGTTTCTACCATTTTTCCCGGTACTGACGTGAGGCTCACCGGTCTGTAGTTTCCCGCATCACCCCTGGAACCCTTTTTAAAAATTGGTGTTACATTGGCGATCCTCCAATCTTCAGGTATTAGAGATGATTTTAATGATAGTTCACAGATTACTAATAGCAGGTCTGCAATCTCATATTTCAGTTCTTTCAACACCCTTGGATGTATACCATCCGGCCCAGGTGATTTGCTACTCTTCAGTTTATCTAATAGTTGTAATACATCTTCCCGATGTATCGATATTTCCTTCAATTCTTCCCCACCTTTAAATACCACTTCAGTCATGGGTAACATCCCTACATCTTCCTCAGTAAAGACCAAAGCAAAGAATTCATTCAGTCTCTCCGCTATCGCCTTGTTGCCTCTTATTGCCCCTTTAACTCCTCTATCATCTAATGGACCATCTGACTCTCTTACAGGTTTTTTGCTAGGAATGTACTTTAAAAAATCTTTATTTCGCGTTTTTGCTTCTGCAGCAAGCTTCTTCTCAAATTCTCCCTTTGCCTGCTTTATCAATGCCTTGTATTTGACTTGCCAGTGCTTGTGCTGTTTCCAGGTTTCATCATTTGGCTCTTTTTTCCATTTCCTGAAAGATGCTTTTTTTGGCAACAACAGCCTCTCTGACCTCACCTTTAAACCATGCTGGCAGTTTTTTTGATTTCCTTCCACTTTTCTTTAAGTGTGGAATACAGCTGGTCTGAGCTTCCAAGATAGTATTTTTCAACAACACCCAAGTTGATTTAAGTCTTTAACCTTTGCAACTACTCCTTTTAGTTTTTTCTTAACTATTTTCCTCATTTTATCATAGTCTCCCTTTCGAAAGTTAAAAGGTAGTACTGTGGATTTCCTTACTATCCCTCCTCCACTAATTAAATCAAAAGTGATCATGCTATGATCACTATTGCCAAGTGGCCCCAAAACTCTTATCTCTTGCACTAGATCCGGTGTTCCACTAAGGACTAGGTCTAATATGGCTTCTCCTCTGGTCAGTTCATGAACCAGCTGCTCCAAGAAGTAGTCATTTATGTCATCTAGGAACTTTATCTCCCTAGCATGCCCTGCCGTGACACTGACCCAGTCTATACCAGGGTAATTGAAATCACCCATTATTATTACTGCGCTCTAACTTTTGTTAGCTTCCTTGATTTCTTTGAGCATTGAATCATCCATTTGTTCATTTTGGCCAGGCGGTCGATAGTTCACCCCCACTGCCATCGCCTTCCCCTTTTTACATGGAATTTCAATCCATAGAGATTCTACAGCAAATTTTGTTTCCTGCAAAACTTTAATCCTTTCTGACTCAATGCCCTCTCTAACATAGAGCGCAACCCCTCCACCAATTTGATCAGCTCTATCATTACGATACAGTTTGTACCCAGGTATCACAGTGTCCCACTGGTTGTCCTCCTTCCACCATGTCTCTGATATTCCAATCATACCTAACCTCTCATTTAGTGCTATATATTCTAACTCTCCCATCTTATTTTTTAGACTTCTAGCCCATCTGGGCAGCAGCAGAATGGGATAGTGTTGATGGCGGAGGATCACATTTCTGTGACAACAGCAACAACACCAAACTTAAACTGCACGGAAGAAAGGCCCGGCAGTCTACTTCTGTATTTTGCCATGAAAACCCAATGGATAGTTACAGCAAAACAAATTGTGCTATAGTGCTGGAAGATGAGACCCCCAGGTTGGAAGGCACTCAACTAGCTACTGGGGAAGAGCTGAAGACTTCTCAGAGTAAAGCCAGCATTTATGATGTGGTTGGATCAAAGCCCTCGGGACGTCTGACTGCTGATGTAGCTGCGCATGAAATGAGAGTCAGAAGCTGTAAAGATGTCTTACGCATTGGAACATGGAACGTACGAAGCATGAACCAAGGAAAGTTGGAGGTGGTCAGGAATGAAATGGAACGTGTACAACTTGATCTGTTGGGTGTCAGCGAACTTAAATGGACTGGCATCGGGCACTTTGCATCAGATGATCACATGGTCTACTATGCTGGAAATGAAAGACAAAGAAGAAATGGTGTTGCGTTTATAATAAAGAAGAAACTTGCAAGAACTGTAATGAAATACAGTGCAGTCAGCGAACGCTTAATCTCTATTCGTCTACGAGGAATGCCTATCAACACAACTATAATTCAAGTATATGCCCCAACAACAGCTGTAGAAGAGAATGAAATTGAAGAGTTATATGAACACGTACAAGCTGAAATTGACAGAGCATGCAAACAGGATATCCTGATAGTCGTGGGTGACTGGAACGCAAACGTTGGTAACAAAGAAGGCAACGTAGTTGGAAAATATGGACTTGACAACAGAAATGAAGCTGGAGAAAGACTGATAGAGTTCTGTAAGACCAACGATCTATTCATCTCAAACACCTTCTTCCATCAACACAAGCAGCGACTGTACACATGGACTTCACCCAATGGATTGTATAAAAATCAAATTGACTACATCTGTTGAAGTCAACGATGGAAAAGTTCTATAACATCAACAAAGAGAAAACCTGGAGCTGACTGTGGTACAGATCATCAACTACTAGTATGCAAACTCAAGCTAAAGTTGAAAAAGAGAAAACCACTCATGAATGCAGCAAAATATGACCTTGAGGATATACCACTGGATTTTAAGACTGCCTGTAAAATTGATTTGCTGCTTTAGATACAAATGACAGAGCTCCAGAAGAGTTATGGAATGACATCAAGAAGGTTGTGTTGGAAGAAAGCGAGAAGTCTCTACAAAAGGTGAAAAAGCAAAAACGGCCAAAATGGATGACGGAAGAACTCTGAAAATTGCCCAGAAACGCAGAGAAGCTAAAGCCAAAGGAGAAAGAAAGACAATAACAGAACTCAACAGAGATTTACAACGTGCAGCAAGACAAGACAAGGAAAAGTACTACAACGATGCATGCAAGGAAATAGAAGCAGAAACTATTAGAGGGAGAACAAGATCGGCTTTCCTAAAGCTACGAGAGTTAAAGAAAAAGTTCCAGCCTCGAATTGGAATGTTACAAGATGCTCAAGGGTCTATGTTGAATGATGCTGAGAAGATCAAGAAAAGGTGGAAGGAATATACAGAGTTTTTATATGATAAAGATCAAGTGGACCAACAGCCGTTTCAACCTGTACCTTATGATCGTGAACCATTGGTGATGAAAGAAGTTAAAGCAGCATTGAAAGCCTTATCAAAGAACAAAATACCAGACATTGATAGCATTCCCATAGAAGTATTACAGCAATTTGATGCAGCTGTTACTGTACTTAGAAGGCTCTGCCAAGAAATATGGAAGACAACATCATGGCTAACTGACTGGAAAAGATCTGTGTTTATACCAATACTAAAGAAAGGTGAGCCAACTGACTGTGGAAATTATCGCACAGTCGCTCTGATCCCACATGCCAGCAAGATTCTACTGAAGATTATTCAAAAGAGACTACAACCATACCTGGAACAAGAACCACCTGACGTGCAAGCAGGGTTCAGGAAAGGGCAAGGAACGAGAGACATCATTGCGGATGTGAGATGGATCCTTGAAAAGACTAAAGAATACCATATTCCGCATCTATCCTGATAGATGTCAATATGTAAATAGTTACCCATGTTCTCCAAGTTCTATTCCCTGTTATAATGTAAACTCAGTCTTCTCTGATCTGAGTATTCTTTGTTAAATGTAAACCGCACTGATAACAAATAGTGCGGTATATAAGAATTATTAAATAAAATAAAATAAATAAAAGGATATCTATTTGTGCTTTATCGACTATAGCAAGGCTTTTGACTGTGTAAACCATGAGAAACTCTGGGCCACATTAAGAAGCATGGATATACCAGAACACCTGGTCGTACTCTTGCACAATCTGTACATTGATCAAGAAGCAGCAGTTTGAACAGAAAAAGGAGAAACAGAATGGTTTAAAATAAGCAAAGGTGTAAGACAAGGCTGCATACTTTCCCCCTACCTGTTTAATTTATATGCACAACAAATCGTCAGAGAAGCAGGATTGTATGAAGACAACAGAGGTGTGAAGATTGGTGGAAGACTCATCAACAACCTTCGCTATGCTGATGATACCACATTACTGGCTGAAAGTGAAGATCTGAAACATTTGCTTCTCACAATCAAAGAACATAGTCTCAAAATGGGCCTGCACCTTAATGTAAAGAAGACAAAGATCATGACAACTGGCATAATCAACAGGTTCATCGTTGAAGGAGAAGAAATTGAAATTGTGAACAACTTTAACCTACTTGGATCAACTATCAATAAAGAAGCAACAAGCAGTCAAGAAATCAGACGATGCATTGCTCTTGGCAGAATGGCTATGAAAGACCTAGATAAGATTCTCAAGAGCAGAGATGTCTCTCTCCATACAAAGATTCAACTTGTTCAAGCCATGGTATTTTCAATAACATCATATGGATGTGAAAGCTGGACAGTGAAAAAGATAGACAGGAAGAAAATTGATGCCTTTGAATTATGGTGCTGGCGGCGAATACTGTGTATACCATGGACTGCCCGAAGAACAAACCAGTCGGTACTAGAGGAGATCAAACCTAAGCTTTCTTTAGAAGCTCAGATGACAAGACTTCGACTTTCATATTTTGGACACATCATGCGAAGAGAGAGATCATTAGAGAAAGACATCATGCTTGGCAAGATAGAAAGTCAGCGCAAAAGAGGAAGGCCAGCAATGAGATGGATCGATACAATAAGAGCAGCTACGGGTACCAGTCTGTCAATAATGAGCGGCCTGACTCAAGACCGAACACAATTTAGAATAGCTATCCAGAGGGTCGCCATGAGTCGACTCTGACTCGATGGCACTTAACAACAACAACAGCATTTGCATACAAGCATTTTAGAGACTATTTTATTCATATTAATTTGGCTATTGGTAGACATGGGTAATTTGGGATCTTTAAGCTCTTTCTGTTCCATACTCGAGGGCATTTGGGCTACTTTGCTCTTTTTTGGAACCTCTCTGCTTTTGGTAGTATCCTTCAAGGATACATTCTTCCGAACCATCCACTCTTGGGCGACTGTCGGCTTTCCCCTATTATCTAGTATAAAAGCTGCTCTATCTCCTTTTTAAAGGTTAATGCCAGCAGCCTGGTTCCATCCCGGTTAAGGTGAAGCCCATCCCTTCGAAAGAGCCCTTCCTTTCCCCAGAATGTTCCCCAGTTCCTAACAAATCCAAAACCCTCATCTCTGCACCATTGTCTCTCATCCACGCATTGAGACTCCGGAGCTCTGCCTGCCTTTTGGGTCCTGCACGTGGAACAGAGAGCATTTCGGAGAATGCTACCCTTGAAGTTCTGGATTTCATCTTCCTACCTAAAAGTCTAAATTTTGCCTCCAGAACCTCCCTACCACATTTTCCTATGTCATTGGTACCGACATGTACCAAGACAGCAGACTCCTCCCCAGTACTATCTAAGACCTTATCTAGGTGGCACGTGAGGTCCGCTACCTTTGCACCAGGCAGGCATGTTACCAGGCGATCCTCACGTCCACCAGCCACCCAGCTATCTACATGCCTAATGATCGAATCACCAACTATAACGGCTGTCCTAACCCTTCCATAGTGGCTCTTCTTGCGGCTTCGGTACCGTTAACATCGATATTCTCGGGAATGCAGCTGGGAGCATCGACCTTGATGACTTCATCCACTCTGGTGCAACAGCTGGCATCGGTCTTGCCTTTGACAGCGATGCATCATGCACAGAGTACCAGTACCGGTACCGGGCCTGGTATTAGCACCGATCATGAATCCTCCCTGGTCTACACAAAATTATCTGAGGGTATCAAAGATCATCACCTCTGTTCAGGACACTGTTGATATCGGTGATACTCTCTGACATTGGATTCGGAAACTTCCGATTCCGAACACAGATCCCTTGATTCCGAGGACCTCCAGGACATCGTCTCGAAGCCCTCGCCACTGTCCATTAGTACTCGCCGTGTCCCCTCCTGAAAATATGTCCTTTCAGGAATTTATCCAAGACACGGTGACTGGCCTTTCCATTCCGGGAGTGTCAGAACTGAGAGCGAAGGAATTGGAAATCCTCTAGTACCCCACAACCCTGAAAGAGGCCGCAACCCTCCCGGTACACCGGATCCTACATAATCTGATGCTAAAAATGTGGGAAATCCCCCTCACAGTTTCTCCCATAAGTCGCTGGTTAGACACCATGTAGAGTGCCTGAATGCCTTAGCTTCCAAACCCACAACTCCCACACCATTCTATATTAGTGGAATCGGCAATGTGCCTTATAAAAAATGATAAAAATCATACATCCTTTCCTCCGGGCAGAGAATCGAGGAATCTTGAATCCTTTGCTTGTCGATCCTTCTAAGCATCGATGCTATCTAGTAAAATAAATTCGTACATCCTTTACATGGGAATGTTCTTAAAGGAGCTTAATAAAGACTGGAAGGGATTTCTCCCTTTTCTTCAGGAGGAGAAGCATCCAGCTTTCCAGGCTGTTCTGGCTCACAGCCAAAATGTTTCAAAATTCATGAATAGAGATACTTTTGATGCCTTTGAGTCATCAAACAGGGCTTCCTCTGTTGCCATCGGGGCAAAGTGTCTGGCTTGTCTCCAAGCTTCTGTCATGGAACAGTGGGTCCAAGACAATTGGACAACACTGGTGAAAACCTGTTTGGGAAGAACTAGCGGGTGAAAGTGGGAGAGCTAGAGACAGATGATAGAACAATCAAAAGGCTCTCTAGAAAGACTTCTGATCCTTCTAAAAAGAGGGCACCTAATAAGAAACCTTTCTACCCCAAAAAGAGGATATTCTATCTGTCATACTCCCAGCCAGCCTACCAGGCCCCACAAAAACGACAGGGCTCTAAACAGGCTAAAAAGCCCAGACTAGCCAAACCATAACAGCGAACTCCTGCCACATCCAGTTTTTGACTCCTACATAGGGAACACGGCCAGCCTTCTCCTTCACATACCAGAGCCCACCACCATCCCAGGAAGACTGTCTCATTTTGTTCAACAGTGGCATTCTATCTCCACGAAGCAGTGGGTATTCAACATAATCCAGAGAGGTTACCAGCTAGATTTCTGAGAGCTTCCTCCTCCCCATTTCAAGGGAGACCTTCCTCCTCCCCATTTCAAGGGAGACCTTCCTCCTCCCCATTTCAAGGGAGACCTTCATTCCAAACCTCCCCTGGATATCGCTGCTCAAGCTAGAGATAAACATTCTCCTTTCCCAAGGAGCCGTAGAACCATTTCCAACAAACCAATGGTTCAAACGTTTCTACTCCCACCTACTTCCTCATTCCAAAGAAGTCAGGAGGCCAAAGACCCATTCTCGACCTCAGAGAACTGATCAAATTCCTCGTCAAGGAGAATTTCAAAATGATATCTCTGGGAACCCTTCTTCCCTACCTACAGGAACAAAACTGTCTTTGTTCCCTAGACCTCAAAGAGTCCTATACTCACATCTTGATACATCCAGACCACAGACAGTATCTACACTTCACCTGTCAGGGCATCCATTACCAATACAGGGTCAGTCCTTTCCATCTGGCATTCACAGCAAGGGTCTTCACAAAGTGCATGGCTGTCATAGCAGCTCATCTTCGGACCAGGAAAGTTTTCTTCTTCCCTTACTTAGACGACTGGCTCATAAAGGCAGACTCTCCTGGAGAACTCTGCTCATCTCAACAAAAAAACTCTTGCACTTCTGCAGTACCTGGGCTTTGTGATAAACTTCGCAAAGTCCCAACTCACTCCAACATATAAGTCAAAAAGGTTGGAATTCATAGGAGCCGTTCTGGACACAGCACAGTCCAGTGCCCTTCTCCCTCTGGATCGCATGAACAGGTTAGTGCAACTAGCTATCAACATGCGCCAACAACAGACAGCTATGGCTCGATGTTTTCTATCCCTCCTGGGACACACGGCCTCCACAGTTCACGTGGTCCCTTATGCGAGACTTCACATTCGTCAGTCACAATGGACCCTTTCAACCCAGTGAACCCAGTCCACAGGGGGCCTTCGGGGATGTCATCCAGATTAGACCGCTCTTGGCCCAGTCTCCTGTAGTGGTGCACCCCTGCAAACCTCGTAGGGTCACCTTTTCGGACACCCCTACCTCAGCATACCCTGACAACAGATGCTTCCAAGCAGGGTTGTCAAACACATCTGGATTCCTTATCCACACAAGGCCTGTGGACAACCCAGGACTCCATGCAGCAGATAAATCTACTCAAGCTTCGGGCAGTCAGCAATGCCCTCAAGGCCTTCCAGCACCACCTCTCAAACAGCCAGACCCTAGTCAGGACAGACAAATCAGGTGGCTATGTTTTATATAAACAAATGGGGGAAAGGGGGGATGGGCTCCCTACCCTTTTGTCAAGAAGCCTGCAAGCTCTGGGAGTTCGCCATCCTCCACCACATGCACTTCCGTGCAGTATACATTCCAGGAGAATCCAATCTCCTAGCAGACAAGGAGAGTCTGATACTGCAACCCTACGAATGGTCTTTAGACCCAACAGCAGTAGCAAAACTGTTCCACATGTGGGGAACACCAGTGATGGACCTCTTTGCCACTCTGCAGAATACTCAACTTCCTCAGTTCTGCTCCAGAGTCCCATCCACACTCAGCCTGGTGTCAGATGCCTTTATGATCCACTGGGGTCAGGGACTCCTCTCTGCATTTCCACCCATTCCCCTCATCTCAAAGACCCTCCTCAAGCTACAAGCAGACAAGGACTCTATGATTCTCATAGCCCCATGCTGGCCATGTCAACCCAAGTTCCTCCTTCTACTTCATCTAACGGAAACATCACCAATCCCACTGGAGCCCTTTTCCATCCCAGTCTGCAGTCCCTTTGACTGCATGGCTGCTGAAAGCGTATTCTTCCAGGACTTGCCATTGTCTACTGCTGTGAATCATATTCTCTTCTCCTCCAGAAAGCTCTCCACCAGGAAGACCTATTCTTTAAATGGCGTAGATATGCTTCATGGTGCTCTCAGAATGGTCATAAACCATTTGAAGCATCAGTACCTATGCTCCTCCTATATCATTTGCATTTATCTTCTCTGGGTCTTAAGATGAACTCCGTGCGAGTACACCTTAGTGCTATTTCAGCTTTCCATAGGCCTGTGGAAGACAGACTCATCTCCACAGCTCCTCTGGTAGCATGTTTTATGAGGGGTCTTCTCCTCACTAAACCACTCATCCGGCCACCACCAGTGCCATGGGATCTCATTGTACTATCTCAACTTCTCAAACCACCATTTGAGCCCTTAGCAACCACACAGCTCCAATACTTATCCTGGAAGGTATTATTCCTCCTCGCCCTGACATTGGCCAGGCGCATTAGTGAGCATCAGGCCTTAGTGACTCACGCTCCATATACACATTTTCATCATGATAAGGTCGTCCTTTGAACACCCCCCCCCCCACACACACACTTTCTTCCAAAAATAGTATCACCTTTCCATCTTAATCAGTTAGTAATCCTACCGGTCTTTTTCACAAGACCTTACGCTTCTCATGCAGAAGCCATCCTATATACACTCAACTATAAGAGGGCTCTAGCCTTCTATCTCCAAAGGACTGAGGACATTAGGAAGTCCTCCCAGCTCTTAGTCTCCTGCGATCCTTCTCACTTGGGCCGTCCAGTGACCAAGCATACACTATCCAAATGGATAGCAGACTATTTTTTTTTCTCTACAGCCAAGCAGGTCTTTCCCTCACGGGACACGTAACTGTGCATAATGTCCAAGCAGTGGCAACTCTGTTGCTAACCTCCGGTCAGTAGACATTGATGAGATTTGCCAAGCTGCTACATGGTCCTCTATCCATACCTTGGCAGCCCATTACTGCTTGGACAAGGACTCAGGCCGGGATGCAGCCTTTGGCCAGGTGGTCCTTCAGCATCTCTTTGGAACGTAAAAACAACTCCTCCCCCTCCCGCCCACTTCTTGCCAGATCTCCTTGGTTGGGAAGTCTAGGTTCAAATGACCTTGTCCGTCTTTCTGACCCGGTTCAACTCTTCAGAGATCTGGAAGCTAGGGAGTCCCGTATGTGAAGACTATATGCCTGCTTGTTCCTGGAGTTACCGTAGTTACTCACCTGTAACAGGTGATCTCTGGGAACAGCAGGAATTTAGTCTTCACAACCCACCCTCCTCCCCTTGGAGTTGTAGGGTTATTTTTGGGTTTGTTGTTTCCACTTCTTTTCTGCAGCTACAAACTCAACTGAGGAGAGGGAGTTGGGAGAATGGGAAGGCAGCAGCGCTGGCGCAGTGGATTGCTCCCAAAAGCTTTCCTGTTGGTAGCTGGGGAGCTTCCTGCACAGGCTCTGTTGGTACATGATGTCACCTATATGTGAAGACTAAATTCCTGCTGTTCTCGGAGATCACCTGTTACAGGTGAGTGACTATGCTTTCCTTGTAAGCCGTGCTGATTTCTAAATAGTGCGGTATATAAAACCAAATAAATTAAATTAAATAAATAACTTGGAGCTTACCATTGAGGTGTGGAAGAAAAGTCCATGTCGGTACAGCCTTTAGTTGTTTGCTTTATGTGGGGCTTGCTTCTTGAAGCCTCTGTACAACCCTCCCACAATGTCATGGGACCTCATTTTGGTTCTTGCGCTGCTCATGAATGCTCCTTTTGAGCCGCTCAACTCCTGTCCTCTGAGGTTCTTGACCTGGATGGTATTATTTCTGGTGACAGTCACTTCAGCACGCAGACCGATCAAGCTTCAAGCCCTAGTGGTTCATCTACCTTACACCAAATTCCAAAAGTGGTATCAGATTTCCATCTTAATCAACTGTTCCAACATTTTCCCCAATACCTCACTCACACACAATAGAAGCTACGTTGCACATGTCAGACTGCAAGTGAGCCTTAGCCCATCTACTTGGAGCAGACAAAAACCCATTGAAAATCCATGCAGGGTTTTGTTTCTTATAGAAACATAAAAACATGACGACAGAAAAAGACCACATGACCTATCTAGTCTGTCCTTCCATATCAACCACTACAACATTCCCCCTTTTTTCTTTGGAGATCCTTTGTGTTTGTCCCATGCTTCTTTGAATTCAAATACTGTCCTCATCTCTACCACCTCCACTGGAAGACTATTCCACGGATCCACCACTCTTTCCGTAAAGAAATATTTCCGCATATCACTTCTGAATCTATCTCCTTTCACCCTCATCCAATATTCCCTCGTAGTAGAGCTTGCTTTAAATCGAAAGAGGCTCTCCTCCTGTGCATTTATGCCACAGAAGTTTTTAAACGTCTCAAACATATCACCTCTATCCCACCTTTCCTCTAAGGTATACATATTAAAATCCTTAAGTCTGTCCTCATATGCTTTATAATGAAGACCACTAACCATTTTAGTAGCCACCCTCTGTACTGACTCCAGCCTGTTAATATATCCTTTTGAAGGTGCAGTCTCCAGAATTGCACACAATACTCCAAATGAGATCGTACCAAAGACTTATACAGAGGCACTGTCACTTCCTTTTTTCTGCTGGCCATTCGTTTCCCTATGTACCCAAGCATCCTTCTAGCTTTTGCTGTCGCCTTTTCTACCTGTTTAGCTACTTTAAGATCATCAGACATAATCACGCCTAGGTCCCGCTCTTCTTTAGTGGACTAAAGTACTTCATCCCCTATACTATATTGCTCCCTTGGATTGCTGCAGCCCAAATGCATGACCTTACATTTTTTAAGATTAAATCTCAGCTGCCAAATGCTAGACCATTCTTCAAGCTCATGTTATTTATACCTTCCTGGGTGTCTACTCTATTGCAGATTTTGGTATCATCCACAGAGAAGCAAACCTTACCCGACAGCCCTTCCACTATATCATTAACAAAGATGTTAAAAAGAATCAGACCAAGGACAGATCCCTGGGGCACTCCACTGGTAACCACCATCTCCAGGAACAAGCAGGAATGTAGTCATCACATATGGGTATCGTTGGTACCGACGGAGCCTGCGCGGGAACGCTCCCCAGCGTCCAATTAGAAAGCTTTTGGGAGCATCCCACAGCGCCTGCGTACTGCCTTCCCGCCTTTCCCAACTGCCTCTCTCCAGTTCTTCTTTTACCGCGGAGCCAGCAGGTCGTCGTTCCTGTCGCCGCAGAAGAATTCTTCTTTCTTTCTTTCTTTTTTGTGGTCGTGTCTGCCTTCCTCGACGCTTTACCGGTACCGCCGTTTTTTTCTTCTTATTTTCTGTCTTTAAAAAAAAAAAAAAAAAAAATTCTACATTTTTTCCTATTTTCTTCAGGTGCACGCGCCTTTTTGGGCCTTAGGCCCAAAAACGTTTTCTTACAATGGAGAAACCTGCCTCAGGTTTCAAAAAGTGCACCAAGTGGGACGGTACCATTTCCGTCACCGACACCTATGAATGGTGTCTAAAATGTTTAGGTCCTGACCACTCCATCACGGATTGTATGTCCTGCGCCATGATGTCTAAAAGAGGTCGGCAGAACCGAGCTTCTAAGCTCAGTACCCTGTTTCCCTCTGATGCAGTTTCGGTGGCATCGACGTCTTACAGGGCTTCCTCTTCCTCCCGTGGATCTCAGGTAACTAAACATAAGTCCAGCTGGTCCTCAAAGGGTAGATCTCCTTCTAAGCATCGAGATGCCTCTGGCGTTGCCCTTGAGGATTCTGCACCGGCAAAACTGCCCTGGCGGGAGGCTTTGGCTTCCAAAGCATTATCGGGGCTCCAGGATGTTCTTGAGGCCTCGACCTCGGCAGAACTACTGGTGCCATGCTCTGGGGTACTGGCGGTCTTCTCCGGTACCGACGTCCAGGCATCGGCAGTGTCGATAGACCAGAGAGTCCTGGCTATTGAGCGCAGTCTGGCGGCTCTCCTTGCGGCATCGACGCCCTCGGAACCGCGACAGACAATTCGGCCAGTACCGGTATCGGTACCGGTACTGATAGCATCGACATTGGCATCGGTGTCTGCTTTGCTGGTACCCAGTCATCCGATGCCCTCCGGTACCAATACCCCGGTACCGATTTCGGTCGGTACAGGTATCGGGCTCTTCAAGAGCATCCGGACAGACGGTACTTCAAGTCCTCAGAAGAATCTGAGGAATCTGACAGTTCTGTCGATGCAGGAATGCTTCTCCCAGAGGAGCCCTCCTCCCCTAAGCGCAGGATGTCTCCTCCAGAAGATATTTCCTTCTAGGATTTTATCAGGTAGGTGGCTTAGGGTCTGTCCATTACTGTGGCCCCTGAAACAGAGCCAAGAGCCAAGGAGTTGGAAATTTTACACTATCCCAAAACTCCTAAAGAGGCAGCTGCCTTGCCCATTCATGAGATTCTATATGATTTCATGTTAAGGATGTGGGAGACACCTCTTACTATCTCTCCTCATTCTCGCAGACTGGATACTATGTATCGAGTCCCTCCTTGTCCTGGTTTCCAAACGACTCAGCTTCCTCACCACTCTATTGTAGTGGAATCAGCTATGAGAAGGATCAAGAGTGCAAAGAGGCATGCCTCTAATCCTCCAGGACGTGAGTGCAGAACCCTGGATGCTTTTGGACGTCGTGTCTTCCAAGCTTCCATGCTTTCTGCCAGGATCAGTTCCTATAGTCTCTACATGGGAATGTTCCTGAAGGAGGTCACAGATGATTTAGAAGCTTTAAGTCCTATTCTTCCTGAGGATAGAAGACAGGATTTTCTCACTTTGGTCAAACATGCCCAAGATGTTTCTAAATTTGCCAACCGTGCAGCCTTTGACTGCTTTGAGTGCATAAGCAGAACCTCGGCTATTGCCATAGGTGCACGTAGAATTGCTTGGCTCCAGGCATCCGATCTAGAGCTCTGGGTACAAGACAAATTGGGAAATACCCCTTGTACTGGTGAGAACCTGTTTGGTAGAGATTGGCAAGAAAAGGCCAATTAGATGGATGCTGACAACTCCACCTTGGATAGGTTATCCAAGTCCACAGCTGATCCTGCTAGAAAGAAATTGTTCAAGAAACCATTCTTTTCTAAAATGAAAAGATATTATCCTGCTTATGTTCAGCAGGGACATTCTGCAGGTCAGCTTGCCAGGAAAGGTCAGCAACCACCCAAACAGAAGAAAGCAAAGACTGCTAAGCCTCAGCCAGCCCAGCAGTCTCAGCCTCCACAAGGCCTTTGACTTTCAGCTAGAGAACTTAGTCTTCCTGGCTCTCGGGGGACCAGAGCCTTCCACCATTCCAGGAAGGTTATGTTATTTTGCCCCCAGATGGGGGCAGATAACAGCAGAGCATTGAACACTCTCCATCATAAAAGAGGGGTACAAGCTTCATTTTTCAAGCATGCCCCCTCACACAATAGTAAGGCAGTTCAATTCTCCGACACCTCTCATCAACCTGTTAGGTCAGGAGGTCGCTATCCTTCTTGCCCAAGGGGCAATAGAAGAAGTACCCATTCATCAGCAGGGTACAGGGTTCTACTCCCCTTATTTCCTTATTCCAAAGAAAACAGAGGGTTACAGACCTATCTTAGACCTCAGAGAATTGAACAAATTCCTTGTCGAGGAGAAATTCAAGATGATTTCTCTCGGATCTCTGCTGCCATACCTTCAGAGTCAGGATTGGCTTTGTTCTCTAGATCTCAAGGACACCCATGTCCTCATCCATCCAACCAACAGAAGGTTCCTTCAGTTCCTTTTTCAAGGAAAGCACTACCAATACAAGGTGCTTCCTTTTGGCCTGGCCTCAGCACCAAGAGTGTTCACGAAATGCATGGCTGTTGTAGCAGCATTTCTCCGCACTCTAGGGATATTCGTCTTCTCCTACTTAGACGACTGGCTCATTCGAGCCCCAACAGAGTCAGAGGCCAGGACATCTCTATCCTGCACAATGCGTATCCTTCAGTATTTGGGGCTGGTAATAAACATCCCAAAATCCAGTCTAACTCCCACTCAGTCTTTAGAGTTCATAGGAGCTTTGCTGGATACCAGAAAGGCAAGGGCCTATCTCCCCCAGGCCCGTTGCCTTCGCTTGGTGCAGTTAGCTTCTCAAGCAGTGCTAAAACCTCATCTCACTGCTCGAGAAATGTTACAACTACTAGGCCACATGGCATCTACTGTGCATGTGGTTCCCTATTCTCGCCTCCATATGAGGGCAGCCCAGTGGACTTTATCCACTCAATGGACCCAGGCATCTGGATGCCTGTCAGACAAAATAGCAAACAGAAGTCGCCTTATTTTGTCCCTCCAGTGGTGGAAGTCCACTCAAAACCTGTTGCTGGGGTCCCCTTTTCAGCAACCCTTACCCCAAACAACTCTCACAACAGATGCTTCTCCGAAGGGTTGGGGAGCTCATCTGCAAGACTTCTCCACCCAAGGCACCTGGTCTCCACAGGAGACTCATCTACATATCAGTCTCTTGGAGCTCAGAGCAATCTTCCTTTCTCTTCGAGTGTTCCACACCCTGCTCAGCTACAAGACAGTCCTCATTCATACAGACAATCAAGTAGCCATGTTCTATGTGAACAAGCAGGGGGGAACAGGCTCTCTGTCGCTTTGCAACGAAGCTTTGCGACTATGGGCCCTCGCCAGAGAGCGTCAGATTCATCTTCTGGCAGTGTGTCTTCCAGGCATTCAAAACTCTTGGGCAGACAGACTCAGTCGAGTTCTGCTTCCACACGAGTGGTCTCTGCATGCAGATCAGGTGGCCAAGATTTTTCAACTTTGGGGAACCCCGGACATAGACCTCTTTGCAAGTCCGTGGAATGCCAAACTTCCCCGGTTCTGTTCCAGAATTCCGCCTTAGGGCTCTCAGGCCAGGGATGCTTTCCTCCTTTACTGGGTCAAGGCTTCCTGTATGCCTTTGCACCCATTCCCCTAATTCCCAAAACCCTGTTCAAGCTTCAGAGAGACAGAGGCCATATGATTCTCATAGCTCCACATTGGCCAAGGCAAGTGTGGTACCCTCTGCTTCTACATCTCTCTCAAGCTCCCTCCCTGGAGTTAGGGTCTGCTCCTGATCTCCTATCTCAGGAGGACGGAATGTTATTGCATCCCAATCCCCAGTCTCTCCATCTCAGGGCTTGGTTGCTGAAGGCCTAGATCTCCATGATCTTAATCTCTTTCAGCAAGTAAAAGATATTCTTTTTGCTTCCAGGAAACCTTCCACAAGACGCTCTTATGCTTTCAAGTGGAAAAGGTTTACCATATGGTGTTCGCAAAAGGGTCATAACCCCCTTGCGATACCTCTGGAATCATTGCTGGAGTATCTCATTCATTTATCCAATGCAATTCTTAAGACTAATTCAGTAAGAGTCCATTTGAGTGCTATTGCAGCTTCCTTTAAGCCTCTAAATGGACAGCCTATTTCCTCTCATCTTCTTACAGCAAGATTTATGAGAGGCCTTCTTTTAACTAAGCCTCTCATTAGACCACCACCGGTGGCATGGGACTTAAACCTGGTTCTTGGGCAGCTCATGAAGCCACCTTTCGAACCTTTAGCTACTACCTCCTTGAAATTCCTTTCTTGGAAGGTTATCTTTCTCATTGCAATCACATCAGCACGCTGCATTAGTGAGTTGCAAGCGCTAGTAGCTGATCCACCTTATACAAGGTTCCATCATGACAAGGTAGTCCTTGGGACTCATCCACACTTTATGCCAAATGTGTTCTCGCCTTTTCATCTGAACCAAGCGGTCTACCTACCTGTGTTTTTTCCAAGGCCTCAGGCATCAAATGCAGAGAGGAATCTTCATACCTTGGACTGTAAAAGAGCTTTAGCCTTTTACTTACAAAGAACACAGCAACATAGAAAGTCCTCTCAACTCTTTGTTGCTTTTGATCCTTCTCATTTGGGACTTCCAGTCTCCAAGAGAACACTGTCTATCTGGATTGCTCAGTGTATTTCCTTCGCCTATCAGAGTAAGAACCTTTCTCTGGAGGGCCATGTCACAGCTCACAATGTGAAAGCCATGGCAGCCTCAATGACTCATCTGCACTCTGTGTCTATCAATGACTTCTGTCGAGCAGCCACTTGGGCCTCGGTTCATACCTTCTCAGCCCATTACCTGTTCCATACCTAATCAACTCCTACCTGCCATCCCTGATAGGATTCCAGAGATCCATGGGGGGAAGTGGAGCCCTGTTCAGGGACACACAACTTCTGGGGTTTCTCCCTGGCACCTAAAGCTAGGGAGTCCCCATATTTGATGACTACATTCCTGCTTGTTCTTGGAGATAGCATAGTTACTCACCTATAACAGGTGTTCTCCGGGAAGAGCAGGAATTTAGTCCTCACAACCCACCCACCTCCCCTAGGAGTTGTATCTCTCTCTCTCTCTTTCCTTTCCCTCTCTCTCTCTTTGTCTCAGCTTTAAAACTCAACTGGAGAGAGGCAGTTTGGAAAGGCAGGAAGGCAGCACGCAGGCGCTGTGGGATGCTCCCAAAAGCTTTCTAATTGGATGCTGGGGAGCGTTCCCGCGCAGGCTCCATCGGTACCGACGATACCCATATGTGAGGACTAAATTCCTGCTGTTCCCGGAGATCACCTGTTACAGGTGAGTAACTATGCTTTCTCCTCAGGGTGAGCTCCATTTACCTGTACCCTTTGTCGCCTCCCATTCAAACAAATTTTAACCCAAGCAATAACTTTAGGGTCTATCTTTAGGGTGCTCAGTTTGTTTATAAGTTGCCTGTGAGAAATGGTGTCAAAGGCTTTACTGAAATCAAAAAACACCTCATCTCGGGCTCTCCCTCGGTCCAACTCCCTGATCACCCAGTTAAAGAAATCAATCAGATTTATCTGACAAGACCTGCCTCTGTTGATTCTGTGCTGCCACTGATCTTGTAATCCTCTGGACTCCAGAAACCTCACTGTTTTCTCTTTCAGCAGCACTTCTAATAATTTACTCACCACCGAAGTTAAACTAACCGGCCTGTAGTTTTCAACCACATCCTTACTTCTGCTTTTGTTGAAAGGGACCACATGTGCCTCTCTCCAGTCCTTTGGCACCACTCCCGACTCCAATAAGTCATTGAAAAGGTCAGTCAGTGGAGCTGCTAGAATGTCCCCAAGGGTCCCTTAGTATTCTAAGGTATATCCCATCCCGTCCCATCGCTTTGTCTACTTTGTTTAGCTAGTTTGTCACAAACACAGTCTTCTGAAAATTGTTCAAGATGCCCCTCTCTTCTGTACCTGTTTGTGGGTGTTTTCTGAGATCCTGCTCCTGGTTCTTCTTCTGTGAACATTGAACAAAAATATTTGTTAAGCAATTCTGCTTTATCTTCATCAGCTTCTACATATTCCTTCTCTTCACCCTTGAGTCTGAGAATACCACTTTTGCCCTTCCTCTTCTCACTAACATATCTGAAAAATGTCTTCTCCTCCCATTTTATTGCATTGGCTGTTTCCTCCTCTTTTTGAATCTTTGCTTTCCTGACTACTTTGCTAGCTTCTCTAAGTTTTTCCAAATATAGATGCCTGTCTTCCTCTCTCTATGATATCTTCTATTTTATGAAGGTCTTCCTCTCTTTCTTCACGTTTTCAGCTGCTTTTTTCGAAAACCATAGCGGTCTCCTTTTCCTTTTACCTTTATTTACCATTTTATCAAAAAGGTCGGTTGCCCTTAAAATATCCCCTTTCAGTTTTGTCCACTGTTTTTTCTACATCCCTCAGCTGTTCCCATCCCGCTAACAACTCCCTGAAGTTAGTTAGTTTTCCTAAAGTCTAAAATCCTTGTTTTTGAATGGAATTTAACAGCCCTAGTCCTAATACTGAACCACACCATCTTGTGATCACTGGATGCAAAATGATCTCCCACTATAACATCAGAAACATTTTCACCATTGGTAAGCACCAAGTCCAGTATGGCCCCTTCACGTGTGGGTTCTGTTACCAGTTGCCTGAATAGTTCTCCCTGAAGAGAGTCCAGGATCTCCTTACTTCTAGATGATACTGCAGCAGGAATGTGCCAATCAACATCTGGCATATTGAAATCCCCTATCAGTAGCACTTCTCCTATCTCCAGGAACAAGCAGGAATGAGTCCTCACATATGGGTACGTCGGTACCGATGGAGCCTGTGCGGGAACGCTCCCCAGCTTCCCAGAAGGAAAGCTTTTGGGAGCATCCCACAGCACCTGCGCGCTGCCTTCCCGCCTTTCCTAACCAACTCTCCTCAGTTCTTCTTTTCCGCAGAGCCAGCAGGTCGTGTTTCTGTCACCACTGAAGAAGTTCTTTATTTTAATTTATTTCTTTGGTCACGTGTCTGCCTTCCCCGACGCTGGACCGGTACCGCCGGTCTTTTCTTTTCTTTTCTTTCTAAAAAAAAAAAATATATATATATATTTTTTCATCACTTGGTGTATTTTTCTTCTTAGGCCTCCAGGCCCACAAGAAAATTTTCCCTCATGGAAAAACCAGCCTCCGGGTTCAAGTGTAGCGGTACAATTTCTGTTACAGATACCCATGAATGGTGTCTTAAATGTTTGGGTCCTGAACACTCCATTCCGGATTGCCAGTCCTGCTCTCTAATGTCTAAACGAGGGTTACGGAACCGAGCAGCCAAGCTCCATGTGCTGTTTCCCACGGATGCACCGGCGGTGGCATCGACATCTTCCAGGTCTTCCTCTCCTGATGGGTCTCAGGTAACCAAACATAAACCTAGCAGGTCCTTGAAGGGCAAATCTACCTCTAAGCATCGAGATGCCTCCGGGTTTGCCCTCGAGGATCCTGCCCCAGCCAAACAACCCCGGCGGGAAGCTCTGGCTTCCAAAGCTCCTCCTATGGGGTTACAGGTTGACATCGATGGCACGGCCTCGACCGATCACCTGTTAGACTGCTCTGGGGTACCGGCACCTTCTCCCGGTACCGACATCCAGGCAGTCGTGGCGTCCATGGATCACACTGTTCAATCCATGCAGCAGGCTATAATGGCTTTTATTAATGCTGCGACACCGACGTTACCGCAACGAGTTCTGTTATCGGCGCCGGTACCGGTACCGACAGCATCGACATCGGCCAGGATACCGACTACAGTTCCTTGTCCAGGGCTATTTCTCGGTACCGATCCGGTACCGGGGACGCCCGATGTCGGTACCGATCGCTACGCGTATCGATCGTTGGAAGCGGACAGACGATACTTCGATTCCTCTGATGATTCTGATTCATCAGATGAGTCTTCTGAAGTATCCATTACCCTTCCTGAGGAGCCTACTTTTCCAAAAAGGAGAATGTCTCCTCCAGAGGATTTGTCCTTTCAAGACTTCATAATAGAAGTGGCTAAAGGACTCTCTATTTCAGTAACCTCTGAAACAGAGCCTAGAGCCAAAAAATTAGATATTTTAGGATACTCTAAGGCTCCCAGAGAGGCAGTCACCTTGCCAATTCATGAAATTCTTCATGAACATATGATTGACTTATGGGAGACTCCTCTCACCATTTCTTCTCATTCTCGCAGATTGGACACTATGTACCGTGTCCCTCCTTGACCTGGATTTCAGAAAACTCAGCTTCCTCACCACTCCATTGTGGTGCAGTCAGCTATGAAAAGGATAAAGAGTACCAAAAGACACTCTTCTGCTCCTCCAGGAAGAGAATGCAGGACCTTGGATGCTTTTGGTAGGAAAATCTTCCAAGGCAGCATGCTTATTGCCAGAATCAACTCATATAGCCTTTATATGGGTATGTTTCAAAAGGAAGTTGCACAAAAGCTGCACAACTTTCTCCCTTTTCTTCCAGAGGATAAAAGGGATGAGTTCCTCCTTTGGCTTAAGCATACTCAAGACATTTCAAAGTTTTCCAACAGGGCAGCCTTTGACTCCTTTGAAGGTGCCAGCAGAGCCTCAGGCATTGCCATAGCTGCTCGCAGAATTGCTTGGCTCCAGGCTTCTGATCTAGAGCCCTGGGTTCAGGATGGCTTAGGAAATCTGCCCTGTACGGGTGAAAATCTCTTTGGCAAAGAGTGGCAAATAAAAGCCACTCAAATGGATGCAGAGAATTCTGCTCTGGATAGACTTTCCAAGTCAACCTCCATTCCAGCCAAGAAAAAAGCTTTCAAAAAGCCTTTTTACAAAAGGAGCAGATTTCCTTCCACTTCTGGCCAACAATCTTCTACAGGTCGCTTTGCTACTAAGCGTCAGCAACCTAAACAGGCCAGGCCTAAACCTGCAGGGACTGCTACAACCCAGCAGTCCCAACCCCCTCAGGGTTTTTGACTTGATACTAGAGAACTTAACCTTTCTGGCTCTACAACAGCCAGAACCTCTCACCATTCCAGGAAGGTTAGCTTATTTTGCTCCCAGATGGAAGCAAATCACATCAGAGCAGTGGACCCTCTCCATCATAAAAGAGGGCTACAAACTTCATTTCTCAGATCTTCCTCCCTACACCATGGTGAGACACTTCAGTTCTCCCACATCTCTCCTCGACCTTCTGGATCAGGAGGTGACTACCCTTCTGGCCCAGGGGGCCATAGAAGAAGTTCCTCTTCTTCAACAGGGGTCAGGGTTTTACTCCCCCTATTTTCTCATTCCAAAGAAAACAGGGGGATACAGACCCATTCTAGATCTCAGATAATTGAACAAATTCCTATGCAAGGAGAAGTTCAAGATGCTTTCTCTAGGCACTCTCCTTCCATACCTGCAAAGTCAGGATTGGCTTTGTTCTCTAGATCTCAAGGATGCGTACACTCATGTCCTCATCGATCCATCTCACAGAAAATTCCTACGTTTTCTGTTCCAGGGAAAACATTACCATTTCTGTTCAATGTAACGTATACAGAAGTATACATAAGTTGTTAATTCGTTCCATGTAAACCGCCCCTGATCTCTGGAAGGGGCGGTATAGAAGAAATAAATAAATAAATACAGAGTGCTTCCTTTCGGTCTAGCCTCTGCTCCAAGAGTGTTAACCAAATGCATGGCAATAGTTGCTGCATTTCTACGCACTCTGGGAATATTTGTCTTCCCATACCTGGACGACTGGCTCATCCGAGCTCCAACCCAGTCAGAGGTTCAGATCTCCCTGAACCGCACCAGGCGCATTCTGCAATACCTGGGACTTGTGGTAAACCTCCCAAAGTCCCAGCTCACCCCTACTCAGTCCCTGGAATTCATAGGGGCCTGGTTGGACACCACTTCTGCAAGGGCCTACCTTCCTCAGGCCCGCTGTCAACGTCTAGTGTAGTTAGCCTCCCAGATTCAGTCAAAGAGCCACTTAACTGCCAGGGAGATGCTACAGCTGCTAGGCCATATGGCTTCCACATTACATGTGGTACCCTATGCTCGCCTACACATGAGAGCAGCTCAATGGACTTTGTCCACCCAGTGGACTCAAGCTTCAGGAGCTCTCTCAGACCAAATAGCAACCTTCAAACGTCTCTTTTGGTCTCTCCAATGGTGGATGTCCACTCAAAATCTGTTGCTGGGGTCCCCCTTCCAACCTTTGTTACCCCAAGCAACCCTCACAACAGATGCCTCCCAAACAGGTTGGGGAGCTCATCTACAAGACCTCTCCACCCAAGGCACTTGGTCCCCACAGGAGACCTCTCTTCATATCAGCCACTTGGAACTTCGAGCAGTGTTCCTAGCTCTCAAGGTCTTTCATACCCTCCTCAGCTACAAGACAGTCCTCATTCATACGGACAATCAAGTAGCCATGTTTTACATAAACAAGCAAGGAGGAACTGGCTCTCTGTCGCTTTGCAACGAAGCTCTAAGATTATGGGCCTTCGCCAGAGAGCATCAAATCCATCTCCTGGCAGTATACCTCCCAGGAATCCAAAACTCTTGGGCAGACAGACTCAGTCGAGTTCTGCTTCTACACGAATGGTCCCTGCACATGGATCAGGTACTCAGAATCTTCCAAGAATGGGGAACCCCGGACATAGACCTCTTTGCAAGTCCGTGGAATGCCAAACTTCCCCGGTTCTGTTCCAGAATTCCGTGTCAGGGAGTTCAGGCCAAGGATGCCTTCCTCCTTCATTGGGGTCAGGGCTTCCTGTATGCCTTTCCACCCATTCCTTTGATTCCCAAGACTCTGTTCAAACTCCAGAGGGATCAAGGATCTATGATCCTCATAGCTCCACGCTGGCCACGCCAAGTGTGGTACCCTCTACTTCTGCATCTCTCCCAAGCCCCCTCCCTGGACTTGGGAGCTGCGCCAGACCTTCTGTCCCAGGAGGAAGGGACTTTGTGGCACCCAAACCCCAAGTCCGTTCACCTCAGAGCTTGGTTACTGAAGGCCTAGACCTTCAAGACTTCAATCTTTCTCAGCAAGTGAAGGATATCCTCCATGCTTCCAGAAAACCTTCCACTAGGCGTTCCTATGCTTTTAAATGGAAAAGATTTTCCATTTGGTGTGCTCAAAAGGGTCTTGACCCTCTGGCACTTCCTGTGAATTCTCTATTGGAATATCTCCTGCATCTCTCCAATGCAGGCCTTAAAACAAATTCAGTAAGGGTCCATTTGAGTGCTATTGCAGCATCCCTTAAGCCTCTCAATGGACAACCTATTTCCTCTCATCCTCTTATTGCAAGATTCCTGAGAGGCCTAACTTAAACTAAACCTCCCATTCGACCTCCTCCAGTGGCATGGGACTTAAACTTGGTTCTTGGTCAGCTTATGAAGCCACCTTTTGAACCCTTAGCCACTACCTCCTTGAAATGCCTTTCCTGGAAGGTTATTTTCCTTATTGCAATCACTTCTGCTCGCTGCATCAGTGAACTGCAGGCCTTAGTGGCTAATCCACCTTATACAAGGTTCCATCATGATAAGGTAGTCCTTAGGACAAATCCTCACTTTATGCCTAAAGTGGTCTCACCTTTTCATCTTAATCAAGAGGTATATTTACCTGTCTTTTTTCCAGCTCCTCATGCATCCAGTGCAGAGAGGAACCTTCATACTCTAGATTGTAAAAGAGCTCTTGCTTTTTACTTACACAGGACACAGCAACATAGAAAGTCTTCCCAGCTTTTTGTTGCTTTTGATCCTTCTCATTTAGGACTTCCAGTCTCTAAAAGAACACTGTCCAATTGGATTGCTCAGTGTATTTCATTTGCTTACCAGAGTAAGAACCTTTCTCTGGAGGGCCATGTCACAGCTCACAATGTGAGGGCCATGGCCACCTCTATGGCTCATGTTCATTCTGTGTCCATCGACCAGATCTGTCGAGCAGCCACCTGGGCCTCGGTTCATACCTTCACAGCCCATTACTGTTTGGACAAGGACTCCCGCCGGGATGCCTTGTTTGGTCAGGCTGTCCTCAGACGCCTGTTCCATTCTTGAACAACTCCTGCCCTCCTTCCCTGAATGGATGCCTGAGATCCATAGGAAGACGAGGAACCCTTCAGGGTCTCATACCCTTGGGGATCTCCCAGGCATCTTAGCTAGGGAGTCCCCATATGTGAGGACTCATTCCTGCTTGTTCCTGGAGATAGCACAGTTACTTACCTGTAACAGGTGATCTCTGGGAACAGCAGGAATTAGTCCTCACAACCCTCCCACCTCCCCTAGGAGTTGTATCTCTCTCTATCTTTCCTTTCCTCTCTCTCTCTATTGTCTCAGCTTTAAACTTGAACTGAGGAGAGTTGGTTAGGAAAGGCGGGAAGGCAGCGCGCAGGCGCTGTGGAATGCTCCCAAAAGCTTTCCTTCTGGGAAGCTGAGGAGCGTTCCCGCGCAGGCTCCGTCGGTACCGACGTACCCATATGTGAGGACTAATTCCTGCTGTTCCCAGAGATCACCTGTTACAGGTAAGTAACTGTGCTTTCCTAGCAATGCTGCATGTGTCTTCAATTAACTCTCCGTCCACCTCTTCCTTCTGTGAGTAAGGTCTGTATCTCACACCATTGCAAATCAATTTCTCTTTCCTTCTTTCTAGTTTAACCCACAGTGCCTCCTCTCTCCCTTTTAACCTCTGCAGTTCCAAACTTTAATATTTTTTTTACATATAGTGCCAGTCCTCCTCCCCTTCTTCCTACCTTGTCCTTTCTGACCCCAATAAGCTAGGGACTGCCATTTCCAAATCTCTCTTTCAATTTGGCTGGCAGATTGCATCTCTTTTGCTGATGCCCAGGCAGCCTGAGCCTTGATGATCATGTAACAGTTCACGCCAGAGCCATTTTTCCATTGGTGGCAAACTTACACTCAATCTACATGGAAGAGATCTGCAGGGTTTGCAATGTGGTCTTCAGTCCACACATTCACATCTCACTGTAGCCTAGATGGGGATTCCCGACGCGACAGCAGCTTTGGCCAATCTGTACTTCGAAATCTGTTTGGGGATCAGAATCCAACTCCGTCCCTCCTAGACCCATTCTATTCTGTCCAGGATACCCAATAAAAAGGGGGGAAGAGAGAATTGCTGCTATTGTACACAATTGGTCTCTTGGTCGTTAGGCCTGTTGCCATGCCATAGTTGCATTTTTCCCCTATTGGCCTTTTCTGTGGCCCCTCTGTTTTCAATAGCCTGTAGCTTGGTAGTCCCATATGTGAGTACTCATTCTTGCTTGTCCACGGAGAAAAGGTAGTACCTGTAGCAGATGTTCTCTGTGGGCAGCAGGAATAAGTCCTCCCAGCTCACCCACTTCCTCAAGGAGTTGGCTTCTGCTACAGCTGTGTTATCTGACTGAATCAAGATGGTGCTGTGGCGACTTAAGGGAAGGAGGCATGCAGTCGGGGTGGAGCCTCCTTGACGCTTCCATTAAAAGCTAGAGCTCCTTCAGGGATGTCACCCATATGTGAGGACTTATTCCTACTGTCCATGGAGAACACCTGCTGCATTAGGTGAGTAACTACCTTTTCTGTTGAAAATCTTTTTTCCTGTATATTTTTTCAATGAGTAAAATATTTTTGAGCTGTCTGTACAACTGAGTGTTTTTCTTTTGATCAATATCTAAAATTTAGCATGCTCACAGCCTGTTCATATGATGCTGTTTACTGCTCAATAGTTATATTTATTCTGGTTGTGTTTGTTTATTGAAAACTTGATGTACTGCACTTTGTGGGAGCAACAGAGTGGTTTACAATATAAAATTAGCTAAGAAATGGAATAAAACTCCAATAATATATAAAGTAAGCAGGATGGACACACTCATGAGAAGCAGTGGGGGAAAGATAGAGGTGTAAAAAGGGGGGGATAAGGTAGGCAGTAGATGTCAGTTAAGAAGGAAGATTGAAAGCCTTTCTGAATAGGTGAGTTTTGAGTTGAAACTTAAACTTAACAAATGAGGTTCCAGGTGGAGATCTGAAGGGAGATTGTTCTATGAACTGTAGCCGAAGAAGTAGAATGCAGAATGGCGAGTAGATTCAAGACGAGCTTGGGAAGCAATAGGCAGGTAGAGGCGGTTCATGTGAATGGAGCAGAAAGTACGGTATGGAGCATGATAAGTGAAGAGAGATATTGAGGTTTCTCTAGGACCAAGCAGGAAGTCAGTCCTCACATATGGGTGACGTCGGCGCCGAAGGAGCCCCCGTGCGAAGCATTTCCCCAGCTTTCAAAGAAAGCCTTTGTGAATGCAACGCGCATGCGTGGTCCCCTTCCTGCCCAAGGGTGCCATCTTGCTCAGTCTTCTTTTTTCCGTGGAGCCCGACGGATGTGGTTTGTTTTCACCCGAGGAAAAAGTTGATTTTGTTCTGCGTGGACCCGTTTTCTTCGGTTCGATGCCGGTTCCCTTTCCCGCCTGTGCCCAATACATCGGTATCGAGCCCGGACTTCTTTTTTCGGTTTTTGTCCTTAGTGACCAGCGTACACACCATTTTTTCTGTTTTCACTGGCAGCCATGTCTTTTGACCTCGCAGGAGCCCTTTTTCCCCCGATGGCTGCCAGCGGATTTAAAAAGTGTGATCGGTGTAATAAACTTATGTCTCTCACCGACACACATGACTGCTGCCTCCGGTGCCTCAGACCCGATCATGACCCGATGATCTGTGGGCCATGTGGGAAAATGTCCTCGAAGGCATTGATGAGTCGGCAGCACCAAAAGGAAAGAATCTTCTCTGACTCCGCTTCCAGACAGGCCCGGACATCGTCAGAGGCCTCGACGTCTTGGGACTCCGGTCCCGAGCAGCGCCGAGGCTCCTCTGAGAGGGGGTCTCCCTTGCGGGTAGCACCGCAAGAAGAAAAAACCCGCGAGGGCAGTGTCGGTGGACGCACTTGGCATAGCCCCGAGCGCCGTCCTGGGTCTTCGGAGTCGGAGAAGCCTGCAAAACAACCTCATGTGGAGATGGAGTCCCCAGTTCATGTGAGTACTGTAGTCCTCATGGACTCTCCTCCAGGGGAGCCGACATCGGGCCCGACACCATCTGGGCCCGAGTCGGGGGCTGCTGAGTCTCCTGAGCTTGGACTCAGGTTGACAGCCTTGGAGTGCAGCTTGGCTGCCTTCATGGAACAGCAGCGGGTACTGATCACTGGTTTCACCGGTGCATCTGCCCCGACCACCGGGACATCGACGTCCAAGTCGACCCCGGAGGCCGAGCCGATCCTCGAGTCCATGCGTGCTCAAGTCGATCCTCTGCCAAGGTCTCTCTCGGCCTCCCGCTCGGGACTGAGGTCGTTGACACCGGTACCCTCGGCGTCGGGGCGGATGGCATCGGTGCCTTCCCGACCGGAGCCTCTTGATTCCTCCTCCGAGGGGTCCAGCTGGGAAACGGAGGATGAGGAGTCACCCGACACCTTTCTGACTCGGTGTGTCCCATCGGACTCGCTGGAGTCCGAGCCTCGGAGAATGTCCCTGCCGGAGGATATCTGGTTCTCGGTTGGCCAAGGCCTTGGCCTTCCCCGCGGATCCCGAGGAGGAGCTCAAGGCCCTACAGTATGACTCTCCCCCGAAGGAGGCCTTTACTATACTGGTTCCACCGATGCTGGAACGGTTGCTCTTCCGCATGTGGGAGGCGCCGGCCTCGACACCGGTTTTGAGCAAGCGGGTCGATTCCAACTATCGAGTCCGCAAGAGCCCCGGGTTCCAAAAGGCACAATTACCACACCACTCCATGGTTGTGGAATCAGCCATGCATCGTCTGAAGAGTCAGAAGATGCACCCATTGGTGCCTCCCGGCCGGGAGGCCTGGAACCTGGATGCCCTTAGTAAGAAGTGCTTCCAGGGCTCTATGCTTGCTTGCCGTGTCCAGACCTACCAGCTGTACATGGGCATGTACCTTCGAGACCTGTCAAAGGAGATTGCTGGGTTCTCTGCTGGTCTCTCCGAGGAACCTTTGCAGAGGTTCACTGCTCTGTCATCGGGTATTCGTGAGTGCTCGAAGTTTATCTCTCGAGCAGCCTATGATGGCTTTGATGCTTCGGCCCGTAGCCGCGGCCGGCATCTTTGCATGCCGTCAGGCCTGGCTACAGTCATCGGACCTCGAGCCATGGGTGCAGGACAAGTTGGTCGATGTCCCCTGCCGAGGTGAAAACCTCTTTGGCAAGCCCATGGCTGAAAAGGCTGCAGAACTCGAGACCGAGACTCTTTCCCGGACAAGGCTGTCCAGAAAAACCTCTGCCCCTTCTCAGAAGATGAAGGGCCTGGGGAAAAAAGACCTTTTACCCGAGGAAGTCATCTGCCTATAAACAGGACCCTCATTTTCAGGCCTCTTTAGCTCCCCAACAGGGTCAGCAGGCCAAAGGGCAGGGACATGTGCCCCGTAGGCAGAAAACCCCCAAGCCACCAGCTCCGGCTCCTGCACAGCAGGGAGCGGGGTTTTGACTCCAGTGGCATAGCCTCTCCTCCTCAGCTGGCCCCTATCAGCATAGGAGGCCGGCTGGCCCTGTATGCCCAAAGGTGAACAGCCATAACAAGGGATACCTGGGTACTAAGTATAGTCCAGAAGGGCTATCTCCTCCACTTCCACCCCCCTCCTATTTTCCAGGGGAGCCTCCAAGACTTCCTCTTCACAGGGACTTACTCCTGCAGGAGTTAGCAAGTCTTCTAAAGGAACAGGCAGTGGAACCGGTTCCCCACCACCTGAGGGGTCAAGGCTTCTATTCCAGGTACTTTCTGGTATCAAAATGAGCAGGAGGCCTCAGACCCATCCTAGACTTGCGGAATCTAAACAAGTTCCTGGAGAGGGAAAAGTTCAAGATGCTTACCCTTGGAATCCTGCTGCCCTACCTCCAGCAGGGAGATTGGCTATGCTGCTTAGATTTAACCTTTTAGGCGCCAACGTTCCACATGTGGAACATATTTTTGCAGTGATATAGCTTTATCACTTTTCAAGCAAATTAGATGAAACTTTGTCAATGAGTTTATAGACATTGACCCTCTTGAGCAATATTTTTTTTTTTCCCAATTGGCGATATACCCCCTTCTACAGTATGCCAAAGTAGACCAAAGTTGGCACTTTATGGTTTATGTAATATATCCCTCTACAATTTTGTTCTCACATGTCCGTCTGTCTTATTAGGGTGAGATTCATACTCTGGAATGTTTTATGAGTGTGTTGGTCAGGTTTTATGCATGTCGGTAACCTATTCATGTTTGTGTGATTACTTCTTTCCGTGTGTTCCACTTGTGGAACGTTGGGACTTCCGGGTGTCATTTTTTTCATTTTACAATTTCTGCCATATTTTTTGCAGGATTGTTATTCAACTAATTCTATATAGTTATAATGCCTAAATACCATTGCCTGACGCTTCAAGAAGCAGTAACACGCATTACGGAAGATTCAGATGTAGAAGAAGCCGACATTTTGATTTTGCCACCCAATGTTGAAATGGCTGCTTCAGACATTGAAGAAATTGATGAAGAAAATTTGGAGTCTATTGAGCCTGGCGAAGTGTGTGGTGAATTAGATCTGGATATTCAAAAAGTTGCTAATGTGGAATCCGAGGGAAGTGATCAGCTGGTAGAAAGTGACAGTGAGCTCTTATCTAATTATCAGTCAGCTCAACCAGCAAAAAAGCGTAAGTGGATAAAATCAACCCCAAAATGGATGAAGAGGGACGACTTTTTGACTCCAATGCCAGCAGCATCTCCCGAAAAATTAGCCGATCTTCGCACTGATTTGATTGATAAATCTCCCTTTGACCTCCTTATGCAATTTTGGGGATGATTACGTTGATCATCTTGCCAGTATGACTAATATTTATGCTCAGCAGAAATTGGCAAATATTGATACAAATGGGGACGAGTTGATTCGTTTTTTTGGCATTTTGCTCCACAGTGGATACCACCAGTTGCCCAAAGAAAGTCACTATTGGTCGACCGCCGAGGATTTGAGCAATAATATTGTCCCAAAGATGAGTCGCAAACGTTTTCGGGATTTGAAAACTTACTTCCACGTTGTTGATAATCTCAATTTGCAACCTGGAAAAGTAGCAAAAAATTGAGCCATTTTACGATCACCTCACAGCACAGTTTGTGAAAGTCGGTGGAGTGTTCAGTGAAAACTTGAGTATTGATGAATCAATGGTGCCATATTACGGGCACCACAGTTGCAAGATGTTTATTCGAGGTAAGCCAATTCGATTTGGTTACAAAGTGTGGATGTTGTGCTGCCCTGCTGGGTATCCATTTTCGATGCAAATTTACACTGGTGCCAAGGAAAAAGATGCTCCTCAGTACAGTGTTCCACTTAGCACTAGAGTTGTTCTTTATTTGATATCAGTTGTTGAAAATCCAAATCATCACAGCTTGTTTTTTGACAACTATTTCACTTCATATGATCTCATGATTGATCTGAAAGCAAAAGGCTTTCGTGCTGTTGGAACTGTTCGTGAAAACTGTACCAGCAAGTGCCCCTTGGTTTCTTCAAAGGAGCTTGCCAAAAAGCCTCATGGCGAATATGATTATCGTGGTGATGGTAATGTGGTGTGTCCCTGTTGGAATGACAACAGTGTGGTTACAGTCATGTCAGATTGGATGCAGCCAAAACCTCTTCAAAATGCCAATTGATATTCTGTCAAACAAAAGCAAAAAATCATTATCAAGCAGCCAAAATTGATTGGAGCTTATAACCAAAGTATGGGTGGTATCGACTTGTTAGATCGTTTGCTAGGTAGCTACCGTCCTAAATTACGAAGCAAAAAATGGTGGTGGAATTTGTTTGCCAATGGTCTAAATATGGCCGTTGTTGCTGCCTGGCGTTTGCAATGTCATCTTTTGGGCAAACAAGCCCTGAGTCACTTGGATTTCTGCCGCGAGGTTGCTTTGGTGGCTATGAAAGTTGGACTCGAGGGCTATCGTTCTCGAAAAGGTGACCCAACAGCTTTGATTCCCTCTGCTATTACAGCTTCAGCTAACACCAGTCACTATTTGTCTTCTACAAGCCAAGGTCGTTGCATTGTCTGCTCGAAGAATACAAAAAAATGGTGCCAGTTTTGTGGCAAGCGCCTGCACGAGAAGTGTTTTCCGGATTTTCACTCTCGCTGAAATTTTCCCTTCAAGCTTTATTCTGTACAGTCATCTCCGTTTGTGTCTAATTACTTTAAAAAAATAGCTTAATTGAAGTATTTGTTTGTTTCCAGTTTACGATATTCAATAAAAAAAGCAATTAAAAATTTTGAAAAAATGACGCTTGGAGGGGCCAACATTCCACAAATGGAACATGCTTTTTCCTAGGAAGTACATATCCAAATTAGCTGAAAATTTATATTTGACATATTTATATGTAGTGTACTAAAATACATAACAATTAAGTATTAGAAGCAATTGCTTCTATGAGCGGCCTCTCAAAGGTTAAAGGATGCTTATACTCACATCCTCATTCATCCAGACCACAGACAATATCTCAGATTTGTAGTGGGAGGAAACCATTACCAGTACAGAGTACTGCTTTTTGGCCTAACCTCTGCCCCCAGGGTATTCACCAAGTGCCTGGCGGTGGTAGCGGCCTACCTCAGGGTTCAAGGCCTTTTTGTTTTTCCATACCTGGACGACTGGCATATCAGGGGACAATCCCCACAGGAGGCCAATCAAGCCACCCTCCACACTATCGTTCTACTGCAGCATCTGGGCTTTGATATAAACTTTGCAAAGTCCACTTTGCACCCTTCACAGAACATGGAGTTCATAGGAGCGAGACTGGACACCCTTCAGGCAAAGGCCTTTTTGCCCATAGACAGGGCATACAGGTTGATGGATCTGGCCAGTCAGTTCCACAGAAATCCTCTGGTCTCCGACAGACAATTCCTGAGACTCTTAGGCCACATGGCCTCCACGGTCCATGTGACTCCAAATGCCCGTCTACACATGAGGCCGGCTCACTGGGGCCTCAGGACTCAGTGGCACCAAGCCACGGGGAACCTCACAGAAAGAGTGAGGGTGTCCACACTACTAGAGTCTTCTCTACAGTGGTGGCGTCACCTTCCGAATCTGGTGCAAGGAGTGTTTTTTCAGACACCTCCACACTCTCAAGTGCTGACAACCGATGCTTCTCTTCAAGGTTGGGATGCACATTACCAAGGAGCATGTACTCAAGGCCTGTGGTCGCCTTGGGAGGCCGCCCAGCAGATCAATCTCTTAGAACTGAGAGCTATCCGCTTAGCCCTGAAAACTTTCTCTCATCTCATCTCTCACCAGTCCGCCTTGGTTCAGACGGACAATCAAGTTGCTCTGTTTTATGTGAACAAACAAGGGGGCACAGGGTCCCGCCTTCCATGTCAGAAAGCGCAGAAACTGTGCTCCTGGGCCGTCTATCACGGCATTCTTCTCAAAGCGGTCTATCTCCCAGGTCAGGAGAATTACCTGGCGGACAGATTGAGCAGGATCCTGCAGCTGCACGAATGGCAATTGAATCCTTTAGTGGTTCAACAGATCTTCCTGAGATGGGGTCTTCCAACCATAGATCACTTTGCCAGTCCTCTGAACCGTCAACTACCCAGGTTCTGCTCCAGACAACTGCATCCTCTCAGATTAGCAGCAGATGCGTTTCTCATTCCGTAGTCTACAGGCCTCCTGTATGCCTTTCCTCCCACGCCTCTAGTGCCCCAGACACTGTTCAAAGTGCTCCAGGACAGGGCCTCGGTAATCCTGGTGGCCCCCAGATGGCCCCGACAGCCGTGGTTCCCACTTCTTTTGCAATTAGCGGTGGACGCTCCTCTTCCTCTGGGGATGCAACCAGATCTCCTGTCTCAGGAGCAGGGGTCTCTTTTACACCCCAATCTCCAGTCCCTCAATCTGATGGCCTGGCTGCTGAAAGGGAGGGTAGTCCTAGCACCCTTACTACTGCCTAGGGAAGTGGAGGACGTGGTCTTGGCCTCTAGGAGGCAGTCCACCCGAAAGTCTTATGCCCTTAAGTGGCGTAGATTCTCTACCTGGTGTACTCAACACAACGATAATCCTTTCTCATGCCTGGTACCAGTGGTGCTACAATATTTGTTCCACCTGACCAACCTAGGCCTTAAGTCCAGTTCTGTTAGAGTTCGTCTTAGTGCTCTTTCAGCACACCACTCACCAGTGGAGGGTCAGTCTCTCTCCAGCCATCATTTGGTGGCTCGCTTCCTCCGAGGCCTGCTTTTGCTTAAGCCTCCAGTGCGTTCACCTGCCCCTGAATGGGATTTAAATGTGGTCTTGCAACGGCTTATTTGTCCACCATTTGAACCTATGGCTACTTGCCCTCTGCGTTTTCTCTCCTGGAAAGCATTGTTTCTGGTAGCCCTTACCTCAGCAAGGCGAGTGAGTGAGCTTCAGGCCCTAGTTTCAGATGCACCATATACTAGGTTCCATAGGAACAGAGTAGTCTTATGGACTCACCCGAAGTTCCTTCCAAAGGTGGTCTCCTCCTTACACCTCAATCAGGAGGTGGTTCTTCTGACTTTCTTTCCCAGGCCGCATGCCAGCCGGGCTGAGATGGTCTTGCATACCCTGGACTGTAGGAGGGCGTTGTCCTTCTACCTTGACCGTACGCGGGAGCACTGGAGGGCTGTTCAGCTCTTCGTCTGTTTTGATCCCAATAAGTTGGGGTTGGCTGTCTCCAAGCGTACTTTGTCCATATGGGTAGCCAACTGTATCGCCTGGGCTTGCAGGGCAGCCGGCCTCTCCTTGCAGGGTTGAGTTACGGCTCACCGTGTCAGGGCGAAGGCTGCGTCAGTGGCTCATCTCCGCTCTGTTCCGTTGGCAGACATCTGCCGGGCCACTACTTGGTCTTCAAGCCAGACTTTTGCGGCCCACTACTGCCTTGAGAGGGAGTCCCGCAGGGACAGTGCTTTTGGGCAGGCGGTACTCCATAATCTCTTTGGGGTTTAGGCAACTCCTACCCTCCGGCCTTGGTGTTGGGCTACCGTTCGGGGGCGTTATCAGAGAAGATTCTTTTCTTGCATGCTGAGGCTCTAGAGGGAGCTGAATTTTCAGCTTTGGTTCTCCGGTAGCCTTAAGCTGGGGAGTCCCATATGTGAGGACTGACTTCCTGCTTGGTCCTGGAGAAAGAGTAGTTACTCACCTGTAACAGGTGTTCTCCAGGAGCAGCAGGAATCAGTCCTCACAACCCTCCCTCCTCTCCTTGGAGTCACGGTCATATGATTTATTTTGTTTTTTGCTGTCTTTTAGCTATGTCATCAGACTGAGCAAGATGGCACCCTTGGGCGGAAAGGGGACCGCGCATGCGCGCTGCATTCCCAAAGGCTTTCTTTGAAAGCTGGGGAAATGCTCCACATGGGGTCTCCGTCGGCACCGACATCACCCATATGTGAGGACTGATTCCTGTTGTTTCTGGAGAACACCTGTTGCAGGTGAGTAACTACTCTATACTAGAGTAGAAAGTTTTATGAACCAGAGTGAGGGCTTATATTGAACACTGTATTAAATTGGAAGCCAGTGAAGCTGGATTAATAGAGGGGTGACATAGTCAGGGTGTGTAGGAGTAGCCTAGTGGTTAGAGCACCTGCCTAGTACCCAGAAGATCAAGGGTTCGATTCCCATTGGCACTCCTTGTAACTTTGGGCAAGTCACTTTACCCTCCATTGCCTTGGAAGAAAAGGCTGGCAATCTACTTCCGGTGATACATTGCCAAGAAAAGTAGCTGTGTCGCTATGAGTCAACACTTACTTGATGGCACTAAAAAAACAACAAAAAAAACAAACATAGAGCAAGAGGCACGGAATAGTCATTTAGCAGCATGTTCTGGATGAGTTGTAATTGTTTTTTTCTCCAGGACCAAGCAGGAAGTCAGTCCTCACATATGGGTGTCATCGGCGCCGATGAAGCCCCAGCGGAGCATTTCCCCAGCTTTCCATGAAAGCCTTTGGGAATGCTGGCACGCATGCGCAGTTCCCTTCCCGCCTAAAGGTGCCATCTTACCTCAGTCTCTTTTTTTCCGAGAAGCCCATCGGACGTGTGTCCTGTTCTCCTGGATAAAAGTGATTTTTTTTCTTTGGTGATTTTCACTATTTTTCTATGGTTCTACTCTGGTTCCCCTCCCGCCGGGTTCGGTACACCGGTATCGAGCCCGTTTTCTTCATTTTTTGGTTTTTGTCCTTCGTGGCTGGCATTCGCGTACTTTTTTTCATTTTTTCGCTGGAAGGCCGGTCTTTTGACCTTGCTGGGGCTATTTTTTCCCCGATGGCTTCCAGTGGTTTCAAAAAGTGTGATCGGTGTAAGAAAATTGTCTCTCACCGACACACACGACTGCTGCCTTCGGTGCCTCGGCCCTGACCACGACCCCAAGTCATGTGGGCCATGTGGGAAGATGTCTTCCAAGGCACTAAAGAGTCGACAGCATCAGAAGGAAAGGTTTTTTTCGGACTCTGCCTCCGGCCGGACCCAGACCTCCTCTGAGGCCTCGACATCTCGGGATTCCGATCCCGAGCACCGTCGAAGCTCCTCGGACAGGGAGTCCCCCGACCGGGAATGTAAGAGGAAGAAGTGGCTCGCGAGGGAGGCGTCGGAGGAGGTCCCTGGTCCCTCGAGGGCCAGGTCTAAGACCCCCGATCGCCGTCCTGGGCCCATGGACCAAGAGAAGCCTGCAAAAGTTCCTCGCGTGGAGCCGGAGTCTGCTGGACACATAAGCCCCGTAGTCCTCGTGGACTCTCCTCCCATAGAGCCACCGCCGGGGCCCAAGTCGGTGGCTGCTGCGTCTCCCGAGCTGAGTCTCAGGATGACAGCCTTGGAGTTCAAACTGTCTGCCTTCATGGAGCAGCAGCGGGCACTGATGGCCAGCCTGTCTGTTGCATCTGCCCCGACCACCGGGACATCGATTTCAAAGTCAACCCCAGAGACCGAGCCGATACTCGAGACCCTCGTGGCTCGAAGTCGTCCTCGGTCGAGGTCTCCCTCGACCTCCCGTTCGGGACCGAGGGTGTCTACGCCGGTGCCCCCGGCGTCAGGGCGGGTGCCTCGGAGCCCCGCGGGGTCGGACCCTGAACCTGACTCCTCCTCGGATGAGTCCGCCTGGGAGACGGAGGACGAGGAGTCTCCCGATACTTTTAAGACTCTGTGCGTCCCGTCGGACTCACCGCAGTCTGATCCCCGGAGTAGATCCCCTCCGGAGGACACTAGGTTCTCAGAGTTCGTCCGGGATATGGCCACTGCCTTGGCTATCCCTGCCGATCCCGAGGAAGAGCCTCGAGCCGAGGAGCTCGATGCTCTACAGTATGACTCTCCTCCGAAGGAGGCCTTTTACTGTCCAGGTTCCTCCGATGCTGGAACGGCTCCTCTTCCGAATGTGGGAGGCCCCGGCCTCGGCGCCGGTTCTAAGTAAGCGAGTCGATTCCATTTATCAACTCCGCAAAAGCCCTGGTTTCCAGAAAGCACAGCTACCACACCACACCATTCCATGGTTGTGGAATCGGCCATGCATTGTCTGAAGAGCCAGAAGATGCATTCTGCGGTGCCCCCCAGCAGGGAGGCCCGCAACCTCGATGGCGTCGGTAGGAAGTGCTTCCAGGGGTCAATGCTTGCTTGCCGTGTCCAGTCTTACCAGCTGTACATGGGCATGTACTTGCGGGACCTGGCCAAAGAATTGGCCGGATTCTCTGCTGGTCTCTCCGGGGAACCCTTGCAGAGATTTCAGACCTTGAACTTGGGGATTCGGGAATGCTCAAAGTTCATTTCCCGTGCCGCCTACGATGGCTTCGAGGCTTCGGTCTGAGTAACATAGAAACATAGAAACATGATGACAGAAAAAGACCACAAGGCCCAGCTAGTCTGTCCTTCCATAACTACAACAGTCCACTTTTTACCTTTAGAGATCCTCTGTGTTGGTCCCATTCTTTTTTGAATTCAGTTACTGTCCTCATCTCTACCACCTCCACTGGGAGACTATTCCACGGATCCACTACTCTTTCCGTAAAGAAATATTTCCGCATATCACTCCTGAATCTATCTCCCTTCACCCTCATCCCATGTCCCCTCGTAGCAGAACTTGCTTTCAATTGAAAGAGGCTCTCTCCCTGAACATTTATGCCATGAAGGTATTTAAACATCTCAATCATATCATCTCTATCCCGCCTTTCCTCTAAGGTGTACATATTAAGATCCTTAAGTCTGTCCTCATATGCTTTATAATGAAGCCCATTAATCATTTTAGTAGCAACCCTCTGCACCAACTCCATCCTGTTCACATCCTTTTGAAGGTGCGGTCTCCAGAATTGCACACCATACTCCAAATGAGGTCGCACCAAAGACTTATACAGAGGCATTATCACCTCCTTTTTTCTGCTAGCCATTCCTCTCCGTATGCACCCAAGCATCCTTCTAGCTTTTGCCGTCGCCTTTTCTACCTGTTTAGCTACTTTAAGATCATCAGACACAACCACGCCTAGGTCCCGCTCTTCTTTAGTGGACAAAAGTACTTCACCTCCTATACTGTATTGCTCCCTTGGATTGCTGCAGCCCAAATGCATGACCTTACATTTTTTAACATTAAATCCCAGCTGCCAAATTCTAGACCATTCTTCAAGCTTAGCTAGATCCCTCCTCATGTTATCTACCCCTTCCTGGGTGTCTACTCTATTGCAGATTTTGGTATCATCCGCAAAGAGGCAAACCTTACCCGACAGCCCTTCCGCTATATCACTAACAAAGATGTTAAAAAGAATCGGACCAAGGACAGATCCCTGGGGCACACCACTGGTAACATCCTTCTCCTCAGAGTGAGCTCCATTTACTTGTACTCTTTGTCGCCTCCCACCCAACCAATTTCTAACCCAAGCAGTAACTTTAGGGTCCATCCCTAGGGTGCTCAGTTTGTTTATAAGTCGCCTGTGAGGAACAGTGTCAAAGGCTTTACTGAAATCTAAATACACCACATCTAGAGCTCTCCCTTGGTCCAACTCCCTGGTCACCCATTCAAAGAAATCGATCAGATTTGTCTGACAAGACCTGCCTCTGGTGAATCCATGCTGCCTCGGATCCTGTAATCCGCCGGACTCCAGAAACCTCACTATTTTCTCTTTCAGCAGCGTTTCCAATAATTTACTCACCACCGAAGTTAAACTAACCGGCCTGTAGTTTTCAACCACATCCTTACTTCCGCTTTTGTGTAAAGGCACCACATGAGCCTCTCTCCAGTCCTTTGGCACCACTCCTGACTCCAACGAGGCATTGAAAAGGTCAGTCAGTGGAGTTGCTAGAACGTCCCCAAGTTCCCTCAGTATTCTAGGGTGTATCCCATCCGGTCCCATCGCTTTGTCTACTTTAAGTTGAGCTAGTTTCTCACGAACACAGTCTTCTGAAAATTGTTCAAGATGTCCCTCGCTTCTGTTCTTATTTGTGGGTGTTTTCTGAGGTCCTGCTCCTGGTTCTTCATCTGTGAACACAGAACAAAAATATTTGTTAAGCAATTCCGCTTTATCCTTATCAGCTTCTACATATTCCCCCCCTGCACCCTTGAGTCTGACAATACCACTTTTGCCCTTCCTCTTCTCACTAATATATCTGAAAAATGTCTTATCCCCCCATTTTATTGCATTGGCTATTTCCTCCTCCTTTTGAATCTTTGCCTTCTTGACTACTTTGCTAGCTTCTCTAAGTTTTTCCAAATACAGATGCCTGTCTTCCTCTCTCTGTGATCTCTTGTATTTCGTGAAGGCCTCCCTCTTTTTCTTCACTTTTTCAGCTACTTCCTTCGAAAACCATAGCGGTCTCCTGTTCCTTTTGCCTTTATTTACCATTTTAACAAAAAGGTTGGTTGCCTTTAAAATACCCCCTTTCAGTTTTGCCCACTGTTTTTCTACATCCCCCAGCTGTTCCCATCCCACTAACGACTCCCTGAGGTATTGGCCCATCTTCGCAAAGTTAGTCTTCCTAAAGTCTAAGATCTTCACCTTGGAATGGATTCTAACAGCCCTAGTCCTAATACTGAACCACACCATCTGGTGATCACTGGATGCAAAATGATCTCCCACTACAACATCAGAAACACTTTCACCATTGGTAAGCACCAAGTCCATTATGGCCCCTTCACGTGTGGGGTCTGTTACCAATTGCCTGAATAGTTCTCCCTGTAGAGAATCCAGGATCTCCTTACTTCTAGATGATACTGCAGCAGGAATGTGCCAATCAACATCTGGCATATTGAAATCTCCTAGCAGTAGCACTTCCCCTTTCCTAGCAATGCTGCGTATGTCTTCAATTAACTCTCTGTCCACCTCTTCCTCTTGTGAGGGAGGTCTGTATATCACACCAATGCAAATAGATTTCTCTTTCCCTCTTTCTAGTTTAACCCACAATGCCTCCTCTCTCCCTTTTAAGCTCCGGCTTAAAAGGGAGTAGCGGCTGCCGGCATCGCGGCTTGACGCCAGGCGTGGCTGCAGTCATCGGACCTCGAGCCATGGGTTCAGGACAAGTTGGTCGATGTCCCCTGCCGAGGTGAGAACCTTTTTGGCAAACCTGTGGCCGAGAAGGCCGTTCAGCTCGAGACGGAGCACCTTACCTGGACAAGGCTGTCGAGGAAGACCTCTGCCCCTTCACATAAGAAGAAGGTCTCGGGTAAAAAGTCCTTTTACCCGAGGAAGGGCACTGCCTACAAACAGTACCCTTAGTATCAGGCTGCCCCCCAGGGTCAGCAAGCCAAGGGCCAGGGTAATGGGCCCCATAGGCAGAGGACCCCCAAGCCTCAGGCCCCTGCTACGCCTCAGGCCCCTGCTACCACTCAGCAGGGTGGGGGTTTTTGACTCCTTGAGCGTAGTCTCTCCTCCACTGCTCTCCCCACCCTGCACAGGAGGTCGCCTCGCCCTCTTTGCCCACCAGTGGCCCCTAATTACCGGGGACAGTTGGGTGCTGGACATAGTTCACAATGGCTATGCCCTCCATTTTCACCAACTGCCTCCGCCATATTTTCCAGGGGAGCCTCCAAGGCCTCCCCTGCACACAGCCCTTTTCTACAAGAGCTTCATGGTCTGTTGGTGGACAGGGCGGTGGAGCCTGTGCCTTCCCACTTGCAAGGTCACGGATTCTACTCCAGGTATTTCCTGCTACCCAAAAGAACCGGTTTCTTTCGACCCATTCTGGACCTCAGAAACCTCAACAAGTTCCTAGAGAAAGAAAAGTTCAAGATGCTTACTCTTGGAACACTTCTGCCCTTCCTCCAGCAGGGAGATTGGTATGCTCCTTAGATCTAAAGGATGCGTACACTCACATCCTCATTCATCCAGACCACAGAAAGTACCTCAGGTTCATTGTGGGAGGAAACCATTATCAGTACAAAGTACTACCTTTTGGCCTGACCTCCGCTCCCAGGGTCTTTACCAAGTGCCTGGTAGTTGTGGCGGCCTACCTGAGAAATCAAGGCATCTTTGTTTTTCCCTATCTGGACGACTGGCTCCTCAGGGGTCAAACGTCCCTGGAGGCCAGACAAGCCACCCTCAGAACCATTGCTCTGCTTCAAAACGTGGGTTTTGTCATAAACTTCGCAAAGTCCACTTTGCTCCCCTCCCAGAACTTGGAGTTCATAGGGGCAAGGTTGGTTTCTCAACTGGCAAAGGCATTCTTGCCAGAAGACAGGGCCCATGGACTGATGGACGTGGCAAAACCATTTCTGAACAAGTCCCTGGTCTCCGCCAGACTCTGCCTCAGGCTTCTGGGACACATGGCTTCGACAGTACATGTGACTCCCAATGCCAGGCTCCATATGAGGCCTGCACAGTGGTGCCTTCGGACTCAGTGGTCTCAAGCCACAGGCAACTTACGAGACAAGATAAAGGTGTCCAAACCCCTCTTAGCCTCCCTCAGCTGGTGGCTACATCCACCCAATCTACTCAAGGGGTTGCCCTTCCAAATGCCAGAATACTTGGTGGTCCTCACCACCGACGCCTCTCTAAAGGGCTGGGGTGCTCATTGTCTGGACAAGTGCACCCAAGGCCTCTGGTCTCCCTGGGAGGCAGCCCAACAGATCAATCTGCTGGAACTTTGGGCTATCCGCTTGGCTCTCAGAGCTTTTTCTCCGGCCCTGGCTCACCGCTCAGTCTTGATTCAAACAGACAACCAGGTAGCCATGTTTTATGTGAACAAACAGGGCGGGACTAGATCCAGACTCCTTTGTCGGGAAACTCAGGACCTTTGTTCCTTTGCCCTGAAGCACAACATGCTTCTCAAGGCGGTGTACCTTCCAGGCCAGGAGAACTGCCTGGCCGACCGATTGAGCAGAATTCTGCAGCCCCACGAGTGGCAACTGCATCCCCTGGTGGTCCAGAGGATCTTCCTGAAGTGGGGTCTCCCTTGGATAGATCTCTTTGCCAGCCCGCTGAACAAGCAACTGCCCAAGTTCTGCTCCAGGCAACCACATCCTTTGAGGGTGGCACCAGATGCCTTTCTGATGTCCTGGTCTCAAGGCCTCCTGTATGCGTTTCCTCCCACGCCCTTGGTGGCCCGAACTCTTTTCAAGACTCTTCAGGACAGGGCCTCAGTACTGCTGGTAGCTCCCAGGTGGCCGGGGCAGCCTTGGTTTCCACTTCTGCTTCAACTGGCAGTGGATTCCCCACTACCTCTGGGATTGTAGCCCGACCTTCTCTCCCAGGAGCAGGGTTCCCTTCTGCACCCCAATCTCAAAGCTCTCAATTTGATGGCCTGGAGGCTGCAAGGGTAGTTTTGGCTCCCTGGGGCCTGCCTCAGGAAGTTGAGGAGGTTGTCCTAGCCTCTAGAAAGCAGTCCGCTAGAAAAACCTTTGCTCTCAAATGGAAGAGTTTTTCTGTGTGGTGTCAGCTACGTACAGAGGATCCTTTCTCCTGTACTGTACCAGTAGTGCTTCAGTACTTGCTGCACTTATCCAAGCAGGGTCTTAAGTCCAATTCTGTTCGGGTCCACCTCTCAGCTCTCACAGCTCACCACTCACTGGTGGAAGGACATTCTCTATCTGGGCACCCCTTGGTGTCTAGGTTTCTCAGAGGCTTGCTCTTGCTCAAGCCTCCCATCCGTCCTCCTGCTCCTGAGTGGGAGCTGAATGTGGTCTTGCAGCAACTGACTTGCCCACCTTTTGAGCCGATGGCTACTTGTCCACTACGCTTCCTCTCCTGGAAGACACTCTTCCTGATAGCCCTTACCTCGGCTAGGCGAGTGAGTGAGCTTCAGGCCCTGGTCTGTGATAGGCCTTACACCAGGATTTATAGGAACAGGGTAGTCCTCAGTACTCATCCAAAGTTCCTCCCAAAGGTTGTCTCCTCTTTCCACCTCAATGAAGAGGTGGTTCTTCCAACATTCTTCCCTAGGCTTCATGCAAGCCAGGCTGAAGCAGTCCTGCATACCCTGGACTGTAGGAGGGCCTTATCCTTCTACCTTGTCCGTACACAGGGGCATAGAAGGGCTACACCCATCTCTTCGTCTCTTTTGACCCCAATAAGTTGGGGTTGCCTGTGTCCAAGCATACCTTGCCCTTCTGGGTGGCTGACTGTATCACCTGGGCTTACAAGGCAGCTGACCTTCCTTTGCAGGGTAGGGTCACGGCCCATCGTGTCAGGGCAATGGCTGCCTCAGTGGCTCATCTCCGCTCTGTGCCCTTGGTAGACATCTGCAGGGCTGCAACTTGGTCTTCAAGCCAGACTTTTGCGGCCCATTACTGTCTGGAGAGGGAGTCCCGTAGGGACAGTGCTTTTGGCCAAGCAGTACTCCGGAATCTCTTTGAGGTTTAGGCAACTCCTGCCCTCCTGCCCTCTGTTGGTCTACCGGTGGAGGTTATGTCCTTGAAAAGCCTTTCTTTGCTGCTGGGACTAGAGGGAGGCCCCTTGTTCAGCCTGGGTTCCTCGGTAGCCCAGAGCTGGGGAGTCACCCATATGTGAGGACTGACTTCCTGCTTGGTCCTGGAGAAAAGAGTAGTTACTCACCTGTAACAGGTGTTCTCCAGGAGCAGCAGGAATCAGTCCTCACAACCCTCCCTCCTCCCCTTGGAGTTGCAGTTGTACATAGTTTATTTTTTCATTTTTTTGTGTGCTGTTCTTAGCTATGTCATTTGACTGAGGTAAGATGGCACCTTTAGGCGGGAAAGGAACCGCGCATGCATGCCAGCATTCCCAAAGGCTTTCATGGAAAGCTGGGGAAATGCTCCGCTGGGGCTTCATCGGCGCCGATGACACCCATATGTGAGGACTGATTCCTGCTGCTCCTGGAGAACACCTGTTACAGGTGAGTAACTACTCTAATTCAAACATAGGAAGACCAGTGAAAACAGAGTTACAGTAGTTCAAACGTGAAAGAACATGAGATATGAGTAAAGTAGTTAGAGTGGGTGTGGAGAGGAATGGATGGACTGCCCTGGTTTGACAAAAAAAAAAAAGAAAAGAGCATTTGACAACGGAGCTGATGTGTTGGTGGAAGGTTAGGGCAGAGTCTAGAATGACCCCAAGGTATTTGCATTTGCCTGCTCCTTCTCTGCAATTTTTCTTTCAACACCTGACTTGAAGGAGAAATAATTAGCATCATGTGAAGAGTTCAGATAGGAGTTTTGGGAAAAATGGAGCAAGAGGTATAGCCAGAATTAATAATAATGAGGGAGGGGGCACCAGAAATCCTAGCACTGACTCTGAGCAGCAGTTACCACCCTAAACAAAAGCATGGGGAATAACCTGCATAGATTTGTAGTTACAGCCCTGGTCATCCTACTACCCAGGTTAGACTGTCTTTATCTACCTTCATCAATTGTTACTACATTTAACTTGACTAATCATTGACATTATTGCAGGATTGCCCAATACATACTCCTCCAACTTTGCAAACATTTATTTGCTTCCACTATTGTCTTTGGTGGTGGTACAATTCATGATTTATCAGCTTAAATATTATAAATTATGGGCCCAATTTTCGAAGGCATTTACACAGGTAACTGCCTTAGTTACCCGCGTAAATGCCATATCTGGGATTTTCGAAGAGCACCTACATGGGTAAGTGCCCTTCAAAAAGCCCGGATATGTCCCCAAAACATCCCCAATACGTCCAGATTCTATGCGGTTAGCACTGGGTTGTGTTAGGGGCGTTCCAGGGCAGAGGAAAGGGCTAAATTGGTAGCACCGATTTTCGATGCTATCCGCTTAGCTCTCTGTACCTTAAAGATAGGCGAGGTTTTTCTGGGGTGTGTGACGAGACCCAGATTTTCAATGCCAGGACTGCATATGACTCCGGTGTTGAAAATCTGGGTTAGGTGGAAGTGAACGGGCTATATGCCGATGTGGCGCATAGCACCTCCAGTTGAAAATCGGGCCCTATTTTTTTAGTATTAGAGTAGAAGCTATAAGCTATGCTTAAAGACTCAGTTTATGGTTATTGTTTCCTTAGGTTTAGGCTATCACAAGGATCTGCAGACAAGAGCAACGTTTATGGAAGTCCTCACAAAAATCCTTCAGCAAGGGACGGAGTTTGACACATTGGCAGAAACCGTACTGGCAGATCGTTTTGAGAGATTAGTAGAATTAGTCACTATGATGGGTGACCAAGGAGAGCTGCCAATTGCTATGGCTTTAGCCAATGTAGTGCCTTGTTCACAATGGGTAAGTATGTCTTCAGTTGCAAATTGCCTAGCATGATATAAAACAGAAAAAAGATAAAACAATATAGTACAATTGAGAATACCAAGACAAAATTCATAATGTTCATAACCCCAATCAAAATGAATGTACAATACAATCAAAACAAACAAATCCCTATAACAATATCATTAAGAAGCAAATGGGTTCCCAGTATCCCTGAATGCCACTGGATTTCAGAGATTTCACCTTTAAAACCCACTCTAATGCCTGCCCATTAGAGAGCAATCCTCTGACAAACTCTAAAAATGACAGAAAGGCAGACAGCAATATTATATGGACAGGATTATTCAAAAAGAAAAGCCCAAAGTTATTAATAGATCTTTATGTTGTTGTAACCTCTTTCCCTTCTAGTTCTGGAAAATAAAACGCTAAGTGGTTAGATACGAGTAGTACAGTTGAGTTAGTTAGATATTTGCTTCTGGAGATATGAGGTTGAAAACTGGATCTGATTTTCAGCCTATGAGTCTATTGAATGATAATACAAAATAGTTTCTTAATTTGAAGTACTATATTTTGGAGGTCTGACAGTTTCCCTTGCCTTTGGGGTTCCATTTCAGTAAGAACCAGGGCTGTGATATGGTGCCATGAGCCTTAATGTACTGGAATGTATCCAGTACCTGTTTGTAGTGATTACATAGTGTAAACCACTTTGATTGAAGGATAAGGCGGTATAGAAAACTGGTTAAATAAATAAATAAATAAAACTGTCCTCTAAGTATATAAGGCTTTAAAAGCACACAAACAGTATCTCCAGGAACAAGCAAGAATGTGATCTTCACATTTGGGTGATGTTGGTACCGACGGGGCCTGCGCAGGAACGCTTCCCAGCGGCCAATAGGAAAGCCTTTGGTAGCATCCCACTGTGCCTGTGCTGCTACCTTCCCACGATTGTGACTCTCTCTCCTCAGTTCTTCATTTTCTGCAGAGCCATCAGGAAGCAAATCCTGTCACCGCAGAAAATCTCTTCTTATTATTTTTTGTGGTTGCGTCTGCCTTCCCGTTGACTCTGGAACCGATATCTTCAATTCTAGCTCTTTCTTTAAAAAAAAACAACTACTTTAGTTCTTTTAGTCATATCGATGCCATCTTAGGCCTAGGCCTTCCATCCAGTCTACTGACACGATGGAAAAACCAGCTAGTGGTTTCAAGAAGTGTTCCAAATGTTGTAGCATTTTCTCTGCTACTGATACCGATGACTGGTGTCTTAAATGCCTCGGCCCAGATCAACAGCCATCCAAATGTTCCCTATGCAAAAAGATGACAAAGAATTGGGCTGCAAAACTCTGCTCCCTTTTTGCCTCAGATGTGGTTTCACTCGCTTCGACGTCATCAAAGGCATCGTCTTTCTCACATGGATCTCATGTATCGAAACACAAGATAGGCCGTCCTTCCAAGGGTAGATCTCTGTCTAAACATAAAGATGCCTCGAGCGTTGCCCTGGAGGAGGATTGACCGGCCAAACTACCCCGGCGGGAGGACCTCCCCTCAAAGCCGCAAAAGGGGTCCAGGATGCTCCCGAGGACTCTACCTCAGGAGAGTTTCTGATGCCATGCTCTGGTACGGTAGCCCACGCTTCTGGTACAGATACCCAGGTGTTGACAAGCTCAATGGATCAGTGTATGCTGGCTATTGAGCAGAGTCTAGTGGCTCTGTTAGTGGCGTTAGTACTGGTCAAGTCATTACTGGCGGTATCGTCGGCACCGGTACCATCCATGATGCCCATGTAGTCTGCATTGGGTTTCATGCCACTTGGCATGCTTTTGCCCATACCGGCTCTCAAGTCTGTTCCCAGTTCCGAGGTACCAGTACAGCAAGTCTCTTGAACCGATACTGATCTTGATCGGTACCGGACCTTGCAAGAGCAAGAGTATCACTCCTGGCAATACTTTGATTCGACAGATTCCGGTTCTGATTCTTCAGATGATGAATCGATCGGTACCCGAGAGATACGCAGTCTTCCAGAGGAACCCTCACCGTCGCCACAATGGCGCATGTCCCCTCCCGAAGATATGTCTTTCCAAACGTTTATCAGAGATTTGGCAAAGGGACTATCCATTACTCCTAAGAAAGAACCCCAGAGCAGAGGAGTTGGACGTTCTCCAATATACTACAGCTACTAAAGAGGTGATTACTCTGTCTATTCACCGTATACTATAGGATCTTATGCTCTGGATGTGGGAAACACCCCTCACCATTTCTTTCTGTTTCTCGACAACTCGATGTGATGTATCGAGTGCCGGAAAGCCCTGGATTCCAGAAAACACAGCTTCCACACCACTCAATGGTAGTGGAATCTGCTGTGCGTTGAATTAAAAGTTCTAAGACGCACTCCTCCAATCCACTGGACAGGGAATCGAGAACCCTCAATGCCTTTGGGCATCGATGTTTTCAGGCCTCCATGCTCTCAGCCCAGATAAGTTCATACATATTATACAAGGGTATGTTAGGGAAGTAACTAGGGATCTGGATCGATGTCTCCTCTTCTCTTGGATGATAAGAGGGCAGAGTATCTTACATTGGTCAAACATGCCCAGAATGTTTCCAAATTTGTTAGCAGGGCAACCTTTGAATGCACTAGCAGAGCAACTTCTATCTGTATAGGTGTATGTAGGATTGTTGACTCCAAGCATCATATCTTGAACAGTGGTACAAGATAAGCTGGATAATATTCCCTGTATGGGTGAGAACCTGTTTGGAATGGATTGGCAAGATAAGGCCTCTCAGAGTCTGAGCATACTACCCTCAATAGACTTTCCAAAGCTACCGCCAACCCTGCCAGGAAGAAGCCTTTCTATGGTGAGAAGAAGAATTTTTACACTTCATATCCCCCAGCTTCTCAGTACCAACCTCAGGATACCCAGAGGAAGCAACAGCATCCTAAGCAACAGAAGAAGCCACAGGTTCCTAAAACCCAACCAACTGCACAGACCCAATCTGTACCTGGCTTTTGACTTCTTCCTAGAGAACATAGACACTCTGCCTCTGGAGAATCCCCACCCCCTCCTCATAGCAGGCAGACTTTGCCATTATACCCTCAGGTGGCATCTTATCCCTCAGAGCAGTGGACACTAACCAGTGCGAGAGGGGTACGGGCTTCATCTGAAACGTCGTCCCCCCCCCCTCCACTCTAGTGGGGGAATACCATTCTCAACCCTCACTACTCCTGCAGTAAGAGAGAAACTTATTTTCTGTCTCAGAGTATCATAGAAGAGGTTCCAACATTCCAATAGGGTATGGGATTCCATTCTCCTTACTTTCTCATACCAAACAAAAATGGAGATTACAGACCCATCTTAGACCTCAGGAACCTAAACAAGTTTCTAGTCTGAGAGAAATTCAAAATGGTCTCACTAGGAACCTTTCTGCCTTATCTCCAGAGGCAGGACTGGCTCTGTTCTCTAGATATAAAAGAAGTGTAGTCTCACATTCTCATTCATCCAGAACACAGGAGGTATCTACGCTTCATTTTCCAAGGAAATCACTGCCAATACTAAGTTCTCCCTTTCGGGCTCGCCTCTGCCCCAAGAGTCTTCACAAAGTGTATGGCGGTCGTAGCTGCATATCTAAGGACTAATGGAATATTCATCTTCCCCTACTTAGACGATTGCCTTATAAGGGCACCCACTTCACAGGAGGTTTATCTATCCCTCCTTCGTACAATGCAGGTACTGCAGAATCTGGGATTTGTGATAAATCTTCCAAAATCCCATCTAGTTCCCACTCAGACACTAGAATTTATAGGGGCTCTTCTAAATACTCGACGGTCAAGAGCATTTCTGCCCCAGGACCGTTGTACTCGACTAGTGCAGCTAGCATCTCAAACAAGGCTTAGGGACAATCTCTCGGCCAGGGAGATGCTCCAACGTTTAGGCCATATAGCCTCCACAGTGCATGTAGTCCCATATGCCCGTCTGCACAGCTCAATGGACTCTTGCCTTCTAGTGGAAGCAAATCTCTGGGGCCCTCAAGGACCAGATCCAAGTCACAGATAGTCTCATCGACTCCCTTCTATAGTGGTCTACCCCAGAAAATCTTCTCGTAGGGTCACCTTTTCAGATGCCTCCACATCAATGCATCCTGACGACGGATGCCTCAGAACTGGGCTGGGGTGTCCATTTGGACTCTCTCTCCACTCAGGGCTGCTTGACGGAGTAGGAGTTGCAGCTCCAGATAAATTTACTGGAGCTTCATGCCATCTTCAATGCCCTCAAAGTGTTTCAACAACAATTACAAGGGCACAGAGTTCTTGTCCAGATGGACAATCAAGTAGCTATGCTCTACCTGAACAAGCAGGGAGGAACGGGCTCTTGGGTCCTTTGCAGGGAGGCTCTCCATCTTTGGTCCTTTGCCATTGCTCATCAGATATGCCTCCAAGCAGTGTATCTGCCAGGACAGCAGAATGTCTCAGCAGACGGATTGAGTCGGATCCTCCTTCCGCATGAATGGCCCGTCCATCAGGAAACAACTTCCTACATCTTTTGGACCTGGAGAACTCCTGAGATAGACATTTTTGCCACTCTGGAAAATGCCAAATTACCTCATTTTTGCACCAGAACCCCACTGTCCAACCTCCAGCAAGTGGATGCTTTCCACCTTCACTGGGGTCAGGGTTTTCCTGTATGCCTTTCCTCCCATACCCCTGATTCCCAAAATGCTTTTCGAGCTCCATGCAGACAGGCCACATGATCCTCATAGCTCCACGCTGACCACGTCAACCTTGGTTTCCTCTCTTACTTCGTCTGTCTGGTTAGCTTCTGATCTCCTTTCTCAGGAGGAAGGGACGCTATTTCATCCCAATCTGCAGTCTCTTCATCTCATGACTTGGCTGCTGAGAGTGTAGTGTTGCAAGATCTTAACCTTCCTCAGGAAGTAAAGCAAATCTTGCTAGCCTCAAGAAAACCATCCACCAGACATTCCTATGACTTCAAGTGGTGTAGATTCTCCACTTGGTGTTCCAGAAGGATCTTAATCCCTTCTCAGCTCCTGTTGAAGCTGTCCTTCAGTATCTTTTCCATCTTTCATCCTCTGGCCTCAAAACGAACTCTGTAAGAGTTCATCTCAGTGCAATTGCTTCTTCTCACCATCTCTTAGATGGGCAGCCTATCTCCTCACATCTACTTGTGATGCACTTCATGAGAGGGCTCTTATTGACCAAGCTTCCCATCCAGCCACCACTGGTGTCATGGGATCTTAATGTTGTCTTAGGACAATTCCTTAAGCCACCTTTTGAACCTTTAGCTACAACCTCAGTAAAGTTTCTCTCTTGGTAGGTCATCTTCCTTTTTGCTCTCACTTCAGCTAGACGAATCAGTGAACTTTAGGCGTTGGTGGCAGACCCACTTTATACCCAGTTCCACCATGATAAGTTGGTCCTTAGGACTCACCCCCATTTCTTGCCAAAGGTGGTGTCTCCATATCAGCCAATCAGTTTATCTGCTTGTCTTTTTCCCTAGACCGCTTTCCTCTAGGGCAGAGGCAACCCTCCATACCCTTGACTGTAAATGGGCCTTAGCCTTCTATCTTCAAAGGACTGCTGAGCACCGTAAAGGCTCTCAGCTATTCATCTCCTTTGATCCCAGTCACCTGGGGTTGCCAGTATCCAAACGTGCTCATTCTAAATGGATAGCAGATTGCATTTCATTTGCTTATGATAAGGCAGGACTATCTCTTGAAGGTCATGCCACTGCCCATAACGTTTGTGCAATGGTGGCATCCATGGCAAACCTACGTTCTGTTGCCATTGATGAAATTTGCAAAGCAGCCACATGGTCTTCGGTATATACCTTTGTGGCTCATTGCTGTCTTGACAAGAACTCCTGTTGGGATGTCATGTTTGGTCAGGCGGTACTCCAGCACTTCTTTCAGACTTAGGGCAATTTCTGCCCACTGTCCTGGAATTTTTCGATGCCAGACATCCATGGAGGATCCATGCCCTCTTAAGGCTGCTCCGAGGCAAATGTACTGATTCTGGAGGCATTTCTCTGGCATGTGGGAGCTAGGGAATCCCTTATGTAAAGACTACATTCCTGCTTGTTCCTGGAGATAGTTTAGTTACTCACAGGTGATCTCTGGGAACAGCAGGAATTTAGTTTTCAGAACCCACCCTCCTCCTCTAGGAGTTGTAGGGTATCTCTCTATTCTCTCCTTTTATCTCAGCTACAAACTCAACTGAGGAGGGAAAGTCACAAAGGCGAGAAGGCAGCAGCGCAGGCGTGGTGGGATGCTCCCAAAGACTTTCCTATTGGATGCTGGGGAGCATTCTCACGTGGGCTCCGTCGGTACCGACGTCACCCATATGTGAACACTAAATTCCTGCTGTTCCCGGAGATCACCTGTTAGAGATGAGTAGCTACGCTTTCCTGTGCTAATTGCCTGAGTCTGATCTTTCTGGTCAGCTTTGCCAGATGTAGATCGCTCTCCTCCAGTCACCAAAGAAGAGATCAGAGAAACAATATCAGAGCACAGCTCAAGATGTCACCACATTCTGTAGCAGGTTGGGAGCACTTTCACAGGCATAAAGGGGAAGAAGAAACGCACATCTAGAGAGATAGCTGCATTCTCTTCACACAAATGCTCTGAAAGTGCAAAGGGGAGGGAGAATACAGCAGCTCCCAAGAAGCATCCCAGAGAAGCTAGGGAGATGAAACAAAGATAGCACACCTTTGTGAGAGAGGAAACTGCAGTCTGCTCCCACTGCTGCATCTTTCAAAAATGCATCCAATTTTTGACTACGTTCCTGGGTGTAGAAGTGGTTTGAATCTCCTTCTTCACAGAAGACTAGCACTCCATAACATCGGGCAGATGGTGATTAAAGATTATACGCCAAGAATATAGAATAAATTTTCTGTCCGCCACTCCTACATGCCCTCTCCCTCCCACCACACATACACAGCTGAGCAGACCCAGACTTCTTCGGGCCACCCGCTTCATCAACTAGACCACCTCATCAAGAAAAACTAATCTCCTTGGAGCGAGAACAGTTGTGGAGGTATCTCCATTAGAAAGGGACCAAGGGTTCTACTCTAGTTAGTTTCTTATTCTCAAAATTTTGAGAGGATTGTGTCTTATACTACATCTAAGGGAACATAACTGCTTCATGAAGAAAGAAGAGTTCAAAGTGCATTCCCTAGCATTCATCCTACGGCTCCTCTCTTGAAACAATTGGCTGGCCTTGCTGGGGAACTGAAATTTATCTTATAACTTTTCTCTGAAGTTTAAGGCAAGTTACATTCAGATACCATATGTGTTTTCTTTTTCCTGAAGGGCTTACAATTATAACTTTGTAACTGAGACAATGGAGAATTAAGTGACTTGCCCATGATTGCAGCAGTGGGCTTCAAACCTGTCCCCCTTGTTCTCAGCTCACTCTTCTAATCATTAAGATACTCATCCACTTTTCAAGGATGCCTGAATTTCCAGTCTCTGTCTCAAAACAGCATGGTTATTGAGAGCCAGATAGTTTCTACATTTCCAGTGTCCCATCAAGTCCAAGAGATCTTCTTAACCTCAAGGAGCCCCTCAAGCAGAAGATCTTGTCAACTTAAGTGGAGTCACTTTAAATGTTGGTGTGCAGACAATTGGCAAGGACCTGTGTGTTGCCCTATTCATTCTGAACTCTTACCTTCTGCACCTATCTCAATTTAGGCATAGAATTACTTTGGTGCATCCATATTTTTCGACCATCATAGCCTATCATGTGCAGGTTGATATTAGATCTGTATCTGTTCATCCTCTTTTCTCAAAAATCATCCAGGGCTGCATGACCACCAGACTGTCTCTGCATTGCTTAGCACCTTCCTAGGATCTCAATTTAGTCCTTACACAACTCATAGAGGCCCAATTCAAACCCTTGGGCCTAGCACCTCTCAAATACCTCACCTGGAAAATCCTTATCTCCAGGAACAAGCAGGAATGAGTCTTTATATATGGGTATGTCGGTACCGACGGAGCCTGCACGGGGATGCTGCCCAGCTTCCAATCAGAAAGCTTTTGGCAGCCTCCCTCGCGCCTGCGTGCTGAGTTCCCACCCTCTCCAGAGCCTCTCTTCAGTTTTCGTTTTTCCGCGGAGCCGGCAGAACGTCCTCCTGTCACCGCAGAAACTTACTTATTTACTTACTTTAATACTTTAGTTTTTTTTTTCTTTTCTTGTGGTCGCGGCTGTATTTCCCGCTCCCACCGGTACCGCTGGTGGATTTTTGACTTGATTCTGAGAAACTTTTTCTTCAGTTTTTGCCTTAACTTGTTGGGCCTACCAGGCCTCTTCATTATGGAGCCTTCATTTCCTAAGAAGTGCCTTCGGTGTGGAAACACCTGTTTCTTTTTAGATACCAATGCTTGGTGTCTCAACTGTGTGGGTCCTGACCCTTTTTCCCCTGGCAAGTCGGGGGATATTTCTGTGAAGAAACCTTCAAATTTTAGAATTTCCCTCGATACCGTTTTTTCCTCGGCAGTGAGGGTACCAGGTTTCTCTACTTCACAGCATCAGGTAACCCAACAACAGTCTGTTAAGACTAGTCAATGTTTGAGTGGTATGTCCCATGCCCAGCATGGTGACGGCTCCGGCCTTACCCTCAAGAATCCATTGGCATTACCCCTGCGGGAGTCTCTGGGCTCCAAAGCGTTAAAGAGGTTTCAGGTTGTTCCTGGGGCTCACCCCTCACAGAACATACCTGAGCCATGCGCGGAGGTGGTATCCGCTTCGAGCGGTACCGAGCCTCCGGCATCGGCACCGGTGTCGAGTAGCCTACTCTTCACCAAGGATTGTCATCGGGCATCCTCGGTACCTTCGGGCCCGATCGATTCGCACCGCATTGACTTCCTTCAACCTCAGCCATGCTCCGGGCCGGTACCGGTGTCGATCGGTTCCGATACCCTGGCATCGGCATCGAGGTGGACCACCTTTCCCTTTGAAAAAGGTGTTCATCGGGTATCCTCGGTACCGTCGGTATCGGTCGATGTGACCCAGTCTGCCTTAGGGGTATCGGCATCGCCGATACTGCCATGGGCGTCGGCGCCTTCGCGACACGCATTGATAGTATCACTTACTTCGATGCCGAGTCTTGAGTCCGTATCTCGTCTCGATGACTCCGTACCGACGTGCCCTGGAACCGACTCCGATCGATTCCAGATCGGCAGTTTCAAAGATCAGAGTCATAACTCTCTCATGATCTCGCTACCACTGCAGCAGTTCCCGATGGCTGCTTCATCTGCTACTCCTGTATCAGTATCCATGCCTCTTCTGGCACCCATGCCTACTTTAGAACCGATACCTGGCATTGGTGTAGTCCCCTGTGCCTCCTCTGGAGCCCCGGCTTTTTCTTTAGCCGGGCCAGGGATGGTTCCCATAGGAGATCAGTCTTTTCAGGCTTTTCTCCGGGACATGGCAACCTTTCTCAATATATCTATCCCTGGTAGTGGACCTACTCAGGCCTCACAGGCACAGATGGAAAATATACAATTTCCTTTACATCCTGCTCTGCAGGATCTCCTTCTCAGGGTCTGGAAATCACCCTTACGACTTCCTCCAGTTTCTACAAACATTGAGGGTCGGTCGGTACCGGGTGCCACCCTCTCCAGGGTTCCAGAAGCCTCAACTTTCTCATCGTTCCCTTGTAGTGGAATCAGCACTGAAAAAAGTTAAGAGCAAGAAGAAGCATTCTTCTTATCCACCGGGTCGTTCTTCAAGAACACTCAATGCTTTTGGTCGTCAAGCCTTCCAAAACTCTATGTTGGCCTCCAGAGTTCTCTCATATATTTTTCACATGAGTCTAACACTCCAGGAAGTCACAGAGAAATTGTCTCTTTTGACCCCTTTTTTACCAGAGCCCAAGACTACTGATTATTCCTTACTCATCAATCACAGCCGGAATATATCTTGGTTCCTGTCTCGTACTTAGATAGACTCTTTTGAGTCTATTAGCAGATCCTCTGCTATTGCCATAGCAGCACGTCGCAGAGCCTGGCTTGAAGCTTCAGACTTGAGTAAATGGGCACAAACTATACTGGCTCATTCTCCTTGTACAGGAGAGGGTCTCTTCAATAAGGAGGCTTTAAGTCAGGTTGCTCAATGCTTCACTAAGGACCTTTCTAAGCCACCTCCTTCTTCGAGAGGTAGGAAATGTCCTACCAAACCTTCTTTCCCTAAGAGAAGAAAGTTTCATTCCTCTCCTGCCCATCATTCGGCTGTACTTAAACAGGAGACACCTCAGCCTAGTCTGAACTCCTCCAGCTCTAACTAGTCTCAGCATTCCCAGCAACCATAGGAGCTGGGCCTTATACTCTATACTTTCCTTCTAATTCATTAGAAGTTTATACACTGTGTTTCTTTCAGGGTACTGCCTTGTGAAACATTTTATGTTCAGGGACTGCTAACTTCTCCTCTTCTTATCCTCTAGAAGAGCAGTTGCACCTATCCCATGATGGTTTTGTCCCAATTGAACATTCTTCCTTCTGTTGACTTACCCTATGGGTATGTCACCCTCTAATTACTTGCTACCCTCTCCAATGGGGTTTTTTCCCTAACGGAGGGGTACCATACTAAAAAGTTTTTACCAAGCTTATTCCACAGACAGGGAGAAGTTATATCTCCTCCCTCCTTATCTGTTTTTCTTTATGGGGCACAGGGCAATCTTTCTGCTGATTCTGTCAGCTGCTGTGCCTGCAGGAGTTACAGTGATTGTATTACTGGTACTTTTGCCAAGTTCCAGTCTTTTGTTCAATTTCTGTCTAGCCTTGGTAGTATCTCCAAGCTATTCGTTAGCTACCTTGGATCCTCCTACTCCCTTAGGCTTTCTCACATTATTCTATCCATCTCCTCTCCTAGGATATGGTAACAAACCTGACTTCAGTCAGTTTATCTCTCCTGCACAATGCTCTCTACCATCTTCAGAGCAGCTTTCTACTATGAGGGCCTGCTATAGAGCATTGACCTTGTCTCTGAACCTTCGCTATTAGTAGGAAAAAGCTTGTTCACCCTTCCCATGCCTGTGAAGGTTCTCCACACCCTTTAACCTGGGGTGTTAGCACGAGATATATTCTTCTGCGTGAAGATCCAAGGCGGACATTCATGCATGGTACCTCTGGGTCCTTCTAATAGGTCCCTCTGGTATCTTCCCCTGCATTTTGCACCTCTGCCGTGTCAGTGCTCGGTGGAACTCCCGCCTTGTTCCTTACAGATTCATCTTATAATCTGTTCTCACGCAATCATCACGGTTATTTTGTTGGATTGCCTTCCTGCATCCCTCAATTCATAGAAATAGATTCTCTCTACATATCCCAAGTGGCTTTACCCTCTGGTAGTATGCAGAATCTTTTTCTTTTTTATTTCCCTTGTCACAATCATGGGGCTGGGTGCTAGACATGTTCTTCAACCTGTCATCTTGTATGTAGCATCTCTATATATGTCTACATACCTATATCATTTCTCTGGTGGTGCAATCCCATGCCCCACAAAGATATCTATAATTACGTATTTCATATCTATATTATATATATATATATATATATATATATATATATTTTGATATATCTCTCCACCCATGTCCCGATTTCTGCATCTGGACATATCGATTCAGGTTTAGATCCACCCACATATATATATATGAACATCTGTATATATATGTGTCTCTTGGGCGGTTTCTTAAGGGTTCATATCTCTATACTCTCACCCTTACTGTCTATACTAAATGTTACCTCCTAAAGGATTTAGACAGTCCATCGCCCTATTTCGCATACCATATTACCATGCGGAAACTGTTAGACACCACTACCATTGTGGTGCTAACTTCTCTAATTTTTCTTAAACCCTTGAAGCATCAAGCTTCAATATTTTTTCCTATTTCTCGACAGTTAGGAAAAACGGTGTACATCTTTATCTTTGAGTACACAGCTCTTCTCCTTGGGAATAGGGATTTTTTTCCACTTCCCTCTCCCCGTCAGGACTGGGCTAGTTCTCCAACTCCGTCAGTCTTCTTCCTTAGTCCTCCCTGTTAATACCATTATGACTAAAGGAGTTTTTCAGCTTTTTCTCATAAAGCTCTCCATTGAAGACATGACGTCTCATCCTACCCAGTTGACACCTGGATCGTCTACTACCTCCAGGTCTGGACCTTCATCCTCACTGCTGGGAGGTCCCTTCAAGATTCCGCCACTGCTTCTCCAGCAGACTACATCAGGCGTTCTACTTCCTACAGTGCAGTAGGTAAGTGACATATCTAATGGTACGTTACATGTGTTCATGTGCCTCCTCATATACACCAAGGACTCCTACAATCTGTACGGCCCTCTAGTCCTTGGCTATGCTGTTCTCCTCACAGCTCCTTTATTGTCAACTCCTACCCTCCATCCCACATTGGATGCCAGGGATTTCTGGAAACAAAATGCACCCCTGGTCCAGGCTGCTGCATTTTTATGGGATCTCCCCCTGGCATCTCCAGCTAGGGAGTCCCCATATGTGAAGACTCATTCCTGCTTGTTCCTGGAGATAGCACAGTTACTTACCTGTAACAGGTGATCTCTGGGAACAGCAGGAATTAGTCTTCACAACCCTCCCACCTCCACTAGGAGTTGCATCTCTTATCTTCTTCTCCTTTCTCTCCTCGCCTTTGTCTCAGCTTTGAAACTCAACTGAAGAGAGGCTCTGGAGAGGGCGGGAACTCAGCGCGCAGGCGCAAGGGAGGCTGCCAAAAGCTTTCTGATTGGAAGCTGGGCAGCATGCCCGTGCAGGCTCCGTCGGTACCGACGTACCCATATGTGAAGACTAATTCCTGCTGTTCCCAGAGATCACCTGTTACAGGTAAGTAACTGTGCTTTCCTGGTAGCAATCACTTTGATATAGAGTCAGAAAACTGCAAGCTGTCGTACACTACCCAGTTTATACCCATTTCTTTTCCAACAAGGGTTGTCCTTGCACCCATCCTAGGTTGCTGGCTAAAGGTTTTCAGAGTTGCATTTGAAACTGGCCATCATGGTCCTGAAGCTTCACTCGGTCAAGGGAGAGGACACACTACATTTTTTGGACAGCTAGCATGCACTTCTGTACTGCCTGCAAGAAACGAGACACATCAGGAGACATTCACAATTATTTGTCTGTTTTAGTCCAAATAACCCAGACACCCAAGTTGCCAAATGCACTGTCTCCAGTTGGCTGTCAGACTCTATAAAAGTCTATCGCAAAACATACATAACATCTTAGGGCAGTGTGGAGATGCATCACCTGTGGTCACTAACAACATCTACCTCCACCTTCCAAACACTTCTATAGTGGACAGTTACAAAGCAGCAACATGATCCCCAATCCACACTTTCACCAAGTAGTACTGTAGTACTGCTTGAACTCCTCTCAGCTGGATAGCTTATTTGGGCAGTCAGTACGTCTTTGCTTTACTTGTCAATGCACTGGCAGCTCTAACCACCTAAGTGTTTACATAACCCCGGTTGCTTGACCATTCAGTTTGTAAGAGACAATCCTCAGCTTGGTAACCACAGGTTTGTCAGCATTTCCCTGCTTGTTGGCAGTGAAAGCAAAACTACATACTAGTAATAGGGGTTTTCCATAGACATCAGAGAAGTGCAGCTATACTTCCTCTCCCAGCTTTCCTCTCTGGACTTGATGTTGTTGAGATGCACTAGCCACACAAGGAAAGCTTTCATGCTTAAAGGAGAGTGACTATCTGATGTGGGCTTTGTCTGGAGGACATCACCACAAATGTGCCAGGTCACCTCCTGGAATTCCTTAATCATGGGCACTCAATCTGGCTACTAGATGTTGCTATTGCTGGAGTTCCCTCCCCTTAGGGGCTGTAAGTGCTATCTCTGCAGCATCTCCAGCCCTGTCTGGTTCAGTGATTGAAGTATGCTATCTGAGCTGTGTGGGGTAACTTGTGCTGTGAAGAGTTTATGATAGAGGCACAATATTTTCTCCATGGACAAGCATGGTATATCAGCCATACATTGGTTACGACATCTGATGATATGAAGCCTAAAAGGCTTTTCTGAGCATACATAACCATAAACCTTTAGGCTAATCACTTTGCCCTGTCTGTTTTGTTTTACCATGTCACTGGCAACATAGATTGCTCTCCTCAACTCTTCTCATGGATGAATAGAACATAGGCAGGACCCTCTCTTCTGCCTTGTTCCATATCTTCTATAACTCTCAAACTAAGGCCTAAATATAAACTCTGTCCAAGTGCATCTCCATGCCATTGCATCCTAGTCCCACAGGTGTTCCTTGTGGTCTTGGGCAAGCCACTTAACCCTCCATTGCCCATGTTCCTTGTAAGTATTAGTGTATGTCTCTCATATCCCCTCGTGTTAAATATATCTCACAATTGTGTTGTGACCACTTTGATTGAAGGATAAGGTGGTATACAAAACCGTCTAAATAAATAAATAAAATTGCAGCATACCAAAGCCATCCAGATGATGATCCCATTTCAAAGCATCCATGGGAATCACGGGTCTCAAAAAATCTACTCGTCGGGTCACCTTTTCAGATGCCTCCACCTCGATGCACCCTTATAACGGATGCTTCCAAGCTAGGTTGGGGGGGGGGGGGGGCGCGCGCATCTGAACGACCTCACCACACAGGGGCTGTGGTCACAACAGGAATCTGCCCTGCAGGTCAACCTGCTGGAACTATAGACACTGACTAATGCTCTTCGGGTTTTTCAACCTCAACTTTCAGGGCAACCTGTTCTAGTCAGGATGGACAACCAAGTTGCCAGGTTCTACGTGAAGAAACGGGTTGGAATGGGGTACCAACCCCTCTGCGAGGAAGCGATTTGCCTATGGTCCTTTGCCATCTCACACCACTTTCACCTCATAACGGTCTACATTCTGGGCAAACTGTGTCCTTGCAGATGAGCTAAGCTGTATCCTTCGTCCACCAAATGGACCTTGTATCGGAAGACGGCTGCTCAGATCTTCCAGACGTGGGGAACCCCTCTCATAGATCTTTTTGCCACTCTGCAAAACACACAGCTTCCATGCTTCTGCTTCAGGGTTCTGTCACTACACAGACAGGTCCTGGACACCTTCCCTCTCCACTGGGGACAGAGACTGCTTTATGCATTCCTTTCCATCCCCTTGATATACAAGATGCTGTTCAATCTACAGGGCAACAGGGGTTCCATGATTCTCATAGCCCCCTTCTGGCCCTGTCAGCTGAAGTTTCCTCTGCTTCTTTGCTTTGCGCAGACTCATCCTCTCAGCCTGGCATGTGCGCCTGACCACTTTTCTCAGGACCACGGGATATTCATCAATCCCAATCTACACCTGATGGCATGACTGCTATAAAGCTAGTATTCACCAACCTCAACCTACCACAGGCTGTCGAGGATATCTTTCTAGCTTCTTGTAAAGATTCCACCAGACGATCTTATGCCTTCAAATTGGTGTAGGTTTGCCATCTGGTGATCCCCAAAGAACATTAACCCTTTTTCTTGCCTGGGGGAGTCGCTTCTACAACATCATCTCCACTTATTCTTGTCAGGTCTTAAAACTAACTCAGTGAGAGTTCACTTTAGTGTCATTGTGACCTTTCACAGACCAGTGGATGGACAGTCTATCTCCTCACAATTCTTAGTAGCACGCTTCATGCGGGGTCTCCTGATGCCCAAGCCACCCATTAAACCACCTCTGGTTCCCTGGGATCTGAATATGGTTCTGGTGCAACTCCTAAAACCACCTTTCTAACCTTTAGCCACCACTTCACTGACGTTTCTATCTTGGAAAGTCATCTTCCTTGTTGCTCTCACTTCAAATCGCCGCATTAATGAGCTGCAAGCTCAATTGGCAGATTCCCCCTATATGCTGTTCCAACATGACAAGGTGGTTCTCTGTACTCATCCACACTTCCTCCCAAAGGTGGTTTCCTCTTTCCTTCTAAACCATTCGGTGAACCTCCTGATTTTCTTCTCTAGACAACATGTGTCTCGGGCTGAAGCAGTGCTACACACCTTAGACTGCAAGTGAACACTGGCTTTCTACTTGGATAGAACTAAGGATCACAGACGATCCTCTCAATTATTCATCTCCTTTGATCCTAGTCACCTAGGTCTACCTGTGATGAAACATAGTCTGTCCACATGGATAGCAGATTGCATTTCTTTTCCTTATTCACAGGCAGGACTCTCTTTGGAGGGTTATGTCACTATTCACAATGTGTTGGCTATGGCAACCTCAGTAACCAATCTCCATTCAGTATCCATTGATGAGATCTGTTGGGCAGCTACCTGGTCCCCCATTTATACCTTTGCTGCACACTGCTGTCTGGACAGATTCCCATTGGGATGCTGTCTTTGGCTAAGTTGTACTCCAGCACTTCTTTGGGACTTAAACTACCCTCCATCCTGGACTTCTACAAGATACTAGATTATCATGGGGAAGTTCTGCCTCCTGGAATAGAGTCCAATGGCCCACAGCACTTCCATACTCTTTGGCTATACGTTTTTTGCCTCAGAGATTGCACTATTCTCCCCATCATACCAACCTGGTACCTGGGAGCTAGTGAGACTCAAATGTGAAGACTCCATTCCTGCTTGTTCCTGGAAATAGCGTTATTACAGGTGATCTCCAAGAACAGTAGGAATCAGTCTTCACAGCCCACCCTCCTCCCTTAGGTTGTAGGGTTCCTTTGTTTTACTCTTCCCTCTTAGCTACAAACTCAACTGAGGAGAGGAGTTGGAGAGTTGGGAATGCAGGCACACATGCACAGTGGAGTGCTCCCAAAGGCTTTCCTATCGGATGCTGGGGAACGTTCACATGCAGTCTCTGTCGATGACGTTCACCCATATGTGAAGATTGATTCCTCCTCTTCCCGGAGATCACCTGTTAAAGGTGAGTAACTACGCTATACAGAATATTGACCCTCAAGCTTTTTAAGGGACTTATCTATCTCTGATAATGTTGTTTCCACCCCCTGAAACCTAACAGCAGATTTCTACAAGAATAAACATAAAGAGCAAATGGTACTCATGAGCCTGGTCTCACTACAAGACAAGACTCCTCAAAGATCTTTTAAAGTCATCCTGGTCAGTCAGAAATTTCTTAACCTCCGCAAAAACTGACAGGAACGCAGGCCATGGCAATTTATCTGCGGTGAGGAAGTATCTGCAGGCAGACTGGCAGAGACATCAAAGGGTTAGGGGGGGACCTTTTCACAGAGCTCAGAGATGCTCCTTCCTGGGGGCTGAGAAAGTTCTTGAGGGATGGCTAGTTCTTTGTCTATGGGACCAACAATTTTACTTACTGTGTTCGACTGAGGAGGCAGTTTGTTCTTTCTCTTCTTTTGCACCATCTTAAAGTTCCCCACCAGGGTCCAAATCTCTCAATCCTAGGAAGCACCAACTGAACAGACACAGCCAGAGACTGTCAATATTCTGGTGGTGCTCCAAATGGGCATGTTCTGTCCCTTTGGGTACGCCCTTTTGAGCCACAGCCTGCATCTGTGCATCAAGCAGGACGCCGACTTTCAGACCCATGAACAGGGGGGCCTCACGGGAACATCAGTAGCTGCCTGCAGCACTATCTGTACACCTTCTCTGAAAGCAAGCAGCTGTTCCACCCAACACCGTGGACAACCACACCAGAGCCCCAGATCTCCCATGTTGAACTGTTTTTGTTTTCTTTAATTATTTAGCATACCTCTTCCTCAGTTTCAGTTTTCAATCTCATGTATGTCTGCCTTCATATTAACCGTGAAGTACGCCCCTTTTGATCCTTCAAGAGCTACTAGCCATGCTGACCAGAGCAGTTCTTCTCTGGCAGCGGCTGCTACAAGTAGAGGCTGCAGTCACATAGCAGCAGCAGCTTTTTTTCCAGATAGCGACTTTTACAATGTGATAGCCAAATTAGCCATGTTGCCCACAGCAGTTATCTTAGGCAAGGGCATTATACTTCATCAAGCAATCACAGCCATACTGTCATCGGCTACAAGGGTTGAAAGCTCTTCCCTGACATCTGGAGCAGCCCTCTTGCTGAAGTTGCTAATGAGCTGTCGGGCACTCTCTTCTCAACCCTTGCAATGGCCCTCTCTCCTGGGACATTCCCTGCATCTCCCAAGGAGAGTGGCCTGCCAGTGTGTATTCTGGATCCCCTGATTTTCCCTTTTGGCAAATAAGGGCCCTCCAACTTGGCCACCCTCGCAGATAACTTCAGAAACTGTCCTCAGGTGTGGGCTGTTACTTTGGGCAGTTTTTTTGGCACCATTTTTCTGTTCAGTGCAATCGCCCTAACAAGGGCTGATGGAAATTTCTGAATTTACTTTACAGACTCTACTTATATAGAGATAATAGCTATATATATATATATACACACACACATACATACAGTATGAAATTTTTATAGATCTGTACAGATGGTTATCTGGCTATCTAGCTTCAGATACCTATGTGTATCTCTGTGCCGTTATAGGAGGTAAACATCTACTTGTATTTATATGTCTCAAAGTATGTATATTTATACAAATTTCCAAGTCATACTGCTAGACCAGTCCAGACAAACGGGTTGTGTCCCCTTGCCAGCAGATCTTTGAGACAGAGAATTCTACCAGACCTCTGATAGGCTGGACTCTGGTGATATGGTCCTTACCCTAGGGGTCTCCCTCAGTATTTCTCTGTCTCCAGCAGATCTGGTTGCTTTTACGAGGGCTCTCAAGATATCAGACTTTTTCGGAAAGGGGAGTTGCCGGCCCTAATCACACAGGTGATGGAGTCGCTACGCCTAGCCGACACGCCTGATCCTCAGAGTTCTCAAACCCTGTTGCAGCCAGATCCCATTTTACAGGGCATTCGTAAGGCTTCCAAAGCTTTTTCCTTTCCAGCCGAGTTACAGCATATGGTATCTCGAGAGTGGGACTCTCCAGAGTCCTCTCTGCGTACGGCACGCGGTATTGGTCAGTTATACCCTTGGTCTCCCTCTGACTTGGACCGTTGGCTGCATACCCGAAAGTTGATGCGTTAGTGACCGGGATCACCAAGCATACCACAATTCCAGTTGAGGGCGGAGGGCACTCCACGACCAGCAAGACCTAAAAAGTTGAGAGTCTGCTAAAGACGGGTTTTTCGTCGTCCGCTCTTTCCCTTCAAGTAGGGGTGTGTGGAGGTCTAGCAGCACGGGCCTCCCTTCGATGGATTCAGCAGCTTCCAGGTGATCCCGAGTTGGCTCATTTAGAATCCATCGCTGCATTCCTGGCAGAGGCCTTCTCTGATCTCTTGCGGCTGTCAGCTTGCTCCGTAGCACCGGTGACAGTAGCTCGGAGATGGCTCTGGCTGTGTCAATGGGCAGCAGATGTTGATTTGTTCAAAGACTCCAGCGTTCAGATGCCATTCATCCAGTTCCACCGTTGGAAAGAGGACTAGGCCGTTACTCTTCTGTCTATTTCGTGGTGGCCAAAAAAAAAAAAAGACGGCTCCTTTCATCCTATCTTGGATCTCAGAAGCGTCAATCATAGTCTGTGGGTACCACACTTTCGAATGGAGACTCTGCGATCCGTTATTCAAGCGGTACGCAAGGGGGAATTCTAGCTTCCCTTAATCTCGCAAAAGCATTCTTTCACAAAAAATGTATCTTTAGTGATATGTTGCAACCAAGACTTTTGTATGCATTGAGGAGTTTTTTTCCCACCAACTCTCTGTAGTTGTCTGCCATGTTGTTTCTGAGTAAACTTGTTGCCACTAACTGGAAGGCTTTTCTTGCTGTCCTTTCTTTGCCACGTAGTGCATAGTTAAATGCATCATCTCAAAGAAGTTCACAAATTTGAGGACCAACAAAGACACCTTCCTTTATCTTAACTTCACTTATTCCTGGAAATTTCCCACTGAGATACTTTAAAGCTGGTTTTGTTTTGTACATGGCATTGACAAAAGTTTTCATTAGACCTAGCTTAATGTGTAAGGGTGGTAACAAAATCTTCCTTGATTCAACAAGTGATGGATGCTACACATTTTTCTTCCCAAGCTCCAATGACTGTCAGAATGGCCCATCTCTCTTGATGTTGTGGGGATCTTTTGCACAACTATCCCATTCACAGAGAAAACAGCAGTACTTATGTGTATCCAGTCTGCAGACCAAGCAACAGAGCTACAACTTTCAAATCACCACAAAGCTGCCACTGATGCTGGTCATAGTTTATGCATTTCAACAGCTGTTTTATATTGTCATAGGTTTCCTTTATATCAGGGGTCACCAACCCGCGGGCCGCATGCGGCCCGCGAGGGCCTTCTGTGCGGCCCGTGAGACTCTCCCCCGGTGCGGCCCGCCAAGGCAAACTCACAGACTCTCTTCATGTCAGCTCTCTCCCTTCTTCTGCAGCCGCGGTTCCCTGCCTCTTAGGGAACCGCGGCTGTGCTTGTAACATCATCGCGGCTCCGTGCAGCATTGTCCCGCCTCTAAAGGAAGTGGTAAACAACTTCCTTTAGAGGCGGGACAATGCTGCACGGAGCCGCGATGATGTTACAAGCACAGCCGCGGTTCCCTAAGAGGCAGGGAACCGCGGCTGCAGAAGAAGGGAGGGAGCTGGCATGAAGTATAGGTACGAGCAGTTTTCTTTTTTTCGCGCGGGGGGGGGGGGGGGTGCGGCCCGCGAGTCTGCCGGTAGTCGGCTGTGCGGCCCGCGGCCCTTTGGAGGTTGGTGACCCCTGCTTTATATGAACTGTGTGACCATCTAGAATCGATGGCAAAACTTTGCCATTATGCAGTAAAACAGCTTTAAGACTCCTCTTTGATGAATCGATGAACAGTCTCGTCATCTGGATGATGAATGATGTTGAGGGCTGTCATCAGACCATTAATGTTGTTGCAGGCTACAAGATCACTTTCTCTGAAGACGAATGTAACAAGATCCTTTTGATGTTCATGGAACATGGAAACCTAACATCACCTGACAGGAGATTCCACCGCTGCAGTTTGGAGCCCAACAGCTCTGCCTTACTCTTAGGTAGTTCCAAATCCCTGATAAGGTCAATCAGTTCACCTTGTGTTATTTATTTATTTAACATATATGCGCCTTTCAAGTTGTCAATGCAGTTTACATTGAACACAACTTAAGAATTATATAAAACAAAAACTTGTGGAACAGATACTTTAAAATTACAAGAAAACAATAGGATGGGGAATCATAGATATAACTTATTTACAAGGGCATTATCAATTGGAGGTATTATTTTGGATGCTTGAGGATATGAAGCTGAAGTGGGGTAGTTGAGTGAAAAAAAGATGTATCTTGGGGGGGTTATGTATCAGATCAAAAAAATTCCTGGAAGATGTGCGTTTTAATTTTTTTTCCAGAAGTCTCTTATATCTTTTGTTGCTTTTATGTTGCTTGGGAGGGAATTCCTAAAGATGGACCTGCTTTTATGTTGCTTGGGAGGGAATTCCTAAAGATGGACCTTAGAGAATGTTCTCTGGCACGTTGCTAGAGAGTGTTTTTATTTGAGTGGGTTTTGATTTTGTTGCCTTCTCAATCTGTTGTTTGGTATCCTCTGTATGATGGTATGCAGGCAGTTTGCAGTTATGTTATGTATGGTTTTGTATGTATTCATGATTGATTTGTATTTTATGCGTGCCTGTATAAGTAGCCAGTGTAAGCTTTTAAGCACTGGAGTGATGTGCTCTGGTCTTGATGTTGTTGAGATCAGGTGGTCAGCAGTGTTTTGGGCTAGTTGTAGAGGAAGAAGGACATATTTTGGGAGGCCTTGAAGAATTGAATTACAGTAATCAAAATGATGGGTTATAATGGCTTGGCATACTATACGAAAGAGTTTAGGATCTAATAGTGGGCGGAGGTTGATTAGTATCTTGATTTTATGATATGCTGAAGCAGAGGATTTCTTGGTATGAGTTTCCAAATTTAGTTTCTGGTCTAATAGTTATCTCCAAGTTATAATGCCCTATTCAATGTAATTTCAGTTTGTTCAATGTAAACCGCACTGATGCAGAATAGCGCAGTATATAAGAGAATGTAAATAAGTAAAATAAAATAAATAATGTTATACCCAGATATTTAACTTTGTTTTTTACCTGGAGGTTAATGTTGTTGATTGTGATTGCTTTTGGAGGTAAGTGGGATAGTTCTCAGGTAATGATGAGGACTTTGGTCTTACTGTAGTTGATCGTAAGGCTATGCTCTTTTAGCCAGTGTTTCTTTTCATTGAAGCGATTGTATAGTTTGGATTGTTAGTTGTGTAAGGGACATATAACATGAGATCGTACTTTAACATGTGTTTCTGTATGTTACAAATGAGTTGGATGTATAGGTCGAAGAGAAGTGCCGAGAGGGCAGATCCTTAGGTTATTCTTCATTGTAGTCTGTAAGGGTTGGATATCCTGTTCTTTATCTTGATTTGCTGGGTGTGTTCTGACAAATAGAAACAAAACCACTTTAGAGGGATGCTGCTTATTCAATGCCTGTCAGACATTCAATGAGTTTTACATGGCGTATGGAGTCAAAGGTGACTGATATATCAAGGAATATAAGAATGAATCCTTGTCTTGACTTTTCTATTTGTTTGAGCAAGGTGTCTATTAGTGAAGTGAGGAGTGTTTCAACACTGATTCAGTCTGAACCCATGTTGAGCATCAAGGGGTCCATATGTGTCAATGAAGTCATGTAGTTGTAGCTGGACTGTTTTTTCTACAATTTTAGCTAGGAAGGGGATATTGACGATTGGTCTATAGAATTAAGATAGGTTGATGTCTGCTGAGGGGCTTTATAACATGGACTGAGGTGGTTTTTAGGTTAGCTAGCATGTACCTTTGAGTGAGTAATTTATTTATCTAACATTTCTTATATACCGCCTTTCATGATATCAAGGCGGTTTACATTGAACAAGCTGAAATTACATTGAACAGGGCATTATTTATTTATTTAGTATACATTTGTATACCGCTACTTCCAGCGATCAGCAGCGGTTTGATTACAGATTGGAAATTGTCAAATCATGACAGGAAACTTCTTTTTTTTTTTTTTTTTTTTGAGGTATAAACACATTGATTAGACAGGAAAGCACAGCACACAGAGAACTATTTTACAGGGAACATGGGCTATGGAGGGTTAAGTGGCTTGCCCAAGACCACAAGGAGTACCTGTGGGACTAGAAACCCCAGTAATAAGTTTATTATTTTGAGACTTGATGAGATTAGCTCTTTTCTGGACATCTTATTCCATGAGGTGGAGCATGGGCCAAGTGGAGAAGTGGTGGTGTTTAGTATTGATAAGAGCTGTTCACTTGAGAATGGATTGAAGAAAGTCCACTTCTGTGTGTTTCCTGCTGTATTGAGGGTCATCAGATCAATTGTTGTGACTTCAGAGTGAGAAAGTTTGTTCTGTGGATGTGAGACAAAGTCCTGTGGTTGTAATGTTGAGTCTTTCAATATTGGTGAGGCTTGTGTGTAAGATTTGGCTATATGAGGTGTGGTTCAGAGGAGGATGGGAGAAAATCTGTGTCATGTGACACTGAGGGTTCGTGACCAGAAGTTTCATCCCCTTCCTCTTCCTCATCTGACTCAAGTGAGAATAATTCTGGAGCATCAGAAACCGTCAGTCCTCCTCCATGAGGTACTGGTCACATAGATGATGGAATGTTTGGATATTGCAGAGTCCACTTTTTCTTTTTCGACAGACCTTTCCCAACAGGATGCACCATGTGGAAGTAACAATTGCTGATATGATCTGTCAGCTCTCCAAATCATTGGCACTGCAGAAGGCATGTATTTCCTTTTTTTGTTCAACTACTGGCAAAGATTTGTTGCACGAGTGTTGCAGCATATGTGTGAGGCCCAGCTCTTGTCTTTTTGTGATGCAAAAGTCACTTCACGACAAACGTAGCAGAAGTGAATCTGCATTGTTCAAACAATTATGAGGCATCTCTCACTTTGGCTAAACGAAAAAATCAAACACTGAGATGACTGGTCTATAGTCAAAATATACTACTGACCTGTCATATTCATTAAAAAAATGTTGCACAATTTGTTCTGCAGTGTGATTAAGTGATTAAGGAATGCATCATTTTTGACTTCAAGGAATAACATGATGCAGTTCATATTATGTATGATGCAAATAGCACCTTCAAATTGCATCATTCATTAATTGTTTTGCCTGAAAAGCAAGTAGTGTCCAAATAAAAACATACATTTATCACAAATCCAGTCAAAGATGTGCATGTATGTTAGTAATTTATGGTTTAATTTGAGGTCCCTTCCCATTATAACTCGCATATCCTTGTTGTTGTTGTTGTTAAGTGCCGTCGAGTCGGAGTCGACTCATGGCGACCCTCTGGATAGCTATCCTAAATTGTGTTCGGTCTTCAGTCAGGCGGCTCATTGTTGACAGACTGGTACCCGTAGCTGCTGTTATTGTAGCAATCCATCTCATTGCTGGCCTTCCTCTTTTGCGTTGACCTTCTATCTTGCCAAGCATGATGTCTTTCTCTAATGATCTCTCTCTTCGCATGATGTGTCCGAAGTATGAAAGTCGAAGTCTTGTCATCTGAGCTTCTAAAGAAAGGCTTAGGTTTGATCTCTTCTAGTACCGACTGGTTTGTTCTTCGGGCAGTCCATGGTATACACAGTATTCGCCGCCAGCACCATAATTCAAAGGCATCAATTTTCTTCCTGTCTGTCTTTTTCACTGTCCAGCTTTCACATCCATATGATGTTATTGAAAATACCATGGCTTGAACAAGTCGAATCTTTGTATGGAGAGAGACATCTCTGCTCTTGAGAATCTTATCTAGGTCTTTCATAGCCATTCTGCCAAGAGCAATGCGTCGTCTGATTTCTTGACTGCTTGTTGCTTCTTTATTGATAGTTGATCCAAGTAGGTTAAAGTTGTTCACGATTTCAATTTCTTCTCCTTCAACGATGAACCTGTTGATTATGCCAGTTGTCATGATCTTTGTCTTCTTTACATTAAGGTGCAGGCCCATTTTGAGACTATGTTCTTTGATTGTGAGAAGCAAATGTTTCAGATCATCTTCACTTTCAGCCAGTAATGTGGTATCATCAGCATAGCGAAGATTGTTGATGAGTCTTCCACCAATCTTCACACCTCTGTTGTCTTCATACAGTCCTGCTTCTCTGATGATTTGTTCTGCATATAAATTAAACAGGTAGGGGGAAAGTATGCAGCCTTGTCTTACACCTTTGCTTATTTTAAACCATTCTGTTTCTCCTTGTTCCGTTTGAACTGTTGCTTCTTGATCAATGTACAGATTACGCAAGAGAACGATCAGGTGTTCTGGTATACCCATGCTTCTTAATGCGCTCTCACTTGGTTTGCAGCTTGTCGTGCTGTGAGGGCTTGTGTGCATCAGTGATGCTGAGAGCTAAACTATCGGTAGTTTAACTACTGGCAGGGTCTCCCAAGATGGACAGGTCTCAGCTGAGGTGCCAGACGAAGACAAACCACCCATCTGGGCAGCAGCAGAATGGGATAGTGTTGACGGCGGAGGATCACATTTCTGTGACAACGGCAACAACACCAAACTTAAACTGCGCGGAAGGAAGGCCCGGCAATCTACTTCTGTATCTTGCCATGAAAACCCAATGGATAGTTACAACAAAACAAATTGTGCTATGGTGCTGGAAGATGAGACTCCCAGGTCGGAAGGCACTCAACTAGCTACTGGGGAAGAGCTGAAGACTTTTCAGAGTAAAGCCAGCATTTATGATGTGGTTGGATCAAAGCCTTCGGGAAGTCTGACTGCTGATGTAGCTGCGCATGAAATGAGAGTCAGAAGCTGTAAAGATGTCTTACACATTGGAACATGGAACGTACGAAGCATGAACCAAGGGAAGTTGGAAGTGGTCAAGAATGAAATGGAACGTGTACAACTTGATCTGTTGGGTGTCAGCGAACTGAAATGGACTGGCATCGGGCACTTTGCATCAGATGATCACATGGTCTACTATGCTGGAAATGAAAGACAAAGAAGAAATGGTGTTGCATTTATAATAAAGAAGAAACTTGCAAGAACTGTAATGAAATACAATGCAGTCAGCGAACGCTTAATCTCTATTCGTCTACGAGGATTGCCTATCAACACAACTATAATTCAAGTATATGCCCCAACAACAGCTGCAGAAGAGAATGAAATTGAAGAGTTCTATGAACAAGTACAAGCTGAAATTGACAGAACATGCAAACAGGATATCCTGATAGTCATGGGTGACTGGAACGCAAAGGTTGGCAACAAAGAAGAAGGCAAAGTAGTTGGAAAATATGGACTTGGCAACAGAAATGAAGCTGGAGAAAGATTGATAGAATTCTGCAAGACCAATGATCTATTCATCTCAAACACCTTCTTTCAGCAACACAAGCGACGACTGTACACATGGACTTCACCCAATGGATTGTATAAAAATCAAATTGACTACATCTGTGGAAGTCAACGATGGAAAAGCTCTGTAACATCAACAAAGACAAAACCTGGAGCTGACTGTGGTACAGATCATCAACTACTAGTATGCAAACTCAAGCTAAAGTTGAAAAAGAGCAAACCACTCATGAATGCACCAAAATATGACCTTGAGAATATACCACTGGAATTTAAAGACTGCCTGCAAAATCGATTTGCTGCCTTAGATACAAATGACAGAGCTCCGGAAGAGTTATGGAATGACATCAAGAAGGTTGTGCTGGAAGAAAGCGAGAAGTCTCTACAAAAGGTGAAAAAGCAAAAACGGCCAAAATGGATGACGGAAGAAACTCTGAAAATTGCCCAGAAACGCAGAGAAGCTAAAGCCAAAGGAGAAAGAAAGACAATCGCAGAACTCAACAGAGATTTCCAACGTGCAGCAAGACAGGACAAGGAAAAGTACTACAATGACACTTGCAAGGAAATAGAAGCAGAAACTATTAGAGGAAGAACAAGATCGGCTTTCCTAAAGCTGCGAGAGTTAAAGAAAAAGTTCCAGCCTCGAATTGGAATGTTACAAGATGCTCAAGGTTCTATGTTGAATGATGCTGAGAAGATCAAGAAAAGGTGGAAGGAATATACAGAGTTTTTATATGATAAAGATCAAGTGGACCAACAGCCGTTTCAACCTATACCTTATGATCAGGAACCATTGGTGATGAAAGAAGAAGTTGAAGCAGCATTGAAAGCCTTATCAAAGAACAAAGCACCAGGCATTGATAGCATTCCCATAGAAGTATTGCAGCAATCTGATGCAGCTGTTACCGTACTTACAAGGCTCTGCCAAGAAATATGGAAGACAACATCATGGCCAACTGACTGGAAAAGATCTGTGTTTATACCAATACTAAAGAAAGGTGATCCAACTGACTGTGGAAATTATCGCACAATCGCTCTGATCCCACATGCCAGCAAGATTCTACTGAAGATTATTCAAAAAAGACTACAGCCACACCCCCCGCCATACACCTCGCTCCTTCCATCTCAACCGTCTAACCTTACCCCCACCCTCTCGAGCACACCTCCAGTCCACCCGCTCTTCAGCTTTTTTTTTTGTAGCCCCTGCACATTGGAACTCTCTCCCTCCACCCTTACGACTCGAGCTTCATTACCCCACATTTAAACGTTCTCTTAAAACCTACCTATTCTCTCTTGCCTTCAACCTTCCCCCTCCCTAGCCTACGCCCTTCATATCCCCACCTCCCCACTTTTCCTCTACTTCTGTCTCTATCTCTTTCTCTTCATTATTTGTAACTTCCTTTCCAAATTTTTCTGGCTAACTGCCATTCTATGCTTGTTGATTTTCTATTGTACACCGCTCTGCTTACCCATGAAGGGCGGTTAATCAAATAAATGAAAATGAAAAATGAAAATAAAGAACTACCTGAAGTGCAAGCAGGGTTCAGGAAAGGGCGAGGAACGAGAGACATCATTGCGGATGTGAGATGGATCCTTAGCACTTCCAAAGTCAAGGTCGTATTTCTGACTCAGTGTAAATGGAAAACTAGATCTGATAAACAATTTTAAGCATCATTTTCATTCTCAGTGACCCAGTACAGTAGAATCACACAAAGACAAAGTCTAGGAACAGAAGGAGGAACAACCAAAATATGCTTGCAATATCTCCCCCATTCCGCAGTTCGAAACAAACAACTACCAACAGAGCCTTTTCTTACACTTCACCTACTCTATGGAACTTCCTTCCAGATACCATCAGGTCAATCAAAGACCTACAGACATTTCGGAAAGAGCTAAAGAAGTTACTCTTTGCTGAACCCTATAACAATGCTTGAAATATATTGTCAACTCTCGCCTCCACACAACCCATATATACATGTATATAGTTAATGTTCGCCACCTAGCTCACTGATTCTGGAAGGCACCTTGTACATAGTTGAATGGTTCTACGGTTAGTAATAATTGTACATAGCTGAATGGTTTTATGGTTTGTAATAATTGTTCTCTGTAACTGGTTTGTTCTTTGTAAACTGCCCCTGATCTCTGGAAGGGGCGGTGTAAAAACTTCTTAAATAAATAAAATAAATAAAAGTGTGACTAAATTTGTTTTGGAAGCATTTTGGCTGTTATTTTTTTTATGACAGCTTCAGCCAACCACAGCATATCCATGAGTAGTTAAAGAATAAGGCGAATATAGCCTTACACAATATCTCTTTACCAAGTTCAGCTTGGAAGTCACCAGTGTGTGGCTGATGCATCCTGCTTGTCTATGGAGAAAGTGAGTTTGTTTACCTGTATGCAAACCCTCCCACCATTCCTTCCTAGCTAAAGCTTGCCTATAGCTTGTAAATTAACTGATGGGTCGAGAAGCAGGCTGTGCATGCTCATGTTCTGTGATAGCAGAACTCAGACTTTGTGTCTCTGGATGAAGTCACCCATGTGTGACTGACTATTCGTGCTGTCCACAGAGAACCCTCATTACAGGTAAAGCAACTTCACTTTCTTCTGTGTTATTGTACTGTGAGAGAAAGAAGAGAGGGGATCCTCCACAAACAGCAGCAGTCCAATAGAAGAGTGGAGAATAACCACAGTCACATCAAGGGTATCTTCGCAACCACAAATTTTATTAAGGGATCAGACTTGGCCAAGTTTCGGCATCAAAGCTTGTATCAGGGGTCAGTTAATATGTTGGTCAGCTTCAAATAGATGAAAGTACAAATAACATTGTAAAACAAACAATGACCAGAATAAAAGTGGGTCAAAAGTACAGTAGTGCCTTAGTGTCTGCCCTTTACCCTGGTCGTTGTTTGTTTTACAACATTATTTGTACTTTCATGGATTTGAAGCTAACCAGTATATTGATTGACCCCTGATGCAGGCTTTGATGCCAAAACTTGGCCAAGGCAGGTCCCTTAATAAAATTTCTGATTGCGAAGATACACTTGGTATGGCTGTGGTTATTCTCCACTCTTCTGTTAGACTGGAGTGGTGTTCTACTGTGCCAAATTATGCTTTCGTGAATCTGATATACTTCAAGTTCAGAAGAATGGAGAAAGTTGTTACTTATTTAAAGCATTGATATATTTACGGTGCTAAAATTTTAAAGCATATTTAAATTCCACTGCTGCCACTTGTGACCTTGGGCAAGTCACATACTCATCCACTGCCTCAAGTACAGACTTAGATTTTAAATCTTATGGGAGCAGGAAAATACTAGTTTGCCAGGATATCACTCCTCTTGAGCTATGATTGAAGCTAAATCCTACATAAAACATTTTTAAAAAGACATCTCAAGCATTTTCCTCACTCTGAAGCTAACAGTTCCTGGTTGCTGGTCTCTTGAGGTACCCATTGCCTGGTCGTGAGCTTCAAAAATGCTCCCTGTTCAGGGAGAACATATCTGGTGGATCTCATGTCAGTTGCTGAAGGAGGCCACCACCCACCTGACCCATGTTGTGGCTGGTGAAGCTTATTTGACAAGCCATGGAAGACAGGAGGTCGTCATCTCTGTTTTAGTGTGTGGTATGGTGAGAAGCTGAAAAGGGAGGGAGAGGAGGAGAAAAATATTTGATGGATTTGAGGGAGGAAGGGGCAAGAGAGGTGATCACACTTCCTCCCCTTGACTCTGATACCTTTTGTTACAAAATAATCCCCATAAATATATGCCATTAAAGCTGCAAAATGCCTCTGACTCTAACAGGCTCCTCAAATTCATGTTGCCAGCTCTCCTTCCTCTCCAGCAGACCTCAGGGCAAGGGCAGCTGTCTTCTCTGGTCCTCCTTCCATCAGGAAGCAAGTGTTGCTGGGTCTTTACTGGGCAGCAGGAGTCCTTGCTGCCACTTGTGTAACTCTCCTCACTCTGACTATGCAGAAATTTGAGTGCTGTAACTGCCCTTACTGCTGTCTCCTTTGATGCTGGTGCGCCCCCAAAAAGAAAAACACCACTGTGTGTTCTAAGCTGACCCCTTTTCTCTTTGTTTCAATAATGAATAGTTGTATTGGTGGTCTCTCTGTTGCAGGATGAGCTAGCCCGAGTCCTTGTGACCCTCTTTGATTCTCGACATCTGCTTTATCAGCTGCTCTGGAACATGTTTTCGAAGGAGGTTGAACTGGCAGACTCCATGCAGACCCTTTTCCGTGGAAACAGCTTGGCCAGTAAAATAATGACTTTCTGCTTTAAGGTTTGTATTAACGTTACAGATTTCACTTTTAGATGTGGATACTTAAAACAAACACTGGTCTTTTGTGTGAAACAGCCATGTTTCTTCTTCTTTTAGGATTTGGGGTTTGATTTTGGATTTTTAAATTTGATTACTTGCCTTTTATCAAATTTGCTTTCTTTGGACACAGCAGTTTCCTCCTCCTTAGTATCTCAAATTCATTTGGAACCAGGCCTGGGATTTGTTGCCATGAGCTTTCATTAAAAATACCCCAGAAATTTTTTCTGTGTTTTGTATCTCTCCCCAACCACACTTCCAGCATAACTAGCTTCATCATTGCAGCTACAGTCCTGAGGTGAAGGGCCATGGACCCTGAATCTCTTCAGCAAGTATCACTGTTAAGCAGTGACCAGGACTCCCTCACAAGAGGCTGTGAATGCTGCTTTTGCAACATCTTGAAGCAGCCATATCTCTTTTAACATAAAATAATCACTACTAAAAGTGCTGAAATACGAATGTCAGGAGAAACAGTAATATCACTCATATATTTTCTGTAATGAGCTTGACAGTTAATGAAATTACTGCGAAGATTGAAGCACAGATTTCTTCCAGTCTCTCCATATAAATATTTTAAGGTTCTCTTGTTTACTCATAAGACTTTTAAACTGGTTTCCCCATTTACCTCTCCACTGTAACGCTTTTTAATTACTTGTGCTCTGCGACCACAAAATAACAATTTACTTACCATTCCCCTGGTTTCTTATATATTTATGGGAGCTTTGAATTATGCTGCCTTTTACTTCTTGGCCCCATCGCTATGGAATTTTCTACCTATTGCTCTAAACACTGATTCCTCCTTCAAGAAATTTAAGACTTTGCTGAAAACCTTTTCATATAGCAAGGCTTTTCAGGGTCATCTGGGTTAGGGTCTTACCTGACTGTTTCTTTTCTTGCCTTTATCTACTGTGGGCCCGATATTGAATTGGGCAGTCTATGTACCACTAACGGCACATAGCCCTTCCCACCAACCCTTAACCCTGACATTGAATATCAGGGGTTGCAGCACGTGTCCTGGAGCCACAGAAGCTAACCAGGTAACAGCGATATTGCACAGCTACCTGGTTAGCTTCTTTGGGTAAACTACCCTAATTTTGCTATGTCTAATTTTACCTGCTGATTGCTAATCGGGTAGTGGTACAATATCACTGCTATCCAGTTAGTGACAGTATCTGACCCGGAATGCCCCCAACACGCCCCAATACTAACCGCATAGCATCGGGGTTAGACGGTGATATTCAACGGCACTAACCACGTAAGTGCCATTGACTATCCTTATTTAAGGCTTTTATATGATTTACTGGGCTGTAAACTATGTAAATGCCTTAGAATATCTGGCCCTTTGTCTATGGATCTTTCCTGTATCAGTTGGAGTTCCTTTTTCCTACCTTATTTTATAATTTTTAATATTGTAAACTGCTCTGATACTAACCGGTGTAGGGCAGTATAGAAAATTTCAAATAAACATTTGTATTTGTAGTGCATATGTGTATTGTCATTTCTCCAGGAACAAGCAGGAAGTCAGTCCTCACTTATGGGTGACGTCGGCACCGATGGAGCCTGCGCGAAGCAATTTCCCAGCTTTCAAAGAAAGCCTTTGGGATTGCTGCCACGCATGCGTGGTCATCTTCCCACCCAAGGGTGCCATCTTGCTCAGTCTCCCTTTTTCCGTGGAGCCCTACGGACGCACGTCCTCGTCCCTCGGAAGACGTTTTATGTTTTTTGCCTTAACAGGCTCTTCTATTTTCCGGTTGCACCAGTCTTCTACCTGTCCTTCCCCCGCTCTATTTTTAGAGCTATCGGAGATATTCCTTTTCTTTTCATTTTTTCTTACAGGCTTCGCTCCCTTTTCTTCTCCAACCACTGGCCACTTGGGTCTTCGACCTCGCAGGAGCCATTTTTGCCCCCATGGCCACCGGATTCAAAAAATGCGATAGATGCTCTAGGAACATGTTGCTTACGGACACTCATGACTGTTGTCTGCGGTGCCTAAGAGCCAACCATGATCCAGAACTCTGTTCGCTCTGCAAGAAAATGTCCTCTAAGGCAATTGTAAGCAGAAGTCTGAAGACATTTTCCGAAAGGCCGCCTCGGAGTCCCCAGTGGCGCCCTCGGTCGTCTCCCCTCCGGTGGGTTCCCCACCTACGGCCCTGCGTTCTCGGCGGCACTCGGATCAGGGATCCCCCGTGGTGAAGCGACGTAAAAAGAAGGCCTCGAAGTCGCTGTCCGGGGCCCCTGACAAGCGCGAGCGCTCTCCCGCCCAGTCGCTGAGCCCCCATCAGCATTCCCGAGAGTCGGATAAGGAGCGGCCCTGCAAGGTACCCCGCATGGAAGTGGAGGCCTCTGGCAAAGGTGCTGCTCTCCTGAGGGTCGTCCCGGTGTGGACCCCCTCTCCTCCTCAACGCCCAATCCAGTGACCCCGGGATTGGCGTCATAAGGCCCCACGCCTGCGTGGGAGTCCCGCATGCTGGCGCTAGAATGCAGCGTTTTTGCGTTTATTGCTTCCCAGCAGGTGCTTACGGCCAGCTTTGCTGACCTCGTACCTTGAGACTGCGGGTCCCTCACGTGGGACACCCAAATCCATCCAGGAAACCCCCAAGAGCTGCGGGCCTCGTGAGGATCCTCAATGTCTGTCTCGCTCACCCTCCCATTCCTCAGAGGCGAGATCATCCAGGGCCTCCAGCACCAGACCACCGGCCACTGGACAGGGCGATCGGCCCGGCTCGGACTCCTCAACCTATTTCTTGGAGTGGGAGTTCGATGGGGATACCTCCCCGGAAACCTGTACCCATCGGTATCTTCCGTTGGACCACTCACCGCCCGCATTCCAGCGGTGCTCGCCACCCGAAGACACCTCATTCCTGGTGTTCATCCGGGACATGGCACGGTCCCTTAGCCTGGTCACCCAGTCTGAAGAGGACCCTCGTGCTGAAGAACTTGATATTCTTCAGTACAAGTCCCTGCCCAGGGAATCCCTCACTGTGCCTGTGCCCCGGATTCTATCTCGGCTGCTGCTCTGTATGTGGGAGGCCCCAGCCTCAGTCCCCAGTCCCCATTGTAAGCAAGCGCCTGAACACGATGTACAAAGTGCAGCATGGGCCAGGCTTCCGAAAGACCCAACTTCCACATACTTCGATGGTGGTGGAATTGGCCATGAGGAAGCAAAAGAGCCTGAAAAAACACTCTGTGCCACCCGGCCAAGAGTCGAGAGCCTTTGATGCCCTGGGCTGCAAGGTCTACCAAGGCTCCATGCTCTCTTGTCGCATCCAGGAAAATCATTTGTACATTGGTATGTTCCTACATGACTTGGCTAAGGAACTCGGGGCTTTCTCCGTGGGCCTCGAGGTAGAGCCCCTTAATAGGTTCTGGACCCTGCTAAAGTCTGTCACGCACTGCTCTAAGTACCTCACCCCAAGCCTCCTATGATGGTTTCGAGACATGGGCTTGGGTAGCGGCCGCGGGCATTGGGGTCCACCATCAGGCATAGCTCCAGTCCTCGGATATTTAGCAATGGGTGCAGGAAAAGCTCCTGGACGTGCCCTGTCTTGGTGAGTAGCTCTTCGGCAAACCGATGGAGGAGAAGGCTGTATAAATTGAAACAGAGTTTGTCACTAGAACCTGTCTTTCCCGCAAAACTTCCACCCTGTCTCGGAAGAAACAGCCGGCCAAGAATCTCTTCTTCCCTAGAAAGGGTCTCCAGTATCAGGGCTATCCGCCATATCCATCTACCCCCACGCCGACCACTCCGGCGCAGGGTAAATCTGGCCAGGGGCATCGTAAATCAAAGGGCCCAAAGGCCCAAGCGCCGGCTCCCACACAACCCACTCAAGGGTTTTGACGCCATCGTCATAACCCCTCACCCTCCGGCAATGCAGCAGCCAGTGGGGGGACGCCTGTCCCGCTTCGCCCCATCGTGGACTTCCATCACCTTGGACACTTGGGTCCTCCAAGTCGTCCGAGACGGTTATCGCCTTCACTTCGACAGCTTCCATCTCCTTTCTCCCCGGCGGAGCCTCCTCGACTCCCCGCACACCAGCTTCTGCTGCAGCGGGAATTACACTCTCTCCTCTCCCAATGGGCAGTCGAGAAGGTCCCTCCCCAACTTTGAGGTTGGGGCTTCTATTCCCGGTACTTTCTCGCCCCATAAAAGTTGAGGGATTTGCAGCCCATCCTCGACCTCCGCAGACTAAACAAGTGTTTGGTGCGGGAGAAATTCAAGATGTTATCGCTTGGTGTTCTGCTGCCTTTCCTCCGGCAGGGCAACTGGCTGTGCTCTTTGGATCTAAAGGATGCTTACGCTCACATCTTAATCCACCCACAACGCAGGCAGTATCTGCGTTTCAGGGTGCAGGGAGAGCACTTCCAGTACAGGGTGCTCCCCTTCGGCCTAACGTCTGCCCCATGAGTCTTAACAAAGTGCCTCGTTGTGGTCGCCATGTACCTTCGGCGTCAGGGGGTGCTGGTTTTCCCCTGTCTCGATGATTGGCTCGTTATGTGCTCTTCGGTCAAGGAGGCTCGACGAGCGATGCCGTGCGCTGTCCTCCTGGAGAGCTTGGGGTTCTTGGTCAACTACCCGAAGTCTCACCTCGAGCAGGTGCAGGTTCTCGAGTTTATCGGGGTGCACCTCGACACTCAGCAGGCAACTGCTTTCTTACCGGTGGATCACTCCACCCACCATCAGGCTCTGGTAGCTCGAGTCGAAAGCGCTTTCCCAGGTCACTGCTTGGACCATGCTACTTCTCCTGGGCCACGCTACTTCTCCTGGGCCACATGGCCTCGACCGTACATGTGGTCCCCCACGCCCGCCTGCACATGTGGACGGCCCAGTGGAGTCTCAGGGTACAATGGAGCCAGTTCCTCGGACACCTCAGGGACCCCATCAGGGTCCTTCCCAGCCTCTGTCCCTGCGCTGGTAGCAAAATCCCCGCAACCTCTTGCGGGGGTCGCCCTTTCAGGCAATGCTGACGACAGGCACCTCCCTATTAGGGTGGAGAGCCCACTGTGGGCCTCTCTGCATGCAGGAGCAATGGTCACTCGAGGAGTCTCAACAGCAAATAAATCTGCTCAAACTCCAGGCAATTTGGTGGGCCCTAAAGGCTTTCGAGGACCACCTCAATGGGAGGTCGGTTCTAGTGCAGACCGACAACCATGTAGCGATGTTCTACATCAACAAAGAAGGAAGCACGGGATCGCACTCCCTCTGCTGGGAAGCGGTCCTCATCTGCTCTTTCGCTGTCTGACAGGGGATATCCCTCAGAGCGATGTACCTCCCGGGTCAGGAGAATGGCCTGGTGGACAGACTTAGCAGGATCCTTCGCCCCCATGAATGGCGGCTGGATCCCAGAGTAGCAGACTGGCTGTTTCTTCATTGGGGGACTCCAGCTATAGAACTCTTCGCCAGCCCCCAGAACATGCAGCTCCCCTGCTTCTGCAGGCCAGTGCTGCACCCGAGCAGGGAAGGCCCCAATGCATTTCTCCTGGACTAGTCCGCCAGCCTTCTCTATGCATTCCTCCTTTGCCCCTCATTGCGAGGACCCTTTTAAAGGCTCAGCAAGACAGGGCGTTGCTGATTCTCGTGGCCCCTTCGTGGCCTCAGCAGCCTTGGTTCCCGCTCCTGCTCTGCCTGTCGATGGAGCCTCCGGTTCCCCTGGGCTCTGCTCGGGGTCTGCTGATGCATGAGGAGGGTTGGGTGCTGCTCCCGAACCTAACCTCCCTATCCCTCGCAGCCTGGTGGCTGAACGGGTCTCCCTAGCCTCTCTGGCCCTTCTGGAGGAGGTTGAGGCAATCCTCCTTGCCTCGAGGAAGGACTCCACTAGGCGACCCTACGCCTTTAATTGGAAACGCTTCTCTGTCTGGTGCTCGGAGCGCCAGATCGACCCCATCTTGTGCCCCGTTTGATGGGTTCTCCAGTACCTCCTTCATCTCTCGAGAGAAGGGCTGAAGTCGAACTCTGTCAGGATTCATTTGAGTGCCATTTCGGCTAATCACTTCCCCACCGAGGGGAAATCCTCTCGGGGCAGCCGTTGGTCTCCCGCTTCATGCGGGGTCTTCTGCTTTCCACGCCGCCCATCCGCCCTCCCCCGGACTCACACAGCTCACCCGTTTGCCCTTCGAGCCGATGGCGACGTTCTCGCCCCGGCACCTGTCCTGGAAGGTGGCCTTCCTGGTGGCGCTGACCTCGGCCTGCCGAGTCAGTGAACTCCAGACTCTCATGGCTGGTGCCCCTTACACCAGGTTGTATTGGAATAGGGTGGTCCTATGTATCCACCCTAAATTCCTGCCCAAAGTCGTTTCGGACTTCCATCTCAACCAATTGATAGTCCTGCTGATCTTCTTCCCGAGGCCCCACACTGACCAGGCGTCAGCGGCTCTCCACACCCTCGACTGCATACGGGCCCTTGCCTTTTATTTGCAGCGTACCCAGACTCGTCGCAAGTCTGACCGGCTTTTCGTGACGTATGATCCCAATTGACTGGGGCAGGCAGTCACCAAGCGCACCCTCTTGGTTTGGGTGGCGGACTGCATCGCTTTCGCCAATGCGAAGGCAGGCGTCCCGCTGGATCGTTGAGTCACTGTGCACGGGGTTCGGGCCAAAGCGGCCTCGGTGGCCTCACTGCCCTCCGTGCCACTGATGGACATCTGCTGGACGGCGACCTGGTCTTCCACAAATACCTTCGCTGCCCACTACTGCCTGGAGAGGGAGTCCCGCCGGGACAGCGCCTTCGGCCAGGCTGTACTCCGTAACCTGTTCGGGGTATAAGCAACTCCTTCCCTCCGATCCTTCTTCACGGCTACCGAGGGCTTTGCCCCAAGGACTCGGGCTCCTTCGAGCATCGGCTTCTGCTCACGGCCTTGCGGAGGCATTTTTTGGTTACAGTTTCGGTAGCTTGTTGCTAGGGAGTCCCATAAGTGAGGACTGACTTCTGCTTGTTCTTGGAGAAAGTGTAGTTACTCACCTGTAACAGGTGTTCTCCAGGGACAGCAGGCATCGGTCCTCACTACCCTCCCGCCTCCCCTGATGAGTTGCTAGAGTTTTGTCCTTCCCTTGCCATCTGCTTGGTAGGGCTCGAGCTAAGGGACCTGACTGAGCAAGATGGCACCCTTGGGCGGGAAGAGGACCATGCATGCATGGCAGCAATCCCAAAGGCTTTCTTTGAAAGCAGGGGAATTGCTCTGCGCGGGCTCCGTCGGTGTTGAGATCACCCATAAGTGAGAACTGATTTCTGCTGCCCCTGGAGAACACCTGTTACAGGTGAGTAACTATGCTATACAGTGAAATACAGTAACCATTCTTCCTACCTGAATGTGTTACAGAAAATCTCCAGGAACAAGCAGGAATGTAGTCTTCAGATATGGGTATCGTCGGTACCGACGGAGCCTGCGTAGGAACGCTCCCCAGCATAAAATAGGAAAGCTTTTGGGAGCATCCCACAGCGCCTGCATGCTGCCTTCCCGCCTTTCCCAACTGTCCCTCTCCAGTTCTTCGTTTTCCACGGAGCCGACAGAAAATATTCCCTTTTATTCTTTTTTGTGGTCGTGTCTGCCTTCCCTCGATGCTACACCGGTACCGCCGGTAGTTCTTTCTTTTTTCTTAAAAAAAAAAACAACAAAAAACTTTTCTTCTGGAGTCTTTCCAGGTATTTTCTCCTCAGGTGCCACGCGCCATTTTGGGCACTAGGCCCAACTTTTCCTTTAAAATGGAAAAACCCGCTTCGGGGTTTAAAAAGTGTTCTAAGTCTGGCGGTACCATCTCCGTCACCATGAGTGGTGCCTCAAATGTTTAGGTCCTAACCACTCTATCTCGGCGTGTGTTGCCTGTGGGATGATGTCGAAGAGGGGCCGGCAGAATCGAGCTGCTAAACTTAGCACCCTTTTTCCCTCCGATGCAGCGTCTTTGGCATCGACGTCTTCCAGGGCTTCGTCTTCCTCCCATGGATCTCAGGTAACTAAACATAACTCTGGCCGGTCCTCAAAGGGTAGATCTCTTTCTAAGCATCAAGATGCCTCTGGCGTTGCCCTTGAGGGACTTGTACTGGCAAAATTGCCCCGGCGGGAGGCTTCGGCTTCCAAAGAACTAACGGGGCTCCAGGATGTTCTCGAGGCCTCAACCTCGGCAAAACTACTGGTGCCATGCTCTGGGGTACCGGCTGCTTCATCCGGTACCGATACCCAAGCATCGGCAGCGTCGATAGACCAGAGATTTTTGGCTATTGAACTCAGTCTGGCGGCTCTTCTCACGGCCTCGATGCCCTTGAAACTGCTTCAGACAATTCAACCGGTACCGGCACCGACTGCATCGACATCGGCAGGTATTCTACCAGGACCGAGTCATGCTTATCCATCCGGTATCGACAAGTCGGTACCGGACCCCTCCGATGCCGACTTCGATCGGTACCGGTATCGTGCCTTGCACGATCTCCCGGATCGGAGATACTTTGAATCCTCGGATGAGTCTGAAGACTCTGAAAGCTCTGCCGATACCAGAGTACTTCTTCCTGAGGATTCTTCTTCTCCTCAGCGTAGGATGTCTCCTCCAGAGCATATGTCCTTTCAGGATTTTATGTGGCTCGAGGTCTTTCCATCACAGTGGCTCCTGAAAAAGAGCCTAGGGCAAAGGAATTGGAAATCCTGCAAATACCCTAAAGCTCCCAAGGAGGCAGCTACCTTACCTATTCATGAGATTTATTTATTTTATTTATTTATTTATACATTTTTCTATACCGCCACTTCCAGAGATCAGTAGCGGTTTACAGGTAACAAAAGTTAATAATAGAGAGGCTATTATTTTACAGAGAACAATTTTAGAACAGAATTAACATTGAACTCAAAGCCAAAGAGAAACTGGTGAGAACAAAACAATGAACTTAGTGCAACATTTGGTAACGCTTCAAATAACAAATTAAATTAACCTTAAAAAGATGATTATTTCATAAATGACAATACTATATTATTCAAGAGTAAAGTGATCTGTGAGATGGAATGATTATGAGAGATATGGTTGTGGTCAAAGTCTAGGTAGGGTCAGAGTATGATTGTTGTTCGTTGCTTTTCTGTGAGTTCTGAACATTATCATGCTGGAAATTATGGTAATGGATAGTGAAAAGATGGGGTTTTAGTTCTTTTCTGAATGATAGAAGGTCTTTGATTTCTCTAATTTCAATTGGGAGGTTGTTCCATAATGTGGGAGCGAAGAATGAAAAAGCTGTGTTACTTGTCTTCTGATTAGTCTTTCTAATGGAGTCCGGGACTTGGATCGTATGTAGATTCATTCTTCTTCTTGACCTGTTATCATGAGGGATGTTGATGAGCATTGAAAGGAAAGACGGTGCTAGATTGTTAAGGATCTTGAATGTCGTAACTAAGGATTTGGAAATGATTCTGCATGATACAGGTAGCCAGTGGAGAGCATAAAGAATAGGAGATATATGGTCTGTTATTTTCGCTTTATAGATGATCCTCGCTGTGACGTTTTGGGCTAATTGAAGTGTGTGTAGATTTTTCTTGGAGTTACCCTGAAGAATACCATTACAGTAGTCTAGATGGTGTGTTATTAGTATTTTGGCCACAGATCTGAAATCAGAGCTATCAATTAGTGGTCTTAGTTGTTGGATTGTCCGTATCTTGAAGGTATATTGCTTTAACAGTTTGTTTTATGTGTTGAGCGAGACTGAAGGTCTTATCCAGAGTGACTCCCAAGTATTTGACCTCATCTTTAACAGGAAGAGTGGTTTTTCCAATGTTGTTTTCTGCCGGTGGAGTGAAATTCGTGTTTCTTGTTACAAATAGAACTTCTGTTTTTTTAAAATTAATATTCATATTCATGGAATTTAGCCACATTTCCGCTTCAGTTAGGCAACAACATATGTTGTTATAATCGGGGTTGGACACATCAAAAGGTGAGTATAACATAATGTCGTCCGCATAGATGTGGTAATTTATTTTGAAGCGTTTAAATATAGAACAGATGGGTTGGAGATATATATTAAACAATAGAGCAGAAAGGGTGGAGCCTTGTGGGATGCCCTGCTCTTGAGGAAATGGCAATGATGCAACTTGATCTATTTGCACCGGTTAGTAAAATAGGATTTAAACCAGTCATGGATTTTATCCTTAATGCCTATTTGAGAGAGCCTGGAGATGAATGTGGCATGGTTTACATTGTCAAATGCTGAGGAAATATCGAGGAAAATGAGAATGAAAGCTCGCTTGGAATTATCGATACCTCTGATGATTGTGTCGAAGAGAGCTAAAAGGAGGGTTTCAACACCATGGTGTGGGCGAAATCCGTATTGGTGTTCGTCTAATGGTGCTGAGGAGTCTATATAGTCTTGCAATTGGCTCTGTACAACCTTCTCTATAATCTTAGCAAGGAATGGAATACTCGCAATGGGGCGATATGACGTTGGGTCATTGCCGTCTAGAGCTTTGTTTTTTAGCAGTGGTCGAATTGCAGATCTTTTGAGGACGTCTGTTATGCATCCTTGTTGAAGTGATAGATTCACTATGTTAAGTAAGTCCAAGGCAAGTTCTGCTTTTGTTGCCTTTATCCATGTCACTGGGCAGGGATCCAGTAGAGAAGTTGTCGTATTTAGGTTGGAGATTGTCTGGAGTAGGATTTTGTTGGTAATAGGATGGAAGGCTTTCCATTCAAGGTGGTTGTTATCTATGAGAGGTAGAATGGGTGACGTGAAGTGGCTGTTTGAGTTTATTTGCAAAATGCTCAGCAAGTGTTTGGGGGTTAATAGAGATCTTGTGGGTGTTATTAGATGGGGATTTGGTCAGGGATTTGACAATCTCAAATAGTTCCCTAGGACGATTGAAGGCTTTTGATTATGCTTTAGAATGATGATGTTTTTTAGCATTATTAATCGCATCTTTGTAATCTTTGAGTAGTGAGAAATATTGTAATCTGAGTTCTTGAGTTTTTTTCCTTCTCCAGGTGGTTTCAATCTTTCTAAGATCTTTTCTTAGGGGTGAGAGTTCAGTAGTGTACCATTTTTCGTTTGTTCTCCGTTTGTGGAGTTTCCCTGATGGAAATGGTTCTGATGCGGCCCCAATAATAGAGTTCCAGTTAGATATTGCTTCATCAAGGTTAGTGGTGTAAGGATCTAACCTAGTGAGTACTGATTCCAGAAACTCCTCCTTGTTGAATGTACGGAACCTCTTACCTTGGTGAGGATTGTCAGAAGGTAATTTAGTGGAATGTGGGAGACAAAGTGAGAACCGAATTAAGAAGTGGTCAGACCAGGGGACTTGAGTCGTAGCCGGTGGAACATATTGGGGTGTGGTTGTATAATGGGTTGGGATGAATATTAAGTCAAGAATATTACCTTTGGTGTGTGTTGGTTGATTAATTGTTTGCTTAAAAACCAATTCTTCCATCGCATCTAAAAAGGATATTTCTTGATTATTGGACAGAGAAGGTAGATTAAAATCACCTAGCATAATGAGGGGTTTCCTTATTGTTGAGCTGCAGGCAGACTCGAGGATGGTGGCTAGATTTTGATTATTTGTAGTCGGAGGTCTGTATATCAGGCAGATTGCTATGTCCTTGTTTTCAATCTTGAGAATATTCGTGTCATCATAGCTTTCACAAATGGTAGGGGATAAGTTGAGATTGGATTTAGCTAATATGAGAACCCCACCTCCTCTTATATGATTCCTGTTGCAGGTAAAGATGGAGTATCCTTGCACTCTTATTTGGTTTAACAGTACTGGGTCAAACTCTGTTAGCCATGTCTCGTTAATACATAGAAGGTCTGGATTTTCTGCGTTAACTAGGTCAGTTATAAGAGGTGCTTTATTTCTAACTGACCTAGCATTAATAAGAATGAGAGTAATATGTGAAAAAGTCTTGACTGTTTTTATGTGGTTGAAATTAAAAGTTGGGTTTATATGGATCAGTCTGTGTTGATTTATGTTTGCACTTCTTGGATATAGTTGGTAAGTGTTACGTTTGTGGTTAATTTGTCTCTGACGGTATGGGATAACATGGATGTGGGAGAATTCAGGGAGGTTCAATGGTGGAGTGAGAGCATGAGTGGGTATGGGATAGAGAGAGATCAATAGGCTGACAATGTATAAAGTGAGATTCATAGTAAGCAATAATATTTTTGTAAGGTTCATTTTGAAATACGAATTAGATAAGATGCAGAAACAAGTTGGTATTCTGGTGTGTAGTATAGTTAGAACTCAAAAATAAAGCTGGAATTCAGGAAATGTGTAGTATACAATGTAGCAAATTGAACAATATGAGGTGCTAGGATTGATACTCGTCAAATATAAATGTATACAAAGTGGCAATTTGCGAACAGGTCTAACCTCTAATGTTACTATTAGGAAATACAGCAATGCAAGACTGTTTCAAATACTAGAAATTTAAACAGACAACTATAAATTCCTGACTCCGGTGCATCTGTTAGTAGACCAAATACCAAATTCAACATCTAAATAAGGTTGACTCTAAACACCACAGGAAGGCTATCAACAAGGGGACACAGGATTTAGACTCACAAGTCCTTGTAAAGGATAATACATATGAATTCTTAGAAGTGCTGCCTGTTATGAAGTTGTAGAAAGTGGTGAGATCGTGTGTTTATCGTTCAGGAACCTCCGCTAGTTGCTTGTCAGCTGGCTAACCTTATAGGTTAACAGTATCAGAACACATCGATTGGTTGTTGAGCTGAATTTGGGTTTGCTCAGGCCGAGTGGGCTCCCACCAAAGGGCCCCGCCTAAGGGCCCTCTGGCGAGGCCCTCCGGCGCGGGCCCTCCGGCGCGGGCCTGCCTGGAGGCGGGTTGCTTTTGAACTGCTACTGCTTCTCCTCCCACAGCCCCGATTGGGCTGGAGCACCTGAGCAGGGCAGCTGGCTGAAGCGCTGACGGTGCTCTACCCCTATCTGGGGAGTTTAAGATGGCGAGGTTCCCGCCGATCACGGGCTGCTTTTGAACTGCTGCTGCTCCTCCTCCCACAGCCCCGATTGGGCTGGAGCACCTGAGCAGAGCAGCTGGCTGAAGCGCTGACGGTGCTCTACCCCTATCGGGGGAGTTTAAAGATGGCGAGGTTCATCCTCATGTTAAGGGTGTGGGAAACGCCTCTAACCACTTTTCCTCACTCTCGAAGGCTCGACACCATGTATAGAGTTCCTCCTTGTCCTGGGTTTCAAAAGACTCAGCTACCACACCATTCCATGGCGGTGGAATCAGCTATGAGAAGGATCAAGAGTGCAAAAAGACATCCATCTAATCCTCCAGGATGTGAGTGTAGGACTCTTGATGCCTTTGGATGTCGAACCTTCCAGGCTTCCATACTTTCTGCTAGGATCAGTTCCTATGTATTATATATGGGAATGTTCCTTAAGGAGGTCACGGGAGATTTAGAGCTTATGAGCCCTCTCCTTCCTGATGATAAGAGGCAGGATTACCTTGCCCTTGTCAAACATGCTCAGGATGTTTCCAAGTTTGTAAATCGTGCAACCTTTGACTGCTTTGAGTGCATAAGCAGAACCTCTGCTATTGCCATAGGTGCATGAAGGATTGCCTGGCTCCAGGCATCTGACTTGGAACTTTGGGTACAGGATAAACTGGGGAATATTCCTTGCACAGGAGAGAATCGCTTTGGCAAGAATTGGCAGGAAAAAGCTAATGAGATAGATGCTGACAATATCACCTTGGATAGACTGTCTAAATCTACAGCTGATCCTGCAAGGAAATAATCCTACAAGAAACCATTCTTCAGTAAGAAGACGTTTTACCCCTCTTATACCCAGCAGGGGCATCGTTTAGGACAGTCTGCCCAAAAGGGACAGCAGCAACAACCTAGGCAAAGAAAAACGAAAGCTGCTAAGCCTCAACCGGCTCAGCAGACTCAGCCTCCACAGGGGCTTTGACTCCTATCTAGAGAACTTTGCCTTCCTGGCCCTGAACGGCCCAGAGCCTTCCACCATTCCAGGATGGTTATGTCATTTTGCCCCTCAGATGGGGGCAGATAACAGCAGAAAATTGGACTGTGTCCATTGTAAGAGAGGGGTACAAGCTTCATTTCCTCAGCATGCCCCCTCCTACAATGGTAAGACAGTTCAATTCTCAGACCTCTCTCAACGCCCAATTAGGTCAAGAGGTCACTTTGCTTCTTGCCGAGAGGGCAATAGAAGAGGTACCCATTCTCCAACAGGGTACAGGGTTCTACTCCCTCTATTTCCTTATTCCAAAGAAAACAGGAGGACACAGACCCATTTTGGACCTCAGAGAATTGAACAAATTCCTGTTCAAAGAGAGGTTCAAAATGATTTCTCTAGGAACTCTGCTGCCATACCTTCAGAGTCAGGATTGGCTTTGTTCTCTAGATCTCAAGGATGCGTATACTCATGTTGTCATCCATCCAACACATCGAAAGTTCCTTCACTTTCTATTTCAAGGCAAGCACTACCAATACAGGGTTCTTCCTTTTGGCCTGGCCTCGGCACCAAAGGGTGTTCACAAAATGCATGGCTGTGGATATCTTTGCACCCTGGGAATATTCGTCTTCCCTTACTTAGACGACTGGCTCATTCAAGCCCCTTCAGAGCCAGAGGCCAGGATTTCTCTCTCTCGCACAATGCGCATCCTTCAGTATTTGGGACTTGTCATAAACTTCCAAAAATCCAACCTTGCTCCCACTCAGTCTCTAGAGTTTATAGGAGCTCTGCTGGATACCAGACAGACAAGGGCCTGTCTTCCACAGCCCTGCTGCCTTCGCATTGTGCAGTTAGCTTCCCAAGCAGTGCTAAAGCCTCACCTCACTGCTCGGGAAATGTTACAATTGTTAGGCCACATGGCATCCACCGTGCATGTTGTTCCTTATGCTCGCCTCCATATGAGGGCAGCCCAGTGGACTTTATCCAGTCAGTGGACTCAGGCGTCAGGTTGCCTGTTAGACAAAATAACAAACTCAGATCGTCTTATTTTGTCCCTTCAATGGTGGCAGTCACTCCAAAACCTTTGGTAGGGTCCCCTTTCCAACAACCCCCATCCCAAGCCACTCTGACAACAGATGCCTCACAGGTGGGTTGGGGAGCCCACCTGCAAGGCCTCTCTACCCAGGGTACCTGGACTCTACAGGAGACCTATCTACACATCAGTCTCTTGGAACTCCGAGCAATCTTCCTTGCTCTTCGCGTATTCCACACCTAGCTCAGCTACAAGACATTCCTAGTTCAAACGGACAATCAAGTAGCCATGTTCTATGTGAATAAGCAGGGCGGAACAGGCTCTCTGTCACTCTGCAACAAAGCTTTGCGACTATGGACCCTCGCCAGAGAGCATCAGATTCATCTCCATGCAGTGTATCTTCAAGGCATTCAAAACTCTTGGGCAGACAGACTCAGTCGAGTTCTGCTTCCACATGAATGGTCTCTCCATGCAGATCAGGTGGCCAAAATTTCCAAATTTGGGGAACCCCGGACATAGACCTCTTCGCAAGTCCGCTGAATGCCAAACTTCCCCGGTTATGTTCCAGAATTCCGGCTCAGGGTTGTCAGGCCAGGGATGCTTTCCTCCTCGATTGGGGCCAGGACTTCCTGTATGCCTTTCCACCCATTCCCCTAATTCCCAAAACCCTGTTCAAGCTTCAATGAGACGGAGGTCATATGATTCTGATAGCTCCACATTGGCCACAGCAAATGTGGTATCCTCTGCTCCTACATCTCTCTCAAGCTCCGCCTCTGGAGTTAGGATCTGCTCCAGATCTCCTTTCTCAGGTGGACGGGATGCTGTGGCATCCCAATCCCCAGTCTCTCCATCTCAGGGCTTGGTTGCTGAAAGCCTAGAACTTCGTGGTCTTATCCTTTCTCAGCAGGTAAAGGATATCCTTTATGCTTCCAGGAAACTTTCCACAAGACGCTCTTATGCTTTCAAGTGGAAAAGGTTTACCATATGGTGCTCGCAGAAGGGTCTTGACCCTCTTGCGATACCTCTGGAATCATTACTGGAGTATCTCCTTCATTTGTCTAATAGAGGGCTTAAGACCAATTCAGTGAGAGTTCATTTGAGTGCTATTGCAGCTTCTTTCAAGCCTCTAAATGGACAACCTATTTCCTCTTATCCTCTCATAGTGAGATTTATGAGAGGCCTTCTTTTAACTAAGCCTCCCATTAAGCCACCACCGGTGGCATGGGACTTAAATCTGGTTCTTGGGCAGCTCATGAAGCTGCCTTTTGAACCATTAGCTACTACCTCTTTGAAATTCCTTTCCTGGAAGGTCATCTTTCTTATTGCAATCACATCAGTATGCCGCATCAGTGAATTGCAAGCATTGGTGGCTGATCCTCCTTATACAAGGTTCCATCATAATAAGGTAGTCCTTAGGACTCATCCACACTTTATGCCAAAGGTGGTGTCACCTTTTCATTTAAACCAGGCGGTTTACCTTCCTGTATTCTTCCCAAGGCCTCATGCCTCAAATGCAGAAAGGAATCTTCATACTTTGGATTGTAAAAGGGCCCTGGCCTTTTACTTACAAAGGACACAGCAACATAGGAGGTCCTCTCAACTTTTTGTTGCTTTTGATCCTAGTCATTTGGGACTTCCAGTCTCCAAAAGAACACTGTTCAACTGGATTGCACAGTGTATATCTTTTGCCTATGAAAGTAAAAACCTTCCTCTGGAAGGCTATGTCACAGCTCACAATGTGAGAGCCATGGCAGCCTCTATGGCTCATCTTCACACAGTCTCTATCGACGACATCTGTCGAGCAGCTACTTGGCCCCGGTTCATTTGCTCCCAATCAGTTCACGCATCAAATACAAAACAATCATAAACATATTCAAGATCAAACACCACACTTCAGCCAACAGCCTGCACACCCTCATACAACCAGACACCAGCACTCGCCCAAGAAGAAAAGGAACCGCCAACAGAGTAAACACCCCGAATGACTTCAGAAAAACATGCAAGGACACCACAGAGAGAGCCCTCTCCCTGGCTGCCCCAGCAATATGGAACTCCCTCCCAGATGAACTAAGATCGACAACTGACCTCAAAGACTTTCGCAAACAGCTGAAGACAACGCTGTTCATAGAACACTACGGACATGTTACTTAATCATACTAACAGGAACCACCACCTTCCCCTCCCAACCGTGATAAGAAAGTGCTCAACGGATCATGATGTATCTTAAACCCTAATTGTATAAAACAATGTAATATAGCTCATGCTGTACTATAGCTCACAATGTACATAGTTCAACCTAATCTGTTACACTAACCTCTTACACGCAAATCATTACATCTTCACTGCATGAAATACCCTTCCACTACTATTGATTGTATTGCTGTGACACCGCCTTGATTGTATGATAAGGCGGTATAGAAATACCTTTAAATAAATAAATTAAATAAATACCTTCACAGCCCATTACTGCTTAGACAAGGACTCCCGCCGGATGCCTTGTTTGGTCAGGCTGTTCTTCAACACCTGTTCCATACTTAATCAACTCCTAACTGTTCCATACTTAATCAACTCCTACCCACCCTCCCTGGTAGGATGCCAGAGATCCATGGGGGGAAGTGGAGCCCTTTCACAAGGGCACACAACCTCTGGGGTTTCTCCCTGGCATCTGCAGCTAGGGAGTCCCCATATGTGAAGACTACATTCCTGCTTGTTCCTGGAAATAGCATATTTACTCACCTGTAACAGGTGATCTCCGGGAACAGCAAGAATTTAGTCTTCACAACCCACCCACCTCCCCTAGGAGTTGTATCTCTCTATCTCTCTCTTTCTCTCTTTGTCTCAGCTTTAAACTCAACTGGAGAGGGAGAGTTGGGAAAGGCGGGAAGGCAGCACGCAGGTGCTATGGGATGCTCCCAAAAGCTTTTCTATTGGACGCTGGGGAGCGTTCCCGCGCAGGCTCCACCGGTACCCAAATGTGAAGACTAAATTTCTGCTGTTCCTGGAGATCACCTGTTACAGGTGAGTAACTATGCTTTCCCTTAGCATATGAAGGTACCAAATGGTCTGCCTATAATAACTGGGCAAAACTGTCTCTGGTCTGCATTTTGCCACTCTGATGCAATACTTCTTTCCCCTCTCCAGGTGTATGGTGCTACATATTTGCAGAAGTTGCTGGAGCCTCTGCTCAGAACAGTTATCACATCGTCTGAGTGGCAACATAACAGCTTTGAAGTGGATTCCACAAGGTTTGAACTGTTTGGTGGGGAAAATGATCCACCTATTCAATATTTGCTATTTGTTTTCTTTAGAATTTTTTAAAGAAACTTCATTGAAAGTAATTATTTTACATCCAATTTTGTTTGTGTTTTCACTTTTTTTCTTTCCATCTGAGATTCCTTCCAGGGGAGGAATCAATATGTTCTGGTTCGGAATACAAATGGGGAAAATATTTTAATATAAGAAAATAAAATTGTTTCATATTTTCTTTTTTTTGTGACCTTATAGTTTTCTCTTGCTGCTTTGATTTTCCAGCTCAGTTGTCCTTGGGGCAGTGATCTGGCATTAGAAGCCATCATTTGTAACTACCTTGGGATTTTTCCTCTTCTTTCCTCTTCAGTTTTAGTTTAACTTAATCATTTGTATCCTGCCATTCCATATCATGTTGCTAGACCAGTCCAAACAAGTGTATTGTGTTCCCTTACTACTGTAGCAGATGTGGAGACAGAGAAACATTTCAGAGACGACTTAAGACATCACCATGCCATTAACAGCTAGTACCCACTAGGGGCACGCTCCAGTATTTCTCTTGTCTAGCAGATGGTAGATGCAAATTTTAAAAGCTCTGATGAAATCTCTAAAAGGATCCAAAAGAGATTGATTTTGCTCGTGTTTCACCACCCTCAGGATGTCTGTGTAAATTGAGCACAGCGCTGGATGTTCCACGAGAGTTACTCTTAAAAACCAGTGCAATTTTGGGTATTGCCATATGGAGGAGGGAAATTGGATCAGCACCTCATCCCTTATATTGCTAGGGCCAGTTGAGCAGCCAAAAGTTTGAAAAGGATTCTGCAAGCCATACACAACCTCAGTGCCCCCTCTGTCCTCCTCTTCCTCCCCCGGCTTTTCCTATAAGATTAAAAGAAGGCCCTAGAAGCAGGGGAGTAGCATTGAACCTGGCATGGTTTACCTGCCTTGGACTCCCCGTGGGGGGTGAGGGGGAGTGCAAAACTAAGTCTCTTTTTTTTTGTCTCACTTATTTTGTGGGGTCTACCTAACCTCGTTTGCTGGGTCATCTGTTGGTGTGGAACCGGCTTTCCAGACATTTTCTTGTCTTGCTGAACTGCCTGCGTGCGGTAACTGCATTTCTTGTGCTTTTGTACGTGCCTTACTATGCTGTGCATTAAGTACATGCTCTTAATTTGTGTGCACAGTGCTAGTGTCCCCGTGACCGCAGTACATGATAGTGGTGCTTGTGCAGCTGAAGTGCGTGGTAGTAGTGCCTGTTTGGCTGAAGCATCTATTTAGTGCACTCTTTCAGCATGCCCTAAGCCTCTATGGGCTTTTCGCAGCATCTCAGCCTCACATTGTTGGCACAGCCACATGCTTAGCTCTAAGAAGCGCTGTCTGGTCTGTGATAAGCATAGGCCTTTGTCACTGGATTCTGATTTCTGCTGTCCTTGCATGGAAGCTTCAGTTGAGCCATTGTGTAAGGCCTTTCTCCCCCCTTGCAGTGAGGGGACACAGATTCCTTGGTCTTATTGGCCTTGCTGCAACAGGCATCAGACGAGGCATTGAGAAAGGGTAAACCTCTAGGCCTTTGACTCGAGTGCTCAATCTTCTGCCTAATCCTATTCTCTTAAGGGTCCAATAGAAAATCCTTCCACCACAAATGGGAGCCCAAGTCAGGCCAGGGAGCTCCCAATTACTGGGTTGTCTTCCCTGGAGTTCTTTTCATTTCTGCAGCAGGCTTGGCCTTTCTGGCTTGGCAATTCAGACCTTGAGGCCTCTGGGACGACTTGCTCTTTCTGCATGCTCAGAAGAGGGATTGGTGGCAAGTCAGTGCCCAGCCCAAGCGCCTTCTCCTAAGCACTCTTGGCAGTGATTAAATTTGGAAGATTCAGATTGGCCTTCCCTTGACTGAGGCCCAGAGTTCTTTTCCAACATTTGGGACAAAGATTCCAACCTTGAGTATGAAATGTCTTCTCCTTCAGAGAATCATGATGATTCTGGCATTATCCACCTGTTGAACGTAAGAGCTGGCAGCTCTGATCAAGAGTCCTTGGCTCTGAGATTTGCTGACCCTCCAGTGACAGAACAGGTGCCTGCAGGGAGTTCATAAGCCTGCAAGGGCTTTTCCTTTCCTGGACGTTACCAAGAGCATGGTCCACTCTGAGGCGTATCCAGCTTTCCGGTGAAAGGGATGAGGGTCCTTAAGAAGCTTTATGCTCTGCCGCAGGAAGACTATGCTGTGTGGTTCAAGATGCCTTTGGTGGATGCTCAGGTCATGACAGTTCCTAAGCAGGCCTCCATCTCGGTGGAGGATGATACAGCCCTAAAAGATGACCTGGATCATAAGTTGGAAACTCTTCTGATGAGTACGTTTTCGGTTGTCTCTATTGTTCTCCAGTTGACTGTGTGTGCTGGTCTGATGACTCAAGCACTTCTTCAGTGGTTTCAGTCACTTTTCTCCGGAGGATACTACCATTCTCTTGGAGTTAGCGACAGCCGTTCTGTTGGACGTTATGTATGATCTCGTCCACTTGGTGGCTAAAGATATTGCTCTTTTCAGGATGACATGACACTGGCTGTGGCTTTGCTACTGAGCAGCGGACCTGGCCTCTAAGTCCTAGTTGTCCCAGCTTGGCTTCAAGGGGAAGCTGTTGTTTGGAGAGGACTTGGAGAAGCCGATGAAGGATTTGTGAGTCTAAACCTCATTACCTCCTGGAGGATAGGCCAAAGTGGCCAGGGATGCGTATGAGTGCGTCCTTCTCTTTGGCGACTGCCTGATTTCCTTGTTCTCAATTCCCAGAATTCCCATGTTTTGACCCAGAAAGCCCGCCTTTTCTTCCTCTTCTGGATTTCGGTCCCAGACCCCAGTCCTTTTGTGGAGCTCATGGACCCCCACCTCCAGAAATACTACCTCCTGCCCAGTATAATGACAGGTTGGGAGGCCCATTATGAAAATGCCTCTGGTGGGTGTCAGGCTGCGCCTTTTCTACCAGGAATGGTCCCAGGTCACCAAGGATCGCTGGGCACGCTACACCCCATTCAGCATGGCTATGTTCTGAAATGCACGGAGCCTATCTTGGATGCCTTTATCGTCTCCCCATGTGGTTTTGTGGCCAAAAGAGCCACCGCTCAGGTTACACTGTAGAAAGACTATTCAGCCCATGAGCAGGGCAAGGGCCAGTACTACATATGCTTCATGCTGCCAAAGGAGGAGTGTTCCTTTCAGCCAATTTAGATCTCAAAGGGGTTGGTGTGCACTTGTGGACCCTGCACTTCTTTATGGAGACCCTATGGTTTGTGGCGCAGAAAATTCCTGGCAGGTCTGGATTTGGCTGAGGCCACTGTTCCCTCTAAGCTGTGCGCGTGGGCGCGCGCACACACCTCACCGAACGAGCGCACATACTTTACAACAGAGCGCACATACTTTACAACAGAGCGCACAAAAATTACGGTTCTGATTCTGATAGAAAACAACACAGACATCTTAAAATTTAAAAGTTGTTAAGTATTTACGGTTTTCACAAGTTCTACAATGTTTTCTAGTGCAATTAATGTGGTGTACATACAGTATTCTGATGTGTAGTCAAATTTTAAAGTATATAACTCCGAGTGTGTCTATGTGGCGCACAAAAATTTAACCTTCAAAAGCTGCACAGCTGATATTTTATGCGCACACAGCCTACAGAAAATTAGAGGGAACATTGGCTGAGGCTTATTTCGATATTTCTATCCACGAAGATCAACAGCGCTTTCTTCATTTCACCATGCTAGACTTTCATTTTCAATGTTTCTCTCTTCCCTTTGGCCTCTCCATCACCCCAAGGATGTTCTCAAAGGTCATGGTGGTGGTGGCCATGACGCTGAGGTTCCAAAGATTCTCCAGGACCAAGCAGGAAGTCAGTCCTCAAATATGGGTGACATCGGCGTCGACGGAGCCCCTATGCGGGGCATTTCCCCAGCTTTCAAAGAAAGCCTTTGGGAATGCAGGCACGCATGTGCGGGCCCCTTCCCGCCCAAAGGTGCCATCTTGCTCAGTCTGCTTTTTTCCGCGGAGCCCTACAGACGCCTGTCCTTGTCACCCGTGAAAAAAGTTGATTTTTCCTGCGTTGAGTCGAGTTTTTCATCGGTTTGACGTTGGTTCCTTTCCCACCTGGACTCGGTACACCGGTGCCGAGCCCGGATCTCCCTTTTTCGGTTTTTGTCCTTAGAGACTGCGTTTGCGCCTTTTTTCTTTTCCCTGGCAGCCCAATTTTTTGATCTTGCAGGGGCCCTTTTTCCCCCGATGGATGCCAGTGGCTTTAAGAAGTGTGATCGGTGCAAGAAACTGATGTCTCTCACCGACACACACGACTGCTGCATCCGGTGCCTGGTTCCAGACCATGATTCTACGGTCTGCAGTCCCTGTGGCAAAATGTCTTCCAAGGCATTGCGGAGCCGTCAGCACCAGCGTGAGAGGATCTTCTCAGAGTCTGCCTCTGGACGGGTCCGGACTTCGTCAGAGGCCTCGACGTCGCGGGAGTCTGACCCCGAGCATCGTTGGGGCTCCTCTGAAAGGGAGTCCCCCTCGAGGGAGCACCAAAGGAAGAAGAAACCCGCGAGGGCGGCATCGGTGGACGCTCTTGGCTCCTCGAGGGCCAGGTCACATAGCCCTGATCGCCGTCCCGGGTCTTCGGAGTTGGAGAAGCCTGCCAAGCATCCTCGTGTAGAGTCTGAGGCCCCGAGTCACGTGAGTACTGTAGTCTTCGTGGACTCTTCTCCAGGGGAGCTGACGTCGGGCCCGACACCGTCGGGGCCCGAGTCGGAGGCTGCTGGGTCTCCTGAGCTCGGACTCAGGTTGACGGCCTTGGAGAGCAGATTGTCTGCCTTCATGGAGCAGCAGCGGGTGCTGATCGCCAGTCTCACCGGCGCATCTGCCCCGACCCCCAGGACATCGACATCCAAGTCGACCCCGAAGGCCGAGCCGATCCTCGAGACCATGCGAACTCGATTCGATCCTCGGCTGCGGTCACCCTCGGCCTCCCGTTCGGGACCAAGGTCGTCGGGCGGATGGCATCGGTGCCTGCCCACTCGGAGCCACTCTGAGGAGGAATCGGCATGGGAGACAGAGGAGGAGGAGTCCCCTGACACCTTCCGGACTCGGTGCGTCCCTTCGGACTTACCGGGCTCCGAGCCTCGGACAAGGTCCCCCCCGGAGGATACTTGGTTCTCGGATTTCGTATGGGACATGGCCAAGGCACTGGCATTCCCTGCGGACCCCGAGGAAGAGCCTCGAGCCGAGTAGCTCGAGAATCTGCAGTATGACTCTCCTCCCAAGGAGGCCTTTACTGTCCCGGTTCCTCCGATGCTGGAGCAGTTGCTCTTCCACATGTGGGAGGCGCCGGCCTCGATGCCGGTTCTAAGCAAGCAGGTCGATTCCATCTATCGAGTCCGCAAGAGCCCCGGGTTTCAGAAGGCACAGCTACCGCACCATTCCAGCGTGGTGGAATCGGCCATGCATCGTCTGAAGAGTCAGAAGATGCACTCCTCGGTGCCTCCCGGCAGGGAAGCCCAGAACCTGGATGCCCTCGGTAGAAAGTGCTTCCAGGGCTCTATGCTTGCTTGCCGTGTCCAGACCTACCAGCTGTACATGGGCATGTACTTTCAAGACCTGGCAAAGGAGATTGCCGGGTTCTCTGCTGGTCTGTCCGAGGAACCTTTGCAGAGGTTCAAGGCCTTGTCTTCTGGTATTCGAGAGTGCTCGAAGTTTATCTCTCGAGCAGCCTACGATGGATTTGAGGCTTCAGCCCGAGTAGCAGGGGCCAGCATCGGTGCACGCCGTCAGGCCTGGCTACAATCCTTGGACCTCGAGCTGTGGGTACAGGACAAGTTGGTCTATGTCCCTTGCCGAGGTGAAAACCTCTTTGGCAAGCCCATGGCCGAAAAGGCTGCAGAACTCGAGACCGAGAATCTTACCCGGACAAGGCTGTCCAGGAAGACCTCTGCCCCTTCTCAGAAAAAGAAGGGCTTGGGGGAAAAAGACCTTTTACCCAAGGAAGACCACTGCCTATAAAACCTAGCCTCACTACCAGGCCTCTGCAGCTCCCCAACAGGGTCAGCAGGCCAAGGGGCAGGGTCATGGGCCCCGTAGACAAAAGGCCCCCAAGCCTCCTACTCCGGCTTCTGCTCAGCAGGGAGGTTGTTTTTGACTATGCCAGCATAGCCTCTCCTCCTCTCCAGGGCACAGGAGGTCGGCTGACCCTGTACGCCGACAGGTGGCCAGCCATCACAGGGGATACTTAGGTGTTAAGTATCATCGGAAGGGGCTATCTGCTCCACTTCACCCAGATACCCCCCTCCTGCTTTCCAGGGGAGCCTCCAATACCCCCTCTGCACAGAAACTTACTCCTTCAGGAATTGGAAGGTCTACTAAGGGACCAGGCGGTGGAACCGGTGCCTCACCACCTGAAAGGGCAAGGCTTCTACTCCAGGTACTTCCTGGTACCAAAAAGAACAGGAGGCCTCAGACCCATCCTTGACCTGCAAAATCTGAACAGGTTTCTGGAGAGGGAAAAGTTCAAGATGCTTACCCTTGGAATCTTACTGCCCTACCTCCAGCAGGGAGATTGGCTATGCTCCTTAGACCTGAAGGATGCTTATACTCACATCTTCATCCATCCAAGCCACAGACAATTCCTCAGATTTGTGGTGGGAGGACAGCACTTCCAGAACAGAGTGCTTCCTTTTGGCCTCACCTCCGCCCCCAGGGTTTTTACAAAATGCCTGGCGGTGGTTGCGGCCTACCACAGGAACCAGAGGATCTTTGTGTTCCCTTACCTGGACGACTGGCTAATCAGAGGCCAGTCTCCACAAGAGGCCAGGCAGGCCACCTGCAGAACCATATCCCTGCTTCAGCACCTGGGGTTCGTTATAAACTTCCCAAAGTCCACTTTGGTCCCCTCACAAGACGTGGAATTCATAGGGGCCAGGTTGGATACCCTCCAAGCAAAGACCTTTTTGCCTGTGGACAGAGCTCACAGGCTGATAAAGTTGGCCGGTCAGTTTCGGGCGAACTCTCTGGTCTCGGCCAGAAACTTCCTCCGGCTCTTAGGTCACATGGCTTCCACAGTGCATGTCACCCCACATGCCCGGCTACACATGAGGCCAGCTCAGTGGCACCTCAGGATGAAGTGGCTGCAGGCCACAGGGAAGTTGTCAGACAGAATAAAGGTGTCCAAACCCTTGGTGGACTCCTTACGCTAGTGGCAGCATCTCCCAAATCTGGTCAGGGGTGTTCCTTTTCAGGCCTCCCCACACACTCAGGTACTGACAACCGATGCTTCCCTGCAGGGCTGGGGGGCTCACTGCCAGGGAGCCTGCACCCAAGGCCTGTGGTCTCCATGGGAGGCCGCCCAGCAGATCAACCTGTTGGAATTGAGGGCCATTCAGCTGGCCTTGTGGACTTTCTCTCAGATCCTGTCTCACCAGTCTGTCCTAGTTCAGACGGACAACCAGGTGGCTATGTTCTATGTCAACAAGCAGGGGGGCACGGGATCCATACTTCTTTGCCTGGAAGCACAAGCTCTCTGCTCCTGGGCTGTCACCCAGGGCATGACCCTCAAGGCAGTCTACCTCCCAGGCCAGGAAAACTACCTGGTGGACAGACTCAGCAGACTCCTGCAGCCTCACGAGTGACAGTTGGATCCTCTGGTAGTGCAAAAGATCTTTCTGAAGTGAGGTCTTCCGACCATGGATCTTTTTGCCAGTCCGCTCATCAGACAACTACCCCGGTTCTGTTCCAGGCAACCGCATCCCTTGAGAACAGTGCCAGATGCATTTCTGATCCCTTGGTCAGGGGGCCTGCTGTATGCTTTTCCTCCCACACCTCTGGTGGCCCAGACTCTTCAAAATCCAGCAGGACCGAGCCACGGTGATCCTGATAGCCCCCAGGTGGCCCAGGCAGCCATGGTTCCCTCTTCTGAAGTTGGTGGTGGATACTCCACTTCCTCTGGGGTTGCAACCCGACCTTCTGACTCAGGACCAGGGGTCCCTCTTGCATCCCAACATCAAATCTCTCCATTTGATGGCGTGGCTGCTGAAAGGCTAGTCCTTGCTCCCTTGCTCCTATCTAGGGAGGTTGAAGAGGTGGTGTTGGCCTCCAGGAAACATTCCACCAGGAAGGCCTATGCTCTAAAGTGGCGTAGGTTCTCTACTTGGTGTTCTCAACAGCAAGAGGACCCTTTCTCCTGCTCTGTCCAGGTGGTGCCTCAATACCTGCTCCACCTTTCCAAACTAGGACTTCAGTCCAACTCTGTCCAGGTTCACCTCAGTGCCCTCTCAGCTCACCACTTGCAGGTGGATGGACAGTCTCTCTCAGGCCACCCTCTGGTGTCCCGTTTTCTAAGAAGCCTGCTTCTGCTTAAGCCTCCCATTCGTCCACCTGCTCCTGAGTGGGATCTCAATGTGGTTTTGCAGCAACTGACTAGCCCACCTTTTGAGCCGATGGCAACCTGCCATTTACGTTTCCTCTCCTGGAAGGTATTGTTCCTTGTGGCACTCACCTCAGCTAGGCGGGTGAGTGAGCTTCTGGCCCTGGTCTCGGATAGGCCGTATACCAGGTTCTGTAGGAACAGGGTAGTCTTGCGGACTCATCCTAAGTTCCTTCCAAAGGTGGTGTCCTCCTTCCACCTCAACTAGGAGGTGGTACTTCCAATGTTCTTTCCCAGGCCGCACACCAGTAGAGCAGAGACTGTCTTGCATACCCTGGATTGTAGAAGAGCGCTGTCCTTTTACCTTGAACGTACGCAGGGGCATAGAAGGGCTTCTCAGCTCTTCATTTCCTTTGACCCTAATAAATTGGGGTTGCCTGTCACTAAGCGTACGTTGTCCATCTGGGTGGCAGACTGTATCGCCTGGCCGTACAGGTCAGCCGGCCTCTCCCTGGAGGGTCGAGTCACGACCCACCGAGTTAGGGCGAAGGCCGCATCAGTAGCTCACTTCCGCTCTGTTCCGTTGGCAGACATCTGCTGGGCCACTACTTGGTCTTCAAGCCAGACTTTTGCGGACCACTACTGCCTCGAGAGGTAGTCCCGTAGGGACAGTGCTTTCGGGCAAGCGGTACTCCGTAATCTCTTTGAGGTTTAGGCAACTCCTACCCTCCGGCCCTGGTGTTGGGCTACCGTTCAGTTGTGGTCTCAGAGAAGATTCTCTCACTGTTGCTGGGGCTCTAGAGGGAGCTCTATTTTTCAGCCTGGGATCCTGGTAGCCCAGAGCTAGGGAGTCACCCATATGTGAGTACTGACTTCCTGCTTGGTCCTGGAGAAAGAATAGTTACTCACCTGTAATAGGTGTTCTCCAGGAGCAGCAGGAATCAGTCCTCACGATCCTCCCTCCTCCCCTTGGAGTTACAGTTGTATATAGTTCATTTTCTTTTTTGTGCTGTCTTTTAGCTATGTCATTTGACTGAGCAAGATGGCACCTTTGGGCGGGAAGGGGACCGCGCATGCGTGCCTGCATTCCCAAAGGCTTTCTTTGAAAGCTGCGGAAATGCTCCGCATGGGGGCTCCGTCGACGCCGACGTCACCCATATGTGAGGACTGATTCCTGCTGCTCCTGGAGAACACCTGTTACAGGTGAGTAACTACTCTATCTGTGTTCACCCATATCTGGACAACTGGCTCATTTGAACTAGGTCACAGTCAGAAGCATTTCAGGTGCCAGCCGCTGTGGTACAGTTCCTGGAGAGTCTTGGCTGGGTGATCAACTGTGGAAAGAGTCACTTGGAGCCCTGCCAGTCACTGGAATACTGGGAACATGGTTCAGGGCTTGGGTAAGCCGGGCCTTCCTACGCAATGAGAAAGTGGAAAATTTGTTTTGACTGGTGCTCTTCGTAGCTCAGCAGGCTCCCAAAACTTGGGACTACCTGCAGCTTCTTGGCTTGATGTCCGTGTCGATCAAAATGGTGTCTTGAACACAGGCCCATATGTAGTGGAGGAGTAGCATAATAGTTTGAGCACTGGCTTGGGAATCAAGTGACCAGGGTTTGATTACCATTAGCACTCGTTGTGGCCTTGGTCAAGTCACTTAACCCTCAGAAGAATCCAAGTTATCAATGTCCCTGTTTAATGTACATTACTAAGTTTAAGCTACAATGTAAACTGCTTTGACTGAAATGATAAAACAGTATAAAAAAACCCTGTTAAATAAATGAAAATGGATAAATAAATATGGTATCACTGCAGAGGTCCTTGATATCTTGATGGTTTCTGAGCTCTCAGGACTTCACCAGACCTCCTCTCGAGCCTGTGTTGGTGGAAGCAACCCCAGCACCTCAGGAAAAGCATGCCTTTGGACGATCATTCCTTGCCTTTCTTGTGAACGGATTTCAGCTGGTTGGCTGGGGAGCCCTTTGCAAGAACCGAACAGCTCAGGGCTCTTGGAGCAATGGGGAGTCGGCATGGCTCATCAACTGCTTTTAAGACAAGGGCCATTCAGTTGGCCCTTTTGGACTTCTGGACCCTAGTCTGAGGCAGAGCAGTTCAGGTGATCTTGGAGAATGCCACAGTGGTGGCATGTGTCAGCTGGCAAGGGGGTACAAAGAGGTCCAGCGTGGTCTTGAAGATGACTGCTCTTCTGGGCAGAAAAGAGCATCCTGGCTCTTTTAGCATACCACATTGTGGGATTTAATAGTATGTAAATGGACTTCCTCAGTCACCACTCTCTCGATTCTGGGGAGTGCAAACTAAATCTGTTGGTGTTTCAGCAGATTCTGCACTGCTGTGATCATCCCAAGATGGATCTGATAGCAACACAGTCCAACACCATGGCAAGATGGATCTTGTGATAAGGAAGCTTATCATAGCTCAGGAAGGAGCTATAGAAAAGGTGAAGTGTCTCTGAACAAGCAACCTGTCAGTGCTGGTAGAAATGAGAAAACAGAATTTTGCCATAAAGACTACCAGTCCCAGAATGCACCAGGTTTCCAAGAGCCATTAGAGGAGCTGAAGTGGGGAAACGTGTGTTCAATCAGGAGGGCTATGAGGTAATCCCTAAGCACTCATCTCAAAGGGCAGGGCCTGATTCAGCACAGCTGCGCTGTGTTAGGGAGGAGCACTCATCCAGGCAGAATAAGAGTAGAGTTTATTCTACAGATGACCATCTTCATGATCACCTTGGATATGCAGAGAAGGATCATCAGTTTCATCTGAAGAATCAGCAGAAGCAGAAGCCAAACCAGACGGATAGAGAAGGAAAGAAACCCTCTGGAAGGAAGAGGAGAAAAGCCTTTGAGAGGTCTAGAAGAGTCCAAGGCAGTACGTATACTGGGAGGTATTCCAAGGGCCAGCATAGACCATTGGACTGGGGAAAGCCAGAGGAATGGTGCTGCAGAACAAGGAATCACCAGAGGCTACCTGTGAGGGAGACGGCTGCACGTGGAAGGGACTCTAAGACCTATGCCAGAAGGTATGTGAAGAGAGATCCAGTGTCCAGGGATCAGGACTGGAAGGCTGGACATAAGAACTGGACTACATACTGGCCAGGCTATATAGAGAGGAACTATAGCAACAATGGAAGCTCAGGTATGAACATTGATCTATGCCCTAGCTATAACCTTGAAAGACAGCAGGGAAATAAGTGTTCTCCTGAAAGTGCTCCATTGAAAGATTCATCTGTGCCAATTCATGATAGTGACCCTATGCTTGTTGATGAAGGGGAAATAATAGCAGATCAAGATATTGTTTATATGGACTGCTCTCTATCCAAACTCCGTTGGTAACTTTCTGTGATAAAGCACAGCAGCCATCACAAAGAAATTATAAATTTGTTCTTTATTCCACTAGGAAAAGCTCCTGAAACAGGATTTGACTCACACAGTAGAAAGCCAGCCTGCTAAAGGGTTTCAGCTGGATAACTGATAGCAATTGAGCTGCACCTAATTGCTTGTGAGCTAGGAGAGAATTACTTCTGGATCTGTGTGGAAAGTAATCAGAAGTTAACCTTACAAGAACAGTTTATTTCTTTCTTTGTGGCTTTTCGTTTGTTAGAGATATGCTAAGAAAACATTAGCTAATTGCCTGACAAGTTTGAAGGTTGTTTTCCTGATTTTGATTTTTGACTTTGTTTTACCAAGTTAAACACTGCAAGCAAGTAACCTAATTTATGTGCTACCAAGCATATCTGTGCTGGGAGAAATAACCCCATAAATAAAGAAGTATCTTATTGGCTTTAACACTTGTGCACAACTAAATTATTGTCAGCAGCTGTGTCTGGTGTGAATGAACTACATTACCCACAATACCTTGCAAAAATCATATAAATATATGCATTGTCAAGACTGTGAAGATTCTCACCCAGGCAGCCGTCTGACAAATGGCGTAGTTGGCAGGATTGCTTTTGCACAAAAGGGGATTTACTTGCTGAGGATTACAACTACAGTTCAAGTTTAAAGCTGGAAAAAATTTTTTTCCCTCAACTGCACTTTGGAGGAGAGGAAGCTGTCCCAGGAGGAAAAGACCCTGTGCAGAGCTGGATTCATCACTGAGACAAGGTAATAAGTACCTGGGCATGTCTAGTGGTGGATGGGAATAAGCACAGGGTAATTGGAAAAAAAAAAGTGTAGAAAAAAACACCTGTTTGGAAGGTGGTGCACTGTGTTTTTTTCTTTGTATTTTCTTACAGGGTTCAAGATGGATTCAAAGGAACTAGCTCAGTGGATGGCAGCCCAGTTCAGCAGGCAGCAGGAGCTAGCACAGCAGGCTCAGGACACTGCTATGAGAGCCTTAATGGACCAGCAGAAGCCAGTGCTTGATCTGGTGCAAGCCCTAGTTGAGCTGAAGAACCAAAGTGGAACAGATGCAAGACCAGCAGTGAATACTGGTACACCACATGTGGACAGTGTGGGACTCAATCAAGGGATTGGGGCATTTAGTTTTGGGAAACTAACTCCAGAAGATAATGTTGATGATTTTCTAGAGTCTTTTGAAAGAGTGGCACAAGCATTAGCATGGCCAGAGACCCAGTGGGCAGTAAGGCTGGCAGCCTCATTAACTGGAGAGGCGCTTGCAGCTTACAGAGCAATGCCAGCAGCCCAGGCTTTGATTTATAAGGATGTAAAAGCTGCTATTAGGGATCGCCTAGGGTTGTCTATTTCAGAGTATAGGCGAATGTTTAGAGCTACTACATTGAAAGTGGGTGAAACACCCAGGGCTCTGAGTCAGAGAATCAGAGGTTTAGCTGTAAAATGGTTGGAGCCTGAGCAAAAGACGGTAGAAATGTTATTAGATATTATAATGCTTGAACAATTTATTTCTGGGGTGTCTAAAGATTTGCACACTTTCCTTATACAGCAAAATTGCAAAAATCTTGGAGAGGCAACCATGCTAGCAGAGAGATTCTTGGAAGCCATGCAGGCTTGCCATAGAATGGGTGGCCCTCTGAAGATTGGTGCTGAGGCTAGATGTGCTGTATCAGAAAAGAAAATAATTAAAAATGTTTCTGAAAATGAATGTACTGTATCAAACCAGATGACACAGTGGAATAGAAAGAAATGTTTCAAGTGTGGAAAATGGGTACATTTAAAAAAAGGATGTCAGACACACACTAGCTTAGTGGGTGTGGATTTAAAACAGCCCAAAGAAGGATTTCTTTTGATGGTTGATGTGCAAGGAATTACCATAAATGCTTTGTTAGACTCTGGGGCAGACCAGAGTATGATGTCAAAAAGGCTTTGGAAGAGGATAGAGGCCCAAGAAGGATTTGTGCCTAGAACCCCTGAAAGCCAAGTTCACATCAGATGCATTCATGGTGCTGCAACATCATATCCCACCTATAGGCTAAAGGTTAAGTGCCTGGGGGGACAAGAGGAAGTCCTGTTAGCAGTGGTGCCTAGGCTACCCTTTGATTTGGTTCTAGGAAGAGACTGGCCAAGATTTAAGCAGGGTCTAGTGGAAGGACTAGGAAAGAAGGAGGGAGAAGGTTTAATGGTCATAGCTCCCGGGCCTTTATTTGGAAGTCCTCAGACCCCAGCTAAAAAGATGGTTAAGCGTCCAGAAGACCAAGCTACCCCAAAGCAGACATTCGTCCTAAAGTACCATAGGGTCACAGAGAAGGCCCAAGCTCCTAAGCGGGCAACCCCTCAAGCTGCTGGGTTTGACCTGTGCAGCATAGAAAATGTGACTGTACCTAGCCAAGGGAGAGCCCTGGTGGACACTGGTCTCCAAGTGGAAATACCTATTGGATGCTATGGGAGAGTAGCCCCAAGGTCCGGATTAGCCCTTAAATATTTCATCGATGTGGGTGCGGGAGTAATTGATCCCGATTACAGGGGCAATATTAAAGTTCTGTTGTTTAATTTTGGACAGAATGATTATCACGTGAAGACAGGAGACAGAATTGCCCAATTGATCTGTGAGAGGCTGGGTTTTCCACCTGTGGAGGAGGTCACATCCCTGGAGAATTCTGAACGTGGAACCAAAGGCTTTGGTTCTACTGATGTCAAAGGGGTTAAAAGCCTAGCTGCCACCTGTGCCCGAGAGAGGGAGGTGAATGAAGAGGAAGATTTGGGACCCCAGGTATCTGATTGTAAAGAAAAATCAGAGCCCCAAATAGGTGAGGACCTGACAGTGGTACAACAGGAAGAAATTAGGAAATTGCTCAAAGAGTTTCCAGATGTGACACCCATACCTGGGGAGACACATTTGGTTGCCCATGAAATAATAACTCCACCTGGGAAATTAGTTCGTCAAAGGCCATACCGCTTGCCTGAAGCCAAAAGACAGGAAGTAGTGGCACAAGTCCAGGATATGTTGGACATGGGAGTAATAGAGGAGTCAAAGAGTCCCTGGAATAGCCCCATAGTCCTGGTGCCGAAGCCTGATGGATCTTTAAGATTTTGTATTGACTTCCGGCAGGTAAACGCCATATCAGTTTTTGATGCATATCCAATGCCAAGAATTGAAGAGCTGTTGGACCAGCTGGGACAGGCTCAATACTTAACCACCCTTGATATGACAAAAGGATATTGGCAAATCCCTCTCACCAGGGAGTCGAAGCCGAAGACTGCGTTCAGCACCCCCGTTGGCCTTTTCCAGTTCAAGAGGATGCCTTTCGGACTGCATAGAGCAGCGGCTACCTGCCAAAGGTTAGTGGATCAGGTACTTCGACCCCACCAAAATTATGCTTTTGCATATATGGATGATGTCATAATCCATAGTAACACCTGGGCGGAGCATCTGAAGAGGATCAGGGCAGTCTTGTGCTCCATGAAGCAAGCGGGAATCACTTTAAACCCGAAGAAGTGTGCCTTTGCAAATAGGGAGGTAAAATACCTGGGCCACCTAGTGGGAAGAGGAAAAATTAAACCTCTAATGAGTAAAGTAGATAGCATCAGGAATTTTCCTCCTCCAACAACAAAGAAACAACTAAGAAGTTTCTTAGGACTTATTGGATACTACCGCAGGTTTATACCGCAATTCGCAGAGAAAAGTGCAATTTTCACAGAGATGCTGCGGAAGAATTGTCCAAACCAGCTAAAGTGGACACCTGAAGCTGAAAAAGCGTTTTCAGTCTTAAAAGGAAAATTGTGTACAGGACCGGTACTGAAAGGGGTGGACTTCAAGAAACCCTTTCTGGTTCAAACCGATGCATCGGATGTAGGGCTAGGAGCGGTTCTATCCCAGTGTCATGATGGGGAGGAGCATCCTGTGATGTACCTGAGCAGGAAGTTGTCACCGGCTGAACAAAAGTATTCCACAATAGAAAAAGAATGTTTAGCTATCAAGTGGTCAGTGGAGGCGTTAAGGTTTTACCTTACAGGGAGAAAGTTCCAGTTGGTCACGGACCATGCCCCACTTAAGTGGTTGCAGCAAATGAAGAACCACAATGCCAGGTTGACACGCTGGTACATGGCCTTACAGGCATTTGATTTTCAAGTTGAACATCGTGCTGGGAAGTTACACAAGAATGCGGATGCCCTTTCCCGTATTACGGACTGTAGAGAAGAAGTTTCACCAGTGACACCAGTCCGTAATAACTTAAGCGGGGGGGGGGGGGGTATGTGATAAGGAAGCTTATCATAGCTCAGGAAGGAGCTATAGAAAAGGTGAAGTGTCTCTGAACAAGCAACCTGTCAGTGCTGGTAGAAATGAGAAAACAGAATTTTGCCATAAAAGACTACCAGTCCCAGAATGCACCAGGTTTCCAAGAGCCATTAGAGGAGCTGAAGTGGGGAAACATGTGTTCAATCAGGAGGGCTATGAGGTAATCCCTAAGCACTCATCTCAAAGGGCAGGGCCTGATTCAGCACAGCTGCGCTGTGTTAGGGAGGAGCACTCATCCAGGCAGAATAAGAGTAGAGTTTATTCTACAGATGACCATCTTCATGATCACCTTGGATATGCAGAGAAGGATCATCAGTTTCATCTGAAGAATCAGCAGAAGCAGAAGCCAAACCGGACGGATAGAGAAGGAAAGAAACCCTCTGGAAGGAAGAGGAGAAAAGCCTTTGAGAGGTCTAGAAGAGTCCAAGGCAGTACGTATACTGGGAGGTATTCCAAGGGCCAGCATAGACCATTGGACTGGGGAAAGCCAGAGGAATGATGCTGCAGAACAAGGAATCGCCAGAGGCTACCTGTGAGGGAGACGGCTGCACGTGGAAGGGACTCTAAGACCTATGCCAGAAGGTATGTGAAGAGAGATCCAGTGTCCAGGGATCAGGACTGGAAGGCTGGACATAAGAACTGGACTACATACTGGCCAGGCTATATAGAGAGGAACTATAGCAACAATGGAAGCTCAGGTATGAACATTGATCTATGCCCTAGCTATAACCTTGAAAGACAGCAGGGAAATAAGTGTTCTCCTGAAAGTGCTCCATTGAAAGATTCATCTGTGCCAATTCATGATAGTGACCCTATGCTTGTTGATGAAGGGGAAATAATAGCAGATCAAGATATTGTTTATATGGACTGCTCTCTATCCAAACTCCATTGGTAACTTTCTGTGATAAAGCACAGCAGCCATCACAAAGAAATTATAAATTTGTTCTTTATTCCACTAAGAAAAGCTCCTGAAACAGGATTTGACTCACACAGTAGAAAGCCAGCCTGCTAAAGGGTTTCAGCTGGATAACTGATAGCAATTGAGCTGCACCTAATTGCTTGTGAGCTAGGAGAGAATTACTTCTGGATCTGTGTGGAAAGTAATCAGAAGTTAACTTTACAAGAACAGTTTATTTCTTTCTTTGTGGCTTTTCGTTTGTTAGAGATATGCTAAGAAAACATTAGCTAATTGCCTGACAAGTTTGAAGGTTGTTTTCCTGATTTTGATTTTTGACTTTGTTTTACCAAGTTAAACACTGCAAGCAAGTAACCTAATTTATGTGCTACCAAGCATATCTGTGCTGGGAGAAATAACCCCATAAATAAAGAAGTATCTTATTGGCTTTAACACTTGTGCACAACTAAATTATTGTCAGCAGCTGTGTCTGGTGTGAATGAACTACATTACCCACAATACCTTGCAAAAATCATATAAATACATGCATTGTCAAGACTGTGAAGATTCTCACCCAGGCAGCCGTCTGACAATCTTCAGTCAATGCAGGGAGGCAGTCTCCAAGAGCATCGACACCCTAATTCAGTCCCAGCCAGAACAATTCCTACTATATATGTGTCCTCTGTGGCTGCCCATAGAGCATGTGCTTCGCTGCACAGAGTATCATCTAGACTGGGTTGTCACCGGGTTGGCCACAGAAACTGTGATTCAGGAACCTGATGCGGCTCCTGCAGGAACGTCCTCTGTGACTTCCCCCAGATAGAGGCTGTTATGTTAAGAGCCAGTCTTTCTGGACTACCTGGCTCCCTTCTCGAGAGGCATTGTTTAGCATGTAAAGACTATTCCCCTGCAGTGGTGTCCACACTCCTCAAGGCGAGGAGAGGCTTTACCAGCCTTGCCTTATGTGCGTGTCTGGTGCCTTTTTGAGCATTGGTGTTATGAGCATTAGGTTATCCCTAATATGGTGGACTTGCTGTTCTTGCATGCCTTTCTTCAGATTGGCCTGGACAGGGAAGTGGAGTATCCTAATGGTTAGAGCACTGGCTTGGAAACCAAGAGACCAGAGTTCGAGCACCCGGCCCGTCGATACTTTGAGTTGTCCGATTCCAATTCTTCCGATGAATCAGTCGGTACTGGAGAGGCTCTTCCGGAAGATCCTTCTCCTTCCCCACAACGCCAGATGTCTCCGTCAGAAGACATGTCTTTTCAAGACTTTATACGGGATGTGTCTCAGGGCCTCTCGATTACGGTGACCTCGGAGAAGGAACAGAGAGCTGAAGAACTTGAAATTCTTCGGTATCCAGCAGCCCCTTAGGAGGCTGCGACCTTACCTATTCATCGGATATTGCATGATCTTATGCTTAGGATGTGGGAAACACCTTTAACGGTGTCTCCACATTCTCGAAGACTCAGTACCGGGTACCACAGTGTCCCGGTTTTCAGAAGACGCAGTTACCACACCATTCCATGGTTGTTGAATCGGCAATACGTCGAATTAAAAGTGCTAAGATACATTCATTTAATTCCCTGGGCCATGAGGTGAGAACTGTCAATGCCTTTGGCCGTCAATGCTTTCAGGCCTTCGTGGTGTTGGCCAGAATAAGTTCATACATACTCTACATGGGTATGTTTCTTCGGGAGGTGACTAAAAATTTGGAACTAATGGCTCCTCCTCTCCCAGACGACAAGAGGGCTGATTTCCTGACACTTGCTAAACATGCCCAGAATGTTTCCAAGTTCATGAACAGGGCAACTTTTGATTGTTTTGAGTGTATTAGCAAGACGTCTGCTATTTCCATCGGTGCACGTCGGATTGCTTGGTTAAAAGCATCTGATTTAGAACAGTGAGTGCAAGATAAGCTGGGGAATATTCCTTGCACGAGAGAAAGCCTCTTTGGCAAGGATTGGCAAGATAAAGCTTCTCAGCTTGAGTCCGAGAATACCACCCTAAATAGGGTCTCTAGGACCACTGCCAACCCAGCTAAGAAAAAGATGATGATGATGCCCTTTTTCAACAAAAAAACGTTTTATCCTTATTACACCCATGCGGTCCACTTTCTGGTCCATGCTTCCCAGAAGGGACACCAACCAAAGCAACAAAGGAAGGCTCAGGCTCCCAGAGCTCAACCAGCTCAGCAGAGCCAGCCTCCACAACGTCTTTGACTTCCTGCTAGAGAACTTAGCTATCCTACCCCTGGAAATTCCAGAGCCAGTCAACATCCTAGGCAAACTGTGTTACTTTGCCAAAAGATGGCACCAGATAACATCAGAACATTGGACTCTCTCCATAGTGACAGAGGGGTACAAACTTCACTTCCAAAGTATGCCCCCTCCCTCCACTCCAAGAGAGTTCGGCTCTCAGCCCCCTCTTACCACTCTCTTGTGCCAGGAGATCACCACCCTTCTCGCTCAAGGTGCGATAGAGGAAGTGCCACTTTCCCAAAAAAGCCTGGGCTTCTACTGCCCCTACTTCCTTATACCAAAGAAAACAGGGGGATACAGGCCCATTCTGGACCTCCGAGAATTAAACAAGTATCTTCTCCGAGAGAAATTCAAAATGATCTCTCTCGGAACACTTCTCCCTTACATCCAGAGTCAGGATTGGCTATGTTCTCTAGACCTAAAAGATGCATATAGACACATCCTTATCCACAAAGAACACAGGAGGTTTCTTTGGTTCCTCTTTCAGGGAGGACATTACCAGAACAGGGTTTTATCCTTCGGCCTGGCTTCTGCCCCAAGAGTCTTCACGAAATGCATGGTAGTAGTAGTAGCATTTCTAAGAACTCTAGGGATATTTGTCTTCCCCTTCTTAGATAACTGGCTCATCTGAGCATCGTCTGCTCTCGACTGCACAAGGCCGGTTCTTCAACATTTGGGGTTTATAATAAATCTTCCAAAATCCCAACTCACCCCTTCTCAAACCTTAGTGTTCATAGGGGCTCTTCTAGACATGCAGCAGTCTGGCTTTTCTGACACAGGTACGCTGCGCTCGAATAGTTCAACTGACTTGTCAAGCAGTTATGAAAACCTCCCTAACTGCTCGAGCAATGCTTCAGTTGCTGGGTCATATGGCTTCCATTGTACATGTGGTTCCCTATGCTCGTCTACACATGTGTGCAGCTCAGTGGACCCTAGCTTTACAGTGAATTCAGGCATCAGGTCGTCTGGGGGACAAAATCAGAAACTCTGCACGCCTCATTTCGTCCCTCCAGTGGTGGCAGTCACCAAAAAACCTACCCGTAGGGTCACCTTTTAAGAAGCCACCATACCAGTCCACCCTGACGACGGATGCGTCCAAATTGAGTTGGGGAGCTCATCTGGACGATCGCTCCACTCAGGGTCTTTGGACTCAGCAGGAGGCTCGTCTTCACATAAACCTGCTAGAACTCAGAGCCATCTTCAGTGCTCTGAGTGTTCCAGGACTAACTCTGCTCCAAAACAGTTCTAGTCCAGACAAACAGTCAGCCATGTTCTTTGTGAACAAACAGGGTGGAACAGGTTCTCAGGTGTTGTGAAATGAAGCCCTACACCTACAGTCCTTTGCCATATGCCTTCAGATCCACCTACTAGTGGTGTATCTCCCTGGCAAGCAGAATCTCCTGGCAGACAAACTCAGTCGAGTACTACTGCCACACAAATGGTCTCTCCATTCAGAGCAAATTGCTCAAATCTTTCAAATCTGCGGAACCCCAGATATACATCTGTTTGCAAGTCCTCAAAATGCCAAACTTCCCTGCTTCTGTTCCAGAATTCCTGCTCAGAACAGTCAGACGATGGATGCTTTCCACCTCCACTGGGGTCACGACTTCCTATATGCCTACCCATCCATTCCCCTTCATTCCCAAGACTCTGTTCAAGCTTCAGAGAAACAGGGGCCATATGATTCTCATAGCCCCACGCTGGCCAAGACAGACGTGGTATCCTCTGCTTCTACGTCTCTCTCAAGCCAAACCTCTGGAGTTGGGATGTGCTCCAGATCTTCTATCCCAGGAGAACGGGATGCTTCTGTACTCGAATCCTCAGTCTTTGCACCTGATGGCATGGCTGCTGAGAGCTTAGAACTCCACAATATCAACCTCTCTCAACAGGTTAAAGATATCCTTCTGGCCTCCAGGAAACCTTCCACAAGGCGTGCTTATGCTTTTAAATGGAGGAGTTTCTTAATCTGGTGTTCAGAAAAGGATCTTAATCCTTTTTACAATCGGGGCAAGGGCAGAAATTCCTTCTGTTTTGTGGTGACGACACGAAAGTAACATTCCAGCCCATTCTAGATTTCAGGTGTGTCAAACATCCCTTGCGCATCATGTGCTCCTGGATGGAAACTTTGCAGCTTATGATTCAAGCGGTGCGTCGAAGGAAGGTCCTGGTATCTCTGGATTTGGCCAAGGGGTATTTTCATATCCTGATCCAGGGGATCAGAAAAGTATCTGTGTTTTGCCGTGGTTGGCTCTCACTTTGTTTGTTGCCCTCCCATTCTCACTCTCCACTGCTCCAAGGATGTTCACTAAGGTCATGGTGGCTGTGGCATACTGTGCCAAGGGATTTGTCTGCAGCCATATCTGGAGTACTGCCTCATCCATGTCCATTCTCTTTCAGAGGCATCTCTTGTGTCCTTTCTGGTAAGTCTCAGCTGGGTAATCAGTTGAGGAAAGAGACAGTTGTTGCATTCCCAGTCCCTGGGGTTCCTCGGAGCACGTTTCAGTACTTGAGTGTGCAGAGTCATCCTGCCAGGGGAGAAAGTCAAAGGCTGTTGGATTGCCTAGTGCTGTTCTGTTTGCAGCAGGCTCCCAGAGTCTGGGTTGATCTTCAGCTCCTCAGATTGATGGCAGCGACAATAGAGATGGTTCCATGGGTGCATGCTCAAATGCAGCCATTCCAACGGTCCTTTCTGACTTTGTCCCAGAGTTCTCAACCGTTTAAGCTTATGCTCCCACTCCCAGCAATGATGATGGCCAGCTTGTGGTGGTGGCAGCAGCAGCCCAGTCTTCTAAGGAAGGACATGCCGCTGGACGATTGCTCATGGATCATTCTAGCGATGGATGCCAGTCTCTCTGGCTGAGGAACCCATTTCCAAGGCCGAATGGCCCAGGACCATTGAAACCTCAGGGAGGTAATGTGGTCCATCAACTGCCTTGAGGCGCGAAGGCCATCAGGTTGAATCTTTTGCATTGCCTGCCCCTGGTCGAGGGCTGGATGGTTCAAGTGATCTCGGACAACACCATGGTGGTGGCTTATGTCAATCGGCAAGGTGGCACAAGGAGTGCTGGGATAGCCCTGGAGATGGCTCACATGTTTGCCTGGGTGACGAAGAAACTGTGTGCATTGGCAGATAGTTACTGTGGAAACAGATTTTCTCAGCTGGCACACTGGTTCCAGAAGAGTGGGAGTTGAGTCAATAGGTGTTTGTTGTTTCTGTGCCGCGGGGTTCACCCCAAGAGAGATCTGATGGCAACCTGCTGTACTTCCAGAGTGTGCTGCTGCTTCATTCACCGCATGGAGATGGGATCTGAGGGCATCAGCATTCACCAAGTCTGCAGGCAGGCAGAGCTCTGGAGTCTCAATGCGTGGATGAGACGATAGTCCAAGGATGAGGGTTTGGGATTTGTTAGGAACTGGGGAACATTCTGGGGAAAGGAGGGGCTCTTCTGAAGGGATGGGCTTCACAACCAGGATGGAACCAGGCTGCTGGCATTAACCTTTAAAAAAGAGAGAGAGCAAATAGGGGAGAGCCGACAGTCGCCCAAGAGCGCATGATTCGGAACAATGTATCCTTGAAGGATACTACCAAAAAAATGAAGTTAGGGTATATCAGTAGAGAGGTTCCAATAAAGACAAAAGTAGCCCAAATGCCCTTGAGTACAGAGCAGACAGAACTTAAAGATTCAAAATTATCCCAGTCTACTAATAGCCAGAATAATATAAATAAAATACAGTCTCTAAATTGCTTGTATGCAAATGCTAGAAGTCTAAAAAATAAGATGGGAGAGTTAGAATATGTAGCACTAAATGAGAGGTTAGATATGTTTGCTATCTCAGTGACATGGTGGAAGGAGGACAACCAGTGGAACACTGTGATACCTGGGTACAATCTATATCACAATGATAAAATAAAAAGTTAAATGCAAGGCATTGATAAGGCAGGCAAAGAGAGAATTTGAGAAGAAGCTTGCTTTGGAAGCAAAAACACGTAATAAAGACTTTTTCAAGTACATTTGTAGGAAAAAAAACTGTGAGAGAGTCAGTTGGTCCATTAGATGATAAAGGGGTTAAAGGAGCACTAAGAGGCGACAAGGCGATAGCGGAGAGACTGAATGAATTCTTTGCTTCGGTCTTTACTGAGGAAGATGTAGGGATGTAAAAGGGTCACTTAAGAGGGGACAAGGCCATAGTGGAGAGACTAAATGAATTCTTTTCTTCGGTCTTTACTGAGGAAGATTTAGGGACGTTACCCATGACTGAAGTGGTATTTAAAGGTGACACAGCGGAAGAATTGAAAGAAATATAGATACACCGGGAAGATGTATTACAACTATTTGATAAACTGAAGAGTAGCAAATCACCTGGACCGGATGGTATACATCCAAGGATGTTGAAAGAACTGAAGTATGAGATTGCAGACCTGCTATTAGTAATCTGTGAACTATCATTAAAATCATCTGTAATACCTGAAGATTGGAGGATGGCCAATGTAATGCCAATTTTTAAAAAGGGGTGATCCGGGAAACTACAGACCGGTGAGCTTGACGTTGGTACTGGGAAAAATGGTAGAAACCATCATAAAGAACAAAATTACTGAACATATAGATAGTCATGGCTTAATGGGAGACAGCCAACATGGCTTTAGACAAGGAAGGTCTTGTCTTACTAATCTGTTATGTTTTTTTGAAGGTGTGAATAAACAGGTGGACAAAGGTGAGTCGGTTGATATAGTGTATGGACTTTCAGAAAGCCTCATCAGAGACTTTTGGCAAAACTAAAAAGTCATGGGATAGGAGGCAGTGTACTATTGTGGATCAGGGACTGGTTAAAAGATAGGAAGCAGAGGGTAGAGCTAAATGGCCAATTTTCCCAATGGAGAAAGGTGAATAGTGGAGTACCCCAGGGATCTGTGCTGGGTCCACTGCTTTTTGACATATTCATAAATGACCTGGAAAAGGGAATAACGAGTGAGGTTATCAAATTTGCAGATGACACAATACTATTTAAAGTTGTTAAAACCCATGAGGATTGTGAAAAATTGCAAGAGGATCTTGATAAATTGGAAGACTGGGCATCCAAATGTCAGATGAAATTTAATGTGGACCAAGTGGAAAGGTATGCACCTAGGAAAGAACAACCCAAACTATGGTTACACGATGCAAGGTTCCACATTAGGAACCACCACCCAGGAAAAAGATTTAGTTGTCATCGTGGATAACATGTTAAAACCCTCTGCCCAGTATACAGCGGTGTCCAAGAGAGCAAATAGAATGAAAGGTATCATAAGGAAAGGAATGGAAAATAAAACAAAGGATATTCTAATGTCTCTGTATCAATCTATGGTGCGACCTCGCCTTGAATATTGTGTGCAATTCTGGTTGCCGTACCTTAAAAAGGATATAGCATTATTAGAAAAGGTACAGAGAAGAGCCACCAAAATGGTAAAGGGGATGGAAGGGGATATCCCTATGAAGAGAGGCTGAAAAGGTTAGGGCTCTTCAACCTGGAAAAAAGATGGCTGAGAGGAGATACGATAGAGGTCTATAAAGTAATGAATGGAGTGGAATGGGTAAACGTAGATTGATTTGCTTACATCATCCGAACATAGAAAGACTAGGGGACATGCAATGAAGCTACAGGGTAAACTATTTAAGACTAATAAGAGAAAATATTTTTTCACTCAACGTGTAATCGAACTCTGGAATTTGTTACTGGAGGATGTAATAAAAGCTGTTAGTATAGCTGGGTTTAAAAAAGGTTTGGACAAGTTCCTGGAGGAAAGTTCCATAAACCATTATTAAAAGGGACCCAGGATATCACTGCTTGACCCAATACAAGCATTGTGGAGCCTGTGTCTTTTGGGGAAACTGCTAGGTACTTATGATCTAGATTGGCCACTGTTGGAAACAGGATACTGGGCTTGGTCTGACCCAGTATGGCATATCTTATGATGTTATGCACCTGTTGTATGTGTTTCTTCTCTGCCCCTGGTGAGACATGTAATTCAGGGTATGGAGCACCTCCTGGGAAGTATTATTCTGGTGGTGCTGTGTTGGCATAGGAGAAAGTGATTCAGAGATCGGATGCGACGCTTGCAAGTGCCGCCTCTTCATTTGCCTCCGTTTCGGGGCCTATTGTGTTTGGGGACCGTTTGTCCTGGAGGACCCAGCTCCCTTTTTGCTTATGTCTTGGCTCTTCAAAGGAGACTGTTAGTATGTACGGGCTACTCTCTGTGGTTTTCCTCTCTGCTCAGAACCTGGAGGAGGTCTACCAACCTGGCATAAGTGCAGGTCTTGTGCGGCACACGGAGCTAACTTCTCTGCCTTCTCTGTTGGCATTTTCTGCAGTACAGTCTGGAGAAAGGCCTCTCTCTTAGATCCCTGAGGGTTCAGGCGGCAGCTTTGGCTTGTTTTAGAGGTCTACTGGCTGGTAATTCTCTAACCTTACACCCACATGTTTTGTGCTTTCTTCAGCGGGTTCAGCAGCAATTTCCTCACCTTCCGTCTGTGGTCCCTTCTTGGGATCTGTATCTGGTGCTCATGGCCCTGTTGTTGGAGCCTTTGAGCCATTGAAGTGCGCTACTCTGAAGGGTTTGACGCTTAAGATGGTCATCTTGGTTGTGATTTGTTGTGCAAGGAGGAGCTGTTGGCTTTTATCTTGCCAAGATTCTAACCTATCTTTTCTGAGGAGGTCATTTCCATTCAGCCTGTGCCTTCCTTCTTCCCTGTGGTGATTTCTCTCTTTCATATGATCTATGTAGTTTTCCTGCCCTCCTTCTCTAAGGAGCAGTGTCAGGGGAATGGTAAGGCTCTTCACCTTGTCTGGAGGGTGCTTCTCTGGTTTTTGGAGGTTACGAATTCTTTTTATAAGTCAGACCATCCTTTTGTGCTGTTTGTTGACCCGTGCAAGGTGATGAGGCGGCTAAGTCTGCCTTGAGGTCCTGGATTAAGGAGGCCGTTGCCTCTGTGTATCTGTTGCTGAACTGGCTAGTTCCAGAGGGTTTGTACACCATTGTACCTGAGCACATGCATCCTCATAGGTGGAATGGAGCTCAGTAGCCCCTGCAGACATTTTTCAGGTTGCAACATGGGCATCACTTTCTACTTTTGTCAAGCATTTCCGCTTGGATGTCCACACTCAGGCGGACACAGTCTTTGACTCTAAGGTTTTGCAAGCTGCTGTGTCTTCTTCCCGTCCACTGGAGGTGTAGCTTTGGTATGTCCCACTTATCTGGACTGGTCTAGCAAGATGATAAGGAAGGTGACATTTTACTTACCAGATAATGTCCTTTCATTGAGTCCTGCTAGACCATTCCAGGGTCCGCCCTTGGAACTGTATTGCTGTGTTCTTCTGCTGTGGTACCCTTTGGTCTGCTCTGATTTTTATACTTTGTTCTGCAGTTCCATCTTCTACAAACAGCCTTCTGTTTATGCTTTCCTCTACGTAGTTCTCTACTGTTTGTTTACTCATTGTTGCACATGTTGAGGTTGTGTGAGGCTTGCTGTGTTCTCCCATATGCTTTGGGATGAATACTGAAGAGACCTCTGGTAGCTGAGGTTGATACCTGTGCTTTTCATTGGTTCTTTGTCTCCAGCAATCTGCTGGTAGGGGAACACAACCCACTTGTCTGGACTGTTCTAGCAGGACTCAAGGAAAGGACATTATCTCGTAATTAAAATGTCACCTTAGACAAGTTCCTGGAGGAAAGGTCCATAGACCATTATTAAAGAGGACCAGGGAAATCCACTGCTTAGTCCCTGGTATAAACAGCATGTAACCTGTGTATCTTTTAAGGAACTTAATAAGTACTGATTGATTTCTTTGACTGGGTGACCAGGGAGTTGGACCGAGGGAGAGCTCTAGATGTGGTGTATTTAGATTTCAGTAAAGCCTTTGACACTGTTCCTCACAGGCGACTTATAAACAAACTGAGCACCCTAGGGATGGACCCTAAAGTTACTGCTTGGGTTAGAAATTGGTTGGTTGGGAGGCGACAAAGAGTACAAGTAAATGGAGCTCACTCTGAGGAGAAGGATGTTACCAGTGGTGTGCCCCAGGGATCTGTCCTTGGTCCGATTCTTTTTAACATCTTTGTTAGTGATATAGCGGAAGGGCTGTCGGTTAAGGTTTGCCTCTTTGCGGATGATACCAAAATCTGCAATAGAGTAGACACCCAGGAAGGTGTAGATAATATGAGGAGGGATCTAGCTAAGCTTGAAGAATGGTCTAGAATTTGGCAGCTGGGATTTAATGTTAAAAAATGTAAGGTCATGCATTTGGGCTGCAGCAATCCAAGGGAGCAATACAGTATAGGAGGTGAAGTACTTTTGTCCACTAAAGAAGAGCGGGACCTAGGCGTGGTTGTGTCTGATGATCTTAAAGTAGCTAAACAGGTAGAAAAGGCGACGGCAAAAGCTAGAAGGATGCTTGGGTGCATACGGAGAGGAATGGCTAGCAGAAAAAAGGAGGTGATAATGCCTCTGTATAAGTCTTTGGTGCGACCTCATTTGGAGTATAGTGTGCAATTCTGGAGACCGCACCTTGAAAAGGATGTGAACAGGATGGAGTCGGTGCAGAGGGTGGCTACTAAAATGATTAGTGGGCTTCATTATAAAGCATATGAGGACAGACTTAAGGATCTTAATATGTACACCTTAGAGGAAAGGTGGGTAGAGGTGATATGATTGAGATGTTTAAATACCTCCGTGGCATAAATGTTCAGGGAGAGAACCTCTTTCAATTGAAAGCAAGTTCTGCTACGAGGGGGCATGGGATGAGGGTGAAGGGAGATAGATTCAGGAGTGATATGCGGAAATATTTCTTTACGGAAAGTGTAGTGGATCCATGGAATAATCTCCCAGTGGAGGTGGTAGAGATGAGGACAGTAACTGAATTCAAAAAAGCATGGGACCAACACAGAGGATCTCTAAAGGTAAAAAGTGGACTGTTATAGTTGTTGATATGGAAGGACAGACTAGATAGGCCATGTGGTCTTTTTCTGTCATCATGTTTCTATGTTACTTGTGACCTGGATTGGCCGCTTTTGGAAATAGATGCTGGGTTCGATGGACCCTCATCTGACCAGGTATGTCATATCTTAAGTTCTTGTGGTTAAGGATTTGGGAGAAACTAAGCTGCAGTGGTTGTCTGAGGACAAGCCAAAAGGCTCTCCTTGGTGCTCATTATCTTGGTCCTGGCTGTGGGACTTGAGGAGGTACCAACTGAGTAGGCAATTGGCTTCCCTGGAGAAGTGTCTGGGAAAATTCCAGCCCTTTTATTGATGTTATCTCCTGGTGAGCCAGTGATTGATTTATTTATTTATTTAACAGGATTTATAAACACCGCTTTATCCTAAAATCAAAGCGGTTTACAATGAAGTTCAAAACTTACAAAAAACAAGGGAAGGAAGAAACAGGGATTATATTAACTAAACTTATTTCCAAAGGCTAAATATAAGAACATAAAAAGGAAATAAAAAGGGGGAAAATAACAAAAAGGTAGAAATACAAATAAATAATCATGTGATGTCACCAAAGTGTTCAGAGTAGAATGTTTTCAGATTTTTCTTAAAATCCTTAGCATCGGTGATGGCTCTAAGATGATCGGGGAATAAATTTCAGAGGGAAGGAGCAGCTAATGAAATAGCACTTCTTGATGTAACTTGCTTGGCTTTTATATAATCTTTAGGGATAGATAAGGTGAAACTGTTGGATAGTTTTCTAGGTCTGTTATTTGATTCAATCGTGATAAGAGATTTAAGGATGCCTGCAGTAGAATCTTGTAATATTTAAAAAAAAATTAACAAAATAGCCTTATATTTAATGCGGGAAATAATGGGTAGCCAGTGAATTTGATTCAGAAAGGGGGGGGTGACATGATCCCCTCTAGAAGTGCCAGTTAGGGTGCAAACTGCAGTATTCTGTACCATTTGCAGAGGGCGGATTGATTGTTTAGGTAATCCAAGATAGATGGGATTACAGTAGTCAATAGCTGGTGTGATAATTGTCTGAAAAACAGTACGGAAATTATCATGGTTAAGCAGTGGTTTTAATCTTCTGAGGATATGCATTTTATAGTAAGCTGTTTAGATTACAGTCCAGTATAATTCCAAGATATTTTACCTCAGGTTTGATCGGTATGGTGATGATGTTCATAAGTATTGACCTTGGGGGAGGGGGAATCGTCTGGTTTATCAAGGTTTATAGGAGTGTAGATCATAATATCTGCATATAGATTGTAGAAGATTTTGTGATTTTTGATAATGTTGCAGATAGGCTGAAGGTGAATATTAAATAAAAGTGCTGACAGTGAAGATCCTTGTGGGACTCCTTGAGTAGATAGGAATGGTGACGAGGTATTATTTCCAGATTTTACGTGTTTGTGTCTGTTATTAAGGTAGGAGTAGAACCATTTTATTGTATTTCCAAGAAGCCCAAAGTCAATTAGTCTGCTCAGTAAGATGTTGTGTGAAACTGTGTCAAAAGCTGAGGATATATCTAAGAAGATTAGAAGGAATCCTTTCTTTTTTTGTCTATTCCTTTTGTAAGGTAGTCAAACAAGTGAACAAGGAGTGTTTCAGCACTATGATTAGGTTGAAAGCCATGCTGGTGAGGGTTGAGAGGAGCATGTGTGTCAATGTGCTCTTGTAGTTGAAGTTGTACTACTTTCTCTAAGATCTTGGAGAGGAAAGGAAGTGATGAAATGGGACGAAATGCAGCTGGATCATTTTTGCTTAGTATTGTCGTCTTAGGTATAGGACGAATTGTGGCAGTTTTGAGTGTATCAGGCATATATCCTTGGGATAATGATAAATGTGAAATGTTATGTATGAATGGGCAGAAGTTGTCTTTTGTTGCTTTTATCCAAGGTATAGGACAAGGGTCTGTAGCAGCAGTGCTTGTGTTCAGTGAAGTGATAATTTGTGCTGTTTGATGGAAGGAATGTTGAATTTGTCACAGGTGTACTCAATTTGTCTGGATTTATTGTAGTTAGTAGTTGTAGTTATATGAGGAGAGGATCTATTCTTTGACTGTAGGAAGTCTGCAAATACTTGAGGGTGTATCATTACTTGATCATTAAGGTCAGGATCTTTAGTAAGAGTCTGAACTATTTGAAATAGCTCTCTGGGTTTGTTGAGAGATTTAATAATAAGGTTTGTATGGTATTCTTTGTGCTGGTGAAGGAGGTTATATTCTTTTTGTTTTTGGTTGAAGAGAAACTGAGTTCTTTGGGATTTAGATTTCCTCCAAAATCTTTCAAGTCTTCTTAAAAGTTTCTTAGTTCTTCTTATGTCTTCTGTATACCATGGAGCTGTTTTAGTGTTTCTACCTGGGGGTTTTGAGCTATTGTGATTGACTGGTCTTGCTGCAGCTAAAATGGTTGCATTCCAATTCACTATAAGGTCATCGAAATCCTTAAGGTCTTTGTTTAGGAATGGACGGGTTTCATTAAGAAATTTTTCATTGTTGAAATTTTTGAATCTTCTTCTAGGATTAGGATGTGTGGTCTGAAGATTATTGCAATCATTCTGAAGAGGTAATTGTATCATATGATGATCAGACTATGGTACTGGAACTATTTTAGGTATTGAAATATTGTTTTTGTGGAGGAGTTGAATTGAGATATTGTTTTGTGGAGGAGTTGAGAAGGTACAAAGATTAGATCAGGAGATAATCCTGATCTGTGTGTGGGAACATTTATAAGTTGTGTGTATTGCAATGAATCCATAGCTTCAAGGAAGGTAGTTGTTCCTTGGAGGGAGTGGATCCAAGGTTAAAGTCACCAAACAGAAGCATGGGTTTGTATGAGGTGTTTGTTGCACAGACTGATACAAGAGTTGCAGACGGTTGATCTGTATGAGCATTTGGTGCTCTATAAGTTAACGAGATGGCCATATGCAGGTTATGTATAATGATTGAATTACATTGTGTTGTACTTGAGGTTAAGATTTTAAATTTTAGTGTGTTTCTTGCTAGGATTAAGACTCCACCACCATGTTTGTGAGAGCGTGGGCAGTTGAATGCAGTGTGAGTAGGAGGGGTTAGTTGGTTAAACAAGACCTGGTCAGTGGGGGATAGCCAGGTTTCAGTAATACATAGGACGTCAGTTTATTGAGATTGTAGGTGGTCTGCTATAATGTTGATTTTATTCCTAATAGATCTGGCGTTAATTAATTTGATGTTTATTTGGTGTAGGGGTGAAATATGTGCATGTACTGTGTGTGATTGTTTCAAGGTGTTAGACTGAATGAAAATTAAGTTTCTTCTGTTATGTCGTTTGTTTGAAGAGTGCCAAGGGGACTTATTAAGGTACATTATAGACTGGTAGTGACATGATTGTATGGAATTATTGGTATAAAAATGGTAGTTAGTGTAAGGGTGAGTGGCTAGTATGTGTTTAAGGGAGAGGAGAAGCAGAATTGTAGCAACAAAGAGGTAGTGTAAGGTGGCCATGTTAGGATTAAATTAGAGGGATAGTATTCATAGCCAACTGAAGTGTTATTTTGGGGAGAGGAAAATGAGAAAGTTACCTTCCTTTAGGTCCTATGCAGATTTCTTTAGTAGTTTGGCATCATGTAGGCTTATTAGAATGCTTTGAGGGAATCGTCGCATGTTCGGTAGACGTTATTTGTAACAGATTGTTTGTTGTAGTACATCTTGGGGGTGAAGGCAGACTATGTATTCTTTAGTGCCATGCCAAAGAGCCCTCTGGCAAGTCCCTCAGGCGTGGGCACGCCCGATTAAGAGGGGAATTTAAATGTTGCCTCTGCAGCCCCTGATTGATTGTTAGCTGAATCGGGGAGGAGATAGCTGTGCCACTGCTAACTTGAAGGCTGATGAGTGGCGGGCCCATCCCATGGTGCCTCCGATGGGTGGAGGTCCTTGTCTCTTTTACTAGGAGTGGGCCTGCATTACAAACGATTGGTGGGTTCTGGATATTGTTCAAGATGGTTATGTTCTGGAGGGTTCCAAGCCTATCTCAGATGCCTTTGTGAGCTCTCCATGCAGCTGTCTTCTCAAGAAAGCAGCCATCGATGCTACTTTTCAAGGGTGCTTCTTTTTCAGGCCATCATCACGTGATTTGGACCAGGGTCGGGTATTCAATCTATTTTGTAATTCCCAAAAAGGATGGCTCCTTCTGGCCCATCCTCAACCTCAGGTAGTCAATGCTTTCCTGTAAGTCTCTCAGTTCCGTATGGAGACCTTGCAGTTGGTCATCCAGGCAGCCAGAAAGGGAGTGGTGTTCTTAACTTCCTCACTCTCTAAGGCATATTTTGATATACCCCTCTGCAGAGCTTTCTGTATTTTGCCATTTTAGGCTGCCATTTTCAATTTCTGGCTCTGGCTTTTGGGTTAGCCATGGCTCCACGAACCTTCTTCAAAGGTTCTGGTAGCAGTGGCGGTGGCCCTCTGTTAAGAAGGGATCGAGGTTCACCGATCCCTCGATGACTGGCTCACCCAGACCTAGTCGGAGCAGGATTGTCTAGCTGCTATAACCCTGGTGGTGCAACTCCTGGAAAACATGGTCTGGGTAGTATACCACCCCTTCTTACACCTGGGATAAGCTGTATGGAATCTGTCTACCTTTTGAGAACCTGATAGGTATTTGTGACCTGGATTGGCCACTTTTGGAAACAGAATACTGGGCTTGAAGGACCTTTGGTCTGATCCAGTGTGGCAATGTTATATTCTGTAATCTGGATTAGATGCAGTCCCTGGAGTATCTCAGGGCATGGTTTGATTCTCACTTTGTCAAGGTGTTTTTGACGGCTGAAAGGTATGACAAGATTTTGTCTCAGCTCCGTACTTTCCAAGCTCAAGCATCACCCGTGGTATAGGATTATCTCCAACTCCTGTGGTTGATGGCAACCACATTGCATCTAATTTCCTGGGCAGGAGTGCACATGCATTCATTGCAGAGAGCGCTGCTGATGCAGTGGTCTCTCCAACATTGTAGAACTTCAAGATCTGGCTCCCTCTGCTTCTGTCAGTGGTGCAGTCTCCTTTGGTTTGTTTTATTTATTTATTTAACAGGGTTTCTATACAGTCAAAGTAGTTTACATTGTAACAGAACATTTTGCATCAAACAGGGAAGTTAACTTAGAAGTAACATTTAACTTTTTATACAGTTTAGGGGGTCATAATAGACGTAAAGGTGGTCAGGGGAGGTGAGAGTAGGGAGGGTTGTAAACTTGGGTTGGAAGGGGAATGGGGTGGGGTTGTGTAGTTGAGCTGGTGACTGACTGGGTGAGGTTGTTGGAGAGGAAGTCTCTGAATATGTTTGTTTTTAGGGCTCTCTTGAATGATGATGTGTCTGTTGTGGTCTTGAAGTTTCTCAGGCTTGGCGTTCCATAGTTGTGGCGCATAGAACGAGAAGGCTCTCATTTTGGTGGTGGTGGTGCTGCTAGTTTTCATGATTAGTGCTGGTGTGCGTAGCATGTTCTGATAGCTAGTTCTTCTCTTTCTTTTATCAGGTATAATTTGTTGTAGGGACTGCAAATGTGGTGCGGAATAGTTGTTGAGGATCTTGAAGGTCGTGAGGATAGCCTTGTATTTTATGTGCTCTGTTATAAGTAGCCAGTGGAATTGTTTGAGCAAGGGTGTTATGTGGTCTGTTTCCTTAAGTTGGATAGGGTTCGTGCTGCAGTGTTGAGTGCAAGTTGGAGCGAGTGGAGAGTTGCTTTTGGAAGGCCTTGGAAGATGATGTTGCATTAGTCAAAATGTGGAAAGATGGTTGCCTGGAGGACTGAGCAAAAGTCGTGATTAGTTAGAAGAGATTTAAAGTGCTTGATAGTTTTGAGCTTGAAGCAGATGCTTCATGTGATGTTTCGTATGTGTCCTGTAAAAAGGTGAGGTGTTGATCAAGTATAATTCCAAGGTATTGTATGTCTTGTTTTACTTGAATTTGTGTTCCATCAAGGGTGATTGAGTTTGGTGGTTTAAAACTGTTGTCTCTGCTGATGTACATGGCCTCGGTCGTCTTGAAGTTTGTCAGATTATGTTTTCTGAGCCATTGGCTGACCAAGAAGAAGCATTCTGTTATGGGTGTGATATCAGGGTTTGATGTTTTGATTGTTGTGTAGAACATCACGTTATCAGCATAGATATGGTATAGGATGCCGAATCTTTTTATCACATTGCAGATTGGTTGGAGGAAGATGTTGAATAATAGGGACGAAAGAGTTTTAGCCTTGCGGGACTCCTTGAGATTGGATGTATGATGTGGATTTTGCAGAACCTGATCTTACGTGTAGTTGCTAGCCAGTTAGGTATGACCTAAACCAGGCGAGGGGTGTGCCTGAGAGTCCAAGAGCTTGTAGTAGCTGCATGAGTAGGTGTGCGGTATGGAGTTAAATGCTGATTTGATGTCAAGAACGATGAGTATGAAGCCACATCTGGATTTATCAGTGCCTTTGAGTAGGTTGTCAAGAAGGGTGGTCATTAGGGATTCAACTCTGTCGTGTGGTATGGTCTGAAACCATATTGCTGGGAGTCGAGTGGATGATGTGCTTCTTTGTGGTCATGGAGCTGCTGGTAGATAATTTTTTCCAGAATTTTGGTCATAAAGGGAAGGCTGGCTATAGACTTTACGAGTTGGTAAGTTGATGTCGTTTGTGGTTCTTTTTCTTACAGGGCGGATGGAGGCAGTTTTGAGATCGGGGTTACATATCATCCAGCTAGATGACTTTTAAATATTATGGGGTTGAATTCCTATTTTGCTAGCTTGATCCAGCTGACTGGGCAGGGGTCAAGTGGTGAGGTGATTATATTGATGCTTGTGATGATTTTCTCCTAGTGGTCAGATGTGACGGTACTGAATGAGGTCCATGTGGTTGGGTATGTGTTTTTTTGTTGTTCTAAAGTGGTGGTGAATGTGTTGGTGCTTTAGTATGAGCTGAAATGAGGGTTTGGAAGTAGTTTGCCATTGTTTGAGGAGAGAGGACAGTTTTTTCAGTTTGTTGTGTTGTATCTTTGCTTAGGGATTTCACAATGTCGAAGAGCTCTCGTGGGCGATTGAGAGAGCTTTGGATTAGTTTTGTATAGTATTCCTTCTTTGCTTGAGATGTGGTTGCTTGGTGTATGTGCTTGTAAGTGTTAAGGCTGTCGCCTGTTCTAGTGTTTCTCCATTTCCTTTCTGCAATGCATAGTTTTTGCTTCATGTTTTTCAGTTGAGGCATGTACCAGGTTGCTGTTCTTTGTCTTGCCAGATGGCTGGCTGTCGGTGGACTTGTTGCAACATCTGTGATGGTTTTGTTCCAGGTTTGTATTATGTGATTGGTTCAACCTGTCAACTTGATTGGGGGGGGGGTCTCCTGAAGACCTCTCAATGGATTGTCCTAATGTCTGTCTGATGTGGAGCCCACTGCTTGGGTCAAATGGCTCAAGGTTAGTGAGCTTTGTGTAATGCGGCCTGACCAGTCAGCAGGATAGATGCACAAGCCATCTGTCTGACCTTGCTTCATTTCTGTCCCTTGCAACCAAAACTGAGATGGTGGCCTGTGAGATGCAGCTGTTGTTTCCCTGGCTGTAGTGTCATCTGATGACAATCTCTGTACAGTACAATGCAGGAGTTGAGAAAGTCGAGGAGGACTTCCTCATTCACTATAATTTTAAGTCTAAGAAAAATTAACCACCAATATACCTAGAAAATATTAACGTTAATATGTTTGTCACAAAAAATGTTTTTATCAGATTTATACCACAATACATGTTATCACAGTTTGCTGGATGCCAAATGGTCCATCTTACTCTCTTTTAACATTTGTTTATTTATTTCTTATTATCCATTTGAAATAAGTGAATTTGCTCCATACAACTTCCAAATTGAAGTTGGAATGTCGTGCAACGGTGAAAATAATCTAGTGGGGATTTTAAAAAACTGGCGAATTTGGAGCATGGTCATAGCTTCGTATTGAAGCATTACAGAAAAGTAAAGCTGATGCCGTGAAGCAGAACTACATAATATGTGGTAAAGTTCAAAATGCAGCACTGGGTTGGAATTGTTACAAGAACCTGTATGGTGAGAAGAAATTAAATTAAGCCAATTCACTTATTTCAAAGGACAGTGGGTAAGAAATAAATGAACAAATGTTACAACTAGAATAATAGAGACTTCCTCATTCAGCACTTTCTCAACCCGGGGGGAGTGGGAGCTGGGCCCAGAAGCCTTTCAGCCGATTGTGTTTCACTGGGGCAGGCCCTCCCTGGATTTGATGGTGGCACAGACCAATTTGAAGGTATTGACATTCTTCAACCGGAGAAGGAAGTGCAATGATCTTGCTTATCAGCTGTGCCCACACCGGGGTCTTCCTTACGTCTTTTCTCTGTGGTCCTTGATAGACCAGGTTCTGCAGAGGATTGAGGATCATCCAAGGCTGGTCATTCTAGTGGCTCCAGACTGGCCTCAGAGGCTCTGCTATGCTGACTTAGTTCTTGTTGGTCCTGAGCCCCTTCCCTTTTAGGCAGAGTCTGGATCTCCTTCACATTCCCATTCTCATGGGTGACCTGAGGCCATTTTTGCTTATGGCTTGGCCTTAAGAGGCATTAACTGATGCAAAAGGAGTATTCTTTGGTGAGGGTCTCAACTCTGCTAAAGGTGTGATGCCGGTCTACTACTTTAGCATATATTCATGTGTGAGTTGCCTTTTTGAGGCGTGATGTCATGATCAGAAGAGTATCTGAAGCAAGCTGATGTGTCACACCTCTTAGCCTTTATTCAGGACTGTTTCGAGCATGGTCTTGCATTGAATTTCCCTGAGGGTTCAGGTTGCGGCGTTGGCCTATTTTCTGGAGCTAGTTTTTGGGAGCCCCTCTGCATGATACCCTGTTGTATCTCTGTTTCTTTGGGGGAGTGAAGTATCTGTGGCTTCCCTACTGGCCAGTGGTTCCTCTCTAGGAACTTGGTCTGGTGCTTTGGGCCTTAATGAGTCTTCCCTTCGAGCCATTGCAGTGGGCCACACTTAAAGATTCTCACTAAAGGTAGTCTTTTTGGTGGCGATTTGTTGGGCTTGCTGTGCACTGGAGCTATAGGCCTTGAGACCCCTTACTTGCCCTTCTCTGCAGAGGAGGTAACCTTGCACTGGTTCCTTTCTTTCTTGCCTAAAGTAGTGATGGTCTTCCATGTCAACCAGGTAGTTTTCCTTTTCCTCAGATCAGGGTCAAAAACGGGACAAGGCGCTCCACTTGATCAATGCTCATCCAGTGTTACTTTACTTTCTGAATATGATTAATTCCTTCTGCAGATCCAGTAGGCTTTTTTGTTTTGTTTGGCAGCTCAGGTAAGGAGGGGGAGTTGGCCTCCAAAGGCACCATTGGACACTGGATTAAGGGGTGTCATTTCTTCTGACTACATGCTGCGGTGGAGCCCTGTTCCAGTGGGGTTGCGTGCGCACTCACTAGGATGCAGGTGCCCTCTTGGGCAGAGTCCAGGTTACAGTTGTGGCCCCAGTGGACATCTGCAGGGCAGCTTTGTAGTTGTCCTTGTGTACTTTTGTCATGCACTAACACTTAGATCTGCAAGCCTGGTCAGATGTGTTTTTTGGGCTGGAGGTTCTTCTGGCAGCCATATTTTCCGTCCGCCTGGACGAGTCGAAGTTTTGGTACTTCCCATTTGTCTGGACTGGTCTTAACAGGATGTATTGGAAGGTGAAATTTTATATACTTGACTATTTCCTTTCCTGGAATCCTGCTAGACTGGTCCAGGACCTGCCCTGTGGAAGTTAACTGCCACCTCTTGTTGGTTTGCATAGATCAGATTTGATGTTCTGGAGGGGCAAATTGTTCATCTTTCTCTCCGAATATCTGCGCCTTCGCCTGTCCGGTGTTGTCCTCCTCAGGGTTGTAATTTTGTTTGTTTTTGTTGGGTGAATATTCAGCTTGAGAAGCTTGTTATGTAAATACTGAAGGGTGTCCCTAGCTGCACCAATACCTGTGTCAATATTGATGTCACTGGAAGCTTCTATTTTTTTGTCTTTCTCCATCATCTGCTAGCAGGGGGCATAACCCACTTGTCTGGACTGGCCAAGCAGGATTCCAGGAAAGGAAATTAAAAGGTAAATACAATTTCACCATCAGCATGCTATTTTTAAAAAAGATTTCAAATTATTTTATTGAATTTTTCAGTTTGCATCTTAGAGAAAATTCAGTGTTAGTCTATTTATGCTAACCAAACTGTATATAATTACAACAAAGCCTTTTCCATTCACACTATCAAACTTGTCCATGCATTTGGTTTAGATCAATGGTTGTCAACCCAGTTCTCTGGGCACACCTAGCCAGTCAGGTTTTCAGGATAACTACAGTGAATATGCATGATGGAGATTTGCATGCACTGCTTCTATTGTATGCAAATTTCTATTGTTGATATTCATTGTGGTTTTCCTGAAAGCCTGTCTGATTGCTTAGGTTTTCAGCCTCATGGGTCTCTTCACTCTTAGGAGCCAAAAATGGTGTAGCAACTAATTTTTTTTTATTAAATTAACTTTTCTTTAGGCTGGATGGGGTGGAAAGTTTGGATGAAAACCAGCACTGTCTGCTTCAGATGACAGAGAAATTCTTCCATGCAATTATTACTTCCTCTTCAGAGTTCCCTCCCCAGCTGCGTAGTGTTTGCCACTGTCTATACCAGGTATGGTAGGGGGGCAAATCTTGTCTACTTTATTTCCAAAATATAATTTATTTTTCTATCTTTAAAGCATTTCTGACACTTAACTAACTGTTCACTCCATAAATTTCTTTCTTTTTCAGGTTTTGCTCTGTTCAATTTGTCCTGCAAGTGCCATTTGCTTCTTTTCAATTTTGTTTATAATCTTTTTTGTTGGCTTGCAGATTTCAGAGTGTCTTTTATATGTTAAAGTTGCTACAAAATTAATATTAATATGTTAATTTCCTTAGCATCCCTCCAGTCTAGTCCCGAACTTCTGGGTTCGTGTACGTCCTCTCGCAGCTTGGAGACTGAGCATGTCACATTTCTGATGACACCAGTATAAGTAGTCCAGAGCCTGCCTCCATGATCCAGTTTTCAGTCTCCAAGCAGCGGAAGGAGATGTGAGTCCAGAGGCTCGGGACTCACTGGAGCAAGCAGTCAGGATATAGTTTTATTGGAAAAAAAAAAAAGAAGAAGAGATAGGGAGACTGGCCCTTTAATTCGGCGAATTCGGCTTGGAAGGACTCTGAGGCTGACAGGAGGCTGCCCCCCCCCCCTTCTCCCCCTTCTCTACAGCGTGATGCAATAGCGGGGTTGAGTGGGGACTCCGGCTGTGATCCCGCGAAGGGGTGAAGAGCCAGGGGAGTGCGGTGGCCCGCCCGTGCTCAGAGAAAGAGGGAGCTGAGCGGTGCAGCTGAGGAAGCAGGTGCTTCGGTGCATGCCGAGAAGTGCGTTGGGACTGGCATGGTCAGTTCGAGCACGGCTGTGAGCAGGGCGGCGCAAAAGAGGCCTCATTTGGAGTAGAGGTAAGAGTTATGGATTTTTAAGGCGCGGCAGGGACTACCATTCGGGAGCGGCGGTTTTTTGGATCCCGGAGGGCCGTTCGGAGCCGCGTGGCATTTGCGTGGGAAAGTGAAGAGGGGACTTTTAGCGGTCCTAGGCATCGGAGGAAGTGGATGACAGGCTTTTGATGTAGTTTATAGGTAGTTTGCTGGTGATTTAGGGGCTATTGCTTTGGTCTCGTTGTGAAAAAAAAAAAAGATTGTATAAGTAGATTACAATTCAGGATTTCAGGGGACTGAGTTTGTCTCTGAGCCATATGCCAGCTAGGCCTAGGTGCCTCCTGTGTGGGGTGCGTAGAGGTTCCATCTCAGAAGCGGGAGTGTGCAAAGGGTGTGTGCATGAGGCGTCGCTGGCGGAGATGCTTGAACAAGGTGAGGGGGAGAGCGGGAAGGAGTCTGCGGAAGTGGCGGCTCTCCGCTCCTCTCCTGAGGTGGTTCTGGAGCCGGTGCCAGGCCCTTCTTTGGCTCCAGTGGTTTCCTTGCCCCAGTCTACAGTACAGGGGGGATTGGGGGCCATATTTTCCCAGTAGTTTTTGTCCCTGCTTCAGCAGGCGCTAGGGAGTTCCAGGGCTGGGAGCTCTGAGCACGGAGTGAGCTGTGCCAAGCAGCCAAGGACTCCAGTAAGCATAGCAGGGGGTATGGTCCCAGTTAAGAAGGCAAGACTGCGGGTGGCGGAAGCAGAGCAGGATTTGCTGGGAGAAGAGATGTCAGAGGTTTTGGAGGACTCTGATATGGAAATGGAGTTTGAAGAAGGTGAGATCATTGAACCAGAGGACCAGGCTAGAGTAGTCCATGTGTTCAGAAGAGAGGAGCTTTCGGCACTTATTACGGAGACGCTGAAAGCTTTGAATATGCCGACGGCCGGTTCAGCGGAGGATAGTTCCTTGGAGGATCCTTTATTGCAGGCTATCCGTAAGTCTCAGCGGGCGTTTCCAGTTCATAGGGTTTTCAAGGAAATGATTCAGGAGGAATGGGATATGCCAGAGGCGAGCATTAAGGGGACCAGACTGATGGGCCGTCTGTATCCGATAGGGGAGCCGGATAAGGAGATTTTTAGATCGCCCAAGGTGGATGCGGCCGTCTCGGCAGTAACTAAAAAGATGACAATCCCGGTTGAGGGAAGTGCGGCTCTTAAAGATGCGCAAGACAGGAGACTAGATTCGTTGCTTAGGTGTTTGAAGTGAATGCTCTGTCCATTCAGGCTTCAATTTTGTAGAATCCAAAAAATTCAAACCGGTTGGAATTCAATAAATGTCCGTAATATGAAAATCCCAACAAATAGTGAAACCTCTCAGCCTACAATTTTTGTTTGTCGGAGTTAATCATCAAAGTGAGCGGAACATGTCCACACACCACCGTGAGAACTCCTTTTTTTTTTTATAAAGTATTTTCAATAAATAGCTTTTAAAAGTGAAAACTTGACACTTAGCTCAGGAATCGATTTTGTAGAGCATGGGTGGCGAGGGCATGCCTCAGGTGGTCTCAAAGGATGAAAGGGTTGCAAGTCGATGAGGCGGCTGAAGAGGCAGCTCGAATAGAATCTGGAGCGGCATACCTGGCGGATAGTCAGTATGATCTGATTCGGGGCCTCTCGAAGAGTCTGGCTTCAGTGGTAGCGGCAAGGAGGTATCTTTGGCTGCATAATTGGGCTGCGGATGCGGCTTCAAAGGCAAGGTTGGGTAATCTACCTTTTAAAGGAAAGCTCCTCTTTGGAAAAGAATTAGAGAGGTTAGTAAAGGTGTTAGGTGAGTCAAAGGGGGGGCAGGTGGCCGGAGGACAAGCAGAAGCAGGGTTGTGCTATGCAGCCCTCTAAGAGTCAGCAGAGGGAGTTTAGGCGTTTTCGGCAAGCAAGGTTTGGTCAATTTCAAAGGGGGCATTCCCAGTACAGGTCTACAGGGTTTCGCGAGTTTCGGGGAGCGGGCAGAGGCTTTGGGGCTGCTTCCTCTCCGACTGTTAAGAAATCACAATGAAGTGAGGGGGGTCCAGGCAGGAATAGTTCCGGTGGGGGGGCATTTGAGGGACCTCTTTCCTGTCTGGGCCCAAGTTACGGCGGATCAATGGGTGTTGGAGGTGGTGCAAAAAGGTTATGCGCTAGAATTCCAACGTCCAATGTGCAATGCCTTTGTTCAGTCCCCGTGCGGCACAAGAGCAAAGAGGGAAGCGATTCAAGAAACCTTAGACAGATTGTTAGCCCTAAAGGCGGTGATACCAGTGCCTGTGGACCAATGCGGTTACGGTCGGTACTCCATATATTTTGTGGTCCCAAAGAAAGAAAGGACCTTAAGGCCTATTCTGGATCTCAAGCGGGTCAACAGATATCTCAGGGTGTCTCATTTTCGCATGGAAACGCTGAGGTCGGTCATAATAGCAGTGAGGCAGGGAGAGTATCTTACGTCTTTAGATCTTTCAGAGGCCTATCTGCACATTCCAGTCAGGGAGGAACATCGCTTTCTCCGATTTGCGGTGCCCATGGGCCATTTTCAGTTTCAAGCAATGCCGTTTGGATTGGCAACTGCTCCGAGGACATTCACCAAGGTCGTGGTGGTGGTGGCGGTGACAGCGGCGTTGCGCAAGGAGGGAGTGTTGGTGCACCCTTATCTGGACGATTGGTTGATTTGGGCAAAGTCGAAGGAAGAAAGCAAAGTGGTGACAAGCAAAGTGGTGCATTTCCTGCAGTCCCTAGGATGGGGGGTAAATGTGGCAAAGAGCAAGTTGTTGTCATCACAGGAGTTGGAGTATTTGGGAGCCCGATTCAACACGAGCCGAGGCAGGGTGTTTCTGCCGCAGCTCAGAATCAGGATGTTAAGGAAGTTGATCCGAGATTTCCTGCAGAGAAGAGCGCCCTCCGCGTGGCAGTATCTGCAGCTCTTAGGAACAATGGCGGCTACGATAGAAGTGGTTCAATGGGCCAGGGCTCACATGAGGCCATTGCAGAGAGCGCTGCTTTGAAGGTGGTCACATCAGTCCAATCAGTTGTCCCAGCGACTGGTCTGTCCACCGGAGGCGAGGCGGTCTCTGCAGTGGTGGCTAATTCTGAGGTGCGTGGAAAGAGGGATGCCTCTAGAAGCTCCGGATTGGAAGGCGTTGACAACGGATGCAAGTTTGTTAGGCTGGGGGGCACACTTCGAGGGACAGTACGCTCAAGGCCAGTGGATCGAACAAGAAAGGAGTTGGTCAATCAATAGATTGGAGTTGAGGGCGGTGACCTTAGCTCTGAAAGCGTTTCAGCGGCAGTTGCAGGGGAGTGCGATCCGGGTGCTGTCAGACAATGCCACAGCCGTGGCTTACATCAACCGGCAAGGAGGCACCAGCAGTGTGGCACTGGAAGGAGAGGCGGAAGAGCTCTTAGAGTGGGCCGAGTCACACCTCGAAGCGCTATCAGCGGTACATGTAGCAGGGGTGGACAATGTGACAGCCGATTTTTTGAGTCGAGTCCAGGTGGACCCAGGAGAGTGGGTGCTCCATCCCGAAGTCTTCGAATTGCTGGTGCAACGATGGGGGCGGCCGGTAATAGACTTAATGGCGATGTTCGAGTCAGCAAGGGTAGAACGGTTTTTCAGCAGAAGGAGAGAAAGAATGTCAGAGGGGTTGGATGCTCTGATGCAAGCCTGGCCGGAGGACAGTCTTCTTTATGTATTTCCACCGTGGGTGCTGATAGGTCGGGTACTGCAGCGCATAGAGAGGCACCGAGAGCTGGTAATTCTGGTGGCTTCAGATTGGCCATGGAGGCCTTGGTATGCAGACTTGATGCGGCTTCTGGTGGAGGCCCTGTGGAAACTGCCCAGCAGAGGAGATCTCCTGATGCAGGGGCCGTTAAGGATGCCTCAGGTGGATCGGTTTTCGCTTACGGCTTGGCTCTTGAAAGGGCAAGGTTGGTGTCAAAAGAGTATTCGGTCAAGGTGATTGCGACGTTGCTGAGGTCTAGACGGAGGTCTACTTCGATGGCTTACATACGAGTTTGGCATTTGTTTGAATCCTGGTGCGAAGATCGGCAGCTGAGAGCGTTGTCTGCCACAGTTCCGCAAGTCTTATCCTTTCTACAGGATGGGTTGGATAAAGGTTTAGTGGCGTCTTCCCTTAGAGTGCAGTTGGCTGCGCTGTCCTGTTTTCGAGGGACGGTGCGAGGGATATCGCTGGGAACTCATCCTGATGTTAAAAGATTCTTACGAGCGGCGTCGCTGTTGAGACCTCCCTGCAGGGCTTCGGTGCCAGGGTGGGATCTGAATGTGGTGTTAGAGGCGTTGGTAAGGGAGCCGTTTGAACCACTGGCAAAGGTGACGCTGAAGGACCTTACGCTGAAGGTAGTGTTTTTGGTAGCTATCTCTTCAGCTAGGAGGATCTCGGAGTTACAGGCATTTTCGTGTAGGGAGCCGTTTTTGTCTTTCGAGAGAAAGAAGGTGGTTCTGAGAACGGTTCCCTCTTTTTGCCAAAGATAGTATCGGCCTTTCATGTCAATCAGGTAGTGTCTTTGCCTGTTTTTGAAAAGGCGAGTAAGGATTCGGATAAAAGGAGTTTGCATCGCTTGGATGTTGGTAGAGCGCTGAAGGAGTACGTGCAGAGAACAGCTTCATTCCACAGAACGGACAGATTATTTGTTTTGTTTGGAGGAGCCTGGAAGGGTGAGAGGGCCTCGAAGGCTTCTATTGCCAGGTGGATTAAGGAGGCAATTGCGTCCGCATATATGCTGAAGGGCAGAGTGGTGCCGTCAGGTTTGAAAGCTCATTCTACGAGGGCTCAGACAGCGTCCTGGGTGGAATTCAGTTTGGTTCCAGCGGTGGACATTTGTAGGGCTGCGATGTGGGCATCGTTGCATACCTTTGTCAAGCATTACAGGATTGATGTGCAGGCGGAAAGGGATTCTAGGTTTGGGTCGGCGGTTCTTCAGGCTGGTTTGGCAGGCCCCTCCCGTTGAAGTATTACTGCTCTGTTACATACCCAGAGGTTCGGGACTAGACTGGAGGGACACTAAGGAAGGTGAAATTAGACTTACCTGCTAATTGTAGTTCCTTTAGTAACTCCAGTCTAGAACCGCATCCCTCCCTTGGTTGCCTGCCGGTATGTAGCCTGAAGAGTCAGGTATGGAGGTAGGTGCAAACTGCAGTGTTCAGTGGGCAGTGGTAGAGTAAGACAGGAGCATAGGATCACAGCCCTTTGTTCCTAGGGGGTGGAAAGGTGTAGGAGAAAGGGTCTCAAAGAGAAGTGCGGAGAAAACGGAGCACACCTGTCAGATACTCAGGCTTACGTGCGGTCCAGTATGTAAAAAAAAAAAAAAAGTGTGTGTGTGTATATATATATATATTCTGAAGTTAATCTCAGTTCAGTGTTAAGTTTAATGTTAATATTTAAGTTCTGATTGTTTATTGCTCTGGTGAGTCTGCTTTGTCAATAGATTGCTGGATCATGGAGGTGGGCTCTGGACTACTTATACTGGTGTCATCAGAAATGTGACATACTCAGTCTCCAAGCTGCGGGAGGACGTACACGAACCCAGAAGTTCGGGACTAGTCTGGAGTTACTAAAGGAACTACAATTAGCAGGTAAGTCTAATTTCACCTTTCTCTTTTAAAAAAAATTAAAGCTGTTTACCTGGGTAAATTGACCTGTCTGAAAATGGCCCCCTTCTGGCTAAGCATACGCATTGGCTTTCATAACATGTATTCTTCAGCTAGGATAAAAAAAAGTGTTCTCATGGGTCTTTTTAGGTTGGATGAGTAAAACTGCTGTTTTACTTCCCTATCCCTGCTGTGTCTACACGAGCAGATAGAAAGTATGTGGGTGCTTTTAGTGCATGTACTCTACGCTAGCTAATTTTCAAAGAGGAAACTGCTTAGGTAGCTATGAAAAACTGGCTACAAAATACATGCAGTTAAAGTATTCACATGCTTAGCAAACTAGGTGGGCTATTAAACGTTGCACCCTAAACATTTTAGCTTATCTGCAAAAAGCATTAGACTGGTTGCAAGAGAGAAATTTTTGCAAATGAAGTTAATCTTTCACCAAAAACTTAAAGGAAATAATATTTGTCTTAAAATGTGCTAGAAAATTAAAGACATTGTTTAGTCTACAGAAACAATATTCACAAAATCTACATGCATAGAATCCCACTAATTTTGGCATTACTCTAGTATTGCTTAAACCAGTGTGTCTTGGACCCCGGGAGGTGTATCATGGGAAATGTTCAGCTGTGAATTAAAGCTTGTGGTAGGGGACGCAAAATGCACAAACCATGGTGCTTTAACTTTTTCTGGATGGCACTCATCTCCCCTCTCCCCTAACCTCCCGAGCAGTGCAGCATCTCCCTTTAGACGAGGCAGATAAAGCAAACGCACAAACTGTAGGACTTCTATTCATTTTTTTCCTCCATGGCACTGCTAGTTTGGTTTGCTGCGACAAGAGGCGCTTATGGTGATTTTACTTCTGGTGTGTTCGATGATGCCACGAGTCGGAGTGCCATTGAGGAAAAGTTAATAAAAGTGGCTCGGTTTGTTCAGCTGCTGCTTCTGCCTCATCGACAAAGAGATGCTGTATGTTTGGGAGGATAGGAGAGAAGGGATATGCTGCACTATTTAGGAGGGTAAGGGATAAGGGAGATGATGCATGTTTGGGAGGCTAGGGTAGAAGGGAAATGTTGCACTCTTGGGGAGGGCAAAGGGCAGATGGAATATGCTGCTCTGTTGAGGAGGATAGCTGGAGAAGAGAGAAGCTGAAAAGAAAGAAATGGAGGAAAGATTTAAAAGGGGAAGATCAATATGTCTGTGACAGTTGTAACCTGGGAATGGAAAAATACAGGATGAGAGAGGAAAAATGGACAGCATACAAAAGAAAGAGAGTTGGTAGAAGGCGCAGAGTAAAGCAGAAAAGAGACTGTAACCAACGTGATTGGAAAATAAAAGACCCAAACAGCAAAGGTAGAAAAAAAGTATATTATTGACTATTGATTAACCTGAATATATTTGCTTTGGGAAATGTTGAATGCAGATGTCTTTATATTTTATTCAGTACAAGAGAAAATACATTTATTTTATTCCTGCTGTGTTCTTGGGGTTTCTGGTTCAATATTTGTCTTTGTGTTTTTGCATCTAATTTGTGGTCCTTTGTTCTACATTTGGTATGAGTCTCTCTTTATTTTGTATGTGACTGAAGTGCAGTATTCTCAGTATGTAGTGTCTGTGCAGAAATCTACAGTATTCACACCTGTTCTGTTTTACCGGTGTTTAGGTGTATTGGTGTTCTAGTCCAAAGTAATATTTGTAGTGCTGCCTATTAAAAGGTATGATTCTTACTTTTTGAATCATAGGAATTAGTGCTGCTATGGTATGACAAGTTTGCTATGTGTGTATTGAGTGAAATTTTTTTTTCAGGTTTTGTATTTCACAGTATTACTGATAGTGTTGAGATTTATGTGCTGTTATTCAGATGGCATGAGAATCAGAATGAATTATTTGTGTATGGTGAATTCAATAGAGAAATATCTTACTTCTGCTCTGTATCTATTGTTGGCGGGAAGTATGGTATTAGTGGATGCAGAGTATGTTTACATTTAACTCATAGATCTGGGAGAGTCAATGTATGCAGTATGTCACACATGCGAGCATTGTCCGTCAGGTGTGTCCCAAAAGAAAAAAGGTTGAGAACCACTGGTTTAGACTGAACACATTTAACAGTGGTAGTGTTTTTTTTTTCTTTTTTACATTGCCTTGATTTTGAAACTCAAATTAGGTATCAAATTTCTTACTTCCTTATTGTCCCTCCAATCCAGTCCAGTCCAGATGCGTGGGGTTATGCATGCCTACCAGCAGATGGGGAGACTGAGAATAATTGTCTTGATGTTTCTGATGTCACGGTACAAATGAGTCTGTGCAGCCTTGATCTCGCCAGTATTTCTCAGTCTCCATCATATGGTGGTTGTCTAATTTGTGCAGTCTAGACTAGAATGAAAGGATGATATGGATAGTTGGGCTCAGGTCTTAGGGGGCTGGCAACTAGTCCTGGGATGTTACATCTGGTGGTGCCAGGTCCCTCCCACTCACCTCGTCACCTAGTAACTGTTCGGTGGGCACTTTCAGGTGGAAGCATTGCTATGAAGTAAAAGGGGGGGTGGAGGCGGTTATCATCTGCCCCGGCTGATGTCTCCTTAAGTGGAGAGGAAGCCAGTAGCTGACAAGCCGTCAGCTGCTGGCTCCTGTCAGCAGTACGGGCTAAGACAAGACTTGGAGTGTCTTGGCCTGCCACTCCTATTAGTGGGTGGCTGACTGATTTCCTGCACTTTGCCCTTGAGTGTTTGTGATCTCCTCCACTACCAGTAAGCTAACGTCCACGCGCAGGACCCAAAAGGCAGACAGAACTCCAGAGTCTCAAGGCGATGTTGCAAAGAAGAGGGTTTTGGATTTGTTAGGAACTAGGCAACATTCTGTGGAAGGGAGGGTTTCTTCGATGGGATGGACTCCACCTTAAACGGGATGTTACCAGGCTGCTGGCATTAACCTTTAAAAAGAAGATAGAGCAACTTTTAAACTTGATGATAGGGGAAAGCCAACCGTCAACCAAGAGTGCATTGTTTGGAAGGATGTATCCTTGAAGGATACTAGCAAAACAGGGAAGTTAGGGCATCCCGACAGAGAGGTTCCAACAAAGATAAAAGTAACCTAGATGTCCTTCAGTACAGAGCCGAATGATTACAAATTCCCCCTATCAACTGATAACCAGATACCACCTCTAGAAAGCCTGTATGCAAATGCTAGGCGTCTAAAAAATAAGATGGGAGAGCTAGAAACATATAGCACTAAATGAAAGATTAGATATGATTGGCATCTTAGAAACCTGGTGGAAGGAGGACACTGTGATATGTGGGTACAAACTATACTGCAATGATAGAGTACATCAAATTGGTGGGGTTGCACTCTTTTAGAGAAGGTATTGAGCCACGTAGGGGGTGTACTACCAACCGCCTGGCCAGCATGAACTGATGGATGATGAAATGCTAAAAAAAAAATCAGGGAAGCTAACAAAAGTTAAAAAACAGTAATAATGGATGATTTCAATTACCCTGGTATTGACTGGGTCAATGTCACAGCAGGACATGCTGGTGAGATAAAGTTTCTAGGTAAAATAAATGACTGCTTCCTGGAACAGCTGGTTCATGAACCAACAAGAGGGGAAGTTATTTTGGATCTAGTATCTACTGAACACAGGATCCGATGCCACAGATAAGGATTTTGGGGCCACTTGGCAATAGTGATCATAGCATGATCGCTTTTGATTTAATAAATGGAAGAAAGACAAGAAGGGAGACTATGATAAAATGAGGAAAATAGTTAAGAAAAACTAAAAGGAGCAGTTGCAAAGGTTAAAGATTTACATCAAGCATGGGCGTTATTTAAAAGTGCTATCTTGGAAGCCCAGACCAGATGTATTCCATGCTTTTGAGAAAAGTGGAAGGAAGGCCAAAAAACTGCCAGCATGGTTTAAAGGTGAAGTCAGAGAGGCTGTGTTGCCAAAAAAGACATCCTTGAGGAAATGGAAAAATGATCCTAATGACAAACACTGGAAAGAACATAAGCATTGGCAAGTTAGATGCAAGGCATTGATAAGGCAGGCAAAGAGAGAATTTGAAAAGAAGTCTTCCCTGGAAGAAACAAAGCATAATAAAATCTTTTTCAGGTACATTCATAGCAAAAAACCTGTGAGAGAGTCAGTTGGAACATTGGATGATAGAGGGGTAAAGGAGCGCTAAAGGGAGATCATAGTAGAGAGACTAAATTCTTTGCTTTGGCCTTTACTGAAGATGATGTGCCTGAAATGGTATATAAAGGTGATGTTGCGGAAAAATTGAAAGAAATATCAATAAACCATAAGGATGTATTACAACTGTTTGATAAACTGAAGAGTAACAAATCACCAGGACCAGATGATATACATCGAAGAGTGTTGAAAGAACTGAAATATGAAATTGCAGACCTACTATTAGTAATCTGTGAACTATCATTAACACTGGAAGCCCCAAAAGGAATTTTACCTAGAAACACCAAAGTGCATCAATTGACGCATTATCACGACGACTGCGTTTAGCATGAAATGCAGATGTGAATTAATGTGAAGTTACTTATTTGTTAAATACATGCAGTATGTGACGTCATTACATGACATCATCGTGTGTTTGTTTGTAATGTTGGAGTAAAACTGTAAATAGTGATTGAGATGCGCCAACTAGTGGGAACATGAATTTATACCTAGAAGCCCCAAAGTATGACAGTTGACGCATCGAAGACAATTGAGTGCGTCAATTGACGTCCTTTGGGGCTTCTAGGTATAAATTCATTTTCCTGCTAGGTGGTATCTCCAGGAACAAGCAAAAATGAGTCTTCACATATGGGTACGTTGGTACCGGCGGAGCCTGCGCAGGAACGCTCCCCAGCGTCCAGAAAGAAAGCTTTTGGGAGCATCCCACACGCATGCGCGCTGCCTTCCCGCCCATTCACTTCCCTCTCATCAGTTTTCCATTTTCCGCGGAGCCGGCAGGACGTATTCCTGTCACCGCAGAAAACTCTTCTTTTTATTCTTGTTTTTTGTGGTCGCGTCTGCCTTCCCTCGATGCCACCGGTACCGCCGGTGCTTTTCTTTCTTTTTACTAAAAATGTCTTCTTTTTTCTATGGAATTTTTTCCTGTTTTAATGTCTGACGGTTCTAGACCACTAGGCCTCTATCCTTTCCATTATGGAAAAGACAGCCACTATCCTTAAGAAATGCTCAAAGTGTGGTGGTACATATATATTTTTAGACACTCATACTTGGTGTCTAAAATGTTTAGGTCCTGACCATTGCCCACTGGAGTGTCTCTCCTGCTGGAGCTCAAACAGAAGAAGTCTTCAGGATCGAGCACAACTCGATACCCGGTTCCCATCAGACTCGATGTCACCAGCCAGAATATCTTCTTTTTCATAGGATCAGGTAACCAAACAAAAGTCTGTTAAGACTAGCCAGTCCTCGAGTGGTAGATCTCCTTCTAAGCATCGAGATGCCTCTGGCGTTGCCCTCGAGGACATTTTGGCAATAAAGCCCCGGCGGGAGTCTTCGGGCTCCAAAGCATTAACGTGGCTTCAGGTTGTTCCCGAGGTTCTTACCTCCTTGGACATACCTGGGCCATGCTCGGTGGTTGTGGCCGCTTCGAGTATCGGCTTCGGTACTGGTACCAGCACTGGTATCGATATCGGCACCGGTGTAGGTACCGTCGATGCTTGTCTCGACAGACTCGCTTCCTTCGATGCCGAGCCCGGAATCGCTCTCTAGCATGGAGGATTCGGTACCGACTCGTCTCGGTAGCGACCTTGGGCGGTACCGAGGACATCTCTTTAAAGAAAATCCGATGCTTCATCCTTTCAAGTCTTCCGATCCCGATGACTGGGATGAATCCATCGGTACCAAGGCTGAATTTTCAGCAATTCCAGCCTTTACCCCTCATTTCAGAGGGTCCTCCACAGGAGAGATTTCTTTTCAAGCTTTTCTGCTTGATATGGCAAAGTTACTTGCCATTTCTATACCTTGTAAAGAATCTATACCAGGGGATTCAGAAACTCTGCAATTCCCCTGGATTCCAAAGGAGGTGATCATGCTTCCTTTGCATCGGATCCTACAGGATCTACTATTAAGAATGTGGGAAACTCCTTTAATGGTATCCCCACATTCTAAGACACTTGACACTATGTACAAGGTGCCACCTTCTCCAGGTTTTCAAAAGACTCAACTTCCTCATCGTTCTGTTGTTGTAGAATCAGCAATGAGGCGTATTAAGAGTGCAAAGAAGCACTCCTCTTATCCGCCAGGTCGTGAGTCTAGGACTTTAGATGCCTTTGGACGTCGATGCGTCCAGGCATCCATGCTTTCAGCAAGAATTATCTTATATATTTTCTATATGGGATTATCTCTTGAAAAGGTCACAAAGAACTTAAAGCTTTTGAACCCTTTTCTTCAAGAACATAAAAGAGCAGACTATTTCTTGTTAGTCAGTCATGCTCAAAATGTCTCTAAGTTCCTTAATCGTGCTTCCCTGGATTGTTTTGAGTCTATTAGCAGAACGTCTGCTATAGCCATAGGGGTACGACACATGACCTGGCTCCAAGCTTCAGACTTGGACAAATGGGTACAAGAAAGGCTGGGAAATACTCCTTGTACTGGTGAAAATCTCTTTAACAAGGATGCTTTATTCTCCAGGACCAAGCAGGAAGTCAGTCCTCACATATGGGTGACGTCGGCGCCGACGGAGCCCTCGCGGAGCAATTTTCCCCAGCTTTCAAAGAAAGCCTTTGGGAATTGCAGCGTGCATGCGCGGTCCCCTTCCCACCCAAAGGTGCCATCTTGGCCAGTCTTCTTTTTTCCGCGGAGCCCTACAGACGCTGTCTACTAGTCACCGCTGAAAAGTTGATTTTCTTTATTATTTTATTATTTTCTTCGGTTCGACGCCGGTCCCTTTTCCGTCCGGCCTCGCGACACCGGTTGTGAGGCCTCCCCTTCTTTTCGGTTTTTTCTGTCCTTAGTGACAAATTCGCGCTTTTTTCACTTTTCCCTGGCGGCACGAACGTTCGACCTCGCAGGGGCCCTTTTTCCCCCGATGGCCGCCAGTGGCTTTAAAAAGTGTGTTAAGTGTAAGAAACTTATGTCTCTTACTGAAACACATGATTGCTGCCTCCGTTGCCTGGGCCCGGATCATGAAGAAATGATCTGTGGAGCCTGTGGCAAGATGTCTGCCAAATCCTTGCGGAGTCGGAAGCATCAGAGGGAGAGAATCTTCTCTGACCCCAGCCGTACCCGGACCTCGTCAGAGGCGTCGGTGTCCAGGGAATCTGGCTCTGAACACCGATGGAGCTCCTCTGAGAGGGGGTCTCCTACCTGGGAGCATCATCGGAGGAAGAAACCCGCGAGGACGGCGTCGGTGGACGCACCTGGCTCCGCGAGCGCCAGGTCGCATAGCCCCGATAGCCGTCCCGGGTCTTTGGAGCTGGAGCGGCCATCCAAACAGCCTCGTCTGGAGATGGACTCGTCTGCTCACGTAAGTCCTGTTGTCCTCGTGGACTCGCCTCCGAGGGGTCCGACGTCGGGCCCGACGCCGTCGGGGCCCGAGTCGGGGGCTGCTGGGTCTCCTGAGTTTGGACTCAGGTTGACGGCCTTGGAGAGCAGCCTGGCTGCCTTCATGGACCAGCAGCGGGCATTGATCGCTGGCCTCGCTGGCGCTTCTGCCCTGACCGCCGGGACGTCGACGTCTAAGTCGACCCCGGAGACCAAGCCGATCCTCGAGTCCATGCGGGCTCGAGTCGATCCTCGGTCGAGGTCCCCTTCGGCCTCCCGTTAGGGGCCGAGGTCGTCGACGCCGACTCCCTCGGCGTCGGGGCGGACGGCCTCTGTGCCCGCCCGGCCTGAGCCGCTCGACTCCTCCTCCGAGGAGTCCGCCTGGGAATCCGAGGTGGAAGAGTCACCTGATTCTTTTCGGACTCGGTGTATCCCTTCGGACTCCCCCGAGTCCGAACCTCGGAGACAGTCCCCCCCGGAGGATACACGGTTCTCGGACTTCGTGAGGGATATGGCCAAGGCCTTGGCCTTCCCTGCGGATCCCGAGGAGGAGCCTCGAGCCGAAGAGCTCGATGCCCTCCAGTATGACTCTCCTGCAAAGGAGCATTTTACTGTACTGGTTCCTCCGATGCTGGAACGACTTCTCTTCCGCATGTGGGAGAGCCCGGCGTCGTCGCCGGTATTAAGCAAGCGGGTCGATGCCATATATCGAGTCCGCAAGAGCCCTGGCTTCCAAAAAGCACAGCTGCCGCACCATTCCATGGTGGTGGAATCGGCCATGCTTAGGCTCAAGAGCCAGAAGATGCACTCCTCGGTGCCTCCCGGCAGGGAAGCCCGAAGCCTGGATGGCATCGGTAAGAAGTGTTTCCAGGGCTCTATGCTTGCTTGTCGGGTCCAGACTTACCAGCTCTACATGGGCATGTATCTCAGGGACCTGGCTAAAGAAATAGCCGGCTTCTCTGCTGGTCTCTCCGAGGAACCTTTGCGGATTTTCCTGGCCCTGTCCACCGGTATTCGGGAGTGCTCAAAGTTTATCTCTCGAGGAGCCTACGATGGCTTTGAGGCATCGGCTCGGGTAGCCGCAGCCGGCATCGGGGCCTGCCGACAGGCTTGGCTTCAGTCCTCCGACCTCGAGCCCTGGGTGCAGGACAAGTTGGTCGATGTCCCCTGCAGAGGTGAAAACCTCTTTGGCAAACCTATAGACGAGAAGGCTGCACAACTCGAGACAGAGACTCTCACCAGGACTCGGCTCTCCAGGAAAACCTCTGCCCCTTCCCAGAAGAAAAAGGGCTCGGGGAAAAAGCCCTTTTACCCGAGGAAGGCGGCTGCCTATAAACACTACCCTCATTATCAGGCCTCAGCAGCTCCCCAACAGGGTCAGCAGGCCAAGGGACGGGGTAACGGGTCCCGTAGGCAGCAAGCCCCCAAGCCTGCGCCACCGGCCCCTGCTCCGCAAGGTGGGGGTTTTTGACTCTTTCAGCATAGCCTCTCCCCCTCCGCTGGAGTCTCTCAGCACGGGAGGCCGGCTGGTCCACTTTGCCCACAGGTGGTCCAACATCACGTCAGTTACCTGGGTGCTCCACATAGTCCGAGAGGGCTATCTTCTACACTTCCACCAGGTACCTCCCCCCTACTTTCCAGGGGAGCCTCTGCGACCCCCTCTTCACCGGGACTTACTCCTTCAAGAGTTGGCAAGTCTTCTTCAGGAACAGGCGGTGGAGCCGGTGCCCCACCACCTGAGAGGTCAAGGCTTCTATTCCAGGTACTTCCTGATACCAAAGCGTACTGGAGGCCTCAGACCCATCCTGGACTTGCGGAACCTCAACAAGTTCCTGGAAAGGAAAAAGTTCAAGATGCTTACCCTTGGAATCCTGCTGCCCTACATCCAGCAGGGAGATTGGCTATGCTCCTTGAATCTAAAGGATGCCTACACTCACATCCTCATCCACCCAAGCCACCGACAATACCTAAGGTTTGTGGTGGCAGGCAATCATTACCAGTACAGAGTACTGCCCTTTGGCCTATCCTTCGCACCACGAGTCTTCACAAAATGTCTCGCAGTGGTGGTGGCTTATCTCCGGCTTCAAGGCCTCTTTGTCTTCCCTTACCTAGACGACTGGCTCATCAGAGCTCCGTCCTCCACGGAGGCCACTCACGCCACGCAATGTACCGTGACTCTGCTCCAGTACCTGGGCTTTGTCATAAACTTCGCAAAGTCCACTTTGCTCCCCTCTCAGGATCTCGAGTTCATCGGCGCCAGGTTAAACACGCTTCAAGCGCGCGCCTTTCTGCCGCTCGACAGGGCACAATGGCTCATGGCTCTAGCCAGCCGCTTCCGCAGCCATTCCCGGGTCTCGGCCAGGCACTTTCTGAAACTGCTCGGCCATATGGCTTCCACGGTCCATGTGACCCCCAATGCCCGCCTGAATATGTGGCCTGCTCAATGGTGCCTTCGCTCCCAATGGCGTCAGGCCTCGGGGAGACTGGCGGACTCCGTACGAATCTCCAGCCCGCTGGTCTCTTCTCTACGGTGGTGGCTTCATCTGCCCAACCTAGTGCTCGGAATGCCTTTTCAGTCTCCTCCGCCTGTTCAGGTACTGACGACCGACGCTTCTCTCCTGGGTTGGGGAGCACATTGCCAAGGGACATGTACTCAGGGTCTCTGGACCCCGTGGGAATCTGCCCAGCAGATCAACTTCCTGGAGCTCAGAGCGATCCGCCTGGCTCTCCGGGCCTTCTCCCACCTTACCGCTCGCCAGTCCGTCCTCGTCCAGACGGACAATCAAGTGGCCATGTTCTTCGTGAACAAACAGGGGGGCACGGGCTCCTTCCTTCTCTGTCGGGAAGCACAAAAGCTCTGCGCTTGGGTCGTCAGCCGAGGAATCCTCCTCAAAGCTGTCTATCTCCCAGGTCAAGAAAACTACCTGGCAGACAAACTGAGCAGAATCCTCCAACCACACGAGTGGAGATTGGACCCGTTGGTGGTTCAAAGGATCTTTCTCCAATGGGGCCTCCCCACACTGGATCTCTTTGCCAGTCCTCTGAACAGGCAGCTTCCTTGGTTCTGCTCTCGGGAACCGCATCCCCTCCGAGTAGCGGCGGATGCTTTTCTGCTCTCATGGTCCAAGGGCCTTCTGTATGCCTTTCCTCCCATGCTGCTGGTGTCTCGAACACTTTTCAAGGTTCTCCAGGACAAGGCTTCGCTGATCCTGATAGCTCCCCGGTGGCCCAGGCAACCGTGGTTCCCGCTTCTGATGCAACTGGCGGTAGATACTCCGTTGCCTCTGGGGTTTCAGCCCGATCTCCTGACCCAGGATCAGGGGTCTCTCCTACACCCCAACCTCAGATCTCTTCATCTGATGGCCTGGCTGCTGAAAGGGTAGTCCTTGCTCCCCTCCTGCTGCCTTCAGAGGTAGAAGAGGTCGTGCTAGCTTCCAGGCGACCCTCTACCCGGAAATCCTACGCCCTTAAATGGCGTCGCTTCTCCACATGGTGTACTCAACAGTCTCAAGACCCCTTCTCCTCCTCGGTGTCGGTGGTCTTGCAGTACTTGCTTTCCCTCTCCAATCTTGGACTAAAGTCCAATTCGGTCAGGGTTCACCTCAGTGCTCTTTCTGCACATCATGTGCCGGTGGAAGGCAGGCCTCTTTCCGGCCACACTCTCGTGGCACGGTTCTCCCGAGGTCTCCTTCTCCTTAAACCACCTTTGCGCCCCCCAGCCCCAGACTGGGACCTTAACGTGGTTTTACAGCGGATCACCTGTCCGCCCTTTGAACCCATGGCTACCTGTCCTCTCCGTTTTCTTTCTTGGAAAACCTTATTCCTGGTAGCCCTCACTTCCGCTAGACGCGTTAGTGAACTGCAGGCCCTAGTGTCTGATCCCCCTTACACTAGGTTCTACAAGAACAGGGTAGTCCTGCGGACTCACCCTAAGTTTCTTCCAAAAGTGGTCTCCCCTTTTCACATCAATCAGGAGGTGGTGCTTCCGACCTTCTTTCCCAGGCCGCACTCCAGCCGAGCTGAGATGGTCTTGCATACCCTGGACTGTAGAAGGGCGCTGAACTTCTACCTTGATCGTACGCGGGAGCACCGTAAGACGGTTCAGCTCTTCCTGTCTTACGACCCTAATAAATTAGGGCTCCCTGTCTCCAAGCGTACTCTGTCCATCTAGGTAGCTGACTGTATCGCTTGGACTTATGGGGCGGCAGGCCTCTCGTTGGAAAGTCGAGTCACGGCTCATCGGGTTAGGGCGAAGGCTGCGTCAGTGGCTTACCTCCGCTCTGTTCCATTGGCAGACATCTGCCGGGCCGCTACTTGGTCTTCGAGCCAGACTTTTGCAACCCATTACTGCCTCGAGAGGGAGTCCCGCAGGGACAGTGCTTTCGGACAGGCAGTCCTCCGTAATCTCTTCGAGGTTTAAGCAACTCCTACCCTCCATCCCGGATGTTGGGCTACCGGTTGGAGATTAGTCAGAGAAGATTCCTTCCTTCTGTGCTGCTGAGCTAGAGGGAGCTCATTTTTGTGCTTAGGGTCTCCGGTAGCCTTAAGCTTGGGAGTCCCATATGTGAGGACTGACTTCCTGCTTGGTCCTGGAGAAAGCGTAGTTACTCACCTGTAACAGGTGTTCTCCAGGAGCAGCAGGAATCAGTCCTCACAACCCTCCCTCCTCCCCGTGGAGTTGCAGTCATATGATTTAGTTTTTGCAAATTTTTTGCTGTCTTTTCGCTATGTCATCAGACTGGCCAAGATGGCACCTTTGGGCGGGAAGGGGACCGCGCATGCGCGCTGCAATTCCCAAAGGCTTTCTTTGAAAGCTGGGGAAAATTGCTCCGCGAGGGCTCCGTCGGCGCCGACGTCACCCATATGTGAGGACTGATTCCTGCTGCTCCTGGAGAACACCTGTTACAGGTGAGTAACTACGCTTTCCAAGCTAATCAGTTAAGCACTGATATTGTTTCTTTCAGAGGATTGTCAAAACTTTCCTCTATCCCAGCTAGTAAAAAAATCTCCTAAGAAACTTTATCCCCCGTAGGGGAAAAAAGTTTTATCCATCTTCTACCCATCATGCAGATGTTTCCAAAGAAGAGCAACATCAAACCAGGCTAAAAAAAATCAAAACCTCAACAGGCTCAGCAGACCCAGCAGTCTCAGGGTTTCTGATATTCATTAAATCTCTTTTCCTGTTTGAGGTTTAGAACTGGTAACCTACTTCTTATCAACAGAAGCATCTACAGTTCATCTCATCCTTACTGAGATATCAGTGATACACTGACTCCATCCTCGACTCTGGGCATGAATCTTTTGCCACAAGAGAAAGCCATTCTTTTAGTTCCAAGAGCTATTGAGGACAATCATGCCCTACAGGTAACAGGTTTCTCCTCTCCTTTTGAAGGAAAAAGAGGAGTAACAACTAACAACAAGGTAGGCTATGCCCTTCACCTTGACAGTTTTCCTGTACGAGGATATCTCATAGTTTTGACTGCAAGGGGGCTTACCTCTTCAGGGACTTACCAAATGGTAAGTCTTCTCAACTCTGTATTACTTTCTACCCCTCTTAGTCGAGACATTCAGTCTAAGAGTGATACTATTCAACTGGAGGGCTTACTTCTAAGCCCCATAGGATTTTGTTCAATACCTACTCCAGTAAGTGCTTTCCATACAGAGTTTTCTTCCCCCTTGCGATCTTCTCAAATATTTCTTTTAAGATAGCTTATCAGACAGTAATTGAGTTTTACCACTCCCAATTATGTCTGTCCATCCTTTTCCAATCTATAGAACCTAACTTTTTCTGCTGCCTTAACAGATAATTCCAAGAGAGGTTCCACAACCCACTTGGACAATTTATCATTGCAGGCAACCGGCCTGTCTACTATTCTTAGCCATCTTCAATTCTTTTTGGCTCCAACAGAATATATTCTTCAGGTATATTCGGGAAAGGAAAAAGATCAGAGTTGGAATTGCAGGACTCAGAAGTGCTGGGAAAGGACTCGTGGAAAGTGACACTGGAAAAGCAAAATTGCTAAACAATTACTTCTGCTCTGTGTTTACTAAAGAAGATCCTGGGGATGGACCAGCTGTGACTCCCAAATATAAAAATGGGAATGAAGTAGATACCACACCATTCACAGAAGAAGAGGTGTTAGAACAACTTGCTAAACTGAAAGTGGACAAGGCCATGGGACCGGATGGGATACATCCCAGGATACTGAAAGAGCTCAGAGAGGTTCTTGCAGGACCGTTAAAGGATGTCTTCAACAGATCCTTGGAAACAGGAGAGGTTCCTCAGGACTGGAGAATGACTGATGTCGTACCTCTACACAAAAGTGGTGACAGGGAAGAAGTGTCAAACTACAGGCCCGTGAGCCTTACCTCGGTGACGGGAAAAGTAATGGAGGCATTCCTGAAAGAGCGAATAGTGAACTTTCTGAAAACCAACAGCTTGCAAGACCCGAGGCAACATGGTTTTACCGAAGGACGATCTTGCCAAACAAATCTGATCGAGTTCTTTGACTGCGTGACCAGGGAACTAGATCAGGGCATGCAATGGATGTCATCTACCTGGATTTCAGCAAAGCCTTTGATACTGTTCCTCATAGGAGGCTTGTCAACAAACTCAGTAGCTTGGGGATGGGTCCCAAGATGGTAAACTGGATTAGAAATTGGTTGACTGACAGACGACAGAAGGTGATTGTACATGGAGCTCACTCGGATGAGAGGAAGGTGATTAGGGGGGTGCCCCAGGGTTCGGTCCTGGGCCCGGCACTGTTCAATGTATTTGTGAGTGATATTGCTGAATGACTGAATGGAAAGGTCTGTCTTTTTGCAGACACAAAAATTTGCAACAGAGTGGACTCCCCCGAGGGAGTGGTTAACATGAAGAAAGATCTACAAAAGCTGGAAGACTGGTCTAAAGCTTGGCAACTACAATTTAATGCAAAAAAGTGCAGTGTCATGCACTTGGGTAGCAGAAATCCAAGAGAAATGTACGCGATAGGGGGAGAAAGGTTGGTATGCACAGTTCAGGAAAAAGACCTTGGTGTGATTATCTCTGCTGATCTCAAGGTGGCAAAACAGTGCGACAAGGCGGTGGCAAAAGCCAGGAGGATGTTGGGCTGCATACAAAGAGGGATTACCAGCAGAAAAGAAGAGGTACTTATGCCACTGTATAGGTCACTGGTGAGGCCTCACTTGGAATACTGTGTTCAGTTTTGGAGACCATATCTTGCAAAGGATGTAAAAAGACTGGAGACTGTTCAGAGGAAGGCGACCAAAATGATTTGGAGCCTGCATCAGAAGCCTTATGAGAAGAGACTTGAAGACCTAAATATGTATACTTTGGAGGAAAGGAGGGACAGGGGAGATATGATTCAGACCTTTAAATACTTAAAGAGAAATGATGAACAAACAAACCTCTTCCAAAGACGGGGAACCTGTAAAACTAGAGGGCATAACATGAAACTGCAAGGGGGTAAATTGAAAGGCAATGTCAGGAAATATTTTTTCACTGAAAGGGTGGTGGATGCTTGGAATACTCTCCCGATGGAAGTGGTAGGGGTGAACATGGTGACGGAATTCAAAAAGGCATGGGACAAACACAGAGGATCCCTTTACAGAAATAGGAAAAAAACAAAATAAACGGTACCATCTAACTTCTGAACCATATAACGTCTCAACAAATAGGGATGTCCTACATGGAGTGGTGGGTTTACCCCTGAACAAGGATATGGGGAGGGGTGGCCTGCGCGGAGCGACAGGTGCACCTACTCTTGCCATCTTGCTGGGCAGACTGGATGGACCATGCTGGTCTTTATCTGCCGTCAACTACTATGTTACTATGTTAATAGATTAGGTTGCACACTGGCAATTAAAAAGCCAGATCTCACCTAAGCAACCTACAACATGCTCTCTCTAATTATACAAAAAAGCTCTGCAACTATGGGCCTTTTCCAGAGAGCGTCAGAGCCATTCCTAATAGGTAACTTTCAGATGGTTTAAAAGGCTTTGCCCAGTCATGCTCCTACATGACTGTTTTTTCCTACTCTTACCATCTTCCTTAAAATTTCCTTTTAAGGAAAAAGAACCAGGGCTTAGACCACGTGAAAGCATAAAGAATTGCTCAATTCCCTAGGTTGTCCCACATCTCCAGTGGAACTCTTACAACAGGGATGCATTCCTTTTCACTGCAGTCGGTCCTTGTCTAGTGCATTCTTTCTAATTCCCAATACTTCATTGAAGCTTATGTTGAACAAAGAACGCATGATACTCGCCCTCATAGAGGGGCAAACATGGTATCCCCTTATATTGCGTCTTGTTCTCCAGCTACTACTCTGAAGTTATAGAAGGATCCAGACTTGCTATCTTAAGACTAAGGATCTCCTCTGCACCCCTTCACGTAGGTCTCGATTCCTGGTTATTCAAGGGCTAGAATTTTAAAGAAATCTAGACCTCTCTTTATAAGTAAGAACATTCCACCGGTTTCCATGAAACCTCCATGGTTCTTCCACTTATAACCAGAAGGAGATTCTCTATCCATATTCTCAAGCAGGTCTTACCCCTTCTTATTATTAAGTGAATATCTCTCTCTCTCTCTCTCTCTCTCTATATATATATATATATAGATATAGATATAGATAGATATATCATCTGACTCAGAAATATTTGTTACTGTCCATATTAATGCTGTTCCAGCATACCATACGGTGTTAAATGGACAACCAATTTCTATGGTAATTAGAAAATACCTTCTTTTACCGTAACCTTTCCGGTTACGTCACATCTGAAGCTCTCCATGTAAAGTCATTATCCTAAGTGACATCACTTAGGAAAGACATTACTGATCTTCAAGAAATTGGAGGCTACAGCGCCTACTACAAATGCTTTTTTCTTTCATTCGGATAAAGGGGTCTTAAAGACCCATCCTTTTTCTGCAAGGCGTATTTCTACCTTCTCGTCCAAACCAGTCAGATTTATCTCCTTTCTTTCCTAGAGCCTTATTCTGCTCTAAGGACAAAGAGCTTTAAACTTTGGCCTTTACAGAAGCTTTAGCTTTTCCTCCAAAGTCCAACCTTACTAAACTCCCCCAGTTTTTTCTTCTGAGATTAGTCTAGCCATTAAAGCTTCTGACCTCTACCTGTATTGCAAAATTTATTTTCCTCTACTTCACAGTGAGGTAATTTCTTTTGAGGATAATGTACTGGCTCTTAGCAGCAGACCCATATTAACCTCAACAAATACTTTCACAATATTTTTGAGTAAGGTCCACATTAGAAAATTGGAATTCAATATTTACTAATAATTATGGTCTACACAAGGACTCCCCTCTGGACGCCTTGTTTAGTCAAGCTGTTCCACAGCACCCCCTTTTCAATTCAACTCCTACCCTCCATCCCTTGGATGCCTGAGGTTCTGGGAAATAGCATGGCCCATCTATTAGATTTGCAACATGCTGGGACCTCCTCTAGGCATCTCTAGCTTGGGAGTCCCCATATGTGAAGACTCATTCCTGCTTGTTCCTGGAGATAGCACAGTTACTTACCTGTAACAGGTGTTCTGTGGGAACAGCAGGAATAAGTCTTCATAACCCACCCACCTCCCCTAGGAGTTGCTCTCTGTCTCACTCTCTCTCTCTCTAATTTGTCTACTTCCCTCCTTCGGTCTCAGCTACAAACCCAACTGATGAGAGGGAAGTGAATGGGCGGGAAGGCAGCGCGCATGCGTGTGGGATGCTCCCAAAATTCTTCTTTCTGGACGCTGGGGAGCGTTCCCGCGCAGGCTCCGTTGGTACCGACGTACCCATATGTGAAGACTTATTCCTGCTGTTCCCAGAGATCACCTGTTACAAGTAAGTAACTGTGCTTTATCTGTCATTAATTTTCGATGCACATATTTGAACATCTTGACCTTGCTAACAAAGTCATGGAACATGACTGACATGGTTCTAGCAGTGGCGCTGGTATACAACTTCAAAGATGCATTTGCGTCAATTGACGCATTTTGGGGCTTCTAGTGTTAAAATCATCTGTAGTACTTGAGGATTGGAGAGTGGCCAGTGCAACTCCAATTTTTAAAAAGCGTTCCAGGGGTGATCCGGGAAACTACAGACCGGTGAGCCTGACGTCAGTAAAAGGCAAAATGGTAGAAACCATTATAAAGAATAAAATTACTGAACATGTAGATTGTGGTGTAATGGGACATTAAACATGTAGTGGTTTAATGGGAGAAAGCCAAAATGGATTTAGTCAAGGAAAGCCTTGTGTTACTAATCTGTGTTAAGTTTTTGAAGGTGTGAATAAAATGTAGACAAAGGTGAGACGTTTAATGTGTCTGGATTTACAGAAAGCCTTTGAAAAGGTCCCTCATGAGAGAGACTTGGCAAAATTAAAAAGTCATTGGAGGCAGTGTAATATGTGGATCAGGAACTAGTTAACAGAAAGAAAGCAGAGAGTAGGTCTTAATGGCCAATTTTCTCAGTGGAGAAAGATGAATAGTGGAGTACCCCAGGGATCTGTGCTGGGCCTTCTGCTTTTTAATGTATTCATAAATGACCTAGAAATGGGAATGAGTGAGGTGATCAAATTTGTAGATGACACAAAATTATTCAAAATTGTTAAAATGCAAGAGGACCTTGAAAAATTAGAAGACTGGATGTCCAAATGGCAGATGAAATTTAATGTGCACCCAGGAAAGAACAACCCAAACTATGGTTACACGATGCAATGTACCACTTTTGAAACCACTACCCAGGAAAAAGATTTAGGCGTCATTGTGGATAATACGTTGAAACCCTCTGCTCAGTATGCAATGGTGGCAAAGAAAGCAAATAAAATGCTAGGAATCATAAGGAAAGGAATGGAAAATAAAACAAAAGTTATTAAATGCCTCTGTATCGTTCTATAGTGCAACTGCACTTTGAATATTGTGTGCAGTTCTGGTCGCCATATCTTAAAAAAGATATAGCTGAATTAGAAAGGTACAAAGAAGAGCAACAAAAATGGTAAAGGGAATGGAAGGATACCTCTATGAAGAGATGCTTAAAAGGTTGTCTCTTCAACTTGGAAAAGAGGGGGCGGGGATATGTTAGAGATCTTTAAATGAATGAACCGAGTGGAATGGGTAAACGTAGATCAGTTGATCTCCAGGAACAAGCAGGAATGAGTCGTCACATATGGATATCGTCGGTACCGACGGAGCCTGCGCGGGAACGCTCCCCAGCGTCCAATAAGAAAGCTTTTGGAAACATCCCACGGCGCCTGCGTGCTGCCTTCCCGCCTTTCCCAACCGCCTCTCTCCAGTTCTTCTTTTCCGCGGAGCCAGCAGGTCGTGTTCTTGTCACCGCAGAAGAAGTTCTTTATTTTTTCTTTATTCTTTTGTGTCGCGTCTGCCTTCTTAGACGTCGGACCGGTACCGCCGGTCTTTCTTTTCTTTCTTTAAAAAAAAAAAAAACGCTTTATCTTTACTGTGCATTTTCAGTTTTTGGGCCCTAGGCCTAAAAATATTTTCCTCATGGAGAAGCCCGCTTCTGGGTTTAAAAAATGCACAAAATGTGGCGGTACTATTTCTGTCACTGACACCCATGACTGGTGTCTAAAGTGTTTGGGACCTGACCATTCCATCACGGATTGTATGTCCTGTACCATGATGTCTAAAAGAGGTCGGCAGAACCGAGCAGCCAAGCTCAGTACCCTGTTTCCCTCTGATGCAGCTTCGGTAGCATCAACGTCTTCCAGGGCTGCTTCTTCCTCCCATGGATCTCAGGTAACCAAGCATAAATCTGGCCGGTCCTTGAAGGGCAGATCTCCCTCCAAGCATCGAGATGCCTCCGGGCTTGCCCTCGAGGATTCCGCACCGGCAAAATTACCCCGGCGGGAAGCTCCGGCTTCCAAAGCATTATCTATGGGGTCACAGGTTGACATCGATGGCTCGGCCTCGACAGATCACCTGTTGCCGTGTTCTGGGGTACCGGTGGCTCCCACTGGTACCGACATCCAGACTTTGGTGGCGTCGATGGATCAGAAGATTCTGACCATGCAGCGCACCTTAACTGCTTTCATACAGGCTGCAACGCCTCCGGTACCGCAACAATCCCTGTTGCTGGTACCGGTTCCGGTACCGGCATCGCTCCCGGTACCCATTGCATCGACATCGGCTTCGGTGTCAACTGCAACGGTACCCTGTCCTATGATGCCCATCGGTACCGAACCGGTACCGATTACTCCCGATGTCAATCCTACTCGATGCGGTTATCAGGCTTTACAGGAGCATCCAGACAGGCTTCCATTCCTCTTAGGACTCCGATGAGTCTGAGGGTTCTGTAGAAGCATCGATACTTCTTCCTCAGGAGTGTTCTTCTCCTAAACGAAGAATGTCTCCTCCAGAAGACTTGTCTTTTCAAGACTTTGTTAGGGAAGTGGCTAGGGCAGGGCTGTGGAGTCGGTAGATAAATGTTCCGACTCCGACTCCTCCGTTTTTTGTACTTCCGACTCCGACTCCCCGACTCCGACTCCTCTGTATTAATATGAAGGAAAGAAAGGCAACATACATGTCATTACCACAGGACTACTGGCTGGGAAGCCAACAGTCTACTGTATTGAACAGTTTAAGCAAAAGACAAACACAATGAAAACCACAAAGTTTTATTAATTTTTTTTTATTAATCAATCAAGTGGCTGGATAGTAGCAGCAGGCATAAACATCAGGAACAGGAACTTTACCAGTCCAAAAATACAAACCACATTATTTGGTTGTTTTAGAACAAAAACAAAGCTTATCTATATGAACCAAAAACAAAATCTGTAAAACCTAGAAATGGTTTATATTAATCTTGAAATGTAGTTATAGGCTTAGCAAATGCAAATCAATTCATTGTAGAGTTCTAAGGAAGAGAATTGCCTCTGCCAGATCCTCTTTCATAGAGGCTCTTAAGTCAGACTTTATTATTTTTAGGGCTGAAAATAATCTTTCGACACTGACTTGGGTGGGTGGCATTGCAGTAACTATTCTGGCCACATCACTAACGATCTCTGGATAAACAAGGATGGCTTCTTCAACAGTAAGTTTTGATGAGCGATCATACTTTTCAACTTCTAGTGTTTTATAAAACTCCTGTTGGAATTTTTTTATTTGGACATTTACTGGTTCTGTAACGCTTATGCAACGTTGCTTTCGTTTAGCAACTTCTATTTTGTTTAAGAAGGAATCAAAGTCTAATTCTTCGTTTGAAGAAGATGATCCTGAGTTACCACTATTGCTTATAAGAAGAACTTCATCCTGTGGAGGTATTTCAGGTCGTAATCCCTTCATGCGAACTGCTACATCATAGAGGGCCTTTTTCCCAGTAGCAGTCTGTTCACTGTTCAACAAAATTCGGCTCATTGGGTCGACATAAATAGCCGCTAACAAGATTTCATTTTCCAGCAAAAGACTCTCTCTTTTCATCATTGAAGATTCAATGCCCTCAGCTATTAACCCTCCATTTTTGTTCAGGCGATATAACAGGCTCTTCCATTCCAAGAAGAATTTACCCGGGGTTAGATCGTCACATTGCAACCTCTTGGTGACAGTGAAGGGGTGAAAAAGAAGGTTCTCCAGCTCTTTTGTTTGTGTCCACTGGCTTTCAGTTAATGCAAGATTTTCATTGTCCATTTCTTCTATTTATTTATTTCTTTATTTAGTATACATTTGTATACCGCTACTTCCAGCGATCAGCAGCGGTTTGATTACAGATTGGAAATTGTCAAATCATGACAGGAAATTTTTGAGGTATAAACACATTGATTAGACAGGAAAGCACAGCACACAGAGAACTATTTTACAGGGAACATGGGCTATGGAGGGTTAAGTGGCTTGCCCAAGACCACAAGGAGCACCTGTGGGACTAGAAACCCCAGTCCTTCCGGCCCAAGGTTGCTGTCCTCCAGTGGGATTTGAACCCCTGACCTTCCGGCCTGAAGTACCTTGCCCCAACCACTAGGCCACTCCTCCACAAACACAATGAAGTCTTTAAGTTCAAGCAAACGCTTCACCATTAAATAAGTGCTTCCCCAGCGAGTTGTTTGATCTAAAATGGCTCCTTTTCCTGCACGTCTTTTCAAAATTGCATCTGTTTTCGGGGCCCTGGCTGCAACAGTTACTTGCCGTAATTTGCCAATTAGTGTAGCTGCATGGCGATCTTTTAATCCATCTCTTATGGCAAGTTGCAGTGTATGACTAGCACATCACATATGATGAATAGTAGCAAGCTTCAATGCTTCTTCAACAAAGTTGTCTAAAAAAATGTCAGTATTCTCTTCAGTTTCTAAACTTTCTCCAATACTTGCAAAGCTGTCTTCCTCTAACTCTAATATCTGTTTGTTACCTTCCCATCTACGTTCATCTTCTCAATTGTGCTCAACATGTTAGAAGCGTTATCTGTCACAACACATAAAATCTGTTCCTTTTTAATTTCAAAATCTTCTAGAACACCCTCCACTAACTTCTGAAGGTAATCACTGGTGTGATGTGCCTGAGTGTCCTTTAATCCGAGGGTCACTGTTATTGTTTTGTTATTTTCATCCACAAATCTAACATTAATAGCGAAATAATTGACTCTGTGACGTGTGCATGCATCCATTTTAAGGAAGACAAAACGTCCTTTCAGAACTTTCTGTAGTTGTTCCTTTTTACATTTGGCCTCCTCAATTATAAGTTTCCTTATACTTTCTCTTTCCAGAGAAACACCAAGTTTTTTTGCCATTTCTCCATTTAGGCCTAAAAAGGCTGTCTGTGAAAAGAAGGATAGTGGTAAACTATTCTTTACTACCATTCAATAATGTGGTGTTTGAATTTTTCTGGTGTCATCCTTATGGTAGCTTTGTCAGATATAAAGAATTTTCTTATTTGTGTTTGTTCTCCAGTAGATTTCTGAACGTTTTTTGTCACAGAAGTAGATGCAATGTTTTCATTGCTATCTTTCTCATTCACGGCTTCTAACACTTTGGGATGAAAACGCTGTAAGTGTCTTTTCAAATTTGATGCTCTTGTAGGTGCATTTTTATCAGGCCCACTGAAACTGCTAATTTTTGCATCACATTGTTTTTCACCATCATCATCTTTTCTAAAACATTGGCACACGTAATGTTTTCCATCACTTGATAATGCAAAGTGCTCATAAACAGTAGACTTTGTCGTGTTTGTTGTTAGCAGTCTTTTTGCCATTGTTTAGGATGCCTCTTTCCCTAAAATATAAAATACGTTATACTAACTGGCATATAATTAGATTTTTAATATCAACATGCACAGTCTTGTAAGTTGTACGTACATGGATTTATACAAACAAATAAGCTATATATCCCAGCACTAAACCTAGACATGATTTTGTCCTATACAGAAAAACATGCACAGACATGTACTGTACACACACACACACACATAACACAGAGCCTACATTTTAGTACTCAGAGCATATAAACAATCTGCACTATACATAAACATTCATACATTCCTGCAGCACCACACTTACAAACCTAGGATAGACAGTTTCTTCCAGAAACATGTACACATGTCTTCCCTCATACTGACAAGCAGGCACGCAGGTTTTAAAATAAATATAAACACTTACAGTTGAATCCAAGAAGCTGTTCCACCAAGTTCTTTTAAGCTCTTCTAGCAGAGAGAGGTAGTTGGGCAGAAGCTGCTGCCTTCTCCTTTTTGTGTGTTTTTTTAATTCCAATCTAAATTTAATCGGAGTCGGAGCATTGTTTGCCGACTCCGACTCCAGGTACCCAAAATTTCCTCCGACTCCGACTCCACAGCCCTGGGCTAGGGGCCTCTCTATCACAGTGGCCCCTGAGTCAGAACCCAGAGCCAAGGAGTTGGATATTTTACAATATCCTAAAGCTCCTAAGGAGGCAGCTACTTTACCTGTTCATGAGATTCTGTATGATCTCATGTTGAGGATGTGGGAGACACCTCTCACCACCTCTCCTCATTCTCGCAGGTTAGACACCATGTATCGTGTCCCTCCTTGTCCTGGCTTCCACAAGACTCAGCTTCCTCACCACTCTATTGTGGTAGAGTCTGCCATGAGGAAGATAAAGAGTGCAAAGAGACACTCATCTAATCCTCCAGGGCGTGAATGCAGGACCCTGGATGCTTTTGGCCAAAGGGTTTTCCAAGCTGCTATGCTAGCTGCTAGGATCAATTCCTATAGTCTCTATATAGGAATGTTTTTCTAAAAGAAGTCACAGATCATCTGCAGACTTTAACCCCTTTCATTTCAGAGGATAAAAGACAGGAGTTTCTCACTTGGCTCAAACATGCCCAAGATGTCTCCAAATTTTCCAACCGTGCAGCCTTTGACTCTTTTGAGTGTGTAAGCAGAGCTTCGGCTATTGCCATAGGGGCACGCAGAATTGCTTGGCTACAAGCTTCTGATTTGGAGCTCTGGGTCCAAGATGAATTGGGAAATCTCCCTTATACAGGTGAAAACCTTTTTGGTAAGGATTGGCAAGCAAAGGCCACTCAGATGGATGCTGAAAACTCTGCTTTGGATCGACTTTCAAAGTCTACCTCTGCTCCTGTTAAGAAAAGATTGTTTAAAAAGACATCTTTTTCCAAAAAGGGAAGATACTATCCTGCTTATGCTCAGCAGGCATCTTCTGCAGGTAGTTTTGCTGCAAAGCGTCAGCAACCACCTAAACAGGCCAAGTCAAAGGCTGCTAGACCTTCCATGGCCCAGCAGCCTCAACCTCCTCAGGGCCTTTGACTTGCAACTAGAGAACTTAGCCTTTCTAGCTCTGGAAGGACCAGAGCCCCTTACCATCCCAGAAAGGTTGACTTACTTTGCTCCCAGATGGGAGCAAATCACAGCAGAGCAATGGACACTCTCCATCATAAGGGAAGGGTACAAGCTTCATTTCTTAAGCCTTCCCCCTCACACCATGGTGAAACAGTTCAATTCTCCAACATCTCTCCTCAACCTTCTAGGTCAGGAGATTGCCATGCTTCTTGCACAAGGGGCAATAGAAGAAGTACCTCTTCTTCAACAAGGCACAGGGTTCTACTCCCCTTATTTTCTTATTCCAAAGAAAACAGGGGGCTACAGACCCATCTTAGATCTCAGAGAATTGAACAAATTTCTATTCAAGGAGAAATTCAAGATGATTTCTCTCGATGCTCTGCTTCCATACCTTCAGAGTCAGGACTGGCTTTGTTCTCTAGATCTCAAGGATGCGTACACCCATGTCCTCATCCATCCAACTCACAGAAGGTTCCCTCGGTTCCTTTTTCAAGGAAAGCACTACCAATACAGGGTGCTTCCTTTTGGTCTGGCCTCTGCACCAAGGGTGTTCACGAAATGCATGGCAGTAGTAGCTGCATTTCTACGCACTCTAGGAATATTCGTCTTCCCATATCTGGACGACTGGCTCATTCGAGCTCCATCTCAAGCAGAGGCCAAGACTTGTCTAACCTGCACAATGCGTGTCCTTCAGTATTTGGGACTGGTAATAAACATCCCAAAATCCAATCTCACCCCTACTCAGTCCCTCGAGTTTATAGGGGCTTGGTTGGATACCACAGCTGCAAGGGCCTATCTTCCTCAGGCTCGTTGCCTACGCTTGGTGCAGTTAGCCTCCCAAATACAGTTAAAGCCCCTTTTAACTGCTCGAGAAATGTTACAACTCTTAGGCCACATGGCATCCACTGTGCATGTGGTTCCATATGCTCGCCTTCACATGAGGGCAGCTCAATGGACTTTGTCCACCCAATGGACTCAGACAAAATAGCAAACTCCAGTCGCCTTTTTTGGTCTCTCCAGTGGTGGAAGTCCTCTCAAAACCTGTTGCTGGGGTCCCCTTTTCAACAGTCACTTCCCAAAGTAACCCTTACAACAGATGCCTCTCCAATGGGTTGGGGAGCTCATCTGCAAGATCTCTCCACCCAGGGCATCTGGTCTCCACAGGAGACTTCACTACACATCAGTCTCTTGGAACTCAGAGCAATTTTCTTAGCTCCCAGAGAGTTCCACTCCCTGCTCAGCTACAGGACAGTCCTCATCCACACGGACAACCAAGTAGCCATGTTCTATGTGAACAAGCAGGGAGGGACTGGCTCTCTGTCGCTTTGCAATGAAGCTTTGCGACTGTGTGCCTTCGCCAAAGAGCATCAGATTCATCTCATGGCAGTATATCTTCCAGGCGTTCAAAACCCTTGGGCAGACAGACTCAGTCGAGTTCTGCTTCCACACGAATGGTCCCTCCACAGGGACCAGGTAGCCAGGATTTTTCGAATTTGGGGAACCCCGGACATAGACATATTTGCAAGTCCGTGGAATGCCAAACTTCCCCGGTTCTGTTCCAGGATTCCGTGTCAGGGAGTTCAGGCCAAGGATGCCTTCCTCCTTCATTGTCATTGGGGTCAAGACTTCCTTTATGCCTTTCCACCCATTCCCCTAATTCCCAAAACACTGTTCAAGCTTCAGAGAGACCGAGGTTCTATGATCCTCATACCACCACATTGGCCACGCCAAGTGTGGTACCCTCTACTTCTGCATCTCTCTCAAGCTCCGTCCCTGGAGTTGGGCTCTGCTCCAGATCTTGCCCAGGAAGACGGAATGTTGTGGCACCCAAACCTCCAGTCTCTCCATCTCAGGGCCTGGTTGCTGAAGGCTCAGACCTTCAAGTTTTCCATCTCTCTCAGCAAGTCAGAGATATTATTCATGCTTCTAGAAAGCCAAGCCTTCCACTAGACGTTCCTATGCTTTCAAATGGAAAAGATTTACCATTTGGTGTTCAGAGAAGGGTCTTAACCCTCTTGCAATACCTTTGAATTCTTTACTAGAGTATCTTCTGCATCTTTCGCATGCAGGCCTCAAAACAAATTCGGGAAGAGTCCATTTGAGTGCTATTGCAGCGTCCCTCAAGCCTCTCAATGGACAGCCTGTTTCCTCTCATCCTGTTATAGCAAGATTCATGAGAGGCCTTCTTTTAACTAAACCTCCCATTAGACCAGTGACATGGGACTTAAATCTGGTTCTTGGCCAGCTTATGAACATAAGATAAGCCATACTAGGTCAGACCAAGGTCCATCAAGCCCAGTATTCTGTTTCCAACAGTGGCCAATCTAGGTCATATGTACCTATCAGTTTCCCCAAGGGACACAGGTTCCACAATGCTTGTATTGGCTCAAGCATTGATATCCTGGGTCCCTTCTTAATAATGGTTTATGGACCTTTCTTCCAGGATCTTGTCCAAATCATTTTTAAACCCAGCTACACTAACAGCCTTTACTACATCCTCCGGTAACAAATTCCAGAGTTTGATTACATGTTGAGTGAAAAAATATTTTCTTTTATTAGTCTTAAATAGTTTACCCTGTAGCTTCATTGCATGTCCCCTAGTCTTTCTATATTCTGATAAGGTAAACAATCGATTTACGTTTACCCGTTCCACTCCGTTCATTAATTTATAGACTTCATTCATATCTCCCCTCAGCCGTCTCTTTTCCAGGTTAAAGAGCCCTAACCTTTTTAGCCTTTCTTCATAGGAGTATCCTTCCATCCCCTTTACCATTTTGGTGGCTCGTCTCTGAACCTTTTCTAAAATCGCTATATCCTTTTTAAGATACGGCGACCAGAATTGCACACAATATTCAAGGTGCGGTCTCACCATGGAACGATAGAGAGGCATTATAATATCTTTTGTTTTATTTTCCATTCCTTTCCTTATCATACCTAGCATTCTATTTGCTCTCTTGGGAGCTGCTGCACACTGGGCCGAGGGTTTTAACATGGTATCCACAATGATGCCTAAATGTTTTTCCTGGGTGGTAGTTCCTAATGTGGAACCTTGCATTGTGTAACCATAGTTTGGGTTGTTCTTCCCTAGATATGCATATCCTTGCACTTGTCCACATTAAATTTCATCTGCCATTTTGATGCCCAGTCTTCCAATTTATCAAGATCCTCTTGCAATTTTCCACAATCCTCTTGGGTTTTAACAACTTTAAATAGTTTTGTGTCATCTGCAAATTTGATAACCTCACTCGTTATTCCACTTTGCAGGTCATTTATGAATATGTCAAAAAGCAGCGGACCCAGCACAGATCCCTGGGGTACACCACTATTCACCTTTCTCCATTGGGAAAATTGGCCATTTAGCCCTACTCTCTGCTTTCTATCTTTTAACCAGTTCCTGATCCACAATAGTACACTGTCTCCTATACCATGACTCCTTAGTTTTGCCAAAGGTCTCTCATGAGGGACCTTGTCAAAGGCTTTCTGAAAGTCCAGATACATAATATCAACCGACTCACCTTTGTCCACCTGATTATTCACTCCTTCAAAAAAACATAACAGATTAGTAATACAAGATCTTCCTTGTCTAAAGCCATGTTGGCTGTCTCCCATTAGGTCATGACTATCTACATGCTGAGTAATTTTATTCTTTATTATGGTTTCTGCCATTTCTCCCGGTACTGACGTCAGGCTCACCGGTCTGTAGTTTCCCGGATCACCCCTGGAACCCTTTTTAAAAATTGGTGTTACATTGGCGATCCTCCAATCTTCAGGTATTAGAGATGACTTTAATGATAGTTCACAGATTACTAATAGCAGGTCTGCAATCTCATATTTCAGTTCTTTCAACACCCTTGGATGTATACCATCCGGCCCAGGTGATTTGCTACTCTTCAGTTTATCTAATAGTTGTAATACATTTTCCCGATGTATCGATATTTCCTTCAATTCTTCCGCACCTTTAAATGCCACTTCAGTCTTGGGTAACATCCTTACATCTTCCTCAGTAAAGACCGAAGCAAAGAATTCATTCAGTCTCTCTGCTATCGCCTTGTCGCCTCTTAGTGCTCCTTTAACCCCTTTATCATCTAATCGACCAACTGACTCTCTCACAGGTTTTTTGCTACGAATGTACTTGAAAAGGTCTTTACTTCGCATTTTTGCTTCCGCAGCAAGCTTCTTCTCAAATTCTCCCTTTGCCTGCCTTATCAATGCCTTGCATTTGACTTGCCAGTGCTTGTGCTGTTTCCAGGTTTCGTCGTTTGGCTCTTTTTTCCATTTCCTGAAAGATGCTTTTTTGGCAACAGCCTCTCTGACCTCACCTTTAAACCATGCTGGCAGTTTTTTGGACTTTCTTCCACTTTTCTTAAAGCGTGGAATACAGCTGGTCTGGGCTTCCAAGATAGTATTTTTCAACAACAGCCAAGCCTGATGTACGTCTTTAACCTTTGCAAGTGCTCCTTTTAGTTTTTTCTTAACTGTTTTCCTCATTTTATCATAGTCTCCCTTTCGAAAGTTAAAAGGTAGTACTGTGGATTTCCTTACTATCCCTCCTACACTAATTAAATCAAAGGCAATCATGCTATGATCACTATTGCCAAGTGGCCCCAACAACCTTATCTCTTGCACTAGATCTGATGTTCCACTAAGGACTAGGTCTAATATGGCTTCCCCTCTGGTCGGTTCATGAACCAGCTGCTCCAAGAAGCAGTCATTTATTTCATCTAGGAACTTTATCTCCCTAGCATGTCCTGACGTGACACTGGCCCAGTCGATACCGGGGTAGTTGAAATCACCCATTATTATTACTGCGCTGTAACGTTTGTTAGCTTCCTTGATTTCTTTGAACATTTCATCATCCATTTGGTCATTCTGGCCAGGCGGTCGATAGTTCACCCCCACTGCCATCGCCTTCCCCCTTTTACATGGAGCCACCCTTTGAACCTTTAGCCACCACCTCCTTGAAATTTCTTTCTTGGAAGGTTATCTTTCTCATTGCAGTCACCTCAGCACGTCGCATCAGTGAGTTGCAAGCCTTGGTGGCTAATCCTCTTTATACAAGGTTCCATCATGATAAGGTAGTCCTCAGGACCAATCCACACTTTATGCCCAGAGTGGTCTCGCCTTTTCATCTGAACCAAGAGGTATACTTACCTGTCTTTTTTCCAGGACCTCATTCATCAAGTGCAGAGAGGAATTTTCATACTTTGGATTGTAAAAGAGCTCTCGCCTTTTACTTACAAAGAACACAGCAACATAGAAAGTCTTCTCAACTCTTTGTTGCTTTTGATCCTTCCCATTTAGGACTTCCAGTTTCTAAGAGAACACTGTCCAACTGGATTGCTCAGTGTATTTCTTTCTCCTACCAGAGTAAGAACCTTTCTCTGGAAGGCCTTGTCACAGCTCAGAATGTGAGGGCCATGGCAGCCTCAATGGCTCATCTAAACTCTGTGTCCATCGACCAAATCTGTCGAGCGGCCACCTGGGCCTCGGTTCATACCTTCACAGCCCATTACTGTTTGGACAAGGACTCCTGCCGGGATGCCTCGTTTGGTCAGGCTGTTCTCAAACATCTGTTCCATTCCTAATCAACTCCTACCCACCTACCCTGGTTGGATGCCAGAGATCCATGGGGGGAGGTGGAGCCCTTTTCAAGGACACACAGCCCTGGGGTCTCTTCCTGGCATCTGCAGCTAGGGAGTCTCCATATGTGAAGATTCATTCCTGCTTGTTCCTGGAGATAGCACAGTTACTTACCTGTAACAGGTAATCTCTGGGAACAGCAGGAATAAGTCTTCACAACCCACCCACCTCCCCTAGGAGTTGTATCTCTCTGTCTTTCCCTCTCTCTCTCTTTGTCTCAGCTTTAAAACTCAAACTGGAGAGAGGCGGTTGGGAAAGGCGGGAAGGCAACACGCAGGCGCCGTGGGATGCTTCCAAAAGCTTTCTTATTGGACGCTGGGGAGCGTTCCCGCGCAGGCTCTGTCAGTACCGACGATACCCATATGTGGAGACTTATTCCTGCTGTTCCCAGAGATCACCTGTTACAGGTAAGTACCTGTGCTTTCCTTATCGTCCCTCCAGTCTAATCTCGAACCTCTGGGTAGTCAACCTCCTCCAGAAGCTTGGAGACTGAAAACGTCCCTCTTGTGATGTCACTGGAATATAAGCTCCGGTTCGGCCTTCTCCCACCAGTTACTTCAGTCTCCAAGCAGCTGGAGGACTGGTGAGCCTGGAGGTTCAGGCTCTCTAGAGGAGCAATTAAGGCAGTCAGTTTAGAGTAGTTGATTGACTTCAAATTGGATTGAATTGAATTTGAAAAAAAAAAAGAATTTATTAGGTTATTGATAGGGTCGGAGTGCTCAGAGTGCTGAGGCTTCATCCCTCTCCCTTGTTCCCCCCTCTCCCCCCACCGTGCCAGCCCTCCGGTACCTTGAAGACAGCTGCCGAGAAGAGAGGCAAAGCTCGGGGCCAAGGAACAGGTGCTTTCTGGCAGTAGTGTAAGCAGAGGATTTGCCTGCACACGCTAGTAAGCTGAAGACGGGGCACAGCAGCAGTGCTCCGGAGGATTCCTCGTCAGCCTGTCTCTCTGAGAGAGTTCCCCCGCTGCGGTAGGACTCGGGGAGCGGCACAAGATAGTGCACTTGCAGGGGCCTGTTTGAGGGGAAATTTGGAGGACAAGGAGAAGCGGCGCAGCGTCGGAGAGCAGGTCAGTGGGCTGACTCCGGCGCACTGAAGCAGGCCTAGCCGCATGGCAGCCACGCGTGAAAACACAACGGCTGGTGGTTTGGATTCCCTTTGCACGGCGGTAGCCGGGCCGGGAAGCTTCTGGGTTTTATTTGGGGGAGGGGGGGGGGTTACCTCACCATCAGCTTGTCAGTATTGAAGGACCCCATTAGTGTTTAAAGTTAAAAAAAAAAAAAAAAAAATTGATAGACTAGCTCGGTTCCAATCTCTCAGGTTATTTGGAGGCTCCTTTTTCCTAGTGGAACAGAGAATTGACTACAGAAAGAGGGACGGTGACTGACTTCATCTATTCTCAGGGGATGCCGTCCAGGCCTTGCTGCTTGCTCTGTGGTGCAAAACGAGGTACGGTTTTAGAGGCGGGCGTGCGTAGGGCCTGCACGCACGAAGCTGCGGAGATGGAACTACTCCCTGAAGGGGGGGAGGCTGTCCATGGAGGAACACCGGTAGCGGATCCGGAACCGGTTTCCACCATACTCCAATCTCTGGACCCGATGCCAGGCACATCTTCAGCTCCAGATCTTTCCGGGTCACAACAGTCCTTTCCAGGAGGGCTGGCGGCAATTTTTCACCAGATTTTGTGGTTTTGATACAGCATGCCTTTGGCGCACCTCAGGGGAAGCAGACCCCGGGGGTTCCTGTTCCCGACCTGGGGTTGAAGCGGCCAGGGACTCCTTTGGTCGCAGCGGTCACAGGTCTAGCGGCAAAGAAGTTCAGAAACAAAAAGGACCGGTCGGAACACTCGGTGATATCGGAATCGGAAGAGCCGGATCCTGACCTGGATTTGGATGAAGAGTTGGAGGAAGGCGAGATTATGGAGCAAGAGGATCAAGCAAGAGTGGTACATGGTTTTAGGAGAGAGGAGTTACCTGCACTCATCTCGGAGTCTCTGAAAGCGCTGAATATGCCCTCGGGGGGTCCGTCTGAAGATACTACTCTAGAAGACCCTTTATTGCAGGCGTTTCGGAAGACGCAGAGAGCTTTTCCAGTACATAGGGTAATTCGGGAAATGATTTTGCAAGAATGGGATTTGCCCGAATCGGCAATGAAAGGAGCTCGAGTCATGGCATGTCTCTACCCATTTGTAGACCATGATAGAGAATTGTTTAAGTCGCCCAGAGTGGATGCCGCTGTCTCTGCAGTTACCAAAAAGACTACCATCCCCGTGGAGGGCAGTGCTGCCCTCAAGGACACCCAGGACCGTAGACTGGACTTCTTATTGAAACAGGTTTTTGATGTAAATGTGCTCTCGTTGCAAGCCTATATTTGTGGAGCGTGGGTGGTAAGAGCCTGTCTGCGCTGGGTGCAGCACATTCAAGGAGAACAAGTGGAAGAGGCAACAGCAGAGGCGTCTAGGTTGGAATCTGGAACAGCCTATTTGGCAGATCTTCATTATGACCTTATCAGAGATCTTTCGAAGAGTATGGCGTCGGCCGTGGCAGCGAGAAGATACCTTTGGATGCGTAATTGGGCAGCAGACGGGTCTTCCAAGTCGAGATTAAGTAAACTCCCCTTTTGTGGAAAGCTACTATTTGGAGAGGAGTTAGATAAGTTGGTTAAGGACTTGGGAGAGTCCAAAGGTGTTAGACTACCAGAAGACAAGCAGAAGCAGGGGCGAGCTGCACCCATGCCTAAAAGCCAGCAGAGGGAGTTTAGGCGCTTCCGCTCTCCACGGTTTGGACAGAATCAAAGGGGACGTTTTTCATATAGAAACCAGGGCTTTTGAGGGTTTCGTGGAGCAGGTAGAGGATATGGAGCGGCGGCCTCCTCTACCTCGAATCTTAAAAGGTCACAATGATGCCAGGGGGACCCAGGTGGAACGGGTTCCTGTAGGGGGTTGGTTGCGGGAGTTTTACCCAGCCTGGGTCCAGATCACTTCAGATCGGTGGGTGTTGTTGGAGGTGATCCGAGACGGTTATGCCTTGGAATTTCAGAGGCCAGTGAACGATTCTTTCATACAGTCCCCGTGCAAAGCTGCTCTCAAGCGCCTGGCTGTGCGGGACATGGTGCGAAGGCTGTTATCTCTCAAGGCCATTGTGCCGGTCCCTCCCGACCGATGCGGCGTAGGTCGATACTCCATATATTTTGTGGTTCCAAAAAAGGAAGGAACGTTTTGGCCAATTTTGGATTTCAAGAGAGTGAATCAATGTCTCCGGGTTTCTCACTTATTCGGATGGAGACTCTAAGATCGGTCATAGTAGCAGTAAGAAGATGGGAATTTCTTACTTCCTTAGATCTCACAGAAGCGTATCTCCACGTTCCTATTCGACAGGAGCATCAAAGTTTTCTCAGATTCGCGGTACCAATGGGTCATTTCCAATTTCAAGCGCTTACTTTTGGGCTGGCGACAGCTCCTCGGACTTTCACCAAGGTCATGGTGGTGGTGGCAGCGGCGTTGAGGAAAGGAGTGTTGGTTCACCCTTATCTAGACGATTGGTTGATAAGAGCGAAGTCCAGAGCGGAAAGCGAGGTGGCAACAGCCAAGGTGCTAGCATTCCTACAAAGTCTCGGCTGGGTGATCAACATCTCCAAAAGCACGTTGCGTCTGTCTCAGCATCTGGACTATCTGGGAGCGAGTTTCGATACAAATCTAGGAAAGGTTTTTCTGCCCCAACAGCGAGCGTTAGGACTGAGACAGTTGATTCGCAAATTCCTCCAAACGCTGTCTCCCACGGCGTGGGATTATTTGAAGCTGCTAGGGACCATGGCGGCGACGCTCGACCTAGCTTCGTGGGCAAGAGCCCACATGAGGCCATTGCAAAGGGCCTTGTTGTGGAGGTGGTCGCACCAGAGCGACCAGTTGACGCAATGGTTGCCCTATCGTCCGGAGACACGCAAGGCTCTGCAATGGTGATTGCGTTCCGGAAGTCTCGAAAAAGGAATGCCCTTGGAGGCACCGGAGTGGATATCTCTCACGACAGATGCCAGTCTAGCGGGCTGGAGGGCACACTGCCAAGGACAATTCGTGCAGGGTCTCTGGACCGAGGAAGTAAGCGGTTGGGCCATCAACCAGTTGGAGTTGAGAGCAGTGGCGCTGGCTCTTCAAAAGTTTCAACCTTATCTCCAGGGGACGGCAGTTTGCATTTTCTCCGACAACGCGACCGCGGTAGCATATATCAGTCACCAAGGGGGCACCAGCAGTGTAGTTCTAGAGGCAGAGGCAGACAGTCTGCTTGATTGGGCCGAGGAGAATCTCTTGGCCGTGTCGGCAGCGCATGTGGCAGGAGTGGACAATGTGGAGGCCGATTTTTTTGAGTCGGGTGAGGGTAGACCCAGGAGAGTGGGTGCTTCACCCAGATGTGTTTGCAAGGCTAGTGCACCGCTGCGGTACACCGGTGATGGATCTCATGGCGACCTTTCGATCAGCTCAGGTTGAACGCTGCTTCAGCAGACGAAGAGAGAGAATGTCAGAAGGACTGGATGCTCTCATTCAGCCCTGGCCGGAAGGTCAACTTCTGTACGTGTTTCCTCCTTGGGTGTTGATAGGTCGAGTGTTACAGCGCATAGAACGACACAGAGGACAGGTGATTTTGGTCACGCCGGATTGGCCGAGGAGGCCTTGGTATGCCAATCTGAAAAGACTGTTAGTCGACAGACCGTGGCAGCTTCCCTCTCGGAGGGATCTTCTTTCTCAGGGTCCTCTGTTCATGCCCCAAATGGATCAATTCTTGCTTACAGATTGGCTATTGAGAGGGCGAGAATGAGGTCAAAGGACTATTCGCCGGCAGTTATTTCTACCTTGCTAAGAGCCCGTCGCATGTCTACCTCGTTGGGATATATACGAATGTGGCGAGTGTTTGAGGCGTGGTGTGTGGACAGACAGTCGGTGGCGTTAACGGCATAACTACCGCAGATTCTGGCCTTTTTACAAGAAGGGTTTCAGAAAAGCTTAGCAGCATCGTCCTTAAGAGTACAGGTAGCAGCACTGTCCTGTTATAAGGGGAAAATTCGGGGAGTGGCGCTCGGATGTCATCCAGATGTTAAGCGTTTCTTGCCGGCAGTGGCCTTATTGAGACCTCCGCGTAGACGCGTGGTGCCTACATGGGATCTGCCGCTGGTTTTGGAGGCATTGATGCGAGAGCCCTTTGAGCCGCTGTCGAGATGATCTCTGAAGGACCTTACCCTGAAGGTGGTATTCTTGGTAGCAATTTCGTCCACGAGGAGAGTTTCAGAACTGCAGGCGCTGTCTTGTAAGAGTCCCTTCCTTTCCTTTTTTGAGTCTAAGGTAGTTCTACGGCCGGTACCGTCCTTCTTGTCTAAGGTGGTTTCAGCTTTTCATATGAATCAAGCGGTGACTTTGCCGGTGTTTGAAGGGAGTAGTGCTGACCCTTCGACAGGGTAGTTGAAGTGTTTGGATGTGCGTCGAGCGCTGAAGAGGTATCTTCATAGGACGGCCAGTTTCCGTAGGTCGGAAAGGCTATTTATTCTCTTTGCTGGGTTGAAGAAAGGCCAGGCAGCATTTAAAGCTTCCATTGCCCGCTGGGTGAAGGAAGCCATTGCGTCAGCATATATTTTGAAAGCTAAGCCAGTGCCGGAAGATCTTAGGGCTCATTCGACTAGGGCACAGGCGGCGTCATAAGCGGAGAGCAGTTTGGTGCCGCCGGTGGAGATTTGCAAGGCGGCGACTTGGTCTTCGCTGCATTCCTTTGTTAAGTATTACCGTCTGGACATTCAGGCGGAAAGGGATACCTGTTTTGGATCAGCGGTGCTTCAGGCTGGTCTACACGGTCCTGCCCATTGAGTTGTTCACTGCTCTGTTACATCCCCAGTGGTTCGGGACTAGAGTGGAGGGACGATAAGGAAGATGAAATTAGACTTACCTGCTAATTGTTCTTCCAGGAGGAACGCCAGTCTAGTCCCGTGACCCACCCGAGGATTTTCAGTAGATTAGGGCCTGAAACAGAGCGATATGACAGGTAAGCAGGGGGTGTAGAGACATGGCAGCCTGCTGGGTAGCCGCGAGGTAAGGTACGGGATGCACTTAGGATTCACAGGTTCCACCAAAGGGTAGAGTGGGCTGAAGCACTCCTATAGCATTTCACGGTAATGTACATAGTTTCGGTAGTGAGGTGCAGTTCAGTTAGTTCGTATAAGTTGATTAATAGTATTTCCTACTTAATTGTTGCCCCGGTGAGTCTGCTTTGTCAATAGGTAACTGGTGAGAGAAGGCGGAACCGGAGCTTATATACCAGTGACATCACAAGAGTGACGTTTTCGGTCTCCAAGCTGCTGGAGGAGGTTGACTACCCAGAGGTTCGGGACTAGACTGGAGTTCCTCCAGGAACAACAATTAGCAGGTAAGTCTAATTTCATCTTTACGCCATCAAAAAGTAGAAAGATTAAAGGACATACAATGAAGCTACAATGCAACCCATTATTTATTTATTTATTTTAAAGGATTTATATACCGCTTTATCCTGAAATCAAAGTGGTTTACACATCAAACAAATCAAAAAGTGCATGGGTGTGGGCATGCAGTTAGAATTGACAGTGTAAAAGTTGATTACGAGATGAGCTATATACAATGAGATCTATGTACAGGAACTATATACATAATGCAGGGAGGGGGAGGTGGGAGGCAGCATGGATAGGGGGCGAGGTAGGGCGAAGAGAGGGCCGTCAGTCAGGTCAGGTGATGTCCTTATAGTGTTCTGTGGAGAGTCGTTTTGAGCATGGAAGTCCTTGAGGTCTGTAGTTGATCTCAGGTTGTTGGGGAGTGAGTTCCAGAGTGCCGGCGCGGCCAGGGATAATGCTCTTCTTGAGGTATCCTTTCTTGTTTTAGAAAATGCTTTGGGTGTGTTGATGATGTCTGACGTGTCTCTCCTCCTGGGTCTGGTGCATGTGTCAGGTTTGATGAGGGGTTTCAGACTGTCTGCTGAGAGGTTCTGTTTGATTTTGAAAATGTTTAGTAGCACCTTATAACGGATGTGGGAGGTGATTGGGAGCCAGTGGAGGTGGTTGAGAATGGGGGTGATGTGATCGTGTCTTGACGCACCAGTTAATATTCGGGCGGCAGTGTTTTGCGCCATCTGTAGTGGCCGGGTTGCTTGTTTTGAGAGTCCGAGGTAAATGGGGTTGCAGTAGTCTTAAGATGGGAGTGATGAGAGCTTGACAGACGTTGCGGAAGTGATCCTGTGAGAGGATTGGCTTGAGGCGTCTTATGGTTCTCATTTTGAGGTATGCGTTCCTGGTAGTTTTGGCGATGTGAGATTGAAGGTTCAATTCTTTGTCGAGAGTCACACCGAGATATTTAATTTCTGGTTTTACTGGTATTGTGATGTCGTTTAGCTTGATGACAGGAGGAGGGGTGAAGGCAGAGTTCCTGGTGATGAGTAGCGCTTCTGTCTTGGTGTAATTTAAGGTTACGTTGTTTTTCAGAAGCCAGCTTGTCATCTGTTGCAGACAGTTGTCTATGCTGGAGTAGTCTGGGCTGTCAAGGCTGATAGGGGTGTATATCATAATGTCCTTTGCGTAGATGGTGTATTGGATTCCGTTGTTTTTGATGATGGAGCAGATCGGTTGTATGTAGAGGTTGAATAACAAGGCTGAGAGAGTGTAGCTTTGTGGAACACCCTGGGTGACTCTCAGAGGTCGGGAGGTGGTTGAGCCACATTTGACCTGGAGGTGTCTGTCTGTGAGGTAAGATGTGAACCAATTCAAAGTAGTGCCGTGTAGACCAATTTCCTGAAGTCTTGACTGCAGAGTACTGTGGTTGACGGTGTCAAACGCTGAGGAAATGTCTGTAAAGATCATGATGACACCCTTCTTGATACTGTCGATAACCTGGATCAGGTTGTTGAAGAGGTAAATCAGTAAGGTTTCAATGCCATGGTTTGGGTGGAATCCATGTTGATTGGGGTCCAGAGGGGCATGGCTGTCGATGTGGTCTTGGAGTTGTTGTTGAACCACCTTTTCGATGATCTTCGACAGGAGGGGAAGGCTTGAGATGGGTCTGTAGGTGGCTGGATTGGTTTTATTTAGTGTGGATTTTTTAGGGATTGGGTGTATTGTTGCTAGCTTTAGTGTGCTAGGCATGATACCTCGGGATCTCCAGGAACAAGCAGGAATGAGTCTTCACATATGGGTACGTCGGTACCGACGGAGCCTGCACGGGAATGCTGCCCAGCTTTCAATCAGAAAGCTTTTGGCAGCATCCCTCGCGCCTGCGCAGTGACTTCCCGCCTTCTCCACAGCCTCTCTCCAGTTTTCGTTTTTCCGCGGAGCCGGCAGGACGTCCTCCTGTCACCGCAGAAACTTTTCTTCTTAATTGCTTTAATTATTTTAATTTTTTGTTTTCTTGTGGTCGCGGCTGTTTCTCCCGCTACCACCGGTATCTCCGGTGGTTTTTAGGCTAAACTCTGTAAAACTTTTCTTCAGTTTTTTTTGCCTTAACGTTTTCGGCCTACTAGGCCTTTTTTTCATTATGGAGCCTTCTTTTCCTAAGAAGTGCATCCGATGTGGAAACACCTGTTTCTTTTTAGACACCAATAGCTGGTGTCTCAACTGTGTGGGTCCTGACCCTTTTTCCCCTGACTTGTCAGGAGATAATTTGGTGAGAAAACCTTCAGTATTTAGAGTTTCCCTCGATACCGTTTTTTCTTCGGCAGTGAGGGTACCCGGTTTCTCTACTTCACAGGATCAGGTAACCCAAAAACAGTCTGTTAAGACTAGTCAATGCTTGAGTGGTATGTCCCATGCCCAGCATGGTGACGGCTCCGGCCTTACCCTCAAGAATCCATTGGCATTACCCCTGCGGGAGTCTTCGGGCTCCAAAGCGTTAAAGGGGTTTCAGGATGTTCCTGGGGCTCACCCCTCACAGAACATGCCTGAGCCATGCGCGGGGGTGGTATCCGCTTCGAGCGGTACCGACCCTCCGGCATCGGCACCGGTGTCGAGTACTCCACTCTTCACCAGGGATCGTCATCGGGCATCCTCGGTACCTTCGGGACCGATCGATACGCACCGCATTGACTTCCCTCAATCTCAGCCATGCTCCGGGACGGTACCGGCGTCGATCGGTTCCGATACCCTAGCATCGGCATCGGCATGGATGAGTACTCATCGGGTATCCTCGGTACCGTCGGTATCGATCGATGTCACCCAGGCTGCCTTAGTGGTATCGGCATCGCCGATACTACCACCGGCGTCGGAACTGTCGAGACATGCATCGCTAGTCTCGCTCTCTTCGATGCCGAGTCTTGAGTCGATATCGAGTCTCGAGGACTGCGTACCGACGCGTCCTGGAACCGACTCCTGTCGTTTCCAAATAGGTAGTTCCGCAGATCCTAGCCATAACTCCCTCATGATCTCGGTACCACTACAGCAGTTCCCGATGACTACTTCACTTGCTAGTCCTTTATCAGTAGCAATGTTGATGCCTGTTCTTGCACCGATGCCTAGTTTGGAACCCATACCTGGCATTGGTGCAGAACCTTGTACGTCCTCTGATACTCAGACTCTTTCTTTGGCCTCACCAGGAATAGTTCCTATAGGAGATCAGTCTTTTCAAGCTTTTCTCCTGGATATGGCAACCTTTCTTAATATCTCTATCCCTGGTTGTGATCCAACCCATGGCTCACCGGCACAAATGCAAAATATACAGTTTCCTTTACATCCTGCTCTGCAGGATCTCCTTCTCAAGGTATGGAAATCACCCTTACGACTTCCTCAAGTTTCTACAGACATTGAGGTTAGGTACCGAGTACCACCCTCTCCAGGGTTCCAAAAACCTCAACTTTCTCATCGTTCCCTTGTAGTGGAATCAGCACTGAGGAAAGTTAAGACCAAGAAGAAGCATTCTTCTTTTCCGCCAGGTCGTTCTTCAAGAACACTCAATGCTTTTGGCCGTCAGGCCTTCCAAAACTCTATGCTGGCTTCCAGAGTTCTCTCATATATTTCACATGAGTCTAACACTCCAGGAAGTCACAGAGAAATTGTCTCTTTTGACCCCTTTTTTACCAGAGCCCAAGGCTACTGATTATTCCTTGCTCATTAATCACAGTCGGAATATATCCTGGTTCCTGTCTCGTGCTTCTGTAGACTCTTTTGAGTCCGTTAGCAGATCCTCTGCTATTGCCATTGCAGCACGTCGCAGAGCCTGGCTTGAGGCTTCAGACTTGAACAAACGGGCACAAACTATACTAGCTCATTCTCCTTGTACAGGGGAAAGTCTTTTCAATAAGGAGGCTTTACGTCAGGTTGCTCAATGCTCCACTGACTCTTCTTCCACTAGAAACCATTCTAAGCCACCTCCTTCTTCAAAGAGTAGGAAATGTCCTACCAAACCTTCTTTCCCTAAGAAAAGAAAGTTTCATTCATCTCCTGCCCATCATTCGGCTGTACCTAAACAAGGGACGCCTCAACCTAGTCTGCAGTCCTCCAGTTCTGGCCAGTCTCTGCATTCCCAGCAACCATAGGGACCGGGAATTGTAACTTACACTTTCCTTCTACATCTTAGAAGTTTTTTCAGTGTACTACCCTGTAAAAAAAAAAAAAAAAAATCTTGTTCCGGTACTACACACTTCTCCTCTTCTTACTCTCTAGAGGAGCAGTGCAACTATCATCTGATAGTTCCTATCCCAACTGAACATTTTTTCCTTCAGTTGACTTCCCCCATGGGTACGTCACCCTCCAACTACTGGGAACTACCATACGTAACTACTTCTCTGGCAAGCTCGTTCCCCAGACAAAAATAGCAGATATCCTCTCTTTTTTCTTGTCTATTTTTCTTATTCAGCACAGGACAGTCTCTTTGCTGTTTCCGTCAGCAGCTCTGCCTGCAGGAGTTACAGTAATTGTATTACTGGGACTTTTTCCAAGTTCCAGTCCCTTGTTCAAAATTTTGTCTAGCCTCAGTAGTGATTCCAAGCTGTCTTGGATCCTCCTACTTGTTTAGACTTTCTCACATTATTCTTACCATCTCCTTTCCTAGGATATGGCAACATACCTGACTTTCAGTCAGTTTATCTCATACCTCTCCTGCACAATGCTCTCTGCAGTCTTCAGAGAAGCTTTCTACTATGGGGGCCTTGCTATAGAGCATTGACCTTGTCTCTGAAGTTCCTCTATTATTAGAGAAAAACGTATGAACCCTTCCTATACCTGAGAGGGTTCTCCGCACCCCCTCTAGATTGGGGTGTTAACACGAGCTATCAGTTCTTCTGTGTGAAGATCCAAGGCATCCATCATGTCAGTGTTCTGTGGAACTCCCACCTTGTTCCTTACAGATCCCTCAATCCATGAAAATAGATTCTCTATACATATCCCAAGTGGGCTCACCCTCTTGTAGAACGCAGAATCTTTTTCTTTTCTATTCCCCATGTACAATTATGGGGCTGGGTGGTAGTCATGTATCTCAATCTGTTGTCTGGTATGTAGCATCTCCATATATGTCTACATACTTATATCATTTCTCTGGTGGTGCTAAACCATGCCCCACAAAATTTACATATATCTAGGTATATCATCTCTCTCTCTCTCTCTCTCTCTCTCTCTCTCTCTCTCTCTCTCTCTCTCTATATATATATATATATATATATATATATATATATATATATATATTTGATATATTTCACCATCCATATCCTAATCTACAAATCTGGACATCTGTATATTCATATATGAATATATACATATCTATTCCAGCCACATATATATATATATATCCCCATATATATGTGTTTGATGGGAGGCTTCTTAAGGGTTGGTCAATCGTATTCACTATCACCCTTACTGTCTATACTACATGATTTACCTCTTAAAGGTTTTTAGACAGTCTGTTGCCCTACGTCCCATACCAAATTATGATACGGGACATGTTAAGCACCAACAACCACTTCGGTGCTAACATCTTCCATTTTTTCTTTATATCCTTGAAGCATCCAGCTTCAATATTTTTCCTATCTCTCGCCAGCTAGGAAAAACGGTGTACATCTTTATTCTCAAGTACACAACTATTTTCCGTAGGAATAGGGGTTTTCCATTCCCCCTCTCCTGCCAGGACTGGGCTAGTTCTTCAACTCCGTCAGTCTTCTTCCTTTAGTCCTCAATGTTAATGATGCCTAAAGGAGTTTTCAGCTTTTCCCATAAAGCTTTCCATTGAAGACCTGACGTCTACTCCTACCCAGTTGACACCTGGATCATCTACTACCTCCAGGTCTGGACCTTCATCCTCACTACTGAGAGGTCACCTTGAAGATTCCGCCACTGCTTATCCAGTAGACTCCATCATGCTTCCTACTTCCTACAATACAGTAGGTAAGCTGCATATTTTAAGTGTACACTTAAATGTGTTTAATGCTACTCATCATTTATACCAAGGACTCCTGTAGTCTGTAGGACCCTCTAGTCCTTGGCTATGCTGTTTCTTTCCTCACAGCTCCTTTACTGTCAACTCCTACCCTCCATCCCACATTGGATGCCGGGGATTCCTGGAGACAAAATGCACCCCTGATCCAGGCACTTACATTTTTATGGGATCTCCCCCTGGCATCTCCAGCTAGGGAGTCCCCATATGTGAAGACTCATTCCTGCTTGTTCCTGGAGATAGCACAGTTACTTACCTGTAACAGGTGATCTCTGGGAACAGCAGGAATTAGTCTTCACAACCCTCCCACCTCCCCTAGGAGTTGCATCTTTTTTATTTTTTTCCTTTTCTCTCCTCGCCTTTGTCTCAGCTCTGAAACTCAACTGAAGAGAGGCTGTGGAGAAGGCGGGAAGTCACTGCGCAGGCGCGAGGGATGCTGCCAAAAGCTTTCTGATTGAAAGCTGGGCAGCATTCCCGTGCAGGCTCCGTCGGTACCGACGTACCCATATGTGAAGACTAATTCCTGCTGTTCCCAGAGATCACCTGTTACAGGTAAGTAACTGTGCTTTAGGGAGTTGTGTACCATGTTGCGGATGAATTGGATGAACTTCTCTTTTGCCGCTTTTATCCAGACCACAGGGCACAGATCTGTGGGGGCAATGCTGGTGTTGAGCGATGCAATGATGTGTGATATCTGATTTATGACTAATAAGAGAAAATATTTTTTTACTCAATGCGTAATCAAATTCTAGAATTTGTTACCGGAGGATGTAGTAAAAGCTGTTAGTGTAACTTGGTTTAAAAAGGGTTTGGACGAGTTCCTGGAGGAAAGGTCCATAAACCATTATTAAAGAGGACCCGGGATATCCACTGCTTGCCCCAGTACAAGCATTGTAGAACCTGTGTGCCTTTTTGGGAAGCTGCCAGTTTCTTGTGACCTGGATTGACCACTGTTGGAAACAGGATACTGGGTTTGATGAACCTTGTCTGACCCAATAAAGCATTTCTTATGTTAATACCGGGGAGTTTTTCCCTGTTACCATCCTGGAAGGTTTCTTTGTGGGCAGTCACTATTTTTGAGGTACTTTTGCTTCCTTCAGGCTCGGGTATCGAGTTTCTCCACACACCGGGTTTCTCCTCCAGCAGCGTTGGGAAATTCCATCAGCGGCGGGAGTTCAGTTTTCAGCGGTTCCTGTTGCCAGAAGCTGTTGCTGCCGCTGGAGGTATTTTAATTTTTTTTGTGTTCGTTTAATTAGACTTTAGTGTGTGTCTCTCTCTCTCTCACACAGCTGGGTTTTGTGAGGGTCCCTTACTGCCTCTTGTTTTCGGGGACCATTTGGGTGCAGAAAGCGGCCATTTTCTATAATTCCTGTTGTCTTCTTTGCATGACTCAGAAGACTTTTTTTTTTTTTTTTTGGTGAGCTGGTCATGTGGGGTTTTATGGCCAAAGCAAGCCATAATAGTCGGACACGTGTGGCAGCAGAGGATACCAGTGCCTGCAGAAGGATTGAATTGAAGCTTCCAGTTGGTGCCTCTACGGCTGGAAGCCTATTGTTCATTTAAGAGAAGAAAAACAAACAAAAAAAACCATTTAAAGGAGTGCTGGTTTGGCAACATCTTGTCAGCAGTGCAGCCGGGTGTCCGCCTCAATACTTGTTTGGTGTTTCCCCAGTGGAAGTGTAAGGCATGGTTCCCCGTATTCGTGCAGTTGAGGCAGCAGACTGTAAAATTTTTTTAAAAAGTGGGAAAACGACAACCAATGATTTGTGGAAATTGCACACCTTTCGACTGGAGCAGGACTCTGCCTCATTAGGAGGATTCCGGCTTTGCTGGGACATATATCTTGGCAGTCCTATCTGTGTGGGGGCTAAACTTGAAAGGCGTTTTATCAGGAATAATTTCATATCATTTCAGTATGTGGCAAATGGAAACCAAGACAACGGTTTCATTTAGCTGTGGTACGAGTTGTGATTGAATGGGATGCCGACATTGTCCTTATTGGTTCACTCAGCCTTCTTAGGCAGGAAAGCCACCATTACTCTGGGTTTTTTTTTCAGCTGAATAATTTTTTCTATGAACTGAAGATTTGTAGCTGCTCTGCTTTAAACTATCTCTTTTTTCTTCACCATCAACCCTACTTCTCTTTCCCTTTGGAAGCCTCCTGGTGGTCTAGTGTGGGGGCCCAGGGACGGGCGTAGCTCCTTCAGTTACAAGAGGAGGAGATGGTTTGAGAGGACAGGTGTTTGGCATTGGCAGCCACACAAGTACCCAGTGGGAACTTGTGGAGGTTTCTTGTTGCAAAGAGCTGCTATTTTTTGCATTCTTTGTTTTGGTCTATGTTAAGGGTAGTTTAAAAAGTCATAAGAACATAAGATATGCCATACTGGATCACACAAAGGTCCATCAAGCCCAGTATCCTGTTTCCAACAGTGGCCAATCTAGGTCATACAAACCTAGCAGTATCCCCAAGAGACATAGGTTCCACAATGCTTGTATTGGGTCAAGCATTGATATCCTGGGTCCCTTTCCTCCAGGAACTTGTCCAAACCTTTTTTAAACCCAGCTACACTAACAGCTCTTACTACATCCTCCGGCAACAAATTCCAGAGTTTGATTACACGTTGAGTGAAAAAATATTTTCTCTTATTTGTCTTAAATAGATCACCTTGTAGCTTCATTACATGTCCTCTAGTCTTTCTATATTCTGATAACATAAACAATCGATCTACGTTTACCCGTTCCACTCCATTCATTAATTTATAGACCTCTGTTATATCTCCCCTCAGCCGTCTCTTTTCCAGGCTGAAGAGCCCCAACCTTTATAGCCTTTCTTCATAGGAGTAGCCTTCCATCCCCTTTACCATTTTGGTGGCTCTTTTCTGTACCTTTTCTAATAACGTTATATCCTTTTTAAGATACGGCGACCAGAATTGCACACAATATTCAAGGTGCGGTCGTACCATGGAACGATACAGAGGCATTATAATATCCTTTGTTTTATTTTCCATTCCTTTCCTTATGATACCTAGCATTTTATTTGCTTTCTTGGCCGCCGCTGCACACTGGGCGGAGGGTTTTAACATGTTATCCACGATGACTCCTAAATCTTTTTCCTGGGTGTTGTTTCCCAATGTGGAACCTTGCATCGTGTAACCATAGTTTGGGTTGTTCTTCCCTAGGTGCATAACTTTGCACTTGTCCACATTAAATTTCACCTGCCGTTTGGATGCCCAGTCTTCCAATTTATCCAGATCCTCCTGCAGTTTTGCACAGTCCTCTTGGGTTTTAACAACTTTAAACAGTTTTGTGTCGTCCGCAAATTTGATAACCTCACTAGTTATTCCCTTTTCCAGGTCATTTATGAATATGTCAAAAAGTTGCGGACCCAGTGCAGATCCCTGGGGTACTCCAATATTCACCCTTTTCCATTGGGAAAATTGGCCATTTAGCCCTACCCTCTGCTTTCTATCTTCTAATCAGTTCCCGATCCACAACAGTACACTGCCTCCTATCCCATGACTTTTTAGTTTTGCCAAAAGTCTCTGATGAGAGACCTTGTCAAAGGCTTTCTGAAAGTCCAGATACACTATATCGACTGACTCACCTTTGTCTACCTGTTTATTCACATCTTCAAAAAAACATATCAGATTAGTAAGACAAGATCTTCCTTGTCTAAAGCCATGTTGGCTGTCTCCCATTAGGCCATTAAACAAAAAATTGATAACAGGTCTCTCTTCCGAGTGAATTACATTCACAACAATATATTATTTATTCACTCATATCAATCTTTAATTCTTGGATTTTATATACCTTAAGGCCACCGGTCTCAGATAAACGGTATATTTCTGACACTTATTTGTGGGTAATATAACTCGCCCATCTAGTGTCCGTTTACATCAATGACCACGGGCCAATTTGGTTCTAATTTTTTCTTTTATGTATTGCTCATTTTTTATATATATATAAATCATTTTTGTTTTTCTTAAAAACTTTAAATAATTATTCTATCCAACTTATCTTGTGCAAAATAGCAAACAGCTGCCCTGTTCGATTGCAGACAAAATGAAAACCCCAACGCCTCAATCTTCTAAGCGCTCCAGCGTTTCTCCTCCTGGGTTTATCAAGGGGATGAATGCAGTACGTCTTTCAGGGACTTTTTTGTAAAGTCTAATTTTTCAATGTTCTTTCAGTGTAGCTACGGCAACACAACAAAAGCCACAGCGTTACATGGTAAAAACTCTTAAACATAATTATTTTACTCATTATATCATATCACATCACAATGTTCTTTTTTACCTGAACAATTTATTAAGTCCATAATTTCTTATCGAATCGAACCTTCATAACGTTTCTTCCCATTAGGCCATGACTATCTACATGCTGTGTAATTTTGTTCTTTATGATGGTTTCTACCATTTTCCCCGGTACCGACGTCAGGCACACTGGTCTGTAATTTCCCGGATCACCCCTGGAACCCTTTTTAAAAATTGGCGTTACATTGGCAATCCTCCAATCTTCAGGTATTACAGATGATTTTAATGAAAGTTCATAGATTACTAATAGCAGGTCTGCAATCTCATATTTCAGTTCTTTCAATAATCTTGGATGTATACCATCCGATCCAGGTGATTTGCTACTATTCAGTTTATCAAATAGTTGTAATACATCTGTCCGGTGTAGCGTAGCGATATTTCTCTCAGTTCCTCTGCCGTATCACCTTTAAATACCACTTCAGTCCTGGGTAGCATCTCTACATCTTCCTCAGTAAAGACCGAAGCAAAGAATTCATTAAGTCTCTCTGCTATAGCCTTATCTCTGTTACTGCCCCTTTTACCCCTCCATCATCTAATGGTTCAATTGACTCTCTCACAAGGCTTTTGCTACGAATGTACTTGAAAAAGTCTTTAATTCGTGTTTTTGTTTCCGTAGCAAGTTCCTTCTCAAATTCCTGCTTTGCCTGCCTTATCAATGCTTTGCATTTAACTTGCCAGTGCTTGTGCTGTTTCCAGTTTTCATCGTTTGGCTCTTTTTTCCATTTCCTGAAAGATGCTTTTTTGGCAGCAACAACCTCTCTGACCTCACCTTTAAACCATGCTGGCAGTTTTTTGGACTTTCTTCCACTTTTCTTAATGCGTGGAATACAGCTGGTCTGGGCTTTCAGGATAGTATTTTTAAACAACACCCAAGCTTGATGTAAGTCTTTAACCTTTCCAACTGCTCCTTTTAGTTTTTTCTTAACTATATTCCTCATTTTATCATAGTCTCCCTTCCGAAAGTTAAAAGGTAGTACTGTGGATATCTTTACTATCCCTCCTCCACTAACTAAATCAAACACGATCATGTTATGATCACTATTGCCAAGTGGTCCCAACACCCTTATTTCTTGCACCAGATCTGGTGTTCCGCTAAGGACTAAGTCCAGTATGGCTTCCCCTCTGGTCGGTTCATGAACCAGCTGCTCGAAGAAGCAGTCATTTATTTCATCTAGGAACTTTATCTCCCTAGCATGTCCTGCCGTGACACTGACCCAGTCGATACCGGGATAATTAAAATCACCCATTATTACTACTCTGCTGTGATGTTTGTTAGCTTCCTTGATTTCTCTGAGCATTTCATCATCCATTTGTTCATTCTGGCCAGGCGGTCGATAGTACACCCCCACTGCCATCGCCTCCCCCTTTTTACATGGAATTTCAATCCATATTATTTATTTTATTTATTTATTTATTTATTTATTACAATCTTTTATATACCGCGCTATTTGGTATCAGCGCGGTTCACATACAACAACATCAACAGAATAACAGGCTATTCCGTGTTTACAGCAAACAGGTATATAAACTTGGGTAACATAAGGTTAACTTATTACAAACATGATTATATAAAAGGTATCATGACAACACAAAAGTCCTAGTAATCTTACTGAGAAAGTGGGAGAGGCTGTTTGAAGATAAGGCTTGTCTCTTATTTGGGGGGGCTTTTGCTGGGGGTAATGTTTGGTGGGTAGTATATGAGGAAAAGGTGATATTTAAGTGCTTTCCTAAATTGGGTTAAGTCGGTAATGACACGAACGCTTGGTGGTAAGGCGTTCCAGCATCTTGTGGCGTAGAATATAAAAGATCTGCTTGCCGTTATCTGGGTGCATTTTGTTACAGCCTTAGGAAGTGTTAGTGTGTTTATAGCCGTCGGTCTTCTGGATCTAGTCGATGGAGTTACATGGATGAGATTTGAGAGTGAGGAGGATGAAAGTCCGTGGATGGCCTTAAAGGTCAGCAGTATGGTCTTTTAAGTGAGCCTACCATGTATGGGGATCCAGTGGAGTTGTTTTAATATAGGAGTCACGTGCTCAAATCTGGCGACTCCCTGAAGGACCCTAGCTGCGGTGTTCATAGCAAGTTGTAGAGGGTTAATAGTGGATTGAGGAAGGCCTTGTAGGATAGCGTTAGCAAAGTCGAAATGTGGTAGAATTAACGCCCGGTATATTGTCCTGTAGTCTTCTGGATCAAGTAAGGAGCGAAGATGCCTGAGAGAACGAATCTTGAAATAAACTGCTCTTACTACATTCTCTATGTGCACTTTCATATCAAGATGTTGATCCAGTGTGACCCCCAGATAACGAATTGTGGATTTTGTTTGCAGTTCTGCTTCTTTAACTCTTACATATGATGGTGGGGTGAAGTTGTGGTCCCTTGTAATGAATAGAACCTCTGTCTTCTTGTGTTCTGTTAGAATCCATAGAGATTCTACAGCAAATTTTGTTTCCTGCAAAACTTTAATCCTTTCTGACTCAACGCCCTCTCTAACATAGAGCGCAACACCTCCACCAATTTGATCAGTTCTATCATTACAATATACTTTGTATCCAGGTATCACAGTGTCCCACTGGTTATCCTCCTTCCACCATGTCTCTGAGATTGCAATCATATCTAACCTCTCATTTAGAGCTATATATTCTAACTCTCCCATCTTATTGTTTAGACTTCTAGCGTTTGCATACAAGCATTTTAGAGACTGTTTTTTCCTTATCGCTTCTCCGGGCCAGTCCAGGGAAGGTAGGGTTGTCAATCCCCTTTAGCAGCTGAGGACTGAAAGAAACTTCAAAACTTGCTGACAGGCTAAGACACTCCCTCTGACGTCAGTGTACCAGTCTTTTAGTCCTCAGCAGCTGGAGAGGATTGATGCTGACAGTGCTCCTACAGATTTGCAGTATTTTCTTATTTTGGTCTGCCTCAGATAGCTTTTTGGCTCTAGCAGGGCTGATAAGACGCTATATTTCTCTGTGCTGTTTCACTCTGAGTGCAGTCGGCAAGGTGTACATTTCTATTTACCCTCCGGCGTTCCTAGTAGACGACCCCTGCCTGTTTATTCTCGGCGGAGAAGTGTAGAGCCTGCCTTCTCTAGCGGGTCTCTCTAGCGTCGGTAGATTGGTCCTGGGAGCCCCAGTCACCCTCTACCTTCTCAGTCTGCTGCGTTGCCGCTACTCCCACTAGCAGCGGGGAAGCTCGGCTGCGCGTCCGTGCGGCTGCAATCTCCTCAGGTGAGCTCTGTGTTCGGGGACGCAACTGGTCGGTTCGGACGTTTTTTGCGGTGGCGAGCACTTTTTCACGTGCGTACTCCGGCGCGCGGGTTTCTTTTTGGGGTCCCTTTGGGATCGGGCTGTCTCTCGTGCTTGTGTGGCCTTGTTTTTTCCCGGCCTGTTTCACATGGAGGGAAAGATCTCTTCAGAGTCAGAGAGGCCTGTACTTGCCTCTGAAAAGGCGGGAACGGCGGCCATTTTGAATGAGCCGTCCATTTCGCCCGTGGGTCATCATAAGCCTGGGAAGCGCAAATCCAAATCTGCTAAGAAGGCTCCGTCCCTCTCTAAGCCTTCACAGAAGGTTCCTGAGCCTCAGGAAGGGCTGTCTGCCTTTTTTTCTCCAGAATTTATTTTGGCACTCCATAATGCCTTTTTATTAAAAGCTTCTCAGTCAGCCTCTCCTTCTACTGGTTCCTTTGAGCTCAGTCAGCCAGTCAGGGAGGCAGTGGACCCTGGGGAAGGTACTTCCCTGTCAGGGATGCAGGCTTAGTCCGGATTAGACCCGTTGGAGCCTCTGGTCAAGGACCATCAGTTTTTGGAGGACGGAGAGCTCTTCTCTGACCCTGGCTTAGACGTGGGGTCAGGGGAGCTTGTGGAAGGAGAGATCACTCCGAGCAACGATCCTAATGTTTTTAGGGTATTTCGGAAGGAGGAGCTGGGAGCGCTTATTTCTCAGTCTTTATCTGCTTTGAACCTGCTTCTTCCTTCTGTTTCTCAGGAACCTCTCAAAGATCCCTTGTTGCAGGGCTTTAAATCTGAACAACGCTGTTTTCCTGTGCACTGCATCATAAAGCAGATGATTGAGTCTGAGTGGGAGTGTCCGGAGGCCTCGATACGGGGTAGTCGGGCTCTGGCTCGTCTCTATCCAGTGCCTCAGGAGGAGAAGGATCTCTTAAAGATGCCTAAGGTGGATGTTTTAGTATCCGCAGTCACTAAGAAGACCACCATTCCGGTAGAGGGAGCGGCGGCTCTTAAATATCTACAGGAATCGGAAGCTGGAGGTTCTCCTCAAGCAAGCTTTTGATTCCAGCGCCCTTGCACTGCAGGCTTCCATTTGTGGGGCATATGTGTCCAGAGCTGCCATCCGTTGGATTCAGGGGGATACCTCTGCGGCTTCGCCAACTGCTTCTTCTCCGGAAGGGGCTAAATTGGAGTCGGCGGCGGCTTACCTAGCAGATGCCTTCTATGATTTGGTGAGAATTGCTGCGAAGTCCATGGCCTCGCTGGTGGCGGCTCGGCATTTTCTATGGCTGCGTACTTGGGCTGCTGACGTTTCATCCAAGTTGCGACTCAGCAAACTGCCCTATAAGGGTAAGTTGCTCTTTGGTGAGGCCTTGGAAAAGATTGTTAAGGACCTCGGGGACTCCAAGGGGGGTCGTTTGCCGGAGGATCGTCCTAAGGCGTCGAGAGGAGGTGCCGGTCAACGAGGTCAGGGTAGAGATTTTCGCCGGTTCTGCAGTGTTCGATTTGCTCCCTATCCCAGGAGCTGTTTCGGTGCTCGCGGTCAGTCCTTTCGCGGAGCCCGAGGGTTCGGTAGATCCTCTTTTACCACCCAGCAGACCTCTGCGAAGAAACCGCAATGATGGTTTGCTGGTCCAGGCCCCGATCCCTATCGGCGGCCGTCTACAGAACTTTTTCTCGGCCTGGACCGCTGTAACCTCGGACAAATGGGTATTAGAAATCATTCAGAAGGGCTATGCGCTAGATTTCGCTCACCACTTGGCGGACGCCTTTGTGATGTCTCCTTGTGCTTACGGTCCAAAGAAGGACATAGTGGCCGACACGCTGGCTCGGCTTTTGCAGCTCCAAGCAGTGGTTCCGGTTCCTCGCGACCAGTGCGGCTTCGGTCGGTACTCTATTTATTTTGTGGTACCCAAAAAGGAAGGATCTTTTCGGCCGATTCTGGATCTCAAGCATGTAAACCGTGCCTTAAAGGTTCCGCATTTCCAGATGGAGACGTTGCGGGCCGTTCTTCGAGCCGTGCAGCCGGGCGAATTCCTTTCGGCCATAGATCTCACGGAGGCTTATCTGCACATACCCATCAGGGCCGGTCACCAACGATTTTTAAGATTTGCCCTTCCGATGGGTCATTTCCAGTTTCGGGCATTGCCATTCGGTCTAGCGACTGCTCCTCAAACCTTCACGAAAGTAATGGTGGTAGTTGCGGCGGCCCTGCGGAAGGAAGGAATTCGGGTACATCCGTATCTCGACGATTGGCTGATCCGGGCGGAGTCTCCCTCTCGGCTTCGGTCGCGGCGACTGCCCGCGTGGTTCAGCTTCTGGAACAACTGGGTTGGGTCATCAACCATGCGAAGAGTCACTTGCAGCCGGTACAGCAGCTTGTGTATCTCGGAGCCCATTTCGACACGGCAAGCAGTTCGGTCTTCTTGCCCGAGAGCAGAGTGCAGAAGATTTTGGAGCAAGGGCGGGTTTTTTTGCAGGTTCCCGCTCCTTCGGCGTGGACCTATTTACAACTTTTGGGGTCCATGGTGGCAGCCTTAGATCTTGTCCCGTGGGCCAAAGCGCATATGCAGCCTCTGCAACAGGCATTGCTCTCCAGGTGGTCGCCTCAGCTTCACCCTCTCTCACGGCGGCTTGTCTGTCCGGAGCTGGTGCGTCAAAGTCTGTTCTGGTGGATGGATCCCACGCATCTACGAGCGGGGGTTCCTTTGCAAGATCCAGCATGGGTGCTGGTGACCACAGATGCCAGTCTCTCGGGCTGGGGTGCTCACTGTCTGTCTCAGATTACTCGGGGCACTTGGTCCGAAGAGGAGAGTTCTTGGTCGATCAATCGCTTGGAACTCCGAGCTGTGCGTCTCGCACTCCTTCATTTCGCACTCTTGGTCGAGGGGACGGCGGTTCGCGTTTTTTCCGACAATGCGGTGATGGTCTCCTATATCAATCGGCAGGGGGGCACTCGCTGTGCTCCGTTGCTCGCCGAATGTCAGGAATTAATGATTTGGGCAGAGAATCATCTGATAGCCTTGTCGGCGGCGCACGTGGCGGGCAAAGACAACGTGCAGGCCAATTATCTGAGTCGCCATGTCCTCGATCCCGGGGAATGGGAGTTGAACGTTGGGGGCAGCCGGTGATGGATCTCATGGCTACTTTCGCCAGTGCCAAAGCAACTCGGTTTTTCAGCAGGCGCAGAGAGCGCATGTCGGAGGAGCTGGACGTGTTAGTTCAGCCCTGGCCTGTTGTTCCGCTCCTGTACTTGTTTCCTCCGTGGCCGATGCTGGGTCGGATCATTCGGCGCATCGCCAAACACCCAGGTGTGGTGCTTCTGATTGCGCCGGATTGGCCTCGGCGTCCTTGGTATGCCGATCTGGTTCGGCTTTTGATAGATTCTCCTTGGCGACTTCCAGTCCGAGTCAATCTGTTGCATCAGGGTCCAATTCTCATGCCGCAGGTCGATCGCTTCTTGCTTACGGCTTGGCTCTTGAAGGGAATCGTTTGAGACGTAAAGGTTACTCAGATTCCGTAGTGGCTACTCTTCTATGTTCTAAACGCTCTGCCACTTCGCTAGCCTACGTTCGAATCTGGCGCGTTTTTGAGATTTGGTGCGCGCAGCGAGACTTTCGGCCGATGTCTACCACTTTACCGCATCTACTTTTGTTTCTTCAAGAGGGTTTGGATAAGGGCTTGGCTCTTAGCACGCTGAAGGTGCATTTGGCCGCTCTGTCTTGCTTCAGAGGCCCGGTGCAGCGTCACCGTCTCTCAGGACATCGGGATGTGCAACGTTTTTTTCGTGCTGCACGGCTTCTTCGGCCTCCGCGGCGTCCGGTGGTGCAGCCTTGGGATTTGAATGTGGTCTTGGAGGCGTTAGCATGTCAGCCGTTTGCCTCGGCTTCTTTGGAGCGTTTGAAGGAGTTCTCCTGGAAAACGGCTTTCCTCGTGGCCTTGTGTTCGGCTAGGAGAATTTCTGATTTGCAAGCGCTTTCTTGTCGAGAGCCCTATCTTCAGTTCTTACCGGAGAAAGTGCTCTTGCGTACTGTTCCTTCTTTTCTCCCTAAGGTGGTTTCCGCATTTCATGTTAATCAGTCTGTGGCGTTGCCCATTTTCTCAGACCTTTCGACTTCGCCGATGGATCGGGTTCTTCGAAATTTGGATCTGGGACGTGTCTTGAAGGGTTACCTTCGGGTCACTAAGTCTTTTCGTAAGTCCGATCGGTTGTTTGTGCTGTTTGCGGGATCCCGAAGAGGGCATGCGGCTTCGAAGTCCTCCATTGCTCGCTGGGTCAAGCACGCCATCGTGGCAGCGTATGAGGCTGGTGGGCAGGTTCCGCCTTCGGGACTCAAAGCTCACTCCACTCGTGCTCAGGCGACTTCCTGGGCGGAGTATGCCTTTGTTCCTCCAGTGGATATTTGCAGAGCGGCGACGTGGTCTTCACTTCATATCTTTGCCAGGCATTACCGGTTGGATGTGCACGCCAGAGAAGATGCGAAGGTGGGGGCTTCTGCCTTGATAGCAAGTCTTGCAGGGCCCTCCCGAGTTTAGGTACTGCTTTGGTACTGCCCTACCTTCCCTGGACTGGCCCGGAGAAGCGATAAGGAAGATGAAATTAGGCCTTACCTGCTAATTGTCTTTCCTTGAGCTCTCTCCGGGCCAGTCCAGGGCCCGCCCTTTACTTTCTCTTCTCTGTCTGTCACGTTTCCTGCCTCTAAGAGTGACAGCGAATCAGATTGCTAGGTAGACGTGACTTGGGTGCTCCTTTGCCTTCTCTGAGGAGGCGTTTGTTTCCTTCAGTTTGGGTTTTTGGTTTACATTTACTGCAAAAGTATAAAAAAAAAAAAATTTTGTAAAAGGGGACAGTCAGGGGGATTTTCCTCTTCGGCTGCGCCCTGTTGGCGTTTTATGGTGTTCTTCGGTACTGGGAAATGTGGAGTCTTATCACTGTTTTTAGGTGCCTGTTTGCTGCTTTGTCAAGAGAAGACTGGTACACTGACGTCAGAGGGAGTGTCTTAGCCTGTCAGCAAGTTTTGAAGTTTCTTTCAGTCCTCAGCTGCTAAAGGGGATTGACAACACTACCTTCCCTGGACTGGCCCGGAGAGAGCTCAAGGAAAGACAATTAGCAGGTAAGGCCTAATTTCATTTTATTAATATTAATCTGGCTATTGGTAGAAATGGGTAATTTGGGATCTTTAAGCTCTGTCTGCTCCATACTCGAGGGCATTTGGGCTACTTTACTCTTTTTTGGAACCTCACTGCTTTTGGTAGTATCCTTCAAGGATACCTTCTTCCGAACCATACGCTCTTGGGCGACTGTCGGCTTTCCCCTATTATTTAGTTTAAAAGCTGCTCTATCTCCTTTTTAAAGGTTAATGTCAGCAGTCTGGTTCCATCCTGGTTAAGGTGAAGCCCATCCCTTCGGAAGAGCCCCTTCTTTCCCCAGAATGTTCCCCAGTTCCTAACAAATCCAAAACCCTCATCCTTGCACCACTGTCTCATCCACGCGTTGAGACTCTGGAGCTCTGCCTGCCTTTTGGGTCCTGCACGTGGAACGGGAAGCATTTCGGAGAACGCTATCCTGGAAGTTCTGGATTTCAACTTCCTACCTTAAAACTTAAATTTAGCCTCCAGAACCTCCCTATCACATTTTCCTATGTCATTGATACCGACATGTACCAAGACAGCAGACTCCTCCCCAGCACTATCTAAGATCTTATTTAGGCGGCGTGTGAGGTCTGCTACCTTCACACCAGGCAGGCATGTACCAGGTGATCCTCACGTCCACCAGCCACCCAGCTATCTACATGCCTAATGATCGAATCACCAACTATAACAGCTGTCCTAACCCTCCCCTCATGGACACATGGCCCTGGAGAAACATCCTCAGTGCGAGAGGGTTTTACATCATCTGGAGGACAGGTCCTAGTTACAGGATCACGTCCTGCCACACCAGGGTGATGCTCTCCTGTCACGTGACCTCTCTCCTCCATGGCAACAGGGCTGCTGCCAGACTGGAGGTGGGACTTCAGGACTATATCCCTATAGGTCTCGTCCATGCACTTCTCTGTCTTTCTAAAGTCTTCCAGGTCTGCTACTCTAGCCTCTAGAGAACAGACTTGTTCCCTGAGAGCAAAGAGCTCCTTGCACTTAGTGCATACGTAAGACCTCTCACCAACTGGGAGAAAATCATACATGTGACACTCAATGCAAAAGACTGGAAAGCCCCCATCTCGCTGCTGGACTGCTGACTGCATCTTAGTTTAAAACTTGTGTTTAGGTCTTTAAATTCTGTACTTACTAAGGTTGGTGTAGATGCTTATACTAATAGAAGTGTATCTAATACCTCTAATATACCTTGTTCACCTGAAGCCTAATTAATCTCAGGTCTTCAATGTGTGACTGATTTGGATAAAGAGCTGCACCTGAGAGCAGCTCCCTTCCTCTAAGATGTGTAAGTACCTATAAAGCTACAATTACCCCAGGGGTAGGTGGGAGTTGGGGAGGGAGTCTGGGCAGACGGTGTCCTGAGCTTGAGGCATGGACTGCTATATCAGTGCTGTATTTGTGTTTTTTTTCCTGGCTTTGGTCTGCAGTCAGAGATGCAGATGTCCTACATGCAGTTGTGAGTCTGTTGCCTTGGCTCCGTTGCATGGCCCTATGGGACAGAGTCATTAATGTTCCCTACAGGAGTGGACATGTTTTCTTAACCTTTTATATATACCCTTGTTCTGACGCTTGTAAGGTAAGGTAGGGATGCTGTCCGGCTAATAATTCAAATGAAACTGTCTTGAAAAAAAATATATATTTTTTTCTATCGTGGGTCTCATTAGGATTGGGATGTTGGTCCCTCATGGCTACTACTACTATTAATCTGAGCCAGTTTTGGTGACATGCTGTTGATTGCTTACGCCTGCTCATTGGTATAGTGCTGCATGGTCTGCTCGGTGCAGTATATTCTTCTGCTGCTACTACTATTGATCATTTATATAGCGCTACAAGGTGTATGCAGCACTGCACAGCTACATGTAAAAGACTGTCCCTGCTCGTCAGAGCTTACAATACTTCTGGATGTACATTCCAGTCCCTGTTCAGCAGAGCTTATGCTCTATCCTATTAAAAAAAAAAAGCAGCAAAGAAAAAAGCAAAGGGAGAGACGAAACAAGAGAAATGGCTAGTCTGGGGACTGGAGTATGGCTCAAGACTTTTGAGCTGTGGACATGACCGCGAGGTGTTTACGGTCCAGTTGAGTCCACCTCTACTGCTCTGCGGACTCTGTTGCAGGTCTCTTATATGACCGGGGGCAGATTCTCTCCTTAATGACAGCTCTGCAGGCGGATGAGCTTGCACCGAAAATCTAGTGTTCCTTACAACTTGACCGCCTTTTTTAGGCAAGTGTGATGCTTCTTTCACCCTTCAATAACTGTCAACCGGTTGTTGGGGTGCTAAAGAAGGGAGACGTACCTTCCGTTAGAACTGTCTCAGGGTCTAGGGGGCCTAGCGGTGGATGTTCTCTTCCCTTTGCATTCCCCAGTGTTGCCTGTTGTCCTTTTTTCCCTGGGGAACGCAAGGGGAAGAGAGCATCCACCGCTAGGCCCCCTAGCCACTCTGAGACAGTTCTAACGGAAGGTACGTCTCCCTTCTTTAGCACCCCAACAACTGGTTGACACAGTTATTGAAGGGTGAAAGAACCAGCACTTCCCTGGTCAGATCATCTGGCAGTATTTTTCTTAGTTCTTTATTCTCCTGTGATTGTTCTTTTTGGTCATGGTCTGCCCCCCAACCGTGTCCCCAGCTAAATTCTCTCATAATATCTCCTCCTGTACTTTTGAATGCTTCCCCTCCCCTACTAATATTTTCCCTTCTAATTTATTTTCTCTTCCAGTGGATATCCAAGCTCAGCTGTCTGATACTCTTGATCGTATTGCCCCATTGTGTCCTTGTTATCATTTTTCTCTTCCCAAACATCCTTTGTATCATCATGGCCTCTTACTCCACCATCGTCAGCTTCACCGTGCCGAATGCCTCTGGAGAAAGTACCCTTCTCCTTTCTCTCTTCACCGATTCCAGTACTCCCATCAACATATCGCACTCGGGTTCATTCAGCAAAGAGGATATACTACTCTCATCTGATCACTTCGGGCCCAAATTCCACTCATCAATTGTACCCTGTCATAAATACACACTCTAGTCCCTCTACCCTAGCAACATCAGGCGCTCGATTCCCTCTGCCTTCACCATCTGCTCTTGCTGAGTACTTTCATGATAAAGTTCAATCCCTTCAGTCCAGTTTTGCTGACTGCCCCTCACCACTCAATTTTACACTCATCTGGTGAACCTGCTGCCCCCTGCTCTTTTCTGTCCCATTCTTGGGAATCGCTTTCACCTGTTTCTGCTCCTGAACTCTTCCTGTAAGACTACCTCTGTCGCTGATCCGATTCCCTCCTCATGCTTGTCCACTCCATCATTTGTTCGTCTTGTACTTATCCTGTCTTTGATAAATAACAGTCTATCCTCCGGTATATTTCCCTGCTCGTGGAAGTACACCGAGCCCCTCTGCGGATACTTCAATTCCTGCTAACCATCTTCCTGTCTCCACTTTACCTTTCCTTTTGAAGCTATTGGAAAAACTTGTCTTTTCACAGCTCTCCTCACACCTGGCCTTTGTTCATGCTTTTCATTCGCATCAGCCTGGTTTTTGTTCGGGTCACAGTACCGAATCTATCCTGCTTTTCCTCGCCAGTGAACTCTCTGTGTCGTGATCGGGGTGATATCTCGGTGTAGTTTGTCTGGATCTCTCTGCTGCTTTTGACTTTGTGGTTCACTCTATTCTTCTCTCCCGTCTTCATGAATTTGGCCTGTGCGGCGTGGTCCTAAAATGGTTTCACTCCTCTCTCTCACAGCGTTCTTTTTCAGTCATGATTGGTGATTCTTCCTACCCCTCTTTCTCTCTTCTCTGTGGTGTCCCTCAGGGCTCCGTGTTGGAGCCCCTCCTTTTCAATGTTTTCCTTATTCCTTTGATTCTCATTATTCAACAACATGGCATCTCATCTCACTTTTATGCTGATGACATCCTTCTAATTCATCATACCAATCCCATTGGCCCGCTTTGTCTCCATTAAATTCCTGCCTGTCCAGCATTTAATGATTTTCCGTAATTTTCTTTGCTTGAATCCTGCCAAATTTGCTGTGCTCTGGATCACTTTCAGTAAGCCCCTTCTCTTCTCACCCTTTCACTTCCTGGTTGTCCCATTCCTCTGGTAGATTCCATGTGCTACCTGGGTGGTGGTCTGGATCTTCACTATCCTTCAGGGCTCATATCACTTCAGTTGTCTGTTGTTTCTTCTTGCCATTTCATTGAATTCCTGCCGTTCGTCCCTTCCTTTCCTCCTTGTCCTTGGCTACCCTGCTTCTCTCCCTTGTCATATCCAGATTAGATTATTGTAATGTAATTTGCCTTGATCTTCCTCAGTCACAAATTCACCACTTACAGCTTATACAAAATACCGCCATCCGTATCTTGTCACACGCATCCTGGTTCGATCATGTTACCCCCGTTTGATTCATCACCATTTTATCCCTATAAAATCTCAGCTGCAGTTTAAATTTCTGACCTTAGTCCATTGCACATTACATTCTGGTGCTCCCCAATATCTATTTGATTTACTGCTTCTCCATTCTACTCACCGTTGCCTCCGTGATGTCCATGCAAACAGACTACATTTGCCATCTGTGATACAGGCTCACCTGGTTTCTACCCATTCCTCTGCCGCCTTTTTTCTTGCCGCTGCCTCATGGAATATGCTACCCCATGCCCTATGACTGTAACTCTCCTTTCCCAAATTTAAGACTCTGTTAAAAACGCATTTATTCAATCTAGCCTATGACATACCAGTTGCCTGACAATCCCTCCTTATCTGGCCTAACACTTTCTTTTCTGGTTTCTATTCCCCTTTCTACCCTAGTAAGTATGATTGAATCCCCTGTCCTGTCCAGACCATTGTAGTTCTTTTTTGATTTCTGATTTTCTTTTCTTTTATGTATTTTAAATGTTCACCACTCTGCTGTGTTTTTATTGAAGAGCGGTTAAGCAAATGAAATAAACCATAAATCATAGTGCGAGCTGCTCCTTTGGACCTGCCTGGTCACTTCAACCACGCTTTGGTGCATACTGGAATTGGTGGTATCATCAACGGTCTACAGGACCCTTGGGCATGTTGTTCATTGAGTAGGAAGGGAAAAAAAGGGGTCTTGAGGGAGGAAAAAGAGGTAGGGTGTGACCTCTTTGCTCACCTTAGTAATCATGAAGGGGGGTTCTGTTGATGTCCTCAACATGATGGCAGCCTAGTCGGCACGCCTCCCACTATTTGTAAGCATTAATCTCCAGGCACAAGCAGGAATGTAGTCTTCAAAATATGGGTGACGTTGGCACCGACGGAGCCCGTGCGGGAATGCTCACCAGCGTCATATAGGAAAGCCTTTGGGAGCATCCCACTGCGCCTGCGTAGCTGCCTTTCCACCTTTCCAACTCTCCCTCCTCAGTTTTTCTTTTTTCCATGGAGCCGACAGAGAGCAATTCCTGTCACTGCATAAAATGTACTACTTTTTGTGGTCGCGTCTGCCTTCCCGTCGATGCTAGCACTGGCATCGTCGGTGTTTCTTCTGTTTCTAATTTCTTTCTTTAAAAAAAAAACAAAACTTCTGTTTTTTTCCCCTGAGGGTACTTCACCCTCCAAGTGCTTAGGTGCCATTTTGGCCTTAGGCGCCCTTTTTCCTTTTAAAATGGATATACCAGCTAGTGGTTTCAAAAAGTGTTCCAAATGTAGCAGTACCATTTCTGCTACCGACACCCATGACTAGTGTCTCAAATGTTTGGGACCAGACCATCAGCTGTCGGAATGCCTTCTCTGCAGGAAGATGACAAAGAGGGTCCTGCAGAATAGAGCTGTGAAACTCGGCACCCTCTTTGCCACCGATACAATGTCGGTTGCATCAACATCGTCGAGAGCTTCATCTTCCTCCCATGGATCTCAGGTATAGAAACCCAAGTCTTCCTCGAAGGCTGGCCGGTCTTCCAAGGGTAAATCTCCTTCTAAGCATCGAGATGCCTTAGGCATTGCCCTGGAAGGGAATACACTGGCCAAACAACCCTGACGGGAGGTCCTTGCCTCCAAAGTGTTAACAGGGTCCCAGGATGCTCCCGAGGCCCCCTCCACCTCCGGAGAGCTCTTGGTGCCATGCTCAGGGGTCGTGGCCCGCTGTTTGAGTACCGATACCCAGGTATTGGCTGGCTCCATGGATCAATGTATCCTGGCCATTGAGTGCAGTTTAGCGGCATTGCTAGCAACTTTGGTACCGGTAAAGCCTCTGCAATCGGTTCCGCAGCCATCGGTACTGACACCGGTACCGAATGTGTCTGCATCGATCTTTATGCTGCTCTCCACGCTACCACCCATGCTGGCACTAGAATCAGTGTCCAGCATCGAGGGTCCGGTACCGAGGCATTCAGATGCCGATTTTGATTGGTACCGTAGACATGCTGAGCAGGAGCACCCAGCTTGCCGGTACTTCGAGTCCTCTGATTCAGACTCATTTGATGAATCGACCGGTACCCAGGAGATGGGAGCTGTTCCGGAAGATCCTTCTCCTTCCCCGCAATGCCATATGTCTCCTCTGGAGACCTCTCCATTACGGTGACCTCGGAGAAGTAACCGAGAGCTGAAGAGCTTGAAATTCTTCAGTATCCAGCAGCCCCAAAGGAGGCTGCTGCCCTCCCTATTCACCGGATACTGCATGACCTCATGCTTAGAATGTGGGAGACACCCTTAACTATCTCTCCATATTCTTGGAGGCTCGATACCATGTACCAGGTGCCGCAGTGTCCCGGTTTCCAGAAGATGCAGTTACCACACCACTCCATGGTGGTGGAATCAGCAATGTGTCGAATCAAAAGTGCCAAGACACATTCCTCAAATCCTCTGGGCCGAGAAGCGAGAACTCTCGATGCCTTCAGTCATCGATGTTTTCAAGCCTCCAAGCTATCGGCCAGAATAAGTTCTTACATAGTCTACATGGATATGTTCCTTCGAGAGGTTGCTAAGGATTTAGAACTAATGGCTCCTCTTCTCCCTGATGACAAGAACCTGACATTTGTAAAACATGCCCAGAATGTTTCCAAATTTATGAACAGGGCAACTTTTGACTGCTTTGAGTGTATTAGCAGAACTTCTGCTATTTTTATCGGTGCACGACGGATTGCTTGGTTACAAGCATCTAATCTTGAACAGTGGGTGCAAGATAAGCTGGGGAACATTCCTTGCACAAGGGAAAATCTTTTTGACAAGGATTGGTAGGACAATGCTTCTCATCTAGAATCCGAGAATACCACTCTCTAGAACCACTGCCAACCCAGCTAAGAAAAAGGCTATAAAGAAGCCTTTTTTCAACAAGAAAAAGAAGTTTTACCCTTCTTATACCCGCACTGTGCACTGTCCAGTCCATGCTTCCCAGAAGGGACAGCAGCAACCGATGCAACAAAGGAAGGTTCAGTCCCCCAGGGCTCAGCCAACTCAACAGACCCAGTCTCATCAAGGTCTTTGACTTCTTTCTAGGGAACTTAGCTGTCCAACCTCTGGAGATTCCAGATCCAGTCATTATTCCAGGCAGACTATGTCACTTTGCCCAAAGGTGGCACGAGATAGCATTGGACTCTCTCCATAGTAGCAGAGGGGTACAAACTTCACTTCCAAAGTATGCCCCCTCAATCTACTGCAAGAGAGTTCAGCTCTCGGCCTCCTCTCACCACTCTCCTCTCTTGTTTCACGAGATTACCACCCTTCTCGCACAGGGTGCGATAGAGAAAGTGCCACTCTCTCAACAAGGCCTGTGCTTCTACTTCCCTTGCTTCCTTATTCCAAAGAAGACAGGAGAATACAGGCTCATCCTGGACCTCAGAGAATTGAACAAGTATCTGCTCTGAGAGAAATCCAAGATGATATCTCTTGGAACTCTTCTCCCTTATCTCCAGAGTCAGGATTGGCTATTTTATTTATTTATTTAGACAGTTTTGTATACCGCCTTATCCTTCAATCAAAGCATCTCTAGACCTAAAAGATGCATATACACAATCCTTATCCACAAAGAACACAGGAGGTTTCTACAGTTCCTCTTTCAGGGAAGACATTACCAATACAGGATTCTACCCTTCGGCCTGGCCTCTGCCCCAAGAGTCTTTACAAAATGCATGGCAGTAGTGGCTGCATTCCTAAGATCTCTAGGGATATTTGTCTTCCCTTACTTAGATGACTGGCTCCTCCAAGCAGCAGCAGCTCTAGAGGCCAGCTCTTCTCTTTCCCACATAATGCAGGTTCTTCAACACTTGGGATTTGTAATAAATCTTCCAAAATCCCTACTCACCCTTTCTCAAACCTTAGAGTTCATAGGGGCTCTCTTAGACATGCAGCATTCAAGGGCTTTTCTACCACAGGCCCGCTGCACTCGAATAGTTCAACTAGCTTCTCAGGCATATATGAGATCTTTCCTAACTGCTTGAGAAATGCTTCAACTGCTGGGCCATATGGCTTCCACTGTAAATGTGGTTCCCTATGCTCGTCTGCATATGCAATTCTACAAGGAGCTGCCAGGAGTGATCATGTAACACCAATCCTCAAACAGCTTCACTGGCTCCCGATACAAGGCAGACTCGAATTCAAAACCCTAGTCCTAACATACAAGGCCATCCACGGTGTATCTGCAAACGCAATAATTGATCTCACACAAACACTACCACCAACAAGATCCAGAAGACATATAGCAATAAACACCCTAATAATACCGAAGGCCATAACAACGTGTAGCCGATCAACAGCGAACAGAGCCTTCATGTTCTGTGCCCCAAAACACTGGAACTCCCTACCACCCGAAATTCGTGCCATAACTAACATATGCCAATTCAGAAAGACCCTCAAGCATAACTTATTCATCAAATACTACCCTACATAAAGCTTCCCCTCAAGCATAACCTAATCAAGAATTATTACCCTACATAAATTCAAAATATTCACCTCAATATTAACCACTTTGCCTCCTTTCACAACCCCACAAGCAACGTCTCATAAATCCCTTTCATGTTATCAAAATTAACAGACCAACATTCTATGTATATAGTTTTACCCCCATATTATTCAAGTTTATCGAATCCAAGTTTATCGTCCTGTTTTATGTAAAACCGAGCAGCCTGTTGTTCTGGTCTTTGGTTATCTGTGAACCGCGCTGATTGTAAATAGCGCGGTATATAATAAACTGTAATAAATAAATAAATAAATAAATATGCGTGCAGCTCAATGGATGCTGGCTTCGCAGTGGACTCAAGCATCCGGTTCTCTGGGGGACAGAATCATGATTTCTGTACTTCTCATTCCGTCTCTCCAATGGTGGCAATCACCAGAAAACCTTCTCGTAGGGTCACCTTTTTAAATGTCACCACACCAATCTACCCTGACGACGGATGCCTCCAAATTGGATTGGGGAGCTCATCTGGACAATCTCTTCACTCAGGTGTTTGGACTCATCAAGAGGAACAACTTCACATAAATCTATTGGAACTCAGAGCCATCCACAATGCTCTCAGGTTGTTCCAAGACCACCTTCACTCCCACACAGTTCTAGTCCAGATGGACAATCAGGTAGCCATGTTCTTTGTGAACAAACAAGGTGGAACAGGTTCTCAAGCGTTGTGCAACGAAGCCCTACATCTATGGTCTTTCACCATATGCCATCAGATTCATCTACTAGCAGTATATCTCCCCGGGAAACAAAATCTCCTGGCAGACAAACTCAGTTGAGTCCTACTGACTCAAGAGTGGTCTCTCCATGCGGACCAGATTGCTCAAATTTTTCATATCTGATTCCCCAGATATGAAAAATTCTGTTTGCAAGTCCTCAGAATGCCAAACTTCCCCGCTTCTGTTCCAGAACCCCTGCTCAGAATTCTGTTTGCAAGTCCTCAGAATGCCAAGAATTCTTTTAAAGCTATAGTAGAAACGGTTTGATAAAGGTCATTGATGCTAATGGACACAAGAGTTGGACACTAATAAAGTCTCAAAAATAAGTGCCACTAAGTCTGAGACCTTTATAATGTAAAGCAACAACCATAAGAGTGAAATTCTTTGGAAATGATCCAGACATCTTGACATAAGATTTGAGTGATTTTTTTTTTAAATCTTTGACAAAGATAACACTCAGAAAAATAGACCATTAAGAGTTGCTTTTTGGGGTTTAGGCAGCTCCTGCCCTCCGACCCTTCTGTGTTCAGGCTTACGGCGTGCTGGTTTCATCGGGCTCAGGGGTCCTACTGTGGTCTGTTGTCACACACTCAATTGCTGCTGCTAGTGACTCCCAATGAGGGAGCACTGTTTTTGCTATGGGCTTTCGGTAGCCTGTAGCTGGGGAGTCCCTTATGTGAGAACTCACTTCCTGCTTGTTCTCGGAGAAAGCGTAGTTTCTCCAGGACCAAGCAGGAAGTCAGTCCTCACATATGGGTGTCATCGGCGCCGATGAAGCCCCAGCGGAGCATTTCCCCAGCTTTCCATGAAAGCCTTTGGGAATGCTGGCACGCATGCGCGGTTCCCTTCCCGCCTAAAGGTGCCATCTTACCTCAGTCTCTTCTTTTCTGAGAAGCCCACCGGACTTGTGTCCTGTTCTCCCGGATAAAAGTGATTTTTTCTTCGGCGATTTTTCGCTCTTTTTCTCCGGTTCGACGCCGGTTCCCCTCCCGCCGGGTTCAGTACACCGGTATCAAGCCCGCTTATTTCTTTTTCGTTTTTTGCCCTTCGTGGCTGGCGTTCGCGCCCCTTTTTTCATTTTTCCCTGGAAGGCCGGTCTTTTGACCTCGCAGGAGCTCTTTTTTCCCCGATGGCTTCTAGTGGTTTTAAAAAGTGTGATCAGTGTAAGAAACTTATGTCTCTCACCGACACACACGACTGCTGCCTTCGGAGCCTCGGCCCTGACCACGACCCCAAGTCGTGTGTGCCATGTGGGAAGATGTCTTCCAAGGCACTCAAAAGTCAACAGCATCAGGAGAGGTTTTTCTCGGACTCTGCCTCCGGCCCGGCCCGGAACTCATCTGAGGCCTCAACATCTCGGGATTCCGATCCCGAGCGCCGTCGAAGCTCCTTGGACAGGGGGTCCCCCGACCGGGAATGCAAGAGGAAGAAGCGGCTCGCGAGGGCAGCGTCAGAGGAGGTCCCTGGTCCCTCGAGGGCCAGGTCTAAGACCCCCGACCGCCGCCCCGGGCCCGTGGACCAAGAGAAGCCTGCCAAAGTTCTTTGCGTGGAGCCGGAGTCTGCTGAACACGTAAGCCCCGTAGTCCTCGTGGACTCTCCTCCCAGAGAGCCGACGTCAGGCCCGGCGCCGCCGTGGCCCGAGTCGGTAGCTGCTGCGTCTCCCGAGCTGAGTCTCAGGATGACAGCCTTGGCGTGCAGATTGTCTGCCTTCATGGAGCAGCAGCGGGCACTGATGGCCAGCCTGTCTGGTGCATCTGCCCCGACCACCGGGACGTCGACTTCGAAGTCAACCCCGGAGACCGAGCCGATACTCGAGACCCTCGTGGCTCGAAGTCATCCTCGGTCGAGGTCTCCCTCGACCTCCTGTTCGGGACTAAGGGTGTCGACGCCGGTGCCCCCGGCATCGGGACGGGTTCCTCAGGGCCCCGCGGGGTCGGACCCTGACTCCTCCTCGGATGAGTCCGCCTGGGAGATGGAGGATGAGGAGTCTCCCGATACTTTTAAGACTCGGTGCGTCCCGTCGGACTCACCGCAGTCTGAGTCCCGGAGTAGATCCCCTCTGGAGGACACTAGGTTCTCGGAATTCGTCCGGGATATGGCCGCTGCCTTGGCTATCCCTGCCGATCCCGAGGAAGAGCCTCGAGCCGAGGAGCTCGATGCTCTATAGTACGACTCTCCTCCGAAGGAGGCCTTTACTGTCCTGGTTCCTCTGATGCTAGAACGGCTCCTCTTCCGGATGTGGGAGGCACCGGCCTCTGCGCCGGTTTTGAGCAAGCGAGTTGATTCCATCTATCGACTCCGCAAAAGCACTGGTTTCCAGAAAGCACAGCTACCACACCATTCCATGGTTGTGGAATCGGCCATGCATCGTCTGAAGAGCCAGAAGATGCACTCCGCGGTGCCCCCCGGCAGGGAGGCACACAACCTCGATGGCTTCAGTAGAAAGTGCTTCCAGGGGTCTATGCTTGCTTGCCGTGTCCAGTCTTACCAGCTGTACATGGGCATGTACTTGCGAGACCTGGCCAAGGAATTGGCTGGATTCTCTGCTGGTCTCTCCGGGGAACCCTTGCAGAGATTTAAGACCTTGTCCTCGGGGATTCGGGAATGCTCAAAGTTCATTTCCTGCGCCGCCTACGATGGCTTCGAGGCTTCGGCCCGAGTTGCGGCTGCCGGCATCGCAGCTCGACGCCAGGTGTGGCTGCAGTCATCGGACCTCGAGCCATGGGTTCAGGACAAGATGGTCGATGTCCCCCGCCGAGGTGAGAACCTTTTTGGCAAACCCGTGACCGAGAAGGCCGCTCAGCTCGAGACCGAGCACCTTATCTGGACAAGGCTGTCAAGGAAGACCTCTGCCCCTTCACATAAAAAGAAGGGCTCGGGTAAAAAGTCCTTTTACCCGAGGAAGGGCACTGCCTACAAACAGTACCCTCAGTATCAGGCTGCCCAAGCTGCCCCCCAGGGTCAGCAAGCCAAGGGCCAGGGTAATGGGCCCCGTAGGCAGAGGACCCCCAAGCCTTCTGCCCCTGCTTCCACTCAGCAGGGTGGGGTTTTTTGACTCCTTGAGCGTAGCCACTCCATCCCTGCTTTCCCAGCCCTGCACAGGCGGTCGCCTTGTACTCTTTGCCCACCAGTGGCCTCTCATTACCACCAACAGTTGGGTGCTGGACATAGTCCGAAAGGGCTATGCCCTGCATTTTCATCAACTGCCTCCTCCTTACTTCCCAGGGGAACCCTTGAGGCCTCCCCTGCACACAGACCTTCTCCTTCGAGAGCTCCAAGTTCTGTTGGTGGACAGGGCGGTGGAGCCTGTGCCTCCCCACTTGCAAGGTCACGGATTCTACTCCAGGTATTTCCTGGTACCCAAAAGGACCGGTGGCCTTCGACCCATTCTGGACCTCAGGAACCTCAACAAGTTCCTAGAGAAAGAAAAGTTGAAGAAGCTTACTCTTGGAACACTTCTGCCCTACCTCCAGCAGGGAGATTGGCTATGCTCCTTAGATCTAAAGGATGCGTACACTCACATCCTCATTCATCCAGACCACAGAAAGTACCTCAGGTTCATTGTGGGAGGAAACCATTATTAGTACAGAGTACTACCTTTTGGCCTGACCTCCGCTCCCAGAGTCCTTACCAAGTGCCTGGCAGTGGTTGCGGCCTACCTGAGAAATCAAGGCATCTTTGTCTTTCCCTATCTGGACGACTGGCTCATCAGGGGTCAGACGTCCCTGGAGGCCAGACAAGCCACCCTCAGAACCATTGCTCTGCTTCAAAACGTGGGCTTTGTCATAAACCTTGTAAAGTCCACTTTGCTCCCCTCCCAGAACTTGGAGTTCATAGGGGCAAGGTTGGATTCTCAACTGGCAAAGGCATTCTTGCCAGAAGACAGAGCTCTAAGACTGATGGACGTGGCCAGACATTTTCTAAACAGGTCCCTGGTCTCCGCCAGACTCTGCCTCAGGCTTCTGGGCCACATGGCTTCGACAGTGCATGTGACTTCCAATGCCAGGTTTCATATGAGGCCTGCTCAGTGGTGCCTTCGGAATCAGTGGTCTCAGGCCACAGGCCGCCTAAGAGACAGGATAAGGGTGTCCAGACCCCTTTTGGCCTCCCTCAGCTGGTGGCTACATCCACCCAATCTGCAGAAGGGGATGCCCTTCCAAATGCCAGAATACTTGGTGGTCCTCACCACCAACGCCTCTCTACAGGGCTGGGGTGCTCATTGTCTGGACAAGTGCACTCAAGGCCTCTGGTCTCCCTAGGAGGCAGCCCAACAGATCAATCTCCTAGAACTTCGAGCTATCCGCTTAGCTCTCAAGGCTTTTTCTCCGGCCCTAGCTCACCGCTCAGTCTTGATTCAAACAGACAACCAGGTAGCCATGTTTTATGTGAACAAACAGGGCGGGACTGGGTCAAAGCTCCTTTGTCGGGAGACTCAAGACCTTGGTTCCTTTGCCCTAAAGCACAACATGCTTCTCAAGGCGGTGTACCTTCCAGTCCAGGAGAACTGCCTGGCCGACCGGTTGAGCAGAATTCTGCAGCCCCACGAGTGGCAGCTGCATCCCTTGGTCATTCAGAAGATCTTCCTGAAGTGGGGTCTCCCTTGGATAGATCTCTTTGCCAGTCCACTGAACAAGCAACTGCCCAAGTTCTGCTCCAGGCATCCGCATCCTTTGAGGATAGCACCAAATGCTTTTCTGATGTCCTGGTCTTAGGGCCTCCTGTATGCGTTTCCTCCCACGCCCTTGGTGGCCCGAACTCTTTTCAAGACTCTTCAGGATAAGGCCTCGGTCCTGCTGGTAGCTCCCAGGTGGCCGAGGCAGCCTTGGTTTCCACTTCTGCTTCAGCTGGCAGTGGATTCCCCACTGCCTCTGGGGTTGCAGCCCGACCTTCTCTCACAGGAGCAGGGTTCCCTTCTGCACCCCAATCTCAAAGCTCTCAATTTGATGGCCTGGAGGCTGCAAGGGTAGTTTTGGCTCCCTGGGGCCTGCCTCAGGAAGTTGAGGAGGTTGTCCTAGCCTCTAGGAAACAGTCCACTAGGAAAACCTATGCCCTCAAATGGAAGAGGTTTTCTGTGGTGTCAGCTACATACAGAGGATCCTTTCTCCTGTACTGTGCCAGTAGTGCTTCAGTACTTGCTGCACTTATCAAATCAGGGACTTAAGTCCAATTCTGTTCGGGTCCACCTCTCAGCTCTAGCAGCTCACCACTCGTTGGTGGAGGGGCATTCTCTATCAGGTCACCCCTTGGTGTCCCGCTTTCTTAGGGGCTTTCTTTTGCTTAAGCCCCCATCCGTCGTCCTGCTCCTGAGTGGGAGCTGAATGTGGTCTTGCAACAACTGACTCGCCCACCCTTTGAGCCGATGGCTACTTGCCCTCTACGCTTCCTTTCCTGGAAGACTCTCTTCCTGATAGCCCTCACCTCGGCTAGGCGGGTGAGTGAGCTTCAGGCCCTGGTCTGTGACAGGCCTTACACCAGGATTTGTAGGAACAGGGTAGTCCTTAGGACTCATCCAAAGTTCCTCTCCTCTTTCCACCTCAACCAGGAGGTGGTTCTTCCAACATTCTTCCCTAGGCCTCATGCTAGCCAGGCTGAAGCAGTCCTGCATACCCTGGACTGTAGGAGGGCCTTATCCTTCTACCTTGACCGTACGCAGGAGCATAGAAGGGCTACTCAGCTCTTCGTATCCTTTGACCCCAATAAGTTGGGGTTGGCTGTGTCCAAGCATACCTTGTCCATCTGGGTGGCTGACTGTATCACCTGGGCTTACAAGGCAGCTGACCTTCCTTTGCAGGGTAGGGTCACGGCCCATCGTGTCAGGGCAATGGCTGCCTCAGTGGCTCATCTCCGCTCTGTGCCCTTGGTAGACATCTGCAGGGCTGCAACTTGGTCTTCAAGCCAGACTTTTGCAGCCCATTACTGTCTGGAGAGGGAGTCACATAGGGACAGTGCTTTTGGCCAAGCAGTACTCCGGAATCTCTTTGAGGTTTAGGCAACTCCTGCCCTCTGTTGGGCTACCGGTGGGGGTTGTGTCCTTGAAAAGCTTTTTCTCTGATGCTGTGACTAGAGGGAGTTCTATTGTGCAGCCTGGGTTCCTGGTAGCCCAGAGCTAGGGAGTCACCCATATGTGAGGACTGACTTCCTGCTTGGTCCTGGAGAAAGAGTAGTTACTCACCTGTAACAGGTGTTCTCCAGGAGCAGCAGGAATCAGTCCTCACAACCCTCCCTCCTCCCCTTGGAGTTGCAGTTGTCCATAGTTTGTTTTTACATTTTTGTGTGCTGTTCTTAGCTATGTCATTTGACTGAGGTAAGATGGCACCTTTAGGCGGGAAGGGAACCGCGCATGCGTGCCAGCATTCCCAAAGGCTTTCATGGAAAGCTGGGGAAATGCTACGCTGGGGCTTCATCGGCGCCGATGACACCCATATGTGAGGACTGATTCTTGCTGCTCCTGGAGAACACCTGTTACAGGTGAGTAACTACTCTTACTCACCTGTAACAGGTGTTCTCCGGGGACAGCAGGAATCAGTCCTCACAACCCTCCGTCTTCCCCTTGGGGTTGCTCCTTTACCATCTTTTATTTTTGCCATCTTTTAGCTGTCTCATCTGACTGAGCAAGATGGTACCCTTGGGCGGGAAGGGAACCATGCATGCGTGGTGGCATCTCCCAAAGGCTTTCTTTGAAAGCTGGGGGGATGCTTCCGTGAGGGCTCCATCGGTGCCGACATCACCCATATGTGGGGACTGATTCCTGCTGTTCCCGGAGAACACCTGTTACAGGTGAGTAACTTTGCTATATGTTGAAATCCTCTTATCAGTCTGCAGTGGCAGCCCGGAAAACAAATATGATGCTAAGAGTTATAAGGAAAGGAATGTCGAATAAAACAAAGGATATCATAATGCCTCTCTATCCCTCCATGTTGTGACCACACCTTGAATATTGTGTGCCGTTCTAGTTGCAGTATCTAAAAACGGATATAGCAGAATTAGAAATAGTACAGAGAAGCATGACTAAACTGGTAAAGGTGATGGAAGGATACGCCTAAGAGTAAAAGCTTAAAAGGTTTTGGCTCGCAGCTTGAAAAGAAGGCGGCTAAGGGGAGATATAATAGAAGTCTATAAAATAATGAATGGGATAGAACAGGTAAACATAGATTATTTGTTTACTTGTTCAAGAAGCAGAAAGATGAGGGGACACGCAATGAGGCCACAATGTAGCACATTTAAGACTAAGCAGAGAAAATATTTTTTCACTATATGCATAATCAAAGCCTAGGATTTATTGCTGGGGGATGCAGTAAAAGCAGAGTTTAAAAGAGATATGTTTAAGTTCCTGGAGGAAAAGTCCCTAAATCATTATTAAAGAGGACTTGGGAAATCCCTGCTTACTCCTTAAATAAGCAGCATCGAATCTGTCTACCTTCCGGACACCTGATAGGTACTTGTGAACTGGATTGACCACAATTCTGGGCTAGGTGGACCTTTGGTCTGACCCGGTATGACATTTAAGTACAACGTCCTGGCACCAAGGGATTTTAATTATCTGTTTTACACTAAATCCTAGAAGGATTACAGCAGAAACATACATAAAATTAAACATGACTCAAAACATAAAACAAAACTAATCTCAAAAACATATCATCCTGCTTTTTTATTGAATATGTATTTAAATGCCTGACATTACACGCTCAAAGCCTAACATACACAACTTGCTGGAAAGGTCTGCCAAAACAAATGCGTTCACTTTTTTATGAAATACCAATATATCAGACGTATTAATTAGTTCTGTGGGTAAACCATTCCAAAGTCGTGGAGCAGCCATAGAAAACATTCTGTTGCAAAATACCTGAAAATGAACACGCCAAAACAAAGGAACATTTAAGAGTAAAGTCTCATGAGAGCGTAAGACACAAGGAGGACAATAAACTCACAAAGCTGCAGACAAACTAAGTGGAGCCTTAAGATTTAAAAACTTGAATACTAACATAATCATTTTTATATAATTTGTGACTTAATTTGCAACCAGTGTAAATTATATAAGTTGGTAGAAATATGCTCAAATCTCTTTCTATTAGCAATCAAGCGTGCTGCTGCATTTTGTATAGATTGCAGGGGCTGAGTAACATAAGACGGGAGTCCAAGAAAAGAGACTATTGCAGTAATCTAATGATGACAGAGCCAACATTTGAACTACAGTGCAAAGATTCTCAGAAGACAGAAAACGCTTAAGCATACGGATCATGTTAAGTTTATAGAAACTACTACTACTGATTATTTGTATAGTGCTACAAGGCGTATGCCGCACTTTACAGACACATGTAAAAGACTGTCCCTGCTTGTCAGAGCTTACAGTCGTGTCAAGACAGACAACACAACAGCTGAGGAAAAGGATGCATCTAGGGGGATGGTAAGAAAACACATAGGAGACTAAGCGGATCACGTTCCAAAAGCGGCCTCAAAGGTAAGTTTTCAGCCTGGATTTGAAAAGAGCCAGAGATGAAGCCTGATGTGCAGAGTCAGGTAGCTTGTTCCAGGCATAAGGAACAGCAAGATGGAAGGATTGAAGTCTGGAGATGGCAGTAGAAGAGAAAGGTACAGATAGAAGGGGGTCTGCCAGAAGACCAGAGTTCCAGAGGAGAGGTGTAGGGAGAGATACGAGAGGAAAGGTAGTGAGGAGCAGCAGAATGAGTGCACTTATAGGTCAATAGGAGAAGTTTGAACTGAATATGGAAGCAGATAGGGAGCCAATGAAGCGACTTGAGAAGATGGGTTATATGAGCATATCGAGACTGGTGGAAGATTAACAGCTTTGACTTTTTGAATATGAACTTGAATATTCAATTGAGTATCTAACACAACTCCTAAATCTCAGGCCTGAAATCACACCGGTAACACACAATCCCCAACACTCATGTTCGTAGACATAAGTAGAAACAGAATATCTGTTTTGCTCACATTCAATGCCAATCTATTATGTGTCAACCAAGATTTTAAAGTGGTGATACATAAACGTACATGCTGCAATGTGACATCCGTTGAGGAAGAAATAGGAACAACAAACTGACTATCATCTGCATAAATCCTATACACAATATCCAACCCATTGAAAACCCTACAAATGGGGGCAATATAGATATTAAACACTATTGAAGAAAGAGCCGACCCTTGTAGCGTACCGGTTCCTCTTTCCGCCCCTGAGCCAGCGTGCCTCGGTGTTGCTCCTTGGATTAATTTTCTTGTTTTTTCTCGAGGCATCCCTTGACCGGCGCTTCACGTCCTTTATTGGCCAGTAGGCCTTGGACCCTTGTATGGGTTCAAGGACCCATTTTTCCCCATGGCATCCAGTGACTTTAAAAAATGTGATCAGTGCAGTAATTGATGTCCCTCAGTGACCTACATGACTGCTGCCTCCGCTTTTTCGGGCCAGGCTGTGACCTTTGCAAGTCCATTCCGTAAAGGCCATAAAGAGCCATCAGTTGCAGCAGGAGAAGTTGTTCCATATATCCGACTCTGCGCCAAAGTCCCCGGCGACACCCCTTCTGGTACCTTGGTGCCCCATGATGCCTAGGCCGCCTCAGGGCCTCGCAGCCACAGCTACTCTGAGAACAACTCCCCAGAGGTGGAATGTAAGAAGAGCTCAAAAACCTCGAATGCTGCCTCTGAGGACGGGTCTGGAAAAGTGGATAAATCCCTAGCGTAAGTGAGTCCGAGAGGTCGGAGCAGGAGCGACCTCACAAGCTGCCCTGGAATGAGTTATCTGCATTGGGCGACTGCCTCGGACTCCCCCTCAATGAAACCGATGCTGGGCCCAAAGTCATTGGTGCCCACGTTGAAGGCTGCGGGGCAATCTGGCATGGAGACAAGAATGGCAGCCTTGGAGTGCAGTATCACTGCCCACCTGGCAAAGCAGCAGGCATTGATATCCAGTTCCTCCAGTTCATCTGTCCCAACAACCGGACTCTCAAACTCGAGGGTTTCTCCGGTCGTCGAGCCGATCCTTGAGAGCCATCTGCCTTGAGAGACCCATTGGCATCGAACGTAGTCTCAATCCCATTCCTTGGGACACCGGTCCTCTCCGGCGAGTACACATGGCTCGGACTGCAGGTCCCCTGGGAGTTGCGTGCTTTCAGGCTTGGGGCCCGACCAGGGGGGCTGCAGAGCCTTGGATTCTTCCTCTGACTTCGAATCAGAGGAAGGCCAAGGACAAGGAGTCCCCGGACACCTGGCGACACCATTGCTCTGACGCTGTTCCCTGCTCCTCATCTTTGTGTGGAACCTGGCAAAGGTGCTTGCATTTGAGAATGAAGTGGAGGAGGCCCCCCCGCGCGGAGGGAAACTGTCCCTCTGATCCTCGAGCGCTGCTTCCTCCTCCATATGTGGGAAACATCTGCGACGGTACCCATTGTGAGCAAACGGCTCAACTCCATGTACCAAGTCCGCTGAAGCCTGGGATTCCAAAAAACCCAGCTCCTTCACAATTCTATGGTCATCGAGTCGGCCATGCGGTGACTCAAGAGCCAAATGACTCATTCTTCGGTGCTGTCGAGTAGGGATGCCTGGACCTTGGACACCCTCAGCCCGAAATGCTACCAGGGCTCGATACTGGTTTGCCGAGTCCAGTCCTACCAGTTGTACATCGGCATGTTCCTAAAGGAAATGGTGAGGAAGCTCATCAGTTTTTCTGCATACCTCATTGGGGAACCTCTTCAGCTTTTCAAGTCACTGGCCTCGGCAGTTAAGGAATGCTCGAAGTTCCTGTCTCGAGCAGCATACAATGCCTTCGAATCCTCAGCCAGAGTGGTGCCACGGGTATTGGGGACACTAGGCATGACTGCAGTCATCTGACCTCGAGCAGTAGGTCCAGGACAAACTCATTGATGTCCCTTGCACTGGAGAGAACCTCTTTGGAAAACCCATGTCAGACAAGGCTGCTGAGATAGAGACTGAGTTCCTGACCAGGACCAGACTCTCGAAGACGACCTCGGTGCACCCCCGCAAGAAGGCCCTGGGAAGAAGCCTTTCTTCCCGAGAAAGAAGGGGATGTTTGGTAATGCCCCACGGTACCAGGCCTTCTCTGCCCCACAGCAGGGGCAACAGTTCAAGGGCAAGGGCTCGTCCTCCGCAAGCCTAAGACCCCTTAGACACAGGCACTGACACCGACCCAGCCTGGAGGGAGCTTTTGACTCTTGGGGTATTGCCTCCACTACCTCAGGAGGCCTTCAGCAGCCCATAGGGGGTGTCTGGCCCTGTTTGCCCACATGTGGTCCTCCATCACCACTGACTCCTGGGTGCGGCAAGAGTCAAGGAGGGATATCTCCTCCACCTGCAACAGATGCTACCCTATTCTTCCCTGGAGAACCTGTAAGGCCTCTCTTTCACCAAACTCTGCTCCTCACCGAGTCGCAGGCCTCCTCACGGACAGGGCGGTGGAGCCAGTGCCCATACACCTCTGGGGCAAAGGCTTCTACTCCAGATATTTCCTCATTCCCAAGTGGACAGGGGGGCTCAGGCCCATCTTGGACCTACAGGACTTGTACAGATTTCTGGTGAGGGAGAAGTTCTAGATGCTCTCCCTTGGAACACTGCTGCCTTATCTCCAGCAGAGAGACTGACTATGCTCCTTAGACCTGAAGGATGCTTATACACACATCCTGATCTATCCCACCCACCGACAATACCTCTGGTTCATGGTGGGAGGGGGTCACTACCAGTATAGTGGCGCCTGGACCCCAGCGTGGCCTCCCGGCTTTTCTGTCTCTGTGGCATCCCCCTAGTGGACCAGATCACCAGCCCGGACAACACGCAGTTGCCCTGTCAGCCGCACCCATCCCAGGTGGCAGCGGATGCATTCTTCATCCCATTGATGGAAGGCCTCCTTCATCCCATTGATGGAAGGCCTTCTCTGCGCTTTCCTGCTGACACTGCTGGTTGCCAAGACCAACTTCAACGTCCAGCGCAACAGGGCATCACTGATTCTGGTGGTCCCGGCAATCCTCGTTCCCACTGCTTCTCTGTCTGTCGGCAATGCCTCCTATTCCCCTGGGCTGTGCCCCAGGACTACTCTCACGGGAGAAGGGCTTTCTCCTGCACCCCAACCTGGAGTCCTGTCGCTCATGGCTTGGCTGCTGAAAGGGTAGCGCTATCTCCCTTCAACTTCCCACATGACATGGAGGAGGTCCTTCTGGCGTCGCGTAATGCCTCCATGAGAAGGGCTTATGCCTTCACATGGTGTCGATTTTCGGTGTGTGCGCTGAGAGGCAGGCGAGCCAATTCTCCTGCTTGGTGAAGCTGGTGCTCCAGTACCTATTCCATATGTCCCAGGTGGGACTGAGTCAGAGTGCACCTGAGTGCTATTGCGACACACCACCATACTGTTGAGGGTAAGCCCCTCTCGACTCAGCTTCTTATCTCTCATCTCCTATGTTGTCTAAGCTCCCCTGTACACCCAGCAATGGCTGAGTTGGATCTCAGTGTGGCGCTCTCACAGCTCACTAAACCGTTGTTTGAGCCCTTGGCTACCCGCCACCTTCGGTACCTCTCCTGGAAGGTTGTCTTTCTCGTGGCACTCACGTCGGTTCGCAGGGTCAGCGAGCTCCTGACTCTGATGGCATAGTCATCCTACGTGAGGTTCTACAAGAATAGGGTGTTGCTCCGAACACAACCCAGGTTTCTGCCAAAGGTGGTGTCCTCCTTCCATCTTAATCAGGAGGTGGTGCTCCCCACCTTCCCGAGGCCTCACGCCAGCAAGGCAAGACCGTTTTCCATACTCTAGATTGTAAAAGTGCCTGTCCTATCTGCAATAGACTCAGGGCCCCACCGCAAAGTGCCTCAGCTTTTTGTCTCCTATGACCTCAGTCGACTGGGGCTTCCAGTAACCAAGTGAACTCTGTCCACTTGGGTGGCGGACTGCATTGCCCTCGCATATGAGCAAGCTAGGATCTCACTATACCACCGCTTCAGAGCCATGGTTACCTCTGTAGCAAATCTGCGTTCCGTATCAGTGACGGAAATCTTCCGGGCCGTCTCCTGGTTTTCAGGCCATAGCTTCGCAGCTCACTACTGCATGGAGAGGGAGTTCCAACAGGAAAAAGACTTGGCCAGGCCGTACTCCGTAATCTCTTCGGGGTGTAGGCAACCTTTTCCCTCCGACCCTTCTGTGTTTAGGCTACTGGAAGTTTGGTTTTTTGCCAGACACTTGGGTCTTACGAAAGTCTCTCAGTTGGAACTCAACTGCTGCAGCTCACGGCTCACCTTCTCTTGTTGCCTGTGGCATTTTGTAGAGGTTCTCAGTAGCCTGTAGCTGGGGAGTCCCATTTGTGAGAGCTGACTTCCTGCTTGTTCCCAGAGAAAGCGAGGTTGCTCACCTGTAACAGGTGTTCTCCGGAGACAGCAGGAATCAGCCCTCACAATCCTCCCTCCTCTCCTTGGAGTTGCTTCTTTACTGTATTTTAATTTTTGCCGTCTTAGCTATGTCATTGGACTGAGGCAAGATGGCACCCTTGGGTGGGAAGGGGACCATGCATGCATAGTGCTTCTCCCAAAGGCTTTCTTTGAAAGCTGGGGAGATGCTTCTTCATGGGCTCCGTTGGTGCTGACATCACCCATATGTGAGGACTGATTCCTGCTGTCCCTGGAGAACACCTGTTACAGGTGAGTAATCACACTTTCTGCCCCATGATGTGGGCAACATCCAAACTGAAGAGGATACCTTGCATATCTATATACTCCTGGAACTATTATGATACAATTATTTCCATAACCTTAGCTAAAAAAGGGAAGGACGAGATTGGGCGATAATTCAAGGGGTCTGCTTTATTCAAAAAAGAATTTAATAACAGAAACACAGAGGCTCTTTTCAACAGATAAGGAACAATACCTTTCATAAAGAAGGAGTTAATAATGGCAGTGACAGACTTACACAAGGATTCTTTTAGTGACTTATAATCCTTTTGACAGTTATCCTGTTATTTGTGTGTTATTCTAAAGAGAAAGAGCTTCAGAAACTTGAGCTTCTGTTACTAAGTCAAAGATTCCCCAAACCCTACTATCAAGTACCTCAAAATCAGAATTAATAGTTGAAACGGTTTAGGAGAAATTCTCTCTGATCTTTTCAATTTTGTTTCAAAAGGACATCATAAAAATTTGAGACTCGGTAACTTTGTGATCAGGACCATTAGAGGTAGCTTGTGCTAATTGCTTAACAACTGAAAAAAGATGAGTTGGGTGAACAGCTCTTGTATAAATCTGTGTATTGTAATAATCCTCCTTACTTTCAATCACTAACTGTTGATACCTACATAGTTGAATCGAATAATTCTGCCGAGAAGTCATGTCAAGTCTTGTCCTCATCACCTTTCCCTTCTATGCTATTCATGTCTTTGCTCAATGATTTTACTATTATTCCAAGGTGATGTTCACAGCTACTTACCTGTCAGTGGTAACACAAGCTGCCCACAAGAGTCACAACCATCCTAGTCATACTCAGAACAACTCCATATGCTCATTTGTAATGGACTCAGTATGTCACAGTGTTGAACCTCTAACTACTTGTACCCCACACCTACATTGTAAATAGTTCTAAGTTTAACCTCTGTTACTATTGGTTACCCTCTGTTATATTGTTGGTTTATTGTTCATTTCACTGTACAACAGAGTACTTCACAGCCCTGTTACCTTTGGCTATTTGTAAACCGCTTTGAATTGTAGAAAGGCGGTATAAAAATATGTTTAAATAAATAAATTAATAAGAGCTCTAAAGACCATGTCAGCATTCCTCCAGGGAAGGATCAAAAGATAAGATTCTCAAAGTAATAGGGTGGAAAATATTCAAAGAAGCCATGCAGAGTTCATGCATTGCAGTATGCCAGCTTCAAATGTTGCACTATGACCACTGTGAGTCAACAGACTTTAATGCTAAGTCCCTCTCCAGTGATTTCTATAGCCAGATTGCACCACTGCTCCACACCCTTGAAAAGTAGAATCTTTTCCTTACCCAATCCACATACAGTGCTTATGAGGCAGCATCCACAATCTCAGCCATTGCCATTGGAGCACATAAAATTGCATGGCTTTGAACTTCAAGTCTCTGGGAAGATCTTCACCACCGTTTGGCAGATGCACCTTATGTGGAGGATAATCTTTTTGGGAATAAGGTAAAGGAAACCATCTGACCAATCCTCATCTGATCGTAGGGGCCACACCAGTCTTAGTAAAGATAGTAGTGAACCCCTCCCATCTATAGATTTTACAATTACACTTTCAGCCATACACTCAACCACCTCAGCAACAAAGAACCACTCATCCCTCTCTGTAGTGCCAGAGAACACATGAATAGAACCCACCTTCTCTTCCCTCAGCCACACCACCCTGAGTGAGCTTGATCTCGACTGTTTTCAGAAGCTAAGCAGGGTTGAGCCCAATGTTTCCACTAAGCTGCACTGAGTCCTCCGCCAGCATTCCTGCCTGTGGGGGGAGATGCAAAGCAATAACGCTTAGAATCGCACAACATCAGCAGGCCCCCAGGATCTGCCTATGCCACGCATTCTTAAGCATGATCACTTTCGCGATCACTTTGCACCTTCTCCCACCAGCAGGAATGCTGGGGAGGACTCAGCACAGCTTATCGGGAACGTTGGTCGGGCCTGTTAAGTACTTGACTGGGAGACTGCCTTGGAATACCAGCTGCTGTAGGCTGACTGCATGGAAGAAAGGCATGGCAATCTATTTCCGATTGTACCTTGCCAAGAAAACCCAGGGGGGGGGGATGGTCACCAGAGATTAAGGTAAAGGAAACCTTCAGAAACTGTGTCTTCAACCATCTGATCATTGGGGTCACCAGGCGTTGGCAATGACTCGATGGCACACAGAAACCTCTTCCCTAAAGAGCATTCCTAGTTTTTGTGTACTCGCCAATCGGAGGCAGCCTGCAGTGTGAACAGTTGGCAATCAATCACTACACATCTCCTGAACATATTAGCGACTCTTGATAATTTGAAAGGAAAAATATGGTAAGTGACCTCGGACATTACTTTGTTTTATGCTAATATAAATCAGCAAGAAGCCTTACAAGTGATTGGACCTAAAATAAGCCAAAGTTACAAAAGTGTAATAACATATGTACATCACAGTACAAAACACAGACATATAATCTAGCTACAGAGCCACAAAATGTGCATGTACACATAGACTGAAAATAATATTATCAGAGTCTATCAAATTAGAGATCTATCAAATTCAAGTCTATCTACCTCTAAACCAAGAAAAAGAGAGATCATTAAAGAAAGATGTCATGCTTGGAAGGGTTGAAGTCAATACAAAAGAGGAAAGCGAGCAATGAGATGGATCGATACAATAACAGCAGCTATAGATGCCACTCTATCAACAATGAGCTGTCTGACTGAAGTCCGAACACAGTTTAGGACAACACCGACTCAATGGCACTTAACAACAACAACAACTGCAATTCTCTATATAACGACTTGCCTCTTTTTACTATTAAATGTTTACAATTAATTCAAATTCTATCATCAAATTAATCACATACTCAAAAATAAAATTGATTGCGTTACCCTTCTGCTGAAAGGGCATCATTGACCCCCCCTCCCTTATTAAATAGAATACAAGGTTCTATTGCTAGCAGATAAGTAGGAAGACCATAACAGAAATCTTTATCTATCTGTCTGAATCTCTCATGCCCACTGTTCCCTCTAAGCTGTGCATGTGTGCGCGCGCACACACCTCGCCGAGAGAGCGCACATACTTTACAACAGAGCGCACAAAAATTATGGCTCTGATTCTGATAGAAAACAACACAGACGTCTTAAAAGTTAAAAGCTGTGATTGTAATTACTAGAAATTTCCCGCTTCATTTAGTAATCGTCTATTTTCATTTAATTTGATTAAAATCAATGTGGTGTACATACTGTATTCTGACGTGTAGTCAAATTTTAAAGTATATAACTCCAAGTGTTATATGGCGCACAAAAATTTACCCTTCCTTCAAAAGCTGCACACAGCTGATATTTTATGCGCACACAGCCTACAGAAAATTAGAGGGAACATTGCTCATGCCCTTTTATATTTGAGACCAGTTTACTCTTGGGTACAAAACCTTCTGGTAATTCCTTCTAATAGCCTAGTAGTTCATGAATTGACATGACAATTTGCTTTCTTTTTCCTGGCTCCTGCCTTCTGGAACTCTGTCCCTCTGTACTGTCATGAGGCTGGTATCAATAAAGATGCAAAGTTGAAAAGAAACCCTGTTTCTAAGAGAGATCTAGATGTGCAATTACCGCAAAGCACAGCTAGAGGGGGCAGGAGTTGATCATACAGGAGCTAATGAGGCTAAGAGAGCTAACTACTTGCACCTGGAAATGAGCCCGGGAGATTCAAAGGAAAGATTCCTTTATAAGCAGAAGCTGAATGCTAGCAAAGGAGGAACAGCTCCAAAGGCAGGAGAAAGGGGAACAGCTCTGAGGGAAGGAGCAACTCTAAGAGAAGGAGAAGGATTTGGAGAAGGAACAAGGAGCACGGTTAAGGAAAGAAGGAGAGACCTGAGGGAAGGAGTCCTCCTTGAGCAAGCCCAAAGGAACAGAGTTCACAGAGGTGGAGTTCAGAGGGGCCAAGCTATGAGAGCAGCTGTTCAGAGGGAGTTTGCTGGGGAAAGCAGTCAGGCTGGAGAGTGTGCCACTCCCTGCTCAAGCAACGTTCCTGAGTCCAAAGCTGAGAGACGTAACCAGAGAACCAGGTTTGAAGGAAGACCTGCAGTCACTGGAACCTGCTAGACAAGTTTTACCAGGTACTCGAGGAAAAGGAGTTTTTAGCAAGGCTACTTTATCACTGAAGCATAGAGTTGAATCCATACTAGGTTTTACTAAGCTGCCAGAAAGCACAGCCCTGCCCAGAGGCTACCGGCAGAGAACCTGTTGCAAGAGAGACGTTCTTGGGAGAGAATGCTCCAGGGATTCAAACTACAGAAACTCAAGGTATGAAAGCTTTATTCCTGATAAAGAATGCTTAACTCCTAGAAGCACTGCTAGAACAAGTATTCAGTTTGTAAGAAGGAAGAAACCAGAGTGGTTTCAGAAAATACCAAGAGAACTTAAAACACCGTCTTATTGGAGGCAAGAGCCTAGAGACAGTCCACGTAGAGCTGTAACAGCTAGGGACAGTATTTACTCAGAGGGGGAATGTAGTGGAGCAGAATCTATGGAAATTGAAGATATAAATGCTATTCCCATTCCTCACAGAATTCTTAATGGCCCTTACTTCTTGAACGATATATATACAAATTAAAGAGAAAGTCGTTCACTGTAATCTTAATACTGGACTAGAGAAATCAATCAAAAAATTGTCCTCAAAAAATACATGGAATAGTCAGGAAATTCTTCGAGGTCTCAGTAAAAACTATAGCAAGGTCTTGTAGACTCACATCAACATAAGGCTACTTATGGCCATCAGTGACCTCATTAAGCATAGAGTCAGAACCCTAAATCACTACGGGGATTTTTTTGAATTCTTCTCAAAAATCTAAGCTCTTCTCAAAATATGATTGAAATGATGTCAACAAGAAGATAATAAGATCTATTTCCCCGAAATGCTAGGGGTCTGCACGCTTTCACCTCCTGTCGTACTGCTTCAGATCCCAACGTCAATCCCCGGCACCTCTAAGACGTTTCACAATACTGTTTCCTCAGGGGATGATAAAATACATCTAAAAACAGTGAAAAACCCAATGAATCTCCAATCCACCCCTTTAAAATCCTTAAACCTCACACATAAAATCACCCTAACAAACATCACTGCAGAACTTACCAAAGGTGCTGCCTGCGTCTTCACTCATGCAAGTGTAACTTCCAAAGATTGCATTCCACTTCACAAAAACGCCACGCATGTCAACTAGCCCTCAGGCTCCATTTTTAAAGGCCTCAGCGTCTACCAATCCGAGGCAGACAGCTGTTGAGCTTATCGCTCCTTCCATTTTTAAAGTAATACCACCTTCATCTAAAACCAAAAATCCTGATCCGCATCTCAAAACTCCTATGTATCTTGAAAGGGCTAGGTTACCCACTATAGTATTTTTCTACCCATCGTTACAGAGCATGTCCATACACTTTGAACACAAACAGTGTTTATCTACTCTACATCACGCGAACGGCAGATCCTGATTCACATGGACCTTACAAAACTCCTAGAAGCTAAACGCATGCTGCCCACTCTATGACATTATTTAAACCCTTTGGCTCCAAGGTGTTGAAAGTGTAAATTAAGCGCTGCTCCTGTGTGGTTAAAATTTGATCTAATGATTTGCCTGCCTTCCCCCGCTGAATTTGAGTCAGACACAAACATCGTAACTGCTCAAAAATATGATTTTTTTGTAAACAGTGTGTCACTAGCGGTGCCGCTAATACCTTACAATTTAAACGGCTACGGTGTTCCCTCATTCGCTCTTTAAAAGGCCTAATGGTCTTCCCTATATAACATAATCCGCAAGGACACACTATTGCATAAACTACGTTGGGGGAGTCACATGTCGTTACTTGTTTCAACGGAAATACGATTCCCTGATATTCAAAAAACGAAGTTGTGATGGTAACATCACAAATATCACAAGTACCACAGGCTTGATGACCGGCCTGTTGCAACCCCTCATTGTCATCTCTGATCTCAGGCAAAACTGTGGGACTCAACCACTCTTTTAAATTTCGGTGCCATTGCCACACGCATCACACCTTTTTATCTTGAAGTCCCGGCACCACCGCCAAAATATTGCTATGTTTTTTTAAGAATTTTTTGGATACCAGTGCTCAATGGGGAAAATTTTGAAACAAATTTATATTAGTTTCATCAGATTCATGTATTAAGCCAGGGGGTCTCACTGTCAGTAACGCCGCTCTATGATTAAATAAAGCTCGAGAGTAGGCCCGTTTAAGAATCTGCCTAGGGTAACCCCTTCTCTCAAAATCGCTAAATAGCTGCTTAGACTTGATCTTAAAATCCACTTTGCTAGAACAATTCCGGTGAAAACGCAAGAATTGGGAAAAGGGTAATCCCTCCTTCAAACGTCTTGGATGCATACTATCATATCGGAGAAAAGTGACTCTATCAGTAGATTTTTTATAGATCGTCATCTCCCAAGCACTTGTTCCCCTAACCACTTGAACATCCAAATACGTCAAAGTGTTCTTACGGTAAGTATAAGTAAATTTAATATTATTATCACAGCTATTAAGCCAAGCTATGAAAGCGAGCAGAGACTCCTCTGTACCCTTCCATAGCAAAAACATGTCATCTATATATCGCTTCCATACTGCAATCTGAGGGGTATATTGTGAAGGGACCACCCAACGCTCCTCGAAAAATCCCATGTAGAAATTAGCAGTACTAGGGGCACAGGTGGCACCCATGGCCACTCCTGCTTTCTGTTGGTATAGAGTGCCCTCAAACTGAAAATAGTTTCTACATATGGCCAACTGCGCTATATCAAGAAGGAAAGACCTCAGAGCCACAGAAACATCCCCACGCTGCTCTAAAACCCGCCCAACTACCTGCAACGCCGCTGATTGTGGGACGTTGGTATACAAAGAAACCACGTCTAGTGTAGCCAGAATGACATCTGGCTGCATTGACAAACCAGAAGCCTCATGTAAAACATTAAGGAAATGGGTGGTGTCCTTCAGGTAGGAGGGTATAGTACTTAAGAGCGGTCGTAAAAAAGAATCTACAAAAGTAGATAAGGGCTCAAGTATACTGCCTCGGGTAGACACAATCAGTCGACCTGGAGGCTTAGTAAGATTCTTATGTATTTTTGGGACGAGATAGAATTTAGCTGTTTCTGGGGTCTTAACATTCAAGTATCAAAATTCTTGTCTCGTAATCAATTTTCTTTCTAGTGCCCCTAACGTGAGGTGATGTATAATTTGTTGAAGTTTGTCAGACGGCTGCCTGGGTGAGAATGTTCACAGTCTTGGCAAGTGCATATGTCTATATGATTTGCAAGGGATTGTGGGCAATGCAGTCCGTTCACACCCGACACAGCTGCTCACAATAATTTAGTTGTGCACAAGTGTAAAGCCAATAAGATATTTATTTATGGGGTTATTTCTCCCAACACAGATATGCTTGGTAGCACATAAATCAGGTTACTTGCTTTCAGTGTTAAACTTGGAAAAACAAAATCAGGAAACAACATTTGAACTTGTCAGGCAATCAAAGCAAAAGAAATAAGACCTGGTTGGCAACAAACTGGTCTTTTCTGTAAGCTTTAGCTAATATTCTCTTAGCAATGTATCAAACAACTAACAAAAGCCACAAAGAAGAGAAAAACTGTTCTTTTCAGGTTAACTTCTTATATCTTCCCACATAGATTTCAGAAGTGATTCTCTCAGAGCTCACAAGCAATTAGGTAAGGCTCAATTGCTAGCAGTTTCCCAGCTGAAACCCCTTAGCTGGCTTGCTTTCTACTGTGTGGCTTCAAATCCTACTCATGAGCTTTTCTGAGTAGATTAAAGAACAAGTTTGTATTTCTTTGTGATGGTTGCTGTACTTTATAACAGAAAATCACCAAAGGAGTTTAGACAGAGAGCAGTCCATGTAAACAGATTCTTCATCTGCTATCATTCCCCCTTCTTCAACAAGCATGGGTTCAATATCATGGATTGGCACAGATGAATCTCCCAATGGAGCACTTTCAGGAGAATACTTATTTCCCTGCTGTCTTTCAAGGTTATAGCTAGGGCATAGATCAGTGTTCATACCTGAGCTTCCATTGATGTTAGAGTTCCTCTCTATATAGCCTGGCCAGTATGTAGTCCAGTTCTTATGTCCAGCCTTCCAATCCAGATCCCTGGACACTGGATCTCTCTTCACATACCTTCTGGCACGGGTCTTAGGGTCCCTTCCACGTGCAGCCGTCTCCCTCACAGGTACCATCTGGAGATTCCTAGCTCTGCAGCACCATTCCTCTGGCTTTCCCCAGTCCAATGGTGTATGCTGGCCCTTGGAATGCCTCCCAGTATACGTACTGCTCCAGACTCCTCTAGACCTCCCAAAGGCTTTTCTCTTCCTTCTTCCAAAGGGTTTCTTGCCCTCTCTGTCCGTCCGGTTTGGCTTCTGCTTCTGATGATCCTCCAGATGAAACTGAGGATATCCAAGCTGATCATGAAGATGATGATGATCCTGAGGATAATTCTCTGTAGAATAAACTCTACCTTTATTCTGCTTAGATGAGTGCTCCTCCCTAATACAGCGCAGCTGTGCTGAATCAGGCCCTGCCCTTTGAGATGAGTGCTTAGGGATTACCTCATAGCCCTCCTGATTGAACACACGTTTCCCCACTTCAGCTCCTCTAATGGCTGTTGGAAACCTGGTGCATTCTGGGACTGGTAGTCTTTTATGGGAAAATTCTGTTTTCTTATTTCTACCAGAACTGACAAGTTGCTTGTTCAGAGTCACTTCACCTTTTCTATAGCTCCTTCCTGAGCTATGATAAGCTTCCTTATCACAAGTTCTATCACTGGATCCTGCTCTAAAACAGAATAAACTTGTGTATCTTGCAGTTGAGATAAAGCTTCAGTAATGTAATCATCTCTTGTCAAAATCACAATGGCTCCGCCCTTGTCAGCCCTTCGGATGACGATATCAGTGCGAGAATGTAAATCGTGTAAAACTTGATGTTCTGTCATCGTTAATGCCGTACGTCGTTTTCTCTGCATTCGTTCAAGGTGGCTAACCTCTGACAGTACTAATTGTTTAAACACTTCAATGGCCGGATGGCAAGGGCCTGGAGGGGACCACGTAGAACTTATGGGTAGACGTTAAAGAAATTCTTTAAGTTTAGTTTATATATATATAGAGGAATCTCTGGTTGTCAATATTTCAGGCATTGAACTTCCACAAGCTGCTTTGACTTTACTGAATAAAGGCCTTTCCTTTGTACCCTATATCAGCTTTGATTCGTTTCAATTTAGGGTAGATTTAGAATCTTTTCTACGAAAACTAAACTTAAAGAATTTCTTTGCACAAGTAAGCACGCAAGGCTCATTAAGTTCATCATCTCTAGTACCATCCATGGTGGCCAGGGAACCAACAGTTGGTCGAGTACGTCTACCCATAAGTTCTACGTGGTCCCCTCCAGGCCCTTGCCATCTGCCTAAGAAGCCAAATTTTGAAGTCATCAAATATCTGAGCTAAACAGGAGACATTTCAATTGCTTTAAGGCCATGATTTCTGGAAGAGAAACTTCTCTTTTCCACTGCTCTCCTAGTAGAGCAGGTACTGGTAAATGTGATCCTAGAGCTCCAGCTTCTATTCTTGAAAGTGTAGAGCAGTGGTTCTCAACCTGTGGGTCGTGACAGGATTTAGTGGGGGTCGCCTCACTCCGCCAAGTTAAAAAAAAAAAAAAAAATTAAAAAAAGCGCACAAGTTGCTGCCGCTGCCAAGTCTGCTTCTCGGCAGCGGCAAACTCACCGCCTCCCTTCTAAGGCAGCCGTGGCTCCCTGCCTCTTAGGGAACCACGTCTGTACCTGTAAAACCGTTGCGGAGCCTTCCTGTCTCTCGACGGGCTCCGTGCAGCACTGTCCCGCCTCCAAAGGAAGTTGTTTACCACTTCCTTTGGAGGCGGGACAATGCTGCACGGAGCCCGTTTAGAGAGAGGCTCTGCAACGGCTTCACAGGCACAGCCGCGGCTGCAGAAGAAGGAGGCAGACATGGGGAGGAGAGGGGCAGGGAACCTGCAACGGGGCTGACATGGAGGAGGGAGGGGGGCTGACATGGAGGGAGGGAGAGGAGCTGATATGGATGGATGGAGGGAGGGGGGCTGATGATGGATGGATGGAGGGAGGGGGCTGACATGGAGGGAGGGAAGGGGGCTGACATGGACAAAGGGGAGACACAGGGGGACATACTGGACGGACAGGATAAATGCTGGACAGAGGGGAGAGACGGTGTGGGTTAGAATTATAATGGGCTGATGGGGGAGCTAGCACTGGTAGTGGGCAGAGGGGGGGGGCTAGGACTGGTAATGGGTTGATTAGGGAAGGCTAGGACTGGGAATGGACTGATCAAGGGGTGGTTGGGACTGGTAATGGGCTGATTGGGGTAGGACTGGTAATGGACTGATGGGGGGGCTAGCATTAGAAATGAGCTGATCAGTGAGGTTAGGACTGGAAATGGGCTGATTAGAGGAGTCTAGGACTGGTAATGGGCTGATGGGGGGGGTAAGACTGTTAATGGGCTGATGGGAGGTAGGACTGGTAATGGGCTGATTAGGGGAGCCTAGCACTGGTAATGGGGTTGAGGGGAGGCTAGGACTGGTAATGGGCTGATGGGGTGGAGTAGGACTGGTAATGGACTAATGGGAGGCTAGCATTGGAAATGAGCTGATCGGGGGGGGCTATGACTTTAAATGGGCTGATTAGTGGAGGCTAGGACTGGTAATGAGCTGATGGGGGGGTGGGGTAGGACTGATATTGGGGTTGAGAGGGGACTAGCACTGGAAGTGAGCTGATTGGGGGGCTTCGACTGGGAATGGGATGATTGTGGGGTGGGGAGGATAGAGCTGCTGGCCCTGGAAGAAAACTGGGGGCTAAGGCTACAAATGGGCTGATACGAGGGGATGGGAGAATAGAACTGGAAGGGAGTGGATCTGAGAGGGGCTGCCATGGTATTTGTATTAGAGGGGACTGGTCAGTGGGGAAGGAGGGGGACTGGAAGGGAATGGACACCAGTGGCAGTCATGGGAATGCAAGTTGACATTGGAAGGTACTGGGAGTGAGGCCTGGAAAGGGGCTGATACTGGGGAGGGTTACTGGGACTGGAAATAGTCTGATGGAAAGAAGTGAAGAAAACGAAAGAAGAGATAAGAAATGGCAGATGGACCATAGACCACAGAAAGAGAGCTAAGAGAAGACAGGAAAGCAGAAGCCTCAGATCGGGACCAGCATGATCAGAGAATAAATTGGTCAGACAACAAAGGTAGAAAAAATAATTTTATTTCATATTAGTTATTTGACTACAAAATCATCATAATTTTGAAATCAAATATTGTTACTTGTTATTGGGATTAATTATTGTGGTTTAAATAAGTAAATTTTATAAATAAAAACATAATGCAAAGGCCTATAATATAAATTCAACAAATGATTACAGTGACAATGTGTTAACGGTAAACTAAGAGAGACGCATTTGATTTTATCATTGGGGGTCATCACAAGTTGACCAGTGGTAAAAGGGGTCACGGTACAAAAAAGGTTGAGAACCACTGGTGTAGAGTATGATGTGGGGATCAGTGAAACATGCTCCTACTTTAATGCATTTGTATTTTTTAGACAAGAGATTGTGAAAAAGATTCAAGGATGTATGCACTGTGACTATTCAGTACACCATTCATTAAATTGCAATATATTCTTACAGCACCGTACCTAACCTTGTGCGAATGGTGCAGCTGCACAGGGTGCAAAAAATAGGGGCGTATTTGGGGATGCCAACCTCGGCTCCTTCCCACACTGCCTGCCCTTGCCCCACCACTGCCTTTAGGGTTCACTTGGCGGCAGCGGCACCTCCAATTGAAAAACAACCACACTGGTTTCTCTGATTCCATTTTTGCATGCTGGCCTGATCCCCCTCTTCTGACATATGCTCGTGTCAAAGGAGGGACCAACCAGACCAGCCATTCATACGCTAGTCTTTGCAACTCCACATTTGAATGGCTGGTCTGGTCCCTCCCTCCTCTGATGTGATCATAATTCAGAGAGGGGGTTCAGGCTAGCATGCAAGTGTGGAGTCGGAGATATTTGCTTGTGTTTTTTTTCTCAATTGGAGTTCCTGCTATTGCCGCCATGGGAACCCTAAAAGTGGTGGTTGCGGCAGGGCAAGGGCTGTTTGAGTGGGGAGCCAGCTGGAGACATTGGAGGTAAGATGGGGAGATGCTGAGCATGGGACAAAGGGCAATCCAGGGAGGGGGGGGAGGGAGAGGGGGCGCCCAGATGTGCAAGTCGCACAGGGCGCACTTATAGCTTAGTACGGCCCTGTATGCTTTTAACTGAATATCTTAACACAGCTTTTTGCTGTTCGGTAAATTTAGTTTGTTGTTTGCCATGTTTCTGATGGTTGCATTTTTGTATTTTATTAACTTTGATGTGTTATCTTTTCATTCTTTTACACCACCTCTCTTAAAGAAGCTTGTTAATGTTTTCCCTTCTGCTCAGTATGTAAATCTTTCCTAATGTTTCTCAGGCAATGGCATCAATCTTTGTTATTAAAGTACAAAATAGGTATATTGAATGATCCATGACTTTCAAGGTTTGTGAAAAAAGTGTGTCTTTCACCAAAATCACCTTTGTTCGTTGATCGTGTGTACTACAGTAAAGTTTGGTGTATTTGGATCATGAACAAAGAGACTTATTCAAGTAGAAATCCTCACTTCGATTTTTCTTAGGTGATCAAAATCATTTGGCCAGGTAGACTGAGTCATTTGTATTTTGGATGCATAGAGACTACCTTACATGACTAAATATACATTTGATTGTGGTTGGGGCAATAGAAGAAAGGTGTTTTGCCAGTCCATAGTGTAGCAAAAATACAGCTTTTATTGGGCAAGGCTGGCCTCATATGACTGAAGGCTATTAATAAGGAACGTGAAATAATTTCTTACATTTAGCATAAGAAAGAAGACATCGGACATCCAAAAAGTGACTTATGTGATGGTGAAGATTCATGTATTACAATATCTTTTTAATTTTGACCCAGCAAAAGGATCCTAATCTAAGATGCCAGTATTTTAATTGGAGAAGAGAGACACAATGACCACAACTAGCCCAAAATTAATTTTAGACTTGAATGATTGCCCCAGGGCAGTTTTTATTTCCTGATAGCAAATGTTTAAGTTTCTTTTTAGAACCACGTGTTTATCAAAACTCTGTGATCTTTTTTTATTACTTTTATGAATAAGCAAAACTTCTTGATCGTCCCTCCAGTTTGGTCCCGGAATCTCTGGGGTTGTCATCCTCCTCTAGCAGCTTTGGGGACTGAGAAACTTCACTCATATACCGATGTCATCGGTATATAAGGCTTGGCACCTCCCCCTCACACCAGTTTATCAGTCTCCAAAGCAGCTAGAAGGGTGGTGAGCCCAGGGGTTTCAGGGCTCACTAGAGAAACGATTAAGTAGAGTGGTAGGAATTATTAAAAAAAAAAAGAGAGAACAAAAAAGGAAAGCTAGTTTGGGATTTCTCTGCCTGAAAGGGTGGGGTATAAGCTGCTTTCCGTTGCCCTGAGGTCCTCTGCTCTCCTCCTTTCTTTCCTTTAGCGGGCAGTCAGAAGCCAGTGTTTTTTGTTTTTAGGGGGCTGGAGGAGAGAGGACCGGCACCCGGTTACCGTCCTGGTGAGAAGGGACAGGATCCGGAGGACTGCTGTGCTCAGCGCGTGCAGATGAATTGCCTGCCGGCGCTTAGAGCTAGTGTATGCAGTCGGAAGTGATTTCTCATTGTTTGGGCTCTGAATCGATGTGGAGGTACTGATCAGAGCGGGAACAACACCTTCATTTAATCCGCAACAGGATCTTGAGGTAAGCAGCCTTTTTTGGCGGGAATCGGCGGCTTTACAGGGGCAGGCCAGACCGCATGTGCCAGAAGCGGGAAAATCGCCAGTTTGAACTGCCGGGCTTTGGCGCCCCGCATCTTAAGCTAAGAGCCTCGTTTTGCATTAATTTCTTCAGGGATTAGCTGGGGGAGCGATTCTGAAGAGATTAAAGTAAAAAAAAAAAAAAAAAAAAAAAAAATTTCGTTTGGGGGATGCTTGCTGCGTGGTTCTCAACACAGCATGCCTTCCAAACAGCTCTGCCTCTTGTGTGGGGCTAAGAGAAGTTCAGTCTCACAAGATGGTGTCTGTAGGGGCTGTGCTCCGGAATTGGAGGCCAGGGAGTTAGTCCCCGCACCAGAAGGTGGAGGGCAGGACAGGTTGGAGGAAGTGTTAGAGCCCATTCTCCCATCCCTGGCTGCTGCGGAGCCGGGGCTCAGCGCATCTTCAGGGCCAGAGTTCCAGGTTTCTCAGCAGCCGGTAGTGGGAAGTTTGGCGTCTATTTTCTCGACGGATTTCATGGCGCTGCTCCAGAAGACGTTGGCTGGCTCTCATGGGGCGTTGACAGCAGGTACCTCAGGGGCTGGGCTGGGCTGGGGCAGAAGAGGCCAAGTTTCACTTTGTCGGCGGAAGCATCGGGCATCTGTGCTAAGGCGGCTAGGTTGGATAAGGATCTCCTAGATCAGTCAGTGGTGTCAGAAGACTTGCGTTCAGAAGAGGCGGACGTGGAAAGGGACCTAGGGGACCTAGAGGAAGGTGAGATTAGGGAGCAGGAAGATCAGGCGCGAGTAGTTCGTGTGTTCCGTAGGGAGGAACTACTGGCGCTTATAGCGGAGTCGCTCAAGGCACTTAATATGCCGGAGGCTGGTCCGGCAGAGGAAGCTACCCTGGAGGATCCTCTGCTACAGGCGGTTCGGAAGACTCAATGGGCTTTCCCTGTACACAGGGTATTTAAGGAGATGATTCAGGAGGAATGGGATATGCCAGAGGCCGCCCTTAAGGGGGCTAGGGTTATGGCGAGGCTGTACCCTCTGCTGGATCAGGATCGGGAGTTATTTAAGGCCCCAAGGGTGGATGCGGCCGTGTCAGCGGTGACCAAGAAGACTACTATCCCGGTGGAAGGGTCAGCAACACTGAAAGATGCACAAGACCGTAAATTGGAGACTTTGCTGAAGCAGGTCTTTGAAGCTAATGCGTTATCCTTACAGGCGTCTATTTGTGGGGCCTGGGTAGCAAGAGCCTGCTTGCGCTGGGCGCAGCGGTCCAGGGCGACAATTTGGTAGAGGTGTCCGAGGAGGCGTCCAGATTGGAGTCCGGGGCGGCGTATCTCGCCGACATCCATTATGATCTCATCCGGGGTTTATCAAAGAGTATGGCTTCCGTAGTCGCTGGGCGGAGATGCCTTTGGCTGCACAATTTGGCAGCTGATGGTTCTTCCAAAGCGAGGTTGAGTAGACTTCCCTTTCAAGGTAAGCTGCTTTTTGGGGAAGATTTGGACAAGTTCGTGAAGGATTTAGGAGAGTCTAAAGGTGGTAGGTTGCCAGAGGACAAACAGAAACAGGGCCGTTCCGTTCCCGGGCCTCGGGGGCAGCAGCGAGATTTTCGTCGGTTCAATCTTCCGAGGAGGGGTCAAACACTACGGGGCCATTTCCCTAGTCAATCCCAGGGCTTTCGGGGGTTTCGAGGAGCGAACAGGGGGTTTGCAGCTGCATCCTTGTCCTCCACTTTCAAAAAGTCACAATGAAGTCGGGGGTCCAGGTGGAGTTGGTTCCCGTAGGAGGTCGGCTGCGGGAATTATATCCTGCCTGGACCCAACTCACGTCCGATCAGTGGGTCTTGGAAGTGGTTCACGAAGGTTATGCGCTGGAGCTGCAGCGTCCGGTATCCGATTCAATGCCCCGGCAAAGCGCAAGGCTGTACAGGAAGCGGTACAAAGGCTTCTATGTCTCAGAGCAATTGTCCCGGTTCCTGTCGACCAGTTAGGTTGCGGTCGCTACTCCATTTACTTCGTGGTACCGAAAAAGGAAGGGACATGGCGGCCCATTCTAGATTTAAAGAGAGTAAATCGCTGTCTGCGCGTATCTCATTTTCGGATGGAGACCCTCAGGTCAGTCATTGTTGCGGTGAGAAGGGGGGAGTTTCTGACGTCCCCGGACCTATCGGAGGCGTATCTGCACATTCTGATTTGACGGGAACATCAGAAGTTCCTCAGGTTTGCGGTGCCTATGAGGCATTTCCAGTTTCAGGTGCTCCCCTTTGGCCTGGCGACTGCGCCGCGTACCTTCACCCAGGTAATGGTGGTAGTGGCGGCAGCCTTATGGAAGGACGGAATCTTGGTACACCCATACCTGGACGATTGGTTGATCAGGGCGAAGTCCAGAGAGGAAAGTGTTTCAGCTATGGCCAAGGTAATAGCTCTGTTGCAGAGTCTCGGTTGGGTGGTCAATGTAGCAAAGAGCAAATTGGTCCCATCTCACAACCTAGAGTATCTGGGAGTGCGTTTCGATACGAGCGTGGGGCGAGTTTTTCTGTCTCGGCAGCGGGTGCTGGGCTCAGACAGTTGGTGCATCGTTTTCTCGGGCTACAGTGCCCCACAGCCTGGGAGTATCTGCAGGTGTTGGGGACAATGGTGGCGACCTTAGAGTTGGTGCCGTGGGCGCGGGCTCACATGAGACCATTGCAACGGGCCATGTTAAGAAGGTGGTCACATCAAAGAGATTCGCTGGGCCAGAGGTTGGCTTGCCCTCCTCAGGCTCTTCTGGCGCTAGGTTGGTGGTTGAGGCCAGGGGGTCTGGAGAAAGGGATGTCGTTGGAAGCTCCGACTTGGATTTCCCTGATGACGGATGCCAATCTCTTCGGCTGTGGTGCCCATTGTCAAGGTCGCCTGGTTCAGGGCCAGTGGTCCGACCTGGAAAAGACGTGGTCGATCAACCGGTTGGAATTGCGGGCAGTGGTGCTGGCGCTGCGGGAATTACGACCTTTTGTTCAGGGAAAGGCAATTCGGGTGTTCTCAGACAACGCCACGGTGGTGGCTTATGTAAATTGTCAAGGCGGCACCAGCAGCGTGGCGCTGGAGGAAGAAGCGGAGAATTTGTTCGAGTGGACGGAGAAGCATCTGGTGGCCTTGTCGGCAGCGTATGTCGCAGGAGTGGACAATGTGGAGGCCGATTTTCTGAGTCGAGTAAAGGTAGACCCAGGAGAGTGGGTCCTGCACCCAGAGGTATTTGCGATGTTGGTGCGGCGCTGGGGTCTCCCAGTGATGGATCTCATGGCAACTTTTCAATCTGCAAAAGTCGATCGGTTCTTCAGCAGACGAAAGGAGTGGATGGCAGAAGGACTAGACGCTCTCATTCAGGAGTGGCCGGAAGAGCAGCTGCTGTATGTATTTCCGCCGTGGGTGTTGATCGGTCGGGTGTTACAGCGCATAGAACGGCACAAAGGGCGAGTGATTCTAATTGCGCCGGATTGGCCGAGACAGCCGTGGTACGCAGACTTGGTCAGGCTCTTGGTGGGGCAGCCCTGGAAGCTTCCCAGTCGCAGGGATCTTCTCACTCAGGGTCCTCTCTGCATGCCCCAGGTGGATTGATTCTCGCTTATGGCCTGGCTATTGAGCGGGCTAGGTTGAGGGCGAGAGGTTATTCGGCGGCAGTGATAGCTACCTTGCTGAAGGCGAGAAGGAAGTCTACTTCATTGGCATACGTCAGAGTGTGGTACGTCTTTGAGGCTTGGTGTGCGGAGAAGAACTGGGTCCCCTTAAGGGCCTCGGTTCCACAGGTACTTTCCTTTTTGCAGGATGGGTTTCAGAAGGGCCTAGCAGCAGCCTCCTTGAAAGTGCAGTTGGCGGCCTTATCCTGTTATAGAGGAAAGGTGCAAGGAGTCGCGCTGGGGGCTCATGCGGATGTAAAGCGTTTTTTGAGGGCGGTCACGCTTCTCCAGCCGCCACGTATGAGATTAGTCCCGGCATGGGACCTGCCTTTGGTCTTGGACTCCTTGGGGAAGGCGCCGTTTGAGCCCTTAGCGGATGCTTCGTTGAAAGACCTTACGCTGAAGATGGTGTTTTTGGTGGCAGTGGCCTCGGCAAGGCGAGTTTCGGAGTTACAAGCGCTGTCTTGTAGAGAGCCCTTTCTGTCTTTCTGAGATTCTAAGGTGGTTTTGAGGTCCGTTCCGTCGTTCCTGCGAAGGTGTTGTCGGCTTTCCATTTGAGCCAAATGGTGTCCTTGCCTGTTTTTTCACGAGAAAGGTAAGGGTCAGGTGGCGGAGCGGCTTCATCGCTTGGACATTCGTAGGGCTTTGAAGAAGTATGTTTCTCGGACAGCATCTTTCCATAGGTCAGACAGGCTGTTTGTGCTGTTTGCAGGGGCAAGGAAAGGGGAGGCAGCTTCCAAAGGTTCGATTGCTCGATGGGTGAAGGAGGCCATCGCTTCGGCATACATCTTGCGAGGTCGCCCGGTTCCGGACGGTCTGCGGGCTCATTCCGCGAGGGCACAAGCGGCGTCTTGGGCGGAATGTAGTTTAGTGCCGGCGGTGAAAATCTGTAAAGCAGCGACGTGGTTGTCTCTGCATACCTTTGTGAAGCATTACCGTCTGCATGTTCAGGTAAACAGAGACACCTGTTTTGGCTCGGCAGTGCTTCAGGCCGGGCTAGCAGGACCCTCCCGTTGATTGTGTTTACTGCTCTGGTACATCCCCAGAGATTCCGGGACCAGACTGGAGGGACGATCAGGAAGATTGAATTAGGCTTACCTGCTAATTGTAGTTCCTGGAGGAACTCCAGTCTGGTCCCGTATCCCGCCCTGATTCATTGGTGCACTGTGGCCTGAAGCAAGAGCTGTCTTACTGGTAAGCAATACTTTCAGTTCTCTTGGGGTGCGGGGTTCATGATAGCATGGGTTATCACCTGGAAAAGAGTGGTCATCTCAGCGTAACTTTCACGGGGGTGGACAGGAGAGCTCAAGGCATACAGAGAGTAGTTAGCGTGTAACTTTCTTGTTAATAGTTGGGCCGACAGGCCTTTACAGTTTGGTGCGGCAGTTATTTTGGTTCTGCATTTCACTACTTACTTGTTGCTCTGGTGAGTCTGCTTTGTCAATAGGTAAACTGGTGTGAGGAGGAGGTGCCAAGCCTTATATACCGATGACATCACAGGAGTGAAGTTTCTCAGTCTCCAAAGCTGCTAGAGGAGGTTGACAACCCCAGAGATTCCGGGACCAGACTGGAGTTCCTCCAGGAACTACAATTAGCAGGTAAGCCTAATTTAATCTTACATGCACAAATTTTGATATGGATGAGATTTCCTAAAAGATAAGCAGGCACCTAAATCCTTAACAGAAGTTGCATATGCTCATAAAATGTAAAGCTGTTCAGTGTCTGAAATAGTAGCCAGAAATAGTAGCAATGATTTCATACCAAAGTTTGCTTCCTGTTTTAACAATAAAGTTTCATGAACCACTGTGTCAACAGTTCTCTCTCTTCATCATCTGATTGCTTAGTGGATATATTTAATTTTTTTTTATTTTATTTTTTTGTGCTGTAATTTTTGTGTAAAAGTCAACATTGTGGGGTTTTTTTTGTTTTGTTTTTTTTGGTTGTTGCTTTATGTATAGCTGGTGCTGTGACTTGTTTGTGCTCATCTCTGTCCTATAGGCAACTTGCCACTCTCTTCTGAGTAAAGCTTCAGTAAAAGAAAAAAAGGAAAACAAAAAATCAGTAAGTTTGGTTGTTTTTTTTTTAGAACTTTTCATTAGCGATCTTAAAAATTAGCAAACTACCCCCTCCCCCAACTTCAAGAAAAAATATATATAAAACAAAACTAGTCTTTTGCTGTTTATTCTAAGCCTTTTCACTTCAACCTGTTTGACTTTTTACTGTCAAATCATTCTACTAATTCTGGCACCAAATGGCTTTCGTTTCAATTAACCCACTGGAACTACATTGTTATGCATTTTCTTTATGACTATCAGATTCAGAAAAAAATGCATTTTTTTGTTTTCTTTTTTAAGCTTTTCTGCTTGGTGTCAAGCAAGCTATTTCTCTTCTCACCAATTAGAGTGATGAGAAGTTGAAAACTTGTATCCCAAAGCTTTAGGGAATGCTAGATCTGCTTATTTCTAGTTTCTTTGGGCTGTGGATTTCTTTCTGTATGGGGACCTAGCTTTATAGGACCTCTACATTGTGAACTAATGCTTTGTTTCAGGCTCTTTTGCTTTGCCTAGCCAGTCTCTAGCATTCTTATTTACTAATATTGCTACAAGCCAGTCTGATCAGGTAAGCTATCCCTTTAGTTTCTTCTTCAGCTTTACCATATATGTTCTAGGTTTTACTAGGCATTGAATATTTTTATTATAGAATTGACAGATGAGTGGTGAATGCTAAGATGTATTATTTCACATTTTGCTTAATTATAAAAAACAGTCCTTGATACAAGGTATTTATTTTAAAACCACCTATAGAATGTGCTGAACACAAACAGATATTAGGGATGTGCATAACCAAAAACAAGTTTGGTTCATTTGCAGATTTACGGGAAATTACGGTTTTTTTTTTTTCCCACATTCATTTTAAATGTGCCCCTTTATGCGTGCTAGAAAGTTTTGCATGTGCAAATTGATGGTACATACATTAATTTACAAGTATGCGTGCATACGAGCAATTAAAGCACAAACGAACCAAATGCATGACAGTGAATGCACATCCCTTAACAGATACTGTATCCTGTACATAAACCAAATTTGTGTTTCATAATATAAAAAAGGGGTGTCCAACACCAGTCCTGGAGGGTTACAATCCAGCCTGTTTTTCAGGATGTCACCAATGAATATTCATGGCGTATTTGCTTGCACTGCTTCCATTGTATGCAAATATCTCTTATGAATATTCATTAGGGACATTCTGAAGACCAGGCTAGATTTGGCCTTCCAGGACCGCAGTTGGACACCCCTGATATAAAAACACATTTGTATAAAATATAAAATAATTTGGGACAATGCTTCCCCTGAATTGGTGAGACCAAAATAGTATAAAACAGAACAAATTTGATCTCCAGGAACAAGCAGGAATAAGTCCTCACATATGGGTACGTCGGTACCGACGGAGCCCGTGCGGGAAAGCTCCCCAGCTTCTTAGAATAGAAGCTTTTGGGACCTCCCACTGCACATGCGCACTGCCTTCCCGCCTTCCTGAACAGCTCTCCTCAGTTTCTCTTTTTCCGCGGAGCCAGCAGGTCGTGTTCCTGTCACCGCTGAAGAAATTGTTATTTTATTTGTTTCTTTAGACCGCGTACCTGCCTTCCCCATACCGATACCGGTATCGCCGGTCTTTTCTTTCTTTCTTTAAAAAATTATAATTCTTTTTTCTTATTTTTTAGCTTTTTGGTCACTTCAGAGAGGCCTCTCGGCCTACTCAATTTCTCCTCATGGAGAAGCCAGCCCCTGGATTTAAGAAGTGTACCAAATGTAATGCTGTTATTTCAGTCACAGACACCCATGACTGGTGTCTGAAATGTTTGGGGCCTGACCATTCCATACCGGACTGCCCATCTTGCTCCCACATGTCTAAACGTGGGCTGCAGAACCGGGCCAACAAATTCCATGTGCTGTTTGCTTCAGAGAATACAGCATCACAGTCATCCAGGTCTTCTTCTCCGGATGGATCTCAGGTAACCAAACCTTCTGTGGGCAAGTCCTCAAAGAGCAAATCTCCTTCAAAGCATCGAGAGGCTCTTAGCTTAGAACTTGAGGACCCTGCCCCAGCCAAACAACCCCGGCGGGAAGTCCAACTTCCAAAAACGCCAATTCAGGGGTCTCAGGTTGATATCGATGCTACGGCCTCGACAGATCACCTGTTAGCCTGCTCTGGGGTACCGGGTCACTCCGGTACCGACATCCAGGCAGCTATGGCGTCCATGGGCGATACTGTACAGTCCATGCAGCAGGCCGTCATGGCTTTCATTAAAGCTGCAACGCCATCGGTTCCGCTTTCAGCGGTTCCGGACCCGATACCGGTATCGTCCGCCATGCCGGTATCGAGGCCGTCCACCTCTAAACGCAAGTCGGTACCGTATGGGCTTTCGCTCCATACCGGTTCCATACCCGATACGCCCGATATCGATACCGATCGGTACGCGTATCGTGCGTTAGAGGAAAGCACCGATTCCTCTGAGGATTTTCACTCCTCTGATGATTCTGCTGAGTTTTCACTCAACTTACCTGAGGAGCCCTCTTCTCCTAAAAGGAGAATGTCCCCTCCAGAGGATTTGTCCTTCCAGGACTTTGTTTTAGATATGGCTACAGCCCTTTCTATTACCACATCCTCTGAAAAGGAACCCAGATCCAAAAAACTGGATATTTTGGGATACTCAAAGGCCCCTAAGGAGGCAGTTACCCTGCCTATCCATGAAATCCTTCAAGAACAACTGATGGATTTCTGGGAAAATCCTTTGACTTTGTCTCCTTATTCCCGTAGGTTGGACACCATGTATAGGGTCCCTCCTTCTCCTGGTTTCCAAAAGACTCAATTGCCCCACCACTCTATTGTGGTGAAGTCTGCAATGAAGAAGATTAGGAGTACCAAAAGGCACTCTTCCACCCCTCCAGGACGGGAATGTAAAACTTTGGACTCTTTTGGTAGGAAAATTTTCCAGGCTAGTATGCTTATAGCCAGGATTAATTCCTACAGTCTCTATATGGGCATGTTCCTGGAGGAACTTGCCAAAAAGGTGCGGCATTTTGCCCCCTTTATCCCTGAGGATAAAAAGCAGGGATTCCTTTCCCTAGTGAAACAACTCTTAGAGGTTTCTAAGTTCTCTAATAGGGCAGCATATGATTCCTTTGAGGGAGCCAGTAGGGCTTCGGGCATTGCTATTGCAGCCCGACGTCTTGCTTGGCTCCAGGCCTCTGATCTGGAACCTTGGGTTCTAGATGGCTTACGGAATCTGCCCTGTACAGGTGAGAACTTATTTGGGGAAGAGTGGCAAATCAAAGCCACCCAGATGGATGCTGAAAATGCCACCTTGGAAAGACTTTCAAAGTCCACTTCAATCCCTACTAAGAAAAAGTCTTTTAAAAGGCCTTACTATAAGAAGGCCAGAGTTGCTTCAAATACTGGCCAGCAGTCTTCTCAACCTCGCTATACTGCTAAGCGTCAGCAATCCAAACAAGCACGAGCTAAGCCTGCAGCAGCTACTGTAGCTCAGCAGGCTCCAACCCCTCAGGGTTTTGACTTGCTCCTAGGGAACTTGCCACTTCTGGTTCTAACACAACCAGAACCTCTCACCATACCCGGAAGGTTGGTTCACTTTGCTCCCAGATGGGAACAAATCACAACAGAACAATGGACCCTCTCTATCACTTGACAGCCAGGGAAATGCTACGCCTACTGGGTCATATGGCCTCCACAGTGCATGTGGTGCCCTATGCTCGTCTTCATATGAGAGCAGCTCAATGGACCCTGGCCACTCAGTGGACTCAGGCGTCAGGAGCGCTCTCAGACCAAATACAAACCTCCGATCGTCTGTTTTGGTCCCTCCACTGGTGGACTTCCACCAAGAATCTGTTGTTGGGGGCTCCATTTCAACCATTGCTACCCCAAGCAACCCTCACAACAGATGCCTCCCAAACAGGGTGGGGAGCCCATCTGCAAACTCTCTCCACTCAGGGCACTTGGTCTCTACAGGAGACCACCCTTCATATCAATCTTCTGGAACTGCGAGCAATTTACCTTGCCCTCAAGGTCTTCCACTCCCTCCTAGCCAACCTCACTGTCCTAGTTCAGACGGACAATCAGGTGGCCATGTTTTACATAAACAAACAAGGAGGGACGGGCTCTCTGTCGCTTTGCAACGAAGCTCTAAGACTATGGGCCTTCGCCAGAGAGCATCAGATTCACCTGCTAGCAGTGTATCTCCCAGGAGTTCAAAACTCTCGGGCAGACAGGCTCAGTCGAGTTCTGCTGCCACACGAATGGTCCCTACATTTGGACCAAATAAACCGAATCTTTCAGGAATGGGGGACCCCGGACATAGACCTCTTTGCAAGTCCGTGGAATGCCAAACTTCCCCGGTTCTGTTCCAGAACTCCGTGTCAGGGAGCTCAGGCTACGGACGCCTTTCTCCTGAATTGGAATCAGGCATTCCTATATGCCTTTCCACCCATTCCTTTGATTCCCAAGACTCTGTTCAAACTCCAGAGGGATCATGGAACTATGATCCTCATAGCTCCACGCTGGCCACGCCAAGTGTGGTTCCCTCTACTTCTACAGCTCTCCCAGGGATCCTACCTGGATCTGGGAGCTGCGCCAGACCTCCTGTCTCAGGAGGAGGGGACTTTGTGGCACCCAAACCCCAAATCCCTTCACCTCAGTGCTTGGTTACTGAAGGCTTAAGCCTTCAAGACTTTCATCTTTCCCAACCAGTGAAAGATATCCTTTCTGCCTCTAGGAAACCCTCTACCAGGCGTTCCTATGCTTTCAAATGGAAACGTTTTTCCATTTGGTGTGCTCAGCAGGGTCTTGACCCTCTGGCACTTCCTTTGAATTCTCTTCTTGATTATCTCCTGCATCTATCCAATGCAGGCCTCAAGACGAATTCGGTAAGAGTCCATTTAAGTGCTATTGCAGCATCCTTGAAACATATAAATGGACAACCTATCTCCTCTCATCCTCTTGTTGCAAGATTCATGAGAGGCCTGACTCTCACTAAACCTCCCATCAGACCACCCCCGGTCGCATGGGATTTGAATCTAGTGCTCGGTCAACTTATGAAGCCACCTTTTGAGCCAATGTTTTCCACCTCCTTGAAATTTCTTTCCTGGAAGGTCATCTTCCTCATTGCAGTCACTTCGGCTCGCCGCATCAGTGAGCTGCAGGCTTTAGTGGCTAATCCACCTTACACAAGATTTCATCATGATAAGGTGGTCCTTAGGACGAATCCCCACTTTATGCCTAAAGTGGTCTCGCCTTTTCATCTTAATCAAGAGGTATATCTACCTGTCTTTTTTCCAGCTCCTCATGCATCCAATGCAGAGAGGAACCTTCATACTCTGGATTGTAAAAGAGCTCTCGCTTTTTACCTTAATAGGACTCAGCCACATCGAAAGTCTTCTCAACTTTTTGTGGCCTTTGATCCTTCCCATTTGGGACTTCCAGTCTCCAAGCGTACACTTTCCAATTGGATTGCTCAGTGTATTTCTTTTGCTTACCAGAGCAAAAACATTTCTCTGGAAGGCCATGTCACTGCTCACAATGTGAGGGCCATGGCAACTTCTATGGCTCATCTGCACTCTGTTTCCATAGATCAGATCTGTCGAGCCGCTACCTGGGCCTCGGTTCATACCTTCACAGCCCATTACTGTTTGGACAAGGACTCCCGCCGGGATGCCTTGTTTGGCCAGGCTGTCCTCAAGCACCTGTTCCATTCCTAAACAACTCCTGCCCACCTTCCCAGAATGGATGCCTGAGATCCATACGAAGATGGCGAACCTTTACAGGGGATCCCATGCATCTAAGCTAGGGAGTCCCCATATGTGAGGACTTATTCCTGCTTGTTCCTGGAGATAGCACAGTTACTTACCTGTAACAGGTGATCTCTGGGAACAGCAGGAATTAGTCCTCACAACCCACCCACCTCCCCTAGGAGTTGTATCTTTTATCTATCTATCTTCCTGTCCTCTCTCTGTTGACTCAGCTATAAACTCGAAACTGAGGAGAGCTGTTCAGGAAGGCGGGAAGGCAGTGCGCATGTGCAGTGGGAGGTCCCAAAAGCTTCTATTCTAAGAAGCTGGGGAGCTTTCCCGCACGGGCTCCGTCGGTACCGACGTACCCATATGTGAGGACTAATTCCTGCTGTTCCCAGAGATCACCTGTTACAGGTAAGTAACTGTGCTTTATTTGTAAGATACTTCATATTTTGATTTTTCTCTTCTTGGGCTTGCTTTAATTTTGCATACCATCTCCTTAAAAAATCCCCCCCCCCCTTGCCCTGTACTCTGAAGTTTAGCAGCCAAATATATGTTCATGATGGCAAACTTTTACATGCGCTGTAAAAAGAATGTTTTCTAATGGTTTTGACACGCATTAATGAAATTCATGTGCGTTAAGTGCTCACAACCCTTTTATTTCTGTGGGAGCAGTGATGCTCAACATACATTACTTTCATTAACACGTGTTGATCTCTATAAAACATACCCTTAAATGTAAAAATGTATTATTTGATTAAATTCTTAGCACTACTGTATAGCCATCAGTATTACAGACTATGTGGATTTATGTTTCTGATGGTTTCATGCCAAATAGAGAAACTGCATTAAAGGTTAAAAGAGAATGCATTTTGTTGATTTGATTGAATACCAAAGTCAGAACAGACCAAATGTGTATATTGTGTCTATGGGAAAAAATGCTTAGTACATCTAGTCCAAAGTTGCTTACAATTGTATAAAATTTATCTTGTTATATAGCATGATCCATTGCCAATCATGTAAGCGTGTATTATGTTTCTTTCATGTATGGTTTTCTTTGTGTTCAGGTTTATTTTTCAGGACTGAGCTCCTTATCAGAGCTACAGTTGTATGAAAGGCATGACGTCAATGAAGCTATATGCATGCCAGTGCTGTCCTGTAATTTACTGTATGTAGGTAGGAAAGGAGACTTCTTAACCTGTCCTACAGCAGTTTTGGTCAATATTATTAGCACCTTTGCAGTTCAACCCCTTAATGTCCAATATCTCCTAAAATAAAGTGGCCAGTGAAATGGCTTTGGACTATATGTGTACACATATTTGACACATAAAAGAATCAAATAAAATAAGACCAATGAAAAAAGAAAATAGTAAGAAATAGTTTAAAAACTGGGACAATGCCAGGACATGATTGGCACACTTATAAACAATTCAAATCAGTTTGAACAGAAAAACCATGTTCCCATTGCAGTAAAATTAGATGCATCTGTGATCAATTGTCAGTACTCTCATAATTTGAATCAACCAAAGAATGATGACTCTAATGTTTAAAATGGCCATGTTCATCCCCTGTTCCATTTTTACAATGGTGAAGACGAGAGCTGCTTGAGACCGTAAAGCCATTATCACCAAATATCAAACTTCAAAGGGATACAAGACCATGTCCAGAACCCTTGGGATTCCTGTGTCTACAGTTCGCAATGTTATTAAGAAGTTTTCTACTCATGGGACTGTCAAGAACCTCCCATGACATGATGGGAAGAGGAAAATGAATCCAAGAAGTCTTTGAAGGTTAGTGTGAACTATTGGAAACACCATGTACAACATCCAAAGAGCTTAAGGCTTAGCTGGAGCAATCTGGAATGGTGGTTTCAACCTGCACCATACGCCGCACATTAAACAAAGAAGAACTTCATGGATGAAGGCCAAGGAGGACCCCACTGTTCAAAGACAGACAAAAAGGCACACTTGATCTCTGCACAAACCCACCTTGAGAAACTACAGTCCTTCTGGGAAAATGTTCTGTCCACAAATGAAACCAAATTTGAGCTCTTTGGCAATGCAGACCAGCAATACATTTACAGGCGAAGAAATGAAGCGTATAAGGGAAAAAACACTCTTCCAACAGTTAAATATGGTGGAGGTTCCATAATGTTGTGGGGCTGTTTTGCTGCCTTAGGAACTGGAGGCCTGGAACATATTAAAGGAATCATGAAATCAGAGGACTACCATGGTATGTTGGAGCAAAATGTGCTACCCAGTGTCAGAAAGCTAGATCTGGGTCGAAGATCATGGGTCCTCCAGCAGGACAATGACCCAAAACATTCATCCAAAAGTACAAAAAAATGGTTAAAAGGAAAAAATGGATTGTTTTAAACTGGCCAGCAGTGAATCCTGCTCTCAATCCAGTCGATAGCTAAAATATACCACTGATAAAAGAAATCCTGGAAACCTTCATGAGCTGGAACAAATTGCAGTTGAAGAGTGAAGAAACTACCAGCAGACAGGTGTACAAAACTTATAGATGGCTACTATTAACGTTTGGAAGCTGTCATCACTGCCAAGAGTTGTGCAATCAAATATTAGTAAAAGGTGCCATTATTCCTTTCCAAGTCATATTTTGTTTTTTTGTCTCAGAAATTACTACATCTAAGTTGCACAGATCTCTCTTTTGTTGTATGCCTTTGAACATGTATGGACTACTGCAACGCCATACTACAGGGGCTGCCTAAAAAAACCCTCAATATCCTTCAAATGGCGCAAAATGTTGCGGCTAGAATCATCATGAGGAAAGGCCTGAAGGATCATATCACACCAGTACTAATAGACCTACATTGGCTCCCAATCACTGCACGCATTCATTATAAAATCGTAGTCACCACTTTCAAGCTCATTCATAATATAGCACCATCTCACCTCAACACCCTTATCACCTCACAGCCAAATAACAGAAGCAGAAGATCTCCAAACCTCAATACCCTCCTGGTCCCGGGCACCCTGAGATCCGTCAATGCTAATACCAGCAACTGAGCATTCTCATTTATAGCGCCTCTGCTATGGAATCAACTACCATGCGAGCTGAGAGCAAACACTGACTTGTTGGACTTCAGAAAAAAACTTAAGACGCATCTTTTCCAGACGCACTTCAATCCTACCTAATCACCATCTTCCCACTCTAGGGTCTCACCAGGCACAAAGAAAGAACACCGTACTCTAGCCACCAATAGACCTTTCAACATGTAAATATGTATATACAAGTGAAGTCACTACCCTGCAATCAAGTGTAAACCTGTAATCCGAGTGATGTGACCTGTACTTTTCCACTAAATCATTATGTATGTTTTTAATCCCTGGCCTGTACAGCCACACTGTTATGTATAGCAAACCGCTGCTGATCGCTGGAAGTAGTGGGATACAAGTGTACACTAAATAAATAAAAATAAATAAATAAATGCTATTAAAATATTATGACGACGTACAGTTGGAATATTTCCAACTATTTCTCAAGATATTGTACACAACATACCTAAAATGCAAGGGTGCCAATAATGTTGAGCATAACTGTACCTCTGTTAGTTTCTTATTTTAGAATTGTGTACAATTAAATATTTTTTTTTGTACCATTTTCTGTTTATCTGCTTTCAATGTTTCAGAAGCCTGTTTTCATATTTATAATGGTGGGAGGTGACTTTGGCCTAGTACAATGTCAAAATGGATCATAATATCCTGTAGTAAATTAATTCTACCTTTGACATTACCTCATCCTCATGCAGTCTAAATGAAACAAGCAGCATAGGATAAAAGCAAGTCTTTTGTTCTTTGTGAACTGATTCCATTTGGGCCTTTTATATGTTTAAGAAGTAAAGGAATAGAAATTCCTATGAGGAAACCCATGCCTTACTGATGCTTCCTTTTTTCACTTAAGCAAATTGTTGTCTGTTTTGTTTTGCTTTATTTTATTGCTTACATTTTCCAAGAATTTATGCTAAAGCAGTACATTTCAATTTGAGAGATAAGTTACATTCCCTAAGGACAAGCAGAATAGCAAATGCTCAAAACATGGATAATGTCATGGAGGGAGTCCAATGTGGGAATCAGCTCTCCAGTTTGATATCTCTTAACGCTTTTGAAAGGTTCACTGCACTTATTCTCTACTTCCTGCCTGCTACTGTCATGCGGGGCCACTTCAGTCTTAGTTTTCCGCCAAGCCAAGAACTCATGTGACCACAAACTCCCATTTTTTTTTCTTTTTGAGTTTTTCTTCAAGTTTGTTGCTTCTGTGTGGTTCCCTATTCTTGGTAGCATCTTAGGTATGTTTTTCAGCTTTTTTTTTTTTTTACATTTTCTTTATTTGTTTCACATTTTCCTGATTCAGACCTCATATGTAAGCCTTAGCTACCCCAGCCAGGTTTATTTTCAAAATTGAAAGTCTGATTTCTCTGCGGCTGTGTTTTACAGCTATATGTCCAAGAAACAACTTCCTAGTGGATTTAAGAGATGCATCTAGGAGCATGTTTACTAACGTGTGATACCAGGGTAGCATGGGATTAGCACAAAGTATTGGCGCCATGCTAAAAAGTAGCGCACATTGGGACAGGGACTGGACAGCGCATAAATATTCCTGGTGTGGCTAGCCACAAACATTAGTCACCCATGCTAACCAGGCTTCATGCCGATAGCACATGTGCAAAATATGGGTGGCATTAGTTGCAGCCATGGCCCAGTCACTGCATCAAAATGCAGGGATCTGTGCTGGGTCCGCTGCTTTTTGGCATATTCATAAATGACCTTGAAAGGGGAATAACGAGTGAGGTTATCAAATTTGCAGAAGACACAAAACTATTTAAAGTTGTTAAAACCCAAGAGGATTGTGGAAAATTGCAAGAGGATCTTGATAAATTGGAAGACTGGGCATCAAAATGGCAGATGAAATTTAATGTGGACAAGTGCAAAGTTATGCACCTAGGGAAGAACAACCTAAACTATGGTTACACGATGCAAGGTTCCACATTAGTAACCACCACCCAGGAAAAAGATTTAGGTGTCATTGTGGATAACATGTTAAAACCCTCGGCCCAGTGTGTAGCGGCAAATAGAGCAAATAGAATGCTAGGTATCATAAGGAAAGGAATGGAAAATAAAGCAAAAGTTATTATATAATGCCTCTTTATCGTTCCATGGTGAGACCACACCTTGAATATTGTGCGCAATTCTGGTCGCCGTAACTTAAAAAGTATATAGCATTATTAGAAAAGGTTCAGAGAAGAGCCACCAAAATGGTAAAGGGGATGGAAGGATACTCCTATGAAGAAAGGCTAAAAAGGTTAGGGCTCTTTAACCTGAAAAAGAAACGGCTGAGGGGAGATATGATAGAAGTCTATAAATTAATGAATGGAGTGGAACGGGTAAACGTAAATCGATTGTTTACGTTATCAGAATATAGAAAGACTAGGGGACATGCAATGAAGCTACAGGGTAAACTATTTAAGACTAATAAAAGAAAATGTTTTTTCACTCAACGTGTAATCAAAATTTGGAATTTGTTACCGGAGGATGTAGTAAAGGCTGTTAGTGTAGCTGGGTTTAAAAAAAGGTTTGGACAAGTTCCTGGAGGAAAGGTCCATAAACCATTATTAAGAAGGGACCCAGGATATCAATGCTTGACCCAGTACAAGCATTGTGGAACCTGTGTCTTTTAGGGAAACGGCTAGGTACATATGACCTAGATTGGCCACTGTTGGAAACAGGATACTGGGCTTGATGGACTTTGTTCTGACTCAGTATGGCATATCTTGTGTTCTTATGTTCACATGCTAACTACAGAGGGACAGAGTATACATCCCTCTGGAGTTAGCTAGAAGCTCCATGCTGGTAATGCGGCCTAAACAAGCGTTACTGGAGCAGGGCTTAGTAATATGCCCCTTATTGCCGTAAACAGTCCAAAAGAAAGCACACATACCTACAGATGTCCAGCAAAGAGTATAAGGAGCAAAGTGGTAATTCATACTGTGGGAGTGCAGGACGAGCCTTTATTGGAGTGTCAGTAGGTTCCATCCTACCAGACCATGTTTCAGCAAAGAGCCATTGTCAATGGCGTAGGACCTCAATTAAAACATACAACAGATCCTTGAAAACAGGAGAAGTTCCTCAGGACTGGAGACGGGCTGATCTGGTACCTCTTCACAAAAGTGGTGACAGGGAAGAAGTTACAAACTACAGGCCAGTGAGCCTTATCTCGGTGGCGGGAAAGGTAATGGAGGCGCTCCTGAAAGAGCGAATAGTGGACTTTCTCAAAACCAACAGGTTGCATGATCTGAAGCAACATGGTTTTACTAAAGGACAATCTTGCCAAACAAATCTGATTGAATTCTTTGACTTGGTGACCAGAGAACTAGATCAGGGGCATGCGATGGATGTCATCTACCTGGATTTCAGCAAAGCCTTTAATACTATTCCTCATAGGAGGCTTATCAATAAACTCAATAGTTTGGTGATGGGTCCCAAGGTGGTGAACTGGATCAGAAATTGGTTGACTGACAGACAACAGAAGGTGATGGTAAATGGAGCTCACTCAGATGAAAGGAGGATGATTAGTGGGGTGTCCCTGGGTTCGGTCCTGGGCCTGGCACTGTTCAATGTATTTGTGAGTGATATTGCTGAAGGACTGCATGGAAAAGTCTGTCTTTTTGCAGATGACACGAAAATTTGCAACAGAGTGGATAGCATGAGTAAAGATCTACAAAAGCTAGAAGAATGGTATAATCCTTGGCAGTTGAGATTTAATGCAAAGAAGTGTAGTGTCATGCACTTGGGAAGCAGAAATCCAAGGGAAATGTACGCGATAGGAGGGCGAGAGGTTGGAGTGCACGGACTAGGAGAAGGACCTTGGTGTGATTATTTCTGAGGATCTCAAGGTGGCAAAGCAGTGCGACAAGGCAGTGGCAAAAACCAGGAGGAGATTGGGTTGCATACAAAGAGGAATTACCAGCAGAAAGGAAGAGGTACGAATGCCGCTGTATAAGTCACTGGTGAGGCCTCACTTGGAAAACTGTATTTAGTTTTGGAGACCATATCTCACAAAAGATGTAAAAAGACTGGGAACGGTTCAGAGGAAGGCGACCAAAATGATTTGGAGCCTGCGTTAGAAGCCTTAGGAGAAGAGACTTGAAGACCTAAATATGTACACTCTGGAGAAGAGGAGGTATAGGGGAGTTATGATTCAGACCTTTAAATACTTAAACAGAATTAATGAACAAACAAACCTTTTCCATAGACGAAGCTGTAAAACTAGAGGGCATAACATGAAGCTGCAAGGGGGTAAATTGAAAGGCAATGTCAGGAAATACTTTTTCACTGAAAGGGTGGTGGATGCTTGGAATGCCCTCCTGATTGAAGTGGTGGGGGCAAATACAGTGACAGAATTCAAAATGGCATGGGACAGACACAGTGGATCCCTTTACAGCAACAGGATAAAAGCCACTCAAACCACAAACATCTACAACCCCACACTCACGGGAGTGAACACCCAGACACAACACACAACCTACATCCCCAACCCCCCGAACACCACCCCCCTCTCCATTTCATTAATAAATGTCCGATCAGTCAGAAACAAGTACCACATGCTACAAGACTTGATCAAAACACAAAAGATCGACATCCTATGCATAACAGAAACTTGGCTGACAGACATGGACACGGTGCTCATGAAGCAACTAACACCGAAAGGTTACAGCCTTCAACACTGCTCCCGAACGCACACCAGAGGAGGAGGCGTAGCCATCATAGCAAAAACCAACCTTCATCTCAGGAACCAAGCATCACAAACAACCAGTGAAGCAGACATACTCACCCTCACCAATAAGCACCTCTCAATCTGCCTAATCTACCGAGCACCCACCCAAAACACCAACCTAACAAAGATACTACAACACATATCTGAAAGCACCATCTCCACGAAAGAACAAATAATTCTAGGAGACTTTAACCTCCCATCACTCCAAGACAAAAAAGCAGAAACCTTTCTCAACGCTATGGAAGCAATGAACCTAACACAGATCATACATGAACCAACGCACGAAAAAGGAAGTACATTGGACCTCATATTCCTGAATACGCAAACCACCACCTCAAGCAAGAATCCAAAAATCACACACGTACCCTGGTCCGATCACTACCTCATCAGCATATCCCACAACTACCAGCACATGTACAACAAGGAAAACGAACAACACACAAGAAGATTTAAAACATTCAACAAAGAAGACTTCCTAGCTCAAACCCTACCAAAACTCCAAACAAGCTCCAACAATATCGATGACCTCATCAACAACTGGAACACCACAATCTCCTCAGCAGCCAGCGCAACAACGAACAACAACAAGACCAGAAACACCCCCACAAAAACCCGATGGTACACCCCCAACCTCCGGAAGCTAAAAACCAAACTCAGAAGAGCAGAAAGAAAATGGAGAAAAACCAAAAAAGAGGACGACAAAACAAACTACATGCATGAGCTAAGCATATACCACACAGAAACAGACAAAGCAAAAAAAGCTTTCCACTCAAGGATCATAAACACATCCATAAACAGACCACGAGAACTCTTCAATATCGTCAAAAAACTAACAAAAGCACCAAACCACTCCGACCAACTACCAAACATCTCACCTGAAATACTTGCAAGACAATACAAGTAGCTTCAACAACCACAAAATCCACAACTAGACGCAGAGACAACAACAACAAACCACCCCACCACTGTAGACAGAGACTGGAACGCATTCAAAGCAATCATTGAAAAGGAAATAGCATCAACCATCTCTCGCCTGAATACCACCACCTCTCCTCTGGACCCCTGCCCTATAGAATGGATAAAGAAAACCAAAGACGACCTAAACACACCATTAACCCACATTGTCAATGAATCCCTCAGACAAGGACATATGCCAGATCTCCTCAAAACCTCAATCATTCGACCAACACTAAAGACACACAACCTGGATCCCCTCGACCCCGCCTCCTACAGACCCATCGCAAGCCTCCCATTCACCACCAAACTCATTGAAAAAGTAGTTCAGAGACAGCTCCAAGAACACCTGGACACCAACAACATACTGGACCCACAACAGCATGGCTTCCGCCCACTCCACGGAGTTGAGACCCTCATGGCGTCACTAATGAACACCCTCATCATAGGAACCCAAGCCAAACACTCTGGATATGCCATGATCTTTCTAGACATATCAGCGGCCTTCGACACCATCTCCCACAACATCCTAATACACAGACTACAAGCAATTGGCATCAAAGATACCGTACTCCAATGGTTCTATTCATACCTAACTAATAGACATCAACTGATCCGCACAAATACATCAACCTCCCCCCTCTTCCAGCAACACCAAGGAGTACCCCAAGGATCCACACTATCAGCCATGTTCTTCAACATCTATCTGCAACCACTTTGCTCAGTCATATGCGCACACAACATTATAAGAACATAAGATATGCCATACTGGGTCAGACCAAGGTCCATCAAGCCCAGTATTCTGTTTCCAACAGTGGCCAATCTAGGTCATACGTACCTAGCAGTTTCCCCAAGGGACACAGGTTCCACAATGCTTGTATTGGTTCAAGCATTGATATCCTGGGTCCCTTCTTAATAATGGTTTATGGACCTCTCCTCCAGGAACTTGTCCAAACCTTTTTTAAACCCAGCTACACTAACAGCCTTTACTACATCCTCCGGTAACAAATTCCAGAGTTTGATTACACGTTGAGTGAAAAAATATTTTCTTTTATTAGTCTTAAATAGTTTACCCTGTAGCTTCATTGCATGTCCCCTAGTCTTTCTATATTCTGATAAGGTAAACAATCTATCTACGTTTACCCGTTCCACTCCGTTCATTAATTTATAGACTTCTATCATATCTCCCCTCAGCCGTCTCTTTTCCAGGTTAAAGAGCCCCAACCTTTTTAGCCTTTCTTCATAGGAGTAGCCTTCCATCCCCTTTACCATTTTGGTGGCTCTTCTCTGAACCTTTTCTAAAATTGCTATATCCTTTTTAAGATATGGCGACCAGAATTGCACACAATATTCAAGGTGCGGTCTCACCATGGAACGATATAGAGGCATTATAATATCTTTTGTTTTATTTTCCATTCCTTTCCTTATCATACCTAGCATTCTATTTGCTCTCTTGGCCGCCGCTGCACACTGGGCCGAGGGTTTTAACATGGTATCCACAAGGACGCCTAAATCTTTTTCTTGGGTGGTGGTTCCTAATGTGGAACCTTGCATCGTGTAACCATAGTTTGGGTTGTTCTTCCCTAGGTGCATAACCTTACACTTCTCCACATTAAATTTCATCTGCCATTTTGATGCCCAGTCTTCCAATTTATCCACTTCCACATCTATGCAGACGACATAATGCTCTATGCTCCAATTACAACCTCCAACCCATCAAACAAACACTTATCAGAATGCTTCACAGCTGTATCCAGCTGGCTCCAAAACAACAACTTATCCATCAACATAAAGAAAACAGAAGCCCTCATAGTAACAAAGGACCCGGACTTCACACCACCATCACACCTCAACATTGGGACCACACAAATACAGATACATCTGCAGATAAGATACTTAGGTATCATCATAGACCAAGCACTCACACTGGAACAGCAAATCAAAAAAACCGCCGCAACAATATTCCACAAGGCTAAAACAGTGCAGCGCCTCAAACCTCTCCTCGAACCACAAGACTTCAGAACAGTGATGCAAGCCATAACATTCCCCCATCTGTACTACTGCAATATAATCTACCATGGACTCCCGGCCTCCCATACAAACCCACTCCGGACTGCCTTAAACACCACAGCAAGAATTATCCAGACCACAAAAAGACAAGACCACATCACCCCAATCCTGAGAGAGCTTCACATACTCCCTCTAGAAGCACGAGTCAAGTATAAATCCGCCCTACTCACCCACAAAGCTCTCTACCAAACTCAAACATCCCAGATCCGCACACCAACCCACGACAAAAAAACCAGACAAATCACCAACAACTCCCTCACCATCCCCCATAAGAGGACGAAATGCAACCAACGAACCTGCAACAGAGCCTTTGAACTATATGCACCATCCATCTGGAACTCTCTACTGAATCACATCAGAAACAACAAAGACCCCCTATCCTTCAGGAAACAACTAAAAACCACACTATTCCAGGAATACCTCGGACCTGAAACAAACCACCACAAATGAGACTGTAGCTCAAATGTCTATGTCTATGTCCCAAACACCTGTTAAAATCATTAATGTCGGCCACCTGGTGACAGCCCAGACCCTTACAATTGATTATTGTCCCCCCCCCCCTCTCGTTCAATGTTCCACCGCTTTGACCCGGTGAAAAGCGGGATATAAATGCAGCTAAATAAAATTAAATAAAACAAATAAAATAAACTTAACTATCTAATTTCTCAACAAACAAGGGTGTCCTACACAGAGTGGTGGGTTCACTCCTAAACAAACATGGGGAAGTGTGACCTGCACGGAGCGGCAGGTGCACCCACTCTGTCCATCTTATTGGGCAGACTAGATAGTAGCATAGTAAATGACTGTAGATAAAAACCAGTATGGTCCATCTAGTATGCCCTTTAAATATTTAAGTTTATTTTGATTTTATCCTGTTGCTTGTAAAGGGATCCACTGTGTCTGTCCCATGCCATTTTGAATTTTGAACTCTCTTAATGTAATTTGTGTTCATAGATGTCAAAGAAGAGGGATCAAGAATCAAAAAAACCAATGCCAATGAATTTTTGCCAACAATAAGCCTGATCTATTGACACACATATTGGAAACTTTGTTTTCCATGGGTCCATGAGCTGCATCAGATCTGGGGATGTATCAACGTCAAGATGCATTGATCATGCACAACAAGCATTGATAGAGGCTATTGGGATTGCACATCCACTGAAATCCACCTGAAGAAGAGGAAAGATTTTGCCTCATTGTCATTGATGTCAAGAACTTTCAATTTTGAACACTGGGCAGAGGACAGAGTATGTTGTCATCACATCTAATTGTAGTGAAGTCAAGAGTATAGAGGTACTGAAAGAACTAGTGTCCTTGAAGTGCCCACCACTGTGAGGGCTGCTCATCTTCCTTGATACCAGAGGAGGGAGAAAAATACAAATCAAATGCCAATCATAAGAAAAAATGTTGTTAAACACAATTAATAACAGCAGCCACAGTATATATGTACCACAACTCCACTTCTGTTCACTGTTCTTGCCCCAGAATATATTGAGGCTGTAGGTTTGGATCCCAGAACAAACATTTCTTATGCTTATGTTAACCAACCATTTCCTTGGATATTTTAAATTAAAAGTTATGCCTAAGTCAATGGTTCTAGGTCACAAGGCTCTGTGGGCCCTTCTCCAATGACTGCAGATCTTGGACAGCCTTTATGCAGGAGGGAAGCACTCTGGGATAACGTCAGCACTCTCCTCTCACTGCCAGTCAGCTCTCTCTCGTCCAGATTCGTCGCAGATTCCACTGACTGCACTGTAGGCCCCACCACCTAGTAACTAACTTTAGCACACAGAGTATGTGAGCTGTAGATTCTAGTAACTGATCCACTTTATACTAAATTTTACAACAACATAGTAGTTCTGTACACTCATCCAATGATCCCTTTCTAAGGTGATGTCAGGCTTCCATCTTAAGAACATAAGAACATAAGATATGCCATACTGGGTCAGACCAAGGTCCATCAAGCCCAGTATTCTGTTTCCAGCAGTGGCCAATCTAGGTCATACGTACCTAGCAGTTTCCCCAAGGGACACAGGTTCCACAATGCTTGTATTGGTTCAAGCATTGATATCCTGGGTCCCTTCTTAATAATGGTTTATGGACCTTTCCTCCAGGAACTTGTCCAAACCTTTTTTAAACCCAGCTACACTAACAGCCTTTACTACATCCTCCGGTAACAAATTCCAGAGTTTGATTACACGTTGAGTGAAAAAATATTTTCTTTTATTAGTCTTAAATAGTTTACCCTGTAGCTTCATTGCATGTCCCCTAGTCTTTCTATATTCTGATAAGGTAAACAATCTATCTACGTTTACCCGTTCCACTCCGTTCATTAATTTATAGACTTCTATCATATCTCCCCTCAGCCGTCTCTTTTCCAGGTTAAAGAGCCCCAACCTTTTTAGCCTTTCTTCATAGGAGTAGCCTTCCATCCCCTTTACCATTTTGGTGGCTCTTCTCTGAACCTTTTCTAAAATTGCTATATCCTTTTTAAGATATGGCGACCAGAATTGCACACAATATTCAAGGTGCGGTCTCACCATGGAACGATATAGAGGCATTATAATATCTTTTGTTTTATTTCCCATTCCTTTCCTTATCATACCTAGCATTCTATTTGCTCTCTTGGCCGCCGCTGCACACTGGGCCGAGGGTTTTAACATGGTATCCACAAGGACGCCTAAATCTTTTTCTTGGGTGGTGGTTCCTAATGTGGAACCTTGCATCGTGTAACCATAGTTTGGGTTGTTCTTCCCTAGGTGCATAACCTTGCACTTCTCCACATTAAATTTCATCTGCCATTTTGATGCCCAGTCTTCCAATTTATCAAGATCCTCTTGCAATTTTCCACAATCCTCCTGGGTTTTAACAACTTTAAATAGTTTTGTGTCATCAGCAAATTTGATAACCTCACTCGTTATTCCACTTTCCAGGTCATTCTTCCTGACACCTTCAAAGGTGAAAACCCATATTATACACATTAAACTACAAGAGAGCCTTAGTCTTCTACTTGGAGCAGCCAAAAGCCCTTAGAAGGTCCATCTAACGTTTAGTTTCTTTTGACCCTAATAAATTGGGGGCTGCTGTAACAAAGACACTTTATCCAGTTGGCTAGCAGACTGCATTTCCTTTACTTATACCTGTGCGGGCTTGACTCATGAGGGTACTGCCACAGCTTATAATGTCAGAACCATGGCTACATTGGTAGCCCAAATGAGGTCAGCATCTATGAAGTAAATTTGCAAGGCTGCAATATGGACTTCGTTCCATGTGTACACTTCACATTACAGAATAGAAAGATTCCTGATGCAATATTAATTTTGGCCAGTTTGTCTTCCAGATTCTCTTTGGAGATTAGAATCCAACTCCAGTTCCCCCAGACCCATTTCTTTGCATTTCTAGGCTGCCTTCCAAAAAAAGAAAAATGATATAAAAAGGCTAGCTGCCACTAAAACATTTGCTGCTGTCTGCTTGTTCTAGTGCCATATATATTGATTCTTGTCTTTTCTGTCGAAGGTAGCCTGTAAGAGAGTCCCATGTTGTGAGGACTTGCTATCTGGCTGTTCTTGGAGAAAACCAAGATACTTTATCTGCAGCAGTTGTTTTCTATGAACAGCAAGATAAAAATCTTCATATACCCTCCCACATCCCCAAGAAGTTGTATTCTACTCTAAACTATATTTATTAGACTGAGGTGATCCCATGCAACAGTGGCAGGCTGAAGTGACATGCATGTTTGGTGAACCTCTTAAAAGCTTTGTTAGAGATCTTAAGCTAGATAGCTGTTTCCTGCTCTGGGCTCTATTGCCAACATCACCATATTGTAAGGAGTTGTATCCTGCTGTCCACAAAGCACACCTGTTATAGGTAACTTCATTTCATTCTTCCACCCCAAAGTGGTGGTTTAGTTGTCCCTTCATTAGCTTATCCAAATTGAAATAAGCAGCTTGCAGGATTTCAGCATTCCATTGTACGGATAAAGTACATTATTTGTCAACCAGAAGTATTAGGTCAAGCATTTAAATGAGTGACATCATCTGATAGTGTTGAGATGGAACAACTGTCTCAGAACTAGTGCAGCCTTTTGAGCATACCTAGCCCTTCAAGTCTCCTCAGTCCTTCAGTTTTCTTTGTTCTACTCCACTGAACAGCTGCTAAAGCAAAGCATTCCTTTATTCAAGATATTTTTCAAACCTGTATGATGATGATAAGTGCCGTCAAGTCGGTGTCGACTCATGGCGACCCTCTGGATATTTGTCTTAAATTATGTTCGGTCTTCAGTCAGGAGGCTCATTGTTGACAGACTGGTACCCGTAGCTGCTGTTATTGTATTGATCCAACTGATTCCTTGCCTTCCTCTCTTGCGTTGACCTTCTATCTTGCCAAGCATAATGTCTTTCTTCAATGATCTCTCTCTTCAATGATCTCTCTCTTCACATGATGTGTCCAAAGTATGAAAGTCGAAGTCTTGTCAGCTGAGCTTCTAGAGAAAACTAAGGTTTGATCTTCTCTAGTACTGACTGGTTTGTTGTTTGGGCAGTCCATGGTATATGCAGTATTCACCGCCAGCACCATAATTCAAAGGCATCAATTTTCTTCCTGTCTATCTTTTTCACTGTCCAACTTTCACATCCATATGATGTTATTGAAAATACCATGGCTTGTACGAGTCAAATCTTTGTATGGAGAGAGACATCTCTGCTCTTGAGAATCTTGTCTAGGTCCTTCATAGTCATTCTGCCAAGAGCAATGTGTCATCGGATTTCTTGATTGCGTGTTGCTTCTTTATTGATTGTTGATCCAAGTAGGTTAAAGTTGTCCACAATTTCAATTTCTTCTCCATCAATGATAAACTTATTGATTTTGCCAGTTGTCATGATTTTTGTCTTCTTTACATTAAGGTGCAGGCCCATTTTAAGAGTGTCTTCACTTTCAGCCAGTAATGTGATAATCATCAGCATAGCGAAGGTTGAGTCTTCCACCAATCTTCAAACCTCTGTTGTCTTCATACAATTCTGCTTCTCTGATGATTTCTTCAGCATATAAATTCAGCAGATAGGGAGAAAGTATGCAGCCTTTGCTGATTTTAAACCATTCTGTTTCTCCTTGTTCTGTCCGAACTGTTGCTTCTTTATCAGTAAAGGTTGTGCAAAAGAACGATCAGGTGTTCTGGTATACCCATGCTTCTTAATGTGGCCCAGAGTTTCTCGTGGTTTATTTATTTATTTAACTGTATTTATATCCCGCTTTTCACCGGGTCAAAGCGAGGGACATCTTGAACAATTTTCAGAAGACTGTGTTTGTGAGAAACTAGCTCAACTTAAAGTAGACAAAGCGATGGGACCGGATGGGATACACCCTAGAATACTGAGGGAACTTGGGGACGTTCTAGCAACTCCACTGACTGACCTTTTCAATGCCTCGTTGGAGTCGGGAGTGGTGCCAAAGGACTGGAGAGAGCCTCATGTGGTGCCTTTACACAAAAGCGGAAGTAAGGATGTGGTTGAAAACTACAGGCCGGTTAGTTTAACTTCGGTGGTGAGTAAATTGGAAAAGCTGCTGAAAGAGAAAATAGTGAAGTTTCTGGAGTCCAGCGGATTACAGGATCCGAGGCAGCATGGATTCACCAGAAGCAGGTCTTGTCAGACAAATCTGATTGATTTCTTTGACTGGGTAACCAGGGAGTTGGACCGAGGGAGAGCTCTAGATGTGGTGTATTTAGATTTCAGTAAAGCCTTTGACACTGTTCCTCACAGGCGACTTATAAACAAACTGAGCACCCTAGGGATGGACCCTAAAGTTACTGCTTGGGTTAGAAATTGGTTGGGTGGGAGGCGACAAAGAGTACAAGTAAATGGAACTCACTCTGAGGAGAAGGATGTTACCAGTGGTGTGCCCCAGAGATCTGTCCTTGGTCCAATTCTTTTTAACATCTTTGTTAGTGATATAGCGGAAGGGCTGTCGGGTAAGGTTTGCCTCTTTGCAGATGATACCAAAATCTGCAATAGAGTAGACACCCAGGAAGGTGTAGATAACATGAGGAGGGATCTAGCTAAGCTTGAAGAATGGTCTAGAATTTGGCAGCTGGGATTTAATGTTAAAAAATGTAAGGTCATGCATTTGGGCTGCAGCAATCCACGGGAGCATTACAGTATAGGAGGTGAAGTACTTTTGTCCACTAAAGAAGAGCGGGACCTAGGCGTGGTTGTGTCTGATGATCTTAAAGTAGCTAAACAGATAGAAAAGGCGACGGCAAAAGCTAGAAGGATGCTTGGGTGCATACGGAGAGGAATGGCTAGCAGAAAAAAGGAGGTGATAATGCCTCTGTATAAGTCTTTGGTGCGACCTCATTTGGAGTATGGTGTGCAATTCTGGAGACCGCACCTTCAAAAGGATGTGAACAGGATGGAGTCGGTGCAGAGGGTTGCTACTAAAATGATTAATGGGCTTCATTATAAAGCATATGAGGACAGACTTAAGGATCTTAATATGTACACCTTAGAGGAAAGGCGGGATAGAGGTGATATGATTGAGATGTTTAAATACCTCCGTGGCATAAATGTTCAGGGAGAGAGCCTCTTTCAATTGAAAGCAAGTTCTGCTACGAGGGGACATGGGATGAGGGTGAAGGGAGATAGATTCAGGAGTGATATGCGGAAATATTTCTTTACAGAAAGAGTAGTGGATCCGTGGAATAGTCTCCCAGTGGAGGTGGTAGAGATGAGGACAGTAACTGAATTCAAAAAAGCATGGGACCAACACAGAGGATCTCTAAAGGTAAAAAGTGAACTGTTGTAGTTGTTGTTATGGAAGGACAGACTAGATAGGCCATGTGGTCTTTTTCTGTCATCATGTTTCTATGTTTCTATGAACATGCAATAATCAATTACAAGGGTTTGGGGCCGTTACCTGGTGGCCAACAATAATGATTTTTGACAATTAATTGGGACATAGACATTGTGTTATGGATACATAGGACATATGTTCAGGGGATGAGATAAGGTGGTTGGGAGGGAGTCAGTGGTGGGTGCTTGTTTCTGGTCCGAGGAATTCTTGGAATAGTGCAGTTTTAAGTTGTTTCCTGAAAGATGATGGGTCTGTGTTGCTTCTGAAGTGATTCGGTAGAGAGTTCCAGAGGGATGGTGCATATAGTTCGAAGGCTCTGTTGCAGGTCCGTTGATTGTATTTCGTTCTTTTGTGAGGGATGGTGAGGGAGTTGGTGGTGGTTTTTCTGGTTGTTCTGTTGTGGGCTGGTTGAGGCAGTAGAGTGCGGAGCTGGGAAGTTTGAGTTTGGTAGAGAGCTTTGTGGGTGAGTAGGGCGGATTTGTATTTGATTCTTGCTTCTAGAGGGAGTATGTGTAGTTCCCTCAGGACTGTGGTGATGTGGTCCTGTTTTTTTGCATTCTTGATAATTCTTACTGTGGTGTTTAAGGCAGTTCGAAGTGGGTTGGTTTGAGTGGCTTGAAGTCCATGGTATATTATATTGCAGTAGTCCAGGTGGGGGAGTGTCAAGGCTTGCATCACTGTTCTGAAGTCCTGTGGTTCAAGGAGAGGTCTGAGGCGTTGTACTGTTTTAGCCTTATGGTAGATTGTTGCAGTGGTTTTTTTGATCTGTTGATTGCGTGTGACTGCCTGGTCTATGATGATTCCTAGGTATCTTATTTGTGGCTGTATTTGTATTTTTGTGCTTCCAATGTCGAGGTGCATAGGTGGTGTGAAGTCTGGGTCCTTTGTTACTATGAGGGCTTCAGTTTTCTTTATGTTGATGGATAGGTTTTTCTTTTGTAGCCAGCTGGATACTTCGGAAAGCATTCTAATAAGAGTTTATTGGTTGGGTTGGATGTTGTGATTGGAGCGTAGAGCATTATGTCATCCGCATAGATATGGTAGTTAATGTTGTATGTGCGTATGATTGATCAGAGTGGTTGCAGGTAGATGTTGAAGAGCATGGCAGATAATGTGGATCCTTGGGGTACTCCTTGGTGTTGCTGGAAAGGGGGGGGAGGTTGATATGTTTGTGCGGATCAATTGTTGTCTATTGGTCAGGTATTAACGGAACCATTGGAGTACGTTATCTTTGATGCTGATTGCTTGTAGTCTGTGTATGAGGATGTTGTGGGAGATGGTGTCGAAGGCAGCTGATATGTCTAGGAAGATCATGGCATATCCAGAGTGCTTGGCTTGAGTTCCCATGACAAGGGTGTTCATTAGCGACGTCATGAGGGTCTCAACTCCGTGGAGTGGACGAAAGCCATGTTGTTGTGGGTCCAATATGTTGTTAGCATCTAAGTGTTCTTGGAGCTGTCTCTGGACTACCTTCTCAATGAGTTTGGTGGTAAACGGGAGGCTTGCTATAGGTCTGTAGGAGGTGGGTTCGAGGAGATCCAGGTTGTGTTTTTTTTAGGGTTGGTAGTATGACTGAGGTTTTAAGGAGATCTGGCATGCGTCCTTGGCTGAGGGATTCATTAACAATGCGGGTTAATGGTGTGCTCAGGTCATCTTTTGTTTTCTTTATCCATTCTGTAGGACAGTGGTCTAGTGGGGAGGTGGTGGTATTTAGTCGAGAGATGGTGGATGATACTTCCTCTTTTGTGACTTTTTCAAATGTGTTCCAGTCTCTGTCTGTGGTAATGGGGTGGTTTGTTGTTGTCTCTGCGTTCAGTTGTGGATTCTGTGGTTGTTGAAGCTGCTTGTAATGTTGTGCTAGTAGTTCAGATGGGATGTTTGGTAGTTGGTTGTAGTGGTTGGGCGCTTTTGTCAGTTATTTGACAATATTGAAGAGTTCTCGTGGTTTGTTTATTGATGTGTTTATGATCTTTGTATGAAAGGCCTTTTTTGCTTTGTCTGTTTCTGTGTGGTATGCGTCCAATTCGTGTATATAATTCTTTTTGTCGTCCTCTTTTTTGGTTTTTCTCCATTTTCTTTCTGCTCTTCTGAGTTTGGTCTTTAGCTTCCGGAGGTTGGGTATGTACCATCGGGCTTTTGCAGAGGAGTGTCTGGTTTTAGTCTTGTTTATTGTGCTGGCCGCAGCGGAGATTGTGGTGTTCCAGTTGCGGACCAGGTCGTCAATATTGCTGGAACTTGTTTGGAGTTCAGGTAGGGTTTGTGCGAGGAAATCTTCTTTGATGAACGTTTTAAATCTTCTTGTGTGGTGTTTGTTCTCCTTGCTGTTCATGTGGTGGTAGGTGTGAGATATGCTGATAAGGTAGTGGTCAGACCATGGTACGTGTGTGATCTCTGGGTTCTTGTCTGAGATGGCGGTTTGGGAATTTAGGAATATGAGGTCCAATGTATTTCCTTTTTCGTGCGTTGGTTCATGTATGATCTGTGATAGGTTCATTGCTTTCATAGCATTGATGAAGGTTTCTGCTTGCTTATCTTGGAGAGATGGAAGATTAAAGTCTCCTAGGATTATTTGCTCTTTTGTGGAGATGGTGCTCTCAGATATGTGTTGAAGTATCCTTGTTAGATCGGTGCTTTGGGTGGGTGCTCGGTAGACTAGGCAGAGCGAGAGGTGCTTATTGGTGAGGGTGAGTATGTCCGCTTCAATGGTTGTTTCTGATGCGTGGTGCCTGAGTTGAAGGTTGTTTTTTGCTATAATAGCTACGCCTCCACCTCTGGTGTGTGTTCGGGAGCAATGTTGAAGGCTGTATCCTGTTGGTGTCAGTTGGTTCATGATCACTGCGTCTGTGTCTGTTAGCCAAGTTTCTGTTATGCATAGGATGTCAATCTTTTGGGTTTCGATCAGGTTGTGTAGCATGTGGTATTTGTTTCTGACCAATCGAGCATTGATTAGTGAGATGGATAGGGGGGTGCTGTTCGGGGGGTTGGGGATGTAGGTTGTTGTGTGTGTTGTTTGGGGGGTGTTCCATGTGAGGGGGGTTGTAGATGTTGGTGGTTTGGATGGTTGTGGTGTTTGGTCTGGGTAGGTTGGTGAGTGTGACTGCAGGGGGGATAGATGGTCAGGAGGGGTGATAGGAGGTATATGGGAGCTAGGAATGGTGGCATGGTTTGTAGGCGTACCTTGATGTAGTTTGTAGGTGAGTCTGGTATCTTGATGTGTTGTTCGTTGAGGTGGTTTCTGTGTTTTTTGGGGTTTTTGTTGCTTTTCGTTGCCTTCTGGAGTTGCTATGGGGTTCTGGTTGGTTCTGTCGCGGGGTCTGTCCGTCTTTATTTTGGTTCTGCTTGTGTGCGCCTCTGTGCCGCGCCTAAGGACCACGCCAAAGGGCCCTCTGGTGAGGCCCTCAGGCGCGGGCGCGCCTTGCTGGGGCGCTGCTTTAATGGTGTCCGGGGCTGGATGCTGAGTTGCTCCCACTGACCCGATTGGGCAGGGGCTTCTGAGCGGCAGGACTTCCCGCTCAGGCGCTCTACCCCGATCGGGGGAGCTGTTGAGCACTGCAGGCTGGTGGAGTGTTACTGTAATCAATAAAGCACAAACAGATATCCTTTTGGTATTCTTTAGTCTTTTCGAGGATCCATCTCACATCCGCGATGATGTCTCTTGTTCCTCACCCTTTCCTAAACCCTGCTTGCCCTTCAGGTAGTTCTTGTTCCAGGTATGATTGTAGTCTCTGTTGAATAAACTTCAGTAGAATCTTGCTGGTATGTGGGATCAGAGCGATTGTGCGATAATTTCCACAGCCAGTTGGATCACCTTTCTTTAATATTGGTATAAACACAGTTCTCCAGGACCAAGCAGGAAGTCAGTCCTCACATATGGGTGACGTCGGTGCCGACGGAGCCCTCGCGGAGCAATTTTCCCCAGCTTTCAAAGAAAGCCTTTGGGAATTGCAGCGCGCATGCGCGGTCCTCTTCCCGCCCAAGGGTGCCATCTTGCTCAGTCTTCTTTTTTCCGCGGAGCCCTACAGACGTTGTCTGTGAATCCCCGCCGAAAAGTTGATTTTTTTCTCTATTTTTCTCTTTTTTCTTCAGTTCTTTTCCCGCCCGGACTCGCGACGCCGGTTGCGAGTCCGTTCCTTATTTTCGGTTTTTTGTCCTTCGTGACATATTTCGCGCCTTTTTCCTTTTTCCCTGGCAGCCCGGTCATTCGACCTCGCAGGGGCCCTTTTTCCCCCGATGGCTGCCAGCGGCTTTAAAAAGTGTGATCTCTGTAAGAAACTCATGTCTCTTACAGACACTCATGACTTCTGCCTCCGCTGCCTCGGACCCGATCATGACTCCATGATCTGTGGGCCATGCGGCAAAATGTCCTCAAAAGCGTTGAGGAGTCGGCAGCATCAGCGGGAGCGTATCTTCTCTGACTCCGGCCGGGCTCGGACCTCGTCAGAGGCTTCGACGTCTCGGGACTCTGGTCCTGAGCATCGTCGAAGTTCCTCTGAAAGGGGGTCTCCTACCCGGGAACATCATCGGAAGAAGAAACCCGCGAGGGCGGGATCGGTGGACGCTCCTGGTTCCTCGAGGGCCAGGTCGCATAGCCCCGATTCCCGTCCCGGGTCCTCGGAGATGGAGAGGCCGTCAAAACATCCTCGACTCGAGGTGGACTTGCCCGCTCACGTGAGTACTGTTGTCCTCCTTGACTCGCCTCCGAAGGACCCGACGTCAGGCCCGACGCCGTCGGGGCCTGAGTCGGGGGCTGCTGGGTCTCCTGAGCTCGGACTCAGGTTGACGGCCTTCATGGACCAGCAGCGGGTATTGATTTCTGGCCTCGCCGGTGTTTCTGCCCTGACCGCCGGGTCGTCGACCTCCAAATCGACCCCGGAGACCGAGCCGATCCTCGAGTCCATGAGGGCTCGAGTCGATCCTCGGTCGAGGTCTCCTTCGGCCTCCCGTTCAGGACCGAGGTCGTCGACGCTGACTCCCTCGGCGTCGGAGCGGATAGCATCGGTGCCCGCCCGACCGGAGCCGCTCGACTCCTCCTCCGAGGAGTCGGCCTGGGAATCTGAGGACGAAGAGTCACCTGGTTCCTTTCGGACTCGGTGTGTCCCTTCGGACTCCCCTGAGTCCGAACCTCGGAGACGGTCCCCCCCGGAGGATACCCGGTTCTCGGACTTTGTGAGGGATATGGCCAAGGCCTTGGCCTTCCCCGCGGATCCCGAGGAGGAACCTCGAGTCGAAGAACTCGATGCCCTCCAATATGACTCTCCCCCGAAGGAGGCCTTTATTGTACCGGTTCCTCCGATGCTGGAACGACTTCTCTTCCGCATGTGGGAGAGCCCGGCATCGTCGCCGGTGTTAAGCAAGCGGGTCAATTCCATTTATCGAGTCCGCAAGAGCCCCGGCTTCCAAAAGGCACAACTACCGCACCATTCCATGGTGGTGGAATCGGCCATGCATAGACTTAAGAGTCAAAAAATGCACTCCTCGGTGCCCCCTGGTAGGGAAGCCCGAAGCCTGGATGCCCTCGGTAGGAAGTGCTTCCAGGGCTCTATGCTTGCTTGTCGAGTCCAGACTTACCAGCTCTACATGGGCATGTATCTCCGAGACCTGGCTAAGGAAATAGCCGGGTTCTCTGCTGGTCTCTCCGACGAACCTTTGCAGAGGTTCCAAACCTTGTCTACTGGTATTCGGGAGTGCTCCAAGTTTATATCTCGAGCAGCCTATGATGGTTTTGAGGCTTCGGCTCGAGTAGCTGCGGCCGGCATCGGTGGACGCCGCCAGGCTTGGCTTCAGACGTCCGACCTCGAGCCCTGGGTACAGGACAAGTTGGTCGATGTCCCCTGCCGAGGTGATAACCTCTTTGGCAAGCCCATGGATGAGAAGGCTGCACAAATCGAGACGGAGACTCTCACCAGGACTCGTCTCTCAAGGAAGACCTCTGCCCCTTCTCAAAAGAAGAAGGTCTCGGGGAAAAAGCCCTTTTACCCGAGGAAAGGTGCTGCCTATAAATACTACCCTCAGTATCAGGCCTCAGCAGCTCCCCCACAGGGAAAGCAGGCCAAGGGACGGGGTAATGGGTCCCGTAGGCAGCAAGCCCCCAAGCCTGCACCACCGGCCCCTGCTCAGCAGGGTGGGGGTTTTTGACTTCCTCAGCATAGCCTCTCCCCCTCAGCTGGTTTCTCTCAGCACAGGAGGCCGGCTGGTCCACTTTGCCCAAAGGTGGTCCAACATCACCACAGATACCTGGGTACTTCACATAGTTCAAAAGGGTTATCTTCTTCACTTTCACCAGGTACCTCCCTCCTACTTTCCAGGGGAGCCTCCCAGACTACCTTTGCACAGGGACTTACTCCTTCAGGAGTTAGCAAGTCTTGTTCAGGAACAAGCCGTGGAACCGGTGCCCCACCACCTGAGGGGCCAAGGGTTTTACTCCAGGTATTTCCTGATTCCAAAAAGAACATGAGGCCTCAGACCCATCCTGGACTTGCGAAACCTCAACAAGTTCCTTGCAAAGGAAAAGTTCAAGATACTTACCCTTGGAATCCTGCTGCCCTACCTCCAGCAGGGAGACTGGCTATGCTCCTTGGATCTGAAAGATGCGTATACTCATATCCTCATTCATCCGGACCACAGACAATATCTCAGATTTGTTGTGGGAGGAAATCATTACCAGTACAGAGTGCTGCCCTTTGGCCTATCCTCCGCACCCAGGGTGTTCACCAAATGCCTCGCAGTGGTGGCGGCTTATCTGAGACTTCAAGGTCTGTTTGTGTTCCCATACCTGGACGACTGGCTCATCAGAGCCCCATCTTCACCAGAGGCTGCTCAAGCCACTCATCGCACTGTGGCTCTGCTCCAGCACTTGGGTTTTGTCATAAACTTCGCAAAGTCCACTTTGCTCCCCTCTCAAAATCTCGAGTTCATCGGCGCCAGGTTGGACACACTTCAGGGGCGGGCCTTCCTCCCTCTGGACAGGGCCAGGCGGCTCATGGATCTCGCCGGCCACTTTCACAGCAATGCGCTGGTCTCAGCCAGGCACTTTCTGCGACTGCTCGGCCATATGGCTTCCACGGTCCATGTGACCCCCAATGCCCGACTGAACATACGTCCTGCTCAGTGGTGCCTTTGCAATCAATGGCATCAGGCCACGGTGAGCCTAGCGGACTCTGTTCAGATCTCCGACCAGCTGGTCTCCTCTCTGCGATGGTGGCTTCATCTACCCAACCTAGTGCTAGGAGTGGCTTTTCAGCCCCCTCCGCATTCTCAGGTCCTAACGACCGATGCTTCCCTCCTGGGTTGGGGAGCACATTGCCAAGGGTCATGTACTCAAGGTCTCTGGACTCCTTGGGAGTCTGCTCAACAGATAAACTTCCTGGAGCTCAGAGCCATCCGCCTAGCGCTCAAAGCCTTCTCTCACCTGGTGTCCCACCAGTCGCTGCTGATACAGACGGACAACCAGGTTGCCATGTTCTACGTAAACAAACAAGGCGGAACAGGCTCCTTCCTCTTCTGTCAGGAGGCGCAACGGCTATGCTCTTGGGCAGTCCGCCAGGGCATCCTCCTCAGGGCTGTCTATCTCCCAGGTCAAGAAAATTACCTGGCCGACAAGCTCAGCAGGATCCTCCAGCCACACGAGTGGAGGTTGGATCCGCTGGTGGTTCAGCGGATCTTTCTCAAGTGGGGCCTCCCCACCATGGATCTGTTTGCCAGTCCTCTGAACCGACAGCTGCCCAGATTCTGCTCTCGACAGCCGCATCCTCTCCGGGTAGCGGCGGATGCTTTTCTAATTCCATGGTCCACCGGCCTCTTGTATGCCTTTCCTCCCATGCCACTGGTGTCTCGGACGCTCTTCAAGGTTCTCAGAGACAAAGCATCGATGATCCTAGTGGCTCCCCGGTGGCCGAGACAACCTTGGTTCCCACTTCTGATGCAGCTAGCGGTAGACACTCCTCTTCCACTGGGATTTCAGCCCGACCTCCTGTCGCAGGATCAGGGGACTCTCCTACACCCCAATCTCCGGTCCCTTCATCTGATGGCCTGGCTGCTGAAAGGGTAGTCCTTGCTCCTCTGCAGCTACCTCCAGATGTGGAGGAGGTCGTCTTGGCCTCCAGGAGGCCCTCCACCCGAAAGGCCTACGCTCTCAAGTGGCGTCGGTTCTCCGTCTGGTGTACTCAGCAGTCTCAAGATCCTTTCTCCTGTTCAGCATCAGTGGTCTTGCAATACTTGCTCTCTCTCTCTAACCTTGGACTTAAGTCCAACTCGGTCAAGGTCCACCTCAGTGCTCTTTCTGTGCATCACATGCCGGTGGATGGTAGACCTCTTTCCAGCCACCCTCTGGTGGCTAGGTTTCTCAGAGGCCTCCTTCTCCTTAAGCCACCTTTGCGCCCGCCAGCCCCGGACTGGGATCTTAATTTTGCAGCGGATTACCTGTCCGCCTTTTGAGCCTATGGCTACCTGTCCGCTACGTTTTCTTTCATGGAAAACCTTGTTCTTGGTAGCCCTCACTTCTGCTAGACGCGTTAGTGAGCTGCAGGCCCTGGTTTCTGATCCTCCTTACACTAGGTTCTACAAGAACCGGGTGGTCCTACGGACTCACCCTAAGTTTCTTCCCAAAGTGGTTTCCCCTTTTCACATCAACCAGGAGGTGGTACTTCCGACCTACTTTCCCAGGCCACACTCCAGCCGAGCTGAAATGGTCCTACATACCCTGGACTGTAGAGGGCGTTGACCTTCTACCTTGACCGTACGCGGGAGCACCGAAGGGCTGTTCAGCTCTTCGTGTCTTATGACCCCAACAAGTTGGGGCTCCCTGTCTCCAAGCGTACTCTGTCCATCTGAATTGCGGACTGTATCGCTTGGGCTTACGAGGCAGCCGGCCTCGTGCTGGAAGGTAGTAACAGCTCATCGTGTTCGGGCGAAGGCTACGTCGGTGGCTTACCTCCGCTCTGTTCCATTGGCAGACATCTGCCGGGCCGCTACTTGGTCTTCAAGCCAGACTTTTGCAGCCCATTACTGCCTGGAGAGGGAGTCCCGCAGGGACAGTGCTTTCGGACAGGCAGTCCTCCGTAACCTCTTCGAGGTATAGGTAACTCCTACCCTCCGTCCCGGATGTTGGGCTACCGGTTGGAGACATATTCAGAGAAGATTCCTTCCTTCTGTGCTACTGACCTTGAGGGAGCTCATTTTTGTGCTTAGGGTCTCTGGTAGCCTTAAGCTTGGGAGTCCCATATGTGAGGACTGACTTCCTGCTTGGTCCTGGAGAAAGCGTAGTTACTCACCTGTAACAGGTGTTCTCCAGGAGCAGCAGGAATCAGTCCTCACAACCCTCCCTCCTCCCCTTGGAGTTGCAGTTATATGCTTTCGTTTTTGCTAATTTTTGCTGTCTTTTAGCTATGTCATCTGACTGAGCAAGATGGCACCCTTGGGCGGGAAGAGGACCGCGCATGCGCGCTGCAATTCCCAAAGGCTTTCTTTGAAAGCTGGGGAAAATTGCTCCGCGAGGGCTCCGTCGGCACCGATGTCACCCATATGTGAGGACTGATTCCTGCTGCTCCTGGAGAACACCTGTTACAGGTGAGTAACTACGCTATCTTTTCCAGTCAGTTGGCCATGATATTGTCTTCCAAATTTCTTGGCAGACCCTTGTAATTATGGTAAAAGCTACATCAGTTTGCTGTAATACTTCTTTGGGAATGCCATTAATGCCTGGTGCTTTGTTCTTTGATAAGGTTTTCAATGCTGCTTCAATTTCTTTCATCACCAATGGTTACAGATCATAAGGTACAGGTTGAAACGGTTGTTGGTCCACTTGATCTTTATTATATAAAAACTCTGTATATTCTTTCCACCTTTTTTTTTATCTTCTCAGCATCATTCAACATAGATTCTTGAGCATCTTGTAACATTCCAATTCGATGCTGGAATTTTTTCTTTAACTCTCGTAGCTTTAGGAAAGCCAATCTTATTCTTCCTTTAATAGTTTCTGCTTCTATTTCCTTGCATGCGTCATTGTAGTACTTTTCCTTGTCTTGTCTTGCTGCATGTTGGAAATATCTGTTCTGTGATTGCCTCTCTTTCTCCTTTGGCTTTAGCTTCTCTGTTTTATGGGAAATTTTCAGAGTTTCATCCGTCATCCATTTTGGCTGTTTTTGCTTTTTCATCTTTTGTAGAGACTTATCGTTTTCTTCTTGATGTCATTCCATGACACTTCTGGAGTTCCGTCATTTGAATCTAAAGCAGCAAATCGATTTTGCAGGCAGTTTTTAAATTCCAGTGGTATATTATCAAGGTCATATTTTGCTACATTCATGAGTGTCTTGCTCTTTTTCAACTTTAGCTTGAGTTTGCATTCTAGTAATTGGTGATCTGTACCACAGTCAGCTCCAGGTTTTGTCTTTGTTGATGTTATAGAGCTTTTTCATTGTTGACTTCCACAGATGTAGTCAATTTGATTTTTGTACAATCCATTGGGTGAAGTCCGTGTGTAGAGTCGCTGCTTGTGTTGCTGGAAGAAGGTGTTTGAGATGAATAGATCGTTGGACTTGCAGAATTCTATCAGTCTTTCTTCAGTTTCATTTCTGTTACCAAGTCCATATTTTCCAACCATTTTGCCGCCGCCTTTGTTGCCAACGTTTTGTTCCAGTCACCAATAACTATCAGGATATCTTGTTTGCATGTTCTGTCAATGTCAGATGTGCTTGTTCGTAGAACTCATCATTTTCATCCTCTTCTGCAGCTGTTGTTGGGGCATATACTTGAATTATAGTTGTGTTGATAGGCATTCCTCGTAGACGAATAGAAATTAAGCATTCACTGACTGCATTGTATTTCATTACAGCTCTTGCAAGTTTCTTCTTAATTATAAATGCAACACCATTTCTTCTTTGTCTTTCATTTCCAGCATAGTCGGCCATGTGATCATCTGATGCAGAGTGCCCGATGCCAGTCCATTTCAGTTTGCTGACACCCAACAGATCAAGTTATACTTATTCCATTTCATTCATGACCACCTCCAGCTTCCCTTGGTTCATGCTTTGTACATTCCATGTCCCAATATGTAAGACATCTTTGCAGCTTCTGACTCTCATTTCATGTGCAGCCACATCATAAATGCAGTCTTTACTCTGAAAAGTCTTCATCTCCTCCCCATTTGTCAACTGAGTGCCTTTTGACATGGGGGGTCTCATCTTCCAGCACTATAGTGCAATCTGTTTTTTTGTGACTATCCTTTGGGTTTTTATGACAAAATTTGGAAGTAGATTGCCAGGCCTTTCTTCTGCACAGTTTTAAGTTTAGTGTTGTTGTCATTGTCTCAGAAACGTGATCTTCCACTGCCAACACTGTCCCATTCTGCTGTTGGCCAGATGGTTGATTTGTCTTGGTCTGGCACCTCAGCTGAGACCCTGCCATAGTTAAATTACCAATAGCTTATCCCTCAGCATCACTGATGCACACAAGCTCTCACAGCACGATAAGCTGCAAACCAAGTGAGGGCACGCTTGTATATGTCTGTCATTTTTTGTGTCATCTTTTTCTTTCTCCTCAAAAAAGTTATTTTGTTTTTATTTTTTTGATCAAAATGATCCCGACAGTGTCAGGGTTCCACTCTTACCTGCAGTGTGGGAGAAAAACCCAGAGCTTTAATATCCATTCTAGATGCCTAATTTGTCTGGGCTCAGACCATAATCATGTTGACTGCAAGCATTGTGGAAGGATGTCTCGGAGAGCCCGAAGAACCTCTCTTTAATCACTTAAGTGGAGGGAGATAGCCCTGTTTTCCCAGAAAGAAGAGAAGAGAGAATTGTCTTTGCAGAATTTGGCTGTCTCTGCGTACTGTAAGAGATTCTTCTTGTTGGAAACTGTCTCTACTCTGTGCAGTGACTTCAAAAGTCCAACAGCAAAGGAACAGTGCTAGATATACCACAGACTGGGGTGAAGCTCCTTAGAGGTTTCCAAGCCTAGAGCACAGTTGCCTTCTGAAAGCTTGCTAGGGCCTGAGATGAAAGCACCCTTCAAAGTTCCTTCCAAAGCATTGGAGAATTGTGGATACCTTGGTACTGGTGACTGTAAAGGCATTTCTCCTGAGCACAGACTTGTGAAACCATATTCTGCATTGTCTGCCATCAAAGAGTCTCCAGTCATAAAGTTGTGTTGACCAGTCTTGTTCTCTTCAACGCAGACATCGCAATGCCCTCTCAGCCCAGATAGGGCCAACACAGATTCTGAGCAAGCTGCCGCAGCGCAAGAATTATTTTGCAATGACAGCACAGATCCACTGCAAGCATCCTCTTGCTCCCCAGTTGAGATGCAATGATCGTCTGCTCAGTGTTTGACCATAAATTCTCAAAAGGCCCACGCCCACAACTCTAGTACTAGTCTCCATTTATTCCACTGTCTCTTCTTGAGCATCTTTATTCATTCCTGCAAAAAATGTTCAATGAATTTAAGGGCTGCTGCAAATATCTGCCATCTGTTCAATATCAGCTGACCAATACAATGCACAGAGAGGAATTTATATATCTCAAGATCCGATAGTGGCTCTATCTACTTTGCATTCTGAACCTCATGGGGGTCATTCTGTACTTTCTTCTTACCATACTTGAAGCTCTTTCAAAGTGCCCTAGAAGGTTACCCATATCAAGAGATTCTTTCTTCATAATTCTCCTTAGAAATAGAGGAGTACTTTATAGGAATTCCCTCTGATTCATCTCTTCTTGCATAAAATGACTATCTCTTACTGAGATTAATTCATCACAGGGCAAGAGAGGTTCTCTTTCTGCTACTGCAGGAAGCAGAACCACGTTCGCACATCCTTTGACTCTTAAAGTTTATAAAGGCTCCAAAAGCCATTATATCTGTACTAATCCATGGCCTTCTACAAGAACAAGAGCTTTATATGTGGCAGTCCCCACTTAACCTGCAGGTGTAAAATATAAAAGTTCAGCCAGTACCTGGTTTCATTCAAGTCCAGCGTTGTCATTCTTAAGGGGTAGTTGAGTTGATGGGCACAACGAAAATGAGGAAATACAGAGAGTTTTATTTTATTTATTTATTTAAACAGATTTGTATTCCGCCTTTTCCTCCAATCAAAGCGGTCACAAAACAATACAATACAAGTATAAACATAGGAGACTATAACATATACAACATATACCACTTTTCATACAATCAAAGCAGTAGTAAAACACAGGGAGTACATTACATTACATGCATAGGATAAATACATAGAACAAACACAGGATAGGTTACATTCCATTACGTACGATCTAGAAGGGGTGGAAACTGTCCATGCCACCACACCTCGCCCAAAGGCCATACCCGCTGGAAACTACAACAAATATAGACGCCACAGACCAACGCCTAAGGGCCACGCCAAAGGGCCCTCTGGCGAGGCCCTCAGGCGCGGGCCCGCCTCAGAGTCGGCGGTTTAGAAGCCGGTGTCCAGGGCTGTGGAAGGCTGCTGACTCAGACTCTTAGACCATGTAGACAAGAAAGTGTTTCTGCATTGCAGTTTGTCAGCATTGACTTGACGGCACTTTAAAAAAAAACTATGCATGCCACCTTCTAGAAGGTGCAAGCTTTCTAACTTAGCCCTATACAGTTGCAGTTTGAGAAGGCAGCTAATCTTGCTGAGGCAGATGAGTGTGGAACCCTTCTTTTAAGCTCAGTGTGTGATACTTTAAATACCTTTTCTAGAATTCTAGCTTTCTCCATTTCTACCAGACATGTCACATGGCTGCATTCTTCCAGCCTTTGAGAAGACGTTTATAAAACTCTAGTAGACCGTGTACTAGAGACTCTTGTTTAGTGACAAAGTAAGGGAGACTAGAGAAACCATCAAGGACTACTTCTCTACTTTAGCAACATCTCTTGACTGTGCTGCCACTGTCTACTTCTTCCTGAAGACAAGAGTGTATCCCAGTACTGCAGAGGATCCTTTTATTCTCCATCAGATGCTCAGAGTGTATTCTCATATGCACACAACACCATGTTGGTTGATTTTGAGATGTAATTGTTTGAATGTTTTGACAGCTTGGCCCCGATGCAGGCAACAGCTGAAACACGGTTTTGTTGGGCATCATAAAATCTGTTCATTTTATTTTGCGTCCCTTGCTCTTTTTTTGCCTCTGCTTTTTGCAACCTGATTAGAACTGTTCCATTTGTACCACTAGAGTATCAATTGGTCCTCAAAACAGATGCTTTCAAAACTGGTTGGAAGGCCATGTCAGCTTTGAGCTTACTCAGGGGAACTGGTTGTAGGCAGAAATAATGTTCGATGTCGATCATCTGGAGTTCCAAATATTTTATTCCTTTTAGGTGTTTATGCATTTTCTCCATGGACAAGCAGAATAAATGCTCACTTAGTGGCTTAAATTACCAGTGCCATACCTACAGGTCTCTGAGGCTGACTGAAGGAGCTCTGGATATTTCACAAAGCTAAGACTCTAATTTTCTCTCTTATTTCTGATGCTTTCTAGTTATCAATATAGAGTCTGTCTGTTTTGTGGGAATTGTTAATATAAAGTTTAACTGTTGTTATAAATTAAACTTGGGGATAATCTGACTGTCTCCTTTTCTGGGTAGCCTTGTAGCAGATATCTGTGGGAGCCCCCAGTTCAGGAACAGCCTACTGGCCAGAGACACTTAGGTTCCTGCCCACCCTACCCCTCGCCCCACCCACCCCAGGGGCTGCATTGCCTATATAGTACTCGCATACGTTGCCATCTATCCTCTTAACTTAGGTTACAGCCCACATCTTCTTCCTCCTTCCTTCTTCTTCTTCCTCTTCTCCTTCTTCCTCTTCTCCTTCTAGGACTGCTTATTCAGCATGTCGTGTATTCAGTGCAATAACTGCAGTACTTTCATTCCAACAGCAGCACAGGTACAGCGGAGGACAATCAACCACGGCCAACAAATTGTGCTTGATAAAATCAACTTTATTGAAGACCCAACTTAACAAGTTTCAGCCAAAAGCCTTCATCAGGAGTCTAAAAATAGACATATAAATAACATAATTAAAAAACTTTTTACTAAAAAATTTTTTTTTGTACACATAAATAAATATGTAAATAAATAATTAAAAACATTACCAAATAACCACATAGAAAGTGTATAGAACACATCTACGGGGTGGAGCGACCACTCTTCCCAATCTGGAACATAGTAAAAATACATATATGAATGATGAAACACTAAAAGTATATATTAAGTATAACATAAATCATATAAATATGGTTAAAACAAAGGGAACCATTGAACAAAGGGGAAACATGGGAAAGATCAATATCAATTCCACATTTAAAAATACCAGGTGAAAATGTAACTAAGAATGAATAAACTATAAGGAAGATAAAATGAGATACCAGGCACATAAAAATATACAAATAGAATGTACACGATGTAATATAAAACATTATACAGAAAAACTTACTACCATAGTAAAAGAATGCAGCAAGCATATTCATTACCAAAAATATCTAAACAGATACTATGGATAAGCGTGTCAATTCAAAGAACACATTTATTAAAACATGACAGTTGAAAACCTAACTAGAACATCCATAACAGTGGCTGCCAAATGTGTGTGCAGATGTATGCTAAATGAATAATGGCAAACAAATGTGGACAACTGTGTATTGTAAGTGTATATGGAGGGTGGACTAGCACGCTATACCACATTCCACATCCAAATTACTAAAAAATGAAAGGTGAATAAACGAAGAGTACCAGAGCCGTGAAAACGCCGTGTCAATAGGAGGAGGAGAAACAATAACACCAATCAAATAAAAACGAATTAGCACAACACACGAGTGAAAACAAAATTTATATGAAATATCACAAACAGAAAAGCCTCAGGAGAACAAGAGAATGAAAAACAAAAAATGTGAAGCCTAAATGAAAGACAACGCTGGGAAAATCACTCTACCTGCAGAAACTGTCAGAGGCGGGAAAACGCCGCACAGTAGCATTACTGGCTAACTTAAAGGGAAGGAGAAAGAGAAACTCCGCCCACTCATACACAACAAAAAACAGCACCATAAGGAGGCTTAACTATTGAGGGAAAAAAACTGAATCCGATCATTACAAAAACTGATCGCTGTATAAAAAGGCATTGTGCCTGCAGAGGCTTATAGAAAGAACAAGCCTTGCACAAAACGTAAAGGCAGACATAAAGAGGGACGGATCAATTCCTACTTACGACACTTATCTCATGACACTGCCTTTTGAGCCAGTGAAATCTTTTTCTTTCAAGCAGGTCACATAGAAGTTACTCTTTCTAGTAGCAGTTATGTCAGATAGAAGAATAAATTAACTTCAAATCATTTGTTACCTATGAACTGTATGCCCAGTTTAATCTTAGCAAAGCAGTTCTTTGTAGTTGTCCTTTGTTCTTACCAAAGAAAGTTAAACTTTCCCATGTCATTGAGGAGATGATGCTCTCTTCATTTTGCTCTAAACCTCATAACAGTCTCTGCAAGAAGTCCCTCCACACTCTACTCTAAAAGGATTCTCTTTTACTGCCTTAAAAAAAATCTAACCAGCAGAAAGTTTAGGTAGCTGTTTTTATGTCCTTTGACCCCCAACAGAGTTGGCATTCTAATAACCAAGCAAACTTTTAGCAAATTGACTAGCATCCTACATCCAATTCTGTTAAGAATATAGCTGGTACTCCTTTAACCAGTAAAGTGAGAACTCATCAGAGTAGAACCACTACAGCTATTGTGGCCTTTTTGAAATGTTTCACTGGATACTCTAGGCAAAGCAGTGACTTGGTCTTTGCTTCATATTTTCACTTCTAAGTACTGCTTGAAACAATTCATAATCGGAACAAGTGCATTAGGTTGAGCTATCTTTGTAGTTACATCTTTTTTGTGACTGGGCTACTTCTGAACAATGAATTAGCTAAATGAGTAGCCCTAAGCTTGGGAATTACCCACTTGTTACCTGACTCAGTTCTACTTGTTGATGGAAAAAGCATTGTTTCTCATCTTTTACAGGTGTGATCTATAGACAAAAAGAATAATCAGGCACACAAACCCCTCCCCTCACCTCCCCAACCTCCCCGAATGTTGCATTCCTTTTTGTGCTATGGAAGTAACTGAGGGACTGAGGAAACCACGCTACACAGGTAGGTCTTTGTACACTCAGAATGTTATACTAGTGCCGAGCTTTAGTTGAGATGTTCCATTGTGGTGCTGTCAGAAGATGTTGTCCAGTAGTGTGCCTGATCAGTCTTGCAGTCTATGGACAGATGAGAAACAATGCTTTCAGTTTCTGTACGTTTTAAAGTGTAATGACTTGAGAGAAGGATCTATTAAACCATGAGCAGTGTCTTCAAGGCATTATGGTATTATGCTATGCATTTTCCAACTGTTACTTAACCCATCTTTTTATAACAGGGGTTATTTTATAACCCTACAGAGTTAAACATAAATCTGTTTTGGAAATTCTGGTGATTTTTAAATTCTGAATCCTAATATTCTATATGCAAACACACAATCATGTTGCTATTGTAGATCCCAAGTCCGCTTTTAAGATTTGTGGTGTCCATATACTTGTGGTTTCCACTGCAGGCAAATAGAATGTAATGGTTGGTATCTGAAACAATATTTTCAATTTTGATTTCAATACTTCTTTTTCACTGGTAATATTTTGCATATGTTCAAAATGTTATGGCCCACAGATCAGAAGATTTGATAGCTTGTGGTATCCCAAGGTTAATTCCAATCACATTTAGATTTCCAAGCTTGTAGCAGGACTCTGACTTGTTTCCATGACACTGATTTATTTTGCAGGTGGTCAGTCAGCGATTCCCCCAGAACAGCATTGGTGCAGTTGGCAGTGCCATGTTCCTCAGATTCATTAATCCTGCAATCGTCTCTCCGTATGAAGCAGGAATCTTGGACAAAAAGCCACCACCTAGAATTGAACGGGGCCTAAAGTTGATGTCCAAGGTGTGATAATATTTTATTTCAGTGTGGTTGGGTTGTGCAGTTTGTATGGTTTGACTTAAGCTGGTTCTGTGTTAGAAGGCAACTCTTACTTATTTTTGACTATTTAAATCAAATTGTATTTTCATATTTTTAGAATTTAAAAAAAATCTTTTTAGATGGTAACACACTACTGATGTGCAAGAGTAGAACTCATACTAATAAACTCATAGTTATGGTCTCAAGTTGAGAGTTTTCCTGAACTAGTGGTATTACTATTGCCTTTGAAAGCCCATGCCTTACTAAAACTGTAAGTCTATAATGTATCACCAGCCTCCTTGTCAATTTTGCTCCTATAATGGCTACACTTCTGTAAGTTTTTTGGCTCAAAATCAGCAATTGCTTTTGCCTTCATTCTTCCATTAACATTTTCCACTAGACACTGAACTATTGAAGCCCTTTCTGCTAACTTATTGCCCTTCAACTGAGAGTATATAATAAATACTATTATTTTTGACCAAATAAAAAATGGTATATTAAATTGTAATAAAAACTGATGCTTACATATGAAAATATCTAAGGACTGGCAGTGGAGTACTCTCCTGTTTGAGGTACATAAGAATCATGTGTGTCAGTCTCCACTGAACTTTCAAAAGAGCATCTCTTTTTCTTTTTTTTCCCTGCATACACAAGGTCAAAACCGTGAACTATCAGCCATGCCAGAGTTGCATGAATAATGTTCCTCTGATAGCTTGGTAATTCTGTGTTTGGCATTTGACAGCAAATTGCACTGGTGGAAATGGGGGGAATGTCCAGCTTTCTTCTTCTTCAAGAAAAGTTCGGAACAATTTTTAGAGAAGGATTATTTAAAAGTAAATAGTTCTTGTGTCACAATTGGAAAACTGAATTCTTTCCTTCTAGATCCTTCAAAGTATTGCCAATCACGTTCTCTTTACAAAAGAAGAACATATGCGCCCTTTTAATGACTTTGTGAAAAGCAACTTTGATGCAGCACGAAGGTAAGCAAATTAGCAGTTTCCTTGTATATACTCCTAGACATTTTCCTTTTTAGGAGTTCTCTTGCTAAATTACAAAGAGCAAATAAAAGAGAATGCCTATTAATAGGTCGTAGCTATCTGTCTGTCTGACCTTGTTTCAACTCCTAAACCTGATAGTTGCTGTCATGATGTGTCTACCTTCTCAAGGGTTGTTTATCATACTGTTAGGGTAGTCGCTGGACAAAAAAGCACACCAGATAAAGGTTGTCGTCAGCCCTACCTCCTTCCCTTTTAGGCTTATGTGCTTGCAAACTGGCTCAAAAAGGTAGTATATAACTCTCTGTGGCTTGGCTTGGCTTTCAAGATGACTGCCTTTCTTGCTCACCCCTTTTTAATAGCCCTGCTCACTGTTTATTATTTATTTTATTTAGCTATGCTTATATACCGCTTTTCACCGGGTCAAAGCGGTTCACAAAATACTGCAAAAAGTACATTGAAATATGATATAATTTATTAACAGTGGGGGGAGGGGGTGTCTATTTACATTCCTGATTTGATATGCATCAGGTTTTCTTAACATTATTTACAATTCTCCTTTGCTTCTCAGTCCATATTTCTCTGATGGGCATGTGTTCACTGTATGGTGCTCTGATCTGTCCCGAAATGTTCTCTGAATAAGTGGGTCTTTAATTGTTTTCTAAACAAGGAGAGGTCCTTGCTTTGGATTTTGTTTGGGAGGGAGTTCCATGTGAAGGGAGCGTAGAGTTCAAATGCATGGGTACAGGTTTGGAGGTTGTACTTTGTCCTTTCATGTGGCACAGTCAGCACGTTGTTAGCAGCCTGACGTGTTTGTTGTCCAGAGTTCAGTTGTGGTAGTAGGGTGTGGAGGTGTGATGTTTGGTGCTGGTGTAATGCTTTATGAATGAGAATTAAGGTTTTGTACTTGATCTGGGCTTCCAGTGGGAGGATGTGGAGATGCATCAGGACCGGGGTGATGTCATATTTCTTCTCCCCTTGGATGATCCTGTCTGTCATGTTGAGGGCTGTCCATAGTGGGTTGAGAATGGAGCGTGGAAGTCCAGATTGGGGAGAGACATCGCTTGTAGCACTGATCGGAAGTCATGGGAGTCCAGGAGTGGTCTGAGTCGTCGTAACATCCTGATTTTGAAGAATATTGTCCTTGCTGTTTGTGCAATCTGTTGCTTGAATGAGAGGGTTTGGTTGATTAAGACAGGTTTGGGGTCCTCTCTGCATTGAGTAAAATTCTGAAACCAAAGAGGACAGCAGGAGAAAGAGCACGGTCTCTCCCAGCATTAGAGACAGGGCTATAGAATGCCACACACACACCTGTGTAAACCCAGAGAGAGTGCATACTTTGCTAAACTTGGCCATACTTGGTTTAGTACACAAGAATTATGGGTAAATGGGAATTTGGATTCCTGTCCAAATAAACTCTGCAGGTGTGATCAATAAACAATTGATTTGAGCAAAGGAATGCAAAAAATGTACAGAAAAAAATATGTAACATGTTTAAGAAGATTTTGGGGGTTAGGCAACACCTAAGATTCATCACTATAGCCTAGATAAATGACACTATCCCAGCTGTAGCTGAAATAAATATTTTGCTTGAATAGAAATGTCTCCAAAAGGTTATTTAACAGAATGAAAAAGACAGGAATAACCCAGCTACAAAGGAGATACAACAGAGCAGAGCAGACGGGATCTCACAGTTATAAAATAAATAAATATAACAAAGAAATCAGTAAAAACAATAAATATGGATAAAAGTCATAAGACCAATAAACTGGCTAGAAGAAAACTAAAAGAAAAATGTACAGACTTGAAAAACAAAAATGTGCCACAAACATTTAAAGGAAACACTGTTAACCAGACAGTACAATTGGTGGTTATGGTCCAATGAGAGGGACATGTTGTGGTGTGAAGCCTGCCTCAGGGGACTTAATTTAAAAAATGGTTAATGTATTGGAACAGCCAACCAATGGCAACCAGGCTAGAGATATAAGGAAAAAAGGCGAAGGGCCGTTTTTAAAAAAAATTTATTATATATGTATTTAAATATAAATTTATTTCTTTGATTTATTGTTCCTGTGGTGCTTACCCCATCAGGGAGTTCTCAAACAAAACTTGATTGAATTCACCCAACATTAAAGGGTCATAACTGTCTAATATAAAAGAGAGCTCGTCAGAAAAAAAAAACAAAAACCCAAGCATAAGACACATACTGCACCTTATCCCACTGTGGAATCAAAAATACCAAAACCGGTGTGGCACCACTTATACAAACAGCAAACTAGAAAGACAAAAAATAATTATAAAATCATGATAATAAATATAGAAATAATAGTCTTAAAAACTTGGTGGTTCTTTGAATTGCTTTATTCCGTAATTTTTTCTTTATTTTTAGTCTATTTTTGTATCAGTTTGGAGTGTTAGAAGCTACGTCCAAAAGATGTTGGGGTGCTTGTTTCTTTTTCCTTTTTTTCTCTTATATTTGACAATGCTGTGAATCACTTTACTCATTCAGCCTTTTAATTTTTTTAGTTTTTTTATTTTAATATAAATTGTTTACTATTTCTTAATATGTTGATTGATTTCTTATATTGGTTTATTTTTTAATTTTCTTTGATATGGCTTTCTTTCATTTTTGCTATTTTTATTTGTATTTATTATGATTTTTTGTAATACCCCTATTTTTGATATATTATATCTGTTTTTATGTCTTTCTAGTTTGCTATCTGCTTGTATAGTGCCATATAGATACTAGCTTTGGTATTTTGATTTGACAGTGGGATAAGTATTGGAGTGTTTTACTAAAGGTCACTAGGGTATTGCACCTAATGTGCCAAAAGTGCTGAAAACTGTGGTGCTTTAGGTGCAAGGCCACTGTGTTACCTATCAGAGGTATAGAAAGCATTTCCAAGGCAGTTAACACGGAGTACTGTCCCCTAACTCAGGCTATATTAGTACAGGTGCACTTAACTTCACCTATTGAGATGGCATTAGACGAACCTATGCTAATGCAATTAGTGCATGGTGTGAACCAGGTGCTAACTGCTCTGAGCTCACCACACTCACTCTCCATCTTTAACCCCCCTCACCCATGATCCTAACACAGGCTGCACAGTTAAGGCAGGAATTGCCTCACACTAGCTTGCAATTTGTGTGCCAGTGTGCCTTTAGCATGTGCCAGAATACATGCTGCCAGCACTAGCCCTTTAGTAAAAGACCTCCTAGGGGAGGTGGAGACAGAGAAAAATCCATTGTCTTCTGATGACCTCAACGTGTACTATATCTGAAGCAGCTAGAGGGCATACAACTCAATATTTCTGTGTCTCCAGCAGTGTGTGGATATATCTGAGCAGCTCTGAACATTTTGAGGAAAGATTGATTTAGCTCATGAGTAACTGCTCTTAGGGGCACCTTCCTCTCTTGAGCTCAAAAGGGGAGGCACCTGTTGGGTCACCCTTAAAACCAGTGCCATCCTGGGTTTGCCATGGAGGAGGGATGTCTGTTTAGTTCCCCGTCCTTATCCTGTTAACAGCCAATTCTTGGATCAGGACCCCGAGCCTAGCACAGCCTTGGTGTCCCCATCCCCTCCTCACCCTGTCTCTCCCCTGAAGATTAGTCAAAGGTTTCAGTAGGTATGTGGCTTAAGGACTTGGCAGCAGGGAAGTGGCATTGAACCCAGTACTGTTGCTGCTTGGACTCTCTGGGGGGTGAGTACCAGATCTAAATTCCTATCTCTGTACTGAATTTACACTTCTGTGCCTGTTTGTAAGGTGTCTGTAGGGTCCCCGACTACTGCCACTCAGTGGGATGTTGTCTGGAATGGGAGCAGAACCATTGCTTTTCAGGTTTTTCACGTCAGTTCCCACCTCATGGTTGCATTGTAGGTGCGCACTTACTGGTGTTTGGCTTTGCATTGTCCTAGTTCTTATTGGCACACGTGATATCTAAATATCTTCATTGCGCACCTTTTGTGTGGTGTCTGAATGCCCTTGCTGCAACATGCAGTTAACTCCATGCTCTTGGTGCACTCACTATAAGCATAGCTTGCTCCATCATGCCTTAGTGGAATGGAAGGACTTGCCTCAGGAAGCCGCTGATTGCTGTAGGCACTGCTCTTCTAAGATGAGTCACTGCCCTTCTGCCCTCCCTCTGCCTCCTTGGCATGGAGGTTTCTGCTCACCCCTTAAGTGGTCGTTTGCCATTGGTGGATATGGATTCTCTTCTGTTCTTCAGCTTTATAGGCAGTATTGGGGTCAGCTGCAGGACGAGACAGCACTTGGTTTCGCGATCCTTCCACCAGAGCTTACGCAGCAGGATTTCCCTTTGTCCAGCCTACCTCCTGCTATAAGGGTGGCCAAGGCGGATGGCACATCCCAAGCCTCTGGTCTATCATCTCCTGAATTCTTCTCCTTTCTTCATCAGGCATGGTCCTTCTGGCATGGCAATTCAGATCCTTTGGCCTCCAGACCCTCTTGCTCATTCCCTTCTCGCTCAGAAGACAGCACATTGATATAGGGTGGACAGAGCCCAAGAGGGACCCTCTGCATTAGTGCCCCCAGAAGAGGATGGATTCAGGTAACTTGGGTCAGTTCTGTGCTCAGGATGCTGCTTTGAGTTCTAGGGGATTGGACAATAACTCCACACATGAAGAGGATGAGCCTTGTGCGCTGGATGAACAGAATGATTCTCTCATCCATTGTTTCGGAAAGATGAGCTGGCAGCCTTAATTGATCGTTATTTCAGTCCTGTAGTTCTCGGAGGCTGGGTCGAAAGAGCAGGAGCCTCAAGTGTATACCCTCCTGCAAGGGGTCAGAAAACACCTCAGGGCATTTCTCTTCCTGGAGATTTTGAAGAACATAATATGCACAGAATGAGACTCACCTGCCGCTCCTTTGAAAGGGGGCAGAGTCGTGGTTAGACTCTACACTCTTCCTCAGGAAGATGTGGTTGCCCCAGGTGGATGCGTAAGTGGCAGCCATTACAAAGCTCACCACCACTCTGGTGAAGAGTGGTGAAGCCCTAAAAGATTAGGTGGATTGTAAGGTAAAAGCCTTTCTGAAGAGCCAGATTTCAACCGCTTCCCTTATTCTCCAAGCAGTCATTTGCAGAGGTCTTATGGCTCATGCCCTGCTCCATCGGATCCAGTCGTTTCCCCAAGATGATACCTCATTGCTCCTGCAGTCAGCAGCGGCCTTTTTGCTGAACACTGTGTATGATTAGGTCTGCTTGGTGGCCAGAGATATTGCCTTTTCCATGGTGGTGCATTGCTGGCTTTTATTTTGCCATTAAATAGCAGTGTTCCAGTCCCGATTATCTGGACTTCCCTTCAAGGGGAATCTTGTTTTTGGGGAAGACTTGAAAGAGAAGATCAAGGAGTTAGATGCTTTGAAACCTCATCTTCTGTAAGATTGACCTAGGGGGCCTGGGAATGTGGCCTCCCTCCCTCCCTCCCTCCTCTTCTTCACACTCTCCATGCTTATGCCACCAGGAGTATTGGGGGTTCAGGACCTCCCTGAATTATCACCCAAGGAAGCTGTTCTTTCCTCCCTCAGGCTTCCTGTCCCGGAATCTATCCTTTCAAGGGACTTGCAGACCCTTTGAGGTGTCATCTTCCTCTAAGACGGGATTCTCCCATCAGATGCAATGATGGGTTGGGGTCTCATTCTGGGGTGCCTCCTCTCAGTAACTGGCTGTGACACTTATTCCAGGAATGGCCCCGTATGACCTCAGACTGGTGGGTACTTGACAACATTCAGTTTGGCTATGTGCTGGACTGCAAGGACCCAGTCCTGGATGCTTTCCTAATACCTCTACGTGGTCTGCAGCCAAGAGAGTCACGATTCAATCTACTTTGGAGAGGCTTCTTAGCTTCCAGGTCATAGTGCTAGTTTCCGCCTGCCAAAAGAGGCAAGAGCCGATATTCAATTTACATTGTGGTGCCAAAGAAGGATGGTTCCTTACGCCCATTCTTGGATATCAAGATGCAGTGCTTATCTGAGGACCTTTATTTCTTCATGGAGACATTGAGGTTGGTCTTAAGAGCGGTCTGGCAAGGGGAATTTCTTGCATCATTGGATTTGACTGAAGTGTACTTCCACATTCCCATCCATGAATATCAGCAGCACTTCCTCCGCTTCTTTGTTCTCAGTTATCACTTCCATTTTGCTGCCCTGCCCTTCGGTCACTCCACTTCACCAAAGACATTCACCAAAGTCATGGTGGTGGTGGTGGTGGTGGCGGCGGCTGCTGCCGCTGCTGCTGCCTTGTGTCGAGGAAGGATTTGTGTGCATCCTTATTTGGACGGCTGACTCATCCAAGCCAGATCGCATGCAGAAGCCCTTTGGGCGTCTGACCGATTGGTGCAATTCCGAGAGAGACTGGGCTGGGTGATCAACTTAAGCAAGAGCTTTCTGTAACCTACCCAGTCACTGCAGTCCTTTGGGGCAGAGCTTGACAGCGGCTCAGGGAAAGTCTTCCTGCCCGAGAAGAGGGCAGAGAAGCTGAGGTCCCAGCTGAAGGCATTTCAGAGGCAGCAGGCTCCAAAGGCCCAGGACTACCTCATGTTCCTAGGGTCAATGGCAGCAACCATTAAGAAGGTCCCCTGGGTATGGGTGCACATAGGTCCATTGCAAAGATCTCTGTTGTCCCACTGGTCCATTCCTCTCAGGACTTCAGCATCAGGCTTGCTCTTCCCCTGTGGGTGGCGGCCAGCCTGAAATGGTCAGAACAGCCCAATCATCTGCTGAAAGGCCTTCCCCTGGATGATGTGCATTGGCTTCTCTTGATGACAGATGCCAGCTTGTCTGGATGGAGAGCTCAATACCTGGGGCTGATGAGACAGAGTCACTGGAGAAAGCAAGAGGTGACCTGTCCCATCAATCGTTTGGAGGTGATGGCCATTCACTTGGCCCTCCTGTATCTCTGGAGTATAATCTGAGACAGAGTGGTTCAGATCTTCTCGGACAATGCTACGTATTTCTTCTGTGGTCTCTCATAGGATGGGTGCTTCATTGTATTGAGCGCCATTAGGGTCTAGTGGTGCTGGTGGCACTGGACTGGTTAATGAGGCTTCGTTCACCCCAAGGTACCACGTGCTGCACTCAGTTTAAAAGAAAGCACTCTGCGGCGTTCCATGCCAGAGTGGCGCACGCCCAAGGAGCAGGTCATGCTCCTTGGGCGAGCTCTGTTTCCGGTGTGACCCCCTTTTAGCAGAGGAAATTTCATGTGAACCCGGATACTAATCAAATAAAATCATTACTCAGGCAACATAAATATAAAGATATAAATATGTAAATCTATGCTTTTTAACGTAATTATTCAATGTACTCAGCATACCTGACACAAGTTATGAGCCAGCTTCTTGAATATTTTCAGTGTGGGCAGGGCTGATATCAGACATGCAGGTGACCCAGGCAGAAACTGATGAGGGGGCTCCAAAGCCCATCTGCAGGTTATGCCTCCTTCAGCCTGAGGCAGACTTGGGGCCCTCTTTGGCATGGGGCCCAGAGCAATTGCTCTGTTTGCCACCCCCTAATGCCGATCCTGAGTGTGGGGGCTGAGTATCTGGGGACAGTGTGTGTGTGTGTTTATGTGCAGGGGCTGAATGTCTGGGAGCAGTGTGTGCATGTGTACAGATGTTAGGGATAAGTGACCAGGGACATTGTGTGAATGTCCGAAGCTGAAGAAAGCACAGCTTGCTAACAGGTTTTGAGGCCCCCTTCCAAAATTTTACCCTGAGTTGATCCCCAGCCATATCTGTCACCAGTCCTGGTAGATGTACATTCCAAAAGCTCATATATTCAAGTCACTAAATAGAAAATAAAATTTCTTTTTCTACCTTGTTTTTTGCACATTTTATTTTTCTAATTGTTTGGCTCTGGATTCTGCTTATCTCCAGGAACAAGCAGGAATATAGTCTTCACATATGGGTATCGACGGAGCCTGTGCGGGAACGCTCCCCAGCGTCCAATAGGAAAGCTTTTGGGAGCATCCTACAGCGCCTGCGTGCTGCCTTCCCGCCATTCCAACTCTCCCTCTTCAGTTCTTCGTTTTCCGCGGAGCCGACAGGTCACATACCCTGTCACCGCAGAAAATTCTTTGTTACTACTTTGTTTTTTGTGGTCGCGTCTGCCTTCATTCGACGCCTACCGATACTGCTGGTTCTCTTTTCTTCTTTCCTAATAAAAAATATATATATATCTTTTCTGAAGTACTTTCTTCAGAGGCCTTTTCCCTCTCGGTGCTAGGCGCCATTTTGGGCACTAGGCCCATTTTTCTTTTACAATGGAAAAACCAGCTAGTGGTTTTAAAAAATGTTCTAAGTGTGGCGGTACCATATCCGTCACCAACACCCATGACTGGTGTCTCAAATGTTTAGGACCTGACCATTCTCCATTGTATTGTCTCTCCTGTAGAAAGATGACCAAAAGGGGCCTTCAGAATAGAGCTGCAAAACTCGGTACCCTTTTTGCCGCAGATGCGATGTCCGTTGCATCAACGTCTTCCAGGACTTCATCTTCCTCCCATGGATCTCAGGTAACTAAACATAAGTCTTCAAAGACTAGCCAATCCTCAAAGGGTAAATCTCCTTCAAAGTATCTAGATGCCATCAGCGTTGCCCTTGAGAAAAGTTAACCGGCAAAACAGCCCCGGCGGGAGGCTTCGGTTTCCAAAGCACTAACAGGGCTCCAGGATGTTCTCGAGGCTTCCACCTCTGCAGAACTGCTGGTGCCATTGCTCTGGGGTCCTAGCCGTTTCTACCGGTACCGACACCCAAGCATTGGCAGGAGCAATAGATCAAAGATTTCTCTCTATCGAACAGTCTAGCGGCTCTTCTAACGGCTTCAGTATCGCTGAAACCGCTTCAGACCGTTCAACAGGCACCTTTACCGACGGCACCGACCTCGGCAGGTATACCCCCCATGCCGAGTCTAGAGTCCATCTCCGGTATTGAAAGATCGGTACCGAAACACCTCGATACCAGCTTCGATAGATACCGGTACCGTGCCTTGCACGAACATCAGGATCAGAGATATTTTGAATCTTCAGATTCCGATGACTCTGCTGATACCATAGCACTTCTTCCGGAGGATCCTTCTCCTCGGCGTAGAATGTCTCCTCCAGAGGGACATGTCCTTCCAGGATTTCATTCGTGATGTGGCTCGAGGCCTTGCAATCACAGTGGCTCCTGAAAAGGAGCCTAGGGCAGAAGATTTAGAGATTCTTCAATACCCTAAAGCTCCTAAAGAGGCAGCTACTCTGCCTATTCATAAGATCCTTCATGATCTCATGCTGAGAATGTGGGAGACTCCTTTAACCACATCTCCACACTCTCGCAGACTCAATATCATGTACCGAGTTCCACCTTGTCCTGGCTTTCAGAAGACTCAGTTACCACACCATTCAATGGTAGTGGAATTGGCCATGTGTAGGATAAAGAGTGCAAAAGACATTCTTCCAATCCTCCAGGCCGCGAGTCCAGGACTCTCGATGCTTTTGGGCGTCGATGCTTCCAAGATTCCATGCTCTCAGCTAAAATCAGCTCATACATCCTGTACATGGGGATGTTCCTCAAAGAGGTTACAGGAAACTTGGAGCTTATGAGCCCCCTTCTTCCTGATGATAAAAGACAAGATTTTCTTGCTCTGGTCAGACATGCCCAAGATGTTTCCAGGTTTGTCAACCATGCAGCCTTTGATTGCTTTGAATGCATCAGCAGAACCTCTGCTATCTCCATTGGTGCACGTCGTATTGCCTTGCATCAGGCATCAGACTTGGAAATTTGAGTACAAGATAAACTGGGCAACATTCCTTGACCAGGAGAAAATCTCTTTGGCAAGAAAAAGCTAATGAGATTGACTCTGACAATATTACCTTAGACAGGTTGTCAAAGTCTACAGCCAACCCAGCAAAGAAAAGATCTAATAAATCCTTTTTCAACAAGAAAAAGCAGTTTTATCCTTCTTATACCCAGCAGGGTCACTGTCCAGTTCATGCTGCCCAAAAGGGACAACAGCAACAAACTAGACAACAGAAGAAACCAAAAGTCCCAAGAGCTCAGCCAGCTCAGCAGGCTCGGCCCCCTCAGTGGCTTTGACTCTTTTCTAGAGCACTTAGCCTTCCTGCCCCTACAGGGTCCAGAACCCTCTACCATCCCTGGCAGATTGTCAGTTTGCCACCAGATAGCACCAAATAACATCAGAAAATTGGACTCTGTCCATTGTATGAGAGGGGTACAGACTTCATTTTCACAGCATGCCCCCTCCTACAATCATAAGACAGTTCAATTCTCAAACCTCTGTCGCCAATCTTCTCAGTCAGGAAGTCACAATACTTCTTGCTCAAGGAGCAATAGAAGAGGTACCCATACCTCAACGGGGTACAGGGTTCTACTCCCCCTATTTTCTCATCCCAAAGAAAATAGGGGGACAGAGACCCATTTTGGACCTCGGAGAATTGAACAAATATCTGTTCCAAGAAAAATTCAAAATGATCTCTATCGGAACACTTCTGCCATACCTTCAGAGTCAGGATTGGCTATGTTCTCTAGATCTAAAGGATGCATATACTCTTATACTCATCCATCTAGATCACAGAAAATTCCTTCGATTCCTTTTCCAGGGAAGACACTTCCAATACAGGGTTCTTCCCTTCGGTCTGGCTTCTGCCCCAAGAGTTTTCACAAAATGCATGGCAGTAGTAGCTGCATTCCTATGGACGCTGGGGATATTCATCTTCCCTTACTTGGATGACTGGCTCATTCGAGCACCCACAGCTCCAGAAGCCAACTCTGTTCGTTCTTGCACCATGCGAGTTTTGCATTACTTGGGATTGGTCATAAACCTTCCAAAATCCCATCTCGCTCCTTCTCAGTCCCTAGAATTCATAGGAGCTCACCTAGATGCCAGACAATCAAGGGCTTTCCTTCACAGCTCCGCTGTCTTTGTATAGTGCAGCTAGCTTCCCAAGCAGCAGTAAAAACCTCCCTAACTGCTCGAGAAATGCTTCAGCTACTGGGACATATGGCATCCACTGTACATGTGGTTCCCTATGCTTGTCTTCAGATGCGAGCAGCCCAGTTGACCCTATCCTCTCAGTGGACACAGGCCTCAGGTCGCCTGTCGGACAAAATAAGAAACTCAGAATGTCTTATTTCGTCCCTCCAATGGTGGCAATCGCTGGAAAACCTACTCATAGGCTTTTCTTTCAAGCAGCCGCTATCCCAGGCCATTCTAACAACAGATTGCGTCCCAGTTGGGATGGGGGGCCCACCTGCACGATCTCTCCACCCAGGGTCTCTGGACCCCAGAGGAGGCTTGTCTTCACATAAACCTCCTAGAACTCAGAGCAATCTTCCTTGCTCTTCGAGTATTCCAAGCCCAGCTCAGCTACAAGACAGTCCTAGTCCAGACCGACAATTAAGTAGCCATGTTCTTTGTGAACAAGCAGGGCGGAGCAGGCTCTCTATCGTTATGCAACGAAGCTTTACGATTATGGGCCCTCACCAGAGAGCATGAAGTTCACCTCCTCGTGGTATATCTTCCAGGCATTCAAAACCTTTGGGCAGACAAGCTCAGCTGAGTACTGCTGCCACACGAATGGTCTCTCCACTCGGACCAGATTGCCCGAGTATTCCAAATCTGGGTAACCCCAGACATAAACCTCTTTGCAAGTCCACAAAATGCCAAACTTCCCCAGTTCTGTTCCAGAATTCCGGCTCAAAATTGTCAGGCAAGGGATCCTGTCCTTCATTGGGGTCAAGACTTTCTCTGTGCCTTCCCACCCATTCCCCTCATCCCCAGAGCACTGTTCAAGCTTCAGAGAGACAGAGGTCGTATGATACTCAAAGCTCCACGTTGGCCACGGCAAACGTGGTATCCTCTGCTTCTACATCTCTCTCGGGCTCCACCTCTGGAGTTGGGATGCACTCCAGATCTTCTTTCCCAGGAGAACGGGATACTATGGCAACCGAATCCCCAGTCCCTGCATCTCAGGGCCTGGTTGCTGAAAGCCTAGAATTTGTTTCTCAACCTTTCTCAACAGGTAAAATATGTCCTTCAGGCTTCCAGAAAACCCTCCACAAGGCGATCATATGCTTTCAAGTGGAAACGGTTTACTATATGGTGTTCTCAAAAGGGACTTAACCCTCTTGCGATACCTTTGGAATTGTTACTGGGGTATCTCCTATCATTATCAAATTCTGGTCTTAAGACCAATTCAGTAAGAGTCCATCTTAGTGCTATTATAGCTTCTTGCAAGCCTCTAAATGGACAACCTATTTCCTCTCATCCACTCATAGCAAGATTTATGAGAGGTCTTCTACTAACAAAACCTCCCATTAGACCACCAACAGTGGCTTGGGATTTGAACCTTGTTCTCGGGCAGCTCATGAAACCGCCCTTTGAACCTTTAGCCACTACAGCTCTAAAATTCCTTTCATGGAAGGTCATCTACCTAATTGCAATCACGTCTACACAACGCATTAGTGAGTTACAAACTTTAGTGGCTGATCCTCCTTATACAAGATTTCACCATAAGGTTGTTCTTAGGACTCATCCTCACTTTATGCCAAAGGTGGTCTCGTCTTTCCACTTAAGCCAAGTGGTTTACCTTCCTGTATTCTTTCCGAGGCCTCATGCCTCCATTGCAGAAAGGAACCTTCATACCTTAGACTGCAAAAGAGCCTTAGTCTTTTACCTGCAAAGAACGCAGCAACATCGAAAATCTTCTCAACTTTTTGTTGCTTTTGATTCTAGTCATTTGAGACTTCCAGTTTCCAAAAGAACTCTTTCTAACAGGATTGCACAGTGCATATCCTTCGCTTACGAGAGTATGGGACTTCCTCTCGAGGGCCATGTCACAGCTCACAATGAGAGAGCCATGGCAGCCTCTATAGCTAACCTTTATTCTGTGTCTATAGATGACATCTGCAGAGCAGCTACTTGGGCTTCAGTGCACACTTTTACAGCCCACTACTCTTTAGACAAGGACTCTCGTCGGGATGCCTTGTTTTGGCCAAGCTGTTCTTCAGCATCTCTTCCAGACTTAATGCAACTCCTACCCGCCGTCCGGGTTTGGATGCCAGAGATTCATGGGAGGAAGCATGACCCATCTCACCATGGGTTTGCTGCTTCCTGGGGCCATCTCCCTGGCATCTTTCAGCTGAGGAGTCCCCATATGTGAAGACTACATTCCTGCTTGTTCCTGGAGATAGCGTTGTTACTCACCTATAACAGGTGATCTCCGGGAACAGCAGGAATTTAGTCTTCACAACCCACCCACCTCCCCTAGGAGTTGGCTCTTTATCTCTCTCTTTATTTCTCTCCATCTGTCCTTTTATCTCAGCTATAAACTCAACTGAAGAGGGAAAGTTGGAATGGCGGGAAGGCAGCACGCAGGCGCTGTGGGATGGTCCCAAAAACTTTCCTATTGGATGCTGGGGAGCGTTCCCGCGCAGGCTCCGTCGGTACCGACGATACCCATATGTGAAGACTAAATTCCTGCTGTTCCCGGAGATCACCTGTTACAGATGAGTAACTATGCTTTCTCAGTCCTCTTTTAGCTCTTTTTTGCAGGGTCACCTGTCTGCTTGCCATTTCTTCTTGTCTTCACTGTCATCACCTACATCAATCTGTAACACTAATCTTTCTTTTCAGTTTTCTTCCTTCTGCTTTTACCAGTTAATTTATTTATTTATTTAATTGCTTTTCTATACCGCACTATTTATTATCAGCGCGGTTTACAGGAAACGTATTTGTGCAAAGAGGGCAGTTCAATGCACTTACAATAAAACAGGGTAAATAAACATGGGTAACAGGTTAACAGGTAACAACTATTTACAATTAAGTATGCAGGCTTATACACCTATCTTGTTGGTAAGTACAGTTGATACGGCAATGACATTCTGTAAATTGTTGGTAAGTACAGTTGATACGGCAATGATATTCTGTAAATTAAATAGAGGTGGGTTCGGAAGGTAGTGGTGTCTTGGGCATGGGGCTCGTGTGGAGAGAGTTGGACATGAGTGAAGGTGGCTGAGAGCTGTCATTTGGGATGGTGAAGTGCTGGGTAAATAGGTGACGTTTCAATGCTTTCCTAAATTGAAGAAGGTTGTTGATGACGCGGATGTCAGGTGGGAGGGCATTCCAGCAGGAGGGTGCGTAGAAGGCAAAGGCACGGTTGCTCGTAGTCTTGGAGCATTTAATGATTGCTTTGGGAAGGATGAGAGTGTTAGTAGCGGCTGATCTCCTTGTCCTGTTGGGGGGGGTTAGCTGGACTAAGTCAGAGAGGGAGGTGGACGTGCAATTATGGATGGCCTTGAAAGTCATTGTTAGAATCTTAAATGAAATCCTGTAGTGGACGGGGAGCCAGTGTAGGTGTTTTAGTATGGGGGTAATGTGTTCTCTTCTAGAGGCTCCATGTAGAGTTCTGGCTGCAGCGTTCATTGCCAACTGTAAAGGATGTAGGGTGCTCTTCGGAAGTCCGTGCAGTATGGAGTTAATGTGGTCAAAATGAGGCATTACCAGAGCTTGAAATACCGTTCTGAAGTCAACCGGGTCTAGCAGTTGTCTAATGTGGCGCAGTGTTCGGATTTTATGATATACTGCCTTTACCATGTTGGATATCTGCTCTTTCATATTGAGGTGTTGGTCAAGGATGATACCAAGGTATCGTATCGTAAGTTTGGCGAAGAGTTCGGCATCACGTACTTTTATGGATGATGGTGGAGTGAATGCTTGGTCTCTGCAGACGAATAGGACTTCTGTTTTCTTGAAGTTTATTTTTAGCTTCTGGGTGTGTAGCCAGTCTGTGACTGCGTCGAAGCATGATGACAGGCGGGAGAGATCTGGGTGCTCAGTTGATATTGTTGTGTACATCAGAACGTCATCAGCGTATATTAGACAGTTGATGTGGAAGGATCTAATGATGTCGCAGATGGGTTGCATGTAAACATTAAAGAGAAGTGCTGAAAGTGAGGACCCCTGTGGTACACCCTTCGCTTGCATGAATGGCTCTGATCTTGAGGGGCCGGAGCGAACATGTTGCCATCTTTCATTTAGGTATGATGTGCACCACAATAGCGCATTGCCATATACTCCCTTCTCGGCAAGGCGGGAGAGAAGTATGTCGTGACTGACGGAGTCGAAGGCAGCTGCGATGTCTAGGAAAATGAGAGCAAAGGCTTGCCTGAGGTTGTCAATACCTACAGTTAGGGTGTTGAATAACGTGGTTAGGAGAGTTTCAACCCCATGTGACTTGCGGAACCTGTGTTGGCAGGTGTCCAGGGGTGAGGAGTTTTCAATGTGGTGGTCTAGTTGTCGTTGGACTATTTTTTCCATAATTTTAGCTAGGAATGGGATGCTTTATGTTGGTCTGTAGGCGTCCATTTTAGCAGGGTCAAGTCTGTTGTTTTTGAGCAGGGGTCTGATTGACATTTGCTTCAGGCTGTTGGGGAAGGTTGTCATTCTCCCGCTGTTTACTGCATTTACCTACTGCTTTCCATCACTTTACCTCCTCTTATTACCCAGTCTTTTACTAACTGTCCCCCTGTGTCCAGCATCTTCCCTTATTCCCCTCTTACCTTCCCCATCCAGGATCTGTCTCTCTCCCATGGTCATTAGCTCCCTTCTAGTATTACTGATCATTTGTATAGAGCTGCCCCCAACACATGTCCAGCTTCTTTTCTTTCTCCTTAATTCCCACCCCCACTTACCAGTATCTGTTCTGTCTGTCTAAACCTACCCTTAAATATTCAGTCTCACCAGTTGTTGCACTCTCTATGTCCAGCATCTCTTCTCCCTCGCCTCCCCAGTAACCCCCCCCCCCAGTGTCAAACATCTCCTGTCTGTCTCCCATTCCATCTTCTCCTGTTTCCATAGTTTCTCCCAATGATCAGTATCTCCTGTATTTCCTTCGTCCTCCCCTCCTATGTCCAGTATCTCATCTGTTTCCAGAGTTCCTCCACAGAGGCCATCATTTCCTGTTTCACCAGTCATCTTCCCATACATATCCCGCATCTCCTGTCTCCTTGCCCAGTACCCCCCATGTCAAGCATCTCCTATCTCCCTCATTTCCCTACCCAGCATAATCTCTGTCTCCTTCGTTCTCCTCATGCCCAGCATCTCTTCTGTCTTCCTGTCCTATACCACCCCCCATCAAGAATCTCCTTGCTATACAACCTATTCCATCCCCCATTATGTCTGGTGTCCTCCCTTATTCCTCTTCCCTGGTGGCCCACCATCCATCCTTTCTTCCCCCTCCTTGCTGGTTTAGCATCTTCCCCAGTCCTGCACCATCTGGTAGACAAAAATTAAATTGAAACCCCAAGAAGCTTGGCTCTGCATGCAGCGCAATACCAGAAAAATAAACTGATACATTTCTCCCTGTTCTGTGCAAAATATAAAGATGGCACATATAAAATCCATAAAGTGATATATTCCAGTCATTAAACTGAAAATAAAATATTTACCTTTGTGGTCTGGCTACTTTAATTTTTCTAATTGCCTTGGTCCCAGTGTCTGGATTCTGCATTCTGTCTTCTCTTAACTCTCTTTTCCAGAGGCTGAAGTCCATTTGCCACTTCTCCCACCCCAAGCTCTTATTCCTGTCTTTACTAACTCTCCCCCCAAATCCAGTATCTTCCCTTCAAACTACATGCTCTCTGCCTAGCGTCTTCCCCTTCTCTCTCACCCTCATCCAATGTCTTACCCCTTTCTCTTCCCCTGCCTGCCCAGTATCTTTCTCCTTTCTAACCCTCTCAGTCCGTTTTCCCCTTCTCTTTCGCCCTCATATCTGCATCTCTCCCATATTCTCTAACCCCCATGTCTAGCATCTCCCTTACCTCTCTCCCTAGCCTCACTGTCACTATCTCCCTTGGCCGTTCCTCCCCACATTTAGCATCACCTCTATGTATCCTTATGGACCCCTCCCCACCCTCCTCATGTCAAGCATCACCCCTCTGTCACCCAATGTCGTCTCCTCCCATATCCAGCATGTACTCGGTTTCTCTCCACCTCCATGTCAAGAATCTCCTGTTTTTCTTCCTTCCCCTTTCTGTGCATTGATAATCCAACCTTCCTACCCATGTGACAGAACTTTATGTACCAGTCCTCCTCTCCACCACCCCGCCGCCTCTAATCAAAGATGGCACAAGCACAGGAGACCACTTCACCCGCTGGTAATAAAGATGAAACAGTGTGGGGCCTTCCTGATACAAGCACACTCACCTCTAAGACCCTGCCATCCCTCCCTATCCCACCCTCTTTGACGCGACAAGTATGCATCAGAGATTGCAGGACAAGAAGGGCCAGCAGGGTCTTAGAGAGACGCGTGCGCATCTGCTCACTCTCTCTGACATGACAATTATGCATCAGAGGGTGCGGGACAGGAAGGACTGGCAGGGTCTTAGAGGAACGCGCACGCTTGCTTCAGGAAGGATCCACACCTGTACTACCTTTATTCTCCAGGAACAAGCAGGAAGCCAGCCCTCACATATGGGTGACATCGTCACTGATGGAGCCCGCAGGGAGCATTTCCCCAGCTTTCAAAGAAAGCCTTTGGGAATGTCACCATGCATGTGTGGTCCCCTTCCCATCCAAGGGTGCCATCTTGCTCAGTCTACTTTTTTCCATGGAGCTCAATGGACGTGGTCCTCTACTCTCGCAGAAAAAGATATTTAATTCCTTTCTTTGTCCGGTTTGCGTACCGGTTCCCTTCCCGCCTTGAGGCAGCATCACTAGTGCCGGTCTCAGCCCTCTCTTTCTCGTGTTTCCTTGAGGTTCCACCTCGACTGGCCTTCGTGCCTTTTTTTGCCCAGGGGTCCTCGACCCCGGCTGGGTGTTCTCCCACCATGACTCCCAGTGGGTTCAAGAAATGCGTCTACCACAGTCAGACTATTTCAGTCACTGATACTAATGACTGCTGCATCCGCTGCCTTGGCCCGGACCACAACAGTGCCACCTGCGACCAGTGCCAAGCCATGACCCCTAAAACCAATAGGAGGCAGTCTGAGTTGCAGGGGAAGCTATTTTCACTCCGATCAAACCTGGCAAGGTCCCTCGACAGTACTCGGTTGACTCTGAGCAGCGCCCTCAGAAAGTTCCGAGACAAGAGTGCTCGGCCGGCAGAGCCCACACCAGGACCCATGAACCTGTAGTCCTCCTCGAGGATGCACTCTCCGGAGTGCCGGCATCAGACCCGAAGGCTTTGGTGTCCATGCTGATTTCTGCACAGCCATCGGGCTTCGAGTCCCGCATGGCGGCCATGGAGCAGAGCTACTCCTCCATCTTGGCCTTGCAGCGTGCGTTGATGTCACACCCCCTGGCATTATCAGCCCTGACACCAGGCCCCCCAACCTCCAGCCTCCAGGCGTCGAACTTGGCACCAAGCGCCACCAGCCTCGGGTAAGTCCTTGGTGTCGGTCAAGGTCTCGATCACGCTCCTATGGGATACTGTCCACCCCGGCAGGTTTCTGGGAGTCCGACCCCTGGTCCTCCAGGGGGGCCTGGTTCCTCAAAGCTGCCCCTGGGGCTGACTCCTCGACGCCCTCGGGCTCCGACTGGGAGATCGAGGGCGAGGCCTCCTCTGAGACTTCCTGACACTGGGATGTCCCCTCCGAGCCATCTCCTCTGGAGCCTTGGCACCACTCCCCGCCTGATGACATAGCCTTTCATGACTTCATTCGTGACATGGCCCAGGCTCTCTTGATCCAGATGGAAGAGGACCCGCACACCAAGGAGCTCGAGATCCTACAATATGAGTCCTCTCCCAAGGAGACTTTCATGGTGCAGGTTCCACCCATCCTTGAAAGACTGCTCCTCCAGATGTGGGAGTCCCTGGCCTTGGTGCCGATGGTCAGTCATAGCTTGGACTCCATCTACTATGTTCAGAAGGGCTCCGGGTTCCATAAGCCACAACTCCCCAACAACTCGATGGTAGTGGAGTCCTCCATGCAAAAACTGAAGAGTCAAAAGACCTCAGTCCCCCCCCCCCCCCCCCAGCAGGGAAACCCGAGCCCTCGATGCCATGGGGCACAAGTGCTACCAGGGCGCCATGCTCTGGTGCTGAATACAGACATACAAATTGTATATTGGGATGTACCTTAAGTGCCTGATACAGGAACTCTTGGGGTTCTTGGCAGGCCTTGCCAGGGAACCTCTGCAGTAGTTACAGTCCTTAGCAGCAGGCATCCAGGACTGTTCCAAATTCTTCTCTCATGCCGCCAACAACCTCAGACCTGGAGCAGTGCATACAAGAAAAGCTCCTGTATGTCCCGTGCAATGCTGAGAACCTGTTTGGGAAACAGATGTCTGATTAGGCTGCGGAGATTGAGGCAGAAGCTGTCCAAAAAGACCTTAGCCCTCCCCAGGAAAAAACCCTTAAGGAAAAAGCCCTTTTGCTCGAGGAAAAAGGGCTATCCCCAGGCCGGCCACTACCAGCCTTACTCGGGATAGCCTCACCAAGCCTCACAGCCAAAAGGCCAGAGACCCAGGCCCAGGAAGCCCAAGGCTCCCAAGCCTCAGGAAGCCCAAGGCTCCCAAGCCTCAGGCACTAGCTCCCACCCAACCAGGGGGAAACTTTTGACTCCCTGGGCTGGGCTGCGCCTCCCCTCCCCCACGAGTCCCACCTCAGCCCACAGGGGGTCAACTGGCTTCTTTTCGCCCACCAATGGGCTAGCATCACCACAGACCAGTGGGTTCTACAGGTGATGCAGGAGGGGTACTTCCTGCATCTGCAGCAGAACCCTCCAGACTTCTTCCTAGGAGAGCAACCGCAGCCTCTCCTCCACCAGGCCTTGCTCGCCACAGAACTCGCAAGCTTGCTCAGGGACAGGGCAGTGAAATCTGTGCCCCAACACCTCTGGGGTAAGGGGTTCTACTCAAGGAATTTCCTTGTCCCAAAAAGAATAGGGGGCCTCCGGTCCATCTTGGACCTGTGCAACTTGAACAAGTTCCTGGTGCTGGAGGAGTTCAAGATACTGTCCCTTTGAACATTGCTGCCCTACCTCTGTCAGGGAGACTGGCTTTGCTCCTTGGATATCAAGGATGCTTACACCCACATCCTGATCCACTCTTCCCACAGGCATTACCTGATATTCGTTGTGGGGGGCAGCATTATCAGTTCAGGGTGCTACTGTTCGGCCTCACCTCCTCGCCAAGGTTCTTTCCAAAATGCCCGGTAGTTGTCGCTGCCCATGTGCGCCTCCAAGAGGCCCATGTCTTCCCTTACCTGGACGACTGGCTCATCAGAGGCAGCACACCTTTTGAGGCCGGTCGGGCCGCAACGCTCACCATCTGCATTCTACAGCATTTGGGGTTCATCATCAACTACCCCAAATCCAGCCTCTCCCCGGTCCAAGACCTGGAATTCATAGGAGCTCAGCCTGACACTCTACGGGTCAGGGCTTTTCTCCCTGTGGAAAGAGCCCACCGCCTGATGCAGCTGGCAAGGGACATGCAGAGCTGCAGTTCAGTGCCAGCTCGCCTACTCCTCCGCCTGTGAGGGCCACATGCTTCAACAGTTCACATTACACCTCTGGCTCACCTACACATGCGGGCAGCCCAGTGGTGCCTCCGTTCCCAGTGGATGCAAGCAACAGGCAGGCTGAGGGACAGAGTGAAGGTCACCCAGCAGCTGACGGCCTCCCTCACCTGGTGGCAGTCCCTGCATCACCTCAGGGCGCCGACCCCTCAGAGGGTCCTGACGGCAGATGCCTCTCTTGTGGGCCGGGGTGCACATTGCAAGGGCCAGTGCACCCAGGGCACCTGGTCCCCAGAGGAATTCCTCCTGCAAATCAACCTCCTCGAGCTCAGGGCCATCTTCCTGTCCCTTCAGGTATCACTGGTCAACATTGAAATCGTTACTGACTTTAAAAGGCCCTAATCTGTAGTATCTTGGTGAGCTGAACACGAATATAACATTAAAAATTTTTTATTGGCTCTCGTTTTGAAGATATTGCATGTAGTTCATTTTTGACGTTTCACCATGTAAATTTATCCAGTAGGACATCAACAATATCCCAAATAAGCCTTGAATGATGTAATATTGCATCACATTGCATAATACCAGCATGCACACATCATCCAGAGTTGATGCATCATTTTCTGATGCAATGCAGTACTACTGCCAGACGGCTGCTGAAGCCATCTGACATCAGCAGTGTACTATACGAAGTCGGAAAGGTTGAGCATTTAAAATATTTCAGACTGTGTGCGAGACAGTTTAAGCTACTGTTACATGTAACTTTTATTAATCATATAATTTTAGCCATTTAGGTACAATACAGAACAGTAATGCCGCGAAAGTGCGTTAATACCGTTGACAGTTTCTGCTACATTTGTGGGGAAGTGACATTTGCCAACCAGAAGAAAAGTATCACTTCTCAACTGAAGAAGGCATATCATCTTTACTTCGGATGCAAGATTGGTGACCAAGACAAGCCTTGGGCCCCGCATACATGCTGCGCTACATGTACAACACAGCTTTCACAGTGGTTGAATTGCAAAAGACCATCAATGCCGTTTGCAGTCTCCATGGTGTGGAGAGAGCCAAGCAACCACATAAATGGCTTACTTCTGCTTGGTTCCTCCTCTTTCCAGCGGAATAACGAAGCAAAAGAAGTCGAGCATAGTCCACCCAAACATTCCGTCTGCATTGAGACCAGTTCCACATGGTGAAGGGACTTCTTATTCCAGAAACCTCCATCAGAATATTCTCTTGATTCATCTGATGAGGACAAGGGTGAGCCGACCTGTTCTTCTCCTCGTCCATCAGCATGCAGTGACCCAGATTTTCACTGGGATGCATATCAACTCCACACAGAATAACACAAGAAGAACTAAATGACCTGGTTCGTGATTTGGACTTATCCAAGAACAAGGCAGAATTGCTAGGATCAAGACTCCAACAATGGAATCTTCTAGAAGAAGATGTCAACATTACTTCATATGAATGCCTTAAAAATCGCTCATGACCCACAAGACTGGAGACTATTTATAGACTCTAAGAAATTTCTGAAGGCTGTGCTTTTGAACAATGGAAACCGTCTTCCATCTATTCCAGTAGTGCATGCCGTCCACATGAAAGAGCCATACGATAACTTAAAGCATCTACTGACTTCCATTAACTCTAACAAGTACAGCTGGCACCTCTGTGGTGACTTGAAGGTAGTTGCCCTTTTAATGGGATTGCAGCAGGGATATATAAAATACATGTGTTTCTTATGTGAGTGGGATAGCCGAGCAAGAGATTGGCACTACTTGCGGAAGGAATGGAAACGCAGACAAAATGTAACAGTTGGAAAGAAGAATATCCAGCACCCAGCTCTGGTTGAGGCTCACAAAATCCTGCTACCACCCCTTCACACCAAACTAGGTTTGATGAAAAACTTTGTGAAAGCCATGGACCGCACTTCACCAGCTTTCCAATACCTGCATGAAAAATTCCCTCGACTCAGCGAAGCAAAGATTAAAGAGGGAGTTTTTGTGGGTCCTCAGATTCGAAAGCTCTTCAAAGATGACCGGTTCAACAACTTGCTGCAGGGTGATGTGAAACAAGCATGGAATGCTTTTCGCCTAGTGTCAACAGACTTTCTCGGGAATGTTAGGGCAGAAAACTACAAGGAACTAGTAGAAGACATGCTGATGCAGTATCAGAAACTTGGCTGCAATATGTCTCTAAAGATTCATTTCCTTGATTCCATTCTTGATTTCTTTCCTGACAACTGTGTATGGTTAGTGATGAACAGGGCAAATGTTTTCACCAGGATATTGCAACGATGTAGCAAAGATACCAGGGAAAATGGTCCACTACAATGCTGGCTGACTACTGCTGGACACTCCCCAGAGAAGCTCCCGAACAGCTTATATTTACTATTGATATGCATTTCGTGATGTAAACATTAATTCTTGTAGATTACAAAAAAACTAGAGCCAACTTTAAAATTTCACTGTCATATTCATGTTCAGCATATAAAAATTGATAAGAAATAACTTTTTATTTCAGTAACATGACTTTTGTAAAACTTTGTTGACCAGTTAGCCACCTCCTTAGCGACCTCCCAGTCCTCATACAGACAGACAATCAGGTTGCCTAGTTCTGTGTGAACAAGCAGGGGGGTACGGGCTCCTACTTCCTCTGCCAGGAGGCAGTGGTCCTCCACTCCTTTGCTGTGCGTAACCATATCCTTTTGAGGACGGTGTACTTACGGGGCCAGGACAACTACCTGGCGGACAACCTCAGCAGGGTCCTTCGGCCTCACGAGTGGCGCCTGGACCCAAAAGTGACCCGGAGGCTTTTCTGCCTCTGGGGATGACCCTGGCTGGACCTGTTTGCCTCCCTGGACAACTCACAGCTACCCAAATTCTGCTCCCCTCAGCCAAACCACAGGAGAGTGGCGGCGGATGCATTCCTGACCTCTTGGTCACAGGGCCTACTTTATGCATTCCCACCAACACCTCTGATAGCCAAGTGCCTTTTCAAATCCAGAGTGAGTACACTTCAGTAATCCTGATTGCACCCAGGTGGCCCAGGAAGGCCTAGTTCCTCCTGTTGCTCTCCCTGTTGGTGGCAACCCCAGTACCACTGGGCCGGGACCCGGACCTCCTGTCCTAGGAGGGGGGCTCCCTGCTGAACCCCAACCTGGGGTCCCTAATGCTGACAGCATGGCTGCTGAAAGGGTAGCGCTGGCCCTTTTCAGTCTCCCAGGGGAGGATGAGGTGATCCTCCTGGCCTCCCAGAAACCATCCACCAGAAGGGCTTATGCCTTCAAGTGGAGGAGGTTCTCTGTCTGGTGTGCAGAAAGGAACGAGAACCTGTTCTCCTGTCAGGTAAAGCTTGTCCTGCAGTACTTGCTGCACCTCTCACACTCGGGCCTGAAATCTAACTCGGTGGGGGTGCATCTCAGCACCATAGCGGCTAACCACCACCCTATAGAGGGGAAGCCCCTCTCAGGCCAGCTTTTGGTCTCCAGATTCCTCAGAGGCCTCCTGCTACCTAAGCCCCTTCTCCGCCCTCCGGCAGTGGAGTGGGACCTCAGTGTAGTGCTCTCGCAGCTCACTAGGCTGCCGTTCGAGCCTTTAGCCACCTGCCACCTGAGACACCTCTCCTGGAAGGTGGCCTTTTTGGTGGCATTAATGTCCACTCGTAGAGTAAGCAAGCTGCAGGCCCTGGTGGCGAACCCGCCCTATACCAGGTTCTATACGAACGGGGTGGTGCTGCGTACGCACCCCAAATTCTTCCCGAAGGTGGTGTCCGCTTTTCACCTCAATCAGGAGGTGGTTCTCCCCACCTTCTTCCCACATCCACACGCCGGCAGGGAGGAGGTCGTCTTGCATACCCTGGATTGCAAGAGGGCCCTGTCCTTTTATTTACAAAGGACCAAGGCCCCTCGAAAAGCACCCCAGCAGACTGGGGCTACCTGTTACCTAGCGAATGCTGTCAATCTGAGTGGCGGATTGCAATCTCCAGGAACAAGCAGGAATGAGTCTTCACATATGGGTATCGTCGGTACCGACGGATCCTGCGCGGGAATGCTCCCCAGCATCCAAAAGGACAGCTTTTGGGAGCATCCCACAGCGCCTGCGCGCTGCCTTCCCGCCTTTCCTAACCGCCTCTCTCCAGTTCTTCTTTTCCGCGGAGCCAGCAGGTCGTGTTCCTGTCACCGCTGAAGAATTTCTTTATTTTCTTTTATTTCTTTGGTCGCACGTCTGCCTTTTCGGCGCCGGACCGGTACCGCCGGTCTTTTCTTTCTTTATTCTAAAAAAAAACTACTGTTTTCTCACTTCAGTGCATTTTTCTTTCTTTGGCCTTAGGCCTAGGAAAGTTTTCCTTATGGAAAAGCCCGCCTCCGGGTTCAAAAAGTGCACGAAGTGCAGCGGCACTATTTCTGTCACCGACACCCATGAATGGTGTCTAAAATGTTTAGGTCCTGACCACTCCATTACGGATTGTGAGTCCTGTTCCATGATGTCTAAAAGAGGTCTACAGAATCGAGCAGCCAAGCTCAGTACCCTGTTTCCCTCTGATGCAGCTTCGGTGGCATCGACGTCTTCCAGGGCTGCTTCTTCCTCCCATGGGTCTCAGGTAACCAAACTTAAGTCCAGCCGGTCCTCGAAGGGTAAATCTCCCTCCAAGTATCGAGATGCCTCCGGGCTTGCCCTCGAGGAATTCGCACCAGCAAAATTACCCCGGCGGGAGGCTCCGGCTTCCAAAGCCTTATCTATGGGGTCACAGGTTGACATCGATGGCTCGGCCTCGACCTATCACCTGTTGCCATGTTCTGGGGTACCGGTGGTTCCCACTGGTGCCGACATCCAGACATTGGTGGCATCGATGGATCAGAATATTCTGACCATGCAGCATGCCATTACGGCATTCATACAAGCTGCGACGCCTTCGGTACCGCAACAAACTCTATTGTCGGTACCGACTTCGGCACCGGTACCGATATCGGTTCCGGTGCCGGTACTGATTGCATCAACATCGGCTTCGGTGTCGACTGCAGCGGTACACTGTTCTGTGATGCCCATCGGTACCGAATCGGTACCGATTGCTCCCGATGTCGATACCACCCGGTACGCGTATCGGGCTCTGCAAGAGCATCCAGACAGGCGATACTTCGATTCCTCTGAAGACTCTGATGAATCAGAGGCCTCTGTCGAGGCATCGGTGATCCTTCCTCAGGAGCCCTCTTCTCCAAAAAGAAGAATGTCTCCTCCAGAAAACTTGTCTTTTCAAGACTTCATTAGGGAAGTGGCCAGGGGCCTTTCTATCTCAGTGGCCCCTGAGGCAGAGCCTAGAGCCAAAAAATTAGATATTTTACAATATCCTAAGGCTCCTAAAGAAGCAGCCACTTTACCAATACATGAGATTCTTTATGATCACATGTTGGGCATATGGGAGACTCCTCTCACCACCTCCCCTCATTCTCGTAGGTTGGACACCATGTATCGTGTTCCTCCTTGTCCTGGCTTTCATAAGACTCAGCTTCCTCACCACTCCATTGTGGTGGAGTCTGCTATGAAGAAGATAGAGTACCAAAAGGCACTCTTCTACTCCTCCAGGAAGAGAATGCAGAACTTTGGATGCCTTTGGCAGGAGAATTTTCCAGGCCAATATGCTTGTTGCCAGAATCAACTCCTATAGTCTCTATATGGGGATGTTTCTAAAAGAAGTTACAGATCATCTGCAAACTTTGTCTCCTTTTATTTCAGAAGATAAAAGGGAAGAGTTTCTCACCTGGCTCAAACATGCCCAGGATGTTTCCAAGTTTTCCAACCGTGCAGCCTTTGACTCTTTTGAAGGTGCCAGCAAAGCCTCGGCTATTGCCATACGTGCACGCAGGGTTGCTTGGTTACAAGCTTCTGATTTAGAACCCTGGGTTCAGGATGGACTAGGAAACCTTCCTTGTACAGGTGAAAACCTTTTTGGCAAAGATTGGCAAGCAAAAGCCACCCAGATGGATGCTGAAAATTCTGCTTTAGATAGACTTTCAAAGTCTACTTCTGCTCCTTTTAAGAAAAGGTTGTTCAAAAAGGGATTTTTTCCCAAAAAAGGCAGATACTATTCTTCTTATGGTCAGCAGGCCTCTTCTGCAAGTCGTTTTGCTACAAAGAGACAGCAACAACCGAAACAGGCCAAGCCTAAGGCTGCTAGGAATGCTACGGCCCAACAGCCTCAGCCTCCTCAGGGCCTTTGACTTACAACTAGAGAACTTAGCCTTTCTGGCTCTAGAACATCCAGAGCCTCTCACCATTCCAGGAAGGTTAGCTCACTTTGCTCCCAGATGGGAACAAATCACAGCAGAGCAATGGACCCTCTCCATCATAAGGGAGGGGTACAAGCTTCATTTCCTAAACCTTCCCCCTCACACCATGGTGAGACAGTTCAATTCTCCAACATCTCTCCTCGACCTTCTGGGTCAGAAGATTGCTACCCTTCTTGCCCAAGGGGCAATAGAAGAAGTACCCCTTCTTCAACAAGGCTCAGGGTTCTACTCCCCCTATTTTCTCATCCCAAAGAAAACAGGGGGCTACAGACCCATATTAGATCTCAGAAAATTGAACAAGTTTCTATGCAAGGAGAAATTCAAGATGACTTCTCTCGGTACTCTCCTTCCATACCTCCAGAGTCAGGACTGGCTTTGTTCTCTAGATCTCAAGGATGCGTACACCCATGTCCTCATCCATCCAACACACAGAAGGTTGCTTCTGTTCCTTTTCCAAGGAAAGCACTATCAATACAGAGTGCTTCCCTTCGGTCTGGCCTCTGCACCAAGGGTGTTCACAAAATCCGGGCCGTGGGAGGAAGCAGAGGAGTCGATAAGAGCTGCCGCAGGCAGAAGAACTGCCTCTTTCCCTGCAGAAGCCATCTTCATAGCTCCCCAGTCGGGGTGAGCTGTGGGAGAGCGGTTTGTTTTTTTTTTTCCCGCGCCCACACTCCTGCCCATTCCGGGCCGTGGGAGGAAGCAGAGGAGTCGATAAGAGCTGCCGCAGGCAGAAGAACTGCCTCTTTCCCTGCAGAAGCCATCTTCATAGCTCCCCAGTCGGGGTGAGCTGTGGGAGAGCGGTTTGTTTTTTTCCCGCGCCCACACTCCGGCCCAATCCGGGCCGTGGGAGGAAGCAGAGGAGTCGATAAGAGCTGCCGCAGGCAAGCGCGCCCGCGCCTTGCGGGCCCGCGCCTGAGGGCCTCGCAAGAGGGCCCTTTGGCGTGGCCCTTAGGCGGTGGCACGAAAGGCGAAAAACCCAACGACACCTACACGAGTCAACTTTAGTCACGCTACCACATCTGGAGTCAACAATAGGAGACAACAAAACTGATACCACTAAGCATTCAAAGAATCCTGGAGACACACTTCGTGCCTCACAAGCAACCACGAGACGAAAACAGCTTGAGCTCCCCTTGAGTTGTGCTTACTTTTCCACGCTTAACAAACTCCTCCTCAGTCACAGCAAGTATAATAACAATCGATCTAATTATACTGTCTCACTCAATAGGGTTTTAATATTTATATTGTTTTTTTGACATATTTAATACAGTAAATCAGTCAAATTATTTTCCCATTTAAAATATTCTTATCAATCTCTTTTATAATCACTGTTGCTAGTAATAGTCTATTCAGTTACTACTGTCGTCAGTAGATGCTATACTTGTAATTCTATTTATTACTGTTGTCAATAGATACCTTCAATTTGCAATACTGTTGTTAGTAGTAGTGTCTTAGTAGTTCTTCAGCTATTACTGTTGTCAGTATATGCCTCGCTTAAATATCATCCCTAGTAATAGTTCGTAGCTAATACTGTTGTCAGTAATTTTCTCAGTTATTACTGCGGATAATAGATGTAACAATTGTATCTGTTGCCTTTAATAATTGCTCAATTATCACTGTTGTCAGTAGATATCACCCTTGTAAACCTGTTACCAATAGCAGTTGTCCTTCAATTTACTTCAGTCATCAGAGGTTCTAACATGAATTATAAAAAGATGTTCTTGTTGACCTTGAATCTCACCTTATACATTGTCAACTTACTACTTTCTCTCCACCCTCTCCCTGCTAATGCTTTCACACCGCATTTGAACCTCCCAGAATTCTCTCACATCCATGTTATCACTCATCGTCAGAAACATAACCCCCAACAGTTAATTCTAAGAAATTCTAAGGTAAATCACCACAGACTAATTCAGATAAAAACAGACTCTAATATCAACCACATAAATGCAGGCAGTACGTCCACACACCTATCCTTCATCCTTATTAATGCTAGGTCAGTAAAAAATAAAGCACCCATCATAACTGATCTAATTAATACAGAAAACCCTGACATACTTTGCATTACTGAGACATGGTTAACAGAATCCGACTCAGTCCTGCTAAATCAATTAAAAGTGCAAGGATATTCCATTTTCACCTGCAATAGGAAACATATAAGAGGTGGAGGTGTTCTTATACTAGCTAAATCTAATCTTGGGCTATCCACTACCTTATGTGAAAACCGTGATGACACAAATATACTCAAAATTGAAAACAAGGACATAGCAATCTGCTTAATATACAGACCTCCTACTGCTACTAATCAAAATATTGACACCATACTTGAATCAGCTTGCAACTCTACATTAAGGAAACCACTTATATTGTTAGGGGATTTCAACCTACCATCTCTCTCTAACAATCTTGAAACATCTTTCTTAGAAGCGATGGAAGAGATGGGATTCAAACAAACAGTTAACCAACCAACTCATATTAAAGGAAACACTCTCGACCTAATATTCATCCCTACATATTATTATACCACACCTCATTATGTCTCACCTTCCACATCTCAAGTCCCCTGGTCGGACCATTATCTGATTAAGTTTTCTTTCCTCCTTCAACAACACACTAAACCATCCCTTGTCAATCTACAACAAGTTCATAGATTTCGACCATTCAACAGAGAAGAGTTTCTTGAATCAGTACTTCCCAGACTAGATCCTACTATCAATAATATTGATGACGCGATATCAAACTGGAACTCCATTATTCGATCAGCATCAGAGTCAGATCCACTGAAGTTTCGACATAAATCGAAAAAAAATGAAAAATGGTATACCAGTGAACTTGCAACCCTAAAGAAAAGCCTTAGAAAAACAGAATCTACATGGAGAAGGAAACAAACCCACGAACTCAGAATAAAATATTTCTCACTACTCAAGAATTACAAGGATGCGATTAATAACGCTAAAAGACAATACCACTCTAAAACGTTATCTAAATCTATTAACCGTCCTAGAGAACTATTTGAGATTGTCAAATCTTTAACCAAATCCCCATCAAACAACTCTCACAAAATTTGTATTAATCCACAAATAATTGCTGACCACTTTGCAAATAAACTTAAACTTAACAGACATTTCATCCCACCTAATCTATCTATCTCACATAATAACTTACAGGAATGGAAAGCCTTTCATCCTATTAGCAACAAGCTGCTCCTTCAAACAATATCCAACCTAAATACCACTACTTCTCTTCTTGATCCCTGTCCAGTGGCATGGATAAAATCAGCAAAAGCGGAACTTGCCACAGACCTACTGAACATAGTGAATCAATCTCTTCAACAAGGACGTATACCTGATGCCCTCAAGAAGTCCGCTATCCGCCCATTGTTAAAAAACAATACTCTGGACAGCAATGACCCTACTTCATATCGTCCCATTGCAAGTATCCCATTCCTCGCCAAAATTATTGAAAAGATTGTGCAAACACAGCTACAAGATTATATTGACTCCACGGCTCCTCTAGATGATCATCAATATGGATTTCGACCACATCATGGTGTAGAAACGCTCCTGACGGCTCTATTTGACACAATCATAAGAGGTATCGATAACACCAAGCAAGCCTTCATTCTCATATTCATTGATATCTCCTCGGCCTTTGATACTGTAAACCATAGCACGCTCATCTCAAGACTCTTTCAATTAGGCATTAAAGATAAAACCCTTGAATGGTTCATATCTTATTTTACTAACCGGACACAATATGTTCAAATGGACCAAAATGCATCATCCCCTTTTCCGCAAGAACAAGGTATCCCTCAAGGTTCTGCCCTATCAGCCCTATTGTTCAATCTCTATCTTCAACCTATCTGTTCCATATTTAAACGTTTCAAAATCAATTATCACATCTACGCAGATGACATTATGTTGTACTCACCATTTGATGTGTCTAACCCAGATTACACCAACATATGTCATTGCCTCACTGAAGCGGAGCTGTGGCTGAAATCTATTAACATGTCTATTAATTTTAAAAAAACCGAAGCATTATTTATAACAAGAAACACAAACTTCACCCCTCCAACTGAAATCAACATTGGCAATAATTCTCTCCCTGTTAAAGACGAGATCAAATATTTGGGAGTTATTCTTGATAAGACCCTCAGCCTCACTAAACATATAAAACAAACTGTAAAAACAATTTACTTCAAATTAAGGACAATTCAACAACTTAGACCATTACTAGACAACACTGATTTCAGAACCATAGTACAAACACTCATTACACCTCATTTAGACTACTGTAATGGTATTCTTCAAGGGACCTCAAAGAAAAATATTCATACACTTCAACTAGCCCAAAATGTCACCGCAAGGATTATCTTCAAAGCAAAACTAACAGATCATATATCTCCGATTCTTTATGCTCTCCATTGGCTTCCAGTATCATGCAGAATCACCTACAAATCCTTAATCAATACTTTTAAAATTATTACTAATATAGCTCCTTCCTTCATATCCACACTCATCAACATCTCACCTGAAAACAGATCAAGACGAAGAATTAACCTTCACATGCTACAAGTACCTGATTCTATTCGAAAGACAAGTCAAAAGACAAGCAACACAGCCTTCTCATACTTTGCCCCTATGTTATGGAACAACCTACCAACTGAAATCAGAGAAATAAAGGATCTTCAACTATTTAGAAAAAATCTAAAAACCCACCTATTTACTCTACACTACAATAACCTCCATAAGGATGATAACCCTAACTCAGAGAAAACCACTGATCAGCAGTCACTCACTGACCCTACCTAGACAGGACATAAAATCCTTTTTCACTCATATTCACATTGCTCACCTAGTTAAACCCAATTTCCGTTGATTTACTGTGGAGAGACAGTTTTCCTCATTGTATTATTGAGTTGTAATTTTAATAGTTGAATGTTATTTCTCTAAATCCATTCTACATAATATAATAGTTCCTCTGTTATACTGTTCACTGTTCTAAAACCTGTTCTGTTGTAAAAATAGTTCTAATCCTGTTCTATGTAAAATAGTTCTGAACCTGTTCCATGTAAAATAATAGCATGCTATTATTAAACTTTGTTTACCTGTAAACCGCCACTGATCGCTGGAAGTGGCGGTATAGAAAAGATGTAAAATAAATAAATAAATAAATAAAATGCATGGCAGTAGTTGCTGCATTTCTACGCACTCTAGGGATATTTGTATTCCCATATCTGGACGACTGTCTCATCCGAGCTCCATCCCAGTCAGAGGCTCAGGCTTCCCTGGCCTGCACAAGGCGTATCCTTCAGTATCTGGGACTTGTAATAAACATTCCAAAATCCCATATCACCCCTATTCAATCTCTAGAGTTCATAGTGGCCTTGCTGGATACCACAACTGCAAGGGCCTATCTTCCCCAGGCCCGTTGCCTACGCTTGGTGCAGTTAGCCTCACAGATTCAGTTAAAATCCCATTTAACTGCTCGAGAGATGTTACAACTGTTAGGCCACATGGCATCCACTGTGCATGTGGTTCCTTATGCTCGCCTTCACATGAGAGCAGCTCAATGGACTCTGTCCACCCAATGGACCCAGGCATCAGGGTGCCTGTCAGAAAAAATAGCAACCTCCAGTCGCCTCTTTTGCTCTCTCCAGTGGTGGAAGTCCACTCAAAATCTGTTGCTGGTGTCCCCCTTTCAACAGGTGTTACCCCAAGCAACCCTTACAACAGATGCCTCTCCAAAGGGTTGGGAAGCTCATCTAAAAGATCTCTCCACCCAAGGCATCTGGTCTCCACAGGAGACATCTCTACATATCAACCTCTTAGAGCTCAGAGCAATCTTTCTGGCTCTCAGAGTCTTCCACACCCTGCTCAGCTACAAGACAGTCCTCATCCACACGGACAACCAAGTAGCCATGTTCTACGTAAACAAGCAGGGGGGGACTGGCTCTCTGTCGCTTTGCAACAAAGCTCTGAGATTCTGGGCCTTCGCCAGAGAGCATCAAATCCATCTCATGGCAGTGTATCTTCCAGGGGTTCAAAACTCTTGGGCAGACAGACTCAGTCGAGTTCTGCTTCCACACAAATGGTCCCTCCATGGGGACCAGATAGCCAGGATCTTTCGAATTTGGGGAACCCCAGACATAGACTTGTTTGCAAGTCCGTGAAATGCCAAACTTCCCCGGTTCTGTTCCAGAATTCCATGTCAGGGAGTTCAGGCCAGGGATGCCTTCCTCCTCCATTGGGGGCAAGACTTCCTCTATGCCTTTCCACCCATTCCCCTAATTCCCAAGACACTGTTCAAACTTCAGAGAGACAAGGGGTCTATGATCCTCATAGCACCACATTGGCCACGCCAAGTGTGGTACCCTCTACTTCTGCATCTCTCTCAAGCTCCCTCCCTGGACTTGGGATCTGCTCCAGACCTCCTGTCCCAGGAGAAGGGAACGTTGTGGCACCCAAATCCCCAGTCTCTTCACCTCAGAGCCTGGTTGCTGAAGGCCTAGACCTTCAAGATTTGCATCTTTCTCAGCAAGTGAAGGATATCCTTCATGCTTCCAGAAAGCCTTCCACTAGACGTTCCTATGCTTTTAAATGGAAAAGGTTTACCATTTGGTGTGCAGAGAAGGGTCTTAACCCTTTTGCAATACCTCTGAATTCTTTACTAGAGTATTTGCTGCATTTATCCCATGCAGGCCTTAAAACGAATTCAGTAAGAGTCCATTTGAGTGCTATTGCAGCATCCCTTAAAACCTCTCAATGGACAGCCTATTTCCTCTCATCCTCTTATAGCAAGATTCATGAGAGGCCTTCTTTTGACTAAACATCCCATCAGACCACCTCCAGTGGCATGGGACTTGAATCTGGTTCTTGGCCAGCTTATGCAGCCACCCTTTGAACCCTTAGCCACTACCTCCTTGAAATTCCTTTCCTGGATGGTTATTTTTCTCATTGCAGTCACTTCAGCTCGCCGCATCAGTGAGCTGCAAGCCTTGGTGGCTAATCCTCCTTATACAAGGTTCCATCATGACAAGGTAGTCCTCATGACTAATCCACACTTTATGCCTAAAGTGGTCTCACCTTTTCATCTGAACCAGGAGGTTTATTTACTGTCTTTTTTCCAGGACCTCATGCTTCAAGTGCGGAGAGGAATCTTCATACCCTGGATTGTAAAGGAGCTCTTGCTTTTTACTTACAAAGGACACAGCAACATAGAAAGTCCTCTCAACTCTTTGTTGCTTTTGATCCCTCTCATTTAGGACTTCCAGTCTCTAAGAGAACTCTGTCCAATTGGATTGCTCAGTGTATTTCTTTCGCCTACCAGAGTAAGAACCTTTCTCTGGAGGGCCATGTCACAGCTCACAATGTGAGGGCCATGGCAGCCTTTATGGCTCATCTAAATTCTGTGTCCATCGACCAGATCTGTCAAGGGGCCACCTGGGCCTCGGTTTATACCTTCACAGCCCATTACTGCTTGGACAAGGACTCCCGCCGGGATGCCTTGTTTGGTCAGGCTGTTCTCAAACACCTGTTCCATACCTAATCAAATCCTACCCTCCGTCCCTGGCTGGATGCCTGAGATTCATGGGTGGAGGTAGAGCCCTTCCCAGGGACTCACAACCTGGGTGATCTCCCAGGCATCTCTAGCTGGGGAGTCCCCATATGTGAAGACTCATTCCTGCTTGTTCCTGGAGATAGCACAGTTACTTACATGTAACAGGTGATCTCTGGGAACAGCAGGAATAAGTCTTCACAACCCACCCACCTCCCCTAGGAGTTGTATCTCTCTATCTTTCTTTCCTTTCCTCACTCTCTCTTTGTCTCAGCTTTAAAACTCGAACTGGAGAGAGGCGGTTAGGAAAGGCGGGAAGGCAGCGCGCAGGTGCTGTGGGATGCTCCCAAAAACTTTCCTTTTGTACGCTGGGGAGCGTTCCCGCGCAGGCTCCGTCGGTACCGACGATACCCGTATGTGAAGACTTATTCCTGCTTCTCCCAGAGATCACCTGTTACAGGTAAGTAACTGTGCTTTACCCTTGCTTATGAGCGAGCTGGCCTCTCTCTGGAGCGCCGGATCACTACTCATCGTGTGAGGGCTATGGCCACATCAGTGGCCAACCTACGCACAGTGCTGGTGCAGGAAATCTGTAAGGCCACTACGTGGTCTTCGGTCCATACGTTCGCAGCCTTGATAGTCGTGTCCCTTAAATAGGTGGGTATTGTGGGAAGAAGAGGGCGCATGAAGGAATCAAGATATATTGAAAGAGGCTCCAAGACACTACCCCGGGTGGATACTATCGGCCTACCTGGGGGACTATGCAATCGTTTGTGTATTTTTGGTACTGTATAAAATTTTGCTGTATTAGGGGAAGTTGTATTCCTTCATGCGCCCTCTTCTTCCCACAATACCCACCTATTTAAGGGACACGACTCACTTTCTAAATGTGCTTAGGGACATAGCACAATGGTCAACTTATGAGGATACATGGCTGGTGACTTTAGACGTTACGTCTCTTTACACCAGTATACCGCAAATGGCGGCACTAATAATAGTTCGCGATACATTGACACAGCGGGGAGATCTTTCTGGAGCCAAGATTGATTTTTTGCTAGAGTTAGCACGTTTGACGATATATCACAATTATTTTTTGTTCGAGGGCCTGCTTTACCAGCAGATTAGTGGAGTGGCTATGGGGGCGACGTGTGCCCCCTCGATTGCAAATTTCTACATGCATGCCTTCGAACAAAAATGGTTAAGAGAATCTCAGTTTCAAGATTCCATACTAATCTGGCGTAGATATATTGACGATGTGTTCGTCTTATGGAAGGGGTCGTCTGATGAATTGAGGGCATTTTTGGGTTGGCTTAATCAATGTGATATGAATATCAAGTTCACTCATGAATACAATCAACAGGAAATTACATACCTCGATGTACATGTTACTCGAGGTGTACATCAGTGGCAGACTTCGGTCTTTCGGAAACCCACTGATAGGAACACCTTCCTGCATTATCATAGTAAACATTCTAGACAACTAAAGGACTCCCTTCCATTTTCACAATTTTTGCGATTCAGGCGTAATTGCTCCGACGTTCAAAGTTATAAACGACAAGCGAGACAGTTAAAACAGGATTTCGAACAACGGGGGTATCCCCGATTGACAGTACAAAGAGCATATCAACGAGCGTTGTACAATCATCGCTCGGGGTTGCTAGTTATGCGTTCATCAGCAAAAACTACCTTTGTAGAAAATAATGTAAATTTAATTACAAATTGTTCTTCAATGAGTCACCATATTCAAAAAATTTGTCAAAAACATAGTAATATTTTAACAGCTGTACCGGGGTTACGACAAAAGAAAATTAGATATGTGTGGAAAAGAGGGAAAAATTTGAAGGAATATTTGAGTCCTACTGTACTTCCTCAGGTGAATCATGAACATCGGGTAGGGGGACATAAGAAATGTGGGGAGTGTGATGTCTGCGAGGTTATGATGGAACAGACACAATTTCGACATCATGACATGAGTTTTACCTTATATAGTTCCACAAACTGTGCATCGCCAGCAGTGGTTTATGGCATTTTTTGTCCTTGTGACCTTATGTATATAGGAAAAACAGTTTGTCCATTGCGGGTACGAATACGTGAGCACAGAAGTCGTCTAAAATGTCAACGTTTAGAGGCGCCTATGGTTGCTCATTGTCTGGCTCATAAGCACTCTTTTGATCAGCTTCGCTGTATAGCAATTGAACAAGTACATATTCCTCTGCCCGGCCGTACAATAGATGAGACTCTTATGTTTAAAGAACAACGGTGGATATATAAGATCAACACTGTTAGCCCGGAAGGCTTAAATCTCACTATTGATTGGCAATTATGTGTTTAGAATAGTCCAACATGAAAGCAAGTCCGGAGGGCTTGAATAGGACTAGTGATTGCTTTCTGTATATTTAAGAAAGATTGATATACAGTAGTTCAGTGTTTGATAATGATACGGTAGCTGAAAACCTAATTGGGAATTGTCAGGAGGATTAGTAATGATATCATACTAATACGTTTTTGCTGACTGCAGTATTAAGAGGTTTTTCATCCCCTAGGTATATTGCCAACATTCATTGACAGTGAAGGGTTCTTTTTAAACTCTGTATATGGACTGAATAATATTGGATAAGACTGAACAAATGTTAATAGTTATGATTTTTTAGATTCATTGTTTATTGACTCGGCATTCATCCTGACTAGTTAATAGGGAAGGTAAGCTCTTTATACCATTTCCATGTGATATGAGTACTTAATTACATAGGATAATATCAGAGGGCTTTAAATAAGGGAAGCTGTAGCTTGCACGCATGCGCGGCGTCTTTTCCAAGATTGAATACTGTTGGGACGTGGGCAGCATCCGTTGCGAAAGTAAGTTAGTTTAGATGATTATAGTTAAGTTTTTTAGGATAAGGATGGGAACACAATGGTAGAGGGGGTTTGTTTTAAATAATTTGTTTATGTTTTTAAGGTAAAGATCTCCTGAAGAAAGACCAAATTTTGAAACGCCGTGAAGGCGCCCTATGAGAGCGTCGAGATCTGTTGTATAAGATTGAACATAGGGGTGAAGATTTTTAAAAGGAAGTCCTCTAATAAAGTTATATATTGAAGTTTTAAGCACTAGGGTTTGTGACACTGAGTTTTTAAAAAAAAAGAAGAAGATTTTTCAATAAAGAAAACGATTTGAAATGAAAGTTGAAAGAAAATAGGAATGAAAAAGGATTGAAGACCCGTTAGAAGGGTGCTGAAGTAACATTCTAGCTTACAATACATTTTTCATGTTGAACGATCAAATAGCAAGTATAGTTCAGGCTCCGGCAGCCTGGAGCTAGGGATTCCTATATCGGAGGACTGACTTCCTGCTTGATCCTGGAGAAAGCATAGTTACTCACCTGTAACAAGTATTCTCCAGGGACAGCAGGAATCAGTCCTCACAACCCTCCTTCCTTCCCTTGAAGTTGCCTCCTTTACTTTTTTGTCTTTGCCTAAGCTATGTCATCTGACTGAGCAAGATGGCACCCTTAGGCGGGAAGGGGACCACGCATGCAAAGCTGGGGAAATGCTCTGCGTAGGCTCCGTCAGTGCAGCGGTCACCCATATGTGAGGACTGATTCCTGCTGTCCCTGGAGAACACCTGTTACAGGTGAGTAACTGCACTTTGTTGGCGGGTTGGATTTGATGCGAGGAAGTCTCATGGGACATTTCCGAAAGCCCAATTTACCCCTGCCCTGAGCCCAACATTTGTCCATGACCCCATTTGGGAAAAGCTGGTTTATAGCCTTTGGGACAGAGGGTCTTAATAGTCACTCAGTAGTGACACCTAGTATTTCAAAGTCCATGTTACCACTTTCATGACCAACTGTCACTACAATGGCAGGGCTAAGAGTGTGTGTGGTGGGGTGGGGGAGGGAGGGTGTATGAAAAAATATCGGGAGAAAACCTTTGTTAGTTACTAATGAAGGCTTGGTTCTAATTGAGTCAAAGACCAAAAGAGCAGGTGTAAATAGTTGGGTTCAACCCCTTAAAAAACCTGGGGCCAATATTCAGTGGTTGTTATCCAATAAGCAGTCCCTATTAACCAAATAAGTGCTGGTGAGAGTAATAATCTTCATTACTACCCAGACAGTGCCGCTGAATAATACCTCTGATTGTTTTGGCATTATTCCGGGTAGTGCTGAGGTGGTCTGTGGCTGGAGTTGATTTTTATCTAGTTAGTGGTGATTTTTAGTGTCACTATCCAGATAGTAATCCGCATAATTTTAAGAAGCAAAATAGCTGTCCTAAGTGTATATGGATTGGATAGCTGGATAGCAGCTAAATAATGTCAATAACTGAATAGTGACTGTCCTGGCCGCAGAATCCAGAAGTTCAGTGCCTGGATCTGGATACCAGAGCTGAATATCCAGATTCTTGGTAATCACAGCAATCAATGTTTTAAAAAAATGCTGACCGCCATGGTTTAAGTATTATCCCCTTATCTTTGTTTAGGTTTTTCTTTGACATTGCTTCAGATTGTCCTGCCAGTGACACTGTCAATCACAGTCTGTCTTTCATCAGTGATGGTAATGTGCTGGCTTTACATAGGTTGCTTTGGAACAATCAGGAAAAGATTGGACAATATCTCTCTAGCAACAGGTAAGAAACTATTCCTATCCCCATCTAGCAGCTCACTTGGTACTTTGCTAACCCACTGCTCCTGCAGTCTCTCCTTCCTGCACATCACAGCTTCAGCAATCATGCAGTGCTCCAGGTTGGGTGGATTGAAGAAATGTTTTTTCCAAGTACCGGAGAATGTCCTGGAAGTTGTTTTTCTCCCTGAATCTTTGCATTAAAGATTGATTATAAAGATAATACTGTAGTTCCTTGGTGGAAATATAGGTCAGATCTCCTTGTTGACAGCCATAGAACAGTTACTTAAATGGATATTTTTTCCACAGGCTTTTCTGCTTTTCTTAAAAGTTAGATACCTGTGTTTTGAATTGTTGGCATCTTAAAATACTCTTATGCTGTTTCTTTTTAATATTTAAAGAATGAAAAGCATATAATCAAGATCATATGAAGATAATTGTTACCCTGGTAAAATTAATTTTTGATGATTCTCTCATTCTGCAAACACCCCATGAGCTGTTTAGCTAGTGAACCTGCCTGAAACAATGCAGCTTCTGTTGTAGCATTCTCCTCTTTTTTTTTTTTTTTGTTTCACCAACCTTCAAGAAGTATATGGAGAGTTGAACAGAATTTGTCACAGTTGTTGTAATGGCCTTATGATACAAGCAGTGTGCCACATCTAGAACAAACCTGCTCTTAAGAGAGGTTGTCTATATTTTTAATGTGAAGAATCAATTGAAGAAAAAGCAGTGGGTAAGTTGTTGCAAGCTATATACCACTGAAATAGAAAAACCCGGAGAAGCTACAATTAGTGTGTAGAACTTAAAAACTGCTGCACTTATGGAAAAGGTTTTAGTTCTCAGAAATGAAATATCTAAATCACACACAGCCTGAAATAATGCAGGGAAAAGCTTGAAGTGGAGAGACTGTACTTTGCTTTCTGTATAATATTTCTGTAGAGTCATATTGAATTAAGAGTATTTGGTAAAAATGAATAGTATGATGCTTTCAGGGATCATAAAGCAGTGGGCAGGAGACCTTTTGACAAGATGGCAACTCTGCTTGCATATCTGGGACCCCCAGAGCACAAACCTGTGGCAGACACACACTGGTCCAGCTTAAATCTCACCAGTTCCAAATTTGAGGAATTCATGACAAGGTAATAAAAATCTTATGAGGTTTGAATATTTGTTATTGTATGTTATATGTGGAAAGCAATGAAATCAAGTTAGTAATCTGTGCAAAGCAGTATACATAAATAATACCATATATTTTTGATTAAACTGTTAAAGTGTAATCCACATAAGTACTAGTAAAGTAGCTTTCATAAATGTTTAACTTCTTAGATGCTGCTGGCCCTGAGATATTCCAGTGCTTTAAATATTGTCCATTTCATTAATGGCAGGCATTTGTAATTATTACAGCTTTAAACTGATCTTATTCTTAATTCGTAATTTTCAGGCACCAGGTACATGAAAAGGAAGAGTTCAAAGCATTAAAAACTCTTAATATCTTCTATCAAGCAGGGACATCAAAAGGTGGAAATCCTGTATTCTATTATATTGCTAGGCGGTAAGAAAAAGTTTATATTTCCATTACCTTTAAAGCTCTGATTAATCCTAAGTAGGATGATACTGAAAGTCTGAGAATCCCTCTGCAATATGAAACTGTTAGATTAGCAAGTCTTTTGCTTCCACAGATGACCTGTCTTCATCTCCCCACATGTTACATTTTCCTCTTGTTAACTGACCAACTTATTTTACCCTAGAAAATCATTCCTTTTTCTTTGAAAACATAATGACAAGACAAAGTTCTTTTATTTCCAGCTATAGAATTGGCTTACAGGATCACATGATAACTTCCAGTAGAACTGCATCACATATAACCTCAAACAAATGCAGATTTTAGTACCTTTAAGTGATAAGAAACTGCTCCATACCCAAATGACAGGTGAACGAGCAAGCAAGGCTACACACAGGGAATCTGAGCAGATTTATTAGATCTCACATAAAAGAGGCTAACTGCTTTTTGTCTTAAAGGACAACTGAGGAAACGTTAGGGATTTTAGTAGGTCTTTTACTGATTTTTCTTCAACAGGTGCCAAAGCTCTAGCAACTGAACTAATGTCTGGGAAAAATCATGTTGCAAGGCTCTGCCTCTGTCCAGATGGACAGTCTGATCCCAGGCAAGGCACTGGTTCCATGAACAGGATGCCTGCCAGCTGAATCCCTCATGAAATAAATGGAGGAACTGAGAAAAGAAGTGGTGAGGCTGAGAAGTATCTGTGATAGTGAGAAGTATTTTGATGAACTACTACTTGAGGCATCTAAGCTCTCCAACAGAGGTGAAGGTGGTATAGTACAGAAAGAAGAGAGCTGGACATGGGTCAGCAGAGACTGCAGATCTGACAGTCCAACTCTATCATCCCTCGAATTGAAGAACCAGTATGCAGCCCTGAAAGTGAAGGAGGTGAGAACATTCCAGGAACAGGAAGAACTGGAGCTCAAAAACACCAAATTTGCTGAATCATTGATCACAAAGAAGAGAAGGGTAATGATGGTTGGTGACTCCCTTCTGAGGGTACTGAGATATCCATCAAGCAGACATATCCCAGAAAGTGAGCTGTCTACTATGTGTGCTATCTGCCAGATGTTAAAATCCAAGATGTTGCAGAAATTTTTCCAAGACTCATCAAGCCTTCTATCTATTATCTAATAGTGCTCATCCATGTTGGCACAGATGATACTGCCAGATATCCTGAGTGTAACAAGAGTAACTTTGTGGCTCTGGGAGAGAGAGTGAATCAGATATGCAGGTGTTTTCCTCAATCCTCCCCGTTGAGGGTAAAGAATAATGCAGAGAAGCTTGCATCCTAGAGATGAATGCATGGATACATTGATGGTGTCATCAAGAGCATTTTGGTTTCCTGGATCATGGGATGATTTTCCAAGAGCTGCTAAGCAGAGATAGTGCCCACCTATCCAAGAAGGGTCAGTGTCTTCTGCAGCAGACTGGCTAACCTACTGAAGAGAGCTTTAAACTACTTTTGTTAGAGATGGGTAAAGAAAGCCCCCAGGTAAGGCATTAATATCTCTGTGATATCTGAAAAGCAGTGTGTATTAATATCTGTAGTATGGGAAATAAGATTCTAGATCTTTAGACTTCAATGGAAGAGGCTGACTTGGATTTAGTGGCAGTCTTGGAGGCATGATTCATGGAGAACCATAACTGGGATATAATTATACTGAGCTATAATTTATTCAGGAAGGACAGGGTATAAAGGGAGGAAGAGTGCCACTATATGTAAAAAATGATATTAAAGCTACAGAATTTTAGGGCTTATGAGGGAAGGAGGTAGCACTATGGGTTAAACTGGAAAGAGGAAATGGAGCATCCAGTTGCATTGGTGTGATATACAGACATCCTTCACAGGCAGAAGAAGTGGGCAGAGATTTAATTGAAAAAATTCATAGTATTGCTATGAAAGCAGTGCTCCTGATAGGTTATCTCAATATTCTGGATGTTTGTTAGGACATCCTTGCTGCAGTGTTGTCTAGAAGTAAGGAGGTCCTAGATTCTCTACCAGGAGAACTTTTCTGGCAACTAGTAACAGAACCCGCATAGGAGGAGGCCATACTGGACCTGGTGCTTACAAATGGGGAGAGTGTTTCGGATGTTACAATGGGTGATCATCTTGCATCCAGTGATCACCAGATGGTATGGTAGAGTTTTAGGACAAGGACTGAGATAGTTCATTCAAAAGTAAGCATCCTAGACTTTAGGAAAACTAATTTTGTCAAGATGGGACAATACCTCAAGGTATGGGAACAGCTGGGGAATGTGAAAAAGCAGGAGGCAAAACTGAAAGAGCATATTTTAAAGGCAAAATACATCTTAAAAAAAGGCGGCCAATATAGTTCTTGAAAGAAGTTACTGAAAAAGTGAAGAAAAAGAGGGTGGCCTTCATAAAATGCAAGTGATCACAGAAAGAGGAAGACAAGCATCAATATTTGGAAAAACTAAGAAAAGCTAGGAAAGTAGTCAGGAAAGCAAAAATACAAATGGAATTAAAAATAGCCAATACAGTAAAATGAGGGGGACAAGTTATTTTTCAGATGTGTTAGGGAGAGGAGGAAGTACAAAAGTGGTATTGTCAGACTCGGAGATAAAAGGGAGGAATATATAGAAGCTGATGAGGATAAAGAACACTTCAGACCAGCTGAATCACCAACTCCCCCTCCCTAAACACCTTTACTTCACCCTCTCCCTAAACACCTTTACTCCACCCTCTCCCCATGAATATCTCTGACTCGTTAATATGCGCTGACTCTCTGTAAATATGCTAAACTTCATTCTTCAATGTATATATGTAAATAATTCCACATATGCTACTCCTACTATATACATAATGTTCCATGTAAAAAGTTCTAAGTTACATGTACATAAGTTCCTGTTTAAGTGCACACGTACAGTTATGTTACTTGAAAACTACTTTGACCCAGTGAAAAGCGATATAAAAAAACAATAAATTAAATAAATAAAGCAGAATTAATTGTTTAACAAATGCTGTTCTGTGTTCACAGATGAAGGACCAAGAGCAGGGCCTCAGACAACACATACAGATAGGAACAGAAGTAAGGTGGATCTTGAACGATTTTCAGAATATTTGGTTCATGAGGAGCTAACTAAATTAAAAGTAGGCAAAGCGATGGGCTAGGATGATATATCCAAGAAGGAACTTAGAGAAATTCTGGTGGCTCTATAGGCTGGCCTTTTCAATGCTGCTTTGTAGTTGAGTTGTCCCAGAGGACTAGAGAAAGGGCATATGTTGTCCTTCTACACAAAAGCAGAAATAAGGATGAGGTTGGAAACTACAGGCTGGTTGTCTGACCTCTGTGGTGAATAAATTAATGGAAATGCTGCTAAAACAGAGGATAGTGCAATTTCTGGAATCCAATGGATTGCAAGATCCGAGGCAGCATGGTTCACTAGAGACTGGTCTTGTTAGATAAATCTGATTAATTTCTTTGATTGGGTGATCAGAGAGTTAGACCGAGGGATAGCACTAGAGGTTATGTACTTAAATTTCAGTAAAGCTTTTGACACTGTTGCGCACAGGTGACATAAATAAATTGACACTATATCCACTTAACAGATGGAGAGGACATATAAGTACAAACCAGATCAAAAAAGAGAAAGCTCTCTCCAATTAAAACAAATGAAAAATAAAAGGTTTCAAAAATCCATTTGGACCTCAAATCATTATTCTTGGGCATTTAAGCCCAAGAGAAATAGGCCGTCGTGCAGGTCAGGTTGAAATCATCATTGGTCCACAGGATTAAGCCTTACAGCAATAGTATATATAAAACCAACAAGAATCCAGTGCTTCAAAAACGTTTTCAAGGTTAACCAAGCCAATTTACAGCTCAGAGCATTCAATTCTCTCTATCACTATGCCTCCATTCCAATCATCTATTTCCATAGGCACAGCATACAACCCAAGCTATGGTCTCCCTGCCACCCACCAAGACAAGCGAATCACTCCAACCTCATCAGAATCTTTCTACAAAACACCTTCATGAAAGCATCCACCCAGCCCAAGCACAGAACAAGCCCCAGCACAATTAAATGTGCTTTAATCAACTCTAGATCTTGCAGAAGCAAGTTTCACATAATAAAAGAGCTCATTGAAGACAACATTGATATCTTATGTCTTACTGAGACCTGGTTCATGGAAACAGACAACGTGCTCTTAAATCAGCTTAACATATCCACCCTTAATATCCACAACTGCCCACAGACATCGGAAAGAGGTGGAGGGGTCTGCATCTTAACAAATAAGCTACTTCAATTCAATAATTTAGACCTCATCTCCACACCCACTCTAGAAATGATCACCATCTCAAACAAACAACACACTCTCAGCCTAATATACAGAGCACCTTTCTCCAGTCCCAATGATCTTTCCACTATTTTCGACACAGTATGCACCCATACCTGCAACCAAAACATTCATGTCCTGCTAGGAGATTTTAACCTAGCCTCACTAAATAGCAAGCTGCAGGATTCTTATGGAGCTCCAAGTCTCGCAAATTGTCACTAACCCAACACACATTAAGGCGAGACCTTGCACCTCATATTCACCCCTACCTCACAGCAACTTCTGTCTGCATTTCGCCAATACCCTGGTCTGATCATCATCACATCACCTTTGAATTTACCCAACAACAAATCACAAGACGACAAGTTGAACCCACCAACTCTTCTCGCAGGTTCCTCCAATTTAACAACCAAGTCTTCATCAGTAAACTGACTCCTATGCTAGACTTACTCTCCCCAGATGATCACATAGACTCCATGATAACCAAGTGGAACACTACTATCTCAGCTGCCACTAAAGCATTCATAAATGCAAATGCCCAAACACATTCCCCTGGTACTCCAAAACCTAAAAGAACAGAAATCTAAACTAGGTGAACTGGACGCAAGTGGAGAGCCGCCAACAACAGCACCGCACAAGCACTGTATCTGCAAGAACTAAATAAATACTGTGACAACACCTACAAAGCAAAACAAGAATATTACACCAACCTTATCAAATCTTCTATTAACAAACCAAGCAAACTATTCAATATAGGTAACTCGCTCATAAAGAACCCTACATCAACACAAACGAAGCCACCAATAAGCCCTCACCTGATGGCTCAATACCTCCAAGCTAACTATGGGAACCAGATACATCAACTGGAGCTTCCCTCCCCATCTTTAGACCCAGACCTAGAACACACATGGAAGAACTTCAACCATGTCAGTCACAAGCATATTGGCAGCATACTCTCGGCTATCAACACAACCACCTCACCACTTGACCCCTGCCCTTTGTCATGGATTAAGCTAGAAAAAATGCACTTCATACCCTACATATGCAAGATAATAAATGACTCATTAACATATGGATCTCTCCCCCCTCCCCCCACTCAAGTAATCCTCCATCCGTCCTGTCCTAAAGAAAGAAAACCTAGATGCTACCTCCCCAGCTTTCCTACAGGCTAATCTCCGGAATCCCATTCATCGCCAAAATCATCTAAAATGTTGTGCAGAAGCAGCTACAGGATCATGTGGACGAACACCCACTCCTTGATATTCACCAATACGGTTTCTGCCTTCATGACTTCCCTACTAAACACCCTCATCAAAGGCACTGAAATCATGACACAAGGCTTTATGCTCATCTTCCTGGACATCTCAGCTGCATTTGACTCTATCTCACACCAACTCCTCATAAACGGACTCTACAATATAGGGCTACAAGGAACCCCACTGAAATGGTTCCTCTCATACCTATCAGACCGTATACAGCAAATCAAATCTGCTATCCTCACATCCGCTCCTTTCTCTCTCAGCCAAGGAGTACCACAAGGCTCTGCACTCTCTTCACTTTTGTTCAATATCTATTTACAACCTCTGCGAAATCATAAAAAATCATGGAGTCAACTACTTAATATGCAAAGATATTATGATTTTCACTCCTTTCTCCACAAATTCACCAGACTACACCACAATCTCCGACTGCTTCTCAGCAATCACTCTATGGCTCAAGGAACACAATCTCAAAATAAATCACAACAAAACAGAAGCACTCCACATCATGAGAAGCAAGCAATTCAGTCCTCTACTTACGATCTTGATAAACAACACACCACTCGCAGTCAAAACCCAAATCCAATTATCTGGGCCTCACACTCAACCAAGATCTCAGCTTTCAGCCACAAATAAGCCATATCACCAAGTCTGTCTATCTTAAGCTCCGTACACTAAAGAACCTACGCAAACTCCTCTCGCCAATGGACTTCCGTTTATCCTGTCAAGCAGTAATCACTCCAGTTTTTGAAATATGCAATTCTATATATCAGAGCCTTCCCAAGAGCACCTTATATCCCCTTCAACTAGTGCAGAACACAGTAGCCAGAACCATTTTGTCAAAATCTCAACAAGCCCACATCACCCCACTCTTCAAACAGTGCACTGGCTACCCATCACAAGCAGGTTTAAATACAAAATCGTCCTAAACACCTACAATATATTAAACAAACAGCTGTCGGCCTCTCTACACTAATAGCAAGCCACAACTCCGCTAGACCCAGGAGAAAATCTACAGTCAACATGCTTAAAATAGCCACTGACAAACCCTTATACACCCAGAGAACCAACCACTATATGCCCCTACTATCTGGAACTTGCTGCCACCTCAAATCAGATCCATACAGCCAACCAACCAATTCCGCAAAAACCTAAAGATTCTGCTGTTCCAGGAGTATTGTGGAACAATCACGGAACATTGAATGCCCTACTATGCAAACCTGTCGCACCTTGTAAATAGTTAAGTCTCCCAACCATTCTCATGCTGATACATACAGAGAGAGCATACAGTCCAGTTATGTCCAAGTTTTAGCTCCTATTTACTGTAAATACAATGCAGCCCGACTGCATTGTATAAGGTTCTGTTGCATGTACACCGCACTGATATGAATAGCGCGGTATAGAAGAGACGTTAAATAAAATAAAACATTTCTTGGACTGTTTTTACTTGGGTTTTGATCCTAGTATTCTGGCAGAGTCCATGTTTTTTTCTTTATCTTTATTGGAGCACTTTGATATACTTATCTGAGCTATTTGACTTTTAGGAATATAATGCCAATTCTGCAAGAGTAAGCAAGAAAGTAGTAGGAATTCTAATTGGTCCGGTTTGTTTAATCAGAATATTCTTTATAAAATCCAAAGCTGCTTGTTGGAGAATATTAGTATAAAATACTTCCAAATCCATTGTTAACAGGGTCATATCAGATGTCACCCCAGTCAGTTGATCCAATTTGTAAAGAAAGTGAGCTGTATCTTTGATATAATTTAGCTTCAGATGCAAATGGTTTAAAAAAATCCCAAAAAGATTGAAATAGCTTCCAAAACAGAATTCTTACCTGAAACAGGTGTCTGGGAAACCTTTATAAAGATCTGTGGATATATGGAACTAAATACAATTTTTTCCATAGCCCGGGGATGGTTCATAAAGTAGTGAAATGGATCAGAATTAGTTGACTGATAGATGACAGAGGATGGTGGTAAATAAAAATCATTCAGAAGAAAGGAAAGTGCAGTGAAATACCTCAGGGGTTGGTCCTGGGACTGGTACTGTCCAATGTCTTTGTGAGTGATATTGCCAAAGGCTTAAAAAGAAAATTGGTCTTTATGCAGATGGCACCAAGATTTTCAAAAGAGTGGACACCTTGGAGGGAGCAAACAACATGAGAAAAGATCTACAAAAATTAGAAGAATGGTCGAAGATATGGCAGTTAATGCGAAGAAGTGCTGAGTGATGCACTTGCAATGCATAAATCCAAAAGAGCAATAGGCAATAAGGGGTGAGAGGCTGGTATGCACAGACCAGGAGAGGGATCACAAGGTGATAGTGTCTGAAGATCTAAGATGGTGAAGTGTGACAAGATGGTGGCCAAAGCCAGACGGATGCTGGACTACATACAGAGAGGCCTAACCAGCAGAAAAAAAGTAGTATTCATGCCCCTGTACAGATCATATGTGAGGCCTCACTTGGAGTGTTGTGTTCATTCTTGGAGATGACATCTTGCAAAGGATTACAAAAAAACCCCAAAATTTGAAACAGTTCAATGGAAGGCAATCAAAATGTTAATGTGGCCTGTACCAGAAGACATCAGAAGAGAGACTTGAAGACTCAAGAATGCGTATACTCTGGAGAAGAGGGACAGGGGAGGTATAATACAGATGTTTAAATACTTAAAGGGTACTGATAAGCAAACTAACTTTTTCAAAGGCAAAGAAGTAATAGAACTAGAGGACATAAAATGAAGCTGGAAACTCACAAGCAACAGCAGGAAATACTTGCTCATGGAAAGGGTGGTGGATGCTTGGAATTGCCCCCCCCCCTTCCTCCCCCAGTGGAGATGGTGGGGACAACAGCAGTGGCTGAATTAAGCAAAGCATGGTACAGACACAGAGGACTCTTATAGAAAGAGGAGGGAATCCAAGCAAACTTAAGTAACTTTAAAACTTAAAAAAAAAAAATAGAGAGGAGTAATCTCTTCTGGTTGGGGGACACAACCCACTTGTCTGGACTGGTCTAGCAGGACTCAAGTAAAGGACATTATCAGCTAAGGAAAATGTCACCTTGAGGTGCTGAACCAGTGTTTAAATTGAGGAGTGTTTTGCCAGAGAAATATATTGCTATTCCCTTCCACTGAGGTTCCGTTGTTTTTTATTAAGATTTTAGAATTGCTTTAATTTTGTTCAAAGAAGTGAATATTGTGGTTAATAGTTTGTAGTTAACACACTTTATTAGTAGGTACTGGTAATCTCTTAATGGTTTTTCCACATTATAAATCAGTAATTTCTTCATCTTTTTAAAGTATCCTTTGTCTTAATTGTTAATGTTTGTCTTTGTTTTAGTGGCATCCCATTTCTATGCATATTGCACCAATCTTATTCTAATTGATGTGTGCATACAAATTGATCATCCTGAAAAGCCAAGCTAGTGGTGTAAAACTTGGAGTCAGAAGATGTGATATTCAGTAAATGACTTTGTGTCAATAGTTACTTTATACACGGTGAGGGTAATTTTATTAGGGACGCCTGCTTTAAGCATGAAAGTAGCTGCCTATTTAGATACAGTTTTATAAAGATGCATAGGCATCTATGTGCCTTTATAAAATACTAGGGAAAGTTGCATCATGTGCCTGTATTGCAGGTGAAGATTTTCTCACCTACCTTGGAGCAGATGCAAATTTTAAGTATGTGCTTCATCCTTATGCATGCCTGCTGACAAAGTTTGTACCATTATACCAAAGTGTGTACTTTTACACCAGCCAGTATTTTATAATAGACCATTTATATGTTCGCACATATACATGAGAATGATTTTATAAAAATGCCTTCAGTGTGCCCGACTGTGTAAGGCATTTCAAGATCACTTCTGTGAACATTCTGTGATTTTGTTTCCTGGAGTTGATAGGAAGGAACATTGGTCACCCTTATCCTTGATAGTAAAGATTCATAAATTCAACAGAAACTAAGTCTTAAATGGAGTTCATCATGCCAGCTCTTATATTTTATTTAGCACTGTGTGTAAGGGTGTAGAGAGAGCTGTTTTGTAACTTTCCAATCTTCTTTGGGCAAACCTACAGTGTCATAGTATCCTTGGAAACATTATGAGGGCATATTAAGCAGTGGCTAGGCAAAATAAAATGCCTAGCTGTTCAGTTTCCACCATCCAGATTGGCCGGCCACTGGAGAATGCTATCCAGTTCGCAGTGATATTTAGCTGCTAAGCATTTACAGTTAAAACAGCCATTCATTTGTCCTTCCTTGAACCACTTACTCGATCTGGCTAGTGACCGAGTATTGCCACTGGCCGACTAGTAGCTGTCACCAGGACTTTACCTAGCCCGGTGTGAGCAGTACAGCCACATAGGGCGCAAAAATCTAGGAGCGCATTCACAAAGGGACCGGAAATTAAGCCCTTACTTCCGGTAGGGGTTTCACCATTAGACCTCTGTGCCTTCCTCTTCTCAGTTATTCACCCCTTATCCTTCTGCCTCCCGGTGGCATCCACTCACCACAAAGCCACGGGACCATTCTCCTTCAGTTCTGCGGCTGTACTAAACTTGCACAGGAAACAGGAAGTTTCTCTGTTTCACTTTTAACAATGTGGTTGTGCCGGCGGCTGCGGTTTGTATAAGCACGGGACAGGAGAACGGTCTCGCGGCTGTGTGGTGAGTGGGTGCCACGGAGAGGTCCAATCTACTGGGAAGCAGGAGGATAAGGGGTGAGTAACTGAGGGGGAAGGCACGGAAGGACTGCTGCTTGGGTAGGGGGGGAAGGCATGGAAGGACTGCTGCTTGGGTAGGGGGGGAAGGCATGGAAGGACTGCTGCTTGGGTAGGGGGGGAGGCATGGAAGGACTGCTGCTGGAGGGACAGGGACTGGAAGGGAGTTGATGCTGGAGGGAAAGGACTGGAAGGGAGTTGATGCTGGGAGGGACAGGGACTGGAAAGGGAGTTGATGCTGGGAGGGACAGGGACTGGAAGGGAGCTGATGATGGGGAGACCTGGAAAGGGGTGATGCTGTGGAGCTGAAAGGGGGCAGATGCTGCGATCAGGGTGGAGAAAAAGGCTGGAGCAATGAGGATAGGGAAGAGGACAGATATTTTGTGTAAGAGGGAAGAAACACAGATTTTTTGTGTGTAAAAGAGAAGAAACAAGGTGGATGTAGAGAGAGAATGGAAAAAAATAAGAGACAAAAGAAGAGAGGACAAATGGACAGCAGACAATGGAGAGTTAGCAGACTATATGAAGAAAGCAAGAGAGAGAGAGAGACTGGGGCAATTGTGACTGATATATAAAATGCCCAAACAGTAAAATGTAGAGAAATTATTTTATTTTGAATTTATTAACTGGAATATGTCAGCTCTGGGAAATGTACATCACTGATGTCTTTGTGTTTGCTCAGTACAAGAGGAAATGAATTTATAGTTTTATTTCTCTAGTGTTGTTCATTCCAGGTTTGGCTTTTGGAGTTCCCAGTTCACTCATTGCCTTCATATTTTTAAATTGTGATCCCTTGTTCTATATTTGATGATGGTCCGTCTGTGTTTTGCAAATATGACTGAGCTGCGGTATTCTGTTAGTGTAGTTTCTTTGTAGGAGTCCTACTTGTTCCCAGTAGGAGATGTATTGGTTTTCTATGAGGTATATTGGTTTTATATTTTCAGTGCTGCTGTTTTAAATGTAGAGTTTGGTGCTGTGTGAATTCTGGTAGTGCTGTTATGATATGGCAAGTTTTCTATGGGTTCCAAATGAGCAGGGTTTTATTTATTTTATTTATTTAGACAGATTTGTATACCACCTTATCCTTCAATCAAAGTAGTCACAACACAATTGGCGGGATACATTTAACAAGAGGGGATATGAGACACATACGCTAATACTTACAGGGAACATGGGCAATGGAGGGTTAAGTGGCTTGCCCAAGACCACAAGGAACACCTGTAGGACTAGAAACCCCAGTCCTTCCTGTCCAAGGTTGCTGTCCTCTAGTGTAGTACTTCTAATGTACCTGACACTGGAGGATAGTAATGTAGAAATATAGTAGCCTTTCTTTATCCTCACTGTCCATGCAAATGATATTAAGACACTCGTTAAGAGGCATGCTTACTAAAGGTTAATATATCTCCAGGAACAAGCAGGAATTTAGTCTTCACGTGTGGGTATCGTCGGTACCGACGGAGCCTGTGCGGGAACGCTCCCCAGCGTCCAATAGGAAAGCTTTTGGGAGCATCCCACAGCGCCTGCGTGCTGCTTTCCCGCCTTTCCCAACTGTCCCTCTCCAGTTCTTCGTTTTCCATGAAGCCGGCAGGTCGCACATTCTGTCACTGCAGAAAAAATTCCCTTCTTATTATTCTTTTTTGTGGTCGCGTCTGCCTTCCCTCGACACTACACCGGTACCACCGGTGGTTCTTTCTTTAAAAAAAAAAAAAAAAAAACCCCAAACGTTCTTTCTGGAGTCTTTTCCAGTAATTTTCTCCTCAGGTGCCACGCGCCATTTTGGGCACTAGGCTCAACATTTTCCTTCAGAATGGAAAAACCCGCTTCGGGTTTCAAAAAGTGTTCTAAGTGTGGCGGTACCATCTCCATCACTGACACCCATGAGTGGTGCCTCAAAGGTTTAGGTCCTGACCACTCTATTTCAGAGTGTGTTGCCTGTGGGATGATGTTGAAAAGGGGCCAGCAAAACCGAGCTGCTAAACTTAGCACCCTTTTTCCCTCTGATGCAGCCTCCGAGGCATCAACGTCTTCCAGGGCTTTGTCTTCCTCCCATGGATCTCAGGTAACTAAACATAAATCTAGCCGGTCCTCAAAGGGTAGATCTCCTTCTAAACATCGAGATGCTTTTGGCGTTGCCCTTGAGGGACTTTCACCGGCAAAAATTGCCCCAGCGGGAGGCTTCGGCTTCCAAAGCACTAACGGGGCTCTAGGATGTTCTCAAGGCTTCAACCTCAGCAGAACTACTGGTGCCATGCTCTGGGGTTCCGGCCGCTTCATCCGGCACCGATACCCAGGGATCTGCAGCATCGATAGACCGAGATTCTTGGCTATTGAACGCAGTCTGGCGGCTCTTCTCACAGCCTCGATGCCCCTGAAACCGCTTCAGACAATTCAACCGCTACCGGCATCGACTCCATCGACATTGGCAGGTATTCTACCGGGACCGAGTCATGCGTCTCTATCTGGCATCGACAAGTCGGTACCGGACCACTCCGATGCCGACTTCGATCGGTACCGGTACCATTCTTTGCATGAACACCTGGATCGGAGATACGACACCATATATCGAGTTCCTACTTGTCCTGGGTTTCAGAAGACTCAATTACCATACCATTCCATGGTGGTAGAATCAGCTATGAGAAGGATCAAGAGTGCAAAAAGACATGCATCTAATCCTCCAGGATGTGAGTGTAGGACTCTTGATGCCTTTGGACATCGAGAAGATGATAAAGGGGTTAAAGGAGCACTAAGAGGCGACAAGGCGATAGCGGAGAGACTGAATGAATTCTTTGCTTCGGTCTTTACTGAGGAAGATGTAGGGATGTTTCCCATGACTGAAGTGGTATTTAAAGGTGCGGAAGAATTGAAGGAAATATCGATACATCGGGAAGATGAATTACAACTATTAGATAAACTGAAGAGTAGCAAATCACCTGGGCCAGATGGTATACATCCAAGGGTGTTGAAAGAACTGAAATATGAGATTGCAGACCTGCTCTCAGTAATCTGTGAACTATCATTAAAATCATCTCTAATACCTGAAGATTGGAGGATCGCCAATGTAACACCAATTTTTAAAAAGGGTTCCAGGGGTGATCCGGGAAACTACAGACCGGTGAGCCTGACGTCAGTACCGGGAAAAATGGTAGAAACCATCATAAAGAATAAAATTACTCAGCATGTAGATAGTCACAACCTAATGGGAGACAGCCAGCATGGCTTTAGACAAGGAAGATCTTGTCTTACTAATCTGTTATGTTTTTTTGAAGGAGTGAATAAACAGGTGGACAAAGGTGAGTCGGTTGATATTGTGTATCTGGACTTTCAGAAAGCCTTTGACAAGGTCCCTCATCAGAGACTTTTGGCAAAACTAAAGAGTCATGGGATAGGAGGCAGTGTACTATTGTGGATCAGGAACTGGTTAAAAGATAGAAAGCAGAGGGTAGGGCTAAATGGCCAATTTTCCCAATGGAGAAAGGTGAATAGTGGTGTACCCCAGGGATCTGTGCTGGTTCCGCTGCTTTTTGACATATTCATAAATGACCTGGAAAGTGGAATAACGAGTGAGGTTATCAAATTTGCAGATGACACAAAACTATTTAAAGTTGTTAAAACCCAAGAGGATTGTGAAAAATTGCAAGAGGATCTTGATAAATTGGAAGACTGGGCATCAAAATGGCAGATGAAATTTAATGTGGACAAGTGCAAGGTTATGCACCTAGGGAAGAACAACCCAAACTATGGTTACACGATGCAAGGTTCCACATTAGGAACCACCACCCAGGAAAAAGATTTAGGCGTCATTGTGGATACCATGTTAAAACCCTCGGCCCAGTGTGCAGCGGCGGCCAAGAGAGCAAATAGAATGCTAGGTATGATAAGGAAAGGAATGGAAAATAAAACAAAAGATATTATAATGCCTCTATATCGTTCCATGGTGAGACCGCACCTTGAATATTGTGTGCAATTCTGGTCGCCGTATCTTAAAAAGGGTATAGCGATTTTAGAAAAGGTTCAGAGAAGAGCCACCAAAATGGTAAAGGGGATGGAAGGATGCTCCTATGAAGAAAGGCTAAAAAGGTTAGGCCTCTTTAACCTGGAAAAGAGACGGCTGAGGGGAGATATGATAGAAGTCTATAAATTAATGAACGGAGTGGAACGGGTAAACGTAGATCGATTGTTTACCTTATCAGAATATAGAAAGACTAGGGGACATGCAATGAAGCTACAGGGTAAACTATTTAAGACTAATAAAAGAAAATATTTTTTCACTCAACGTGTAATCAAACTCTGGAATTTGTTACCGGAGGATGTAGTAAAGGCTGTTAGTGTAGCTGGGTTTAAAAAAGGTTTGGACAAGTTCCTGGAGGAAAGGTCCATAAACCATTATTAAGAAGTGACCGAAGATATCAATGCTTGACCCAGTACAAGCATTGTGAAACTTGTGTCTCTTGGGGATACTGCTAGGTACATATGACCTAGATTGGCCACTGTTGGAAACAGAATACTGGGCTTGATGGACCCTGGTCTGACCCAGTATGGCATATCTTATGTTCTTATGATCCTTCCAGGTTTTCATGCTTTCTGTTAGGAAAAGTTGCTATCTCTTGTATATGGGAATGTTCCTTAAAGAGGTCACAGGAGATTTAGAGCTTATGAGCCATCTCCTTCCTGATGATAAAAGGCAAGATTATCTCGCTCTTGTCAAACATGCTCATGCAAGTTTGTGAATCTTGCAGCCTTTGACTGCTTTGAATGCATAAGCAGAACCTCTGCCATTGCCATAGGTGCACGTATTATTGCCTGGCTCCAGGCATCTGTCTTGGAAATTTGGGTACAGGACAAACTAGGGAATATACCTTGCACAGGAGAGAATCTCTTTGGCAAGAACTGGCAGGAAAAAGCTAATGAGATAGATGCTGACAATATCACTTTGGATAGATTGTCTAAATCTACAGCTGATCCTGCAAGGAAAATATCCTCTAAGAAACCATTCTTCAGCGAGAAGAAAACGTTTTATCCCTCCTATACCCAGCAGGGACATCGTTTAGGTCAGTCTGCCCAAAAGGGACAGCAGCAACAACCTAGGCAAAGAAAGACAAAAGCAGCTAAACCTCAACCTGCTCAGCAGACTCAGCCTCCACAGGGGCTTTGACTCCTATCTAGAGAACTTTGCTTCCTGGTCCTGAATGGCCCAGAACCCTCCACCATCCCAGGAAGGTTATGTCATCTTGCCCTCAGATGGTGTCAGATAACAGCAGAAAATTGGACTCTCTCTATTGTAAGAGAGGGGTACAAGCTTCATTTCCTCAGCATTCCCCCTCCTACAATGGTAAAGCAGTTCAATTCTCAGACCTCTCTCAATGACCGTTTAGGTCAAGAGGTCACTGTGCTCCTTGCTCAAGGGGCAGTAGAAGAGGTACCCATTCCCCAATGGGGAACAGGGTTTTATTCCCCCTATTTCCTTATTCCAAAGAAAACAGGAGGACACAGACCCATTTTAGACCTCAGAGAATTGAACAAGTTCCTGTTCAAAGAGAAGTTCAAAATGATTTCTCTAGGAACTCTGCTGCCATACCTTCAGAGTCAGGATTGGTTTTGTTCTCTAGTTCTCAAGGATGCGTACACTCATGTTGTCATCCATCCAACTCACTGAACGTTCCTTCGCTTTCTGTTTCAAGGGAAGCACTACCAATACAGGGTTCTTCCTTTTGGCCTGGCCTCTGCACCAAGGGTGTTCACAAAATGCATGGCTGTGGTGGCTGCATTTTCTGCACCCTGGGAATGTTCGTCTTCCCTTAGACGACTGGCTCATTCGAGCCCCTTCAGAGCCAGAGGCCAGGGTTGCTCTCTCTCGCACAATGTGCATCCTTCAGTATTTGGGACTTGTCATAAACTTCCCAGAATCCAACCTTGCTCCCACTCAGTCCCTAGAGTTTATAGGAGCTCTGCTGGATACCAGACAGACAAGGGCCTTCCTTCCACAGCCCCGCTGCCTTCGCATTGTGCAGTTAGTTTCCCAAGCAGTGCTAAAACCTCACCTCACTGCTGGGGAAATGTTACAGTTGCTAGGCCACATGGCATCCACTGTGCATGTGGTTCCTTATGCTCGCCTCCATATGAAGGCAGCCCAGTGGACTTTATCCACTCAGTGGACTCAGGCGTTAGGTTGCCTGTCAGACAAAATAGCAAACTCAGATCGCCTTATTTTGTCCCTCCAGTGGTGGCAGTCACCCCAAAACCTTTTGGTGGGGTCTCCTTTTCAGAAACCCACACCCCAAGCCACTCTAACAACAGATTTCTTCACAGGTGTGTTGGGGAGCCCACCTGCAAGGCCTCTCTACCCAGGGTACCTGGACTCCACAGGAGGCCTATCTCCACATCAATCTCCTGGAACTCAGAGCAATCTTCCTTGCTCTTCGAGTATTCCACACCCAGCACAGCTACAAGACAGTCCTTGTTCAAATGGACAATCAAGTAGCCATGTTCTGTGAGAACAAGCAGGGTGGAACAGGCTCTCTGTCGCTCTGCAACAAAGCTTTGCGACTATGGCCCTCGCCAGAGAGCATCAGATTCATCTCCTTGCGGTGTATCTTCTAGGCAGTCAAAACTTTTGGGCAGACAGACTCAGTCGAGTTCTGCTTCCACATGAATGGTCTCTCCATGCAGACCAGGTGGCCAAAATTTTTCAAATTTGGGGAACCCCAGACATAGATCTATTTGCAAGTCCGCTGAATGCTAAACTTTCCCGGTTCTGTTCCAGAATTCCGTCTCAGGGTTGTCAAGCCAGGGATGCTTTCCTCCTCCATTGGGGTCAGGACTTCCTGTATGTCTATCCACCCATTCCCCTAATTCCCCAAAACCCTGTTCAAGCTTCAGAGACAGAGGTCATATGATCCTCATAGCTCCACGTTGGCCACAGCAAATGTAACCTCTGCTCCTACATCTCTCTCAAGCTCTGCCTCTGGAGTTGGAATCTGCTCCAGATCTCCTTTCTCAAGAGGGCAGGATGCTGTGGCATCCCAATCCCCAGTCTCTGCATCTCAGGACCTGGTTGCTGAAAGCCTAGAACTTCACGGTCTTAACCTTTCCCAGCAGGTAAAGGATATCCTTTGTGCTTCCAGGAAGCCTTCCACAAGATGCTCTTATGCATTTAAGTGGAAAAGGTTTACCATATGGTGCTTGCAGAAGGGTCTTAACCCTCTTGCGATACCTCTGGAATCATTACTGGAGTATCTCCTTCATTTATCAAATGCAGGGCTTTAGACCAATTCAGTGAGAGTCCATTTGAGTGCTATTGCAGCTTCTTTCAAGCCTCTAAATGGACAACCTATTTCCTCTCATCCTCTCATAGCGAGATTTATGAGAGGCCTTCTTTTAACTAAGCCTCCCATTAAACCACCAACGGTGGCATGGGACTTAAATCTGGGTTCTTGGGCAGCTCATGAAACCGCCCTTTGAACCATTAGCCACTACCTCTTAGAAATTCCTTTCCTGGAAGTTCATCTTTCTTATTGCAATCACATCTGCACGTCGCATCAGTGAATTGTAAGCGTTTGTGGCTGATCCTCCTTATATAAGGTTCCATCATGATAAGGTAGTCCTTAGGACTCATCCACACTTTATGCCAAAGGTGGTGTCACCTTTTCATTTAAACCAAGCGGTTTACCTTCCTGTATTCTTTCCAAGGCCTCACATCTCAAATGCAGAAAGGAATCTTCATACTTTGGACTGTAAAAGAGCTTTGGCCTTTTACTTGCAAAGGACACAGCAACATAGAAAGTCCTCTCAACTCTTTTTTGCTTTTGATCCTAGTCATTTGGGACTTCCAGTCTCCAAAAGAACACTGTCCAGCTGGATTGCACAGTGTATATCTTTTGCCTATGAGAGTAAGAACCTTCCTCTTAAAGGCCATGTCACAGCTCACAATGTGAGAGCCATAGCAGCCTCCATCGCTTATCTTCACTCTGTTTCTATCGATGACATCTCTCGAGCAGCTTCTTGGGCTTCGGTTCATACCTTCACAGCCCATTACTGCTTAGAAAAGGACTCCCACCGGGATGCCTTGTTTGGTCAGGCTGTTCTTCAACACCTGTTCCATACTTAATCAACTCCTACCCACCATCCCTGGTAGGATGCCAGAGATCCACGGGGGGAAGTGGAGCCCTTTCACAAGGGCACACAACTTCTGGGGCCTTCTCCCTGGCATCCACAGCTAGGGAGTCCCCCATATGTGAAGACTACATTCCTGCTTGTTCCTGGAGATAGCATAGTTACTCACCTGTAACAGGTGATCTCCGGGAACAGCAGGAATTTAGTCTTCACAACCCACCCACCTCCCCTAGGAGTTGTATCTCTCTTTCTCTCTTTTGTCTCAGCTTTAAACTCAACTGGAGAGGGACAGTAGGGAAAGGCAGGAAGGCAGCATGCAGGTGCTGTGGGATGGTCCCAAAAGCTTTCCTATTGGACGCTGGGGAGCGTTCCCGCGCAGGCTCCGTCGGTACCGACGATACCCATATGTGAAGACTAAATTCCTGCTGTTCCTGGAGGTCACCTGTTACAGGCGAGTGTTGTTTTTGTTAAGTGCCGTCGAGTTGGAGTCGACTCTTGGCAACCCTCTGGATAGCTATCCTAAATTGTGTTCGGTCTTCAGTCAGGCGGCTCATTGTTGACAGACTGGTACCCGTAGCTGCTCTTATTGTATCGATCCATCTCATTGCTGGCCTTCCTCTTTTGTGTTGACCTTCTATCCTGCCAAGCATGATGTCTTTCTTTAATGATCTCTCTCTTCGCATGATGTGTCCAAAGTATGAAAGTCGAAGTCTTGTCATCTGAGCTTCTAAAGAAAGCTTAGGTTTGATCTCCTCTAGTACCGACTGGTTTGTTCTTCGGGCAGTCCATGGTATACACAGTATTCTCCGCCAGCACCATAATTCAAAGGCATCAGTTTTTTTCCTGTCTGTCTTTTTCACTGTCCAGCTTTCACATCCATATGATGTTATTGAAAATACCATGGCTTGAACAAGTCGAATCTTTGTATGGAGAGAGACATCTCTGCTCTTCAAATCTTATCTAGGTCTTTCATAGCCATTCTGCCAAGAGCAATGCGTCGTTTGATTTCTTGACTGCTTGTTGCTTCTTTATTGATAGTTGATCCAAGTAGGTTAAAGTTGTTCACAATTTCAATTTCTTCTCCTTGAACGATGAACCTATTGATTATGCCAGTTATCATGATCTTTGTCTTCTTTACATTAAGGTGCAGGCCCATTTTGAGACTGTTCTTTGATTGTGAGAAGCAAATGTTTCAGATCATCTTCACTTTCAGCCAGTAATGTAGTATCATCAGCATAGCGAAGGTTGTTGATGAGTCTTCCACCAATCTTCACACTTCTGTTGTCTTCATACAATCCTGCTTCTCTGATGATTTGTTCTGCATATAAATTAAACAGGTAGGGGGAAAGTATGCAGTCTTGTCTTACACCTTTGCTTATTTTAAACCATTCTGTTTCTCCTTGTTCCGTTCGAACTGTTGCTTCTTGATCAATGTACAGATTGCGCAAGAGAACGATCAGGTGTTCTGTTATACCCATGCTTCTTAATGTGGCCCAGAGTTTCTCATGGTTTACACAGTCAAAAGCCTTTCTATAGTCGATAAAGCACAAATAGATATCCTTTTGGTATTCTTTAGTCTTTTCAAGGATCCATCTCACATCCGCAATGATGTCTCTCGTTCCTCGCCCTTTCCTGAACCCTGCTTGCACTTCAGGTAGTTCTTGTTCCAGGTATGGTTGTAGTCTCTTTTGAATAATCTTCAGTAGAATCTTGTTGGCATGTGGGATCAGAGCGATTGTTCGATAATTTCCACAGTCAGTTGGATCACCTTTCTTTACTATTGGTATAAACACAGATCTTTTCCAGTCAGTTGGCCATGATGTTGTCTTCCATATTTCTTGACAGAGCCTTGTAAGTATGGTAACTGCTGCATCAGATTGCTGCAATACTTCTATAGGAATGCTATCAATGCCTGGTGCTTTGTTCTTTGATAAGGCTTTCAATGCTGCTTCAACCTCTTCTTTCATCACCAATGGTTCCCGATCATAAGGTACAGGTTGAAACGGCTGTTGGTCCACTTGATCTTTATTTATTTATTTTATTTATTTATTTATTTAGCTGTATTTATATCCCGCTTTTCACCTGGTCAAAGCGGTCAATTGGGAGATACATTTAACATGAGGGGATATGACAAACATACGCTAATACTTACAGGGAACATGGGCAATGGAGGGTTAAGTGGCTTGCCCAAGACCACAAGGAGTACCTATAGGACTAGAAATCCCAGTCCCTCCGGCCTGAGATTGCTGTCCCCAGGTGGGACTTGAACCCCCGGCCCTCCGGCCTGAAGTACCTTGTCCTAACCACTAGGCCACTCCTCCCACTATCATATAAAAACTCTGTGTATTCCTTCCACCTTTTCTTGATCTTCTCAGCATCATTCAACATAGAACCTTGAGCATCTTGTAACATTCCAATTTGAGGCTGGAACTTTTTCTTTAACTCTCGTAGCTTCAGGAAAGCCGATCTTGTTCTTCCTCTAATAGTTTCTGCTTCTATTTCCTTGCTAGTGTCATTGTAGTACTTTTCCTTGTACTGTCTTGCTGCACGTTGGAAATCTCTGTTGAGTTCTGCGATTGTCTTTCTTTCTCCTCTGGCTTTAGCTTCTCTGTGTTTCTGGGCAATTTTCAGAGTTTCTTCCGTCATCCATTTTGGCTGTTTTTGCTTTTTCACCTTTTGTAGAGACTTCTCGCTTTCTTCCAACACAACCTTCTTGATGTCATTCCATCACTCTTTTGGAGCTCTGTCATTTGTATCTAAAGCAGCAAATCGATTTTGCAGGCAGTCTTTAAATTCAAGTGGTATATTCTCAAGGTCATATTTTGCTGCATTCATGAGTGGTTTGCTCTTTTTCAACTTTAGCTTGAGTTTGCATACTAGTAGTTGATGATCTGTACCACAGTCAGCTCCGGGTTTTGTCTTTGTTGATGTTATAGAGCTTTTCCATCGTTGACTTCCACAGATGTAGTCAATTTGATTTTTATACAATCCATTGGGTGAAGTCCATGTGTACAGTCGCCGCTTGTGTTGCTGGAAGAAGGTGTAACTATACTTTATTCACAAATGTAAACACGCACTAAGTGCAGCAGCACCCATTTATTTCTATGGGTGTAGTGACATTTAATGCACATTAATATTTACTAAACATGTCCCTAATTCGTTGCTAGAACAAAAAAGAGCTCCTTTGAAATCCTCCTAAAATTGTAGATGGGCTGCATATGCATTTTAAAATTAAATATATGCAAATGAGGCCCAGTGGGTATGGGGGGGTTGGGGCACCAAGTTTGCAAGTCTCACAGGGTGCAGTTATAGCTTGGTATGGCCCTGGCTTTCACCGTCCACAAACCGCCATGGTTTTGACTGAACATTTTTTCAGCAGTCTGTGAGGATATTCAGCAGCACTTATTGGTTAGTGCCGCTGAATATCACAATGAACATGTTTTAGCTGATTATCAGGTCTGCTCACTGACTAAAACATTTGAATATGCCCACCTATACTTTACGTAGTTTGTAATTGAGCATTTTCATGTGTGGAAAATCTTACCTCATTTTAATGTCATTAAGGGTAAAAAGTCCCAAATCTTAAATGCTGAATTTTGGTATTTTTTGAGTCTACGGTTTCTTCCTGCTACTCTACTTCCAGCTCTATCCAAGGATTTCTTTTTTCCTTTTTTATATCCACCCCTCCCTCCTTACGCACTAGACTCTGATAACAGCAGTGATTGCTCTGGGCGGTGGAGGCATGCACTAGAGCTTCTTCCAGAATATTGCAGTCATGGATCTTGAAACTGGACAGTAGGTGTCACCCTTAAGCAGTGCCAATGACTACCCACATTCCTGCTCCTGTTGGGGAGGAAGCCTGTGAATTCCTACCCTTGTAGCACTTCCAGCCCTGGCAAGCTCAGGAGTTGAATCAGAGGCCCTCCACACGGCACTGCACATCATTTGCTAACTGAACCACCAGGCCAACCCTTTACTTGTTTCCTATGTTACCTATGTCATTATAATTGACAGACCTTTTTTCTTTGTGGATTGATTGCATTTATAATTCAATAACAGAACCGTGAACATTTTAGTTATCGATGCTGTCATATTAGGGACATGCATGTTTCCACAGTTCTCTCTAGCTATAGACCTATCTCAACTTACCTCCCGTTGGCAAACAGGAAGTAAGTCCTCATACACCACACCAGTCTGAGCACCATAGCACAGACATAATTTTGGTGGCTCTGATTAGTGAAAACTTAGACAAAGGGAACATAGCCACAATAATTTCACTAGACCTATCAATGGTCTTTGATCTGGTTGATAAATTTACTTCTGTCTCATTGATTTGGGTCTAAGAGGTATAGTTTTTGTCTGGTTTAAGTCACTTCTAGAATTCATAAAGTTCTATGTTTTTGCCAACACCTCCAGTTCACCACTCTATTTTCTGGACTGTGGTGTCCCACAGAGATCTACACTAGCACCTATTTTATTCAATTTATTTCTTAGCCCTTTAGCTAATGTAGTCCAGTTGCATGGCATTAGCAGTTTTTATTTTGTTGACAACCTAAAATTAGTAGACTGCGTAAATCAACTTAAACCTATATTACTCCGCTGAATTATTGTCTGGCAGCTGTCACCAACTGTCTTGAAAACAGTCACTTGAAGATTAATTAGTCTAAATCCCAGACCATGTGAGTCACTGATTCCCAATCTTGCCCCAACATATTTGGACAACCACTGTCTCTTAATTATGTTCTCCAGCTGCTAGACTGTCTTCTAGACTTCCATTTAATCTCTGACCATCAAATCTCATCTGTTATTAAGTCCTTTTTCTGTTATTAAGTCTTTTGGGGGATCAGATCTATAGACCATCCTTAAATAAAGAGGCATTATCAATTGTGATCCATATCCTAATTCAGGCCTTGACAAATTTTCTCAGAATCTAGGAGCTAGCTTAAAAATTCAGGGCCCAATTTTCAAAGGCCTTTACACGGGTAACTTCCGTAGTTACCCATGTAAAGGCCTTATCTGAGATTTTTGAAGGGCACCTACACGGATAGTGCCCTTCAAAAATCCTGGATATGTCCCTAACGTGCCCAGATGCTATCTGCATAGCATCGGGGCATGTTGGGGGTGTTCCGGGGTAGAGCGGAGGTGGGCCATGGCGCTACCTGTATGGCACTGATTTTTGATGCTATACGGTTAGCGCTCTGCGCCGTAAAGATAGGTGTGGGAAAACCTCGCCTATCTTTAAGGCGCTGGGGCTAACCATGTAGCATCAAAAATGGTGCCACATGGGTAGCTCCTGTGGCTTCCTGTCTGTGCGGCGACACCCAGATTTTCAATGCCAGGGCCGCATATGACCTCGGAATGGAAAATCTGGGTTAAATGGGAGGTGGGCGGGCTATGCAGCGACGTGGCGCATAGCACCACCTATCTCAAATTTGTGTCCTTAGAAGTCGACTGTCGAGACCTAGGTCACAATGTCCGTCCCCCCCCCACTCCTCCCAAAGTTTATCTTTTAGGGCCTAGTTTACTGTTTTTCCATTTTCTATGGGAAAGGAAAGCATAATTAATCTGGCCCTTAATGTGTCATCACATAGTGCCGACAGAAGGCAGTGGCTGCCCCCTTCTTCCCCCCTCCCCATCTCCCCCAGTGAATACACTGTCACCAGCTTATTGGTGACCATTTATAGCTGCACCTGATGGAACTTCTTTTTTTTTTTACTTCATATGCGTGAAGCAAAAAAAGTCTGTTTCATAACCTGCACACCCTGCTCTTCATCCACTGCCTCTCTCTCCCTCTACCTTCACCCACATTCTCTTTCTCTATAGCCCCCCTCTCTCTCTCTCTATAGCCCCCCTCAACCTTTATCAGTCTCTCTTTCTCAGCTCCCCCCTCCCTCTCTCTCTCTCTCTCTCTCTCTCTCTTTCTGAGCCCCCTCCCCAAGCCTTCATCCTCTCACCATTCTTGTCAGTTTGTTGTTTAGAGTCGCAGTGAAAATGGCTGCTGAAAAATTTACCTCTTCAATCGGCTCTCTACAAACATCTTGAAACACATGGTGAAGGAAGTTCAGATAGATCTCGTGGCTTCAAGTCTTGCAAGACTTTTGAAACCCCAAAGTTAACGAGCTTCCTTCACAATATGGCTCAAGCTGCTTGGAGAGAATCGATCGCTGAGGTAAAGTTAGCAGCGTGCTGTTTTCAATACAGCATTGGCACCCCCGAAAATCTTTGGGGCATGAAATTCCAAGTACCAGAGTGCAATTTCTAGGTACCCTGGTGCCTGGGATTTGTCATTCCTGCTCTGATTTTTAGTAATCTTGATTTTCCATGGACAAGCAGAATAAGCCTTCACATTTGGGTGATGTCACTGATTGAGCTGCTGTGGGAACTCTCTCAGTTACTATTCTAGAAGCTTTTAGAAAGCTTTCCGCAAATGTAGGCTTTTTGCCATTGTTACGCCTTAGGAACTCAGTCTTGTTTTTTTCTGCAAAGCCTGTAGGATATATGTCGCACCATGGTTTTGTCTTCAGTCATTCTATGATTTTTTTTTCCTCCATGTTCAGTGTGATTTTGGTAATTCTAGTCGTACACTGCTGCTTTTTCTGCCTTTAGTGTACTTTTAGTGATTTTTGGAAATTCTTCAAAGTTTCCTTTATTTTACTTTGGTGTTGCTTAGGTCCCCTTAGGTCTTGGACACGCTTGGCCATGACATTACTTTTTTCCACAATTGAGTTTGATTTTGTGGCAACTATTTTTTCGTCCACTGTCACAGAAACAAGCCAGCATTTTCAAAAACTGCTCCCAGTGCTTTAGGCTCATGTCCCTCTTGGATACTACAAACAGTGCCTAAAGAACCTGGAGTCTGACCATAATACCTCTGTTTATTCCTCAACTTTGTTTGCATTGAGGACTACCAATAGTGAGCATCGGGTAGAGGCTGAGATGCACGGTCATACTACTACTAATCATTTGTATAGCGCTACAATATCTACTCGAGTTTAAATATGGTATATAGTAAAAGCATATATATAGTATAATGTTGATTGTACATAGTTATCCCTGTTATTCCATGTTATATATTCCCTTGTTCTCTGTAAACTCAATGTTACATGTATGCATTGCAGTATATTTTGTTCGATGTACACCGCGCTGATTTTAATAGCGCGGTATAGAAGAGATGTTAAATAAATAAATAAATAAAATAAATACAAGGCGTATGCAGCGCTGTACATATAGATGTATGTCTGAGTGTGATGCTAAGAGCATAGGGGATTTGAGTGATTCCCAGTCCCCTGAAGCTGACCCAAAGGGGTGGTAGTTCAATTTCTCCGGGAACAGGCAGGAAGTCAGTCCTCACATATGGGTGATGATGGAGCCCTTGCGGAAGCGTCTCCCCAGCTTTCAAAGAAAGCTTTTGGGAGATGCCACCACGCATGCGTAGTCCCCTTCCCACCTCAGTCTCCTTTTTTCCACAGAGCCACCAGACATCTGTCTGTCTGTTTCCCCCAGAAAAAGTATCAGTTTTTTGAGTTTTTTGCTCTTTCTCCGGTCTTGCACCGGTACTCTTCCCACCCCTGAGCATGCTACCTTGGTGCGGTTTCCACCTTTTGTTACTGCTGGCAGAGCTTTCGGTATTCGATTTAGCTGGGCCCTTTATCCCCCATGGCCTCCAGTGGCTTCAAGAAGTGTAATCTGTGCTCAAGGGTCATGTCCCTCATCGACATGCATGACTGCTGCCTCCATTGCCTTGGGCAAGACCACAACCCTGCAGACTGTGGCCTGTGCAAAGGAATGTCATCCAAGGCCATCAGAAGCAGCACAACAAATTCTTCCTGGAGTCTCCGGTGACATCTCGTTCCAATGCCCTTTCTGAGGCCTTAGACTCCCGTGGTGAGACCACGGGTCCTCTGAGCAGGGCTTCTCAGTCGGGGAACACAAGTAGAAAAAGAAATCCTCGAGGGCTGCATCCATGGATGGATCCAGGAAGTTGGGTAAGTCCCGAGCCAGTTCTCCAGGAGCAAACAGGAAGTCAGTCCTCACATATGGGTGATGTCAGCCCCAATGGAACTCTCGCAAAAGCATCTCCCCAGCTTTCAAAGAAAGCCTTTGGGAGATGCCGCCATGTATGTGTGGTCGCCTACCCGCCTAAGGGTGCTATCTTGCCTCAGTCTCCTTTTGTCTGCGGAGTCCAACAGACGTCCGTATTAATTCCCCAGAAAAAGTTGATTAAATTGTGCATTAAACTGTTTTTCTTCACCAGTTACACTGGTCCCTTTCTGTTATAGGATTTTATCCCCCAGCACAGTTCGTGCCTTTTTCTATCCACTGGCTGGGCTGAGGATCTTTGACCTTGCCGAGGTACTTTTTCCTCCAATGGCCAGCGGGTTCAAAAAGTGTGATTGGTGCACAAAAAAAAGTGTCTCACTGATACACACAATTGCTGCCTCCGGTGTCTAGGGGCCCACTATGACCCGGAGGTTTGCGCCCTATGTAAAAAGATGTCCGTGAAGGCCGTCTAGCGTTGTCAGCAGAAGCAGGATGACATTTTCCACAGGTATCCCCAGTAGCCTTGCACTCTAAGGCACCACATGGGTCTTTGGAGTTGCATAAAGCCCCCATGGCCCCCGATTGATTCCGCAGACACTCTCACAAGAGTCCCCCAGGACGGGAATGCAAAAAAAAAGAAGAAATCCTTAAGGACCTCATCCTGGGACTCGGACATGCCAGGCAGGCCCCGCGCTAGGTCCCACAGACTGCGGAGAGAGCCAGAGAATGGGAGCGGCCAGTGAAGGTTCTCTGAACAGACGCGGAGGCCTCCAGCAACAGGTTCCGGACCCCCCCATCGAGGACTCCTCACCGACGTCAGACCCGGTTGCCCCAGTTTCCACATCAAAGGAAGCCAGGATGATGCCACTGGAGCACAGTGTTACTGCCTTCCTCGCCTCACAGCAGGTGTTGATGCCCGGCCCTGCTGATGCATCTGCCAAGACCATGGGGACCTCACTCTTGAGAACTCCCTGGGCCACCAAGCTGATCCTCGTGGGCCCGGAGCCTCGATTCAATCCTCGGTGAGGGTCTCAATCTCGCTTCCGTTCCTCGAGAACGAGATCCTCCGCGGAGAGCGCTTGTGGCTCTGGCCAAGCAGTCGCCATAGGTCACCGGAGCCTTAAACCGGGTCCTGCAACCCAGGCGGCTTCATTGAGTCCTCGACCGACTACTCCAACTGGGAGTCCAAGGATGAGGCATCCCCCGAAATGCAAAAGCACCGTGCCCTCCCATCGGACCTGTCTCCCGCAGTGTTGGTCCTTTCCCGAGGACACATCGTTCCTTGAGTTTGTTTGGAGGACCCTCGCACAAAGTAACTGTCCCCACCATCCTCAGGTAGCTCCTCCTCCACATAGTAGTCATGGTTAACCGATGCCTCAACACTATGTACTGGGTCTTGCCCAGCCCTAACTTCCAGAAATCGCAACTCCTACACACCGCCATGGTGGTGGAGTCGACCATGCGCTGGCAAAATAGTCTGAAGATTCACTCCTCTGTGCCCCCGGGCAGGTAGTCCCACACCCTCTGCCACAAATGCTACCAGGGCTCGATGCTGGGTTGCACGGGTTTCTTGGTGGGCCTCAGAAGAGATCACCTCCAGTGGTTCCAGATCCTCACGAAGTGTGTCAAGCTTGGAGTACATGTCCCGGGCTGCTTACGATAGCTTCAAGTCAAACGCAAGGGTAACCACTTTGGGCATCGGCGCTCAGTATCAAGCCTGGCTCCAGGCATCAGACCTCAAGTAGTGGGTCCAGGAGAAACTTCTCAACATCCCTTGCCTCGGTGAAAATCTATTTAGTAAACAGATGGAGGAAAAGGCGGCGAAGATTGAGACCGTGTTCCTCACGAAGACTCTGCTCTCCAGGAAGACCTCCACCCTTCCTTAGAAGAAAACCATAGGGGAAGAGGGCCCTCCTTTCAGAGAAAGGGCCAGTCTTACCTAGGCTACCCCCAATACCAGGCCCCATAGCAGGACCTCCAGGGCAAGAGAGTGGGCTGAGGCACTCGCAAGCCCCTAAGGGCTCCAAGCCTCAGACCCCGGCTCCTGCCCAACCGGGGATGGGGTTTTGACTGAGCATAGCATTTCCACCCTTGGGGAGCAGCTGCCAACTGCGGGGTGTCTGACTCATTTTGCCCATCGGTGACCTGCCATCACCACCGACTCCTGGGCACTCCAGGTAGTCATGGAAGGCTATCTCCTTCACCTGGACCAGACACCTCCCCCCTTCTTCTCAGGACTCCTCTGCACCATGCCCTGCTACAACAGGAACTTGCAGGACTCCTCACAGACAGAGCTGTGGAGCCAGTACCCCACCACCTCATGGGCAGGGGGTTCTATTCCAGATACTTTCTGGTCCCAAAAAGAAATCCACGAGATGGGCCTACGCCTTCAAGTGGCACAGATTCTCAGTGTGGTGTGCAGAGCAGCGGTTGTCCCATACTCTTTCCAGGTGCTCATGGTGGTGCAGTACTTCATTTTTGCAAATTGGACTCAAGTCCAGCTCTGTCAGGGTGCACCTGAGTGCGCTCTCGGCGCATCATCATTCTATAGAGGGTAAACCTCTTTCTGCTCAGCCCCTCATTACTCGGTTCATGTGGGGTCTTCTGCTTTCTAAGCCTCCCATCTGCCTGTCCCCGGCAGAATGGGACCTCAACATGGTCTTGACGCAGCTCACCAAGCCACCATTTGAGCCTCTGGCTACCTGCCATATGCGTTACCTCTCATGGAAGGTTGTCTTCCTGGTGGCGCTCACCTCTGCCCACAGAATCAGCGAGCTTCAGGCCTTGGTGGCTGAGCCACCCTACACCAGGTTCTACAAGAATAGGGTTGTGCTTCGCATCCACCCTAAATTCCTTCCAAAAGTGGTATCTGCATTCCATCTCAATCAAGAGGCTGTGCTTCCCGTCTTCTTTCCATGGCCCCATGCCGACAAGGCGGCGGTCGTTCTCCATACTCTTGATTGTAAGAGGGCCCTGTTCTTCTACCTGCAACGTACCCAGGGCCACCACAAAGTCTCGCAGCTTCTCGTTTCCCGGGGAAGACTGTTTCCAAGCGGTCCATGTCTGGGTGGCGGACTGTATAGCCTTCGCTCACGATCAGACTGGGCTCTTGTTGGAGTGCCGGGTCATGGCACACAACATCAGGGCTATGGTGACCTCAGTTGCAAGCTTGTGCTCTGTCCCTATGACAGACATCTGCCGGGCCGCCACCTGGTTCTCAATCCACACCATTGCAGCTCACTACTGCCTGGAGAGGGAGTCCCGATGGGAGAGCGCCTTCAGCCAGGTTGTACTCCATAATCTCTTCAGGGTCTAGGCAACTCCTACCCTCTGCCCTTCTGTGTTCAGGCTACCAGTGATGGTTCTCCCTGGACTCTCGGGTTCTTAGAGTCTCTCCTCAGACTCGCTTGTGGCAGCCACGGCTGGGCCGTGTTTTCTACAGCTTCCCAGTAGCCTGTAGCTAGGGAGTCCCATATGTGATGACTGACTTCATGCTTGTTTCTGGAGAAAGCATAGTTACTCATCTGTAGCAGGTGTTTTCCAGGGACAGCAGGCATCAGTCCTCACAACCTTCCCTCCTCCTCAAGGAATTGCTGTAATTTTTGCCATCCTCTTTGTCAGCTCTAACTATGTCATCTGACTGAGTAAAATGGCACCCTTGGGTGGGAAGGGGACCACGCATGCATGGTGGCATCTCCCAAAGGCTTTCTTTGAAAGCTGGGGATATGCTTCCGCGAGGGCTCCATTGACGTCGACGTCACCCATATATGAGGACTGATTCCTGCTATCCCTGGAGAACACCTGATACAGGTGGGTAGCTACGCTCTCTGCAGGAACAAGCAGGAATGCAGTCTTCATATATGGGTGACATTGGCACCGACTGAGACTGCATGGGAAAGCCCTTGGTAGCACTCTACCGTGCCTGCATGCCTACCTTCCCAAATCCTCTCCTCAATTCTTCATTTTCCACGGAGCCAACAGGATGTAAAACTTTTAATTTTGCTGTAAAACCTTTCATTTTGGTGTGAAACATCATGCTTCTGTCTTCCTGTTGAGTCCGACACTGGTCCCAATATTTATTTTTATTTTTTCATTTTCTGTATCTTTTTTTTTTTTCTTTCATGCGGTCTTACTGCTTGACTAGGCCTTTAGACCCCCATAGCCTTATCTTCAATCTTGATGACAACTTTTTCAGGCATGGAAAAACCATCTAGTGGTTTTAAAAAAAAAATGTACTAAGTGTGCTGGTACCATATCAATCACTGATAAACATAACTGGTGATTAAAATGTTTGTGACCTGACCATCAGTCCAGTTCTTGTCCTTTGAGTCAGCAAATGACAAAGAGAGGCCTAAAGAACTGACCAGACAGTATGGATCTTTGTTTGCCTCAGACTTGATGTCAGTGGCTTCCACTTCTTTGAGAGCATCGACTTCCTCTTAGGGATCTCAGGTTTCTTCAAAGTCGAAACATAAAAATAAGTCAAAGTCTTTGGCCACTCCAAAGTCATCGGCATCGAAGACTGATACTGAGACCAGAGAGAAGTCAGCATAAGCATCGTGACTCCCCCAACAGGTGCTTCCAATGCAGACAGGCTAGCCAAACAGCCCCGGCAGGAGGATCTATTCTCCAAAGCACAAGTGGGGCTCCAGGACGCTCCCGAGCAATCAACCTCCAGAGAGCTACCAGTTCCATGTTCTGGGGTGGAGGCTTAGAGCCCCTTTGGTGATTCCACCCAGACATCGGCCATCTCCCTAGACCAGCGCATGCTGGCTCTCGAGAGGAGTTTGGCTGAACTTCTTTACCTCTGTACTGATAACATCGGGAGCTTCAGAAGTGTGCAGGCTTTGACACTGGACCAACTGTCAGGTGTATCGGCCCCTATGCTAGTCCTAGAACCAGCATCAACGGAACCCTCAAGGCCACTACTGTCATTGGAACTGACTGAAACCACCAGTATCCAACTGACTCAGGCTGACACTGCTCTCTGTTTCGATACTTCTGAATATCGGCATTAACCTTCAACATCTATGAAACATCAAGATCGAACCCAAGACCGCTGATACTTTGATTTATTTTCCAGAATTTGCTTCCAGTTCTTCAGATTCTGATGCTGGATCACTCGATTCCCGGGAAGTTCCAGACATCACTTCAGACCCTTTGCCACCCCAAGAACGGCTTCGGTCCCCACCGGAAGATAGGTTCTTTCAGGACTTCATTCGGGACATGGCAGCAGGACTTACCATCATAATGGCTTGCAAAAAGAACTGAGGGCAGAGGAATTGGAGATACTCCAATACCCTCCCACGCCCAGGGAGGCAGCTACATTACCGGTGCACCGAATTTTGCAGGATCTTATGCTCTGCATGTGGGATGCTCCACTCACTGTTCTGCTGGCAGCAAAAGACTCGATACCATGTGCAGAGTACAAGAGTGCCCAGATTTCTTGAAACCTCACCTCCCTCACCACTCAATGTTGGTGGAATTGGCAATTCGCCACATAAAGAGCTCTTAGAACTATTCATCCATGCCATCTGGCAGAGACTCGAGGACGCTCGATGCCTTTGGACATTGATGGTTCCAAGCATGCATGTTGACTTCCAGAATAAACTCTTACATGCTATACATGGGCATGTTTCTGAAAGATGTCACTAGGGATCTGGAGACTTTCACCCCCATGGTTCTTGATGATAAGCGGAGTGTATACAAGACACTCATCAAGCAAGGTCAAAATACTTCTAAGTTTCCTACCAGGGCCTCTTTCGATGTCTTTTGAAAACAAGCAGAGTGTCAGCAGTCTGCATTGGGACTTGTAGATTGGCCTGGTTACAGACATCAGACCTCGAGCAATGGGTGCAGGATAAACTGGAGAAAACCTGTTGCACAAGGGTTGGCGGGAGAATGCAGGGGAGATTGAAACAGACAATCTCACCCTAAAGCACCTTTCCAGGAAAATATCTGACCCATCCAAGAGGAAGGCTCTTCCCAAGAAATCTTTCTATCCTAAAAAGAAGAGATACTATCCTTACCTGCCTTCTGCTGCCTATCAGCCTTAGGATCTTCAGCAGTGATAGCAAGGCCCTCGTCAACCCAAGGCTTCTAAGCCTGAACCAGCTTCACAGCCACAACCTGCGCCTGGTTTTTGACCCGTTCATGGAGAGCACTGCCAGTCTGCCCCTGGAGGGTCCCCTTCACATAGCAGGAAGACTCTGTCATTATGCCCACAGGTGGCACTTCATAACATCAGAGCAGTGGACACTTCAGATTGTCCAAGGGGGTTTTCAGATTCACTTCAAACCTTACCCCCCACCAGCTTCACAGGGAATTATCCCACTCAGCCCCTTCAAAGCATGCTCTTAAAAGAAGAGGTAACCACCCTCCTCTCTCAGGGAGCCATTGAAAGAGTTCATTTTCCTCAAGAAAGGATAGGCTTCTACTCTCCAGATTTTCTCATTCCAAAGAAAACAGGGGGATTCAGGCCATCTTGGATCTCTGAGATCTAAACTAATTCATGGCCCAAGAAAAATTCAAAATGATTTCTCTAGGAACTCTTCTACTATACCTCCAGAGACACGATTGACTATGTTCTCTAGACCTAAAAGAGGCATACACGCATTTACTGATCCATCCCTCACACAGACATTCTGCACTTCATGTTCCAGGGAACCCACTATCAATACCAGATTCTCCCCTTCGATCAGCCAGTAGTGGCTGCCTTCCTATGTACCTTGGGGGTATTCATCTTCCCTGACTTAGACAACTGACTGATCGGGGGAGACTCCCCTCAAAAGGTAAGACTCTCTCTTCATTGCACCATCATGGTATCCAAAACCTAGTTGTCATAAACTTCCCAAAGTCTCACCAACCCAACAACTGGAGTTCATTGGAGCGCTCTTAGGCACTCAACAGGTCTGAGCTTTCCTTCCACAAGATCGCTATACCTGCCTCATAGAGTTGGCAAAGGGGGTTGCAAGTGCAAAGCCAAATAACAGCTCAGGAAATGTTATGACTATTAGGACACATGACCTTCACATTCCATGTCATCCCCTATGCTCGGTTACACATGCATCAAGCACAATGGACTCTGTCTTCTCAATGGACGCAAACGAAGGGGCGTCTCAGAGAAAGATCAAGATCATCCCACAACTGATGGTGTTCTCCATGAAACCTACTCATCGGATCACCTTTTCAGATGCTCCACCTGATGAACCCTAACAACGGATGCTTCCAAACTGGGTTGGGGAGTGCATCGGAATGACCTAACCACACATGGACTGTGGACACCACAAGAATCTGCCCTGCAAATCAATCTCCTAGACTTATGGGCACTGACAAATGCTCTTTGGGTTTTTCAACCCCAACATTTGGGGCAAACTGTTCTAGTCAGGATGGACAACCAAGTTGGAATGGTGTCCCATCCCCTCTGCGAGGAAGCAATTCGCCTATGGTCCTTTGCAATCTCACACCGTTTTCACCTCAGAGTGGTGTACCTCCCGGGCAAACTCAATGTCCTTGCAGACAGGCTAAGCCATATCCTTCGTCCATACATCTTGCATTGGGAGACGGTTGCTCGGATATTCCAAATGTGGGGAACCCCACTCATAGATCTTTTTGCCACTCCATAAAACACACAACTTCCTTTCTTCTTTTTCAGAGTTCTGTTGCTGCACTGATAAACCCTGGATGCCTTCCTCCTACATTAGAGACAGGGACTGCTCTTCACATTCTCATCCATCTGCTTGATACCCAAAATGCTTTTCAAGCTACAGGCCAACAAGGGCTCAATGATTCTCCTAGTTCCCTTTTGGCCCCGTGAACTGTGGTTTCCTGTGCTTCTTTGCCTTGCGCAGACTCATCCTCTCAGCCTGGGTTTTGCACCCAACTCCTCTCACATAGACCACAGGACACTCCTCCATCCCATTCTTCACTCCTTATGCCTCACAGCATGGTTACTGAAGGGATAGGGCTCACTGACCTCAACCTGCTACAGGCGGTCACGCAAAAGATTCCATCAGATGATCTTATGCCTTCAAGTGACATAGGTTTGCCCCCTGGTGTTCCCCAAAGGATATTGACCCCTTTTCTTGCCTGGTGTAGTCCCTTCTACAATATCTCTTCCACTTATCTCTTAACAGGTATGAAAACTAACTCGGTGAGAGTTCACCTTAGTGTCAGTATGGCCTCTCACAAACCACTGGATGGATATCCTTATCTCCTCACACCCCCTAGTGACATGCTTCATGTGGGGTCTCCTGCTGTCCAAGCCACCCATTAAGCCACCTCCAGTGGCCTGGAATCTCAATGTGGTTGATGCTCAACTTCTAAAGCCTCCCTTTGAGCCTTTAGTCACCACTTCACTGAAGTTTCTATCTTGGAAGGTAATATTCCTCATGATCCTCCCGACTTTCTTCCCTAGACCACATGCATCTCGGGCTGAAGCAACACTACTTACCTTAGACTGCAAGGGAACGTTGGATTACTCATTGAGTAGAACTAAGGATCACAGAAGATTCTCTCAGTTATTCATCTCATTTGATTCTTGTCACCTTGAATAGATAACAGATTGCATTTCTTTTGCTTATGCACAGGCAGGACTCTCCTTGGAGAATCATGTGATTTCTGACAATGTGCAGTTATGGCAACCTCCTTAGCCAATCTCCATTCAGTATCTATTGAGATCTGTCGGGCAGTTACCTGGTCCTCCATTCATACTTTTGCTGCACACTATTCTCTGGATAGAGTCTCCCGTCTGGACACTGTCTTTGGCCAAGCTGTACTCCAGCACCTCTTTGGGACTTAAACTCAACTCCTGTCTTTTGTCTCGGCCTTCTACCACAGACCAGACTATCTTTGGGGTAAGTATCACCTATTGGAATCAAGTCCGATGACTCACAACTCTCCAGACTCTTTGGCTAAAGCTTTTAGCCTCAGGGATTATACTGCTTCTCCCATACCAGTCTGGTACCTAGGAGCTAGTGAGTCCCAAATGTGAAGACTGCATTCCTGCTTGTTCCTGGAGATAGCGTAGTTACTCACCTGTAATAGGTAATTTCTGGGAACAGCTGGAATCAGTCTTCACAACCCACCCTCCTCCCCTATGAGTTATAGAGTTTTTTTTCTTTTTTCTTCCTCTTAGCTACAAACTCAACTCGAGAAGAATTGGGAAGGCAGGTACGCAGGCACAGTGGAGTGCTCCCAAAGGCTTTCCTGTTGGATGCTGGGGAACGTTCCCATGCAGGCTCCATCAGTGCTGTGTCACCCATATGTGAAGACTGATTCCTGCTGTTCCCGAAGATCACCTGTTTCAGGTGAGTACCTATGCTGTCCATTACTTTAGAGGGACCTTACCAGGCTGTGAGGGTCTGTAGCCAGTTGGCTGATTCACCTTCAAAGGTATCCATCTTCTCTCTTCCTCTCGGTTTAAGCATATCACCTCTGCAGGGTGCCTATAAGCAGTCTGTGTGTGGTATTCACAGAATGGTGTGTGTAGATCTTTTTGGTGACTTGAATTGGCAGGAGATCATTGTATACTTAGAGCTTGGGTTGACGTGGACCCAGTTAAATTTGAGGTATATAGATGGTATACTTGTTCGCACCAGCGGTCTGTTGAGCCCAGCCTTTTGTCTCCAATAGTGACCAACCTAACATGATTTTTCATGAAGTATCATAAAGATGTAATAAACATGTCTATCCTGCCTTTACCCATAGGGTTCAAAGCTATATTAGGACCTAATTAACCTGTAATAGGCTTGTCCAGTTGCCCAGGGATTGTATTTGTTTAACCAACCGTGTAATTTTATTTGGCACATCTTGTTCTATGTGTTAAAAGTGTTTGTATTCCACAATTGCTATAGTTGCTCAATCAGTTTAGTTTGATAAATACTGTAGTATTCATGTCTGTGGATTAGAAAGAACATGTGGGACTAGCCCAGGCAAGGCAGCCTGTGTGACAAAAAAACAACTGCCTAATCATTCATTTGATTTGTATGAAACTATATTCTAAATGTTCTTTAACAGTACCGTATTTACCTACAGCATTCACATTTATTGTGGTCTTAACTGCTTGCACAGTAAAGTGTTTAAAAAGCATATTATCAGATCCACAAAGTATAGTATATGACCATTTTGGTTTCTTCACCTAACTTTTCTGTGTAGTTTTGGATAGATAGAGAAATTCCCCAAGCATATAATTATCTATTAACCCGTTTGTCAAGAAAATGTTGACCCATTTCTCACAGAAATCTTGTTTATGAATGCATCTGGAGTTATTGTACCTGTTAACTAAAATTTTAAAAATGTCTGTGTTCACATGGCACGTTAAACCATATAAATAAATCTCTGAAGAGCCTGCCAGTTGGATGGTGGTAATAAACCATCATTTATCACATGAATTAGAATTCAACAGGAAAAGGAACTTCAAGTACCAGTTTGCTGGCCAAGAAAAATGTTTCTGCTGTCCATTAGAGCAAATGCTTGATGATATTTTAAAGGTCATTCCTTGGTATTTTATTGAAGATTTTAATACAGTTGACCCTTTATTGTCATATTTAAAGGAAATGTAAAGTAATGATAAAAACCTGGAATTTGCACATTAGTCACAAATTCTTAGTATTACATATATGAATCATTTATATGTAGAAAATTGGCTGTTGAAATAAACACCAGATCAGTGGTGTTTATAACATATTAGTGTAGTATAAAAGCCAGTCAAAAATGATGGCTTCCATGCCCACCCGAACATATTTCTTCTTCCCCTCCACAAAATCTATGTCACATGACCTACACCCCCAACCCAGCTGACTTGGAAAATTTCCAGTCGTTCATGGCCTCTGGCCTGCCTCCCTCTTCTTTCCCAAACTGAGGTCTTCAGGGACAGGAATAATGCCCAATCACTCTTGTACCACTAGTCATGACATTCAAGATAACATTGCAGAGCTACATTTCTCCTGCTGGCTCTGTGCATGCGCTACAGAGAAACAGTATGCGCAGTAATTGTAATTAGCATGTGCTAGGCCTTTTAAGGCAGACATACACATAGTAGACATCTGGAAAGTATGGCAAGTGCTGCCTTTGAATACAAAGACATAATTTTGAAGGCTGTAAATTGCTTTGTCAGTTTTATTCTGCTCTCATTGGCTGACCGTCGCCGCTTTAAACTGAACCTGGATATTCAGTGCCGGAGTCGTATCTGGCCACCAGCATTGAATATCCGGGTTGGCCGGATAGCGATTCTGCTAACCAGTCAGTGGTGATTATTCAGCCACTGGCAGTTAGGTAAAATGGCTAAAGTTAGGTCAGCCATTAAAGTGCCTTACTTTAACCAGTTTAGGATAACTGGCTAGTGGCTGAATATCACCAGCTATCCTCGGGTGCTGTTTCTGCTCTGCTCCCGGAATACCCCGACGCCAGCTTCAGTGCACTTAATTGCTGAAACTGGACATATTTAGCGGCACTAACCGCATTAGTGCCGCTGAACATCCCAGTGAGTGGCATTTAAGTGCTTTGTAGGTCTGCAAACCACCTAAATGCCTTTGAATATCCCCCCTCCACTCCCCCCCAATATGTTTGTTGTAGTATGAGCTACTGTCAGGTTAATGCAATAAAGTGTGTTAATGCAAGGTCTGAGAAGCATGAATAATTTGTTCCTCATTCTGCACTTAGCACTAGTGAGCAATTTATGCCTTTTTTCGTTTCTTTACCTTGATCGTTCAGGACCCGCAACATTTTTTGACTTTACTGAAGGAGAATGGTTTAAAAAATTAAAAAAACAATATGGCAGGGGATGAGGAGCTGAGGAGGTGGTGTGCTGGAACAAACAGTATTATGCGCATGTGCTGGAATGCTGTTTCGCACATAAACATCAATATTATTCTGTGCCGAAAAGTATCAGTGTCAATGAGAGAGGACATTGCAGCACAAGCACCAATACAATTTTTTTTGAGCACAAGATATAGCTGTTGGTGCAGACTCTCATGCTTGTGTCCAGCATACTCTCCTTGTTTAGACATTTTGCTCACAATTTATATACTACTTGCTTACAGCAATGGCAAGCAATACTTTTGTGCTATGCTTGCATTAGGAAACCATGCGCTGAGCTTTATGCATGGCTCTATTACAGCGGTTGTCAACCTTTTTTGTACCGCGACCCCTTTTACCATTGGTCAACTTGTGACGACCCCCAATGATAAAATCAAATGCGTCTCTCTTCCTTTACCATTAACGCATTGTCGCTGTAATCATTTGTTGAATTATCAATATATTATAGGCCTTTACAATATGTTTTTATTTATAAAATTTACTTATTTAAACCACAATAATTAATCACAATAACAAGTAACAATATTTGATTTTGAAATTTATTATGATTTTGTAGTCAATGGTTTTAGTATGTTTTATTCAAAAAGACTGACGAAGGGCAATGGTGTGAGCTTTCTTGGCTTTGGCGATTCTGAGAGCCACCATATATGAAGCTTCAACAGCGGCTATGTTTTGCTGGTGGAACTTTCCGCCAATATCAAGTCTGCTTTTTTTGATTCCATCACCTTTGTTCTTAAAATACGAAGTATCCTTGCCTACAAAGGTGGGATGTTTACTGTTAAAATGCCGTTTCAGTTTGTTTGGCTTCATGGATTCCACTGATAGAACTTCGTTACAAATAATGCATTGTGGTTTCTCAATCCCTGCTGAAAATAAGGAGGTGAAATCATACCTAAAAAAGCCATCGCAATATTTTCTTTTCTTGGTATTCTTCTCTCTGTCATTCATTTTCAGTGGAGTCGCTGGTGTTATATAATATTACATAGAAAATTTAATTTTAGTAGGACCCATGTCCGCCATTACAAAACCAGAAGTGATCTAAATAACGTCTCGAGGTGCATCGTTTCTGGCGAACAGGTAAAATTAACTAAGGATAGCCTAAGTAATATATAAATTGATTAAATTCAAAGTATTTGGCATTTTAGACTTTGCGATCAAATTAGAACAATAAATTAGAAAAGAAATAATAATTCTCGGGATTTGTCAGGCGACCCCTGGTAAATCCTGAGGCGACCCCCGTGGGGTTCCCGACGCACAGGTTGAGAACCACTGCTCTAATACAAGGTTTCTGCATTGGTCCCTGTGAGTCCACAGCAAGTCAAACAACATGGTGCGTATCAGTACAGGCAATTTTATTTTCAAGACATTTTGTTGAAACCTGCTATCTTCTATACATTTAAAGACAAATGCTTTGTTTATTCAAAAAATGTCAGTGTGACATTAAACATAAAATTAAAAACCCCCAATGTTTTTATAAATCTTCCTATAGCAAAACAATCTTTAGGCAATTAGCAGAATCAAGACATTGAGTACTATAACACCAAAGACGAGTGTTTTGCACATACTTGAAGAAGAAGATTGGTGATGGACAGTGGTAGTTTCACCTTTCATTGATAAGGTAATTGTGTTTTGTTGAACTTCCTCGAGTAAATGTGTTGGGGTTATACTACTAACGGTTAGGTTTACTGGACTGTTTGATGGTCTTGTCTCCTTAGCAACCCCAGAGCTTATAGAAAGCAAATCGTTGATGTAGATGTTATCCGCTGTGGGGGATACAAAAGAATTTATATTCCCAGCAGCCGAGCCGTCTTCATCAGTGATAAAATGGCCATATGTACTTGCACTTATTACAGTAGTATTCCTCAATGTAGCCCTAAACAAAGTTTCTTCAGTTGGCAGTTTGTGTAGTTTTTTTGCTTTTGATGACTCTGCTGCCAGAAGAGGAGATTGTGGTGGTACTGCTGCCTCTGGAATTGTGTTAATGAATGTGTATGTTGCTTTTTCTATTGAAGTTGAAGGGTGTAATGTGGCATTCTCTGCAAACATGTTTTGATTGGAACATGGATACCCAATCACATGGGCTGTTGTCTGCATTATCCATGTTAGTAGATAAGAAATGCTTTGTTTTTCATTGCACTGCCAGGGATTATCATAAAGTGTGATCATTTGCAATTGAAAGAGTTGATCAAATGAATTGTTGGGTATGTGCGTAAACCCATTATTCTGAAGATAAAGCCTTTTGAGATGTGGTAGTCTCATGAGTGTACCTGGAAGGATTTGGGTCAGAAAATTGTTTGATAGATCTATAGTCTCTAGATAATATGGCATGTTTGTTGGAACTGTCCAAAGTTTGTTGGTGCTCATATTGAGAAATTTTAGATTGGTCAAAGTATTGTTGATGAACACAGCCCTCTGCAGCATATTCTTAGAGACATCAAGCAATTTGAGATTCCACTGGTAAGCTGTATCAAGCTTAAGAAGAGTTTTAATGTTGTTGTTTGCGGCATACAGTTCCCATAGTGATCTAGGTAGATTAGAAGGCAAGCCTGTAAGCAAATTTTGTGATATATCCAGTGTCCTCAAATTGGTGAACCGTGTCAGCTGACTGTCAAGATTAACAAATTGATTGTGAGACAAGTTTAAGGATGTAATGTTGTCTTGGAGACCATATGGCAATGCAGTCAAGTTCCTGCCTGAACAATCCACATTTCTGCTGCTTCTCAAGCATAAACACTCAGAAGGACAGAGACTCAGAACATTAGATAGTGAGAGTAGGAGGATCAACAGGCAGGGAGATGCTTTCATTTTCTCAGGCTCCACTGTTATCTGAAAATACAAAAATGCCAGAATGATCAGCTTGTAAATGTAGGTTATGGCAGTTCATGCATATTTATGCAATAGCAGGTGTTATATTGTCCTCTTATAGGGAAATATCAATCAAAATATGGTATCTAAGCCATTATTAAGTAAGCAATTTCAACTGCAGTCAGTATTGAATTCTCTTCTTTGAGGAAACATTTCTGTTCCACACTCTCTTCCCTTCACACACATACAGTCAATGCTTTCCTTCCCGCCTGCTTAATATGTGAAATGTCTGCAGGATTGTCTGTTTTGATGTCAAGCCACAAATACTATGGATGATGTGATTTTATTCAACTAGGGAAATGCACCAGTCTCTTGCCATTTGTCATTTAAAATATTAAAAATGTAAAAACAGAAAGGTTGCTGGAAGGAAACTTCATTTGATTCTAGATCTATATTTTAAAACATACATCTCTGAAATAATAGTGCAGTCAACTGACCTCCGTGAAAAAATAAGCATCTTAAAAAAAACCCTCAGATATGCAAGATGTATAGCATCCTTTATATAGATGTATAAAACAAATCTAAATTTAAATTCTAAATGGTCATTGCAAAAATGTCTCCTGTGTATGAGCAACATCTTTTACCTTATCACAGATATTATTTGCAGGAAGTATTTTTTTAAAGTAGAAATAAGACATACCTTGATGTGAATCTCCAGGATTAATGCATCTTTTCTCTGAAAAGCTGCTTCTAAGGTTGCATGCTGCTTTATTCCATACGAAGCTACGGTGTTCTTCTGTGGACTGTATGCTAGGCTTTTTCAGCTGCAATGTGCTGTGATTTAGTGGGTGGTAGAATTGGGGGGGGGGGGGGGGGCCTGCAGTCAGTTGATCAGCAGTGTTCCTTAGGACTGCAGAGCTGTCATTGGTGCTGACTCCAAATTTTAGAGGAAATGCATGCTCAACTAAAATAGATAATGTTTGAGCAGTTAAACTTATCTAGATTTATGTTTCTGTTGGCACACATATAACTGTGCGTTCATCCATTATAAAATTTCTACTTGTCACCCAACGAATTACATACCTCTTATGCACATTTTGATTTCCAGGATAAAGGCATCTTATTTTTAAAAATGTCTGGTTACCATATTTGGAAAAGTTAATATTCTGTATTAAGCATGTCCGTCTACATGTTTCTGGAGAGAAGTCCTGATTCTGTTTCGGTTTCTTTTTTTTAGTTTATCACACTTGTATTTTTTGAAGCATACTATTTGTAGATTTTCATGGGGTTCCACCTTAATTTAAAGTAGCAGTGCTAGCTAGACTGATGGTATTATCAATGCTTATGCTTCTTGATTCTCTTACTTATTTTGCTGACGTTTTTCTAATATGTAGTTTGTTTCTGATTTACACTTCTGTGTGAAAAAAGTATGTACTTTCCTTCTGTGGCTCTTCTCGCTGTTTTTGAATATTATCAAGGTCACTCTAAAGTTGTTCTGCAGTTTTCATGCACTCTTGTATGCATAAGATTCTGACATGGATCAATATAAGAGCACCCTGAGTTAGTTTATTATGAGGTAGAGATGCTTTCAACTTCTTAAAGCACCAGCATCTTTTCAGAAATTAAAATGGGTAGTTATTAATGCGCATTAAGGGAATAGCGCTCTATTCTTGCCTCTGTCTCCACAGTTTTTTCCACTCTGCTCAATGGATAGTGGAACAAAATTTTCTCAACATTTTGATTGAGTTTTCTCTCATTTCTATACTATTTTCTTTGTTTTTCATTAGTTTTATTATTTTCTCACTTAAAATATTGTTCCTGCTTTGGATCTGTGGCACAAAACCAGATTTTACTGAACATGTAGATAGTCATGGCTTAATGGGAGACAGCCAACATGGCTTTTAGACAAGGAAGATCTTGTCTTAGTAATCTGTTATGTTTTTTTGAAGGTATGAATAAACAGGTAGACAAAGGTGAGTCAGTTGATATAGGGTATCTGAAGTTTCAGAAAGCCTTTGACAAGGTCCCTCATCAGAGACATTTGGCAAAACTAAAGAGTCATGGGATAGGAGGCAGTGTACTATTGTGGATCAGGAACTGGATACAAGATAGAAAGCAGAGGGTAGGGCTAAATGGCCAATTTTAGTGCCATCGAGTCATGCTGACTCCTGATGACCCAGCTGCCTCTGTTTTTTCTTGGTAATGTATCCGAGGCAGTGGAGGGTAAAGTGACTTGCCCAAGGTCACAAGGAGTGCCAGTAGGAATTGAACCCTTGATCTTCTGGGTATTAGACAGTTGCTCTAACCACTAGGCGGCTACTCCATCTTTCATTCATCAATCATGCAATGACGCTACAGTGTAACTCATTTAAGACTAATAAGAGAAAATATTTTTTCACTCAACACAAACTCTGGAATTCATTACTGGAGGATGTAGTAAAAGCTGTTAGTGTAGCTGGGTTAAAACATTTTTGGACAAGTACCTGGGGAAAAGTCCATAAACCGTTATTAAAGAGGACCCAGGTGATCCACTGCTTGCCCCAATTCAAGCATTATGGAACCTATGTGTCTTTTTGGGAAACTGCTAGGTACTTGTGATCTGGATTGGCCACTGTTTGAAACAGGATACTGGTGCTTGATGGACAGGATTAATGGCACCCTTCACTAATTTTTGGTTGCACAACCCTTGGCAGTGATTACAACCTCCAAACGTTTCTTGTAGCCATCTATAAGTTTTCGTTCATCTGTCTGCTTGTAGTTTCTCCCACTCTTTAACTGCGATTTGTTCCAGCCCATGAATGTTTCCTAGATTCCTTTTACCAGTGGTAGATTTCAGCTCTTTCCAAAGGCTCTTGATTAGATTGAGATCAGGACTCATTGTTGACCAGTTTAAAACAGTCCAGTTTTTCCTTTTTAACTATTCTTTTATGTTTGTTTATTAAAAGTTGATATACCGCCTTTCAAACATCAAAGCAGTTTACAAATAAAATATATTTCATAATAATGAAAAGGAATAAGAACTCCAATTAAAAACAAGACAGAAAAGTCTAGGAGGGAGGGAGAAGTAAGGCTAGGGAAAAGAAGGGAAGGGTTGCAGCGCCAGAAGCAGCCAGACAGAGATTAGGAAGGCAAATCATATGCTAACTTAAAAAGATGAGTCTTCAAAGCAGTCTTGAACCAAGGATAAGAAGATTCTAATCTAATTTCAACAGTGAGAGAATTCCATAAATGAGGCTCTAGGAAATAAAAGGCCGAATGCCTGATACTTTCATAGTGGGCCTGAGAAGGGGAAGGCAGGTGCAAATGAAGGCCATGGTCAGATTGAAGAAGCCGAAAGGACGCATGTAAAATGAGAAGGGAAGAACGATAAGCGGGTACCCCAGAATGTAAAATCTTATGGGTAAGTTTTAGAATCTTAAGCTGAATACGATGGGTAACAGGCAGCTAGTGTGATTCGATAAGTAGTGGAGAAACATAATCAAACCAAGAAGCGTGATGAATAAGACAAACTACAGTGTTTTGTATGAATTGTAACCGTTTAAGCTGAAGCTGTGGTAGGCCAGTATAGATAACATTGCAGTAGTCAGTCCTGGAAATGATTAAAATAAGAAGCAGAGTAAGAAGTGAAGATTCTGAGAGAGAGGAGCGAATTGAACAAATCTGACTTATGGTATAGAAACAGTGCTTCACAGCATACTGATGTAGTCTTGGAAAGAGAGAGAGGTGTCTAAGATGACACCGAGTTAGCACTTAGAGGTTGTAAGGGGTATGGACATGTGCCAAGTACAGGAACAGTAGATGGTGAGGAAAGAGTTCCAGTTAACCAAAATGTAGATGTCTTAGTGGGGTTCAACTTTAAACAGTTATCATCACTGTTCCCTCTAAGCTGTGCGCGTGTGCGCGCGCACACACCTCGCTGAGTGAGCGCACATACTTTACAACAGAGCGCACAAAAATTACGGTTCTGATTCTGATAGAAAACACAGACGTTCTTAAAATTGAAAAGTTGTTGTGTATTTATGGTTTTCACAAGTTCTACAATATTTTCTAGTGCAATCAATGTGGTGTACATACTGTATTCTGACGTGTAGTCAAATTTTAAAGTATATAACTCTGAGTGTCGTTATGTGGCGCACAAAAATTTAACCTTCCTTCAAAAGCTGCACAGCTGATATTTTATGCGCACACAGCCTACAGAAAATTAGAGGGAACATTGGTTATCATGTAGCCAAATTGCTACAAGAGAGAGGCAATTGTTAAGAATGATTAAATCAGGGGCACTAGGATCTGTGTGGAACAGCAGCAGGATGTCATCTGCATAATAATACACAGAGACACCCTGCTGCTGAATGATAGTGGCAAGGGGAGCCAAGAAAATATTAAAAGAAGAGGCGCAAGAACAGATCCTTGCGGAAAACCACCTATGAGAGGAAAAGAGTAAAAACTAGAAACTTGAAACAAAACAAAATAGGATCAGTGGGAAAAAAAAGAACAAAATCAGTACAAAACTGTGTCTTGAATACCAGCCGAAGATAGACACGAGAGAAGTAAAGATTTTTTCTCCAAATCAGATGCACAAGAGAGATCAAATGATACTGCAAGAGAAACGTGCCAGACGTCATTACGAACTGAGAGGATAATAGTTTCTGTACTGTGCCCTTCCCTAAAGCCTGACTGTCTGGTATGCAAATAGTTAGTTCTCTCTAGATTAGTTAACATCTGCTGAAATACCACTTTCTCTAAGATCTCCGAAAGAAAGAGAAGATTAGAGACAGGCTGAAAATGCTTGGGGAGAGATGTGTCAGGACTAGAATTCTTTAATAGTGGTCGGACAACTGCAATTTTCCAGCAATGAGGAAAATCTCCTGCAGTCAAACTCTTGGAGAATAACAAGAGTACGAAAGGAAGGCGGGTAAGAGAGGATTCAGTGATCCATGAAGAGGGAAAAGCGCCAAGGGAGCAGGTAGTCTTTGATGAGGTAGTAATTAATTTGCTGAGATTGATTTGTGATAGAATTAAAACTAGATCAGTGAGGCAGTTGAGAATAGATGGGTGACGTAGAAGGAGAAATGGATGGAGGAGAGAAAGATTCCATGGATGGAAACAAGAGCTGCAGGATAGCATTAGAGGAGGATCCACCAGAAGAAACACTGAAAGAGCAATGGGAGAGAAGAACTCTTCCGCTTAAATGAGACGTGCAAGAAACAGAAAGCAGAGTAAAGCCCATGGAGAGACAGCGATAAAGAAGTGCTTCTTCACCCTCCTACGCCCATGTATCTGTCAGAAACACAACAGGTCGAGAGAGTATTCAAAAAAAGAGATCATGATCCAACGTAGATTCAGAATGGATCGAACAGTAGTTCACTAGAGCGCATGAAAGGGAGGATTGCAGAGTCAGCCAAGGGCCAGGGGGACTGGAAGAGGCCATGGAGAGAGAACAGGTAACGAGGACCTGACAGCGGGGGGAAGGACTTCTAAACAAAACAGGGTGATGATTACCCCAGAGTACGGGAATAGGAGAGACCATAAGAGATGATAACAAGTCACAGAAGACTAATAAAGGCTTCAGTCCACGCAAAATATGTGCAAACTGACCAGAGAAGGCAAGAAGGTTCATACAAAAAATCAGCACACCCAACCAGTGAAACAAATAAGAACCCAATTAAACAAGATTCACTGAAAAAAAAAAACCCCTTATCAAAACTTATCTTTTTGTCGGAGCAAGCCGGAGGAGGGACGGTATGGAAACCCGCCCCACGCCAGACGGCAGGCTTCTTTTTTTAGTTGTGGTTCTTCACCAACAGAACTTGTTCACCACGTATTTTATCTATAGAATTTGTCCATAGTCTTCATTTCTCCTGTAATTGCAGACGTTGCTCCCCAAAAGTACAAATTGCACGACGTGCACGTTTCGGGCTAGCGCCCTGTCTCAAGTGCTCTTACTCCACTGAACCAACAGGCAACAACATCAAAAACGTTATGATGCGTTTTCTATGAGGGTAAGCCTACAGCGTTTTTTTCGAAAACTACAGATCATTCGGTTTTTTCATGACCGTCCAGTTGAGGCTGATAATTCAGTGGTAAAACCTCCCTCTAGATGGATACCGCCTGGGACTATTGATCCTGTTTTGACCACTTTCCAATCGATGGTGATGAATGATTTGGTGCAATTGGAAAGCGTTCCTCATAAGCGATTTTCAAATTTGGATAAGAATAGCTGGTGGGCATTGACGGATTTGGCATCTGACCCCTCTGTAGTTGTCCGACGGGCCGATAAAGGAGGAGCATTAGTACTGCAGACGACAGATTATTATCTGACAGCGTTGCGCAGTCATCTCGAAGATCGTCAAACCTATCAGATTTTGGAGAGGGACCCTACTACTGGCTTAAAGGAGACAATTAAGTTATTAGTGGAGGCAGCCTTCCAACAGGGTTGGGTAACCCGTAGGGAGCATTTGTTTTTGATTACTTTACATCCTAAGATTCCAATTCTTTATTTAGTGCCTAAAATTCACAAATCCTTGGTTTCTCCCCCCGGTAGGCCGATTGTGTCATGCAAAAATTCGGTGTTGGAACCTCTTTCAATTTTCTGCGATATATTTTTAAAACAAGAAGCCTGTCAAGTGGCTTCATTTATTCGCGATTCCACCCATTTTTTACAAATACTGGCTCCTTTGAAGATACCGGTGGGCGCTTTTTTAGTTACCCTGGACATTGTTTCATTATATACGAATATTAATCAGGAAGAGGCACTAAATTTGTTGAAAGATCGGTTTGGCTATGCTCCATCTCGAATGCCCCGATCTTTTTTGATCCAGTTGATTGAATTGGTTTTGAAAAAGAATTATTTTTTGTCAGGAGGTGTTTTTTACCAACAAATCTCAGGAATAGCGATGGGGGCAACAGTCGCACCCTCTATCGCTACTCTTTATATGGTTGAGATGGAATCCAATCAGATTGAATGCTCTATGGCATTTTCTAATGTTTTGGTTTGGAAGCGATTTCTCGATGATATTTTTTTCATCTAAACTTCAGATTTGACATCTCTCCAACAATTTATTGATTGGCTTAATTCTTTACGTACAAATATTAATTTCACTGAACATATTAGCTCAACAACTATTGAGTTCCTTGATTTACGGCTCGATATATGTGAGGATAAATTACATACCACACTATTTCGAAAACCAGTCCAACGCAATAGTTTGCTCCACTTCCACAGTTTTCATCCAGGCCCTCTCCGAAAAGGTCTACCTTTTGGGCAGTTTCTTCGATTGCGTAGACTTTGTTATATTACTGATGAATTTAAGCGACAAGCGAATGCTTTACGTCAGCGTTTACTTAATATAGGGTATCCTCTTGCTGATATTCAAAAAGCATTTAAGTGCGCTTCTCACATACATCGGGAATGTCTGTTGGATCCCCAGTACACGAATGTTGGATCACAACATGATACATCGATCACCGGGGTGCTTCCCTTTACTGACCGTAGTTCTGAGATTTTGCGGATTTTACGTAATCGTTGGCCCATATTACAGCTGATGGACTGTTTTAGGAAGCCATTACGTATTGCTTTTTCCAGAGGTTGTAATTTGGGGGACTGGTTAATGAAGACCTCATTGGAGATTGATCGGATACCTTTACCAATAGCGACTACAGGGCATAGTCCGTGTAACACATGTGCCTATTGTGCGGCTACCCTTTCAGGGTTGGAATGGCATTGTCAACAGACTATGAAAATTTACAAATGGAAATGGGATACTACTTGCCAGTCGGTTTACGTCGTTTATTTTGTGCACTGTCCCTGCTCTTTACATTACATTGGACGGACGATTCGCTCTGTTAAAATAAGACTTTCGGAGCATGCTTCAAGATTACGTCAGCGGATAGATACGGCTCCGATGGTGGCTCATTGTATTGCCCACAATCATGTGTTTGAGGACCTTGTGTGGACTGTGATTGATCATGTTCCTTTGGATCCCCGGGGTGGTGATTGGATCAAAAAACTACAGTGGTTAGAACAAAGATGGATATTTCAGTTGGATACTATTGACCCAAAAGGCCTTAACCATGAGATTGAGTGGCTGAGCGTATTGTGACGTTATTAGCTGTCTCTGTTGGGTTTAGCCAATGAGGACTGGGGTTCCCCTGATTGTGGGGTTGTCCCTGCCCCTATTGGCTGGTTCCTCTTTAAATGTTCATTTGTTATTAGACGGCCCGATTCAAGGTTTAACCTTAGCCGCGATGACGGCGTTTTTTTGATGATGTTGCATGTTGATTCAGTGGAGTAAGAGCACTTGAGACAGGGCGCTAGCCCGAAACGTGCACATCGTGCAATTTGTACTTTTGGGGAGCAACATCTGCAATTAGAGGAGAAATGAAGACTATGGACAAATCCTATAGATAAAATACGTGGTGAACGAGTTCTGTTGGTGAGGAACCACAACTAAAATAAGAAGTCTGGCGTGGGGCGGGTTTCCATACCGTCCCTCCTCCGGCTTGCTCCGACAAAAAGATAAGTTTTGATAAGGTTTTTTTTGTTTTTGTTTTTCAGTGAATCTTGTTTAAGAAGGTTCATACGGCTAAAGCGGACATGATGAAGGTTGCCCCAAGAAGCAGGACCATTTCCTTGCATGCATGGAGCAGGACCTGCTTCTTGGATGTGTGCCTACAGCATGGAGCGCTGGAATGGTGGTTCTTATAGGTGCAGTCAGAGTCACCTGGTAGTTCACGTGACCTGATGCAACTCATCGGGGACGGAAGCACCGGACTGGAACAATTCTAGTGGCTGAACTGGAGGCGCAGAGAAAACACAGGATTTTACAGCATAGTTACAGTGGGGACAGTTCAAACAAAGACAGCTAACAATTGCATGAGCAACAGAAAAGTTCTGGCATGGAGCGCTAGAATGGTGGTTCTTATAGGTGCAGTCAGAGTCAACTGATAGGTCATGTGACCCGATGCAACTCGTTGGGTACAGAAGCACCAGACTGGAACAATTCTAGTGGCTGAACTGGAGACTGGTAGGTCAAATGACCCGACACAACTTGGTATGGAAGTTCCAGATTGGAATAATTCTAGTGGCTGAACTGGAGGCTGGTATGTCACATGATCTGAGACAACTTGGGCATGGAAGCACCGGGCTGGAACATTTCTAGTGGCTGAACTGGAAGCTGATTGGTCATGTGACCCGATGCAACTCGTTGGGCACCAAAACTCTGTGCTGGAACAATTCTAGTGACTGAACTGGAGGATGATAGGTCACGTGACCCAACACAACTCATCTGGCACGGAAGCACCAGGCTGGAACAATTCTAGTGGCTGAGTTGGAGGCTGCCCATAAAATCCTTCTTTGTTTAGTGTGCAGCATATGGTGTAGGTTGAAACCACCACTCCAGATTACTCCAGCTCAGCCTAATACTCTTTGCATGTTGTACATGGTGTTTTTCTAACAGTTCGCACTAACCTTTGAAGATTTCTTGGATTAATTTTCCTCTTCCCAGCACATCCTGGGAGGTTCTTGGCACTTCTATGAGCAGAAACCTTAATAACATTACAAACTATATACACAGGAATCTCAAGGGCTTTGGAGATGGCTTTGTACCCCTCTGAAGTTTGATATTTGGTGGTGATAGCTTTTCTGATGGCCTCAGGCAGCTCCCTTGTCTTCACCATTGTGAAAATGGAACAGGGAGTGAATGTGGCCATTTGAAACATTAGAGCCATCGTTCATTGGTTGATTCAAGTCATGTGAGTACTGACAATTGATCACAGGTGCGTCTAATTTTACTGCAGTGGGAATGTGGTTCTTCTGTTCAAACTGATTTGAATTGTTTATAAGGGTGCCATTCATGTCCTTGCAATATCTCAGTTTTTATACTGTTTCCTTTTTTAGTTGGTCTTGTTTTATTGATTCTTTTGTGTGTCAAATACGTGTGTATATATAGTCCAAAGCCATTGGGGATGAACTCCAAGGGTGCCAGTAATGTTGGCCACAACTATATCTGTATTTTGCCATTCCCCTTGAATTGCCCTAGTCCCCCAGTTGTTGTTTGGTCTGTCTTGATTAGATTATAAGCTCTTTTGAGCAGGGACTGTCTTTTACATGTACATGTACAGCATTTTTTAGCGCTTTACAAATGATAAATGTAATAGTAGTAGTTTAGTTGTCATGGAATGTCCCAATATGTATATAGGGTTCTGCAGAAAAATCTACAAGTTATATAATTTTATATTTGTTGACATAGTACTTCCCTTTTTTCTCCTTTTCTCCTTTCCTGCACATGCACAAGGGACTTTTACTGGTGTGTATCTTATATCTTGGCAAAAGCTACAGCAGAAATTTGCAAGAGTCAATATTCAACAGGTTTGTCAAACTGAAGTGGAAGTCTTATATTTAGTTCACATCTTCGTTGCTGAATATTTTAAAAGTTTCATATTATGCACGTTCTCGTACCATATATTGCAGAATTGATTGCATTTTTGTGAGCGATACTTTCTGCTTTTATTTGGAAAAATTCGGAAGAATTCAGGGGTTGATCGTGGCAAAAATTAAATTTGATCTTGATCTTTAAGATGTAAGGAAAGTGGAAGCAGTTGGGAATTGCTAAGAGACTGCATGTCTGATATGACCAGGGGAAATTCGTTGATGGTATACTCGGGATTCCATTGATTGTTGCTGTTTACCTCCGTTGAAGGGGGTAGCTTTTACTGGTCAAATAAGTTGGATATGTCTTGCAGATCTACTGAAGAAGGTGGGAGAGGAAACAGAGGAGGTGGATCAACCAAGTCTGGTGAGGATGTGATGGAAAGGTCAAATGAATCAGTTGGAGGAGCTTGTAGGTTGGATATATCAAATGAGTTAGATGAGGGAGACTGTGTGCTAGATAGATCAAATAGTTCAGATGGTGGAGGTAATGAATTTAATGGTTTAGTTAAGTGAGAGTGGTCATCGAGTCTAATTACTGCAGGTAGACATGGGGGCACATGGATATTGTTCATTGTTTTAGTTGTGTTTTCAGCCTCTGTTCTTAGGTTAGACTTCAGTATCCCATTCTCCATATTGTAACTTTGCATCCTATTCATGTTCTCTCTTGACTCATTTTCTTGAATACCACAGTCATCCAGTAAATGCTGACTTTTATGAAACAGGAAAGGTAAAGAACCAATATAGGCAAGAGATGTACGCTTTTTGGCTTGCATTGCAAGTTCTGCAGGATTCTCGCCATCAGCAAATGGGGACCGACCTGCCCAGTTTGGATCGACTGAAACAGGCTTATTCACACATCTCCATATTACAATTATGATGATAGCTACTAACATAAGAACCAAAATTCCACCAATAGATAATGCAGCTATCCAGCTCTCTTCCACATCTTTGCTTTCAGTTTTATTATTTTGGGCTTGACAGGATGGGGTTAATTGTGGGTTTGCATCTATGTTCCTGCTAAATGCAGTAGTCTGTAATGAAACTGTGACAAATGAAGTTTCTTCTGCATTTTTAACAGCAGCAGAGATTTGTATTGTTGAAGAAAGGACATGAGATATATTTGTTGTTGCCTCTGTATGAACTGAATTACACATATTTCCACAGATGAAAATCAGAATTAGGTAGTTGGTATTCATTTTACTCCTGATAAATGAACTCTTCACCAAAATAATCCTTTGTTCAGAACCTGAAAAAGAAATATGTAACTATAAGCAGTTTTGCTAGATTCTGTTTCTCATTTAACGACTAGGTTGAAATCTTACTTTTTTCTGTAAAGTATACATAAAAAGAATATAATCATTTAACATAATGGAATATATAGAAATTTGTAATTATTTGTAACTATAGGAGTTGGTTTGAACAGAAGATTTTCTTGACTGATATTTTGCTTTAATCCATAAATCATCACATTTAAGTGCAACATGACCATTACAAAAAGGATTTGTAAATGAAAGCTTAAAAGACATGTCTGATAGCAATAGTATATTCATTTCCACCCTTACAAAATGGAAATGCTGCACAGCTTCAACTTTTTCAGGTTTAACTTTCATTTGTTGTCCATCAATGCTTGTTAAACACTATTGGTGTTTCGAAAACTGGTCCTTGAGATCACCTCCCTTCCATTTCTTTCCTCAAAAAAAGAGGGAAAATGGGTATATGAGAGAGACTGAGGAGCAACATCAGGAAATGCTGCTTTATGGAATGGATGATGGATTCATGGAATGGTTTCCCAGTGGATTGGTGAAGACCAAAACTGCAAAGGTATTCAATAAAGCATGCGACAATGGAAGGCTGGTGTTTGTGGTGATACACTGGGAGAGAGGTGGTGCATACCAGATGGGTCTTGTCTGCTGTTCTGTTCTGTGACTAGTGGTAGGAAGTAGCACTATTTTGAAGATCCCACACATCATCAAGGTGTAAGACAAGGCTGCATACTTTCCCCCTACCTATTTAATTTATATGCAGAACAAATCATCAGAGAAGCAGGATTGTATGAAGACAACAGAGGTGTGAAGATTGGTGGAAGACTCATCAACAACCTTCGCTATGCTGCTGATACCACATTACTGGCGGAAAGTGAAGATGATCTGAAACATTTGCTTCTCACAATCAAAGAACATAGTCTCAAAATGGGCCTGCACCTTAATATAAAGAAGACAAAGATCATGACAACTGGCATAATCAACAGGTTCATCGTCGAAGGAGAAGAAATTGAAATCGTGAATAACTTTAACCTACTTGGATCAACTATCAATAAAGAAGCAACAAGCAGTCAAGAAATCAGACGACGCATTGCTCTTGGCAGAATGGCTATGAAAGACCTAGATAAGATTCTCAAGAGCAGAGATGTCTCTCTCCATACAAAGATTCGACTTGTTCAAGCCATGGTATTTTCAGTCAAGCCACAATATAACCCCAAACGGTAATCAAAGTAAATGCCACTTAGATAAGATACCGTTAATGATCCCTACGTAAGATTTTTATTTCATTTTTGTTGGACATAAATCACCAGGAGGAGGTACTTTAAACCAACCCCCAAATGTAATACATGCCCCTTTTATTCAACCACATGGGTTTAAACAACGAAACTTCAAATGTTCAATGCTTCCCAGTATATAAAAAGAAAACTGTACTTATCTTGTACACATACGCGACGTGCACGTTTCGGGGAATGAGACCCCTGTATCAAGCGCTGCCAAACGTAATTCAATAAGAACTCAGTCCACCAGGAAACTGGCAAAAAACGCCGAACAGCTGGCTGTTTAAAACGAGGATACATGCTAAAGATTGGCTGGCAAAAATCCGCCATTCAGGGTCAACATCCAATCACGAAAGGAATACCCCACAATCCAGGGGAAACCTGAGACGTGGAAGAATGACCTCACATCGCCCCTAGCCAGTCAATCTCACAATTAAGTCCCAAAGGAGTTACTGATTGTAAAAGAAAAATCCATCGTTGCTCAAGTCTCCGACGTTTAAAAATACGATCACCCCCCCGGGGGTCAGCTGGTACATAATCAATCACCGTCCAACGCAATTGTTGAAAGTCATGTTGAAACGCTAGACAATGCGAGACCATTGGAGCCGCGAGGACCTTCAGACGAAGACGACTAGCGTGTTCAGTCAAACGGTTCTTGATCTGCCGAGTAGTGCTACCAATATAGCGCAAGGGGCAGGGGCAGTCAATCGAGTAGACCACATAAGTTGAAAGACAAGTCGTATGCCAACGACGATAAAAAATTTGACCACTATGTGAATCGCTCCATGAAGTGCCTCTAGAAGTAGTACCACAAAAACGACATTCCCCACAAGCTCCATGGGACCCTGTCCGATGTTGGGGAGACGGTGGGCGATCAGATGGTGTAGCTGAAAATACCAGTCTATCACGAAGGTTAGCCCCCCGGGAATAGGCAATCCTCAAGGGTTTATTCAAACTTGAATGCAACGACAATACCGACCAATGTTTCTTTAAAATCCCCACCACCCGCGAGGAATTCGACATGTAAGGTAAAACCCCTGTCACACTGTCAGAATCCTCCTCAAGGGGCCGATCCCTTTGCCCTTCCAGAAACCATTCGCGATGGGAATACAAAGCCCGTCGATATGCACGGGAAACAATAGATTTAGGATAACCCTTATCCATGAGACGGTCAATCAACTCTGCAGCGTGATGCCGAAACTGGTCAATAGAGGTGCACAACCTACGAAGGCGTAGGAATACCCCTGGATTGTGGGGTATTCCTTTCGTGATTGGATGTTGACCCTGAATGGCGGATTTTGCCAGCCAATCTTTAGTATGTATCCTCGTTTTAAACAGCCAGCTGTTCGGCGTTTTTTGCCAGTTTCCTGGTGGACTGAGTTCTTATTGAATTACATTTGGCAGCGCTTGATACAGGGGTCTCATTCCCCGAAACGTGCACGTCGCGTATGTGTACAAGATAAGTACAGTTTTCTTTTTATATGCTGGGAAGCATTGAACATTTGAAGTTTCGTTGTTTAAACCCATGTGGTTGAATAAAAGGGGCATGTATTACATTTGGGGGTTGGTTTAAAGTACCTCCTCCTGGTGATTTATGTCCAACAAAAATGAAATAAAAATCTTACGTGGGGATCATTAACGGTATCTTATCTAAATGGTATTTTCAATAACATCATATGGATGTGAAAGCTGGACAGTGAAAAAGATAGACAGGAAGAAAATTGATGCCTTTGAATTATGGTGCTGGCGGCGAATACTGTGTATACCATGGACTGCCCGAAGAACAAACCAGTCTGTACTAGAGGAGATCAAACCTAAGCTTTCTTTAGAAGCTCAGATGACAAGACTTCGACTTTCATACTTTGGACACATCATGCGGAGAGAGAGATCATTAGAGAAAGACATCATGCTTGGCAAGATAGAAGGTCAACGCAAAAGAGGAAGGCCAGCAATGAGATGGATCGATACAATAACAGCAGCTACAGGTACCAGTCTGTCAACAATAAGCCGCCTGACTGAAGACCGAACACAATTTAGGATAGCTATTCCAGAGGGTCGACTCCGACTCGACGGCACTTAACAACAACAACACACATCATGGGTTTAGAGTGGAGACAAAGGGATAGGTGATAAGGATGACAGATAGGGCAAATAAAAGAAGCACAGCCAAATAATACTGCAGGCCAGGGGGATAGCAGCTTGGTAGCAGCAGGTTAGAATTCCTCATAAATTGAGTAGGTGCTTGTGGTGGTAGGATGTCTAGAAAGGCTGGAAGAAATTAAGAGATTGTAGTAGCCACTCTAATTTTGGTAGTTCAGATTATTACAGAGCTTGAATAAAAGATATAGGAGTCAGAGCTGGGTTAAGTATGGGATTCTACATATTTCAGTTAACCAAAAGGGTAAGAACATAAGAAATGCCATACTGGGGCAGACCAGGGTCCATCAAGCCCAGCATCCTGTTTTCACCAGTGGCCAATCCAGGTCACAAGTACCTGACAGGTTCCACCATGCTCGTTCCAGGGTAAGCAATAGATTTCCCAGGTCCTCTTTAAAAATGGTTTGTGGACCTTTCCTCCAGGAACTTGTCTAAACCTTTTTTAAACCCAGCTACACTAAGAGAACCAGAGAGGATGGAAACAAAGATAGAATAATTAGTGATATTCTAGAAGCAGTCATGCTGAGATATATTCTTGCAGTACAGAGAGGAATAACTGAGTAAAACTGAATAAGTAAAGTGGTATTTTGAGGAGTAGTATTACAAAGCTTTCCTGAGTGTAAAGCATATTTTACATGTCCTTATAGAAATGTGTGGGGGCATATAATGCATAAAACATAGTCACATTGAAATATTGTGCATAGGCATTCCAGGGGGCATAGATTGAGGGGAGCTGGGACAGAATTGTGATCATACACAAGTATTTTATTTTTTTGTTTATTTCAGTGTTTTTCTATACCGCCCCTTCCCAAGATCAGGGGCGGTTTACAATAAACAAACAAATTACATAGAATGGTGTCATAAGTTAAACATTGAACATAAATATTTACAGGTTTTGCAGAATTACATTTTACATTTGTTTTGGATATAGTTACGATAGTATTTGAGGGGTTCAGTGTATATGATTCTGAGTTGGGTATATGCCATTATTACTGTAGTTTTTATCATAGTGTTCAATGAATAGTAATGTGTTTATTTCCTTTCTGAATGTTTGTAAGTCTTTAATGGATCGTAGTGTGTCTGGCAGGGCATTCTAAAGAATGGGTGCAATGTATGAGAGTGCTTTGTTGCTTGTGACCTGTTTTGTTTTGTGGAAGGTCGGTGGGATTAATAGGGTGTTCTGTGTGTGTCCTCTTTTGGATCTTGTTTCTATTGTGTGGTTAATTAAGGTTGAAAGGAATGAGGGTGCTATGTTATTAAACAGTTTGAATGCTATCATTATTGTTTTGTACTTTATTCTGCTTGAAACTGGTAGCCAGTGTAGTTTGTGTAATATGGGTATGATGTCTGTTAAATGGGCTTTACAGATGATTCTGGCTGTTACATTCTGTGTCATTTGGAGTTGGTTCAGATTCTTTTTAGGTAATCCTTGAAGTAGGGCTATTCAGAAGTCAGAATGTGGAGTGATTAGAGCTTGTACAACTGATCTGAAGTCATGAATGTCAAGTAGTGGTCCTTAATTTGAAAAATATAGTTCTAGTGATCTCTTTTGTGTGGGATGTCATGATGAGGGATTGATCAAGTGTAACACCAAGATATTTTGCCTCCTTTTTTCACTGGAAGCACAGTATCTTGTATTGTGAGTGTCGGGAGGGGGGGGGGATGAAATTCTGGTTTCTTGTCATATAGAATACCTCTGCTTTCTTGAAGTTAATGCTCAGGTTGTATGAATTTAGCCAGTTCTTTGATGCTATTATGTGTTGAGTAAGGTTCATCATATCTATGGGGAGATATTACATGACATCATCTGCGTAGATATGATATACCATTTTGAATTTTCTAAATATATTGCAAATTAGTTGAAGATAAATATTAAATGGGAGTGCTCAGAGGCATATCCCTGTGGTATTCCCTGCTCCTGTTTGAAGGTTGTGGATGTTTTTTGTCCTACTTGTGCTTGCTGCATTCAGTTGGACATGTATGATTTAAACCATTGGTAGATTGTTCCCTGAATTCCAAGTTGTTTAGTCTAGAGACAATGTTGTGGTTAACATTATAAAACACGGAGGCAATGTCCAAGAATACAAGAATGAAAGCCTGTTTGGTATCATCCATGCTATGTATGAGTGTGTCGAAAAGAACTAGTAGGAGTGATTTGATACCGTGGTATGGATAGAATCCGAATTGTTGGTCATCTAGCAGTGCATTTAGATCTAGGAGGTCCTGGAGTTGAGTTTGGAAAGCCTTCTCAATTACTTTAGCTTCAAATGATATATTAGCTATGGGTCTATAAGAACTAGGGTCTTGCTTATCAAGTGTTTTGTTTTTTAGGATTGGTCAAATCATAGTGAGTTTGAGTTCTTTTGGCATGATTCCTTGGTCTAGGGATTGGTTAACTCTATGGAAGAAGTAAGGAGCTAGCTCTGTCTTGGATGCTTTAATCCAGGCAACTGGACAGGGGTCTAGAGGGGAAGTTGTGGTGGTAATTTTAGTGATTGTGTTTAGAAGCTGTTTCTCCAGGAACAAGCAGGAAGTCAGTCCTTACTTATGGGTGACGTAGACACCGACAGAGCCTGCTCTGAGCAATTCCCCAGCTTTCAAAGAAAGTCTTTGAGATTGCTGCCACGAATGTGTGGTCCTCTTCCCACCCAAGGGTGCCATCTTGCTTAGTTACCCTTTTTCCATGGAACACTTAGGACGCATGTCCTTGTCCCTCGGAAAAAGCGGTTTTTTTTCGGCCTCTGGCCTGCTATTTTTCCGGTTGCACCGGTCCTCTACCCATCCCCCCTGCTCCTTTTTGAGCAAAAGGGGGACTTTTTTCGTAGCATTTTTCCCTTGGCTTCGCGCCCTTTTTTCCCCCAACCGCTGGTCGCATGGGTCTTCGACCTCGCAGGAGCCCTTTTTGCCCCTATGGCCACCGGTTTTAAAAAATGTGACAGGTGCTCCAAGAACATGTCACTTACGGACACCCATGACTGCTGTCTGTGGGCCTCAGAGCTGACCATGATCCGGAGCTCTGCTCGCTTTGTAAGAAAATGTCCTCTAAGGCCCTGCTAAGTCGTAAGCAGAAGTGACATTTTCCGCAAGGCCACCTCGGAATCCCCGGTGGTGCCCTCGGTCGTCTCTCCATGGGTGGGATCCCCCACCTCGGCCCTGTGCTCTAGGCGGTACTCCGACCAGGAATCCCCTGAAGTGGAGCGGTGTAAGAAGAAGAAGACCTCGAAGTCGCTGTCGGGGGCTCCGGACAAGCACGAATGCTCCCGCACTCAGTCGCTCAGCCCCCCTTGGCGTTCCCAAGAGTCGGACAAGGAGCGGCCTCGTAAGGTACCTTGTATGGATACGGAGGTCTCTGGCAATGGTGCCCGGTCTCCTGAGGGTCGCCAAGTGAGGGCCCCCCTCTCTTCCTTGATGCCCGACCCGGTGACCCCGGTGTCGGCGTCGCAGGACCCCACGCCCGCATGGGAGTCCCGTATGCTAGTAATGGAGTGCAGCATTTCTGCCTTCTTAGCTGCTCAGCAGGCGGTCACGCCCAGCACGGCTGGCTTGCGCCCAGAGAGTGAGGATCCCTTGAGAGGGACTCCAAAGCCCGCCCTGGAAACCCCCAAGAGCCATGGGTCTCGTGAGGGTCCTTGGCACCGGTCTCGCTCGCCTTCCTGTTCCTCGGGGGTGAGATCATGAACCAACCAGAGGGGCAGCCATATTAGACCTAGTCCTTAGTGGAACACCAGATCTAGTGCAAGAGATAAGGGTGTTGGGGCCACTTGGCAATAGTGATCATAGCATGATTGCCTATGATTTAATTAGTGGAGGAAGGATAGGACGGAAATCCACAGTACTACCTTTTGACTTTCGAAAGGGAGACTATGATAAAATGAGGAAAATAGTTAAGAAAAAACTAAAAGGAGCAGTTGCAGAGATTAAAGACTTACATCAAGCTTGGGTGTTGTTGAAAAATACTATCTTGGAAGCCCAGACCAGCTGTATTCCACGCTTTAAGAAAAGTGGAAGGAAGTCCAAAAAACTGCCAGCATGGTTTAAAGGTGAGGTCAGAGAAGCTGCTGTTGCCAAAAAAGCATCTTTCAGGAAATGGAAAAAAGAGCCAAACGACGAAACCTGGAAACAGCACAAGCACTGGCAAGTCAAATGCAAGGCATTGATAAAGCAGGCAAAGGGAAAATTTGAGAAGAAGCTTGCTGCGGAAGCAAAAACGCGAAATAAAGATTTTTTCAAGTACATTCGTAGCAAAAAACCTGTGAGAGAGTCAGTTGGTACATTAGATGGTAGAGGAGTTAAAGGGGCACCAAGAGGCGACAAGGCGATAGCGGAGAGACTGAATGAATTCTTTGCTTCGGTCTTTACTGAGGAAAATGTAGGGATGTTACCCATGACTGAAGTGGTATTTAAAGGTGCGGAAGAATTGAAGGAAATATCGATACATCAGGAAGATGTATTACAACTATTAGATAAACTGAAGAGTAGCAAATCACCTGGGCCGGATGGTATACATCCAAGGGTGTTGAAAGAACTGAAATATGAGATTGCAGACCTGCTATTAGTAATCTGTGAACTATCATTAAAATCATCTCTAATACCTGAAGATTGGAGGATCACCAATGTAAAACCAATTTTTAAAAAGGGTTCCAGGGGTGATCCGGGAAACTAAAGACCGGTGAGCCTCACGTCAGTACCGGAAAAATGGTAGAAACCATCATAAAGAATAAAACTACTCAGCATGTAGATAGTCATGGCCTAATGGGAGACAGCCAACATGGCTTTAGACAAGGAAGATCTTGTCTTACTAATCTGTTATGTTTTTTTGAAAGTGTGAATAAACAGGTGGACAAAGGTGAGTCGGTTGATATAGTGTATCTGGACTTTCAGAAAGCCTTTGACAAGTTCCCTCATCAGAGACTTTTGGCAAAACTAAAGAGTCATGGGATAGGAGGCAGTGTACTACTGTGGATCAAGAACTGGTTAAAAGATAGAAAGCAGAGGGTTGGGCTAAATGGCCAATTTTCCCAATGGAGAAAGGTGAATAGTGTTGTACCCCAGGGATATGTGCTAGGTCCGCTGCTTTTTGAAATATTTATAAATGACCTGGAAAGTGGAATAACGAGTGAGGTTATCAAATTTGCAGATGACACAAAACTATTTAAAGTTGTTAAAACCCATGAGGATTGTGGAAAATTGCAAAAGGATCTTGATAAATTAGAAGACTGGGCATCAAAATGGCAGATGAAATTTAATGTGGACAAGTGCAAAGTTATGCACCTAGGGAAGAACAACCCAAACTATGGTTACACATTGCAAGGTTCCACATTAGGAACCACCACCCAGGAAAAAGATTTAGGCGTCATTGTGGATAACATGTTAAAACCCTCGGCCCAGTATGCAGCGGCGGCCAAGAGAGCAAATAGAATGCTAGGTATCATAAGGAAAGGAATGGAAAATTAAACAAAAGATGATATAATGCCTCTATATCGTTCCATGGTGAGACCACACCTTGAATATTGTGTGCAATTCTGGTCGCCGTATCTTAAAAAGGATATAGCATTGTTAGAAAAGGTTCAGAGAAGAGCCACCAAAATGGTAAAGGGGATGGAAGGATACTCCTATGAAGAAAGGCTAAAAAGGTTAGGGCTCTTTAACCTGGAAAAGAGACGTTTGAGGGGAGATATGATAGAAGTCTATAAATTAATGTTCGAGTGGAACGGGTAAACGTAGATCGATTGTTTACGTTATCAGAATATAGAAAGACTAGGGGACATGCAATGAAGCTACAGGGTAAACTATTTAAAACTAATAAAAGAAAATATTTTTTCACTCAACGTGTAATCAAACTCTGGAATTTGTTACCGGAGGATGTAGTAAAGGCTGTTAGTGTAGCTGGGTTTAAAAAAGGTTTGGACAAGTTCCTGGAGGGAAAGGTCCATAAACCATTATTAAGAAGGGACCCAGGATATCAATGCTTGTCCCAGTACAAGCATTGCGGAAACTGTGTCTTTTGGGGAAACTGCTAGGTACGTATGACCTAGATTGGCCACTGTTGGAAACAGGATACTGGGCTTGATGGACGTTGGTCTAACCCAGTATGGCATATCTTATGTTCTTATCCTCCAGGGTTTCTGCCTCCGAGCGGGCCTCGGCCTCCGGACGGGGCGACCAGCCCGAGTCAGACTCCTCCTCAGATCTCTCAGGTTGGGAGTCAGATACCTCCCCGGAGACCTGCACCCACAGGAACCTCCCTCTGGACCCGTCCCCGCCTGCCTTTCAGAGGCGTTCACCACCCGAAGACACCTCCTTCTTGGTGTTCATGTGGGATATGGCGCGGGCCCTCAACCTGGCTACCCAGGCCGAGGAGGAGCCTCGAGCCGAAGAGCTCGATATCTTGCAGTACAAGTCCCCGCCTCGGGAATCTCTCACTGTCCCAGTTATTCCCATTCTGTCCAGGCTGCTACACCGCCTCTGGGAGACACTTGCCTTGGTGCCCATTGTGAGTAAGTGCCTCGATGCGATGTACAGGGTCCAGCGCATCACCGGGTTTAGGAAGACCTAACTTCCTCACACCTCCATGGTGGTAGAATCAGTGATGCGGAAGCAAAAGAGTCCGGTCACACTCTTCTGTTCTGCCTGGTAGGGAGTTGAGAACTCTCGATGCCTTGGGATGCAAGGCTTATCAAAGGTCCATGCTTACATTCCGTATTCAGGCTTACCAACTGTACATGGGCATGTTCCTACGCTACCTTGCCAAGAAGCTCAGGGGTTTCTCCTCGGGCCTCGCAGGGAACCCCTAGTTAGGTTCCAGACCCTCCTGAAGTCCGTTGCGGAGAGTTCAAAATACCTCTCCCAAGCCGCCTACGACGGATTTGAATCCTCGGCGCATGTGGCGGCGGCCAGCATCGGGGCCCAACGCCAGGCATAGCGCCAGTCGTCGGATTTGGAGCAGTGGGTCAAGGAAAAGCTGCTGGACGTTCCCTGCCTTGGCGAGCAGCTTTTCGGTAAGTCTATGGAGGATAAGGCTGCCGAGATAGAAACGGAGTTCGTAACCCGAACCCGCCTCTCACGCAAGACCACCTCCTTCTCTTGAAAGAAGCAACCAGTTAAGAAGACGTTCTTCCCAAGAAAGGGCCTGCCTTACCGGGGTTACCCACCATACTCACCCACTCCGGCACCGGCCACAGCAACATAGGGGAAGGCACCCCACGGCCACCGCAAGTCTAAAGGGCCCAAGGCCCAAACTCCAGTGCCACCTCAGCCCGCTCAGGGCTTTTGATGCCAGCAGCGTAGCCTTTCGCCCTCCAGCAGCTTTGCGGCTGTTGTAGGGAGGCCTGTCCCTCTTTGCCCCTCGGTGGGAGTCCATCATATCGGACACCTGGGTCCACCGAGTGATCCGAGATTGGTATCGCCTCTGCCTGGACAGGCTTCCTCCTCCCTTCTCTCCAGCGGGCCTTCTTGACTCCCCATGCACCAGATAAATCTACAGCAGGAGCTGGATAACTTCCTTGCCCAGCGGGCGATCGAGAGGCTTCCGGCACACTTCAGAGGTCGGTGTTTCTATTCCCGGTACTTCCTCATCCCGAAAAAAACAGGAGGGCTGCGGCCTATCCTTGACCTCAGAAAGTTAAACAAGTTCTTGGTGCGCGAGAAGTTCAAAATGTTATCGAATGGCATACTGCTGCCCTTCCTCCAGCAGGGCGATTGGCTATGCTCCTTCGATCTCAGGGATGCTTACGCCCACATCTTGATTCACCCCCAGCACAGGCAGTATCTGCGCTTCAGGGTGCAAGGGGAACACTACCAATACAGGGTGCTCCGTGGGTCTTCACAAAGTGCCTCTCTGCGGCCGCTGCCTCCCTCAGATGGCAGGGCAAACCGATCTTCCCTTACCTCAACAACTGGCTCGTCATTGGGCCCTTGGCCGGGGAAGCTCGATCAGCGGCATCGCGCATGATCCTTCTCCTCGAGCATAAGAACATAAGATATGCCATACTGGGTCAGACCAAGGTCCATCAAGCCCAGTATTCTGTTTCCAACAGTGGCCAATCTAGGTCATACGTACCTAGCAGTTTCCCCAAGGGACACAGGTTCCACAATGCTTGTATTGGTTCAAGCATTGATATCCTGGGTCCCTTCTTAATAATGGTTTATGGACCTTTCCTCCAGGAACTTGTCCAAACCTTTTTTAAACCCAGCTACACTAACAGCCTTTACTACATCCTCCGGTAACAAATTCCAGAGTTTGATTACACGTTGAGTGAAAAAATATTTTCTTTTATTAGTCTTAAATAGTTTACCCTGTAGCTTCATTGCATGTCCCCTAGTCTTTCTATATTCTGATAAGGTAAACAATCGATCTACGTTTACCCGTTCCACTCCGTTCATTAATTTATAGACTTCTATCATATCTCCCCTCAGCCGTCTCTTTTCCAACACCTAGAGTTCCTGGTCAACTACCCCAAGTCCCACCTCGAGCCGGTGCAGGCCTTGGAGTTTTATCGGCGCACATCTCGACACTCAGCGAGCAACCACCTTCCTGCCCGGCAGACCATGAAGCTCGCCTCCAAGCCCTGGTGGCTCAGGTCCAGAGCAATGCTCGGCTCACAGTGCAGACTACTCTGCGCCTCCTGGGCACATGGTCTCCACTGTCCATGTGGTCCCCCATGCCCTCATGTACATGCGGATGGCCCAGTGGTGCCTCGGTGCTCAGTGGAGCCCGGCCTCAGGTCGCCTCAGATACCCTATTTGGCTCTTCCACAACCTTCGTAGGTCCCTGGACTGGTGGCAGGACCACCGCAACCTTCTCCAAGGGCTGCCCTTCCAAACCCCACAGCACGAGCTCATCCTGATGACAGATGCTTCCCTTCTGGGGTGGAGAGACCACTGCGGTGCGCTGTGCATTCAGGACCGGTGGTTACTCAGAGTCCCAACAGCAAATAAACTTGCATGAGGTTCGGGTGGTACGATGGGCCCTGAAGGCCTTCGAGGACCATCTGAGAGGGAAGTTGGTAATCGTGCAGATGGACAACCGAGTAGAGATGTTTTATATCAACAAGGAGGGGGTCACAGGCTCTCGCCTCCTCTGCCGGGAAGCAGTCCTCCTCAGCTCCTTTGCCTTCCATCGGGGGATGACCCTATGAACGGTCTACCTTCCAGGCCATGAGAACGTCCTCGTGGACAAACTCATCAGGATCCTCCACCCTCACGAATGGCGGCTGGACCCAGAGGTGGCCGGCCTTTTGGGGAACTCCGACAATGCACTTGTTCGCCAGTCTGACAAACACACAGCTCCCCCGCTTCTGCGGACTGATCCCGCACCCAAGCAGGGAGGCCCTGGATGCGTTCCTCTTGAGCTGGACCTCTGGGCTTCTTTACGTGTTCCCTCCCACTCTCATTGCGAGGACCCTCCACAAGGTTCAGCGGGAGCAAGCGTCGGTGATCCTCTTCGCTCCCTTGTGGCCTTGACAGCCGTGGTTCCCACTCCTGCTCCAGCTCTCATCCGAGCCCCCAGTTCCCCTGGACTGTGCCCCGGGCCTGCTAACGCAGGAGGAGGGGCGGATGTTCCAACCGAACCTGGCCTCGTTGTCCCTCATGGCCTGGCAGCTGAATGGGTATCCCTGGCCATGCTGGACCTCCCAGTGGAGGTCGAGGAGGTCCTCGTGTCAAGAAAAGACTCGACGAGACAAGCCTATGCCTTCAAATGGTGGCGCTTCTTGGTCTGGTGCTCCGGGCTCCAGATTGACCCATTCTCTTGTCCTACCCAATGGGTCCTCCACTACCTCCTTCACCTCTCGAAGGAAGGGCTTAAGTCGAACTCGGTCAGTGTGCACCTGAGCGCTATCTCAGCAAATCACCTCCCCGTCGAGGGTAAACCCCTCTCGGAGCAGCCCTTGGTCTCCCACTTTATGCAGTGTCTCTTGCTTTCTAAACCTCCCATCAGGCCTCCCCCGGCAGATTGGGACCTGAATGTAGTGCTCATGCAGCTTACGCATTCACCTTTCAAGCTGGTGGCGACATGCTTGCTTTGGCACCTATCCTGGAAGGTGGTCTTCCTGGTGGCTCTGACCTCAGCTTGCTGAGTCAGTAAACTCCAGGCCCTCATGGCTGATGCCCCTTACTCCAGGTTCTATGGGAACAGAGTGGTCCTCCGTACCCACCCCAAGTTCCTGCCAAAGGTGGTTTCGGATTTCTTTCTCAATCAGGAGATAGTCTTACCGACCTTTTTCCTGAGACCCCATGCCGACCAGGCATCGGCGGTTTTGCATATACTCGACTGCAAGAGGGCTCTTGCCTTCTACTTGCAGCGCGCACAGCTTCATCGCAAGTCTGGCTGGCTCTTCATGTCTTACGATCCCAATCGCCTGGGGCAGGCAGTCACGAAATACACGCTCTCCATCTGGGTGGCGAACTGCATCACCTTCATTTATGCGAAGGCGGGCGCCCTGCTGGATCGGCAGGTCACTGCACATGGCGTCCGAGCCAAGGTGGCTTCGGTAGCCTCGCTGCGCTCAGTGCCTCTGACGGACATCTGCTGGGCTGCAACCTGGTCTTCAGCGAATAACCTCGCTTCACACTACTGCCTGGAGAGGGAGTCCTGCCGGGACAGCACCTTCGGCCAGGCTGTACTCTGTAATCTGTTTGGGGTATAAGCAACTCTGACCCTTCTCGACGGCTACCGAGGATTTTCGCCCCAAGGACTCGGGCTCCTTCGGGCATCGGCTTCTGCTTACGCCTTTGTGGGGGTGCTTTTTGGTTGCAGGTGTGGTAGGCTGTAGCTGCTGGGGAGTCCCATAAGTGAGGACTGACTTCCTGCTTGTTCCTGGAGATAGCGTAGTTACTCACCTGTAACAGGTGTTCTCCAAGGGACAGCAGGAATCAGTCCTCACTACCCTCCCACCTCTGCAGATGAGCTGCTGGATTGTTATCCTTCCCTTGTTATATGCTTGGTAGAGCTCACTAGATTGCCCTGCAGAAGGAATGGGCTCCTGTCAATCCTTGTCTATCATGAGTTTTTGGGGATCTCTCAGTGATTCCTTGGAGGGACCAGGCAAAACCTATGCAGGATCTCTTCCTCCCCCCCCCCCCCCCCCGTAGATGATGCTCATTATAGCCTGCAACCTTTTTTCCGTATCGTCCTGCTATACTAGTCCAGACAAGTGAGTTCTGTCCCTCTATCAGTAGATGTGGAAACAGAGAAACATTCCATAGGCTTCTTATGAATTCATCTTGCCATTAACAGCCAATTTCCCTAGGGACATACCTTAGTATTTCTTTATCTCCAGCAAATGGTGGGTGCAAGTTTTTACAGCTCTGATAAAATCTGGAAAAAGGTTGATTTTGCTCATGAGCAACCACCTTTGGGGTGGCTTTCTCACTATAGCGCATTATAGCATGCTTATCAGCGCTCCCTAGGCTTGTGAAGCCAGGCTGTTAGCAGCATCTAAGATTCACATTATTGGCACAGATAACATGCTTGCTTCTAAGAAACTCTGCCTGGTCTGTGGAGAGTGGAGAATTCTGTCTCTGGTTTCTGCAATTCTTCCATGGAAGCTAGGCGGGCCCATCTCTCCTCTCGCAGCAAGGGGACATGAGTGTCCTAGACTTCTCGTCTTCACTGCAGGAGGCAGTGGGCGAAGCAGTGAAAAAGGATGATTTCTAGGCCTTCGACTCATGCACTCATTCTACTAGTCACTTCCCATCTTTCAAGGGGCTGACGGCAAATCTTTCACCCATGAGTGGAGATTGTATTCCTTTCAGGGAGCTCCAGTTTTCAGATTGCCTTCCCTGGGATTCTTCTCCTTTCTGCAGCAAGTTTTATCCTTCTGGCATGGCTGCTCAGACCTTTGGGCCTCCAGTCCCTCTTGCTCTCTTTTCACTCGCTCAGAAGAAGGGCCAGTGGTGAGTCGAAGCCTGGCCCAGGGTCACCTCCTAAGCAATTTCAGTAAAGGTTGGAGTCTGAAGATTCAGATCAACTTTCCTTTGGCCGAGGCACAGAGTCCAGTTCCGGCACCTCAGGCGATAATTGCAACCTTGAGAATGAACTGTCTTATCCTTAAGAGAATCACGACCCTCCAGTGACAGAACAGGTGCTGCAGGTACAACTCTTCCTTCAGAGGGTCCAGAAGTCTACGAGGGTCTTTCCTTTTCTGGAGGTTATCATAACCATGGTCTACTCGGAGTGATACTTACCTAACTCTCCGGTAAAGTAGCTGAGGGTCCTTAAGAAGCCTTATGTCCTGCCATAGGAGGACTACACTGTATGGTTCAGCATGCTTTGGATGAATGCACATGACATGGCGATCATGAAGCGGACCACCATCCCAGTGAAGGGTGATGCAGCCCTAAAGGACCACATGAATCATAAAATAGAATCTCTCCTGAAGAGTCAATTCTCGACTACTTCTGTTATCTTTCAGTAGGCTGTGTGCTCTGTTCTGATGACTCAAGCTTTTCTTCAGTAGATTAAGTCTCTCGTTCCAGAGAATACTGCCATCATCCTGGATTTGGCAATAGCTTTTCTATCAAACAATATGTATGATCTCATCTGCTTGGTGGCTAAAGACATTGCACTGTAGACAGTGACACAATGCTGGCTATGGCTGCGCCACTGGGCAATGGATGCAGCCTCCAAGTCCAAGTTTTCCTGGCTTGCCTTTAAAGGCAAGCTTTTGTTTGGAGAGGACTTGGAGAAGTTAGTTAAGGGTTTGGATGAGTTCAAACTTCATTGCCTCTTGGAAGATAGTCTAAATGGATCTGGGTAGCAAACGGGTGCATCCTCTTTCTTGGCATCTGTCAGTTTTCCTCGTTCCCACTACCTGGAATCCCAGGGTGCCCAAGTTTACTATAGACATCACCCCAGAAATCCCACCTTTTGTCCCTCTTCTGGTTTTCAAACTCAGACTTAGTCCTTTTGTGGGGCTCGTGGACTTTGGGAGCCTACCAACTCTAGAAGTGCCACCTCTCATCTGATGCAGTGACATTTTGGGGGCCCATTCTAGGATGCCTCCAGTTGGCAGTAGGCTGTGTCTTTTCTAAAAGGAGTTGGTCCCGGGTCACCAAGGATTGTTGGGTACTTGACATCATTCAGCACGGCTATGTTCTGGAATGCAGTGAGCCAATCCCTGGAGGCCAGTTTGTAATGGGCTCCTCTGCTTTGGGTGGCCTTCAGTCATTCTGGGATCCCTTCAGAACGAATGCTTCTTTCCTTGATAGGAGAGATTGGGCACTGAGGGTACCCCTGCAGCCGAGTGTACAAGCTGACGCTATATTCAGGAAGGCACAAGCCATCCTTGGGACATTTTTATAAGTTATGTAGCATAGGTGGGAATAGTCTGTTGCCTGATTTGAGGAAGTTGAAAGAAAATCAGAAGCTATTGTGATCTGGCTCAACATGTAAACTTTTGTAGAACTGAACCACATAGGGCTTCAAGGCACCAGACGTTTTTCAAGTCAATGGTTGGCGCCTGGGACTTTTTTTTTGCTGGTCCAGTAGAGAGGTTAATTTGCTCTCCATCCCAAGACACCGCACAGCCTAACCGGGTAGCAGCGATATTGGACCGCTACCCAGTTAGCATCCATGGCTAAGACTAGGCGTGCCAAAAGCTTGCCTAGTTTTAACCGTGGAGCTCTAACAAGGTAGCGGTCCCATATTGCTGCTACCCGGTTATCGCCATTCTCCGCCCCTGTTCTGCCCCAGAATGCCTCCAACACACCCCGATGTTAACTGGATAGCATCGGGGCACGTAGGAGGCATACACAGGGATATTCGGTGGTACTAACCGTGTAGGTGCCATCAAATGTTCCCGTTTAAGGCATTTACACGGTTTACTGGGCTGTAAACTCTGTAAATGCTTTTCGAATATTGGGCCCTTATTTTCTATGAATGCACTGCATGTGTACAACAATTAAACTCTTCAACATAACAAATAAAGTTAGTTCTCTAGCAGTAATTTATGCTTTCAATATTAATTTTTGTGTATTTAACTTTAGGTGTTAGACTATTTTTCCTTTCATTTCTGTTCTTTGTAAATGTTTGTACACTGAAATTAGCTTTCTAAAAGGGTTCTTTTTTAATTTAAAAGTTTTATCTTTTGTCTTTTTAAATGTTTTTTCTTATTTTTTTCAAGATGCATGCTCTGTTTTAAAAACTCTGTAGCATCAATGTGCGTCTATTATTTTTTTCTAGATAAGAGTTCAGATGAAAGTGAAATTTAATAGGCATGTTTACAGGTAAAACAATTTGGTTAGATTTCATTTTTTTCCCAAATGATTCCTGATTGCCATATTTTTTTCCTGCTTGATTTCACATATTCATGTTAATAGTATCTTTTAAACAATGTGTTGTAACATTTTGATGCATGCTAATTGGCTTAATGTCATTAATTTATAGGTTCGTGCATGATAAGACCTTTAGTGCACACTGCATTTTTTAAGACAGACTATTGAAAAGCACATCCCTAAAATTTAAACAGTCAGTATTGATCTATAAAAATGGAAAACCGAGAACTGTACAGATCAGTTGGGTTTCAAAAATGCTATCTAGTTTAATGTTGCAACAACCTCTTTTTAAAATGTTAGTGGTACAATAATTTTTAAATAGCAATTGAAATAATATTTAAACACAAATATGTGACCATGTAAATATTTACAAAAATATGAGCACCTAAAAATGCTAGATCATAAAGCAATTTTTGTACCATGCATTAGACAGATAGTAGTAGTAGTAGTAGTATTTCTAAATGTATTACTCACCCCTTCTCTATATTTCCAGATGAGGTACAGTAAAAATACATAAGGGCAACATGTGTAAGTATAACATACATGAACACACAAAACACACATATGTCATGATTAAAAAAAACATACAATGTGCATCTATAAACAGACTAAAGTTAATAAACATTCCAGCAAAATTAAAAATCATAAGTTACCTTAAACAGATGTCTTATTTTAAGACCTTTGAATAGTTGGAGCAAGTCAGAGAAAAACAACTTAATATATAAGATGTAGTAATATTTTATAAGTCATTTGCAGATGGTAAGAATTCATTTCATCATTTAATGTAGCTTGCAGTTTCTCCTACTTTAGCATATTTGTGCTCGTAGACTGGGAAAGTTAAAACTTGAAGAGTATGTGACGAGAGATTAAACAACAGGTCTTCTGTGTTGTTGGGGTAGTTTCAACTGGTAGGAAGAGGAAGTTGATGCTTGCATCAGGAACTATCGGAAGGAGAAAGATGAGTTGAGGGTTTAAAATTTCCCGAAATTAGCTTGAGACTTTTAGACTGTGAAAACGTTTCCTAGCATGTTAGATTGTTGTAATTTTTCTTGTTTTTGCACAAGTGACTTTCTCTTTTTTCCAGTATATAGAAGTGGGCAGAGTTTTAATAAGTGTGTACTATGCATTTTTCTAATAAAACAGTAATACAAGGTAGGCAATATGCTGTTGACTTTTTGTTGTGTAGCACTGAGTCAGTTAAAAAAAAAATGAAGAAGCTATTTTTTTCTTCCTCCTTCTCTTGAGCTGTAACAAGGACCAGTAAAACCACATTTTATTTTTACCACCATCATTCCTCTTATCGTCCCCTTCCGTTTTCTCTCATACACATAACCATTAGCACAACTCACCCACTGGTGCTGTTGCACGGGAATGCAAGTACAGTAACATAATATCAAATTTTTGTTTCAGATCCCCAGAGTGTCAGTAAAACATGCATTTTGCTCTACTGAGTATGAAACTCTTGCAATGTTCTCTTCTGATGCCATTATGTTGGGTAGAAACATCACACTCTTATCAAGGTGTTGATTTCTAAATTTTCCTGACATCAGAGATACATCTGAAGAAATCATGCATGAAATCCCAAATACTCATTACATTGCCATGGAGTAATTTCTCCAAATGAGTTAGTTTCGTGCATACCATAATGGTAATGAACCTCACTCCAAAGCCTCAGGGTATGTAGCGTATGATCTCAGTCTCTCAGATTTACTGCTCATACTCCCCACCTTTGTAACATTTCTTATGTTGGCCCTGCAAGGAACCAAGTGGCCATTATACAGAAGACCTAAACTAAAGACCCACCTGTTCTTGGAACATTTCGGACCTGTCACGTAGTCTCATGCCCCAAGCTCCCCATATGTTTCTCTAACACCATGTAAAATAATCTCTCCCACTTCCTGTTCAATATGTTAAGATTCACATGTTTTTCTCTTGTTAACATTCTTTAACCTGTTATCAACTGCGTTCCATGTAAAGTTCTATATATTCTTGTTCCCTGTACACCGCTGTGACTGGTAGATACTGTGGTATAGAAATGTTGTTAAATAAATAAATGAGACAGTTTTGAGAAATATATTTGACTAGTGAAGATTAAAGTACTTGTAATCCTGTCAAAAGAGTCTGAATGATTATGAGCTGTCTTCAGTGGAAAGCTACACCATCTATCCAAATTTTTGGGTAATCTGAATATTCAGTTATAGTTTCCGCATCGTCCTGTTATACCAGCCCAGACAAACAGGCTATGTCTCCCTATCAGCAGATGATGGAGACAGACGTTAGAAGCTTCCAGTGACAACATTACTTGTACTAGCATTGATGCAGCTAGGGTCATCCTTCAGTATTTCTCTGTCTCCAGCAGATGGTGGTTGCTGGACTCATGCAGCTTGGATTTGGATCTGTTGGTGGCTCCTAGGCAGCTGTCCTGCAGGCACTTCCTAGTGGAACCCAAGAGCAGATGTTTCCAGGGCGTATCTATGGATATTCTGCTGGAGTTTCCTACTTTGAGGGAGGGAGGCCACGTGCCCTATCAGTGTTCATGACCGATCGAACACCTTGACGTCTGCAGGCTGAAAGTCCATTGTTTTTTATTTTCTTTCCATTTTCATTTCCTTCTCCTTTCTTTCCCCTCTCCCACCTTGGGTTAGCTCTTACAAAATTTAAAAAAAAAAAGTGGTTAGTTCTGTAGGAACTTCAGCTATGAATCAGCTTAGAGCCCAACACTGGTGTTTACTCAGCTCCTCAGGGGTAAGTGTTGTTGCAGCCGCTGGTCTCAAGCTGAGCTGGTGTTCTCTCAGTTGTGCTTTCAGGCACTGCAGCCACAGGCCTTAGTGCGAGGACCTCAGGCCTGCTACTTTGGGGCTGAGGGATCCTCCATTACGGCAGGTATCACAGTACTTCAATCCCACAATTCAGGGTGCCCCGTGGAAGGAATAGGCAATTCTTGCTGTACCACATTATTTTCTTCATGACAGTTTTATGTGCATTTCTTGGCTCAGCTATGCATTGGGGAGGGAATCATGCCAGGCCACAAGAGGTGCCTTGCTTGTGACAGGCGTCAGGTCGACTCTATGGAGACAGTTTGTGTGCAGTGTGCCACAAATCCTGGAGGGCTATCAGGGGAAAGCTCTGTGGTGTCATCCATTGCAGCTTCATCTCTGTACACTTCTCTACAACGCACAGGGGCTGTGCAAAGGTGGGAGCAGCTGCCATTTTATCTGATAATTGTACGGCCCTGTTTCGTACAAAAATGAACCACAACCTAATTATTATTACTATGTACCTGAAATGATCAGATCCAAAAGGTCAGTACAGGTGCAATCAGAGTCTCTGTTTATTAGATAACTGATGACCAAATACAGGTAGCAAAGTGGGGAAGAGAGTTCTATCGGGCACTAGGCACCTCAAGAATGCAACTCTCCCCCATTAGAATATAGAAAGCATATTACAATTTATACTTTTTTCTCTTCCGCATTTTTACATACAGTCCAGTCCCCAGAGCTATTCCTTTGTGTTCTCTCCCCCTCCCCTACCTTATTTCCTATTATTACCCTTTACTCCCCTTAGTTCCTGTTGCAAAATCCCCCTGGCCCCCCTCTTCCCATACTCACCATGATCCAGCTAATCTGCTTTCTTCAGAGCCGGGCCCAGCATATATGTTGGTAGCTTTGTGGTTTCCTGTGTATGCATTTCTTGACACATAGACCTTACAGGCCTATATCTGATATCCCCTTGCAGGTCCTAGTCTAGACTCTCCAGCCCAAACTGGCACCTCACAAGGCTCATGATATCTCCTTATATGGTTCTTTCCGGTGCTGGATCTCTTTTTGCTAAGGCCTGTATTCTTGGCTCACATGTTATAGCAGAATGACTGTGCTTTAACTATTTTGTGAGATTCAGGGCAGCCAGTAAGTGATTATGAATCAGGAACATTATTAATCCTTAGCACTTAAAAATTAAAAGCAAATCTATCATACTAAATCCCAAATGTATCATACTTAACCTCTACCCCTAAAAGCACTTAACCCCTACAACTCCCCCATTTTTTTTTATTTTTTTTTATTCGGCTGGGGAATGGGAGAAATCCAAGTCTGAATAGTCTGACATGGGGACGGCTGCATAAGAAACATTGACAAGAGTAGGGCTAGTCTGAACAGGCAAAAAAGAGGTAGATACTTTGGTGAGTTGTTTCTTACAGCAGGATATAAAAACAGAAACAAAACAACAGAAGAGTAAAGCAATGATCAAAATAATGCCAACAGAAATCAATAAACCTTTCAAGCCAGAGCCAAGGGAGTGGAACCAGGAGGAGAGAGATGAAAACCAATCTCCAATCTGGAAACCACCCTTAAAATCATCAATATGTAGTTCTGACAAGTGACGTATTTTATCCATAGCATTAAGCACAAACACTGAATGATTCGCTATGACTATACAACAGATAGTGGCATTAATAAAAGAACAATAGGCCTCATTCAGTAGCAAGGAGCAAATCTAGGGCTTGTCTATTTTGCAGAGTCATTTGTGTATTCTGCTCTAGGGACTCTGACAACTTAGTTATAGAATCAATAACAGCTTTCATTTGAACATACAGTAAGCATTGTAGACGGCAGATAGCCATACCAAGTCCAGCAGTTATGGCAGGGGTCTAGAAAGATATCAAGGAAGTCCAGCATCTAACCTACGTGTAATAGCAATGGAGCAAAAAGTTCAACAGACTGTCCCGATTTCAGTTCAAGGCAGGGGGTGATTGAGAACCTCTTTGGAGATGTGGGTTGTACTGTGAACTCGCAGAAGTAAAACTAATTGTCCATCAGGATGAAGGAAACAGATGGTGTCCCAAGGAGCAGGTTTGGCAGCAATTATCTTGGTCAGCAACAGTTCATACAGGAAGGAAGTAGATCAAGCAGAGGTGACAGTTGAAGAAACCTTCAAGAGTCCAAGTGTCAGTATCATTCAAGTGGGCAACAAAGGGGGAAGTAACGGTGACAATGGTGAGCTGGATCACATATTCAAAAGTAGCCCTAAAGAGGTAAGCTTAAAGCATGGCTTAGAAAAGAGCAGAAATACAGCCTGATACACTAGCTTCCAGGCATAAAAAGGATTAAGTACAACAGCAGTGAAACTTTGATACATGACAGCATTTAAAACACAATGCAGCAAACACTTGCCATTTTTCAGAGAGAGCAGAAGGAGAGAACACACCATACTGTTTATACCATTATACCATTCTATATAAATTTCAATCAAGCTTGAACCAGTTCAAAAGGTCACACAAAAGTCAGCATTATGTAGTTGCAGTAGGGGTCGCTGTTGTCCACAGGTGTGCTGCATTAGATCTGAAATAACTTCTTATCAGAATGTCTGTCACTCGCTCCACCAATTCAGTTGCCTGAAATTCTACAGGTACAAACAAAAGAGAGAATGCTGTTTCCCCTCCCCCTTTCCTCTTACAGTTCGGGGAAGCGAAACTGATACTCTTTTCATGAAAAGACTGGTGGACATCTAGAATGCAAACACTTCCCTTTTTTTAAGTTATTTCAATCACTGAGAGTTACAGCTAACCTCGACCTTGCCACAATATATAAAATCCCTGTTTAACTTTTAATTTTGCTTAATACAATCAGAACAAAATCCAAACATGGTTAACATTTTATTCATTCAGGATTTAAATCATTCTCAAGTTGCAATCTGCTCAGAATACCACATAATCCTGCAGGGATCTTAATCTCTACTTTGAAGGTCAAATGGAAAAAGGAAACAGTTTTTCTTCTGTTGCACCAGTAGCAAAGAATTCTAAGCAGTTCAATTTCAGAGATCATAAAATCTAATTAAGAAAGCGTTGATTGCGTGAGTGTTATACAGAACTTCCAGAAGGGAAACGGCTGCACTGGTAATTTTTGCTTCAAAAGCAAAGTAACTTTTGAATCACACTCTGCAGATATCATAGCTGTTATTGTTCCTCTATTACTAATTTTGTTTCCAGAATATACCACAAAACAATAATCATATATCAAAGCATGGAAGATCTTCCCATTCATTCACAACAATTATAACTATCACACATAGAACAGAATCAGGTCCCTAAGTTTTTCTAAAAACAGGTTTTTTTTGTTTTTTTTTTTTCAGTGTCATTTCCGTACCTAGAAAGCTAGCAAGCTAATTACAGAGGAAAAAATACTTCACCGAGTTCTGAACTTCAACTCCTGTCACACTGAATAAATCCTTTATTTAAACAAACAAGAAAGACTGCTCAATCGAGAGTTTCCTCTAGGTAATGCGTCCATCACCAGAAGAAAATCCCCCAGCAGTCCCCCTCCCTCTTTCTAGCTAAAAACAGGCAACCATCTTATCCTGCTGCAGGCAATTAGCTATCTTTCATCAGACGACATATAGGAGCAATTATTCAATAAACACAACCAAGCACTGGCCAGGTACTGGCAATGTTCAAAGAATAAACCTCAAAGTTCAGAACTCCATAATTACAATTGATGTGTATCTTGTTTACATTGTTATGTAACTAGACTGATTCTTTCAATTGATCTAATTGTCACCCTCTCTAATTATTCTTACACTTTATGCATATAACAACAACAAAAATTAAACAACACATACCAAGCTTGGTTAAAAATATACTCACGACGCCATCATTACAGGCCGCCGTCATCCTAGGGAATCAATCACTCACTTCTTCTCCGGTCTTCACTCAGCACCGGGAACACACCTCCCTCAACCTTTTGAGGGGAATCCAAATCTTTACGTACCTCCCTCTTTTTCTTGAGGGGAATCCAAATCTTTAAATTTATATCTTGGCCATAAAGACCCACCCGTAGGCCAATCCCGGGCGTTTGGCACCAATTTTGTACGGCCCTGTTTCGTACAAAAATGAACCACAACCTAATTATTATTACTATGTACCTGAAATGATCAGATCCAAAAGGTCAGTACAGGTGCAATCAGAGTCTCTGTTTATTAGATAACTGATGACCAAATACAGGTAGCAAAGTGGGGAAGAGAGTTCTATCGGGCACTAGGCACCTCAAGAATGCAACTCTCCCCCATTAGAATATAGAAAGCATATTACAATTTATACTTTTTTCTCTTCCGCATTTTTACATACAGTCCAGTCCCCAGAGCTATTCCTTTGTGTTCTCTCCCCCTCCCCTACCTTATTTCCTATTATTACCCTTTACTCCCCTTAGTTCCTGTTGCAAAATCCCCCTGGCCCCCCTCTTCCCATACTCACCATGATCCAGCTAATCTGCTTTCTTCAGAGCCGGGCCCAGCATATATGGTGGTAGCTTTGTGGTTTCCTGTGTATGCATTTCTTGACACATAGACCTTACAGGCCTATATCTGATATCCCCTTGCAGGTCCTAGTCTAGACTCTCCAGCCCAAACTGGCACCTCACAAGGCTCATGATATCTCCTTATATGGTTCTTTCCGGTGCTGGATCTCTTTTTGCTAAGGCCTGTATTCTTGGCTCACATGTTATAGCAGAATGACTGTGCTTTAACTATTTTGTGAGATTCAGGGCAGCCAGTAAGTGATTATGAATCAGGAACATTATTAATCCTTAGCACTTAAAAATTAAAAGCAAATCTATCATACTAAATCCCAAATGTATCATACTTAACCTCTACCCCTAAAAGCACTTAACCCCTACATAATACAGTCCCCTACATGTCATCTTCTGCCCAAGCTTCCATTGTGGGAGCTGCTTTAAGGACAGCCTCCTTCTATACTGATCCTCTTTTACCTGAAAAATTTTTATTTTTCCAACAAGAATGGTCTTTTTGGGCAAGGGAGTCCTAATCCTGCTTTTGACCCCCCTCCCCCTCAGTGTAGCAGGTGGTAAAGCCCTTGACTGAGGGGAATGCCACAGTGGGTGGGATTCTTCTGCAGAAGTAACATAGTAAATGACGGCAGATAAAGACCAGCATTGTCCATCCAGTCTGCCCAGCAAGATATGGCAAGAGTAGGTTCACCTGTCGCTCTGTGCAGGCCACCCCTCCCCAAGTGTTCTTGACAATAGATGTCAGGGGCCTTGGAGGCCCCAGCAGTATGCATTTACCCTCCATTGAGGCTGGGGATGCCGATACCAGTCCCTGCCCAATGATCAGCAGAAGTTCCAGGAGTGAGTCCAGTCTTGAGGAGGGTTAGCTTATCCCCTCTGGAAGAGGAGTATGAGGATTATCTATTCATCTGCCTGTTCAAGCACAAGGAGCTGGCAGCCCTTATCACTTATGTCACTACTTTCCCTTCAGTTAGCCAAGCTGCCCACCAAGGACAAGAAGCTGGAAAGGGACCTCATTTTAGAAGGGCCATAAGCCCTCTTTGGCCTTTCCCTTTCCACAGGCCTTCAGGCATATGATGCTTTTGCAGAATTGAATACTCCTGACACCTCCTTGAGGGGGATAAAACTCATAAACAAACTCTACACCCTTAGTCAGGTGGACATGGACAAATGGTTGCGTAATCCAAGGATAGATGTGCTAGTGACAGCAGACATTAAGCGCACTACTATACCAATGGAAGGCAGTTCGGGCCTTAGGGACCAGCAGGATCACACAATGAAGGATCGCTTGAAGATGGCCTTCTCGGCCTCCTTTCTTATTCTGTAGGCAGCAATTTGTGGGGTCTGAGGTTCCGCACGCTTCTCCATTGGGTGCAGTTACTGCACCAGAGGACTCCACTTCTGCCCAACTGGAATCAAGTATGGTCTTCCTGGTGGATACCATGTATGATCTTGTCCAGCTAATGTCCCAAGGACATTGTAACAGTGGTATGGCGGTTTCTATGGCTCCATCACTGAGCCATGGGTGTGGCATCCAAGACTACATTGTGCAAGCTTGCCTTTAAAGAAGCTCCTCTTTGGGGAGGGCCTCAGGAAGGATGGGAGAGTCCAAGTCTTGGCATCTTCTAGAAGATAAGCCCTGTGATAAGGAAGCTTATCAGAGCCCAGAGAATACTGACAAAGGAAGGGAATTTACCCTAATCAAGGGACCTGTTTTGTCAGGTCAGAGGAATAAAACTGCATGTTTTCCTAAAAGACAGGTTATTCCAGGCTGCAATGGCCTGCAGAAAGCCTCTAGGGGAGGTGAGGAGTATAAGCCCAGATTGAGAAACCCTTACATCACTCCTAATTACTCAGCTGCCAGGAGAGAGTTTGACCACCAACACCTGGAGGAGTGAAAGGGAGGGGTTGGAAACTGGGAACTTTAAAACTAGAACAGAATATTCAGAGAAACAGAGGAAGGAGGAAAGAAAGGAGAAGAAGAGCGAGAAGGAAAGAGGAGCTCAGAGAGATTTGTGTTCTTGGAGAGATTCCTGTGAGAAACCAGCTCCAAGAGATTGGAGAGATCCAGGGGTTTGGAGAGCTTCAGCTAGGAACCCTAAAGCAGCCAGTAAGAGGACAGAAGCAGCTGAAGGGAGAAGGAACACAAATACCTTTTGGAATAGGTATGGAGCAGATGCCCTGAGGTCCAGGAATACAGACTGGAGGACAGGACATAAAAGCTCAAGTGCATATTGGCCAGAGTATCTAAGAGGACAGCCTAATGCCAGCTTTAACTCAGGTATGAACTTTGGACGTTTGTCTAACCTAGAGCAATGCAAAGTGCTTAGAAACAGTTCCTGTCCTAATGGAAGTCAGTTAGTAAAGCCCTCTGAGCCAGACCCTGATATAGAACCTTTGCAAATAGAAGAACAAGATATAATTACAGAGGAAGACGATACTTTCATGGACTGTTCTTTATGCAAAGTTGCTAGCACAGAAAAATCCTGAATGTGGGTTTAAACATAAAAAGGAAACGTTCTAGTAACTGGCACACCAGAAAGTTTGTGTGGAAAGAAAGAAGGTTTTGGGCGAAGTAAAATACTTTTGCTGAGAACGTGAAAAGCTGTTGATTGAAGCTTGTTACCCAGCTGTCATCAAAGCAGAGCACAGCTCAGGCTGTGCACACGTTGGATATAAAAAGTTCTTTGAATGAGAAAAAGAAAAGCTGTTTTTGTAAGAAGCTTTTATTCCTGATTTGCTCTACACCAGCACTGCTGGGCAGGTTTGTCAGCAGTGACTGGAAGAAGGACTTTCTGTTGTTTAATGGACTTTACAAGCTACTTGCATAAGCTTTCAGTTGTATTGTTATTTTGAATATAAATCCTGGAGAAGACATCCTAAGGTGTTACCAAGTGAATCTGTGTGCATTTTGATTTACCTCATAAATAAATTTCTGTCATTGCCTTAACACTTGAGCCAACTACCATAGTCTTCATTTACTTCAAAGGCAAGCACTGCATGACTGGACTACCAATACCATAATCCTTTGCAAGATAGTCAGTCTGGAACATTGCCAAAGTGGTGAATCCTATATAACAAGCACGCCCCTCCATACATATGTAAGGGGCTATGGGCGTGACAGCCCAAGGTTCCCTTGCCATAGTCCTCATCTGGCTTTTCCTGCCCTTGCTTTCACAATTCTGTGTTGCCGACTGGGAAAACAGTCGGCCCCCTTTTCCCAGTCTTGGAGCAAACCTCAGCCCTTTCATGGTGCTCGCAGCCCCCACAACTCCTCCTTGAGAGCCACCGTCTCCCATCCTGCTCATTAGGCAACCGGCTTCACCTTTTTCACCAGTAGTGAGCCTGAGTCACATCCGATCACTGGATTCTTGACACATTGAGTACAGAGAGCCCGTTTCAGATGCCTTTAATAGTCTCTCTATGCGGATCCATGGCTAAAATGGCAATCATAAAATCTACTTTGGAGAAGCTTCTACACATCCAGGCTATTGTGCCCGTACCTTCCTTCTAGAGGAGCAGAGGAGGATATTCCATCTACTGTCCTGCAAGCATCTATAATACCCCTCTTGGGTTTCTGCAATGCTGTCTACCAAGGCCTTCCGCAATCCACACTCCTCCGATTGTAAATAGCTCTCCACTCAACTGCAAGAACCCTACAAGCAGTGACAGCACATGAGCATATCACTCTTGTACTCAAACAGCTCCACTGGCTCCCATTACAGAGCCGAATAGAATTCAAAACACTCATCCTAACCCACAAAGCAATTCACACTGAACCCCCCCCCCCACCCCCCCACACACACACACCTACACATGCTTCTTTAGATCACCAAACAACTCGGATCTAGACAGACCCCCACTATGAATACCTTGGTCATCCCCCACGTTAGAACCAAATCTAATCAGCAAGCATGCAAATGAGCCTGCCAACTATATGCATCCTCTATATGGAACACTCTCCCAGACCAGCTGAGGAACATCACAGATCTCAAAACCTTCAGAAAAATCTAAAAACACACCTATTCACTGAGCACTTCACCCCCATCACATAAGCCAATTAACTAGACCTGCACCTGCACATAGCCTAAATCTGTAGAGTGTACATAGTTTAATACTGTATATTGTTACAAACTCTTAACGGAGCAACTGCATGTTGTATGTAGTTGGCGATGCTGTTGCAATGTATATTTTTCTATTGTTTGATTTAAACCGCCTTGACCCAGTGAAAGGCAGTATATAAATGCAGCTAAATAAATACTTTGATGTGCCCAAAAATTATGGGTTCTTCTGGACGATTCTGGACCTAAAGGGAAAGTTAATGCTTTCTGAGTGTGTCTCTATTCCAGATGGTGACTCTTGGATTGGTCATCCAGGCGGTCTGACACTGTTTCTCACTTCACTAGACCTGGCAGAAGCATACTTTCACATTCTCTTTCAGGAGGATCATCCGTGCTTACTGCAAATCATCTTTCTAGGCACTCACTTTCAGTTCTGTGCCCACCCATTTGGTCTCATAATGGCTACCGGAACCTTCTCCAAGGTCATGATGGTTGCAAAGAGTTCTTTCTGGCGAGAGGACATTTGTGTGCATCCGTATCTCAACATCTGGCTCATTTGGACCAAATCATGCTCCAAAGCGGCTACAGTGATGGCCCATGTGGTTCAATTCCTAGCAACCCTCAGCTAGTAGTCAACCACAACAAGAAATATCTCAAGCCCTCTCAGACTTTTCAACACCTGTGCAGGCAAAATCTTTTGACTACTGAGAAAAAAGATCAAGTTGCTTTCCAAGCTGGCAGACTTCCCTTGGCAGTCTTCACCCAGGATCTGGGATTGTCTTCAGTTGCTGGGCTCAGTCTCACATGAGGCAACTTAAGAGGATGCTGCTGTCTTAGCGGGCCCCTTGCATGCAAGACTTTGACATCAGACTTCACCTTCACCCATTGGTGGTGTGCAGTCTAATCTGGTGGTCCTGACCCACCAATTTGCTGAAGGGCATGCCCTTGTAGACTCCTAAGTGGCTACTCATGACATCCAATGCCATCTTGGTCTGAGAGGGCTCATTTGCTTGAGGTGGATGGTTCATGGTCAATTGGCTCGACACAAGTCATCTTGGCCCAGTCAATCATCTTTGAAGCACAGTCTGTTCATTTAGCCCTTTGCAGTTTTGCCACCTGGTTCAGGGGCAAGCTGTCTGAGTCTTTTCAGACAATGCCACAGCGGGGCACCAAGAGTGTGGTGTGGCCCTCGAAATGAGTCTGCTGTTCCCCTGAGTGGAGCACACCTGCTTGCACTCTTGGCACAGCACATTGCAGGCATTGAGATTGTCAAGGCAGATTATCTCAATCTGCACATCCTCAATCGGAGGAAGTGGAAGCTAGTTCTATCAGCATTCCAGTGAATTCTGGAGTGCTGGGGATATCCCTGGTTGGACCTGATGGTGACCCAAGCTAATGCCAAGGTGGAGAGGTTTTTCAGTCATCGGAAAGAGATTGGCACTGTGGGCATCGACACCCTGGTGTTTTTGAGGCCCACTGGCCATCCATTCCATGGCCGCTCCCCCCGACATATCCCGCTTCCTTCAAGGGATGTGACATTTGCATCCCATTGTGCTGCTTGTTCTGCTTTGGGCTTTGGACCTTGGGCCTGGTCCTCCGGTATTGAAGTCGACACCCTTTAAGCCACTGAAACGAGCCATGCTTAAGGATCTCTCCCTCAAGACCGTCTTTTTGGTCTCTGTCTGTTTGGGGCATTGTATTTCTGAGATTGCAGGCTCTCTTGGGATCCTTACTTAACCTTCTCAGTGGAAGCTGTCTCTCTCCATCTGATCCCTTTCTTTTTGCCCAAGGTGGTATTCACCTTTCACATTAACCAGGCGGTCTCTCTTCTTTCCTTTTCCTCCGAGCAGTGCAGTGGGAAGGATTTAGGCGTCATCGTGGATAATATGTTGAAACCCTTCACCCAGTGTGCAGTAGCAGCTAAGAAAACAAATAGAATACTAGGAATCATAAGGAAAGGAATGGAGAATAAAACCAAGGATATCATAATGCCTCTATATCGTTCAATGGTGTGACTGCATCTTGAATATTGTGTGCAGTTCTGGTTACCATATCATAAAAAAGATTCAGCAGAATTGGAAAAGGTACAGAGAAGAGCCACGAAAATAGTAAAGGGGATGGAAGGATACCCTATGAGGAAAGGCTTAAAAGGTTAGGGCTCTTCAGCTTGGAAAAGAGGATGGCTCTATATGATAGAGGTTTATAAATTAATGAATGGGTAAACATAGATCAGTTGTTTTACTTCATCAAAAAGTAGAAAGACTAAGGGACATGCAATGAAGCTACAATGTAACCTATTTAAGACTAATAAGAGAAAATATTTTTTCACTCAATGCATAACCAAACTCTGGAATTCGTTACCGGAGGATGTAGTAAAAGCTATTAGTGTAGCTGGAGGAAAGAGGAAGCATTATTAAAGAGGACCCGGGACATCCACTGCTTACCCCGGGACAAGCATTGTGAAACCTATGTACCTTTTTTGGGAACCTGCCAAGTTCTTTTGACCTGGATTGGCCACTGTTGGAAACAGGATACTGGACTTGATGGACATTAGTCTGACCCAGTATGGCATTTCTTATGACAGGAACATGCACTTAATGGATGTACAGAGGGTTTCTCCTCCAATATCTGAAAATCATGAGCCCTTTTCGCAAATCTGACCGACATTTCTATATGCTAGGAACATAAGATATGTCCATCAAGCCCAGTATCCTGTTTCCAGCAGTGGCCAGTCTAGGCCACAAGTACTTGTCAGGTTACCAAAAAGTAATGGACTGTGTAAGAGTGACGCGACATCTAAGGCTACCTACAGGCATTTGATAAAGGAGGCAGTGGCCTCTGCTTACCTTTTAAGAAATAGGGCTGTTCTGGAGGGATTGCGAGCTCACTCCACCTGGATTCAGGCTTCGTCCTGGGTGGAGAAGAGTTCTGTCTTCCCAACTGACATTTGTCAGACAGCGACATAGACTTTCCTCTCTACTTTTATCAAGCAATACCAGTTTGATGTCCACAACAAGGCAGACATAGCGTTCCATGCCTAGGTCTTAAAGACAGTTTTATCGTCTTCCCACCCAGTGGAGTCTTAGCTTTGGCACTTCCCACTGGTTTGGACTGGTCTAGCAGGACAATCTGGAAAGTAAAAGTTTTACTTATCTAATAATTTCCTTTCCTGGAGTCCTGTTAAACAATTCCCAAACCTACCCGAGTATGCTCTTGCTGTCTATGTGACTTTGGTCTTTGCAGAATTATGATTGTGTTCACAGAAATCCTGTGTATATTTGGACTGTTTGGCCCTTGCTTCTAGGCCCCTTTTCCTTATGAGCCTTCCCCAAGGAGGTTGTGTTGGGTTCTGGATTTTCATTAGTTGCCTGGTTTTGTTTTGCCATGTACTTGGTTACTGAAGGGTGCCCCTAGCTGCACAAACACTAGTATGATATCACTGGAAGCTTCTAATTTCTCTATTTCCATCATATGCTGGCAGGGGGGCATAACCCACAGATCATGATTGGTATAGCAGGACTCCAGGCAGGGTTGGCACATGCGATGACCCCATGACCTCTTCACCATTCTTCAAATGTCAGCTTTCTGCCATGACGTGCTTTGAAGCAGGACTGTGGAGTCGGAAGCAATTATTGGGTTATTGGAGTCTTGAGTCGGAAAAAATATATCGACGCCAACTACATATAGATACTATGTTTCTTTAATAAATTTTGTAGAGATAAACTTTTCTAGCTTTTACAATATAATTTTTATGTCATTTAATGTAATCTTTCATGTTCCATCATTTAAATTTTATATTCAAACAATGCTTTAATCTCGAAAAGAAAGGGTTATGTACCTAATTGAGGTTTTTTTTTTAAATGGGCATTTTTTTGACCTTCCTGTAAGAATTCTTAGCCTCTTTTAATTTTGTTAAGTTTTGTTTTATGTTTAATGTTACTCAATCATGTTTGTAACAATGTTACTCAATCATGTCGGTAACTTCTTTAATAAATAATATAAAAAAGCGACAATGGCATAGCTATAGCCTTTAAACCCAAACTGTAACAGGTTAGGGTGCAACAAAGTAGCCTGATGATTCACGTTGGCAGTGGTAAAATGCCTTGTATGTTGTGTGCTTTCACTCAGTATAGAAAATCTATAATTTGTCTAATTATACAGAGGAGTTGGAGGTACAATAAATTGAAGAGTGAAAGGTTTTGTGTACAGACTTGACCTGCTTTGAAACACACTTTGCAAGTGAATGCTGGCCTGCTACTTACATAGAACTAAAGCTCACAGAAAATCCTCTCAATTGTTCATTTCCTTTGATCCTAGTCACTTGGGCTGACCGGTGACGAAATGTACTCTATCTAGATGGATAGCAGATTGCATTTATTTTGCTTATGCATAAGCAGGACTCTCATTAGAGGGTCATGTAACTGCTTTATAATGTGCGGACTGTGGCAACATCTGTAGCTAATCTCCGTTCATTGAGGACATTTGCCGGTCAGCTACCTGGTCCTCCATTCACACTTTTGCTGCACATTATTTTCTGGACAGAGACACCGTCAGGACACTGTCTTTGGCCAAGCTGTACTTCAGCACCTCTTTGGGACTTAAACGCAATTCCTACCCTCTGTCCCAGACTTCTACAAGATACCAGACTATTATTGGAGGGGGGGGGGGGTTCACCTCCTGGAATCAAGTCCAATGCTCCATAATGTTTCTAGACTCTTTGGCTACATTTATTTTGCCTCAGGGATCACACTATTCTCCTCCCCATACCAGTCTGATACCTGGGAGCTAGTGAGTCCCATATGTGAAAACTGCTTTCCTGCTTGTTCCTGGAGATAGCGTAATTACTCATCTGTAACAGGTGATCTGCGGAAACAGCAGGAATCAGTCTTCACAACCTGCCCTCCTCCCCTAGGAATTGCAGGATTCTTTTCTTTTCTTCTCAGCTACAAACTCAACTGAGGAGAGGAGTTGGGAAGGCAGGCATGCAGGCGCAGTGGAGTGCTCTCAAAGACTTTGCTATTGGACGCTGGGAAACGTTCCTGTGCGGGCTCCATCAGTGACGTTCATCCATATGTGAAGGCTGATTCCTGCTGTTTTATTTATTTATACATCTTTTCTATACCGCCACTTCCAGCGATCAGTGGCGGTTTACAAGTTCCTAAAGATCACCTGTTACAGGTGAGTAATTATGCTATTTTACCATCATCCTTCCTCTTTACCCTTCCTTTTCTCCTTCATTTTCAGTTAGAAAATGTTTCTCAGGCTTGTCCTGGTGTACCTCTTAGTTGGTCTGTTTTTCAGGATATCCACAATTAGATAGATTTGTATGGACTGCCACAGGCTCATCATTCCATTTTTATAAGCTGACCATATATTAGACAGTGGGATATACATAGGGATGTCTCTTCATTTTCTTGTCATTGAATTTGCTGTTAAACATATTTAGTTTTTGTTATTTATTTATTTATTTAACAGCTTTTTCTATACCGCCCTTTCATTTAATCAAGGCGGTTTACAAACTTTAACTTTTAACTTTTGCATAGAACTTGCAAATTAAACAGTAACATCATAACTTGAAGTTTAGACAGTATCTAGTAACTTTTGCATAGAAATTGCAGATTAAACAGTAACAACATAACTTAAACAGTAACTTAAAATTTAAACAGTGTCTTGTAACATCAACTAAACTTAATAAACATCTTGACTTGTAATGAAAGAGATGACTGGTATAGTTTGAGTGAATCTGGTCGTTGAGTATTAATATTCATAGTTAAACTTTACGTAGTTTCTTAGTGGGCGAGATGTTTAATCCATATGTACTTGCTTTGAAATAGCAGCTTACTTCTAATTATATTTTATATCTCTATTAGAAAACTAGTGGGCGAACCTCTGTGTTGATTGCCTGATATTTCATCTTTGAGAGATTTATGGTTGCCTTTACTTGTCTCCTCTGCTCTGTTAGGTTTCTCATTTCCATCATTTGTTTCTGCATGTGCTTCAGAAGGCAGGTCTTCCATCGTCAGACTGACGTCTGTCAATGGCTGTGATCTTTTCTGCATCAAATCTAACCCAAGTGGCCATAAGCTGTTTGTGGTGATCAGAAAATCCCCATTACTTCTAGCCTGTCGCTTGCTTTGTGCAGATTTTTTAAGCTTTGAGACTTGGTTGCCCAGAACCACGGTTGATATCAATAGAACCGTACAAATAAGAACAAGTACTGCTATGATAATCACGCAGGTCGCTGTGCTGCTTTTGCTACTCTGTTCTTTTCTGGGATTGTTTCCTGCACATGCAGTACTTGAAATAATTGAGATTTGAACTTTGGGAGTTATATTTACTGCTGAGGATGATACTAAAAGTTTGGGCCCAGTTGATGGCTGAAAGATAGTTGTGTTTTTTGTTTCCAAAGTTGTCAAAGAATTATTTCCTGAGTAGTCTTTGTATTGTGGGGTTCCTGGTGCATATACTGAGGAAATGCTGAAATTTTTGTAGGCTTCAGTAATATTCCAATTTTCACTGGTTGCATCTATCCTACTGGTGTTCCACTTGCTGAAATTTGAAGTCGAGGAATAAGTGTAGTTTGCTAGCACTTGAATGAACATCAAAAGCATGATCCCAGTTAGAAAAGTGAGACACTCATAAGGTGTCTTTATCAATTTCATCTTCACGCTTTATTACCTATGGGAGTATAAATACATGTTTAATTAACCTTAAGGCTATAAGAGTATGGAAATTATATTAGAAATTTTTAGAAGTAGCTATGAAAGTATAGTGTCAAATATCCATTTATAAATACTTTCAGTGCATCTAAAATTAATTTAGACCAGGGGCTTCCCAAATTTATTCTAAGGACTTCATAGCCAGTTAAGTTTCCAGGATGTCTGTAATGAATATGCAATGACATTTGCAGTTTATACACATTTATTTCCTGCTGTATTCATTGTGGATATCCTGAAAACCAGACCGATTGTGGGACATGTTTTAGAAACACTGATTTATATTTCAGCATTTGGTGTTTGGTGTCCCATTTATCTCCAGGAACAAGCAGGAATGAGTCTTCACATATGGGGTTCGTCGGCGCCGACGGAGCCCGCACGGGAATGCTCCCCAGCATCCAATCAGAAGGCTTTTGGGAGCATCCCTCGTGCCTGCGCGGTAGCTTCCCGCCCTTCCCACTGCCTCTCCCCAGTTTTCGTTTTTCCGCGGAGCCGGCAGGACGTACCTCCTGTCACCGCAGAAACTTTTCTTCTTTTTCTTGTTTCCTGTAGTCGCGGGTTTTTTCCCGCTGACTCTGGCACCGCTGGTACCTCCCTTTTTCCTTATTTTTTTTTGTTTTCCTTCGAGGAGCATCCTCCTCGTGTTATTCTGAGGCCTACCGGGCTTTCCAGCATGGAGCCTTCTTCCCCTAAGAAGTTCCCCCACTGTGGAGACGTCGTCTTCTTCGACTCCAACGCCTGGTGTCTCTCCTGTTTGGGCCCTGACCCCTTCTCCCCCGGTTCCCTGGGCTTCAGCGTCGGGAGAAGACCCTCCCTGTTTCGAGTGTCCCTCGATGACGTCTTTCCCTCTGAGGTGCGGTCGCCGGCTTTCTCTCCTCGCCAGGATCAGGTAACCCAACAACAGTCTGTTAAGACTAACCGAGCCTTGAGGGGTGAGTCTCATGTGCTGCATGACGACGGCTCCGGCCTTCCCCTCCAGTCCCTTACACCCCGGAGGGAGTCTTCGGGCTCCAGAGCCTCCACGGGGTTTCGGGTTGTTCCTGAGGTTTGCTCCTCACAGAACATTCCCGAGCCATGCCCGAGAGTGGCACCCGCTTTGAGCGGTGCAGATCCCTCGGCATCGGCGCCGGCGTCGAGTGTTCCACTCTTCGCCAGGGACTGTCAGCTGGTGTCCTCGGTGCCTTCGGGGCCGATCAACTCGACCCAGTCTGGCTCTACGGCATCCCGGCCCTGCGCGGGGGCAGTACCCGCTTTCGGCGGTGCCGATTCCCCGGCATCGGCGTCGGTGTCGATTCCCCGGCATCGGCGTCGGTGTCGAGTGTTCCACTCTTCACCGGGGATCGTCGGACCAACCTGACCCGGTATGGCGTGCCCACACCCCTGCCATGCGCGGAGGTGGTGACCGCATCGAGCGGGACCAAGTCCTCGGCATCGGCGTCGGAGTCGGTGGCTCCACTCCCCGCCGGGGATCGGCACCGGGTGCCCTCGGTTCCGTCAGGGCCGATCGACTCGTCCCCGGCTTCCGCGGGGGCGGTACTGGCCTCGAGCAGCTCCGCCCCTCTGGCGGCGGTCTCGGGAACGAGGGCCCCGTTCTTCACCAAGGGTCGCCACCGGGCTCCACCTGCGGAGCCGATCGATCTATCCCGGTCGGGCGGGTCGGCACCCCCATCTTGCGCGGGGCCGGGGCCTCCCCTGGACACCACCGACCTCCCGGCATCTACGCGGGCGTCGAGTGCTCCACTCGTCACTAGAGTTTGCCCGCGGGACCCGGGACCTTCGGTCGAGTCGACCCAAAGAAGCGCCGCGGCTGCGGAGCCGGGGCTGTGCATCTCGCTTCCCGCCGGGGCTCGTCGGCGGGTTACCTGGGTACCCTCGAGGCCGCGTAGTAGCCCCGTAAGGGTTTCCCGCTCAATAAAACAGGCGCGGGAAGAACCCCGGCGTCTAGAAGGGCCTCTCTCCCGACGTCGGAACCGACTTCGGGATGTTTCCCTCTTTGCCGAGTTTCGGCCTGGGAAGCCCTCGTTGCCCTCGGCACTGATCGTCGCGACCCCGACTCGATTCTCGGGAGTGGCACCACCGGCGCGGCCGCTGACACCGGGGCCCCCTAAGGAGGCGTCGCTCGGTTCGATGCCCAGCCTCGAATCGATTTCCAGTCTGGAAAGCGTGTCTCCGACGCATTTCGGATCCGACCCCGGTCTCTTCCGACGGCGCAGTGCTGCGCTCGCCTGCTCTCCAGCTGCCTCGGCACCACTCCAGCCGCCCTTGTGGATTGCCCCGGAGGCGGCCCCGCCCCCGGGGCCGAGGCCGAGTCCCGCGGGCCCGTCGGGGACGTCGCTCCCTTCGATGCCCCGCTTGGAATCAATCCCGGGCTCTGACGATGCAGTACCAACTGCCTCTAATTGGGACTGTCAGTACCCTCCTCTGTTTAAAGCGATTCCTCCCGTGCACCAACACGGTGGGTCCCCTGGTGTTCAAGCGGGCCCCTCCACCTCGGCCTCCCCCGGAATAGCCCCTCTGGGAGAGCTGTCTTTTCAGGACTTCCTCCTTGACATGGCGGACTTGCTCGCCATTCCTATTCCGGGCCCTTCGCTAAGTCCGGGTCCTGTGGAACAGGCAGCCATAATGCTTCCTCTAAATCCCTCCCTGGGGGATCTCCTGCTCGGGATTTGGCGCTCGCCCTTACAGGTACCGGCGCCGCCTACAGCCATGCATGCCCTGTATCGGGTGCCCCCCTCTCTGGGTTTCCAGACGCACCAGCTTCCCCATCATTCCATTGTGGTGGAATCGGCCCTGAGGAAGGTCGGAAGCAAGAAGAAGCACTCTTCCTGCCCCCCGAATCGTGCGTCTAAAGCTCTGGACAACTTTGGGCGGCGAACCTTCCAAACGTCCATGTTGGCTTCCAGGATTCTCTCATATATTTTTTATATGAGCCTGGCGCTACGGGAGGTCACCGAGAGGTTATCTCTTTTGTCTCCCTTTGTGTCGGCCCCTCAGGCCCCTGACTATTCCTTGCTTCTTTACCATTGCAGGAATATCTCTTGGTTTCTTTCTCGTGCTGCCGTGGACTCTTTTGAGTCAGTTAGCAGGTCCTCTGCTGTCGCCATAGGGGCGCGTCGTACAGCCTGGTTGCAGGCTTCCGACTTGTGCGGCTGGGCACAACATAATCTGGGTAATTCCCCGTGCACCGGGGAGAACCTCTTCAATGGCGAGGCTTTGCGTCAGGTTGCTCAGTGCTCCGCCGACCTGTTTGGCGCTGGCCGCCTGCGGCCCTCCCCCTCTCCCGGGGGTAGGAAATGTCCTTCCCGACCCTCCTTTCCGAAGAAGAGGAAGTTTCATCCCTCTGCCCACCTGCCGGGTGCGCCCATGCCAGGGACATCTCACACCGGTCGGCAGTGCCAGGGCTCGCGCCAGGCTGCCCATGCCAAGCAGCCTTAGGCTCCGGTATGCGGCAGTTTGCGCTTAACTCCTCTTACCAGAAGTTACTGTCCAGTTCTACACTGGGGTTCTTTTCAGTATGACAAGTGGTTCGGCTGCTTGATTGTGGAGGTATGGAGCCCCCTCCCCCGGGGGGGGGACCCTTCCCACACTAGGTTAGCCTGGCTCCTCAGGGCCATGCTAGTCTTCTTCGGACTTACCCTCGGGTACGTCCCTCGAATTCCCCTCTGCCTGGTTCCCCCGGATTGAGGGGATCGCGCACCGAATCTTCCTTCTCCCAGTGTAGGCCTTGGCCGCTACTCTCCGAGCATGGCTCGAACTAATCCTCGACAGGGCCGGACCACCCCCGCCCTCTGGTCTGTGTCTCCGCTCTCGCAGAGAAATCCCTGGGTCTGTCAGGTTACGGTGGACAGGAGTCCCACTGACCCATGTCGATCCCCGGCTCCGCTCCCTGCACTCTTCGGAGCGGCGGAGGGCATTGGCCCCTACCCCCGAGGTTTTTTTTTATATATGCCGGAGATGACCCCCACGGTCACACCGTGGCTATAGGGTTTTCTATCCTCCTGCCTTCCCTGTGGTATGGAGGACACGTTTTTCTGCGTGGCTGTCAGGTGGACGCCTCAGGGGCCTACGTACTCCTGATGTGCTCCTCCCCAACTGATCTGGCGGTCACGCAACCATACTGCTACTCTCGCCGATCTGCCCAGCACCACGCACATCGGCCCATCACTTTGGATGGCCCTTCCCCCCGCCACCTTCCAGGTGGGTGCCCTCCTGTGGATCAAGGGCCGGTCCGAGTTGGCAGTATCGTTCTCACGTGTGCATGTCCCCTGCATACCGGTTTAGTAACCTGGGTGGGTGTTCCCGGGTCCACCTATAGCCCGATATACATCTATACCTGTTATTGGATATATATCGGTACAGGTGGGTGCTTTTGGGAAATGTTATAGCGCCCTGTGTCTTACCGACTATCTCCCAATTGTCGGTACTGACGTTTTGTTATTTCTTACGGGGTCCGGCCGGTCCACTTGCCTGCGTTCTGCGGCTCGGGTGCTTGGACCGGTTATGCTTAAACTTGCTGTGAAGTCAACAGCCCCTTGGTTTACGCCTCCTTGTCTGGAGGTTTTCGAACCCAATGTCTTCCTATCCCTTGTCGGCTAGGGTAGACAGTGTACCCCTCGGTATCCCGGGGTACACTCCTGTTCTTCTCCGGGCTAGGTTCTCCCAGATCGGTCAGTCTTCTGCTTAGTCCTCCGGATTGGGGACTCTGCTCCTACTGGAGTTCTCAGCTTCTCTTAGAGCTCCTCGTGAAGACCTGCTGTCCTTCCGGTGCCGGTTGACACCTGCGTCTCCAGCCCACCCGGACTGGGAACTTCGTCCTCTCTGCGGTGAAGTTCCCTTGAAGACTTCGCTACTGCATCTACAGTACCCGTCGCAGCTCTGCCTTCTACAGTCCAGTAGGTAAGCTCTAGATTGTGCTAGATCATTAACGGTTTAATAATGTTTGACATGGTTTTGAAGACTCCACCTGTAGTCTTCGGTTGCTGTGCCTTGGCAACTCTTCTCAACTCCTACCCTCCATCCCTCAGGGGATGCCGGGGATCCAGGTTGGGCGATGCCGCCCTGTCCAGGGGCGCGCATTCTGGGATCTCCTCTGGCACCCTCAGCTAGGGAGTCCCCATATGTGAAGACTCATTCCTGCTTGTTCCTGGAGATAGCACAGTTACTTACCTGTAACAGGTGATCTCCGGAACAGCAGGAATTAGTCTTCACAACCCACCCACCTCCCCTAGGAGTTGTAATTGTCTCTCTCTCTCTTCCTTCCTCTCCTCTCCTCTCCTTCTGTCTCAGCTATGAAATGCAACTGGGGAGAGGCAGTGGGAAGGGCGGGAAGCTACCGCGCAGGCGCGAGGGATGCTCCCAAAAGCCTTCTGATTGGATGCTGGGGAGCATTCCCGTGCGGGCTCCGTCGGCGCCGACGAACCCCATATGTGAAGACTAATTCCTGCTGTTCCGGAGATCACCTGTTACAGGTAAGTAACTGTGCTATAATGAAGAAGGTAATCAGTTTTGATGGTGTCAAAATCTGCTTAGTCTCTGAGGAACTCCCTTTAAATACTTTAAATTTGGATGTGACACTGCAATCCTGGAGAGCTACAAATCATTCATGTTTTCAGAACTGCTATACTGTTCTCTGTTAAATTCCACTTGCCTTCTCCAGCATGATCCCCTTAATAAAATGTTTTACAGTTCAATGCAGCAAAGTTCACAGCTATTAGCGTGGGCAGTAGGGCTGTATTTGTGCACAATTTTTTTTGTCAGCATGGACGCAGAATGCTGGAAGGAATCTAATGCAAGCATAGCCAACGCACAGATGCCTGTGCCAACAGCAGCGCACCACACATTTAAATCATTTAAATGAATGGTAATAAAGCAATTAGTTATGCAGTACAGATGCAGAAAAGTGAATGGAAGACCAGGAGGCTGAGCTCAACACTGAGATTTTAATTTGAGGTCTGCAGAGGTATTAAGGGTTAGCTCCTATGCCTGTTTCTTCAGCGCAGAGCCCCCAGAATTGTTTTCTGGCTTTGTTGAAGAGCATGCTGAAAAAAATGTCAGGGGAAATATGCTGGAACAATGTTATGTGCTTGTGCTGGATTTCTATCTGGTGCATGAACACTGATATTATTCTGAGCAGAAGTTCTGCTCAGAATAATGTTGTTTGTACGCCAGATAGTAATCCTGCACAAGTTCCAAACATTTTTTGTGTACAGTGTATAGGTTCTACTAATGCAGACTCCTGTGCACATGTTTGTTTATTTATTTATTTATTGAGTTAGCTGGTTTTGTTATGCTGTTTTTCTACCAGTCAAAATGGTGAACGATCAACAAAGTGTAGAGGTGGGAATAATAGAAGTGGTGTAGGCAACCTGCATTAAAACATCATAGGTTTAACAGCAAGGGTAAAAATTAGGTGAGATCAAGAAGCAGTATTGAGAATTCCTTTTCGTTCCTCCAGTTTAGTCCTCCACTTCTGGGTAGTGCACCTCCTCCTGCAGCTTGGAGACTGGACCAATCAGAAACTTCCTCTCACTGGATGTAGCTAGCCGGAAATCCCATCAGCCCCCAGTGTGTCCAGTCTCCATGCAGCAGGAGGACCTCGTGAGCCTAGGTGCTGGGCTCACTGGATAAACCAATAAGGAGCAGGCTACTTAGTTTACATTTTCTTTCAGACTTCTTTATATTTGGTTTACTTAGGTTAGCCGGATGCTGTCTCTTTAAAAAAAAAAAAAAAAAAAAAAAAAAAAAGTATAACTGAGCAGTCGGGGTTTGAAACCATAGCCTACTCTGCCTTGCTTAGTATCCTTTCTCCCCTGGCTATCTTGCTTGGCACAGGATCTCTTACCCCTAGATTGGACGGGGTAGAGCTCCTTTCTTGTCCCCCTGGCAGCCCGCTGACTTTCTGAGCTGCAGCGCTGGCTCCGGGGACTGTTTCATTTGACGGCAGCATTTTCAGCGGTGTTCCGGTCCGTTTCAGCGATCAGGCCTCGGGACGCTGGCAGGAGAGCCATTGCATTCAGGTACGGTCCAGGGAAAGCGAGGAAGGCCGGGGTCTCGCAGTGCCTGTATTCTGCGGTGCTTCAGGGCCCTTTGTAAAAAGCGCGCCAAACCGGTGAGTGAAACCGCGGCCATTTTAACGTCGCGTTTTCAGCAGCGGCGGCTCTATTTTACCAGCAGAGCCTTTCAGTGCGGTTTCCTTAGTCCCTAGCAGCGTCCTTGGGGTTTATTTATTTGTTTTCTTTAATTTTACTGTTTTGCCTTTCTTCTGGGGTTTTAGGTCCGCGAGGGCTGGGGACTCCAGAAGGATTTTCTTCGCTAACTTAGCTCTCACAGAGGGTTATTCACTTAAAAAAAAAAAAAAAAAAGTAATAACATACAATTTAAGTATTCAGTAAATCAGTGCTGTAGGCAAGCATTTCAGGTGTGCAAGGGGGAGTGCGGATTTCCCTTCTCCTGCTTGTGGGGCCGCTAGGCTTGTCTGTTCATGCCAGCAAGGTCTCAGTGTGTGATTTGTGGCACCCGCAGGAGCACGACTCCAGAGACAGGTGTCTGTGGGTGCTGTGCGTCAGTGTCGCTCAGTCTGGAGCATCAAATGGAGGACGCTGCAGTCTCAACCCTGCCTGAAGTGTTGGCGGAGCCTGAGGGGGGAGGTTTGGACACCTGGGCCTTCCGCCCCGCCTGCCGAGGGGGCATCTGGAGTATCAGGGGTTTCGTCGGGACACATGGAGGACTTTTCCCCAGATTTTGTTTTACTTATGCATCAGGCGTTCTGTCGAAAGCGACAGGGTATTGTGCCGGCGTTGTCCCCTCTCCCCTCGGTCAGTATGCGTTCGGGACTGGTGGGTCACGAAAATGTGGTGGCTAAAGCGCCCAAGAGGCCACGTCCGCCAGAGCACTCTCCCTCCGAAGTGGAGTTGCAGGAGGACGAAGAACAGGAGCTTGACATGGAGGGCGACTTTGAGGATTTAGAAGAAGGTGAAATAGCTGAGCCTGAGGATCAAGCGAGGATCATTCGGGTGTTTCGGAGAGAGGAGTTGTCGGCCCTCATTTTGGAGGCCCTGCAGACACTTCGTCTCACGTCCGAGCAGACTACAAGTGAAGAGGATACTGCGGATCCTATTATTCAGGCGGTGCGCCAGATGCAGGTAGTGTTCCCAATTCATAAGATGATAGATCAGATGATTCAGAATGAGTGGGACCACCCAGAGGCAGGCCTGCAGGGGATAAGAACTATGAATAAGCTCTATCCCTTGGCGGACAAGGACAAGGACCAGTTTCGCGTCCCAAAGATTGATGCCGCGGTGTCGGCTGTCACGAAGAAGACCACTATTCCTGTGGAAGGCAGTGCGGCCTTGAAGGAGGCACAGGATAGGAAAATGGATGGTCTGTTGAAACAGTCCTTTGAGGCGGACGCGGTTTCCTTGCAAGCCTCCATATGTGGTGCTTGGGTGGCAAGGGCCTGCCTTCGTTGGGTAGAGCATCTCAGGCAGTCAACATCGTTGGAGCAAGACGAGATGCGGGGACTCCAGCGTTTAAAGTCCGGATCGGCGTATTTAGCAGATGTGCACTACGATCTAATCATGGCCTTATCGAATAGTATGGCATCCCTGGTAGCAGTGCGCAGGGCCCTTTGGCTAAAGAAATGGGCGGCCGACGGGTCCTCTAAATCTCGACTTGGCAAGCTCCTGTTCAAAGGGAAATTATTGTTTGGTGAAGACCTTGATAAGCTGGTCAAGGATTTGTGGGAGTCCAAGGGGGGTAGGCTCTCGGAAGATAAACCCAAGCAGGGAAAATTTTCCCAGTCCTTTCGGGGACAGGTTAGGGATTTTCGCAGGTTTCATTCTCCCCGTTTTGCGGGTTCCCAACGAGGAAGATTTGTATCACGCTCCCAAGGGTTCCTTGGGTTCCGAGGGGCAAGCAGAGGTTTCGCAGCGCCTGCTCCCGGCGCCGCTCGGAAGCCCCAATGAAGGGCTGCGGGTCCCGGCGGAAGGACAATCGATCGGGGGACACCTGAGGGGGTTTCTTTCCGCCTGGACCCACATAACGTCGGACCAGTGAGTCTTAGAGATTATTCGCCACGGGTATGCACTGGATCTGGCGGTACCGGTGAGGGACTCGTTCGTTCAGTCTCCCTGCAGAGGACCTCAGAAGGCTTTACATATTCGGCAAACCTTAGATCGCCTCCTTCAGCTGGGAGCCGTCGTCCCAGTGCCGCCCGCGGAGTACGGCATGGGGCGCTACTCCATCTATTTCGTGGTGTCAAAGAAGGACAGCTCTCTTCGCCCTATCCTGGACCTCAAAGGGGTGAATCGGTGTCTCCGGATTCCTCATTTTCGAATGGAAACCCTCCGGTCTGTCATTGTAGCGGTTTGTCAGGGGGAGTATCTCTCCTCTCTCGATCTCTCCGAGGCCTATCTTCATGTTCCCATCAGAGCGTCGCATCAGAAATTTCTACGGTTCGCCCTGCCTTGGAGTCATTTTCAATTTCAGGCACTGCCCTTCGGCTTGGCGACGGCTCCACGCGTCTTCACCAAGATAATGGTCGTAGTGGCAGTGGCATTGCGGAGGCAGGGGATCCTAGTGCATCCCTACCTCGACGATTGGCTGATAAGGGCCAAGTCCCTATAAGAGAGCAGACAAGCCACGAAAAGGGTGGTGGAGTTTCTGCAGAGCTTAGGTTGGGTGGTCAACCCACTCAAAAGTCATTTAGCACCGACTCAGGTTCTCGAGTATCTGGGGGTGCGGTTCGATACCCGGAGAGGGTCGGTCTTTCTAACAGAATGCAGAGCACAAGTTCTTCGAAGACTGGTGCAAAACTTCAGGAAACTGTCGGCGCCAATGGCATGGAATTATCTTCAGGTATTAGGGACCATGGCGGCGTCACTGGAGGTTGTTCCTTGGGCTCGGTTTCACATGAGACTGCTACAACGGGCCTTGCTTCGTCGTTGATCCAATCAGTCCGAGTCGCTCAGCAAGCCTCTTCCTTGTCCGTTGCGCGTTCGGCAGGCTCTGCGGTGGTGGTTGTGCCCTGCGGCCTTGCAAGCGGGGATGCCGCTGGAGCAGCCAGAGTGGCTCCCTCTGTTCACGGATTCAAGTCTCACAGGCTGGGGGGCGCATTGTGGAGTACACTTTGCTCAGGGGTGGTGGTCGACGAGGGAAAGCTCCTGGTCGATCAAGCGTCTGGAGCTGAGAGCCGTGTTTTTGGCTCTCCAGCAGTTTGAGATTCTAGTGGCATGCCGAGCAGTGTGAGTGTTGTCGGACAATGCGGCTACAGTAGCGTACATCAACCGGCAGGGCGGCACAGGGAGTGCAGCCATGGAGGAGGAGGCCGAGATGCTGTTTGCCTGGGTAGAGACGTGCTTACAGGCCATTTCGGCAGCTCACATTGCCGGAAGAGAAAACGTAACAGCAGATTTTCTCAGCAGAGTACAGGTGGATGCCGGAGAATGGGAATTGCATCTGGACGTGTTCGCTCAGGTGACTCTCCGGTGGGAAGTCCCGGTAATGGACTTGATGGCGACGTGTCAGTCGGCAAAAGCGAATCGGTTCTTCAGCAGGCGGAGGGAACCCATGTCGGAGGGGATCGATGCCTTAATTCAGCCGTGGCCGACATCGGGTCTGCTCTATGTGTTCCCTCCGTGGGCCCTGGTCAGTCGTGTGATTCAGCGTATCGATGCCCATCGGGGCAGGGTGCTGCTGATAGCACCGGATTGGCCTCGGTGCCCTTGGTACGCCGATCTGATACGCCTCTTAGACGGACTTCCGTGGCTGCTCCTCTTGTCTCAGGAGCTCCTGATTCAGGGGCCCCTTCGGATGCCACAGGTGGATCGATTCTTGCTTATGGCTTGGCCATTGAAAGGGCAAGGTTAAGAAAGCGGGGCTACTCTAGGTCAGTCGTTTCAACCTTACTTCAGGTCCGAAAGCGATCAACCTCGCTTTCTTATGTGCTCATTTGGCAAATTTTTGAGGACTGTTGTTCCAGACATCAGGTACGAGCGTCCAGAGCGTCTGTGGCAGTAGTGCTGGATTTTTTGCAGGATGGCTTCGAAAAGGGCCTTGCCGCCAGTTCTCTAAGGGTACAATTGGCAGCCTTGGCCTGCTATAGAGGTAAGATACAGGGCGTGTCTCTTGGGTGATATCTGTTACATCCCAGAAGTGGAGGACTAAACTGGAGGAACGAAAAGGAAATCAAAATTACACTTACCTGGTAATTGTAGTTCCTTGAGTGACGACAGTTTAGTCCTCCTTCCTGCCCTCGGTTTTTAGGGCTAGCTTGGCACGAGTTTTCAGTCAACAAGAATATTGGCAGGTGAGTACGTGTGGCTTCCTTTTTTCGCTTGTTGTTCACTTGTCCTTTCTTCCTCTGTCTGTTCTTCCGGACTTCGCAGGGGAGTAGAGTATCGCTATGGAGTATCTCACACCTTTGTTAAGGGGGGGGCTATGTTTTGTTCCTGTTTATAGTTCAATTTAAAAAACAAAACAAAAAAAACCATAGGTGGCTACTTATTTGTTGCTCTTGTGAGTCTGCTTTGTCAATAGTTCACTGGGGGCTGATGGGATTTCCAGCTAGTTACATCCAGTGAGAGGAAGTTTCTGATTGGTCCAGTCTCCAAGCTGCAGGAGGAGGTGCACTACCAAGAAGTGGAGGACTAAACTGTCGTCACTCAAGGAACTACAATTACCAGGTAAGTGTAATTTCGATATATTGCACAGGTGTTAATGTGGAGAGCATTTGTATCTCTACATTTGGCGCCTACAGGGATGGGTCTGGCTTGCTGTCCTTGCTTAGTGCAGACTTCTTGCATCCAGCTTATTTGAATGCTGTTTGCTTACAGCATTGTTAAGCAAAACCTCTGCACTAAAATTGGTTGGCTCTAGCACAGGGTTTCTGCATTGAGCTTTCTGTGTTTAAATGTACTTGTGAAAGGATAGTAAATTTAGATGAAAAGCATAAAGAATAGTCATACTTCCATATTTGTTGGGAAGATGTGCTCCATGGGATGCATCCTTCAGAAAAACTAGCCATTTATTTTCTTTTCTGACTGCTTTTTGGTTAAACCAGTTACTCTGTCATGTTTGTCTTGCATCCTTTCTGTTCTTGATCTACATCAACATCCTTTTGAAAAATTCTCATTTCATTTTTTTTAGACTCTGTTTTCCCCAAACATGGGACCCAAAACTGTTTACATAAATAGAAAATAATTCATCAGTATACAATAATAAACATTTTCCCCTAATACAAACTTTTCCTACCAACCATTCTCACAAGGGTATGAGCCTGCTGTTCTCATAAACTAAAAACATCAAGTAATAGAAAAATAGACAAAAAAATATCAACATATGCAAAATATATTTGTTATTGCTTATCTTTCTAGTTTCTGTCTTGTTTTGCCATCTTTTTACTTGTTAGGTTTGTTCATTTTTTAATTTTATTGTTATAGTACTGCTTAAGTTTTTAGTAAAATATTTTGGTCTTGGAGTAACTGTTAAATGATAATTTATAACCATAATGTATAGTGGAAGAACAAGAGAGAGAATCTTTTTAGAAAATTGATGTCCTTCATTAAAAGTATTCACCTTTATACCTTGTAACTTGAACGTTAAAATGTTTGTGGATACAGAGGCAAAATAATGCACATTCACCCTCTGTTTTTAGGAAAGAAATTCAGATGAAATGATTGCATGCATGACCTATGAATAAAAATAGAAATATATTTTAAAGAGCTGTTAGAAACCAACCACATGACAGCAAAAGAAGACCATATTTCCTGTCCATTCTGCCCATTCAGTTCTACAATCCCTTCCTCTCCCTCCATTAGTTTTGCAATATTAAGTGCAATTCTCATTCCATTTATAATTACTTTTTATGGTATAGTACCTGAATCATTTATTCCTCTGTCAGATAACATATGCAGTTCATTAGGCTGTGACTAGTGCCAAAAGCCCCAATCAGGTTGGTTCTACTTAGATTTCGAATTACCTGATTAAGCTCCCCTTTCGTACAATTTACAGATATCTTAGCTTCACTTGTTTCCAAATTCAATAAAGTTGCCATATGTCGCTGAGGATGTATATCGTTAAATCATGGAGTAATACACTTCTTGCTTCTTATTCATGTAGTGAAGAGTTTCTAGAGAAAATTAGAATATTTATATATTGTAGTACTTTTTATTGGGCTAACAAAGAAAATGTTAAAGAAAATATGAGCTTCCAAGATCTATTAGATTTTACAGATTCCTTCTGCATCTCAGTGGCCCTGAGAGCTTTTGTCCAACAGCAGAGATGAGCAAAATATAGCCCAAGGCTAACTTCCAACCTGCAGGATCTTGTCATTTGGCCTGCCTTTTTTTTTTTTTTGCATTGTCACACCAAGCTTATGGTTCTCAGTGTTTCCTTAGAGCACGTAACTGTGCACAGCAATCCACCTCCTGAAGCATCTTCTAGAGCAGGGGTTCTCAACCCAGTCCTAGCCAGTCAGGTTTTATTTATTTATTTATTTAGCTGTATTTATATACCGCCTTTCACCATGTCAAGGTAGTTTATATAGAACAAATGCAAGTACATTGTAACAATGGCACAAAACTATATACAACACGCGATCAAGACCCCAGAGGGTTTTTAACTATATACATTTCAGAATTTATACAGCAGTAATGATGTCTATATCATGTTTTGTTTCTTATGAGGGAGGAGGGTGTGTGGTTGTACTGAAATGTTCCATGAATAGATGTGTTTTCGGAAAGTCTTGAGGTCAGTGATGAGTCTGAGCTTGTCCGGTAGTTTGTTACATATAGAGGGTGCGTTTAATCCAGGATCACTACAATGACTATGCATGAGACAGATTTGCATGCACTGCCTCTATTGTATGCAAATCTCTGTCATGCATTTTTTTGTAGTTATCCTGAAAACCTGACTGGGTAGCTGTGTCCTGATAATTAGGTTGAGAGCCCCTGCTCTAAAGGAAGGAAGAGAAGAGGTCAGGATGTACAATCCTGATTGGACATCTTCATTTTTTTTCACATCTTTCCAGTAGCAGTTAAAAGTGAATTACATTCAGATACAGTAGATATTTCCTTGTCCCCAGAGGGCTTACAATCTAAATTTGCACCGGAGATAATAGAAGGTTAAGTGACTTGCCCAAGACCACAAGAAGTATCAGTAGGATTTGAACCCTGGTCTCTCTGGTTCCCAGGCTGCTGTTGTAACCACTAGGCTGCTCCTCTTAATGCTTGGCATACTGCTGTCCTCCCCCCCCCCCCCGACATGTTTAATCCAGCACTGCTCACATTCTACTCTTTTAGTTCCTTGGTCACTGCTGATTGGTTGTCCCCCCCGCCCCAATTCCTATCATGCCAGTTCTCCCTTCTCCTGTTTGACAGTTGGCCCATAGGAGGAAGCCAAGGAGCAGCAGCCATTGTGATATGGGATAGGGTGAGGGGAATGGTGATGGTGATGGTCCCTCCCTCCCTCTCCTCCTTTCCTCCTGAGCTACTCCATGAAATGTGAACAGTGGAGGAGGCAGTGGTGGGGCATTGGGTGAGAGCTGGGGTCCAGCAACTGCAGACAGTAAGAACATAAGTTATGCCATATTGGGTCAGACCAAAGGCCCATCAAGCCCTATATCCTTCCAACAGTGGCCAGTCCAGGTCCCAAGTCAGGTTCCCAAAAGGTATATAAATTCCATGCTGCTTGTCCCAGGGGTAAGCAGTGGATTTCCCTGATAATCTTAAATAATGGTTTATGGACTTTTCCTCTAGGAACTCATCCAAACTTCTTTTAAATCCAGCTACACTAACAGCTTTCGCTACATCCTCTGATAACGAATTTCAGAGTTTGGTTATACATTGAAGCATGAGGTGAAGTCTCTGCAACCTTATCCCTCTGAGACTGTGGCCTGTATGTGAGAGACTGCATCTGGAGCAGACAGCCCATGCAAAGTTTAGTTGGAAGTGCTTAAGAATTTTGTGAGGGGTTTGCTTTATCATGGATAAATACCACACTAAGCTTTTTAGGCATCACTTAGGGTGATTTTAAAAGTCAGAGTAATAGGATGTAACAATTTTAAATAAATATTTTGATAATTTAGACTGAAGTGAAAGAGGACTACTGAGTGTCCAAGGAAGTTCTCTGTTTACTTCAACTGAAGCTTTGAGAAAGGACTCCATTTCACCCCCAGAAACAGCACCATTTGCCAATGTGGTCTTGAGTCAAGAATGTTTGCCCAGCCTTTCCTTGTAACCAGGGCCGGACGTCCACTGGGCGAGCTAGGCAGCCGGCCCGGGTGGACAGCGGTGGTGGCACATATGACTGACCATGCTGCCCCCCCAGCTGCTGCTGATTCTATCGTGTTGGGGGGGGGGTGGTAGTAGTGGCATTTCAAAAAACAAGGAAGAAGGCAGCGGCAAAAAGCCGTCACCTTTTGAAATACTGCTGCTGCTGGAAAATGGAATTAGCAGCGACAGCTGGTGGGGGAGAGAGGGCGGCGTGGCCAGGGTTTCTGCCTAGGGCAGCAGAAACTCTTGGGCTGGCCCTGCTTGTGACCTTGGGCAAGTCACATCACCCTTGATTGCCTAAGGTAGAAACTTGGGCCCTATTTACTAAGCATTTTTCCAATAGTCCCGAAATGGGAGGAAACCTTTATTAAACAGTCCCTTTAATATGTAAACATTCTGGGGGAACAGAAATGCCTATGTATCTGAATGTAACTTGCCTGAAGCTACTACTGAAAAGGTGTGAGCTTACATCTTGCATGACAGTATTATAATTAGTAGCTCAGCCTTAAAAGATTGACGTTTGGTTATGTATAAGATGAACCATTTTGAGCTAATTCTTTAGCTGAATGCTTTTTACTTTTGCAAGATTTTTGTCTGTTGCCATAAGTAAGTCTATGGGACTGGTTGAAGATCAACGGAAAAAATGAAGGCCAGCATGTGATGAATAGATACAATAACAGCAGCTATGACTGAAGATCAAACACAGCTTAGGACAGCTATTCTGAGGGTTGCTATGAGTTGGCACTGACTCGACAGAGCTTAACAACAACAATAGTTAACATCAAAAGTTATATATTGCCTTTAGTGAGAAATATCATATTATTCTGAACATATTTACTTATCAATCAGTCAAGATTTGATACACCACCTTTCAAACATCATGTGAACATAATAGCAGTTTAAAAAGCATGGTACCATTGGAGGCTACCCGGTTCTCGGACTTCGTGTGGGATATGGCCAAAGCCTTGGCAATCTCCAGGAACAAGTAGGAATGAGTCCTCACATATGGGTACGTCGGTACCGACGGAGCCTGCGCGGGAAAGCTTCCCAGAAAGAAAGCTTTTGGGAGCCTCCCACAGCGCCTGCGCGCTGCCTTCCCGCCTTTCCTAACCAACTCTCCTCAGTTCTTCTTTTCCGCGGAGCCAGCAGGTCGTGTTCCTGTCACCGCTGAAGAAGTTCTTTATTTTAATTTATTTCTTTGGCCGCATGTCTGCCTTCCCCGACGCCGGACCGGTACCGCCGGTCTTTTCTTTTCTTTCTAAAAAAAAAATATATATATTTTTTTTCCTCACTTGGTGTATTTTTCTTCTTAGGCCTACAGGCCCACAAGAAAATTTTCCCTCATGGAAAAACCAGCCTCCGGGTTCAAAAAATGCACTAAGTGTAGCGGTACAATTTCTGTTACAGATACCCATGAATGGTGTCTTAAATGTTTGGGGCCTGAACACTCCATTCCGGATTGCCAGTCCTGCTCTCTAATGTCTAAACGAGGGTTACAGAACCGAGCAGCCAAGCTCCATGTGCTGTTTCCCACGGATGCACCGGCGGGTGGCATCGACATCTTCCAGGTCTTCCTCTCCTGATGGGTCTCAGGTAACCAAACATAAACCTAGCAGGTCCTTGAAGGGCAAATCTCCCTCTCAGCATCGAGATGCCTCCGGGCTTGCCTTCGAGGATCCTGCCCCAGCCAAACAACCCTGGCGGGAAGCTCCGGCTTCCAAAGCTCCTCCTATGGGGTTACAGGTTGACATCGATGGCACGGCCTCGACCGATCACCTGTTAGACTGCTCTGGGGTACCGGCACCTTCTCTCCCGGTACCGACATCCAGGCAGTCGTGGCGTCCATGGATCACACTGTTCAATCCATGCAGCAGGCTATAATGGCTTTTATTAATGCTGCGACGCCGACGGTACTGCAACGAGTTCCGTTGTCGGTGCCGGTACCAGCGCCGATACTGGTACCGACTGCATCGACATCGGCCAGGATACCGACCTCGGTTCCTTGTCCAGGGCTATTTCTCGGTACCGATCCGGTACCGGGAACGCCCGATGTTGGTACCGATCGATACGCGTATCGATTGTTGGAAGGGGACAGACGATACTTCGATTCCTCTGATGATTCTGATTCATCAGATGAGTCTTCTGAAGTATCCATTACCCTTCCTGAGGAACCTACTTCTCCAAAACGGAGAATGTCTCCTCCAGAGGATTTGTCCTTTCAAGACTTCATAATAGAAGTGGCTAAAGGACTCTCTATTCAGTAACCTCTGAAACAGAGCCTAGAGCAAACAAATTTGATATTTTAGGATACTCTAAGGCTCCCAGAGAGGCAGTCACCTTGCCAATTCATGAAATTCTTCATGAACATATGATTGACTTATGGGAGACTCCTCTCACCCTTTCTCCTCATTCTCGTAGATTGGACACTATGTACCGTGTCCCTCCTTGTCCTGGATTTCAGAAAACTCAGCTTCCTCACCACTCCATTGTGGTGCAGTCAGCTATGAAAAGGATAAAGAGTACCAAAAGACACTCTTCTACTCCTCCAGGAAGAGAATGCAGGACCTTGGATGCTTTTGGTAGGAAAATCTTCCAAGCCAGCATGCTTATTGCCAGAATCAACTCATATAGCCTTTATATGGGTATGTTTCTAAAGGAAGTTGCACAAAAACTGCACAACCTTCTCCCTTTTCTTCCAGAGGATAAAAGGGATGAATTCCTCCTTTGGCTTAAGCATACTCAAGACATTTCAAAGTTTTCCAACAAGGCAGCCTTTGACTCCTTTGAAGGTGCCAGCAGAGCCTCAGGCATTGTCATAGCTGCTCGCAGAATTGCTTGGCTCCAGGCTTCTGATCTAGAGCCCTGGGTTCAGGATGGTTTAGGAAATTTGCCCTGTACGGGTGAAAATCTCTTTGGCAAAGAGTGGCAAATAAAGGCCACTCAAATGGATGCAGAGAATTCTGCTCTGGATAGACTTTCCAAGTCAACCTCCATTCCAGCCAAGAAAAAAACTTTCAAAAAGCCTTTTTACAAAAGGAGCAGATTTCCTTCCACTTCTGGCCAACAATCTTCTACAGGTCGCTTTGCTACTAAGCGTCAGCAACCTAAACAGGCCAGGCCTAAACCTGCAGGGACTGCTACAACCCAGCAGTCCCAACCCCCTCAGGGTTTTTGACTTGATACTAGAGAACTTAACCTTTCTGGCTCTACAACAGCCAGAACCTCTCACCATCCCAGGAAGGTTAGCTCATTTTGCTCCCAGATGGGAGCAAATCACATCAGAGCAGTGGACCCTCTCCATCATAAGAGAGGGCTACAAACTTCATTTCTCAGATCTTCCTCCCTACACCATGGTGAGACACTTCAATTCTCCCACATCTCTCCTCGACCTTCTGGATCAGGAGGTGACTACCCTTCTGGCCCAGGGGGCCATAGAAGAAGTTCCTCTTCTTCAACAGGGGTCAGGGTTTTACTCCTCCTATTTTCTCATTCCAAAGAAAACAGGGGGATACAGACCCATTCTAGATCTCAGAGAATTTAACAAATTCCTATACAAGGAGAAGTTCAAGATGCTTTCTCTAGGCACTCTCCTTCCATACCTGCAGAGTCAGGATTGGCTTTGTTCTCTAGATCTCAAGGATGCATACACTCATGTCCTCATCCATCCATCTCACAGAAAATTCCTACGTTTTCTGTTCCAGGGAAGACATTACCAATACAGAGTGCTTCCTTTCAGTCTAGCCTCTGCTCCAAGAGTGTTCACCAAATGCATGGCAATAGTTGCTGCATTTCTACGCACTCTGGGAATATTTGTCCTCCCATACCTGGACGACTGGCTCATCCGAGCTCCAACCCAGTCAGAGGTTCAGATCTCCCTGAACCGCACCAAGCGCATTCTGCAATACCTGGGACTTGTGGTAAACCTCCCAAAGTCCCAGCTCACCCCTACTCAGTCCCTGGAATTCATAGGGGCCTGGTTGGACACCACTTCTGCAAGGGCCTACCTTCCTCAGGCCTGTTGTCAACATCTAGTGCAGTTAGCCTCCCAGATTCAGTCAAAGAGCCACTTAACTGCCAGGGAGATGCTACAGCTGCTAGGCCATATGGCTTCCACTGTACATGTGGTACCCTATGCTTGCCTACACATGAGAGCAGCTCAATGGACTTTGTCCACCCAGTGGACTCAAGCTTCAGGAGCTCTCTCAGACCAAATATCAACCTCCAAACGTCTCTTTTGGTCTCTCCAATGGCGGATGTCCACTCAAAATCTGTTGCTGGGGTCCCCCTTCCAACCTTTGTTACCCCAAGCAACCCTCACAACAGATGCCTCCCAAACAGGTTGGGGAGCTCATCTACAAGACCTCTCCACCCAAGGCACTTGGTCCCCACAGGAGACCTCTCTTCATATCAACCACTTGGAACTTCGAGCAGTGTTCCTAGCTCTCAAGGTCTTTCATACCCTCCTCAGCTACAAGACAGTCCTCATTCATACGGACAATCAAGTAGCCATGTTTTACATAAACAAGCAAGGAGGAACTGGCTCTCTGTCGCTTTGCAACGAAGCTCTAAGATTATGGGCCTTCGCCAGAGAGCATCAAATCCATCTCCTGGCAGTATACCTCCCAGGAATCCAAAACTCTTGGGCAGACAGACTCAGTCGAGTTCTGCTTCCACACGAATGGTCCCTGCACATGGATCAGGTACTCAGAATCTTCCAAGAATGGGGAACCCCGGACATAGACCTCTTTGCAAGTCAGTGGAATGCCAAACTTCCCCGGTTCTGTTCCAGAATTCCGTGTCAGGGAGTTCAGGCCAAGGATGCCTTCCTCCTTCATTGGGGTCAGGGCTTCCTGTATGCCTTTCCACCCATTCCTTTGATTCCCAAGACTCTGTTCAAACTCCAGAGGGATCAAGGATCTGTGATCCTCAGAGCTCCACGCTGGCCACGCCAAGTGTGGTACCCTCTACTTCTGCATCTCTCCCAAGCCCCCTCCCTGGACTTGGGAGCTGCGCCAGACCTTCTGTCCCAGGAGGAAGGGACTTTGTGGCATCCAAACCCCAAGTCCCTTCACCTCAGAGCTTGGTTACTGAAGGCCTAGACCTTCAAGACTTCAGTCTTTCTCAGCAAGTGAAGGATATCCTCCATGCTTCCAGAAAACCTTCCACTAGGCGTTCCTATGCTTTTAAGTGGAAAAGATTTTCCATTTGGTGTGCTCAAAAGGGTCTTGACCCTCTGGCACTTCCTGTGAATTCTCTATTGGAATATCTCCTGCATCTCTCCAATGCAGGCCTTAAAACAAATTCAGTAAGGGTCCATTTGAGTGCTATTGCAGCATCCCTTAAGCCTCTCAATGGACAACCTATTTCCTCTCATCCTCTTATTGCAAGATTCATGAGAGGCCTAACTTTAACTAAACCTCCCATTCGACCTCCTCCGGTGGCATGGGACTTAAACTTGGTTCTTGGTCAGCTTATGAAGCCACCTTTTGAACCCTTAGACACTACCTCCTTGAAATTTCTTTCCTGGAAGGTTATTTTCCTCATTGCAATCACTTCTGCTCGCCGCATCAGTGAACTGCAGGCCTTAGTGGCTAATCCACCTTATACAAGGTTCCATCATGATAAGGTAGTCCTTAGGACAAATCTTCACTTTATGCCTAAAGTGGTCTCACCTTTTCATCTTAATCAAGAGGTATATTTACCTGCCTTTTTTCCAGCTCCTCATGCATCCAGTGCAGAGAGGAACCTTCATACTCTAGATTGTAAAAGAGCTCTTGCTTTTTACTTACACAGGACACAGCAACATAGAAAGTCTTCCCAGGTTTTTGTTGCTTTTGATCCTTCTCATTTAGGACTTCCAGTCTCTAAAAGAACACTGTCCAATTGGATTGCTCAGTGTATTTCTTTTGCTTACCAGAGTAAGAACCTTTCTCTGGAAGGCCATGTCACAGCTCACAATGTGAGGGCCATGGCCACCTCTATGGCTCATCTTCATTCTGTGTCCATCGACCAGATCTGTTGAGCAGCCACCTGGGCCTCGGTTCATACCTTCACAGCCCATTACTGTTTGGACAAGGACTCCCGCCGGGATGCCTTGTTTGGTCAGGCTGTCCTCAGACACCTGTTCCATTCTTGAACAACTCCTGCCCTCCTTCCCTGAATGGGTGTCTGAGATCCTTAGGAAGACGAGGAACCCTTCAGGGTCTCATACCCTTGGGGATCTCCCAGGCATCTTAGCTAGGGAGTCCCCATATGTGAGGACTCATTCCTGCTTGTTCCTGGAGATAGCACAGTTACTTACCTGTAACAGGTGATCTCTGGGAACAGCAGGAATTAGTCCTCACAACCCTCCCACCTCCCCTAGGAGTTGTATCTCTCTCTCTATCTTTCCTTTCCTCTCTCTATTGTCTCAGCTTTAAACTTGAACTGAGGAGAGTTGGTTAGGAAAGGCGGGAAGGCAGCGCACAGGCGCTGTGGGAGACTCCCAAAATCTTTCTTTCTGGGAAGCTGGGGAGCTTTCCCGCGCAGGCTCCGTCGGTACCGACGTACCCATATGTGAGGACTAATTCCTGCTGTTCCCAGAGATCACCTGTTACAGGTAAGTAACTGTGCTTTCCCCGCGGATCCCAAGGAGGAGCCTCGAGCCGAGGAGCTCGAGGCACTGCAGTATGACTCTCCCCCAAAGGAGGCCTTTACTGTACCGCTTCCTCCGATGCTGGAACAGTTGCTCTTCCGCATGTGGGAGGCGCCGGCTTCGACGCCGGTTTTGAGCAAGCGGGTCGATTCAATCTATCGAGTCCACAAGAGCCCCGGGTTCCAAAAGGCACAATTACCGCACCACTCCATGGTTGTGGAATCGGTCGTGCATCGTCTGAAGAATCAGAAGATGCACTCCTTGGTGCCTCCCGGCCGGGAGGCCCAGAACCTGGATGCCCTCGGTAAGAAGTGCTTCCAGGGCTCTATGCTTGCTTGCTGTGTGCAGACGTACCAGCTGTACATGTGCATGTACCTTCGAGACCTGGCAAAGGAGATTGCCGGGTTCTCTGCTGGTCTCTCCGAGGAACCTTTGCAGAGGTTCAGCGCCCTGTTCTCGGGTATTCGAGAGTGCTCGAAGTTTATCTCTCGAGCAGCCTATGATGGCTTCGAGGCTTCGGCTCGAGTAGCCACGGCTGGCATCGGTGCACGCCGTCAGGCCTGGCTACAGTCATCGGACCTCGAGCCATGGGTGCAGGACAAGTTGGTCGATGTCCCCTGCCGAGGTGCAAAACCTCTTTGGCAAGCCCATGGCTGAAGAGGCTGCGGAACTCGAGACCGAGACTCTTACCCGGATAAGGCTGTCCAGGAAAACCTCTGCCCCTTCTCAGAAAAAGAAGTGCTCAGGGAAAAAGACCTTTTACCTGAGGAAGTCATCTGCCTATAAACGATACCCCCATTTTCAGGCCTCTGTGGCTCCCCAACAGGGTCAGCAGGCCAAGGGGCAGGGACATGGGCCCCATAGGCAGAAAACCCCCAAGCCACCAGCTCCGGCTCCTGCACAGCAGGGAGCGGGGTTTTGACTCCAGTGGCATAGCCTCTCCTCGGCTGGCCCCTATCAGCACAGGAAACTGGCTGGCCCTGTACGCCCACAGGTGGCCAGCCATAACAAGGGGTACCTGGGTACTAAGTATAGTCCAGAAAGGCTATCTCCTCCACTTCCACCCCCCTCCTATTTTCCAGGGGAGCCTCCAAGACTTCCTCTGCACAGGGACTTACTCCTGCAGGCGTTAGCAAGTCTTGTAAAGGAACAGTCAGTGGAACCGGTGCCCGAGGGGTCAAGGCTTCTATTCTGGGTACTTTCTGGTACCAAAACGAACAGGAGGCCTCAGACCCATCCTAGTTTTGCGGAATCTCAACAAGTTCCTGGAGAGGGAAAAGTTCAAGATGCTTACCCTTGGAATCCTGCTGCCCTACCTCCAGCAGGGAGATTGGCTATGCTGCTTAGATTTAAAGGATGCTTATACTCACATCCTCATTCATCCAGACCACAGACAATATCTCAGATTTGTAGTGGGAGGGAACCATTACCAGTACAGGGTACTGCCTTTTGGCCTAACCTCCGCCCCCAGGGTATTCACCAAATGCCTGGTGGTGGTAGTGGCCTAGCTCAGAGTTCAAGGCCTTTTCGTCTTTCCATACCTGGACAACTGGCTTATCAGGGGTCAATCCCCGCAGGAGGCCAATCAAGCCACCCTCCACACTGTCGCTCTGCTACAGCATCTGGGGTTCGTTATAAACTTCGCAAAGTCCACTTTGCACCCCTTACAGAACATGGAGTTCATAGGAACAAGACTGGAACCCTTCAGGCAAAGGCCTTTTTGCCCATAGACAGGGCGCACAGGTTGATGGATCTGGCCAGTCAGTTTCACAGCAATTCTCTGGTCTCCGCCAGACAATTCCTGAGGCTATTAGGCCACATGGCTTCCATGGTCCATGTGACTCCAAATGCCCGTCTACACATGAGGCCGGCTCAATGGGGCCTCAGGACTCAGTGGCACCAAGCCACTGGGAACCTCACAGACAGAGTGAGGGTGTCCACACTACTAGAGTCTTCTCTGCAGTGGTGGCTTCATCTTCCGAATCTGGTGCAAGGGGTGTTTTTTTCAGGCACCTCCACACTCTCAGGTGCTGACAACCGATGCTTCTCTTCAAGGTTGGGGTGCACATTGCCAGGGGGCATGTACTCAAGGCCTGTGGTCTCCTTGAGAGGCCGCACAACAGATCAGTCTCTTAGAACTGAGAGCTATCTGCTTGGGCCTGAGAACTTTCTCTCATCTCATCTCTCACCAATCCGTCCTGGTTCATATGTGAACAAACAGGGGGGCAGAGGGTCCCGCCTTCTCTGTCAGGAAGCGCAGAAACTGTGCTCCTGGGCAGTCAATCATGGCATTCTTCTCAAAGCGGTCTATCTCCCAGGTCAGGAGAATTACCTGGCGGACAGATTGAGCAAGATCCTGCAGCCGCACGAATGGCAGTTGAATCCTTTAGTGGTTCAACAGATCTTCCTGAGGTGGGGTCTTCCAACCATAGATCTCTTTGCCAGTCCTCTCAACCGTCAACTACCCAGGTTCTGCTCCAGACAACCGCATCCTCTCAGAGTAGCAGCGGATGCGTTTCTCATTCCATGGTCTACAGGCCTCCTATATGCATTTCCTCCCACGCCTCTAGTGTCCAAGACACTATTCAAAGTGATCTGGGACAAGGCCTCGGTGATCCTGGTGGCCCCCAGGTGGCCAAGGCAACCCTGGTTTCCACTTCTTTTGCAACTAGGGGTGGACACTCCTCTTCCTTTGGGGATGCAACCCGATCTCCTGTCTCAGGAGCAGGGATCTCTCTTACACCCCAATCTCCAGTCCCTCAATTTGATGGCCTGGCTGCTGAAAGGGTAGTTCTAGCACCCTTACTGCTGCCTAGGGAAGTGGAGGACGTGGTGTTGGCCTCTAAGAGGCAGTCCACTCGGAAGTCTTATGCCCTTAAGTGGTGCAGATTCTCTACCTGGTGTACCCTTCACAACGAGAATCCTTTCTCATGCCTGGTACCAGTGGTGCTGCAATATTTGCTTCACCTGTCCAACCTAGGCCTTAAATCCAATTCTGTTAGAGTTCATCTTAGTGCTCTTTCTGCACACCACTCACCGGTGGAGGGTCAGTCTCTATCCAGCCATCCTTTGGTGGCTCGCTTCCTCAGAGGCCTGCTTTTGCTTAAGCCTCCAGTGCGTCCACCTGCCCCTGAATGGGATTTAAATGTGGTCTTGCAACGGCTTACTTGCCCACCATTTGAACCTATGGCTACTTGCCCTCTGCGTCTTCTCTCCTGGAAGGTGTTATTTCTGGTAGCCCTTACCTCAGCAAGGCGAGTAAGTGAACTTCAGGCCCTAGTATCAGATGCACCATATACCAGGTTCTATAGGAACAGAGTAGTCTTACGGACTCGCCCTAAGTTCCTTCCAAAAGTTGTCTCCTCCTTCCACCTCAATCAAGAGGTGGTTCTTCCAACTTTCTTTCCCAGGCCCCATGCCAGCCGGGCTGAGATGGTCTTGCGTACCCTGGACTGTAGGAGGGCGTTGTCCTTCTACCTTGACCGTACGTGGGAGCACCGGAGGGCTGTTAAGCTTTTCGTCTCTTTTGACCCCAATAAGTTGGGGTTAGCTGTCTCCAAGCGTACTTTGTCCATATGGGTAGCTGACTGTATCACCTGGGCTTACAGGGCAGCCGGCCTCTCCTTGCAGGGTTGAGTTACGGCTCACTGTGTCAGGGCGAAGGCAGCGTCAGTGGCTCATCTCCGCTCTGTTCCGTTGGCAGACATCTGCTGGGCTGCTACTTGGTCTTCAAGCCAGACTTTTGCGGCCCACTACTGCCTTGAGAGGGAGTCCCGCAGGGACAGTGCTTTCGGACAGGCGGTACTGCATAATCTCTTTGGGGTTTGGGCAACTCCTACCCTCCAGCCCTGGTGTTGGGCTACCGTTCGGGGGCGTTATCAGAGAAGATTCTTTTCTTGCATGCTGAAGCTCTATAGGGAGCTCATTTTTTGCAGCTTGGGTCTCCGGTAACCTTAAGCTGGGGAGTCCCATATGTGAGGACTGACTTCCTGCTTGGTCTTGGAGAAAGAGTAGTTACTCACCTGTAACAGGTGTTCTCCAGGAGCAGCAGGAATCAGTCCTCACAACCCTCCCTCCTCCCCTTGGAGTTGCGGTCATATGATTTATTTTGGTTTTTTTGCTGTCTCTTAGCTATGTCATCAGACTGAGTAAGATGGCACCTTGGGTGGGAAGGGGACCGTGCATGCGCGCTGCATTCCCAAAGACTTTCTTTGAAAGCTGGGGAAATGCTCTGCACAGGGGCTCCGTTGGCGCCGACGTCACCTATATGTGAGGACTGATTCCTGCTGCTCCTGGAGAACACCTGTTACAGGTGAGTAACTACTCTTTATAACAGAATACATAGGCACATATGTCGTGCCTACATATGTACTCATGTGCCTTTATAAAATTACTTCAAGGAAAGTACATGCACACATTTACACCAGCGTAGAGGTAGATGTAATTATATGTGTGTATGTGTCAGAAAGAATAGGTACATACATGCATAGTTTATAAAGTTGCATATAAGGGCCAACCTCGCCTCTGCTCTATCTGTTTTCCAACCCCGGGAATGTTAATGCATATATGGGTGTGCATACTAAAACTGGATATGTTCCTACATTCAACCCCAAAACTTAGTGTGGAGATGGTGCTGGACCCATGCTAATAAATGGCGGCATGCACGACATGTCCCTATGCAGTTAGTGCAGGTCCAATGCCACCCCTGCAGAAACAGCCGTGATTTCATAGAAATAGTTACAGCTAATCATTGAGGTGGTGGTAAGTGAACCTTTGCAACTGCAACATTGACGGTGAGTGCACACCAACCGCAATTGGCAGCCAATACCCCCAGTCTGCCCCTAACCCCACCCATTCTCCATTCTAACCTGCGCTAAGCAGTTAGCGTGGGATTTTTAGCATGTGGTGACCGCTACCAAGGTGGGCTTAGCATGCAGTAAACCCCGTGCCAACCATTAGTGCAGTTTAGTAAACATGCCCCATAATGCATAAAAATAAGCACTACTGGGATAATTTCATATATCATTTTCCACATGCATGTTTTATACTTGGAAAATGGCTCTTAACAAAATTGTGCAGCCAGATCCACGTGTACAAGTATAGTTGTGGACAAGATCATACATACTTAACATGCACCATCTGTAGACATTCCTGGCAGCGTAGTTTGGGCAGATTTGCAATGTATTTTATAAAATAGTTGTATATACATAGAATACACACACATTTACATCGTCACAGCAATTGAGGATACCCTATTTTTATAAACATCTAAGAAAGAGAGTAACGGAAATTTGACTGGACCTGGCAAAACATATGGAACAAATGCTTAATGCCTTTGAAGCACAACAGATAAGTCATATCATTTTCAAAACATGGTGCTATGTTGGGTGCAATATGAAAATATTAAGTGAGTGCTGTTGATACAGTACACACTGAAATTGTTTTTGAATCTGCATAGAATAATTTTAAAAAGACCGATGATGAGATTGAGTGGTGACTTTTCTAAGTCTTCAGCTCTAGTGCTTGATGGTCCTTAAAAAATAATGTGTAACTTTTAAAGGTACATAGGTGCTTATGTTGCCTTTATAAATAGGTTAAAAGTAGGCACCTTTTGAACTTTTCACATAGGCACATTTTTATAAAAGGCACCCTTCGTGGGTCTCTGCACTTACTTAAAAGCATGTATACCCCCAGACAATTTTATAAGAGCACACTTGAGCATGTAAAATGCTGTTTTGCCTGCTCAAATCCCTTATAAAATTATCCCCAAAATGTGGAATGTATTTGAAATCATTACAACGTCTAGAGATACTAATCAGATGTTTTAGTTACACTTAAAACTACCTTCTGAAAAACAGGAGTGTAATGACTGGAAATTTATTGCTGCAATACTGATTGAAATTGTATGAATTACTAAATCTGTAGCTGTTCTTTGCATTTTCTTGTGCATTTCCTTTGCATTTTCTTACTGTTGTCATGTCCCTTAGATTGCATGTTCAGTATCCATAATTGAAAGTTTAATTATAATGCCATCTCTGTTAACCAGGTTCCCTCTGTTTTGCCTCAGTTTCCATTGGCAACTGAATGTTTCAGTTCAATTCTGTATTCTGTAAAGTATTGCAACTCCCCTGCATATCTATAAATAGGACATAATATCAGAGCATAATTCTCTTATTTTGAAATTTAAATTAAAAAATATAAACATCACTTACAAGGGAAATGTATTGACGGTATTTACAATCAAGGAAGGTAGAGTCACTTAATAAAAAATGAGAAAAGATAGGATTAGCTTGGAGGCTCAGTGGCAGTGTTGTGTGTACTGTCATGTGGAAGGTACCAAGGTTTTCTGTAGCATTCATAGCCCCTGGATGGGGGAAGGGAAACCTGGTCATCATTAAGGATGATATCTGTTGGCTGGATTTAGAGTTTATTTATTTATTTATTTTATTTTATTTAAACGGATTTGGTATACCGCCTTATCATGAAATCAAAGCGGTTGGCACAGCAAACAATCAATGAAGGGTGAGTTGTCGTTAGCATGCAGTGGGAGAATTGTCACAGTGTGCTGCGTGAGTGAGTGTGGTCGATTTTTGATGTGAGCTATATACATTGTGCGCATTAGGATATATATTTACAGGGATGGCTTCGTTATCTTAATGTCATTCTGTGAGGTCCTTGAAGTGGTCTGTGAATAGTTCAGTTTTAAGCAGCTTTCTGAATTCTTTGATGATGTTTGTTGCTCTGAGGTGGTCAGGGAGAGAGTTCCATATGGCGGGGGCTGCTAGGGTGAAAGCTCGTTTTGATGTGGTTTGTTTTGTTCTGGTGAAGTCCTTTGGGGTTCTGATGTTCGATGTTCCCTTTCTTCTTGGTCTTTTGCTGTTGTCAGTTGTTATGAGTTGTTGTAGGCTGTCTGAAGATAGGTTGTTTATTATTTTGAAAGTGGTTAGGAGAACTTTGTAGCGGACTCGTGAGCTGATTGGGAGCCAGTGAAGGTGGTATAGTATGGGGGTGATGTGTTCGTGGGTTGTACTGTCTGTTATGAGTCTTGCGGCTGTGTTTTGTGCTAGTTGAAGTGGTTGGGTTGATTTTTTTGGTAGTCCTAGGTAGATGTGGTTGCAATAGTTTAGTGTGGGTGTGATGATGGCTTGGCATACTGTTAGAAAATGCTCGGGAGCAAGGATGGGTTTGAGTCGTCTGATTGTCCTCATCTTGACGTAGGCGCTCCTGGTGGTCTTCGCAATGTGGGATTGTAGGTTGAGCTCCCTGTCAAGTGTTATTCCCAGGTATTTTATCTCTTGTTTTATTGGTATGGTGGCGTTGTTCAGGTTGATGGAGGGCGTGGGTGTGAAAGTTTGGTCTCTTGTTATGATCAGTGCTTCGGTTTTGTTATAGTTTATTGCTAAGTTGTTTTCTTGCAGCCAGGTTGACATTTCTTTGAAGCAGTTGGCTATGTTGGTGTAGTCCGGTTTGGTTAGGTTGATTGGTGTGAATATCATTATATCGTCTGCATATATGGTGTATTGAATATTGAAGCTCCTGATGATTGTGCTGATGGGTTGTATGTAAAGGTTGAAAAGCAGGGCGGTTTATGGTAGAGGGTTCCAGAACAAGCGCTTGGTGCATGGTTCCTGGCCTCAGAACTGTTGCTGAAGTCGCCAAACTAAATGGTGACAGATGGGGTAGAGGCTCAGTGGACTTTTGGTCTTGCCCAACTTGGCATATTTTGTGTTCTCCAGGACCAAGCAGGAAGTCAGTCCCTCACATATGGGTGACATCGACGTTGATGGAGCCCTTGCGGAGCATTTCCCCAGCTTTCTATGAAAGCCTTTGGGAATACTGCACGCATGTGTGGTCCCCTTCCCGCCTAAAGGTGCCATCTTGCTCAGTCTTGCTTTTTCCATGGAGCCCAACGGACATCCGTCGTTGTCACCCTGGTTAAAGTTAGATTTTCTTTGCGATTTCATCGCGATTCCTGTCCGGTTCGATGCCGGTTCCCCTTCCCGCCGGGTCCGGTACACCGGTATCGAACCCGTCTGATATTTTTCATTTTTTGCCCTTAGTGGCTGGCGTTCGCGCCCTTTTTTTCTTTTTCCCTGGAAGGCCGGTCTTTTGACCTCGCGGGGGCCCTTTTTTCCCCGATGGCTTCCAGTGGTTTCAAAAAGTGTGATCAGTGTAAGAAATTGATGTCCTCACTGACACACACGACTACTGCCTTCGGTGCCTCGGCCCAGATCATGATCCTAAGATCTGTGGCCCGTGTGGCAAAATGTCCACCAAGGCACTGCGAAGTCGACAGCATCAGAAGGAAAGGCTTTTCTCGGATTCGGCCTCCGACGTCTCGGGAGTCTGACCCCAGCATCGCCGGGGCTCCTCAGACAGGGGGTCCCCCGATCGGGAACGAAAGAGGAAGAAGCGGCTCGTGAGGGTGGCGTCGGAGGAGGTCCCTGGTCCCTTGAGGGCCAGGTCTCGGACCCCTGACTGCCGTCCCGGGCCCTTGGAACAGGAGAAGCAGGCCAAAATGCCTCGTGTGGAGCCGGAGTCTGCTGGACACGTAAGTCCTGTTGTCCTCGAGGACTCTCCTCCCAGGGAGCCGACGTTGGGCCCGGCGGCGCCGCCGGGGCCCAAGTTGGTGGCTGCTGAGTCTCCTGAGCCTTGGACTCAGGCTGACAGCCTTGGAATGCAGACTGTCTGTCTTCATGGATCAGCAGCGGGTGCTGATGGCCAGCCTTGCTGGTGCATCTGCCCCGACCACCGGGACGTCGAAGTTGACCCCGGAGACCGAGCCGATACTCGAGACCATGAAGGCTCAAAGTCGTCCTCGGTCGCGGTCTCCCTCAACCTCCTGCTCGGGACCTAGGGCGTCGACGCCGGTGCCTTCAGCATCGGGGCGGGTGCTGCCGGGACCCACGCGGTCCGAGCCTGACTCCTCTTCGGATGAGTCAGCTTGAGAGATGGAGGACAAGGAGCCCCCCGACACCTTCCGGACTCGGTGCATCCCATTGGACTCACCGCAGTCCGAGCCCCGGAGTAGATCCCCCCCCCCCCCCCGGAGGATACTCTGTTCTCGGAGTTCGTCAGGGATATGGCCACAGCTTTGGCGATTCCTGCGGACCCCGAGGAGGAGCCTCGAGCCGAGGAGCTCGAGGCCCTCCAGTATGACTCTCCTCCGAAGGAGGCCTTTACTGTGCCGGTTCCTCCGTTGCTGGAACGGCTCCTCTTCCGTATGTGGGAGGCACTGGCCTCGGCGCCAGTTCTGAGCAAGCAGGTCGATTCCATTTATCGACTCGAAAGAGCCCTGGCTTTCAAAAGGCGCAGCTACCTCACCATTCCATGGTGGTGGAATCGGCCATGCATCGTCTGAAGAGCCAGAAGATGCACTCTGCAGTGCCCCCCGGCAGGGAGGCCCGGAACCTGGATGCGTTTGGTAGAAAGTGCTTCCAGGGCTCGATGCTTGCTTGCCATGTCCAGTCTTACCAGCTGTACATGGGCATGTACTTGCGGGACCTGGCGAAGGAGCTTGCCGGGTTCTCTGCTGGTCTCTCCGGGGGACCCTTTGCAGAGGTTCGTCCTTGTCCTCGGGGATTCGGGAATGCTCGAAGTTCATGTCCCGAGCAGCCTATGACAGCTTCGAGGCCTCGGCCCGTGTTGCGGCAGCCAGCATCGCGGCTCGACGCCAGGCATGGCTGCAGTCGTCAGACCTCAAGCCATGGGTACAGGACAAGTTGGTCGATGTCCCTTGTCGAGGTGAAAACCTTTTTGGCAAGCCCATGGCCCAGAAGGCTGCTGAGCTCGAAACTGAGCACCTCACTCGGACAAGGTTGTCCTGGAAAACGTCTGCCCCCTCTCAGAAAAAGAAGGGCTCGGGTAAAATGTCCTTCTACCCGAGGAAGGTGACTGCCTACAAACAGTTCCCACATTACCAGGCCTCCCCAGCTCCCCAGCAGGCCAAGGGGCAGGGACATGGGCCCCGTAGGCAGAAGACCCCCAAGCCTCCGGCCCCTGCTCCCACTCAGCAGGGTGGGGGGTTTTGACTCCCAAAGCATAGCCTCTCCGTCTCTGCTGTCCCATCCCTACACAGGAGGTTGACTAACCCTGTTTTCCCACAGATGGCCACCCATTACAGGGGACAATTGGGTGTTAAGCATAGTCCACAAGGGCTATATGCTCCATTTTCACCAGTTGCCTCCTCCCTACTTCCCAGGAGAGCCTCCAAGGCCTCCTCTGCACACAGACCTCCTCCTTCGAGAACTTCAGGGTCTGTTGCTGGACATGGCGGTGGAGCCTGTGCCTCCCCACCTACAAGGTCACGGTTTCTACTCCAGGTACTTCCTAGTACCAAAGAGAACCGGAGGCCTCAGGCCTATTCTCGACCTCTGAAATCTCAACAAGTTCCTGGAGAAAGAGAAGTTCAAGATGCTTACTCTTGGAACATTGCTGCCCTACCTCCAGCAGGGAGATTGGCTATACTCCTTGGATCTAAAGGATGCGTACACTCACATCCTCATTCATCCAGACCACAGAAAGTACCTCAGGTTTATAGTGGGAGGAAACCATTATCAGTACAGAGTACTGCCTTTTGGCCTCACCTCCGCCCCAAGAGTCTTTACCAAGTGCCTGGCGGTGGTGGCGGCCTACTTGAGGAATCAAGGTATCTTTGTCTTCCCCTACCTGGACGACTGGCTCATCAGGGGTCAGACGTGCCAGGAGGCCAGACAAGCCACCCTCCGAACCATCTCTCTCCTTCAACACCTGGAGTTTGTCATAAACTTCGCAAAGTCCACTTTGCTCCCCTCCCAGAACCTAGAGTTCATAGGGGCAAGGCTGGACTCCCTGCAAGCAAAGGCTTATTTGCCAGAGGACAGAGCCCAAAGACTGATGGACTTGGCAAGCCAGTTTCTCAACGTGCCACTGGTTTCCGCCAGGCTCTGTCTAAGGCTCCTGGGCCACATGGCATCTACAGTGCATGTGACCCCAAATGCCCGGCTCCACATGAGGCCTGCCCAGTGGTGCCTCAGAACTCAGTGGACACAAGCCACAGGAAGCCTCAAGGACAGAGTACGGGTGTCCAAACCATTCCTGAACTCCCTACGCTGGTGGCTGCACCCCCCCCAACTTACTACAGGGGGTGCCTTTTCAGGTACCTGTCTTCACGGTAGTGTTAACCACCAATGCCTCCTTATAAGGCTGGGGAGCACATTGTCTGGACAAGTGCACCCAGGGCCTCTGGTCTCCCAGGGAGGCCGCACAACAGATTAACCTACTGGAACTCCAGGCTATTCGCTTAGCCCTCAAAACCTTCTCTCAAACCCTGGCTCACCAGTCTGTCTTAGTACAGACGGACAACCAAGTAGCCATGTTCTATGTGAACAAGCAGGGTGGCACTGGGTCCAGGCTCCTGTGTCAGGAGGTACAGGACCTTTGTTTGTTTGCGCTCATGCACAGCATGTTTCTCAAGGCTGTTTACCTCCCTGGCCAGGAGAACTTCCTGGCCGACAGGTTGAGCAGAATTCTGCAGCCCCACGAATGGCAACTGCACCCATTAGTGGTTCAGAGAATTTTCCTGAAATGGGGACTAACATCCATAGACCTCTTTGCCAGTCCCCTGAACCATCAGTTACCCAGGTTCTGCCCCAGGCAACCGCATCCCATGAGGGTGGCAGCGCATGCCTTCCTGATTTCCTGGTCCCAGGGCCTCCTGTATGCGTTTCCTCCCACGCCTCTGGTGGCCCGAACCTTGTTCAGGATTCTAAAGGACAAGGCCTCGGTACTTCTGGTAGCCCCCAGGTGGCCGAGACAGCCTTGGTTTCCACTTCTGCTTCAACTTGCAGTGGACACCCCACTACCTCTGAGGTTCCAACCCGATCTTCTCTCTCAGGATCAGGGTTCTCTTCTGCACCCCAACCTCAAATCTCTCAATTTAATGGCTTGGAGGCTGCAAGGGTAGTGTTGGCTCCCTGGGGCCTGCCTCAGGAAGTTGAGGAGGTGGTCTTGGCCTCTAGGAAGCAATCCACCAGGAAAACCTATGTCCTGAAGTGGAGGAGGTTCTCTTTGTGGTGTCAGCAACGTACAGAATATCCTTTCTTCTGTTCTGTGCCAGTGGTGCTTCAGTACCTGCTGCACTTATCCAATCAGGGCCTCAAGTCCAATTCTGTTCAGGTCCACCTCTCAGCTCTAGCAGCTCACCACTCCCTGGTGGAGGGACACTCTTTATCGGTTCACCCCTTGGTGTCCCGGTTCCTCAGAGGCTTGCTCTTGCTCAAGCCTCCTATCCGTCCTCCAGCCCCTGAGTGGGAGTTGAATGTGGTCTTGCAGCAACTGACTCGCCCACCTTTTGAGCCGATGGCTACTTGTCCTCTCCGCTTCCTGTCCTGGATGACTCTCTTTCTGGTAGCACTAACCTCGGCCAGGCGAGTGAGTGAGCTCCAGGCCCTGGTCTGTGACAGGCCCTACACTCGCTTCTATAGGAACAGGGTAGTCCTTAGGACTCATCCTAAGTTTCTTTCAAAAGTTGTCTCCTCTTTCCACCTCAACCAGGAGGTGGTTCTTCCGACATTCTTCCCTAGGCCTCATGCAAGCCAGGCTGAGGCAGTCTTGCACACCCTGGACTGTAGAAGGGCCTTATCCTTCTACATTGACCTACGCAGGGGCATAGGAGGGCTACTCAGCTCTTCGTGTCTTTTGACCCTAATAACTTGGGGTTATCTGTGTCCAAGCGTACCTTGTCCATCTAGGTGGCTGACTGTATCACCTGGGCTTACAGGGTAGCTGACCTTCCCTTGCAGGGTCGGGTCATGGCCTACCGTGTCAGGGCTATGGCTGCCTCAGTAGCTCATCTCCGCTCTGTACCGTTGGCAGACATCTGCAGGGCTGCAACTTGGTCCTCAAGCCAGACTTTTGCAGCTCATTACTGCCTGGAGAGGGAGTCCTGTAGGGACAGTGCTTTTGGCCAGGCAGTACTCCGGAATCTCTTTGAGGTTTAGGCAACTCCTGCCCTCCAGATCTTGAGAATACGCATCGAGGAATTAGGTGGTCCCTAGGCTGGGGGGAGACCCCCAAAATATTAGTATTGCAGATCCTTGTAATAGGCCTTACTCCCCTAGAGAAGAGTTGAAAATAGTTTCATGGAACATGTGTGGATTAGATATAAGATACTGTGAGCAGCAGCACGCCAAAACTGTGATATAGCATTTTTTCAGGAGACCCATCAGTCTGCTACAGAACATGGGAACTGGGTCAGGATTTTGTGTGGCAAGTATTTGGTGCCACAGCTCATGGTAAGAAAGGGGGCATAGTCATATTGTTCCACAAGTGAATACGGCTTGAATGTAAGATGGAAAAAAGAGACCCCCTTGGGCCGATATATAATTGTGTCTGGGAACTTGGAGGGCCACCCAGTAGTGTTCTGTAACATTTATGGCCCTGGGACACCAGTCACTCCTTTCTATGCCCAGGTGGCGTCAATACTGGAATAACTGCCGGAAGGCAGGTTGATCGTGGGTGGTGATCTGAACAGGGTCCTAAACCCCCTGATGGATTCATCACGACAGACTGTTAATAACCGGGTGGGGACAACTTGCATTTTGCAACAATTTTGTCTACGTCTTCGCCTAGTAGACCCATAGTGATTTTTGCAGCCCATATAGAAATTATACCCATATATCTCGTGCTCAAGGGTCCAGTGCTGGAACTGACTACATTTTGACATCAGAGAACTTATTTACACAGGTGGAAGAGGCTAAAATAGGACCAAGAGAGATATCCAATCACGAGCCCATCTGGATCTCTCTGGACTGGTACCCAAGTTTGTGAGGGCCATGGCTATGGAGGTTTCCCCTAGAACTATACAAAGAGGAGCAGTTCCACAGCTACATCAAAGAAAAGTGGCAAGCTTACGTGACCCATAATTTGCAAGATGACCAAGATGACCCTGAACTTTTCTGGGAGACTGCAAAGGTGGTCTTACGAGGGGAAATAATGGCATACTCAGTGCGTCGCCAAAGCCTTCTCGATGCTTGGGTTCTAAGACTGGAGAGACAGGTGGTGCAAGATCGAAGATGACATGCCTGGCACGCGACAACCAAAACTAGGACATGGCTTTTAGAAACCCAGGCAGCACTAAATGAGATCTTGCATTAAAAAGCCAAAAAATCCCTTATGTATTACAAATACCAACTTTTTCAACACAGCAACAAGTCGGGCAAGTTGCTGGCACAATGTCTGTGGGGAGCTCAGGGGTCACAAATGGTGCCAGCTATATGGAATGGAGTGGGCAAATTACATAAAACAGCAGAAGAGATTACCCATCTTTTTCGTTCATACTACCAAGATCTGTATAGGGGACAGCGAGTGCCATCTGACATGATTAATGCATATCTTCAAAACTTGGCCCTATCCAAGTTGACTACACAACAGGCAGAGCAGTTGGGGGCACCCATCATTGCCCAGGAAATATACAACGGTATTCAATAGGTACAATGCTGTAAAGCTCCTGGCCAAGATGGGCTCACGGCAGAATTTTACAAGATTCTGCAAGTCGAAGTGGTGATCCTGATGGAAGCTGTTTTTCACAACGTACTCAACAGGGATTTAAATGGGGGGATAACCGAGCCTATATCACCCTTTTTCCTAAAGTAGGGAAAGACCGACTGCAAACGAGCTCGTATCGCCCCATTTCGTTAATTAACATTGATTTGAAATTGCTAGCAAAGATCTTAGTGGAGAGATTGGCCCCATTGTTGCCGGCACTGGTGCGGGACCCACAAGTGGGTTTTGTAAAGGGTAGATATGCAACAGGTAACTTAAGATTGATCACAGCCCATGAAATTGTATCCTGGCTAATTAGCTTTGACGCCGAAAAGGCATTTGATATGGTGGGTTGGGAATATCTTTTTCAGTTACTCCCTTACTATGGGATAGATGGGACCTACCTGCAAATGATTAGTATTGTATATGAGCACCCTGCAGTGGCGATTTTAATTAATGAATATCTCTCAGAGGCCTTTGATTTAGAGAGGAAACACGACAGGGATGCCTCTTAACAACATTACTATTTGTGCTATCCCTAGACCCATTTATTCGTACATTGGAAAACTGTCAGGCGGTGCCCAGGATTCAAATTTGTCAAATAGCCGGATTTCTGGTTAATAAAGTCAAGTCAGAAACTTTGGATGTTTCAGGACGACTGAGAGGTGGGGGTCCTGGTTTCGCGCTTCGGTGGGCTGACCAAAGTTTCACATATTTCAGGATACGACTAATGGCTGACCACCAGCAACTTTACTGGGCAAACTGGGCGAGGGTGATGGCCCAGTTGTAGATTAAGTTGAGAGAGTGGTCGTCCCTCCCTCTGTTACTCTTGGGCCGAGTGGTGGCCTACCGCATGATCCTGTTCCCAAAGCTGCTCTATATGTTGCAGATTCTACCAGTTCGCCTGTTGCGTCGAGATGTTACCTTACATGAAAGAAACTTACGTAGATTTCTTTGGCACAGTGGGCTAGCAGAAAGCTCGCTAATATGCCTGCGAAACCAGTGGTATCGAGGGGGCTTGGGAATCCCAGATATTCACCGGTAGGTGCAAGCATGTCAGATGCGCCATCTATGGGACTGGTTGGGGCAGACTGAGGTGTTCACCACTTGGGATCTGGAAGCGCACTTGGTGCGACCTTTATCCCCGATGGCGGTACTGCATGTCGGGGCAGGTTCGCTGCCAGAGAGAGTACCCCGGAGCTGCCTGTTGGGGCCTATAAGAGGGGCTTGGCGATTTCTGTGTAGGCAATGGCATGTCTCCCCGGCCATTTCTAGTTTCCTGTCCATTAGAGGGAACTCACACTTTCTGCCGAGCTCAGAGAATCAGATCTTTAAGGTATGGAAGGAAAAAGGGAGAGAGTTTGGAACATGTGGTGAATTTAGAAGGTAGAATTAAACCCTATGCAACACTGCGACAAGAGTATGAACTTTCAGGGACGTATAACTTTGCCTATTATCAACTAAGGCATTATATATTCAATCTCTTCCGAGAGAAAACCTCACAGTAGAGGCCTCTGCACACATGCTTGAATTTTTTGAAATAGGGGATCGAGATCGCCTGTCCATCTCGCAATTGTATCATAAGATGGAACAGTGGGCCCCTCTTGCGGACTTCTTGGCAATAGAACGACAGTGGGAACTGGAACTCAGTCTTCAAGTGGAAGCAGGTGCAGTGCAACGAGCTAATATCCCAGCATTGGTTAAAACGGCCCAACTACAGGAGATACAGTATCGGGCCATTTGTCGAGTCAGGTTCTCTCCATGGCGAGCGATGTGAAATGGAGTGGCCTCTAGCAGTAGCTATCCTTAGTGTGGAATACTCAACGCAAACCTGGGGCATCTATGGTGGAAATGTAGGCACATACAAAGATATTGGAGACGGATGCAGGGCTACCTGGAATCTGTAGTGGGACAGCCAGTGCCTTGGACAGGACGGCTGGTTGTCCTAGACCAGCTAAATACAGCCGGTCCAAAGGTGCGGTGGGAGAGATTACTGGTACAGAAAGTCTGTGTGGTAGGTAAGCAGATTGTGCTTCGACACTGGCGTGAGACAACAGCTCCCTCGTTTTGGGAATGGCGGATTAATGTCCACTGGCTGATGTTGATGGAGTGTCTGGCAGCTCGGGGAGGACGACGACACAGAGAGTTTCTTGACACTTTGGGGACAATACATTGACACTATGACCCCACTAACCCGCAATGAGCTGCTGACACTGTAGAGAGTCATAAGAGGCCCAGGGGCAAGTGCAGGTAAACTTGGAGCTGGATGGGCGCTTAAGGAGACTAGGTAAGGGAACAGAGAGGAGTAAATATTGATGACTTAAAGAAAGGGAGGGGGGAAGGGTAGAGGGGAGGCATGGGAGGGAGTAGTTTGTTTCTTGATACATAGGACAGACCCCTAGACATTAGTGGGGGGGGGGGGGGGGGCAGGCCGGGCATCAGAGCAACTGTTTGGCTGGAAACCCCAGCCTCGCTGAAACCTTACTAGTCTATTTTGGTCCCTACCTGTCGGGAGAGGGTGGAAGGGGAGAGGGGAAGTGGGTAGGGAAAGAGGGAAATAGGGGGGGGGGGAATAAAAACAAAAAACTAAGCAAATAATATATTAGGGTGATACTATTGTATGATGTGTATTTTGCGGGGGGATCCAGTTGATAGAGGCATATTAATTGTACATGTTTTTTATTTATTTATTTAACTATTTTCTTTTATACCGCCCCTTCCAGAGATCAAGGGCGGTTTACATGTAACAGTTTAACAGTATAGTACACATCTGTATACATTTACATTGAACAGTAGAATTCAACTATTTACATTGAACAATAAAGTTTAACTTTGTAAGGTATTAAAGTAGAACAAATCGCAAACTATTTACAATAATACATGTGGCTTGTTATTGTGGGAAAGGAAGAAACCAGTTGTACAAAGTCTGAGTTGTTTTCTTTTGGTGCTAATAAATATGATTTGAAATTTAAAAAATGGCTTTTTTTGTGCTTAAAGACTGATAGTTTGCTGTATCAGCCCTTAAATACCTGAAGCAGAGGTAGATAAAGCAACTTGCCCAAGGAGCGTCAGTAGAAGAAGTGAGATCTCGCCCCTGATATCCGTAGTTCTCATCCCGCTACTCTTACCACTAGGCTACTCCCCTATCATGGATGTACTATTGTTATTTTACTTGTGATATAATCATGGAGACACGGGAGGGCCTGTGATGCCTTCTATGATGCCCTTCCCCTCCCTTCCCTTCCCCCAATTCTCTCAACCGAACCACGTACTCCCTCCATGTGAGTCACTTTTACGTGTGATGGGTCTTCCTCCTCCCCCCCCCAGTCCCTTTACCCTTCTCCTCTCTATCTGTGCCTTGACTCTCACCTCTTCCCCTACACACTCTATGCTGTTACCTTACCTACCCTCTCCCTTAATGTCTGTCTGAGACAACAGTCTCATTTACTCCACTCTCATCCATCCCTGGATTCTCTTTGGGGGCCTCGACAGCCAACGATGATCTACTTTTTGTCTTTACCTTGGCCGGTGTCAATCTTGTCCCTTCTTGCCTACAGGGGGATGCGTGAGCAGGGGCCTGATGTCCCATTCCCATATTAGAGCTCTCTCTATTTCTATGGCCCCATTTTTACTAGTCTGGGGATGAGATGTTTAAGCCCCACCCCTCTCCTTACCTTGTCACCCCCTTATCCCATACGTGCCTTGGGCATTTTTCGATCATTGTGCCTTACCTTCTCCCCTTCCATCCCACCCAGTGCATTGCCCCATTCCCCCTTGTAACCAAACAACATACTGACAGTTCTACATCACACTGCAAGTCAACTTTGTACATTATCTTGCATCTCAGGGTCCAAGCTAATATTTCCCATTGCTTATGCTCTGCATTACCGATCAGTCTTTCAAAGTCCCCATTCCTTCAATGATTGTGTTACTGCCGGGCCTTTGCTTAGTTTCCTGTGTGATGTCTATACATTGGCACACAAATAACAAAAAGCCTAACCGGAGTTTAATCGCAGATTGCGATTTTGTGCTGATGGGTCCCTTTCCTGTGCAGGGGCTTTTTCTGCTTCTGCCATGTGTTTAAGTGCTTATGCCCTTCTGATAGCTGCTTTGTTGCCTTTTCATCATTACTATGTATATTGATTCTTGCACTGATGTTTGACATTTTGTTATGCCTAGTGATACAATTGTTAAGTGCTGATTATATTTGTCATAGCAGCTTGTAATTTGGGACCCCTATCAGTTTATTGTATTTTCTGAAGCTTTCTGGTGTTGTTGACGAACGGAGGGGTTGGATGCAGACCATTGATGTAATTTACCTCATATTGGATTGCTGAAGCCAGGTTTTTGGCTTTTAGTATTCGATGGATATCTGAGGATAGTTCTGAGGTCTGTGCTCCCCGTTGTCACGGCGCTGGAGGCTTTTTTTAGTGCAAAGTTCCCAGTGCTACATTCTGGTTAATGTGTGGAGTTGTTTCTTATTCTTATGAAGTATACATTGGCACAGGCTTAGCAATTTGTAGTCCCGGGTTTTTGAGATCCTTCTCTTCCCCCACATCTCCCTCATCGGGTGTCACCGGTTACAGGGCCACTGGAGTCCAGAATGTCCACAAACTGCTGTGCTGCTTCCACCGTTTCAAACACCCGCTGGATTCCATTGTGCTAGATTCATAGACGCGCATGGTACTGCATGATGAATTTAATGTGTCCACTGAACAGACATTGGCATACCACTGCAAAGGCTCTCCATCGCTGGCTAATGGCTGCCGAATAGTCCTGGTATATGCGGAGTTTCAGTTCATTTTGTGCGTTTGGACCTTGCTACCCGAGCGGCTTTCGACACTTTGTCTTTTTGTGTTTAATTTAGAAAGTGTGCCAATATAATGCATGGGAGATTGTCTGTTGTGCAAACGGGCCTTATCCTATAAGAACATAAGATATGCCATACTGGGTCAGACCAAGGTCCATCAAGCCCAGTATTCTGTTTCCAACAGTGGCCAATCTAGGTCATATGTATCTAGCAGTTTCCCCAAGGGACACAGGTTCCACAATGCTTGTATTGGTTCAAGCATTGATATCCTGGGTCCCTTCTTAATAATGGTTTATGGACCTTTCCTCCAGGAACTTGTCCAAACCTTTTTTAAACCCAGCTACACTAACAGTCTTTACTACATCCTCCGGTAACAAATTCCAGAGTTTGATTACACGTTGAGTGAAAAAATATTTTCTTTTATTAGTCTTAAATAGTTTACCCTGTAGCTTCATTGCATGTCCCCTAGTCTTTCTATATTCTGATAAGGTAAACAATCGATCTATGTTTACCCGTTCCACTCCGTTCATTAATTTATAGACTTCTATCATATCTCCCCTCAGCCGTCTCTTTTCCAGGTTAAAGAGCCCTAACCTTTTTAGCCTTTCTTCATAGGAGTATCCTTCCATCCCCTTTACCATTTTGGTGGCTCTTCTCTGAACCTTTTCTAAAATCGCTATATCCTTTTTGAGATACGGCGACCAGAATTGCACACAATATTCAAGGTGCGGTCTCACCATGGTATAGAGGCATTATAATATCTTTTGTTTAATTTTCCATTCCTTTCCTTATCATACCTAGCATTCTATTTGCTCTCTTGGCCGCCGCTGCACACTGGGCCGAGGGTTTTAACATCGTATCCACAATGACGCCTAAATCTTTTTCCTGGGTGGTGGTTCCTAATGTGGAACCTTGCATCGTGTAACCATAGTTTGGGTTGTTCTTCCCTAGGTGCATAGCCTTGCACTTGTCCACATTAAATTTCATCTGCCATTTTGATGCCCAGTCTTCCAATTTTATCAAGATCCTCTTGCAATTTTCCACAATCCTCTTGGGTTTTAACAACTTTAAATAGTTTTGTGTCATCTGCAAATTTGATAATCTCACTGAATATGTCAAAAAGCAGCGGACCCAGCACAGATCCCTGGGGTACACCACTATTCACCTTTCTCCATTGGGAAAATTGGCCATTTAGCCCTACCCTCTGCTTTCTATCTTTTAACCAGTTCCTGATCCACAATAGTACACTGCCTCCTATCCCAGACTCTTTAGTTTTGCCAAAAGTCTCTGATGAAGGACCTTGTCAAAGGCTTTCTGAAGGTCCAGATACACAATAGCCGCTTATCTTCATTCCCCACTGAGGGATCATTGAGGGGCAGCTTCTGGTACTGTTCTCGAGATACAACATACATGGTATTGGTGCTTTGCATTATCATTTTCTTACAGCATCCTAATAAAACAGAAAAATACAGCATGCAATAATACTGAACACATCAAATATTCAACAAAGTAATGAAGAAAGCTTTGAAAATGTCACAGCAAAACTTGAATTGGTGTGGGTATTGCAATTGCTGTAGCCCAAATGGCTTGTAGATTTCAGTTATTTTCTAAGAAGATGATAATAAAAGGATAACAACACAATCAGTCCCAAAAGCTCCCAATCAGTCTAATAGTACTTTTCCTATTTTCAAATAATTTGGTCTTCACTTTTCACTGAAGTTTAAGTGTAAGTTCGTTTTTTCTCAACAGTAGAATCTGTCATTCTCATAGGTGGATATCTTGGCCCTTTTTCAATGTGACATGCTGATGCAGATAGGGACTCCCTCACACATTTCTGCGGTGTGTAGTTCGGATTTCTCGGGATGGTCTGCTCCATCTGGACTCTGGCCAATTTTCTCTGCTGGATTCTCTGGATTGCAATTGGTGACATGGCTCCAAGTCCCATTCAGAATAGCAGCACCAATATTAAATGAAAAGACTAAATACAGTCAAACCTCGGTTTTCATGATTAATCCATTCGAAAAAGTCTGACTAAAACCGAAACGTATGAAAACTGAAGCAATATTTCCCATAAGAAATAATGTAAATCCAATTAATCCATTCCAGACACCCAAAAATATTCACAAAAAATACATTTTATAGAGAATAACTATATTTTTACATACAGAAAACAATGAGAAATAAATATAAATGACTAATGAAATGGATAAATGAACATTTAACATCACTGAAAGCAAGCTAAGTACAGTACTGTACAGTACAGTATGTTAACATCTGGCCTTAGCCACCCCTGACAAGCTGCTGTGCCCAGCTCTCTTCGGAATCACATTGAATTCAGTCCATTAAATACCTTTACATTATCTGCTCAATGCTTCAGAATGGCAGAAAATCTTAATGATATAGCTTCAGACGTACCCTGCAAGAGAAAGAACTGCCTCCCACATTCATGCAACATCTCCTGCTTACGTTGACAGCTTTTCTTCCCTGCTACCGGGACAAAATCTCAGTCAAAAGACGTTGAAAACCGAAGCAATGCATGAAAACCGGGACAAAATCTCAGTCAGAAAAGACGTTGAAAACCGAAGCGTATGAAAACCGGGGCAAATGAAAACCGAGGTTTGACTGTATTCTAGATTAGATTCCACAATGAGACAAACTTAATTTCATCCATATTTTTTAAGATCATATCCTGTAAATATTGCTTCATAAACTTTCAATGGTCTACCAGTAACTATCTCATATGGTGTTGTCTCTGCAGTTTAACTCCTTGTCTCTCTATCACTGGAGATTCATTTGCTGGTAGGAAATATTCCATTGTGCCAATTTTTGTGAGAATTTGTGCATCAAATCATCCCCCTTTGCCTTTGCATGCCTGGCCAGGGCATACAGAGGCAAAATGAGGCTAAAAAGCATCTGGAAGTACCACATGGCCAGTGTGGGTTTTCCAAAGCTCATCATTTTTCGTTTATATATTCATTAGGTAGATACATCACTTCACATCATTGAATTACCTTCATCAGTTTACTGTCCATCAGTTTTTCCTTTTAACATTCCACTTCATCCCTCACAACACTTTTTCATAACACTTTGTGGTGAGGAAAGCACTGCTGAACATAGAGATACACAGGGAAATGAGTCCTATCACTTTAATTCAGAAAGTATCAAGGGTTTCCCTAGTAACCAAGAGTCTCTAACTCAGAACCTAGTCATCCCTAAGCCCCGCCCACGGCAGCACGTCAGGGAGAAGCTTGACCCTAATCACATGTGCTGGGAGCAAGGTGTGGCTCAGGAAGAAGGAAAGTTTAAAAAGCTGACTTTCAGAAACACAGATAGAGACGGAGAGGGAGAAAGTAGAGGTGAGAGTGGAGCTGGAAGTGAAGCAGCAAGAACAAGGAACGCAAAGAGGGAAGCGAGAGCAAGTGAGAGAGTGCTTGCTGAGCATGAAAGACAGTGTGAAGGAAACACTGGAAGCCGAAGAGAGAGAACTGATGAGAGATTGCCAAGCACAGCTGAGAGAGCAAGGAAAGAGAGGCTGGTGCAAGCAAACGAAGCTGCTGCAAACGGAAGACAGCATGACTGGCTTGCAGGGCAGAGAGAGATTCTGAATACCTCTGAAACCAGGCAAGTGTGTCCTTCTCAGTTCTTAAGCAGTAAAAGTTTGAGAGAATTAGCTTTAGAGTTAAAAGCTGATTCCAGCAATAAGCCAAACCCCAGGATAAAGAGAGACTGTTTATCTAAGTATCAAGTAGCTCATATAGCAGACGAGCTAGTGCAGAAACAAGCCCTGCTTAAGAAATTGAGTGAACTGATTAAGAAAGAGAATAGCAAGCTCTCCCCTCAGATGTCTTTGGATGTGTGTGAGAATGATAGCGTTGAAGATATGGAGATAACAGATATGGAAGACAGTTCCTTTGAAATGCAATGTGCTGTATGTCAAGCCTCTGCCGTAGAAGAGAGCTGAGCCAGAAAGCCATTGAATGTATGCCTGCTTAGGAAGCAGCCTGAATTGTGAAGACGTCACAACCGAAGAAACAGCTGAGTGCTAAGCTCAACTTATAAGGTTGAAAGCTGATACTAATGTTCAAGGGACATTTAAAGAGTTGTTTTGCTGCAAGAGTTTTGGTTCCTGTAAAGAAGAGAAACGTTTAGGAACTTAAAAGTTTTGGAATAAGTGGCATTTTGATTTACAAGCAAAGTTGTGCCTGTTTGTTTGCATTTTTGAAATACAAGCAAAGTTGTTCCTATTTCTTTTGAAGCTGTAGCGTGGGATAAAAAAAATCCTATATTTGATTTTTCCACTTGTGTCCTGTGTATGAAGGAACCCCTGATTACATTAAATAAATTTTCTCTGTCTTATGCCTAACCCTCGGATCACAACTCCTTTGCTTTAAGATAGGACTACAATTCCCAGCAGCCCTCCTGGCAGCCATTTTGAGGGAAACTTATTTTAAAGCCAAAAGGCGACCTCACCTGGTATCAGTTATCTACCTGGCCAGGCGGGGGCGACAACTTGCATCATTCCACCAAACTGCATACATAGGTCCTTTTCATGATTTTTTTATCTAGTACTAAATGGACATATGTGCTCATTCTAAATAGCAACTGTCTAAATGGTGTTACTGTTCTGTTCATCAGTCATCAGCACTGAGCTTAACAATGCAAAGTAATTACGTTGAATCTTACAGTTCAGAAAAAAGGCATTCCAATGACTGATACTTTTTAGAATAGAGAGACAAATAAACAAACACCGCCTTTCACTTGCATTCCATGGGCTCTGGGTCAATGATTTTACCCTCGCCAGAGACTAGGGCGTCTCACAGGCACATTGATATTGTGGAATAAAATAAAAACAAACAGTTACGCTCCCCAGGAATTCCCCACAGGAGTATCCCACTTTTCACATTCTGGTTCACAAAGAATTCTAATCAGTTCAGCTCCAGGGACCAAATGAGTGGGACAATTTTTTTTTTCAGGCTTCCAGTATCCTGCAGTCCTGGAAATATAAAGACCTAATGTCTGGTCAAACTTTCTCTTTCCCTAATCTTTCCCTAATGTTACAACTAAATACAGAGACACTCTAACATTTACAGAGACACTCTAACAGGTTTTTTTCTACACATCAAAGCAACATTAATAACATAAAAATACATGTGCACATGTGTAAATTTGGTACTCACCCACCAATCAAACCTGGGTAAATCTCCTGTTCTTGTTTGTAGTCTTTGCGCGATATCCAAATCTCTCTCTCGTTCCTACCAGAACGGCATCTAACTTCGTTCATTTTAGAACGGTATCCTCATCCCCTATATGTATTTTTTTATATATATAGATACAGGAGGTATACTCATCCCTGATATAAAGCCAAAATCAGGGGTATCCCAAGACAATTTAGAAAATTTTTAGGAGTCTCATCCAAATTTTTTTCCTCTCGTTCGTCTCAGAACGGTATCCAAATCTCTCTCTCTTCTCTCACAACAAAATTCTCATCCCCTGAACCGGCAGGAGGTATCCCCTCCTCTATTTAATTAGTGAAGCAATAGGGGGTATCCACATCCCTGATGTACAGCCAATATCAGAGGAATACGGGACAATTTAGAATAAAAGTTTTAGGAGTATTAAATACTTGGAGTATTAAACACTCAAGTCCCTGTTCGGGCGCCAATTGTCCGCCAGGGTGCTCGGACAAATCTCCCCTGGGGTGGATACAATAATCAATCAGGCGACGCTCTGCTTATTCCATAATAAAATAATTTATTTGGGCAAAAACAAAAAGTAAGGAAGTTACAAGCAAAGCTATAAACAGTCTGCCTGATGCGGACAGAGTTCTCTGGCTCTGAATAATAGTGAAAGAGAAGGCTGTCCTGCCCACACTCGGCCGTTACCTCTGTTATATACTCCTCTGCAGCAAATAGTTCCAGAACATTCTGCATATATTTGCAGGCTCTACCCTGGGACCCTCCCCATTATCAGGTTTCTGTCTTGAGGCACTTCACTCAGTATCATATAACTAAATGTGCTGTGCTGCTTATCAGGTAGGCCGTTCCCTGCTGGGCTGCTCGGTCCCCGCCCTGCATCTTCTTCTTTGTTTCACTGTAGTTTCGCTTGGGTGATTTTCGCTTCAAGCACAAGTTAGAATCTTCAAGGCTCAGCTCTGCAAACTTCATCAACCTTATATTAGGCTGGCATCTGCTCCATTCTGTAAGTCCATTCTCTGCACACTCCTGTCTAGAGTCTGGTATCCTACATGTTTCAGCAGGGATCATACATGTTGTCAATCACAGCCCACATGCAGTTCTTCTGTGCCATTTAGAAGTTAGTCAGCTCTTTGGGATAGGATCATAACTTCCAACATCATTATCAAAGTAAGCCAAATTAGTCCTTAACCCCGTCCTTAACCCCTACACTCACCTTTGTCCACCTGATTATTCACTCCTTCAAAAAAACATAACAGATTAGTAAGACAAGATCTTCCTTGTCTAAAGCCATGTTGGCTGTCGCCCATCAGGTCATGACTATCTACATGCTGAGTAATTTTATTCTTTATGATGGTTTCTACCATCCTTCCCGGTACTGATGTCAGGCTCACCGGTCTGTAGTTTCCCGGATCACCCCTGGAACCCTTTTTAAAAATTGGTGTTACATTGGCGATCCTCCAATCTTCAGGTATTAGAGATGATTTTAATGATAGTTCACAGATTACTAATAGCAGGTCTGCAATTTCATATTTCAGTTCTTTCAACATCTTTGGATGTATACCATCCGGCCCAGGTGATTTGCTACTCTTCAGTTTATCTAATAGTTGTAATACATCTTCCCGATGTATTGATATTTCCTTCAATTCTTCCGCACTTTTAAATACCATTTCAGTCATGGGTATCATCCCTACATCTTCCTCAGTAAAGACTGAAGCAAAGAATTCATTCAGTCTCTCCGCTATCGCCTTGTCGCCTCTTAGTGCTCCTTTAACCCCTTTATCCTCTAATGGACCAACTGACTCTCTCACAGGTTTTTTGCTACGAATGTACTTGAAAAGGTCTTTACTTCGCGTTTTTGCTTCCGCAGCAAGCTTCTTCTCAAATTCTCCCTTTGCCTGCCTTATCAGTGCCTTGCATTTGACTTGCCAGTGCTTGTGCTGTTTCCAGGTTTCGTCGTTTGGCTCTTTTTTCCATTTCCTGAAAGATGCTTTTTTGGCAACAGCCTCTCTGACCTCACCTTTAAACCATGCTGGCAGTTTTTTGGACTTCCTTCCACTTTTCTTAAAGTGTGGAATACAGCTGGTCAGGGCTTCCAAGATAGTATTTTTCAACAGCCAAGACAGATGTACGTCTTTAACCTTTGCAACTGCTCCTTTTAGTTTTTTCTTAACTGTTTTCCTCATTTTATCATAGTCTCCCTTTCGAAAGTTAAAAGGTAGTACTGTGGCTTTCCTTACTATCCCTCCTCCACTAATTAGATCAAAGGCGATCATGCTATGATCACTATTGCCAAGAGGCCCCAACAACCTTATCTCTTGCACTAGATCTGGTGTTCCACTAAGGAATAGGTCTAATATGGCTTCCCCTCTGGTCGGTTCATGAACCAGCTGCTCCAAGAAGCAGTCATTTATTTCATCTAGGAACTTTATCTCCCTAGCATGTCCTGACGTGACACTAACCCAGTCGATACCGGGGTAGTTGAAATCACCCATTATTATTACTGCGCTGTAACTTTTGTTAGTTTCCTTGATTTCTTTGAGCATTTCATCATCCATTTGGTCATTCTGGCCAGGCGCTCGATAGTACACCCCCACTGCCATTGCCTTCCCCCTTTTATATGGAATTTCAATCCATATAGATTCTACAGCAAATTTTGTTTCCTGCAAAACTTTAATCCTTTCTGACTCAATGCCCTCTCTAACATAGAGAGCAACCCCTCCACCAATTTGATCAGCTCTGTCATTTCGATATAGTTTGTACCCAGGTATCACAGTGTCCCACTGGTTGTCCTCCTTCCACCATGTCTCTGATATTCCAATCATATCTAACCTTTCATTTAGTGCTATATATTCTAACTCTCCCATCTTATTTTTTAGACTTCTACCATTTGCATACAAGCATTTTAGAGAATGTATTTTATTCATATTAATTTGGCTATTGTTAGACATGTGTAATTTGGGATCTTTAAGCTCTGTCTGCTCCATACTTGAGGGCATTTGGGCTACTTTACTCTTTTGTGGAACCTCTCTGCTTTTGATAGTATCCTTCAAAGATACATTCTTTCGAACCATCCGCTCTTGGGCGACTGTTGGCTTTCCCCTAATATCTAGTTTAAAAGCTGCTCTATCTCCTTTTTAAAGGTTAATGCCAGCAGCCTGGTTCCATCCCGATTAAGGTGAAGCCCATCCCTTCGGAAGAGCCCCTCCTTTCCCCAGAATGTTCCCCAGTTCCTGACAAATCCAAAACCCTCATCTCTGCACCATTGTCTCATCCACTCATTGAGACTCCGGAGCTCTGCCTGCCTTTTGGGTCCTGCGTGTGGAACAGGAAGCATTTCGGAGAATGCTACCCTTGAAGTTCTGGATTTCAACTTCCTACCTTAAAGCCTAAATTTAGCCTCCAGAACCTCCTTACCACATTTTCCTATGTCATTGGTACCGACATGTACCAAGACAGCAGATTCCTCCCCAGCACTATCTATGTGCCCTTTCCAATTGTAGAGGGAGTAGTTCAGTTTTCAGCTCCAAAAAGCTCGGGAGAAGTGCCTCCAGGTATCCCCGAAGTTCCCCATCTTTCACCAATTCCATCACCCTGACGAACCTCAGGTTGTTTCTCTGGCTGCAGTTCTCGAGGTCATCGTTTCATGTGCCTCTACCAGTTCCTGGAGTTGGCATCATTCCTGTCCTGCCATCATCGCTGTGTCCTCCGCTTGAGAGATCCGCTGTTCCATCTCCTGCATGAGGCCCGCAAAGTTCTCCACGGCTTTAGACAAGGTATCCATTTTGCCGGTGAGTACCTTGAATTTTTGCGATAATGCCCCCACCACTGACTGGATCACCTCCTCTACGAGGGCAGACTGGCCTGCCGATTCTGGTGAAGAAGGGTGTTCCACCAGTTTAGCTGGGAGACCCGTTGACTTCTCCTTATCGCGACGGGCAGACTTCATTGTCTCCAGGAACTAGCACAGGTCTAGCTTCTCCTCGGCTTGCCAGTATCTCTCCCACTGCTTTTGCTTGGAGCTTTAAAGTATTTTACTCAGGCACAGGGTGTTCAGAGGTGGAGAAAACCCAGAGAGAGAGCTAAAACATGTCTGCTCCCTCTCAGCACATCACATGACTCTTCTAAACGCCATTTTTAAGCACGCTTACTACTACCACTAAATACAGAAAAGAGACAGACACGTGCGTAAACAGCAAAGGAAAAACCAATGCACAATTAACGCCAAGAGTATTTACATTTATGTAAATTGGAGGCAAATGAGCTGCACATAATAAAATGGCATGCAAATATTGTGTGCGCCCAATGAAGAGAAACGCGTAGAGGATTTTGCAACCAGCTTTAGCGCCAGTATGTCTACACTTGGTCTTGAGGTGGCTTAAATATCTAGCACATGCCCCCTGACAGTATTTTGATAGCATTGGGGGCTTTTCCCGATGCCTGGCTCATCTGATGAGAAATGTTAAAGATGATCCAGGCATTGGGGAAAGCCCCCAATACCATCAAAATACTGTCGGGAAGCCGTTGCCCCTGACAGACAGCAAATCTCTGGTGGTCCAGTGGCCCTGTTCCCTCCCCCCAACTCGATCAGGTAAAATAAATTGCTGTGGCCCAGCGGCCCCAATCCCCCCACCCACCAAAGTAAAAATAATCCCTGGTGGCCCAGTGGTCCCAAACCCCTCCACTGGCCCAAATAAAAATAATCCCTGGTGACCCAGCGGCCCTGAACCCCCCACCCAGTACCTTTACAAATGAGCGGGAGCATTGCCATCTTGAAAAGCAGTAGCGCCTAGCCCCCCACCTAGTGCATCCTATTTTTCAAGATGGTGGCGTAAGGTTTGTAGAGCGTGGGCAGTGCTTCCACTCATTCGTTAAGGTACTGGTTGGGGACACAAGGCTACCAGAGTTATTTTTGATTTGGCAGGTGGGGGATCATGGCTGCTAGGCCATCAGGGTTTATTTTTAGTTGTGCTGGTGGGAGGATTCGTGGCCGCTGGTCATCGCGTTTATTTTTAGTTGGGTGGGTGGGGGGTTCAGGGCTGCTGGTACACTAGGGCAGGGGTGGGCAATTCCGGTCCTGGAGGGCCGCAGACCAGTCAGGTTTTCATGATGTCCCTAATGAATATTCATGAGATCTATTTGCATCCACTGCCTTCAATTGTATGGAAATAGGACCATGAATATTCATTAGGGACATCATGAAAACCTGACTGGTCTGCGGCCCTCCAGGACTGGAATTGCCCACCCCTGCACTAGGGTTATTTTTGGTTGGACGGGTGAGGGGATTGCAGCCGCTGGGCCCCCCGGAATTTGCTTTCTGTCGGAGGCACCGGCATCCCGAAAGTATTTTGATAGCATCAGGGGCTTTTCCCCGATGCCTGGATCATGTGCAGGAATCAGAGAAAGCCTCAGATGCCATCAAAATACTGACAGCTTATATGCAAATTAGCCATGCCCTTGTTTCTCTAGAAGAGTAAACCAAACTAGCCCTGACTTCTTTGTGCATGTGTTTGTCTTGCTCTCCCAGTTTAACACTGCCATTTGCGCACAGTTTAATGAATGGCTAACACGTAGCTAATTTGCATATGAGCTACTTTCTGCATGCTGGCATTAGTCATGTGCTATCGGTGTGCTGCAAATAGGTGTAAAAAGTTGATAGTGCGTGACCTCAGCGCCGGCTTTCTATATCGGCCTGTTAGATTGTAAATTCTTTGGGAAGAGACTTATAATGGAAGCTGTAAACTTTCTTCAACTAAAGTTGAAAATATGTTCTAGAAACACAAAATGTATTATTGTTAATATCAGTGATGTGGACACAACAGAGCAGTCCATTTGTATTGACACAATGTCCTGCAGTCACAAGGATTACACACAGTTCTGAATTATTTCAAGACTGTTAATATAAACATGTTTTTGTGTTCATCATTATACTGTTGGACCCTGGTGATGGCCTCCCCCGATTTTTTTTTTTTCCGCCCCCCCCCCCCCCCCCGGTTGTCTAACCGCTTTGACCCGGTGAAAAGCGGGATATTAATGCAGCTAAATAAATAAATAAATTCTATCTTACATAAAGTCACATGAGTTTAAATAAAGCACAATGGGAGTACACTAAGAGAATAGGCCCTATTCATACAAAATATAGTACATTGATTGGATGTGGCCCTTGGGGCATGTTTTTTTCTGGCCTACTATTTTTTTTTCTGTTACCAGATCACTTCTGACCCCTAGGGTAATGTTTTGTTTTGCTTTGTTTTGGGGGGTGGGAGGAAGAGTAATTTTTTGCCCATACACTCCATCCTGCCTCTCTCTTTCCTACCTTCTACAATTCAGTGATTTCAGCCTGCAGGTGGTGAGCAGCTCAGTCTCGATGTCATCAGTCTTTTCCCCTCTATCCCTCCCTGCTGAGTCTTCCTGCTGCTTAGATTATCCTGCCTTCCTCTGCATGCCCCAAGAGTAGGGTGAAAAAGGGATGGGGTCATGAATAGGCAATACTTCTGAAATCTGGAACTGCTGAGCCTACCAAACGAATCCCCACAATGGCAAATTAGCCCCAGTGTTACCCAGTTTAGGGATGCAAAGCTAAAGATGGGTGTTTTGTGCCTGCTCTAGAGCTGCAAAACTTGGAATTTTTATGTGTGCTTTTGGCTCCTGGAACTATAGAACCAGGGGTTATGTGTGCAAGTGTGCCCTGCAGGACTGGGTGTGTGTTTGTGTTCCCTGCTCTCAATAATGAAGACTGGGGGGGAGAATGTGTGCTTATTCATTACTCTAGGACTGCAGGACTGGGGTTGGGGGAGGAAAGATAAGGGAATAAGAGGAGACGAAGCAGGGCAGGGAAAGAGAGGAAAGGAGGGCAAGAAAGGAGAGAGGTGAAAAAGGGAAGCAAGAAGAGAGGAGGGGAAAAAGAAGACAGGGTGTGTGAGTGAAAGACAGCATACCATGCATAATTCCATCCTGCCATCCAGCCACCTCCCACTCCTACTTGAGGGCAGATGCTGGAGAAGTGTGGGGAGCTAAGTAGAATATCTACCATATCCCTGAGAACCATTCCCCTTGCCATGTTCCGTTCCTTTCCTTTCATTGGAAATCACTGAAAGGACCAGACATGTTTCCCTTTCCCTCTGCATCCTCCCCTCACTCAGCAAACTCTTCTCCAAGGGGTGAGGGTGAGGGGTCTCAGTGATTTGAAATGTCTTATGTGGTTCTTCACATGAAAAGTTTGAAGACACCTGTTTTTTTTCTTGTTGCATACATACAATAAGAGATGTTGAAAGGCAAACAAGCAAGTTCATCATGGTGAAAGTGTTTCTGATGTAGTGGGAGATCATTTTGTATCCAGTGATCACCAGATGGTGTGGTTCAGTATTAGGACTAGGGCTGTTAGAATCCATTCAAAGGTGAGGATCTTAGACTTTAGGAAGACTAACTTTGCCAAGATGGGCCAATACCTCAGGGAGTCGTTAGTGGGATGGGAACAGCTGGGGATGTAGAATAACAGTGGGCAAACCTGAAAGGGGATATTTTAAGGGCAACCAACCTTTTTGTTAAAATGGTAAATAAAGGTAAAAGGAAAAGGAGACCGCTATGGCTTTCGAAAGAAGTAGCTGAAAAAGTGAAGAAAAAGAGGGAGGCCTTCATGAAAAAGAAGAGATCACAGAGAGAGGAAGACAGGCATCTATATTTGGAAAAACTTAGAGAAGCTAGCAAAGTAGTCAGGAAGGCAAAGATTCAAAAGGAGGAGGAAATAGCCAATGCAATAAAATGGGGGGATCAGACATTTTTCAGATATGTTAGTGAGAAGAGGAAGGGCAAAAGTGGTATTGTCAGACTCAAGGGTACAGGGGAGGAATATGTAAAAGCTGATAAGGATAAAGCGGAATTGCTTAACAAATATTTCTGTTCTGTGTTCACAGATGAAGAACCAGGAGCAGGACCTCAGAAAATGCCCACAAACAGGAACAGAAGTGAGGGACATCTTGAACAATTTTCAGAAGACTGTGTTCGTGAGACACTAGCTCAACTTAAAGTAGACAAAGCAATGGGACCGGATAGGATACACCCTAGAATACTGAGGGAACTTGGGGAAGTTCTAGCAGCTCCACTGACTGACCTTTTCAATGCCTCGTTGGAGTCGGGAGTGGTGTCAAAGGACTGGAGAGAGGCTCATGTGGTGCCTTCACACAAAGGCGGAAGTAAGGATGTGGCTGAAAACTACAGGCCGGTTTGCTTAACTTCGGTAGTGAGTAAATTATTGGAAACGCTGCTGAAAGAGAAAATAGTGAGGTTTCCGGAGTCCAGCGGATTACAGGATCCGTGGCAGCATGGATTCACCAGAGGCAGGTCTTGTCAGACAAATCTAATTGATTCCTTTGTCTGTGTGACCAGGGAGTTGGACCGAGGGAGAGCCCTAGATGTGGTGTATTTAGATTTCAGTAAAGCCTTTGACACTGTTCCTCACAGGCGACTTATAAACAAACTGAGCACCCTAGGGATGGGCCCTAAAGTAACTGCTTGGGTTAGAAATTGGTTGGGTGGGAGTCGACAAAGAGTACAAGTAAATGGAGCTCACTCTGAGGAGAAGGATGTTACCAGTGGTGTGCCCCAGGGATCTGTCCTTGGTCCAATTCTTTTTAACATCTTTGTTAGTGATATAGCGGAAGGGCTGTCGGTTAAGGTTTGCCTCTTTGCGGATGATACCAAAATCTGCAATAGAGTAGACACCCAGAAAGGTGTAGATAACATGAGGAGGGATCTAGCTAAGCTTGAAGAATGGTCTAGAATTTGGCAGCTGGGATTTAATGTTAAAAAATGTAAGGTCATGCATTTGGGCCTCAGCAATCCAAGGGAGCAATATATTATAAGGGGTGAAGTACTTTTCTCCACTAAAGAAGAGCGGGACCTAGACGTGGTTGTGTCTGATGATCTTAAAGTAGCTAAACAGGTAGAAAAGGCGATGGCAAAAGCTAGAAGGATGCTTGGGTGCATACGGAGAGGAATGGCGAGCAGAAAAAAGGTGGTGATAATGCCTCTGTATAAGTCTTTGGTGCGACCTCATTTGAAGTTTAATGTGCAGTTCTGGAGACCGCACCTTCAAAAGGATGTGAACAGGATGGAGTCGGTGCAGAGGGTGGTTACTAAAATGATTAGTGGTCTTCATTATAAAGCATATGAGGACAGACTTAAGGATCTTAATATGTACACCTTATAGGAAAGGCGGGATAGAGGTGATATGATTGAGATGTTTAAATACCTCCGTGGCATAAATGTTCAGGGAGAGAGCCTCTTTCAATTGAAAGCAAGTTCTGCTACGAGGGGACATAGGATGAGGGTGAAGGGAGATAGATTCAGGCATGATATGTGGAAATATTTCTTTACGGAAAGAGTAGTGGATCCGTGGAATAGTCTTCCAGTGGAGGTGGTAGAGATGAGGACAGTAACTGAATTCAAAAAAGCATGGGACAAACCCAGAGGATCTCTAAAGGTAAAAAGGGGACTGTTGTAGTTGTTGATATGGAAGGACAGACTAGATAGGCCATGTGGTCTTTTTCTGTCGTCATATTTCTATATTTCTATGTTTCTATACTAATTTGGATTCCATATTGTCCTGATAGACCAGTCCAGACAAGTGGGATGTGTTCCCCTACCAGCAGATTGGTGGAGACAAAGAACCAATGAAAAGCCCAGGTTTCACTGACATCACTCCCATGCCTCTATTCACTTCAGCCACCAGAGGTCCAGTATTTCTTTTTCTCCAGTAGATGGTGGATGGATTTTCTCTTCAGAAGAAAATTCTGAAGATTTGAGTGGATTTATTTAAAACATTCGTGATTGGCAGCCTGTGGGTTGATCTCTCACTAGTGCACGAAATGAGAGGCTCCACTAGACTGCAGTCTTTTTGGTAGTCATAGAAGAAGGGAAAATAGGTTCAGCTCCTTGATCTTACCCTGAATAAGAGCCTGGTGAACAGCCAGAAGTTGGAAGGATCTGGAAGAGTACACTGGCCCTCACACAACCTCAAAGCCCCCTCCCTCCCTCTCTGTTTCCCGCCTGCTTTCTTCTGAATATTGCAGAATGCTCTCAGGTGGGGGGAGATCTGCCTGTGAGCCACCTTAAACACAGTGCTGCAAAGCCAGAGAAATAGTTTCTGGGGATTAGAGCTGAACCCAGCACAGGTTTTCGGTGTGGTGCTCTCAGGGGATGAGTACCAAGCCTTGACCTTGTCACTGTCCTTGTTGGGGACTCCTGATTCCGTCTTCCTGAGATGCAATTAGGGATGGACCCCTGGTGATCGTTGGTGTGGTGTGGGGGTTTTCTGCCATTTTCTGCACACGTTAGTATCATTTTTACATATTGTGCACCTGGCAGTCACGCGGTCATAATGCATGTTCTACCCAAGCAGCCCCAATGTGCGTTCCTTCCCTAGCGCTTTTAATGCATGTTGCTCCTAAAAGCGCAGTTAACGCGTGCTGTAATAAAAGTGCAATTACTGTGCACCTTCAGGCTGTTGTGATACTTTCCCTAATTCTCTATCTTCTTCCAGGAAATATTGTTTGACCTGTGTCAGGCGAGGGGCCTCATCTCTGGATTCTGGACTCTGCTCTTCTTGCATAGCAGCTTCTGAGTCGTCCCTAATAGGCTTGCTTCCCCTCTTTAAGCCGGGGGATGTAATAAGTCGGGCCTTGCCTGCATCAGGACAGGAGGTGACGGATGGCGCTATGGGTAAGGATATCCAGATGGCTGGAGGATCCGGTGATCATGCTTTAAGCCGCTTATTGTCTTCTAGGGGGTCTGTGGCCGCTGTGGTCCCTGGTGTTGGGTCATTTCCAAGAGGAGAGCATCTAGACTCTGGATTGTCCTCCCTGGAATTCTTTCTTTTTTGCAGCAAGCCTGGTCCTTCTGATATGGAAATTCAGACCAAGTAACCTCTGGATTCCCCCGGGTGCATTCTCATGAGGGCAGATGGAGAGTGGAAGCCCTGCTCAATTGTCTTTGACTGTGTCCCCAGCGTGGAGCTGTCCCAGATTTTGACTATGACTTGGTTTTAGATGGCTTGGTACTGGGCTCTGACATTGATGTAGAAGTACTCTCACCTTCAGAGGAGGCTTGTGTGATCCACCTATTCCAGAAAGAGGAGCTGGCAGCATTGATTGCCAGGGTCTCAAGTGCCTTCAACTTGATGGATGTTTCTGGCAAGGAGCAGGAGCGGAAGGTACTCCCGCTCCTTCAAGGAGTGCGAAGATCCACTACTGTCTTCCCATTTCCAGATTTGGTCAAGGATATGATCCGGTTGGAGTCGGACTCTCATAACTTCCAGCCTAAAGGGTTAAGGGTGTGTAAGAAGACCCCCGCTCTCCCGGAGAAGTGTGTTGAGTGATTTGGCATTCCTATGGTAGATACGCAGGTCACAGCGGTTACCACACGGACCACCATTCCTGTGGAAGATGGATCGGCCCTTCTGGACCATAAGGTGGATCTGTGGTTGAGGAGACAGTTTTGCCATGGCAGTGGCTATTCTGCAGTTGGTGGCATGTACCAGCCTGACATCTTGAGCCCTGCTCCAGTGGATTCAGTTTTTTCCGCTGGATGATACTACACCTCTTTTGGAGTCGGCTACAGCCTTCCTTTCTGATGCCATGTATGACCTGGTGTGTTTGGTGGCCACAGATGGTGCCCTGATGACTGTGTCATGGCATTGGATTTGGTTCTGGCACTGGGCAGAGGACACATCTTCCAAAGCCTGGTTGGCCCAACTGGTTTTTAAGGGGAAACTTCTGTTTGGAGCCAATTTGGAGAAGCTTCTGAAAAACCTGCCAAGACAAAATCTACTGCCTTCCAGAAGTTGGATCCAAGCAGCCTGTGAAGTGGGCTGGTACCCCTTCTTATTGGCCTCTGCCCATCCACTGAAAGTGCGCTGGCCAGATTCCCAGGGGCCTCAAGACTCTCAGGGGCCTCAAGACTCTCATCGTTACTGACCTGGAAAATCTTTCTTCCCCTCTGTTTCTGGGCTTTGGGCTCATTCTCAGTCCTTTCATGGAGCACATGGTCCCAGGGACTCTGTCCCCTCCAGAGGAGGACCCTCCCAGAATGCGCATTGAAGGTTTTGGGGCCCATTCCTTGGTTATTCAAGTTGGAGGCAGATTTTGCCTTTTCTTTCAGGATCGTTGGGTGCTAGACACCATTCAATTCAGCTGTGTCCTGGAAAGCAGGGAGTCAATTCCAGAAGCCTTTGTCATCTCCCCTTGTGGGTCTGCGATGACAAAGAGTGCCGCTGTGCGGATCACCTTGGGCAAATTGCTGTGCCTAAAGGTGATGATGCTCTTCCCACCAGATGAGTGGGGCTAGGGCACATACTCCATCTGTTTCATGGTGTCCAAAAGGATGGTTCCTTCTGGCCCATTTTGGACCTCAAGGGGGTCAATGAGTACTTACGCGTCCTGCACTTCTGGATGGAAACCTTGTGCATCATAATTCAAGCAGTATGTCGAGGAGAATCCTTGGCTCCTCTGGATCTGGCCGAGGCGTATTTTCATCCCGATCTCGGCAGATCAGCAAAGGTTTCGGCGTGTTGCTGTACTTGGCTCTCACTATCAGTTCGCCTTCCTCCCTTTCAGGCCTTCCACTTCCCCAAAGCACTGCAGCGCCAAGAGATCTGTGTCCTCCTTAGAAAGCCTTGGCTGGGTGATCAATCAGGAAGAGCCAGCTGTGGCCTTCCCAATCCCTGGAGTTTCTGGGAGCACATTTTGATTCTCGAGTGGGCATTTTTTTTCCTGCCTGAGGAGAATGTCGAAGTCTGTTGGATTGCCTGGGGCTGTTCTGTGCACAGCAGGCTCCCAGAGTCTGGAATTCTCGTCAGCTCCTCGGATTGATTGTGGCGACCATAGACATGGTGCCTTGGGTGTGTGCTTACATGCGACTGCTCCAGCAGTCTTTGTTGACTCGGTGGTCCCCGAGTTCTCAGGGGTTCGAGTGCAGACTCCCTCTCCCATTGATGGTGAGGTCCAGCAGCGCTGTCATTTGAGGAAGTACATGCCATGGGACTATTTCTCCTGGTTCCTCCTGATAATGGATGCCAGTCTCTCGGGGAGGGGAGCCCATTGCCAATACTGTACGACCTAGGGTCATTGGATCCTCAGGGAGGTAGTGTGGTCCATCAACCGCATTGAGGTGAGGGTCATCTGGTTGGCTCTTCTGCTCTTCCGGCCTCTGAATGACGGCCGAGCGGATCGAGTGTTTTCAGATAGTGCCACAGGAAAGGCTTATGTCAATCGGTAAGGCAGCACGAGGCGTGCCAGGGTAGCTCTGGAGATGGCTTTCCTGTTTGCCTGGGTGAAGATGAACCTCCTAACCTTGTTGGCTCAGCTCATTGCTTGGGTGGACAATGTTGAAGCGGACTTCCTCTGCCGGCACACTCTGGATCCTGGAGATTGTTAATTGTCAGTTGACTCTGTGCCACTGGGGTCACCCCTAAATGGATCTAATGGCAGCCTGCTCCAATACCGAAGTTTGCCGCTTCTTCAGTTGCCTCACAGAGATGGGGTCAGAGCGTCTCGGGGCCTGTTGCGGCAGGCACCGATCGTCCTAGAGGACCCGGTTTCCTTCTCACTTAATGGCTTGGTTCTTGTAAGGAGACGATTAGCACATAAGGGTTACTCTCCAGCGGTGGTCTCCACCCTGCTCGGAACCTGGAGGTCATCTTCCAAGCTAGCATATGTGCAGATCTGGTGCCTCTTTTTAGCGATGGTGTGGTGCTCGGCAGTTGGCTCCTGAGGTGGCCAGCTGCCATCTCTGATGGCCTTTCTACAGGATAGCCTGGAGAAGGGCCTTTCCCTTAGTTCGCTGAATGGTCAGGTAGCAGCTTTGGCCTGTTTCCGAGGTCCGGTGGCTGGTAAGTCTCTAGTCTTGCACCCGGATGTCTCGTGCTTTCTCCTGGGGGTTCAGCATCTGCGTCTTACACTCCAGTCTGTGATCCCTTCCTGGAATCTGTGTCTGGTGCTCAGAGCCCTGATGGTGGCACCCTTTGAGCTGTTGAAGGGCACTACTTTAAAAGTTTTGACGCTACAGACGGTCACGATTTGTTCCACAACGTGGATTTTTGAGCTGCAGGCTTTGCCCCTTCAGAGCACTGGAGAATATCGGTGGGAGTTTTCCTTTTGCAGCATGTTTATTCGGACTGTTGAAGTGAGTTGCATCCTCCGTTATGGGAAAGAGGAAGAAGAAGAGCACGTTAAGTTATAGTCTCCAGCTGTTGCCTGTGGGAGGGAAGACTGTTGTTTCGTTAGACAAACATATGGTGGCGATGCCAGTGGCCCAGGCCTCCTTGGAGGGAGCTTCTTTGATATCCGTGAACAGAATCCCCCCTGCTCACCCGCAACCCCTTTTGTCTTCTAGTTTGGCAGCTGGTGACTCTCTTGTTGGGGGGCTTGAAGGGAGTCCTATGGAGATTAAGGTTCTCAAGCCTGTACCTCCTTAGGACCCTAAGGAGTCATCACCATTTGTAGCTAACCCCCGGATGGGGGGGGGGGGGTTACTCTGAAAGACATATGGGCGGCTATTAGATCTGTTAACTCTGAATTAACTTCTACTGTGATGTCTTTGTGTTCTTTCACAAGAAACTGCTTTGAAATTGCAAGAAGTGGATAAAAGTATTTCTGTTTCTGATAAATCCTTGCAGCGGATTGATTCTCTTTATTCTTTATTTGGAACATTTGATACACCGCCTATTACCGAAGTGTCAGGGCAGTGTACAATAATAACAAGGTGCAGCTGGTGGAAATAAAGGAGGAAGGAAGAACGCCATCAAATTAATAGGAAAGCAAATAGAAAAAGGAGAGAGAAGGGTAGTAAAGGACAGCAATAGACAAACAAAAAACACCACAGATAATAGACAGAAGAGGTAGGTAGAATTTGGGGGGGGGGGGGGAGGAGGAAGAGGGCAGTATCTGATGTACCAGTCAAATCAAGGGGTTATTGCAGTGGAGGATAACTTAGTGATATCTTGGTGAAAGGTGATCGGAAGGGATGGGAAGATCATAGGCCTGACAGTAGAGGTGGGTTTTGAGAAGGGCCTTGAATCGGGGGAAAGACGGTTCAGTGCGAAGGAGATGGGGAAGGGAATTCCAGAGGGCAGGATTGCAGGCTCTCCAGCAAACAAATGTTTCTTGTATTAAAGATTCCCTTTTTGTACATCATAAACTGGAAGCCCTTGAGAATTCTCTCTGTGCTAGGAATTTAAGATTCCTTCATTTTCCCTGCATTCATTTTCTGTGCCCTGAAATACTTTTATTTGCTTGAGGTTTTGCAGTTTCCTGATACTATGGTCGAATTGCATGCTTATTATGTTCTTAGCAAGTCGTGGAGTGTTAATCCCATGGAGGGAGGTATGGATGTGCTTCAGAGAGTCAAGATCTAACTGCCTTTTTGGAAGACTTTACAGACACTATCTCTAGGCATGCCACTTTGCTGGTTACTTTCTTTTCTGACCTAGTTAAGCTTAAGGTTCTTAAGGCCTATTTCAAATATAAGGACTCTGTTTTGTGGTCAGTTGATTGTATTTCCTGATGTAACTAGGAGTACCCAGCTTTGTAGGAAACAATTCCTAGAGTTGAAGTCTCAGGTTTTAGCTTTGGGGGCCACTTTTTATCTAAGATTCTCCTGTAAGTGTATAATAACTTTGCAGGGGGACAATTTTGTGTTTCAGGATGTATCTGATTTAGAGGAATTTTTGTTAGATAAGGAGGGAAGCATTGGGGTGGTCGAGAGGTCAGTTTGATTAACCGCCTGTTTTGTAGCAAGTTGTACCTTATTTTTCTTGTTTTATGAGTTTGATGTGAGCGCTGTTTTCCCATAATGTGGGCTATGCCTATTTTCTTTTTCCTTATGTGATGGTATTTTGGATATTCCTTTTCCAAATGGTTTTCTTTGTGTGAAATGGAATGTATTTTTCAAAACTTTCAATAAAAAAGGAAAAAACAGTATGGAAACATTTAAAATAAATGTTAGAATAATCCTAAAAACAATACATTGAGTCAGAATTGAAGCTGAAGGGTGACTTACCTTGAAAAGCACTGGATCCTTCAGCCTAATTTGTGACAGCAGCTTCCATCTTTTGCTTTGTATTGGCTGCCGCTACTAAAATATAATTTCAGAATGAGCAGTTTTCTGTGAATCTTACTCTGCTTTTCTGGTAGCAGTATGAACTACTGTTGTTTCCCTCTCCTCATCAACACATTCTTTTATTCTTTTTTATTTAAGCTAAACCACAGAGATGACACATTTCCGTGCTGCTTGCAGAACAATTCAGCAGGCCAGAAAAGCTATCTTGTCTGTCATTATCAGAACAGGAACTGACAAAGAAAAAAATCCCCAGTTTGATTTTATTTTTTTTATTTATTTATTGTACAAGCTAAGCCTACCTGCTTTTTGACAAATAGATCTATTTGTCAAACACCAGAAGGATATTTTTCCTTATATGTAGCCATTTTTATGAACATTTTTTGGAGATAGTGTAACCGTATTCAAAATAATTAAAACATATAAACATGCTTTTAAAGGTAAAGCAATCAGAAGGAACTTAGTTGCTTGGTGCACACGGTTAAAGTATATATCCTTCAGATGTGTTTTGAAAGGAAGTAATAATAATGACATGACTGCTCACAGTAGAGAGTGAATCACTCGGTAATGTCAAATTTTCTTTGGGACCTAGTTGCAAAAAGCGTGTGCTAATCATTAGTCCAGCTTAGTCAATATGCCCCTTAGTTTCTACCTGTTACTTTGGGCTTCCAGTTCTACTGGAACCATCCTCTATTGGGTTATAATGCTGTGGGCCATTATTTAACCTCTCAACCATCATAATGATGGTTCTTAGCTAGGGGCTATACACTGCAGCTTCTTGTGGAGCACAATATGCATGTAACCCAGAGTCTGACCACTAGGTGTTACTTTTATTAGATTGCTGAGACTTCCTCCTCTCTCCCCCACTTCTAGCCCTTCTCTCCTTCTCCTCGGGACTGTGAACAGTTCCCTCTGCACCATTCCTTGGACCTAGTGGAATGAACAGCTGCAGCTAGGGTCAGAAATAATAACCACCTCTCCTGCATGTCAGCACACAGCCCTGCTATCAACAAAACACCCATGAGCAGCTATTTTGCCAATATTTAAGTGCCCCTTACATTTGCCATCATGATTTACCTTGAAGGTTACGAAGCCTTAGAGCCTCCAAAAGCTATTGCTGGTTTTAGATGAGATCAAAGGCCTGTTTATTTGTGGCCTCGTTTTGTTGTTGAGGGATAAGAGATCTCTTGGGATAGGCGGTATAATAGGGAGGAGAAAATGTAGGCATAGAGATTCGGTTGGGGGGGGTAGAGGATTGTATTTAATTTAATTGCTTTTAAGATTTTTAGATGTTGTGGTATTTGTGTTATACAAGATTACGAACATTTTATTGTGAGCCATCTAGTATGCTTTTGCTGCATATCATGGCATATAAATTAATGAATTTAAATTCAATAATATGTGATACAATCCTCTGTTTCTCCCAGAATTCCAAACAAAAAGTGACAGAGCTGGACTGATGAATTTGGCTGCTTGTTCAAAAAAGGGAAATGGTCCCCCCCCCCCTCACTTGAAACATGTAAAGAAATGATGTCACTCTTCTCAAATAATATATAGCATAAGCCAAGACCATTGTAGGTCGGTGACCTGGTAACTGTTGCAACAGTGTTATAAAGTAGATTGCTTTTATAAGACGCATGACATTCTTTTATCCAGGCAATATCCTAGTGTGAATAGCATATGAATGGCATGAAAAAGGAAGATTTATTATCATCTGTCCCGAGCACTCATGAACACTCTTTCTCTCTTACGTTTCCCATGTTGACAGTAGTATTTTTGAATAGGGGAAAGATTTGTGGCACAGCCACCCTTGAACACCAAGCTTCACCTAACATTGCCTGTTTGTAGTCTCAATGATTTCACTTTTGTCTGTTTTAGAATGATTAATAACTTTTCCAGTACTATTCAACACATCCAGGTGATAAGGTTAAAATAAATTACAGAAACAGGAGTTCCTTGCTAATCAAACATGGCAATAGTTTAAAGTACTTTTGTCCCCATGTGGTTGTGCTTGCTGAGTTCTGATGTAGTGATAACTGCTTACAATGATGTCGGTAGTAATAAATTTCTTTGCCCATTCACTAATGTCGGTGATAATAAATTTCTTTTCCCATCCATTAGAATGTGTAATACTTTGTTGCTCAAAATTAGCATGTTCTCAAAAATAATCTAACAGGTGTGTGTATGTGATCTACTTTTACAATCTATTATTAAGGTGCTAGCATGCTATTTAAAAATAAGAGTGATAGTCCCTTAAAATCATTTTTAACTTCTTTCTTTTATAATTTCACAAAAGCTTCAAGACTGGCCAGATAAATGGGGATCTGTTAATATACCATGTGTTGTTGACTTTGAAGCCATACTATGCCAAGCCATATGAGATTGTAGTGGACCTGACCCATGCTGGGCCCAGCAATCGCTTTAAGACTGACTTCCTCTCCAAGTGGTTTGTCGTTTTCCCTGGGTTTGCATACGAAAATGTGACAGCAGTCTACATCTACAACTGTAATTCTTGGGTCCGGGAATATACTAAATATCATGAAAGACTGCTCACTGGCCTAAAAGGTAGCAAGAGACTTATTTTCATTGATCCCTCGGGAAAGTTGGCAGAGCACATTGAACATGACCAGCAAAAGCTACCAGCTGCCACCCTAGCTTTGGAGGAGGACTTGAAGGTGTTCCATAATGCTCTCAAACTGGCCCACAAAGACACCAAAGTTTCTATTAAGGTTTGTTAACATTTTATATTTTCTTTTGGCATAATGATATATAAAGTGTTCTTTTATATATGGAGATGTCCCTGTTTTAAAAAATCTATGTTAAACTAAAGGCCGAGTTTCTAGGCATAATTTTTCTCTTGGCTTTTTTTTTAAAGTTTTGTATCATTTTAAAATATTGATCTGCTTTATGGTCATCGACACAGTATTTCAGTTTTATTTAATTGTTAGGTCTGATAAATTTGGGTGATTGGTTTTCACTTAGAGATTGGGTAGCAAGATGTAAGTTGTATTATTTTATTCAATTATCAACAGCTTCAATGTGTACTAATATTTGAGTTGACATTTCTTATGAAGAATAATCAAACCAATAAAAAATCAGTAGGTATGCAATCTTGTTAAAGTACCAAGTCTAAGAACAGACAGTACTTGTGAATCAAACAATAAGTAGATACTTTTTAACCCTTTGTAATAAAAATGTAACATTAAGAGTATGCAAATTGTACAAAAATTAAATTGGTACTGAAATGCAGTCAGTGTCTCTAAAAACAACCCGATACGGACCACGTCTCGGTGAACTGCCTGCCTGAATAGTTCACACTGACTGCATTTCAGTAAATACTGTAAATAAAATTACTGGTGGTCAAAACAGAACTTTCCCAAAAGTCAGGACACAAAACAAACCAAGACATTCAATGAAGATGGGCATAATGCAGTATATTCTTTTAGTTGTTTCTAAAAAAAAAAAAAAATATATATATTGATTCTTATTTATTCTTTGTTCTTAGATTTGATAGTTCGGCAAGATTGCATAACTACTGCTTTTTGTTAGTTGGCTATTTCCCCTTTTTTTTTACACATTATCAAGAATGTTTCCATGATTTTGCGTCTTGTTAACATTTTATTGTAGCTCTAAATCTCCAGGAAGAAGCAGAAATGTAGTCTTCACAGATGGGTGACATCAGGTACTGACGAAGCCTGTGCGGGATGCTCCCCAGCTACCGATAGGAAAGCCTTTGGGAGCATTCCACTGCACCTTTGCTATTGCCTTCCCACACTCTCAACTCCCTCTCCTCAATTCTTCTTTTTCTGCGGAGCCAATGGGTCAAAACCCTGTCACGGAGAAAAGAACTTAGAAACCTTTTTCATAAACCGCTTCTGCCTCTTCGTCTCAGTATCGCTCGATTCAGGTATGATATTTCTTTCATTTTTTCCCAAAATTCCTTTTCTTTTTCAAAAAATTTTTTACCTCACGGCCTCATGCCCACTAGGTCTTGTCCACCATCTCACAATGGAAAAACCCTCGAGTGAGTTAAAAAAAAAAGAATGCACCAAGTGCTCCAGCATCATTTCAGTGACAGATAAATATGATTGGTATTTGAAATGCCTTATACCTGACCATATACTCTAGGACTGCTCCCTCTGTAAACAGATGACAAAGAGGGGCCTAGGGAACCGAGCCAAAAAATTTGGAGAACTATTTCCATCGGACTCAATGTCAGTGGCCTCGACTTCCTCTAGAGCATCCTCATGTCTCACGGTTCTAAGCAGTTTAAAGAGTCTAAACACTCTGAGAAAATGACAAAAAGACCCACGTCTCCTTCAAGGTCGTCCAAAAATAAGTTAAAGCCTCGAGAATCCTCAGAGAAGTCAAAGTTACCGAATGAAAGGTCCAAGGATTCCGCAGACAAGTCTTGGGAACTGATGGAGAGATCCCGCTACATCGGGACTCTTCCAGGACCTCTTCTGATTCTGACCATCAGCCCAGTCATCCCCGGTGGGAGGACTTGTCCTCCAAAGCCTTCATGGGGAATCGGGAGGTACCCGAAGCCTTGACCTCTGGAGAGCCCCCGATGCCTTGCTCTGATATGGTGGCACACATTCTTACATTGGACCAGGTGCAGGCAACTTGCTTGGACCAGCGTATGCTGTCCTTGGAGAGGACTTTAGCAGCCCTTCTCGCAGCTTCAGTTCCTCTAACACTGACAGCTGGGGGACCGCATGCTGGGGCATTGACATCGGTGATCCCATCAACTCCGATTCAAGCTTCAGCATTGGTACCACCTTCGACATGACACACTCGACATTGAGAACTGAGGCATCGGTACTAACACCAATATCGGTATCGGCCACAGAGATCCCATGGGGAACTACCTCAGTTCTGTGACCCGAGGGTATCGAGGAGCATTGACACCATTCATGCTGCCACCAGCATAGTCAATACTCACCGGTGTCGGATACCTCCAAGTCCGACCACCATTTCTTCGATTTCAAGGACCTTCATGACATCAACTCCGAACCTTTGCCTCCATCCATAATACTCGCAGAAAATCTCTTCCTGAAGACATGTCTTATCAGGAGTTTATCTGAGACATGGCAGTGGGGCTACTATTGATTCTGGCACAACCGGAACCGAGGGCAGAGGACCTGGAAATACTCCAGTACCCCACAGCCCCAAAGGAGGTCGCAATCCTCCCGGTACACCGGATCCCCCACAATTTGATGCTCCTGATGTGGGAGACTCCTTCAGCAGTATCCCCAATTAGCTGTCAGCTGGATACCATGTACAGGGTACCAGAGTGTCTTGGTTTTCAGAAACCACAACTTCCACATCACTCTATGGTGGTGGGATTGGCACATCGCATCAAAAGTGGCAAAAACCACTCTTCCATACCTCCGGGAAGAGAATCCAGGAATCTTGATTCCTTTGCCCGCTGATCCTTTCAAGTGTCGCTGCTATCCAGCAGAATCAAGTCTTACATCCTCTATTGGAATGTTCCTTAAGGAACTTAATAAAGACTGGGAAGGTTTCCTTCCATTCCTCCCGGAAGAAAAGAGATCTGCTTTCCAAGCTGTACTGGCACATAGCCAAAATGTATCGAAGTTTGTGAATAGATGCCTTCGAATCCACCAATAGGGCCTCATCCATTGCCATCGGTGCACTCTGGTTAGTTTGGCTCCAAGCATCAGACCTGAAACAATGGGTCCAGGACAAGCTTAGCAATATCCCCTATATTGGAGAGAACCTCTTCAATAAAAACTGGAGGGAGAAGGCTGGAGAACTGGAAATGGATGACACCACCCTGAAACGGCTCTCCAGAAAGACTGCTGACCATACAAAGAAGAAGGCAGCAGCTAAGAAACCCTTCTACCCAAAGAAGAGGAGGTTCTACCCCTCCTGTTCTCAACTGGCTTATCAAACCCAGCAGAAACAAGGTCCTAAACGAGCTAAAAAGCCCAGGTTAGCTAAGCCACTGCCAGCCACCCAGGCATCAGCAGCACCCAGTTTTTGACTCCCACCTAGGAAGCACAGCCAGTCCTCTTCTGCACATTCAGGAACCCACCACTATCTCAGGGAGGCTTTGCCATTTCTCTCATCGATGGCACTCTATCAGCACAGAACAGTGGAACTTATTCATAGTTCACAAGGGTTACCAACTAAATTTTCAGAAACTTCCCCCTCACCACTTCAGGGAAGATTTCCCCACCCCAACCTCCCTTGGACTCCCTGCTCAAGCAGGAAGTCGTCAATCTCCTTTCCCAAGGAGCCATAGAGGCAGCCCCTCAAAACCAACTGCTAAAGGGCTGCTACTCCCCCTTCTTCATTCCAAAGAAGTCAGGGGGCTACAGGCCTATTCTCAACCTTAGAGAGCTAAACATGTTCCTTGTAAAAGAGAAATTCAAAATGATCTCTCTGGGAACCCTACTTCCCTACCTACAGGAACATGACTGGCTCTGTTCCCTAGATCTCAAAGAGGCCAATACCCACAATCTGATTCATCCAGATTACAGACAGTATCTTCGCTTCACCTGTCAGGGCACCCATTATCAATACAGGGTCCTTCCCTTCAGCCTTGCATCTGTACCAAGGGTCTTCACAAAGTGCACAGCCGTAGTGGCAACATATCTTTGAAATAACAAAGTCTTCATCTTCCCCTACTTAAACGTCTGGCTAATAAAGGTAGACTCTCCTAGAGAACTCTGCTCATCTCATCAGCACTATTGCAACATCTGGAATTTGTAATAAACATCCCAAAGTCCCAGCTCACTCCAATCCAAAGATTAGAGTTCATAGGAGCCATACTGGACACTCAACAATCCAGAGCCTGCCTTCCTATGGATCACATGAGCAAATTGGTGGACCTAGCCATCCACATGTGCCAACAACAGACCATCATGGCTTGAGACTTCCTGTGCCTCTTGGGCCACATGGCATCTACAGTACATGATAGTACCTTATGCGAGACTGCACATGCGACTAGCACAATAGTCCCTCTCAACCCAGTGGACGCAAGCCACAGGGAACCTGCGGGATATTATACAAGTAACATGTCCTCTGGCCGAATCACTCCTCTGGTGATGCACCCCGACAAACCTTCTTGTAGAGTCACCTTTTCAGATGCCCCAACCTCAACATACCCTGACTACAGATGCGTCCAAGCTCGGTTGGGGAGCCCCTTTAGATTCTGTCTCCACCCAAGGACTGTGGACAGCCCAAGAATCAATCCAAGAAATCAACCTCCTCGAGCTTCGAGCAGTCACAAATTCCCTCCGCGTTTTCCAGCACCACCCCTCCAACAGTCAGATCCTAGTCAGGACAGACAATCAGATGGCAATGTTTTACATAAACAAGCAAGGAGGGATGGTCTCTCTTCCTCTCTGCCAGGAAGCTTGCTGCCTATGGAACTTAACCATTCTCCATCACATGCACCTTCGTGCAGTTTATATTTCAGGAGAGATCAATCACCTGGCGGACAAACTAAGTCAGATCTTACAGCCACACGAGTGGACCCTAGACTCGAAGACAGTGAAAAAAGTCTTCCAAGCCTGGGGAACTCCAGTGAAAGAACTCTTTGCCACTCCACAGAACTCACAACTTCCACAGTTCTGCTCAGGATTCCATCCAAATTTAGTCTGTCTTCAGATGCCTTCTTGATTCACTGGGGTCGGGGACTGCTTTATGCTTTCCCCCCCTAGTCTTGATCCCAAAGACCCTCCTCAAACTACAAGCAGACAAGAGATCTATGATCCTCATAGCCTCTTGCTGGCCCCATCAGCCTTGATTTTCCCTCCTGCTTCAGCTGAGACAGACTCCTCCGATTCTATTGGGATCCAAGCCAGGTCTTCTCTCCCAGGACAATGTAACAGTCCTGTACCTCGATCTGCAGTCTCTCTGACTGATAGCATGGATGCTGAGAGCATGATCTTTCAACATCTACCACTATCAGCAGCCGTGAAAGATGTCACTTTTCCTCCAGAAAACCCCCCACCAGGCAGATGTACTCTTTCAAATGGCGTAGATATGCATCATGGTGCTCTCAAAATAACTACAATCCCTTTGCGGCATAAGTACCCACGCTTCTTCAATGCCTTTTGCATTTATTCTCTCTAGGACTTAAAATGAAATCAGTTTGAGCGCACCTCAGTGCTATTTCAGCTTTTTATAAACCTGTGGATGGCCGACCCATCTCCACAGTTCCTCTAGTGGCATGTTTCATGTGGGACTTCCTCCTCACCAAGCCACCCCTTCGACCACCCCGAGTAGTGTGGTATTGGCTGAACTCCTCAAGCCTCTGTTTGAGCCCTTAGCAACCACACACCTGCGATACTTATCTTGGAAATTCTTACTCCTCATCGCCCTGACCTCAGCCAGGCGCATTAGTGAGCTGCAGGCCTTGGTGGCACATCCACCGTCTACTAGATTTCATCATGACACAGTCATCCTTCGCACACATCCCCACTTTTTACCTAAAGTGGTGTCACCTTTCCATATTAGTCAGTGATCCTTCCGGTCTTCTTCCCAAGACCTCATGCATCTCATAAAGAGGCAACCCTGCACATACTTAACTGCAAAAGGGCTCTTTTATCTCCAAAGAACGCAGGATATCAGAAAATCCTCTGTTGTTTGTGTCCTTTGATCCTAATTGCCTGGATTTCCCAGTAACAAAAGACATCCAGGTGGATAGCAGATTGTATATCATGGCTTACGACAAAGCAGGACTTACCCTTACTGGACACGTTACTGCTCACAGTGTCCGAGCCATGGCAACATCGGTGGCCAACCTACGTTCAGTAGCCATCGACGAGATTTGTTGGGCTGCAACATGGTCTCCATCCATACTTTTGCTACCAACTACTGCTTGGACAAGGATTCCCGCTGGGATGCGGCCTTTGGCCAGACGGTCCTTCAACATCTCTTTCGGAACATAGGACCAACTCCTACCCTCCGCCCCATTATTCTTGCCAGATCTCCTTTGCAGGGAAGTCTAGGTTTAGATGACCTTGTCTGACTTTCTGACCCGATCCAACTCTTCAGAGATCTAGGAGCTAGGGAATCCCATATGTGAAGACTACATCCCTGATTTTTCCTGGAGATAGCATAGTTACTCACCTGTAATAGGTGATCTCCAGGAAGACCATGAATTTAGTCTCCACAACCCGCCCTCCTCCCCTTAGAGTTGTAGGGTTTTTATTTTTCTTTTCTTTTCACTTCTTCTGTTCAGCTACAAACTCAACTGAGGAGAGGGAGTTGGGAGAGCGGGAAGGCAGTAGTGCAGGCACAGTGGAGTGCTCCCAAAGGCTTTCCTATTGGTAGCTGGGGAGCTTTCCGCGTGGGCTCTGTCAGTACCCGATGTCACCCATAAGTGAAGACTAAATTCCTTCTGTTCCCGGAGATCACCTGTTACAGATGAGTAACTATACTGTATGAACTTGGGCTGCACTGCCAGTGTAATGTTTTGCAAAATCTTGAGTTTTCTAAGCTCTCCTTCTTTTACTTCCTTTGCTCTAAAGATATAAGTATGTGTTCATTTGCATCTCTAGGTATTACAAGTTGTATGTCTGTTTTCTCTTATTAGGTTGGTTCGACGGCAGTTCAGGTGACATCTGCAGAGCGGACAAGAGTCCTAGGTCAGTCAGTGTTTCTGAACGATATTTACTATGCCTCTGAAATTGAGGAAATCTGTCTCGTAGATGAGAATCAGTTCACTCTAACTATTGCCAACCAGGGAACACCTCTAACTTTCATGCATCAGGAGTGTGAAGCCATCGTCCAGTCTATCATTCACATAAGGACTCGATGGGAGTTGTCACAGCCAGATTCCATTCCACAACATACTAAAATCCGTCCAAAGGATGTACCTGGAACATTACTCAACATTGCGTTGCTTAACTTAGGAAGCTCAGATCCAAGTCTAAGGTAATACTCTTTCTACTGCTTAGGTTTTTCATTACCTCAAAATGGTGCTGTTTTACAAGTGGCTGTACCTTACTGTACTGCTATGGTGTATTACATACTATCTCTGCCTACTGAGCATGTGTTGTCTATAGCAGTGCTTCTCAACCAGTGCACTTTGGAAAGTCTTTCGGGTGACTGATAGAGGCATGGGTTCGTGAGGCTGTTGCTCCATTTCTATTGGACAGTGCCCCAGAGAAAAGCTCTCTACTTTCTAAACTGAATTACCTGCTTAGTACTAACACAAGAAATCAGGTAGTCTTACTCTCCACTATGTCTCCCCTGGTAGGAAAAGGGCAGTGCCTCTATCTCCAGGAACAAGCAGGAATGTAGTCTTCACATATGGGTAACATTGGTACCGTCGGAGCCCGCATGGGCATGCTTCCCAGCATCCAATAGGAAAGCCTTCGGGAGCATTCCACTGCGCCTGCGTCGCTGCCTTCCCAATTCCCTCTCTCCAAACCACCAGCTAAAGGACTGCACCTTTTCCAGAAAATGACCCGGAGAGGCCTACAGAACTGAGCCTCTAAATTAGGTACACTCTTTGCCTGAGATGCGGTATGGTTGGTGTTCTCTTCGAGGGCCTCTTCATCTTCTCCTGGATCTCTGGTGTCCCCGAAGTCCAAGCACAAGGCTGCATCAAAGTCTGCGGCACCCCCAGAAAAAGATCTCGCTCTAAACATCGAGATCCTTCGGAGGTGGATCAGCCTGCCAAACAACCCCAGTGGGAGGCCTTGCCCTCAAAAATCATTGAGGGGTTCCAGGATGCTTCCGAGGCCTTGACCTCCGGAGAACTACTGGTGCCATGCTCTGGGACGGTGGTGCAAATACCCGTCACCGATACCCAAGCATCAGCAACCTCGATAGACCAGCGTATACTGGCCATTGAACGTAGTTTAGCAGCCCTGCTTGCAGCCTTGGTGCCCATAAAACCCTTGGCTACAGGTACAGAGCCATCGGTACCTGTTCCAGTACCAACATCGACACCGTTCTAGGTGCGACATCACTCCCACCCATGCTGTCCCTGGAATCCCTTACCGATACTGGTGCAAGGCCCAAACGGCTCACTGAGGCTGATACATCGGAACATCAGTACTGGCATCTGCCTTCTGGGGCGCAGCGTACCAATCGATACTTTGAGTCCTCCGATTCCTCTGATTCTGATGCGGAGTCACTCGATTCACAGGGGCCCCAGGACCTTCCTTCAGACACTACCCCACCTCAACAGTGGCACATGTCGCCACCAGAGAACATGTCCTTTCAGGAATTTATTTGAAACCTAGCCAAAGGTCTCTCTGTCACAGTGACATCGGAGGAGCAGCAGAGGGTGGAGGAACTGGAGATCCTCCAATACCCAACGGCATCCAAGGAAGCAGCCACCTTACTGGTGCACTGCATCCTTCATGATCTTATGATCTGTATATGGGAGACTCCTCTCACAGTCTCACCCCAAAGTAGACGTCTCGATAACATGTACAAGGTACCGGAGTGTCCCAGCTTTCAATAGGCACAGCTTCCACACCATTTGATGGTGGTTGAATCGGCTATGCGCCAAATCAAAAGCTCAAAAACTCATTCCTCTAACCCACCCGGTAGGGAATTGAGAACCCTTGATGCCTTTGGGCGTCGATGCTTCCAGGCCTCCATACTCTCAGCTATGATCATTTCCTATATACTTTATATAAAAATGTTCTAAAAGGAGGTCTCCAGGGATCTCGAAGCCTTTGCTCCTCTCCTACCGGATGTCAAATGGACAGACTATCTAGCCCTAGCCAAAATGTATCAAAGTTCATCAATAGAGCTACCTTTGATGCTTTTGAGTGCACAAGCAGGGCTTCGGCAATTTACATCGGTGCACATCGCACTGCATGGCCTCAGGCCTCAGATCTTGAACAGTGGGTTCAAGATAAGATAGGCAACATACCTTGCACAGGGGAAAATCTCTTTGGCAAAGACTGACAAGATAAAGCCTCTCAATTAGAGTCAGAAAATATTACTCTTAAGAGACTGTCCAGAGTAACAGCTGACCCTGCTAGGAAAAAGACATGTAACAAAGTCTTTTTACAGTTAGAGGAAGAAATTATTCTCTTCCTAGCCCCCTGCTTCTCAGTATCAGGGTCAGGGCCAGGGCCAGGCCCTACAGAAAAAGCAACAGCCTTCTAAGCAGCAGAAGAAGCCACAGTTGGCTAAATCTTAACCAGCCCCGTAGCCACAGGCTGCACCTGGTTTTTGACTTGTTTCTAGAGAACATTGCCACCCTGCCTCTGGAGGATCCCCAACCTCTTCATATAGCAGGCAGACTGTGTCACTACACCCACAGATGGCATCTCGTCACCTCAGAGCAGTGGACACTCACCATAATTCAGGAGGGGTACAGACTTCACTTGCAAGCTCTGCCTCCCTCTACGCTCAAGGGGGAGTATCAAACACAACCCCCTCCCACTACTCTCTTGCAAGACGAGGTGTCCTCTCTTCTTTCTCAGGTTGCCATACAAGAGGTCCCAACATCCCAGGAGGGGAGTGGGCTTCTACTCTCCCTACTTTCTCATTCCAAAGAAAACCGGAGAGTACAGGCCCATTCTGGTCCTCAGAAACCTCAAGTTTCTAGTCCACGAAAAGTTCAAAATGATCTCTCTCGGGACTCTTCATCCTTATCTCCAGAGTCAGGACTGGCTCTGTTCTCTAGATCTGAAAGAAGCATACACACACATCCTCATCCATCCAGGAGACAGGATGTATCTACACTTCACCTTTCAGGGAAAACATTATCAATACAGAGTTCTTGCCTTCGGGCTCACCTCTGCCCCAAAAGTCTTCACAAAGTGCATGGCGGTCGTAACCGCATATCTAAGAACTCTGGAGATATTCGTCTTCCCCTACTTAGATGACTGGTTAATGAAGGCAGACACCTCTCAAGAGGGGTTTCTCTTCTTGCATCGTACCATAACAGTACTACAACACTTGGGATTTGTCATAAACTTTCCAAAATCCCATCTCACTCCAACTCAAAGGCTAGAGTTCATCTGAGTCCTGCTAGACACCCAACAGTCTAGGGCATTTCTGCCCCAGCTCCGTTGTACTCATCCAGGAGAACTGGCATCCCAGACACTCCTAAGAGACCATCTGACAGCCTGTGAGATGCTCCTATCGTCCCACATGCCCGACTACATATGCAGCTAGCCCAGTGGACTCTGGCCTCCCAGTGAAAGCAGGCCTCAGGCCGTCTCAGAGACAGGATCCAAGTCACTGCCCACTTAACCACATCCCTTCAGTGGTGGTGCTTTCCAGAAAATCTGCTTGTAGGGTCACCTTTTCAGATGCCTCCACGTCAATGCACTCTGACAACAGATGCCTCCCAGTGGGGTTGGGGAACCCATCTGGGCATTCCAACACCACTTCGCAGCGCAACAGGTCCTCGTTAGCACGGACAATCAGGTTGCCATGGTCTGTGTGAACAAGCAGGGGGGAACAGACTCTTGGGCCCTCTGTGAGGAAGCGATCCATCTCTGGTCCTTTGCTATTGCGCATCAGATCACCTCCAAGCGGTGTACCTACTGAGAGAATCCAATGTCTTGGCAGACAGACTGAGTGGCATCCGTCTTCCCCACGAATGGTCTCTCCATCTGGACACAGTGTCCTACATCTTCCAGACCTGGGGAACTCCAGACATAGATCTGTTTGCGACTCCATAGAATGCCAAGCTTCCCTGTTTCTGCACAAGGACTCCCACATCCGCCAACCAACAGGTGGATGCCTTCCACCTGTACTGGGATCAGGGTCTGCTTTAAGCATTCCCTCCCATACCCCTTATTCCCAAGATGCTTTTCAAGCTTCAGTCCGACAGGGGCTCTATGATTCTCATAGCCCCTCACTGGTTGCAGCAACTGTGGTTTCTGCTGCTACTACATCTCACTCATCCTGTCTGATTGGGATATGTGCCGGATCTCCCCTCTCAGGACAATGGCTCACTACTCCATCCCAATCCACAGTCGCTCCGCCTCACAGCTTGGCTGCTGAGAGCATAGCCTTACAGGGCTTTAACCTTTCTCAAGAGGTTAAGGAGATCTTCTTAGCTTTTAGAAAGCCCTCAACCAGATGTTCTTACGCTTTTAAGTCCCTCATTCAGTATCTCTTCCACCTGTCCTCAACAGATCTAAAGACAAATTCAGTGAAAGTTCACCTTAGTGAACTTAACTTGATGGACAGCCCATCTCCTCACAACCATTATTGGTGTGTTTCATGTGAAGTCTCTTGCTGCCCAAACCTCCTATTAAGCTACCCCCGGTAGCTTGGGACCTCAGTGTTCTAGCGCAGCTCCTCAAGCCGCCCTTTGAACCATTAGCTACGACCTCACTTAAGTTCCTCTCATGGAAGGTGATTTTCCTAATTGCCCTCACTTCAGCTAGACACATTAGTGAGCTTCAAGCTTTGGTAGCAGATCCACCCTATACCCGCTTCCACCATGACAAAGTAGTCCTTCGGATTCACCCACACTTTATGCCAAAGGTGTTGTCTCCCTTCCATCTAAACCAGTCAATTTATCTTCCAGTTTTCTTTCCTAAGCCGCATGCGTCTAGAGTTGAAGCAACCCTGCACACTTTTGACTGCAAGCATGCGTTGGCTGTTTACCTCCAAAGGACTCAGGATCATTGTAAAGCCTCACAGTTGTTCATCTCTTTTGATCCCAGTCACCTGGGATTACCTGTCTCTAAGTGTACGCCTTCCAGATGGATAGTGGACTGCATTTCATTTGCCTATGACAAAACAGGACTCTCGATGGCAAACCTACGCTCACTAGCCATTGGCGAAATTTGCAAAGCAGCAGCTTGGTCTTCTGTCCATACCTTTGCTGTCCATTATTGTCTGGACAAGGACTCCTGTCGGGATGCCATGTTTGGTCAAGCTGTTCTTCAGCACCTCTTTCAGACAGATGCAACTCCTACCCTCCGTCCTGGACTTTGAAGATATCAGAGATCCATGTGGGATCCATGACCTCATCATGCCTGCTCTGAGGCGAACCTCTACTGGTTCTGAGGTCACTTCATCTAGCATCTGGGAGGCTAGGGAGTCCCATATGTGAAGACTACATTCCTGCTTGTTCCTGGAGATAGTGTAGTTGCTCATCTGTAACAGGTGATCTCCGGGAACAGCAGGAATTCACAACCCGCCCTCCTCCCCTAGGAGTTGTAGGGTTTTCTCTCTTACTCTCCTTTTTCTCAGCTATAAACTCAACCGAAGAGAGGGAGTTGGGAAGGTGCGAAGGCAGTGATGCAGGCACAGTGGAGTGCTCCCAAACGTTTTCCTATTGGATGCTGGGGAGCGTTCCCGCACGGGCTCCATCAATACCGACGTTACCCATATGTGAAGACTAAATTCCAGCTGTTCCTGGAGATTACCTGTTACAGGTGAGTAACTATACTTTCCTGTGCATGTCTTTGCCAACCTCACATATTCACATATCAGACTGTCCCCAGCAGAATGAGACTCACACAGGATAAAAGTACAGCTCCCCTTCTGATAGTGAGAGGGACTGAGAGTGAGGATCATGCAAAACTGGGTTTGGTGTGCTGTGAGGATTGAACAAACTCAAAAAGTGTGCCATAAATTAAAAAAAGGCTGAGGAACACTGAGGATTATTGTTTGGGAAATTTTAAGATCAATCTTGACTGAAGTCTGTAGCAATGAATGTAAAAGGGAGCCTTGCTTAGTGGTTTGCCAACAGCAATGTGTGTGCTTCAGAAGACTTGCTGAATGTTAGGATGGTTATCTTGTGCCCAAGCAGACACAGAACAATACCTTAGAGTTTCTAGGACAGATTTTTGCAGGAGGCTCTTTCCTGATATTCTGTCTCACTGGCCTGAGCTGCCGGAGTCCATGGGGTTAGTTCTATAAAGCATTTTCCACATGTAAAGCATGTTTTATATATATAAAATGGTTATTGTAAAATTGCACAGGTGTACAACTACACATCCTGACCAGAGCATGTTCACTTATACGTGATCCGTGAATAAGAATTCCCTAGGGTAATATTGCAAGGTACATGCATACTTTATAAAATATATGGGGGTGCATTTGAAGTTGTACAAATTAAGGTTGAGTTTCGAAGATCTATGAAGCTCTTTGTAAATGATGTATGCTTGGGGATTATTGCAAGTAGAATTTTGATACATAGTGCTGGGGGCACTGTAGGAGATGGGGAACAAATAAAAACAAAATTGTTACGTTAATGTTGGAGGGTTTTTGATAGTTAAAGAAATTTGACTAAGGGAGTCACGTGATGTGGTGAGCATGGGTAGTTGAGTGCTGCTTGAGCTCCGGGCCCCGACCCCCCCCCCCCTTCTTGCCTGTAAATTCGCCGCATGGCAGCAGACCGGGTGTATAACCACCACATAGTTGAGAGGAGGGGAGGAATTACAAGTGCAGCTGAATCAGATGGCGATGGCGGTGAAAGCGGGACGGCGCAAGAAGGAGAAAGAGAAGACCTCTGTGCAGCCGAAAATGGCGGAGACACCGCTGACGTCCAGGTCGCCTGCCACACCGGAGTTAGTTGAGGAACTCGCGGTGGTGGGTGCACTTTTCTCCCAATTTGAGGCCTTGCATGGGAAGATGGATCTACTGCAGACCTTGATGGGAGCGCTGGGTAACCGAATTCTGGAGGCAGAGACACGGATTGAAAAGGTGGAGGAAGGGGTGATGACACTGCAGCAAGGAGGTAGGCCGCATGACAACAGCACTGCAGGCCCAAGAAGCCAAGCTAGATGATCTAGAGAATAGATCCTGCCGTAACAACTTGCGCTTCTTGGGCATACCGGACAGTATTCTAGACCGGGAGTTAAAGCCCTACTTGGAGGCCCTGGTGAGCTGGATCTTGGAGGGCAGAGAAGATGGGGACCCAGTTCAGATTGAACGAGCGCACAGAGTGGGGCCCAAGCAGTTGAAAGATGGCCCGCGTGTGGTGTTGGCGCGTTTCCTACGCTTTCCGCATAAGGAAGCTGTACTTCGAGCCGCACGGAAAAAAGGACCTCTGGTGCAAGACAACACCAAGCTGTGCATTGTGCAGGATTACTCGGTGGCCCTGGGACAACACCGGCGGGCGTATTGTCCTCTATGCCAAAAGCTGGTGGACAAAAACATTCACTTTGTGGTTCAGTATCCTGCTCACCTGATTGTGACCCATGAGGGAAGGCGTAGGGCCTTCGAGTCAGCCACTGACGCGGCTCCCTACGTGGAAGAACTTATGGGGCGAGGGATTTTAATGCCTGCAGACAGCCCTAACACCTTGGGAACAAGACTTGATGGGGCAGAGTTGGAGAACATCACCGGAGGAGCAGCCAGAATGCAAAGGCAATGCGAGGAAAAACTAGCAGGACATTTTCTAGGGCTTAGATTGTCCCGATGTCCAGCCCGGCAAAAGTTGTTTATAAGAAGGTACAAGTCCAAACTTTTTAAAGTGCCTGTCCTATTTGTAAAGTATGTAGAGCGTTACATGTGTTTTAGCGGGAGCAGTTGACGGGGGGGAACAAGGCCGGAGGGAGGGGCGGGGCCCGGGCGGTTAGCCATTGAGGGTGAGGGGGGGGTTACCATACACATCTTAGTGACTTCTAGGGATAGGAGAGGAATGGAGGGTAAGCTAGAAAGTTTTGAGAAGAGGGAGTGGTTGGGGGAGGAGGGGGAGGGGGTAGGAGGAAGGGGGAGGAGGGGTGGAACCATACACTGGGGGGTTGGATATGTGTATAACCTACCAGGGGGAGAAGGACTCCAAGGTCAATCAAGATGAGCGGGAGGTACTGGGGGGGCTTCAGGCTGGGGAGGCCCTTCTTGGGGTAATGTTGAGTACTGTGAGATTAGAGCCTGAAATGTATCCATCAACCTGAAAATTTTTTCTTGGAATGTATGCGGTATAGGGAACCCAATTAAGAGAGAGAAATTGTTGAAGGACTGTGATATTGCCATGCTGAAAGAAACCCACCAGATGGCGACAGAACACCAGAAGTTGCAAAGGGATTGGGTGGGACAAGGGTGGGGGGCGCCGGTCCAGGGGAAAAAAGGAGGGGTGGTGATTTTAATCCACCGCCGGGTGCGATTTGTGATGGAGCAGGCGTAGCAGGACCCAGAGAGAAGATTTGTGTTGGTATATGGGCTGTTAGAGGGGAAGCCCATTGTGTTGGGTAATCTCTATTGCCCTAACAAACTGGATAGGACATTGTACACGCGCTTGGCGTCTCATATTGAACAGCTTCCAGATGCCCCGTTGATTCTGGGTGTTGACTTTAATGGAGTGCTGGATGTAGAGTTAGATACGACGAAAGGAGATGGAGGACGTGTGCAAACCGCCAAAGCACTACAAGGGTTGCGTCGTTGATTAGGGACAATAGATCAGTGGCGTCTTTTACACCCGACGGATAGGATTTCACCCACCAATCGCGAGCGCATGGTTCGAATGCAAGAATTGACTATGTTTTAACATCTGAAAGACTTTTCGCCCAGGTCGTTGATGCCCAAATTGGCCCGATAGAGATCTCGGACCTCCCATTACCCAAAAACTGCATACATCACCGCGGGGACAAATGAATCATTACATTAAAGCAGGATCCACAGTACCCTCCTCTTACCCCTTAAAGCTTTTCCCCTTCACCCTCCTCCACACCCTCAAGACAGCCTTCACAAAAGGATTAGCCATGGCTTCCAACTTCCCCCCCTTGCCCCTCTCCCCAAATCATCACCATTAATTTAGCCTATCCCACCCCCTCCCTTTCTAAAGTAACCCGGGATTTACATCCCACCCTTTTCTTCTATTCAAATAGGGCCCTCAATTGCACTGCATCAGGACCAACTGATGCAGTGCAACTGAGGCATCCTTCTGAAGCCTACAGATCAGCATCTCCTCCCTCATTACTATTAATGGTAGGATGAACCTCCCCTATCCCAAAACTCCTTCATGAACTCTGTTCACGAAATGCTAGTATTTCTCCTTCAAAACAAATATTTTAACAAGAAAATTGCAGTGAAGGGGCAAATGCCTAACTGGAATAAATACAAAGTGTACTGTGTCTTAGACTCGTGGCAAGAGTGCTGCAGGGATCATTCTCCTCACTACCAGGGGCGGCCCAAGGGGGGTGCGGGGCCATGTGCGGAGACTCGGTGCGGGGCCTCATTTGCATAAATATTTGCATAATGTTACCATACACTAACTTTTAGTAAACATGCCTCTTAATGAGTGTATGGATAAAGAAAGACTAAAAGATTTCTACATTACTATAATCCAGTGCCAACCGCCAGGCACATTAGGAACTACTACAAACACTGCCCATTTAGAACCCATAGCAAACCCGCCGTATCGTAACAGCACTACCAGGACTCACAAAGCACCATACTTTACCTATCAAAAGGCAACACTGCAAATATTAAACCAATACATTTCAGAGAATAACAATACATGGCCTACTGGGGAAAGGGAACAAGTGGCAATGTCAAATAGGAATTACATAAACAGAATACCTCGGCCCAGTTACACATGCAGAACATAGACAGTACAAAACAAGGAATCACAATTTAGAAACAGGAAGACAATAATTAAACTGGGAAAGCCCAAAAGCCAAACTTGGAATGTACAACAACACTGTAGAAATAAAACTATAAATTAATTTCCTCTTGTACTAAACAAAGCGCAGATGTTAATGATGCACATTTCCCAGAGCTGACATATTCCAGTTAATAAATTCAAAATAAAGAGATATTTTTCTACCTTTTGTGCATTTTTTTTCCAGTTGCAATTGCTCCAGCCACTTTCTTCTGGTTTCTTTGTGTCTTCTGCTAACTCTCCATCGTCTGCTGTCCATTTGTCCTTTCTTCTCTCTTCTAGTTTTTTCTGTTCTCTCTCTACATCTGCTTTAACATACTAATCTTTCTCCTTTTGCTCTTTCCTCATTCCATCCACTCAAATTTTACCCCTCCATCCTCAATCCCCACTTACTCTCCCAATACCCAGCCAATTGTAGATTTTTCTTCCCTCCCACACAAAATATTTTTCCCCTCTCCATTTCACTCTCCCAGCCCCATCCCATTCTAATCCTCCCCCAACATCAGCTCCCTTCTAGTTCCAGCCCCACCCAGCATCCGCTCCCTTCTAGCCCATCAGCCCATTTCCAGTCCTAGCCCCCCCCTTCAGCCCATTTCCAGTCCTAGCCCCCCATCAGCCCATTTCCAGTCCTTTCATAGCCCCACTATCAGCCCATGTCAAATCCTAGCTCCCCTCCACTCAGCCCATTTCCAGTCCAAGCCCCCCATGAGCCTACTTCCAGTTCTAGCCCCTCCATGAGTCCATTTCAATCCAAGCCTCCACCACAGCTCATTTCCAATCTTAGCACCCCCCAACAGCCCATTTCCAGTCCTATCCTAGCCCCTCCATCAGCCCATTTCCTGTCCTAGCTCTTTAAGTCTTTCCCTATATGCTTTATAATATGGTACATAATTAAAGCATATATATAGTATAATGTTGATTGTACATAGTTATCCCTGTTATTCCATGTTTTATATTCCCTTGTTCTCTGTAAACTCGATGTTACCTGTACACATTGCAGTATATTTTGTTCGATGTACACCGCGCTGATTTTAATAGTGTGGTATATAAGAGATGTTAAATAAATAAATTAAATAAATAAGACCACTGACCACTGTAGAAGCACCCTCTCAGGGTCGGCCCAAGGGTTGGTTCAAGGTGTTGGTGCCCTAGGTAAACCTGAAGCCTTTTGCCCCCACTGGCTATCAGAATCTATTGTTTAGCTTTGAATGTCCTGATCTTTGCTGCCACCTTAAGCGACTGCCTAGTTTGCCTGATGGTTGGGCTGGTCCTGCACCCTCTGGAGCACTCCATCCTGTTCACCGGACACTTATGCAGAGGGACTATCACCTCCTTTGCCCTGCTGGCCATTCTTCTGGCTTTTGCTGTTGCCTCATTTACAGGTTTGACCACCTTAAGATCCCCAGAAATGATTTTCCCCAGCTCCCGCCCATATTTTGTATGCAGAATTACACCCTGTAGGTTTTTCTGCATCGCTGCATGTTTTGTATTAAGTCTTAGCTGCAGCCTGCCAGATGCTTCCTCTGTTATTCACAACTTGTATTGTGTCTACACTATTGCAGATTTTGGTATCATCTGTAAAGAGGCAAAACTTACCCAACTGCCCTTCTGCAATATCACTTAGAAAAATGTTAAAAGAAGTAGACCAAGGACCAGTCCCTGCGGCACACACTAGCGCAATGTCCTTATCCTCACGGCGAGTTCCAGCTTCCGTCACCTTTTCTCGCCTTCCACTCAACCAGTTCCTAACGCAATCACTCACTTTAGGGACTATACCAACAGCACTCGGTTTATTTCTAAGTCACCTATGTGAAACTATGTCTGAAATCTGAGTATACTAATATAGAAATAAATCCCAGTATCTATAAGGAAAGATTATTTTTATACTAGTGGATTTATCTTTTACCTGGTATTTGATGGGCAAGTTTTGCTGGAAATATAAGTATAGCACATGTAGCGCTCTCCCTCAATCCAAATCTCTGGTCACCCAGTCAAATAAATTAATCAGATTCAACTGAGACCTGCTTGTAGTAAAGCCTCAGATCAAGAAACCAGCATTTCCATTAACTTACTCACAACACGGGTCAGACTATCTTCTCCTCACTTCTGCTTTTGTGAACAGGAATCATGTGTGCCCTTCTCCAGTCTTCTGGGACCACTCCCGATTCTAAAGAAGTATTAAAAAGGTCAGACAGTGGAGTTGCTAGAAATTCTCCAGGTTCCTCTAGTACCCTTGGATAGATCCCATCTGGCCCCATTGCTCTACCTACTTTTAGTTTAGCTAGTTGCTCACAAACACAGTCTTCTAAAAATCCTACAAGTTCTGCCCCACTTCCAGTCCTATTTGTCCAGTTTCTATGATCCTACTCCCACTGAGCTCTCAACAGAAATGTTAGGCACTTCTAGGTTTTCATCATCAGTTTCTACATGTTCTTCTCCCTCATCTCTGTTTCGCTGCCTTTGCACTTTCTTCAGTGGCAAACATACAATATCTGAAGAAGTCCTGATCCCCCGTGTTACTGCAGCAGCTAATTTGACTGTATTGCATGTTTGCTTTCCTATCACTTTCAGGATCCCTTCAAATAGCCTCCTTGTCCCTGTCCATGTCTTAAAGCAGCACTTCAGGCAATGCACAGACTGTCTTCTGTATGTATTTCTGCTTTCCTGGGACCATCTGGAATACATAGTTTAGATTTCCTCAGATGGAACCGGCTGGGCTGGGTTGGCCTGGCCAAACCACCACACAGATCTAGGCAGGTGCCTAGGGCAGCGGCTTCTCAGTAAAACCCTCAGAAGATCCTGACTGCCGGACAGCTCAAAGAGCCATCAGCATATTGCTATCTCCAGGAACAAGCAGGAATGAGTCTTCACATATGGGTACGTTGATACCAACGGAGTCTGTGCGGGAACGCTTCCCAGCGTCCAATCAAAGAGCTTTTGGAAGCATCCCACCACGCCTGTGTGCTGCCTTCCCGCCTTTCCCAACTGCCTCTCCTCAGTTTTCATTTTTCCACGGAGCCGGCAGGACGTCCTCCTGTCACCGCAGAAAATTCTTGTTTTATTTCTTTAGTTTTCTTGTGGTCGCGGCTGTCTTCCCGACGCCACCGGTACCGCCGGTGTTTTCTTTTCTTTTCTTGTAAAATCTTCCTTTTTCAAGGAATATTTTTTTTTTCTTCATAGTGTCCCATGGTGTCTTAGGCCTTTTAGGCCTCTTCTTTTTCCTTCATGGAAACGCCAGCCACTTTCTCCAAGAAATGTTCAAACTCTGGCGGTACAACTTTATTTTTAGACCCTCGAAGTCGGTGTCTAACCTGCTTGGGTCCTGACAACAGTTTGGTGAGAAGAGGTCTTCAATATCGAGGTTCCCTCGATACACGGTTTCCCTCCAGCTTCGGGGCACCGTCCCCTCCTTCTTCTACACAGGATCAGGTAACCCACAAACAGTCTGTTAAGACTAGCCAGCCCTCGAGTGGTAGGTCTCATGCACAGCATGTAGACGGCTCCGACCTTGCCCTCGAGGGCCTACTGGCTTCAAAGCCCCGGCGGGAGTCTTCGGTCTCAAAAGCCTTTCAGGGGTTTCAGGTTGTTCCTGGGGTTCACCCCTCACAGAACATACCTGAGCCGTGTCCGGTGGTGGCATCCACTTCGAGCGGTACCGATACCCCGACATCGGCACTGGTGTTGGATGAAACACTCCTCACCAGGGATGGTCATCTGGCGTCCTCGGTGCCTTCGGGACCGGTGGATACACTCCAGACTGACCGTTCATTATCGGTACCAGCACCGATACTACCACCGATGTCGGTACCCTCCAGACGTGCATCGATAGCCTCGCTACCTTCGATGCCGAGTCTGGAATCGATCTCCAGTCTGGAGGACTGGGTACCGACTCGCCTTGGTATCAGCTCTCGGCGGTACCAAAGGCTCGGTTCTGATGATTCGGATCCGCAACTCTCGGTTCCCCCGAGGCCGATTGAGTTGCCACTAGCTGACCTTCATTCATCTGTATCAGACACGGTACCGAAGTCGGTACCGATGTCCTCATTACCCTTACGGTCAGTGCCTTCCATGCTTTGCTTATCGATGCCGAGTTTAGAATCGCTCTCTAGTCTGGAAGACTCGGTACCAATACACTTTGGTACCGACACTGATCGATACCGGTGGCTCGGTACGAAGGATAGCACCCGGAGGTTTTCGGTTACCTCGGTACTGATTGAACTGTCACCGATGACTGCTCCTATGTCTTTGTCGGGCTCGACTCCGACATCGGTACCGATATTGGCATCGGTACCGGTATCCACGGTAGCATCGTGGCCAACTCCTACCATGCTTTTTTCAACAGGATTGCTCCCTTCTATGCCAAGCTTGGAGTCGATACCTGGCATGGACAATGTGGTAATGACGGTCGCTGCTTCTGACAGCCAGTACCGGCGACCATCCTTTAAGCATTCCACACTGCACTGTGCAGGATCTTCTATTCCTATATATCTGGATAGCTCTGTCGGTGCTCAGGCTAGTTCTTCAGATCTAACCTGTCCAAGGGAAATTCCTGTTGGGGAACCCTCTTTTCAGAGTTTCCTCCTGGATATAGCAAGATCTCTTGCCATTCCTATCCCAGGACATGATCCTGCACAGGGCTCTCTTTCTACCAAAGCAAAGGAGAACATAATGCTTCCTTTGCATCATTCCTTGCAGGATCTCCTTCTAGGAATGTGGGAAACACCTTTAAGGGTACCCCCACCTTCCAGAGCAACTGATCTCTTATATCAGGTGCCCCCCTCTCCAGGGTTTCAAAAGACTCAACTTCCTCATCATTCCATAGTTGTGGAATCAGCAATGAGGCGGGTAAAGAGCAAGAAAAAGCACTCTTCTTATCCGCCAGGTCGTGAGTCTAAGACACTTGATGCCTTTGGACGTCAAACCTTCCAGACATCTATGCTTTCTGCAAGAATTCTCTCATATATTTTCTATATGAGTCTATCTCTTGAGGAGGTCACAAAGCAATTACATCTTTTGACTCCTTCCCTTCCAGAGTCTAAGAGTGCAGACTATTCTTCACTGCTCAAGCATCTCCAGAATATCTCTTGGTTTCTTACTCGTGCTTCCCTAGACTCTTTTGAGTCTGTTAGCAGGACTTCTGCTATAACTATAGGGGCACGATGTAGAGCCTGGCTCCAAGCTTCAGACTTGGACAAATGGGCACAGCACAGACTGGGACATACTCCTTGCACTGGAGACAATCTTTTCAACAAGGAGTCTTTACGTCAGGTTACTCAGTTCTCCACTGACTTACCTGTTCCTAGGGGCTGTTCTGCACCTTCTTCTGTCCCAGTAGGTAGGAAATGTCCTGCCAAACTTTCTTCCCATAGGAGAAGAAGGTTTTATGCATCATCTGCCCATCATACAGATGTTCCCAAACAGGGGAAGCATCGTCCTGGTCTGCAGAGTTCAACCTCTCACCAGGCTCAGCAAACCCAGCAACCACAGGGTTTCTGATCAATCCATCAGATGCTTGTGACTCTTGGGTTTTAGAATCTGCAGTTGCTTCTTCTCAATAGAGGCAATCCACTGCTGTCATTCTAAATCCTAAACATGGATCTCTTCCCGAAAGACATCCATTCTTTCTATGTTCTATGAGCTGTCAGGATGTTCATGCTTCTAGGTCACAGGGTTCTCCTCTTTTTCCTGCTAGGGAAAGAGGTCTATCCACTATCAAACGATAGTTTCCTGTGCCAGCATGTCTTTTTTTCCTTTCTATAAACTTACTACTTTGTAAGTTTTCTTCAGCTCCATTCACTTTACCCTCTTACCAGGTATTTCCTCTGTAAGAGCGGTATTGCTTCACTGGAGGGCTTTTTCTTCAGCCTCTCTAGTTTTCTTACTTTTCCAGTGCGGAGTTCTCTTCCCTGAGTTGACTCCTCTTTTTCAATCTTGCTTTGAAGCAGTTCATCAGACACGTCCAGAGTTTTCTACTCTTGTTTTGTCTCTTCTTTCTGTTTTTAAACAGTACCATTCTTCTGCTGTCTGGCAAGCAGCTGCCAATGCAGGAGCCTTAATGTTTGGACCACTGGTTCTTGTCCACCAGCAACCAGATTTGTCCTCCACTAACATTCTGTCTGGTCTTAGTAGTGGCTCCAAGTCAGTGCTGTCATCTGTCTTGGAAATTTTTTTCACTACAAGCTTGTTGGATTGTCTTCTCTTTCTGCCATCTCCATTCCCCTGGGTTTAGCAGCATAGTTGACATAGGTACTGGCTCTCCTGCAGCCAGTTCTATCTCCTCATTCTCCTGCATCATGCTCTCTGCAATTCTACAGAGACGCTCTCCACTATGGGCCCTTGCTAGAGAGCATGGGGGGGCTTTTTCTCCAACAGCTATACTAGATGGTTGAAAAAGGCTTTTTCAGTCATGTCTCCCATGACTAGAAAAGTTCTCCTTTTTAATATAAAGGACATAGGCCTCCTCTTACGTGAAAGCTTAAGGAGTTGCTAATTCCCTGCTTTGATCCATAGTATTTCCAATAGGGAATATGTTTTCTCCATCCAGCTCGTCCTCATGGTAAGAACGCATGATACCTTTTTGCCCTTAAGCAGGTCAGCATGGTATCTCATTCCTATGCGTCTTCTGTTCACTTACCATGCTAGAGTTCTAGAATACTCGGGACTTGCTGGCTGCAGACTGATATCATCCTCTGCTTTTCACGTAACCATCCTGGTTATTCTACTACCTAGCATCCCTGTAGCCATAACCAGTGGGAATTGATTCTCTATATATCTTCTCAGGTAGGTTCCACCTTCTTGTTATTAGATGAATCTTTCCTCCACATTTTCCTATGTGAATACCTTTTTGTAGGCATATCTCTGTCTGCTTCATTGCAGACTTCCATATAGAGGCCTATATATTCATACCTATAGCACACATCTTACAGATGTCTATGTCTATCATTTGTGTGTATTTTATGCCCTTCATATCTCACTATAGATATATTCTCATATATCTATATGTTATATGTATCTGTCGAGATATTTTACTATCGGTAGATATGTATTCTGCTTTATCTACCTGACTGTCGAGGCTCATATAGCTATATGATTCTGACAGATGGGCTTTACCCATTCTTATGCTATCCAGCATGTTTCGGGGTCCTACACTCACAACCACTATGGTGGTAGTTAACACCTACCATAACCTTAAGGTTAGGTACCTCTGAAGCTCTCCATGTTCCAATATCTCTCCCAGCTGACTTCAGTTAGGAGAGACATTGCGGATCCTCAGCTAATCACAGGCTCTAACTCCTCCGGCATTTGTCCTTTTTTTTGGGATACAAGGGGTTCCCATACCCTTTCTCCCCACAAGGACTGGGCCTGTTTGTCCAAATCGGTTAGCCTTTCTCTTTTTGTTCCTAAGAGTGAGCCACTCTGCCGCCAAAAGAGTTTGGCTTTTATCATAAAGCCTTCCGCTGAAGGCCCACCGTTTTTGTACTACCCCAGTTTTTCCTACTGGGGTTACCTGTTACCCTTCCGGATTCTGACCTCCATTGCTTTTCCTACAGGTTTACTACCTCCACTTACAGTGAGGTCCTTCTCGAGGTTCCTCTTCTGGGTTCCCCAGTAGATCCCATGAACCTCCATACTTCTCTGAAGTCCTGTTAGGGGAGGTCCATATTGCTATATTTTTTCTTTGCAATATCATTGATGACAATTATCATCCACACATGGACTCCTTGTCTGCAATCCTATGCTAGGTTAACTGTTCCACAGCACCTTTCTCTCTCCAACTCCTTCCCTCCATCCTCAGGATGCCTGGTGTTGTGGGGGATAGCATGTTCCAACCTATGACATGCTGGGACTCCAGGCATCTCAGCTTGGGAGTCCCCATATGTGAAGACTCATTCCTGCTTGTTCCTGGAGATAGCACAGTTACTTACCTGTAACAGGTGATCTCTGAGAACAGCAGGAATAAGTCTTCAGAACCCACCCACCTCCCCAGGAGTTGTATCTCTATCTATCTTTCCTTTCCTCTCTCTCTCTTTGTCTCAGCTTTAAAACTTAACTGAGGAGAGGCAGTTGGGAAAGGCGGGAAGGCAGCACGCAGGCGTGGTGGGATGCTTCCAAAAACTCTTTGATTGGACGCTGGGAAGCGTTCCCGCGCAGACTCCGTCGGTACCGACGTACCCATATGTGAAGACTTATTCCTGCTGTTCCCAGAGATCACCTGTTACAGGTAAGTAACTGTGCTTTACCCGGAGGGAGAGCAGGCTCACACCTATATATAGAACATTTCAAATCTGATGTCCACTTATGGGGGAAGGGGGGGTGGTCAATGATCATGATTGTGGAGCTGAATTATTAAAATCTGAGCGCCCTGCTCCTGGGCTCCCAGGCTGCAGTACCAGGTCGGAGAGAGAACTCCCCTACGGGCCAGCTCTCCCTGCATGCACAGATCCCTCCCCGGGCCAGGTCTTACTTGCCTCCTCCATCCGGTCCGGTCGTCGCGCAGCCTCCCGCTTCCCCTCCGCCCATCGGCTGCAACCAGGCTCCGCCCCGCTCCCGACAGGGTACCGAAGGTAGAGCATCGCAGTCTTAGGGTTGGTGGCTCCACCCCTGCCCGAGCCGTTAAATGCAAAGCCCTTCACCGATGTTGCTCCCGGGACTCACCCTGGCCTTCTTTTTCACTGCTGCAGCTGCCCAGAATCTGAAGTTGAAACGTCTCCCAGTTGGTAGCAGGTTTGCCCCCCCCCCCCCCATCCCTGCCAGTTCGGTAACCCCAAGTCAGGATGCAGGCAGGGGGCGGGCCGCAGGACTCTTGATTCTGCCGCTGCAGCAGCCAGGTTGTTTTTTTTAAAATTTACCTGGGCTGATGGGCAGCGATCTTTAAATGCAGAATGTTCTTTGCGCGGGGCCCCCTGAAACGCCGAGGCCCTGTGCAAACAACATTCTTGCTCAGTGGACGGGCCGGCCCTGCTCACTACTGCAGAGATGCCAAGAGTGACCCATCCCAGTGAGTGAGGTTGAAAGCTAATGAGTGAGGTTTTTTTTACGGTGCATTTGTGGTATAAATTTCGAAATATCTGCATCATGTTTGCTTTGCAAATGAATGGAGTACCAGAAAAAGATATTTATCTTTCTTTGGTTTGATGTGCATAAACTAGGACATTCCCCTGTAAACTTTACTATACTAAAAAAAAAAAAAAAATGGATTCTGGTGGTTTCATCTCAGACACATAAACCCTCTCCAGTACCAGGCATGTTGTGACATAATGCAAAACTCTACAAAAGTCCTTCAGGACAGAACAATCCTACCATTCCATAACAGCACGAGTAAGGACCTACCTAGGAAAAGGCAGCACTGTAAATATTGCAGTGAGCCTGATAAAATTGATAAAACCTATTGGGAAAATTGAACATGCCAGATTTTTATAGATCCCCTACATAGACATTCAAAGCCAACAGAATTCCTTGCCTCAGTCACACATACTAAACATAGACTCTCACCAAGTATAGTGCAAATGACCATAAACTGACAGTAGAAATATGTAGACAGAAATTGAACTGAAACTCCAATAAGCCAGACTGTGCATGCGGTGCAACACCAGAGAAATAGAAACAGTGATGCATTTCGACCCATGCTGTGCCAAATATTGAGACAGCAAATATAAATTCCAGAAACTGACATATTCCAACCACTAAATGAAAATAAAATTCATTTTTCTATCTTTGTTGTCTGGTCAATTTATTTTTCTGATCATGTTGGTCCCAGCTTCTGGTTTCTGCTTTCCTCTGTTTCTCTACAGGATCTCCAGATCATTTGCACACTTCTCTTTTCTCTTGTATTCTTCCCTTCCTTCCCTACATCTGACAGTGATCTTTTCAGCTTTTTGTTTCTCTATCCACTTATATTTCAGTCCTTTTTACTATCCAGTCTTCATTCTCCCTCTTTGTACTACTTCCCATCTCTTTCCCTCGCCCTGACCCTCTCATTCCCCATCCCCTTATTCTCCAGTCTCTTCTCGCCATCCAGCATCTCCTCTTTCTCTCTCCCTCCATCCCCCTTTCCAACATCTTATCTCACTCTCTACCCCCTTTGTTCAGCATCTTCTCTCTCCCTTAATGCAGCATCTCTTTTCTCTATCATCCCCTCCATCCAGCTTCTTCCATCTGTCCTCCTACTTCCCCCAATGTCCAGCATTACTCTTCTATCTTTCTACTCACCCTCCCATGTTCAGATGTTCAGCATATCCCCTCTATGTCCCTATCTCCTCATAATGTCCAACATATCCCCTCTGTCTTTCTACTCCCCTTGTGTCCTGTATCTTTCTTGTAACCTTATTTCCCCCCCCCCCCCCACTGTCATATGCCCAGCGTCACCCTTCTGTGTTCCTACTTCTCCACTCCCCCCATACTCAGCAGCATCTCCCTTTCACCCTGTTTCTCCATGCCCAACATCTTCCCTGCCATCCTATTTACCCTCTGTCTGACACTCCTCCCTCTCATGTCCAGCTTCATCTGCTTTGTGTCCTTATTCTTTTTGCTCCCTAAGTCAAGCCAGAATATCCCTAATTTACTTTATCATCTTCTCCTGTGTCCACCATCCTCTCCCTCCAGTCCTTTTCCCCATGTCCCTGTAAGGCGCTGGCAGAGGGGAGAGAGATACTATCTCCACCGCTGACACTTTTCCGGGCCTGCAGCAGCAATAGAAAAGAAAGAAAGAGCAGAGCCTGCAAGTCAGTGCATGCCGATGATGGCTGTGCCGATCGGGCCCCGCTCCTTCAGAACAGGAAGTTTGAGTCAGTGGGGGGCGGGTGGGACGACCAGGCCACAAGTTGGTGTGTGCCAATGGCTCTACTAGTCCTGCCCCTTCCCCCCCCCCCCCCCGATGCAATCTTCCTTTTTTGGAGGAGTGGGACCCAATCGGCAGAACCATCATCAGCACACACAGACTTGCAGACTCTGCTCTTTTTTTTCTTTTCTATTGCCAAGAGAATGGGGACAAAGACAAGGGGGTATGACTTGGCCTGTCTGCTGCGATTTCGGTGCCCTTTATCCCTGGCATCTCTCTGCTGTGCTTACCCGGCTTACTGGGTAGCAACGGTCCTGTGCTGCATTATAGTACCGAAGTAGGTTGGGCACCCCCAATCCCTCTCCCCTCTTGGGGAGACACATCACCCTCCTTCCCATCCTTGGTGGTCTCTTCTTCCAAATGTAATCAAAAATCAACTTCTGTATTTTTTTTCATCACCCTCACCAGCACCTTAATAGGCAAGGCCATAAACAAGAAAAGGACCCTAGGCAGCACATTCATTGTAACAATGGTGATTCTGCCCATCCACGATGTCGCTAACCCCATCCAACTACATGTCCTCCTGCAACTCCTTGATTAAGGGTTCATAGTTTAACTCGGTGGCGGGAAAAGTAATGGAGGCGCTTCTGAAAGAGCGAATAGTGGACTTTCTCATAACCAACAGGTTGCATGATCCGAGGCAACATGATTTTACCAAAGGACGATCTTGCCAAACAAATCTCTTTATTTATTTATTTAGTGTACACTTGTATCCTGCCACTTCCAGCGATCAGTGGCGGTTTTCTATACAAAAGGGTGCGGTTGTACAGACCAGAATTTAAGCATACAGTAGGATTGCAGGGGAGGGTGAAAGTCACAGCAAACGGTTACAGATTTACATTTGATTTCTTGAGAGGAGGCTTTATATATATACATAAATTACATAATTACAGGATGCATTTCTTGTTGCATATGATTTTTAGTAGCCATGTTGTTCGACAGGATTACATTGACTAGGTTAGGTTGTAATGAGTCTGAAACAGGTGAGTCTTTAGTTTTTTCCTGAAGTCCTTCAGGTCCTTATTTGCTCTCAGTTCGTGGGGCATTTGGTTCCAGAGTCGTGGAGCCATAAAGGAGAACGCTCTGTTAGTGGTGTTAGCATTGAAATTTCTCAGGCTACTCGGGACTTGAAGGGTATTGCTATTCACTGATCTTCTGCTTCTGTTGATTGGTTGTGCTGAGATTAAGGTGTTGAGGTAAGAGGGTGCTACATTATGAACAAGCTTGAATGTGGTTACTAATATCTTATATTGGATGCGGGCCATGATGGGGAGCCAATGTAGCTCAATTAGGACGGGAGTGATGCGCTCTGTTAGACCTTTTTTCATGATGACTCGGGCTGCTACGTTTTGTGCCAGTTGAAGAATGTTAATGGTTTTTTTAGGCAGACCTTGTAGAATGGCGTTGCAATAATCCAGGTGGGGAATGATGAGGGCTTGTGCCACTGTTCTGAAGTCGGTGTGATCAATAATGTTCCGTAGTGGTTGCAGGACTCTTAATTTGTGGAAGATGGCCCGATTGGTAATTCGGAGGTGCTTGTCCATATTTAGGTTGCTGTCCAGCATTACTCCTAGGTATTTTATTTCGGGCTTTGTGGTATAAACGTTGTTGTTCATGGTAACCGTTGGTGGAGGGTTGAAGTCCTGTTTCCTGGAGATGCACATCACTTCTGTTTTTTTATGGTTGATTGACATATTGTTGCGTTGCAGCCAGGTTTGTAGTTCGCTTAGGCATTTTTCGAGTTGGGTGAGGTCAGGGTTGTTTATGTCGAGGTGAGTGTAGAGCATCAGGACATCTGCATAGATGTGGTAACTGATCTTGTGGTCCTGTAGGATTTCACAAATGGGTCGCAGATATAGGTTGAACAGGAGTGAGGATAGTGCAGAGCCTTGTGGTATGCCTTGAGTTTGAGGGAAGGCGGCGGCCTTTGTGTTGTTGAAGTGGACCTGTTGCATTCTGTTATTTATGTAGGATGTGAACCATTTCAGGGGGGTCCCTGATATGCCTATGGAAGCAAGTCTGTCCAGGAGTGTGGAATGATGTACCGAGTCAAAGGCGGCTGATATGTCTATGAAAATGAGCATGTACATTTTGTTTCTGTTTTCAAGACCTTTGAGTAGTTTGTCCATTAGGGCTAGTAGAAGAGTTTCCACGCCATGGTGTTGGCGGAAGCCATATTGGTGCTCATCAAGGGCATTGTTGACATCGATGTGGTCTTGCAATTGTTGCTGATTGAGTTCTTTGACTGGATGACCAGAGAACTAGATCAGGGGCATGCGATGGATGTCATCTACCTGGATTTCAGAAAAGCCTTTGATACTCTTCCTCATTGGAGGCTTATCAATAAACAGCTTAGAGAAGGGTCCCAAGGTGGTGAACTGGATCAGAAATTGGTTGACTGACGATGACAGAAGGTGATGGTAAATGGAGCTCACTCGGATGAAAGGAAGGTGTTTAGTGGGGTGCCACAGGGTTCAGTCCTGGGCCCGGCACTGTTAAATCTATTTGTGAGTGATATTGCTGAAGGACTGCATGGAAAAGTCTGTCTTTTTGCAGATGACACGAAAATTTGCAACAGAGTGGACTACCCTGAGGGAGTGGATAACATGAGGAAAGATCTACAAAAGCTAGAAGAATGGTCTAATGCTTGGCAGTTAAGATTTAATGCAAAGAAGTGCAGTGTCATGCACTTGGGAAGGAGAAATCCAGGGGAAATGTATACGATAGGGGGCGAGAGGTTGGTGCACATGGACCAGGAGAAGGACCTTGGTGTGGTTATTTCTGAGGATCTCAAGGTGGCAAAACAGTGCGACAAGGCAGTGGCAAAAGCCAGGAGGATGTTGGGTTGCATACAAAGTAGAATTACCAGCAGAAAGGAAGAGGTACTAATGCCACTGTATAAGTCACTGGTGAGGCCTCACTTGGAATACTGTATTCAGTTTTGGAGACCATATCTTGCAAAGGATATAAAAAGACTTAGAACTGTTCAGAGGAAGGCAACCAAACTGATTTGAAGCCTGCGTCAGAAGCCTTATGAGAAGAGACTTGAAGACCTAAATATGTACACTCTGGAGGAGAGGAGGGACAGGGGAGATATAATTCAGAACCTTTAAATACTTAAAGAGAAATAATGAACAAACAAACCTCTTCCGAAGATGGGAAAGCTGTAAAACTAGAGGGCATAACATGAAGCTGCAAGGGGGTAAATTGAAAGGCAATGTCAGGAAATATTTTTTCACTGAAAGGGTGGTGGATGCTTGGAATGCCCTCCCGATGGAAGTGGTGGAGGCAAATACAGTGACAAAATTCAAAATGACATGGGACAGACACAGTGGATCCCTTTACAGCAACAGGATAAAATCAAAATAAACTTAACTATCTAATTTCTCAACATATAGGGGTGTCCTACACAGAGCGGTGGGTTCACCCCTAAAACAGACATGGGGAGGGGTGGCCTGCACAGAGCAGCAGGTGCACCTAATCTTGCCATCTTACTGGGCAGACTAGATAGACCATGCTGGTCTTTATCTGCCGTCATTTACTATGTTATGTAACTAATGCCAGTCTGCCACAAGTTGAACTCCCAAATACTGAATTGTACCATCTATCCACCTGAAGAGAAACATCTCTTTTACTTCCCATTCCAAGGTTCATTTTGTATCCCGAAATCATCTATATTGCTGAAACAATACCGGCAACAACAAAACAAGCTGCTAAATGGCAAACACCACGTCATCAGCCAAGAGTGCAATACACTTCTCAGCTTTACCCACCCTAATCCCTCTAATATCCCCAATCAAGCTCACCCTCGCTGCTAAGGATTCAATTACTAATGCAAATAAAAGTGGCGATGGGGGCACCCCTTTTTCGTGCCCCATTGCAAATTGATGGCGTCCCCATAGCACCCATTCACCCTCAGCCGTGCTCTAGGCCGCTCATATAAAGCGCCTATTCACCTCCAAAAGTTGGGTTCAAAACTCACCTTCTGCAAGACCACAATCATGAAACCCCACTCCACATGATCAAATGCCTTCTCAGCATCGACCACAAGGAGCAGAGCTGGATCCTCCTTTAGCTGAGCTGCCCAACACAAATTTTCAATTCTCCGAATGTTGTCAATTCCCTGCCTCCCAGGGATGAAGCCGGCCTGATCTTCATGAACCAACTTAACAATTAGCCTTTTCAACTGCTCTGCTAGAACCTTGGCTAATATCTTGGCATCAAGATTGATAAGAGAGATGGGTCTATAGGGCCTGCACATAGTAGCATCTTTACCCACTTTGGGAATGAGAGTGATCCCTGTCTAAGCCATGGACTCTGGGAGCAACTGCTCCTCCAAAACAGCATTAAACTCTCGTGTTAGTGGCATCACCAGCAACACCTTAAATTTTTTATAGAAAATTGCAGAAAGCCCTCCAAACCCGATGCCTTACCATCACTTAAAGAAGCTATAGCCCTTTCCCTCTCCTTTTCCCCAATACTTCTAAGCCTCCAAAATCACTTCCTTATCTGCCTCCTTCCCAAACACCCCTTGCTTTTATAGATCCTGGTAGAACCCCTGAAACGTATTCTGCATCCTCTGAAAATCCATAGCCAATGTCCCCCACCACTCCCTGAATACCCAGTATCTGCTATTGTATAATCCTCCCTTTTAGTTTGCATGCCATTAGCCTTAATCAACAAGAACAAGCGGGAATGCAGTCTTCACATATGGGTGATGTCGGCATCGACGGAGCCTGTGTGGGAACGCTCCCCAGCATCCATTTGGAAAGCTTTTGGGAGCAATCCACTGTGCCTGCGCATCTGCTTTCCCACCTTCCCCTCTCCTCAGTTCTTCATTTTCCGCGGAGCCATCAGGTCACTTTGTTCCTGACACCACTGAAAAAATTAATCATTTTCTTCTATAGTTGTGCTTCTGCCTTCCCATTGACGCCGGTATTGTCGTTGCCACTACCAGTCCCATTTCTATTTTTATTTTATTTTCTTCCTTTTTTATTTTTCATCATTGTTTTTACAGCCAATTTAGGCCTAAAGGCCTACAAAGCCTTTACTGTGAACAGTAGTTCACCAGTAAAACATGGATAAACCACATAGTGGGTTTAAAAAATGTGCAAAGTGCTTGGCCACAATTTCAGTCACAGACAAATATGACTGGTGCTCAAATGTTTGGGGCCCGAGCATCAACCCACTTCCTGCCCCCTCTGTCAACAAATAACTAAAAGAAGCCTACAAAACAGAACCAGACAATTTGGAACTTTGCCTTGGATTCTGTTTCGGTGGCTTCCACTTCATCGAAGGCCTCCACATCTTTGCATGAGTCGCAGGTATCCCTGAAGTCCAAACAAAAATCATCGATATCGGCATCTAAGTCCATTACCAATACAGCCAAACAGCCCTGTGGGAGGATCCTTCCTCCAAAGCACTGGTGGGGCTCTGGGATGCTCCTGAGGCATCGACCTCTGGAGAGCTACCGTGCCATGCTGTAGAACTGTGGCCCAAAGCCCCGTTGCTGCATCTACCCAGGCATCAGCAATTTCCTTAGATCAGTTCATGCTATCGAAAGAAGTTTGGCAGCACTCCTGGCAGCCTCGATACCAGTATCATTGAGAGCACCGGAACTAAAACTGTTGGCATCCAGCCTCCAGCCAAAGACACAACCACTGGTACAGGTATCGGAATCAATGTCACCGGAACCCTCAGCATTGACATCGATGCCTTCTCTGGCACTGATCAATGCCTGTGTCACTCAACAACCTCAAGCTGGCAAACTGCTGGATACCAGCATATTGGAATACAGATGTAGACATCAACATTAAGCCACATCCAAAGACCGTCGATACTTTGACTTCCTCCCAGACTCAGACTCCTCCTCACCTGAGTCTGAACAAGAATCGCTAGATTCACAGGACTTTCCCGATATCCCGTCAGACCCATTACCACCTCATGAGTGGGACCGATCCCCTCCAGAGGACATGCCCTTCCAGGACTTCATTCGGGACATGACAAAGGGTCTTTCCATCACTGTGTCATCGGAAAGGAACCGAGGGCAGAGGAATTGGAAATTCTCCAATACCCTCCGATACCCAAAAAAGCAGCTACCCTGCCGGTGCATCGCATCCATCAAGATCTAATGCTCCGCATGTAGGAGGCCCCACTCATGGTATCACCATCCAGTAAAAGGCTTGATACAATGTATGAGTACCGGAGTCTCCAGGTTTCCAGAAGCCTCAACTCCCACATTCAGTGGTAGTGGAATCGATGATGCGCCAAATAAAAAGTTCCAAGAACCACTCTTCGGTTCCACCGGGTCGAGAGTTGAGAACACTCGATGCTTTTGCAAGGTGCTGCTTCTAGGCATGTATGTTAGCATCCCGGATCAACTCCTACATGCTCTATATGGGCATGTTCCTCAAAGATGTCAACAGGGATCTAGATGATTTTACTCCTTTGATTCCAGTTGACAAACGGAGTGCTTTTCAAGCACTCAACCAACATAGCCAAAATACATCCAAATTTCTCACAAGAGCATCTTTTGATGCCTTTGAATCGATCAGTATGGCATCCTCTGTCTGCATTGGGGCTCACAGGATGGTTGGCCTACAGGCCTCAGACCTAAAACAATGGGTACAGTTTAAATTTGCCAACATTCCCTGTACAGGGGAGAATGTATTCGGAAAGGGATGGAGAGAAAAAGCAGGAGAGATTGAGATGGATGATCTCACCCTGAAAAGTTTCTCCAGAAAAATGGCTGATCCCTCCAAGAGGAAATCATTTCCCAAAAAGAAGTACTATCCTTCTTATACATTTTCTACTTCCTACCATCCTCAGCAGCCTCAACGAAGGCCACAGGCTCCTCGCCAACTGAAGAAGCCTAAGGTCACAAAGCCTCAGTCTCCAGCACAGCCTTAACCTTCACCTTACTTTTGACTCTTTCATGCAGAACATTGCCAATCTGCCTTTAGTGGAACCCCAGCCCACACATATAGCAGGCAGACTTTGCCTTTTTGCCCACAGGTGACACCTCATCACAGCAGAACAATGGATACTACAGATTGTCCAAAGGGGGTATCAACTTTACTTTCAAACCTTATCCCCCACCAGATTCAAAGAGGAATACCACCCTCAACCCCTCCAAAGTGCTCTCCTCAATGCAGAAGTGACTACCTTGTTGGCACAGGGTGCCATAGAAAGTGTTCCTCCTTCAGAACGACAAATCGGCTTTTACTCCCCTCACTTTTTAATCCCAAAGAAAACAGGGGAATTCAGACCCATTTTAGATCTTAGGGACCTAAACAAATTCATGGTCAGAGAAAAATTCAAGATGATTTCTCTGGGAACTCTTCTACTGTACCTCCAGCAACACAATTGCCTCTGCTGTCTCTTGAAAGAGGCATACACACACATACTGATCTACCCATCTCACAGACAGTATCTGCGCTTCATATATCAGGGAGACCACTATCAATATTATGTTCTCCGCTTCTGCTCCAAGGGTCTTTACAAAATGTATGGCAGTGGGTGCTGCCTACCTACGCACCTTGGGGATATTCATCTTCCCTTACTTAGACGATTGGCTGATAAGGGGAGAATCCCCTCAGGAAGTGACGAATGCCGTTCACTGCACCTTAACACTGCTCCAACATCTGGGCTTTGTCATAAACTTTCAAAAGTCTCACCTCACTCCAACTCAAAACCTAGAGTTCATAGGAGCACTTCTAGACACCATACAGGCCAAGGGCTGCCTTCCTCAGAATTGTTGCTTCTGCCTCATCAAGCTAGCAAAAGGCATGCAACAACAAACCCAAGTAACAGCTTGAGAAATGCTGTGCCTCTTGGGTCACATGGCCTCCACCGTCCATGTCATTCCCTCTGCTCGTATGCACATGCATCCAGCACAATGGACACTCTTCTCAGTGGAAGCCGGCAACAGAGCATCTCCGAGACAAGATCTTCACCACCCCTCACTTGATCAACTCACTGCAGTTCTGGTGTCTCCCCGAAAACCTGCTCGTCGGGTCACTTTTTCAGATGCTTCCACCTCAATGCACACTCACAACAGATGCGTCCAAGCTGAGTTGGGTTGCCCATCTGAACGACCTGACCACTCAAGGGCTGTGGGCACCACAGGAATCTACTCAGCAAATCAATCTCCTCGAGCTACGAGCTCTCACAAATGCACTGCGGTTTTTTGTTGAATGATCTAATCTAGGGTTGGGAGCTATATTGAAATCATCACCCATAATAATGCACTTCCTCCATAGCTCTGCAGTACCCCCCCCCCCCAAGTGATTGTAAAAAGCCACCTACTGAACATTAGGAACATATAGTAGTAACATAGTAAGTGACGGCAGATAAAGACCAGTATGGTCCATCTAGTCTGCCCAGTACGATGTCAAGAGTAGGTACACCTGCTGCTCTGTGCAGGCCCCCCTTCCCCATGTCTTTGTTTAGGGGTGATCCCACCACTCCTTGTAGTACACCCCTATTTGTTAAGGGATTAGATGGTTCAGGTTATTTTGATATTTTCTTGTTGCTGTAAAAGGATCCACGGTGTCTGTCCCATGCCCTTTAAACACACATCAGCACTAAACATATCCCTGCAATCCCCACCTCCAAAATTATATACCTCCCCAAAAGAACTTTACGAAACCCCCTTTACTTCCAGACCCACCCAGTCTCCTAACAAAATTGCCACTCCCCTCCTTCTTGTGATGTGCTTCATTGGCTGCCAGGAAGACATGTGGATACTCATGCTGCTTCAGCAAATGCCCCTGAGAGCTCCTCAGGTGTATCTCCTGGATAAACACAATCTGTGCTTTCTGCGTTTTACATTCTTTAAACAAAGCAACACTTCTGCCAAGTGGTTTAGCATTCACTGATAACCAAAGTGTACAGGTCATCGTGCACTCACCCACCTCCCCACCAACCACCCCAAAGCAGACACACCCACCCCAATCCCCTCCCCTCTACAGACCCCACAACTGCCATCTACAGCAGTCAAACCCCATCAGAGTAGTATTGCACTGATACAGACCTGGCAATCTTGCCCCCTTTATCCCCATCCCCCTCTCTAGCAACTCTCCACACAAACACTCATCCCACATGGCCATCAAAACCAGACTGCTCCTATCATACACCCAACAACACTCCAGAACTCGCTCACCCATATGCTTACTGTCACCTCCCCTCCCCTCCCCACCCCACACTATCCGATTCCTCTCACCCCCTCACAAGCACTTATCCATATCCAAACTTATCGCAACAAGCAATGACCTTTCTCCCATCACATAATCCTACTCAGCACCTCACACCCAATTTCCAGCCATCCCTGCTCACTCATCCCTTTCACCACTCCACACATCAACTCACACATACTAAGGCAACCCAGCCTTGTTGTTGCATAGGTCCATAAAACAAGAAAGAAACCAGGCAACAGTTCCAAAAATTCTTCACGTTTCCACAGTTGCCGCCTCCTCTCTGTCGCACATTCTTCTGCTTCTTGCTCACTTGGTGCCATTTCCCCAGTTCTGGATCTTGACTTTCCTTCACCTCTGTTGGGAAATCTATATCACCAAATTCGGTGTCTTTCACCACTTTAGATGCTTCCTTTAGCGTCAACGCCCTCTTCATCACACCATTATATGTTATGGCCAGCCCAAACGAAAATACCTGTATTGTGCATTCATTTTCCTCAATTCGGCAGTGATGCTCCAAAACTTGTTCCTTTTCTGAAGTGTGGCAGGTGATAGATCTGTATATATAGCGACCTTATGTCTCTTCCTGTCCAAAGCAGCCTCATTTTTGCTGTGATCTTCTCTTTGATCTCATAATAATGTAGACCAAGCTCAATATCCTGTGGATTCTCCACCCTTGGTGGTCCCAGGGTCCAGTGTTCCTGGTCCATTTTAATAATACCAGTCCATGGCTCCTGACATCCAACACTAAACAATGCTGCACAGATCTCCACTGCAACATACTTACAGTCCTCCACCCCTCCGAACCCAGCACTCTTGGATCCTCAGGTTATTACGTCTCTACTGATTCTCCAAATCTTCAATCTTGGATGCCAGCTCCTGCTTCAGCTTACTCCTCCTCCAGCTGTCCTTGGACTTCTGCCACTGTCACCTCCGTCTCCTTTATGTGGCCATTGCATTCTTCCACCCTGTGCCCTAATTCTCGCAGGCTTCCCAATGCACTGATCTACCTGCTCACCTCATCAAATGCTGTTCTCATGTCGTCAAACTAACCATAGATTTCCTTCTGCAGGGCCCCCCGTTATATGCTTTCCTCCTCAACCTTGAGATTATCCAGCTCAGCTGGAATAGGCCCTGAATGTAGCACTGAATCCGCCATGCTGGATTACCTTTGGGGCAGCAAAATCTTCAATTCCATTGCCTTCTTTCCTGTCACCATTAACTCTCACCAACTAACATTCTCCCCGCCCTATCACCAGAGAGGCAGAATGCAGAAATTATTGCTTTTTCTTGCTGGTCTAGCAGAGCTCTAAGCTCAGGCATCTATCCCAAATGGAATTTTTTTAAATAGGATCTCAGCAGAATGGCAATAATGCTTTCACTTATCAAACTTACTCATAAATCAATCACTGGCCTTAGAAATTGGGAATAGTGAAATCTTGAACTTTCCTGCTCAATGTCGTATCTTGGCATTTTGCCGCTTCAAAAAATGCTCTGAACTTGAGTTGTAAGTTCCAACTCTAGTTTCATCATTCATGTCCATCTGCATCAAGGGATTTCTTCAACCACTACCAGAGTCTCAAAATATCACAGAACAAAAACTTTGCTCACTTAATGCACCGAACAGACGTTTTTTCACAGCATGTCAGCATCATTTCTTCCTGCAGTTACCTAATGTGAATCTTTGAAGGAAACAGAAATACCATAGCAACATGACATCATTCACAAAAGCCTTCAGGTGATCAAGACTCTCTCATGTAGATAAAATGAAAGTAATTAAAAATTGATTTGTTCATAATATAGAAAAACATGCTATCTCTTCATTCAAATCCTTAGGTGCCAAGTACTGTAACTCTCCAGAGTTGTTCACAATATTCATACTTCATTCTCCTATCACCTTTATTATCTTCTAATATACGAACACACATTATCCATTTAATATCCTCCCAGGTGTGTCCAGCATTTTGCCAATATGAAATTAATGGCACACTAAGGGAGCCTTTTTTCAGTCTTGACTTTTGTTCATTCAGCCTCACTCTTATCTTCTTGGTATCCTGCCCACATAAACCAAATTACCTGGGCATATAGACAAAGTTTGACAGTTTGTTGTATGTTTCAGTAAATAACTCGTAAAGGGTTAATCCATTCTCTCATAGTGAGCATCTGACTGCAAAAAGTGCATTTATCACAAAGACTGACCATTCCCATTTATCTACACCCAGTGTTCATCCTTAAAATCAGAATGAACTACCATTTCTTTAATATTTCTTCCACATGTGTAAGCAGTATATGGTCCCAAGTTAAAAATCAGATGCAAGGCTAGAATGTGCTAGTGATTATAAATGCTCTTGGCTATCAAACTAGCCTGGTCAGAAAAATGCAACACACAAACGTGTTTATCCATATTCACTTGCCACTCTTCTGTAACAGCCATTCACGACTGGCAATGTGTGCTCTCAAATATGCCTTCCATATGACAGATGTTGGATATCCTCTACAAGCAAGACTCTGTGACATTGCTTGATGTAAAAATTCTTGACCCGAATGAGACATACACTAGATCCTCCACAACTGTACTGTGGAAAGAGCTTGTTTAGTTTCATGGGGTGTTGACTTTCATATCTTAATAAATTGTTTCAGTCTACAGGTTTGAAAAAAACCTGATGTTAACCAATTGATGATTGTTTATATACCAACACATCAGAAAACGAAATTAGTTGAACAGTCAAATTCATAGTAAATTTCAGATGTGAATCATGTGTCTTTATCCACTGAACAAAACGCAATACCTCTTGTTCAGTTGATGACCATGCCATAAAAATATCATCTGTAAATCTAAACCACGTTACAATATGCTGGAACCAGGAAGAAGGATAGAGATGGCACTCTTCAAATCGAGTAACATATAAGTTAACTAAACTGGGGTCTTTGTGGCCCCCATTGTGTACATTATATTTGCATGAAAATTCATCAAATTTGAAATAGTTGTTAAATAATGTTATTTCAGATAATGCCATCAAAAAAGAGGTGGGAACTCTAAGTTGGCAATCTGCTTTTCAGTATATTTTCCACAATAAATAAAGCCATTTGTTGGGGAATATTATTATAAAGGGCTTCCAAATCCAAAGTTACCAATAGTGTTGTTATCAGAAATTCAAGGGATTTGTTTGCCATGTCCCTAATATTTATTTATTTTATTTATTTATTTGTGCTTTTATACCGCCTTTCGGGAATCAAAGCGGTTTACAATGAACTCAAAAACAAGAACAAAAACTTACATTGAACAAAATAAATATAATGCAAATAAACCATAATTAATAAATTTAAAAATATTTTAAAACGTTATACAGGAGATATAGGTATTGAAAAATAAATTAAAATCGATACAGTTAAAGACATATTAAGTAAATGTCTCCCCAAAATGTTCATTGAATAAATGAATCTTTAGTAATATGATCTCAGATGGTCTAAACAAATGGTTTCAAAAATATACCCAAAAAGACTGACTGGTTCCAATACTGAATACTTACCCAAGACCTATAGGACGCCTCAAGGGACGTTCCAAAGGCTTATGGACTTTAGGTACAAGATGGAAAGCGGGAACTCACAAATATTGGACCCTCAAAAAATTATACTCGTTTTTTGTTATGTAATCATCATCAAACGGTCCTCCTCCGTTGGATTTGTGCTCTTCATTTTTCTCTCGACCAGTACTCCCTTACTACCCTCCTTCTATCACTAGTAATTTTTAGAATAGATTATTGCAACAGTGCCCTTGCCGGTCTTCCCAACTACCAAATTCGTCAATTGCAACTTCTTCAAAATACAGCAGCCTGGATTGTCACTTACACCTTGCACCGTGAACACATCACTCCCACCCTGATCCGATTTCACTGACTTCCCATAAAATTTTGCAAAAATTACAAAATTCTCATATCCGCTCACTTGGCAATCCACACAGGCATACTGCAATATTTGGCTGACCTTCATTTTCACTCCCCCCCACCATCTCCTCAGATCCCTCAACACTCATCGCTTGGCCCTCCCCTCAGTTTCCCAGGTGCATTTGGAGCAAATGCGTCATTCTGCTTTTTTTTTCCTTGCTCCTGCCTTATGGAATTCCCTACCTGCCTCATTACGTGCAGAGACCTCCTTTCTCCGGTTCAAACCTCAGCTCAAAGCACACCTGTTTCATTTGGCTTATGACCTTCCCTCCTCTTCCCCTAAGCAGGCTCCCCCTTAGCTCACTCCCTTCTTAGTCTAAGTTCTTCTCCTCTCCTCCCCGTCCGCCCATTTCTCTCTTCTTCATTTTCTTTCTTTTCTGTCCTATCCTATATATGATTGGTGTTCTTTTCCTTATTTTTAATTTAGATTTTTGTAAACCGCTCTGATGCCTTGCTGCCTAGGGCAGTATATTTATTTATTTATTTATTTAGTATACATTTGTATACCGCTACTTCCAGCGATCAGCAGCGGTTTGATTACAGATTGGAAATTGTCAAATCATGACAGGAAATTTTTTGAGGTATAAACACATTGATTAGGAAAGCACAGCACACAGAGAACTATTTTACAGGGACAATAAAGATAAAAGCTGTTTGCATCAAGTTTTGAACTCTCCATTGTATGTGAATAGCTGGATCATTATCATGCTTTCTGTATTATGCAATATCAGATAGCTGACGTAAAGATTCAGCAGTATACTGGCCGCTGTTTTGGACCACAATTGAGACCCCTTTTTCTGCAATTGAATAAGTTGTGGGTGATTTCTTAACTCGCCCAAAAGCTTTTCTTTCAGCATGAGTAATGCTACAAAATTTCTTTTTAGATGATGATTGAGTTTCCAGAATAGCAATATCCCTCGAGACCGAATTTTTGAAGTTCGCAATAATGGGTATCTAAAAGGACCAGGTGGTATCCACCATAACTTAGGTTTAACCTGATAAGGGGGTCACTTTTTGTGGGGGGAAAAAATGTTTGTCTTACAAAGTGTGCACTATGCAAAATAAATCCAAATACACTTGTAAAGGCTTATATTGAAAACGCTTTCTATTGAAGACTTGTTCTCGCTCCAGTGTTAATGGAATTCCTGAAATACTTATGACTGCTGTTCCTTCTGACTGACAGACCTGGTAACTGGTCCGTTTCATTCCATCCCTTATTCCTGATGGTAATCTCTTCTCCCCTCAATTCTCAAAAGTTTCTTCAAAGTATGTTTGCAGCCAGACATAATTTCATCAAATTTAGTTTGTTTTATCAAGGAATGTATTTGAGTACTTAATTCATCAAGCTCATTTTGCTTTTGTTCTATTAATCATTGTGATGTCTCGATTGTTAACATGATCTAATCATCTGAACATTTATTCAATATAGCTATCCACTTCTTAATAATAAAATCTTCATTTTCAACGACTATTTTTGGTGCTTTCTAGTTCTCAAACCCCAAGGTGTCATTTGATGCTTAACACATACAGTCAGGAGCATAGTGTTGAGATCTAAACGAATAAATGATTTCTTGGACAACATCCATAAGGATGAGTGCTTGTAACACCTTTGCTAAATGTTCTTGTATGTAACTGAGTCTGTTGCCACTGAATAGGTTCCATATTATAGAGGTAAGTATTGTGAATTCCCACTAAAATTCCCACTATAGATATGAATAACCTTAACAAGGAAAGTATAGATGCAAACCAGATATTATATGAAAGAACACACTCACACAATGGAAGTAATCTTAGCAACCATGCTGGTGGGCTAAATGAAATAAAACTGTTTTGGGGAATTTTTTAAAGGCCTGACTTTATAAAATTTACTCCCCTTAAGAAATTCTTACAACAAACAGTAGACCTGCACTAAATTGTAATAAATTAACTTACATGAAGGACAGAAGACCAATTATGCATGTTTTCAATTATTATTTCAATATTTGCAGATTAGCATAAGATTTTGCAAACTGGAATAGGATTTAATAAATACCTTTTCTAGAAATATTTGTTGAAACAATTTTCTTTTGGCAACTATATTAGTTGCTGCAAGCATACACGTACTTCAGGGATAACACCCAAATCTAGACCCTGAAAGAGATTTGTTCAGTGCACTCTATGATGTCATATGGATTGTAACGTAAAAGAAACAAAGCTTTTGTCTTTAGTTGTGTCCTAAGCCTGTCCATGTTGCTGCATACATAAATTCACAAGAATAAATATTAAAACTCCAAGGAAGAAAAGGTCATCCATCAAATCACATCACTTATGTTTTTATTTCAGGTCTGCTGCCTATAATCTTCTGTGTGCCTTAACATGTACCTTTAATTTAAAGATTGAAGGTCAGTTACTGGAGACTTCAGGTCTGTGTATCCCTGCCAACAACACCCTTTTCATTGTCTCCATAAGTAAGACTTTGGCAGCTAATGAGCCCCATCTTACCCTAGAGTTCTTGGAGGAGTGCATTTCTGGTTTCAGCAAATCCAGTAAGTACAGTTCATTTTCACCAGCAGCAAAAATATATGTTTGAAACTGAAAAAGTACAGCAGAAGAATCGGATGTCAGTATCATGTAATTTGACAGGAAATTAAAATCTCGGTGCAGTCATGCAAGTAAGCCTTGTCATGGATTTTTCCTGTGGATAATAATGACTGTACCCATGGAGAATGAGAGAGAGGTCTGTGAGCATGGGGCTCAATGTCACTTGTAATCCAGTGGCTGTGTATTTCTAAAGTAGGAGCTGGCAGTTTTTTGGCAGGTTTTATTTTGTTGTGTGGTTTTCTTTTCTGTTGCCCATTTGTGGAGTTTTGTTTTGTATTTTATTGATGTACTGGATATCTTTATTACCACACACAAAAAAGCAAAGAGTCTATAGCAGTAGAATCAAACACCTTTATTGTAGTGACACCCCAACGCGTTTCAGCTTCCGCCTTCCTCAGGGGGTGTTTGCCTCATAAAAAATCAAATATAAATATCAAACCTTCCTTATCATCCCTCCAGTCTAGTCCTGCACCTCTGGATAGTGTACCTCTTCTAGCAACTTGGAGACTAAGCATGTCATCTTTTGATGACACCAGTACTAATACAGCGGGATTCACCCACTATCTCCAGTACCCTCAGTCTCCAAGCAGCTGGAGAAGGTAGTGCACCAAGGTGCTGGACTCACTGAGGACAACTAAGGAGCAGCAGTTAGACTAGGTATTTTGGTGACATCTGTCTTTAATTTCTTAGTCTCTTCATTGAAGAAAACTTTTATTTACCTTTAGTAAAAGGAAGAAAAAATAAAAGGAGCAATTGCAAAGGAGAGGAATCCCCTCCCCCCACGGCCTTGGTGGTGCCGGGTGTTGGGAGGCTTGGACAGAGACCGGGGAACAGACGGCTTCCGAACCCACGGGTGAGGGGCCAGCTCCATAGTCTAGCACTGAGCAGCGGAACAGATTTTTGTTGGAGGCCTCCTCAGCACCGAAGCTGCATGTCTCCAGCTGAGCGCGGAGTGAGAGTTGCATACTGGCATTGCAGAGCCCTTTCTGAGGAAGGTAAAAGCTTTGGCCTCAGACATGTTGCTGGCAGTATCCGCATCTTCTTTTTTATTTTGGTTCCGGGGAGGAGAGCAGCCAGGGCAGAGAAGGGTGAAGAGGCCTATTTCCCACCGGAGCCTGCGGCCACATGGCAGACGCTCTGGGGCCATGCGGAAAGCAGAAAGCCGGTGTGTGTGTGTGCCTTTCCTTTCTCACTTCCCATGCCCGATCGTGCTGGCAAAATTTAAACAATAAAAAAAGAAAGAAAAAAAAAATCGGCAGACAGACTAAAAAGGGGCCCCGGTTTGGAGAGTTATAGGTTGGATTATTTTTGATTTAATTAAGTATTTTACAAATAAAAAAAAATTAAGAAACAGATCCTTAGCTCAAGGCAAAGGGACTGACAGTAGAAAGGACTGCTAGGGCTGCTCTCTGAGTTGTGAGCCAGTGAGTGGTGGTCCATCCTTTTGGCTACAGAAAGGGCAGAGCCGGGCCACTGCTTTAGCCTGCTATGCCGACCAGACCACAGTGCTTGGTCTGTGGTACTTCGCAAGGTACAGTCTCGGAGGCGGGCATCTGTCGGGGATGCTTATAGGAGGCCACCATGATGGAATAGTCCCTGCAAGATCCAATAGGACAAGACGGTGCTCCCTCACTGTCATGGGAGGAGCAGGTTGCGGGGATGTTCCCGCATCTGCTCTGCTGCAGAGCCCTGTCTGGTACCCTTGCCATTCCAGGACCCTCCTCGTCACAGAGCCTGGGGGAGGTGGGGGTGCCCTGGGGTTTCTCTCCAGAGTTTGTACTCCTCCTCCACAAGGCGTTCTGCGTGCACTAGCAGGGGGCGGAGGGTGCCCCCTTGGCGCCAGGACGCAGTGCCAAAAGATCCGTGGATACTCACGAAGGCAATTCAGGAGCAGGACTGGCAAAGAAGCACAGCCCTCGGAGGAGGAACCAGGGCATTCTCCCTTGTCAGATGGTCTTGTGGGGCAGGTCCTGGAAACGGAGTTGGACTTGGACAAGGAGTTGGCATTAGGTGAAATACCGGAGCGCGAGACCAGTTGCGGATAGTCCGGGTGTTTCACCGGGAAGAGTTGTCAGCGCTTACCATAGAATCCTTTTTTTAAATTTCAAATACCTTTATTAAGCCTTAAAGTAGGAAAAGTTTTCATACAACAGTCCATATCAACAGGAAAGCCTGAATACAGCAAAATGCAAGCAATACAAAAACAGCTTTCAGAGTCCTGAAAACTAAACAGCACAAACCCTTAATTACTAAGCCAAATAAAAAGAAAACCGATTAACTATAGCATTACTCACTCAACTTGTTTCCCTGCCAGAAAAACCTCAAGTTGTTCAGGTTCATAAAAAAACATATTTATCACCTTGAAAAGTCAAGACACATTTACAAGGATACTTAAGAAAAAAAAAGAAACCCCATGGGCCAAAACTTGAAGCTTTAAATTCGAAAAAGCTTTCCTACGTCTTTGAGTAGATTTACAAACATCAGGAAAAATCTGTATAGTTTTACCACAAAAAGAAACATTTTCCTTATCGAAATATAACTTAAGTATCAAATTTTTATCACTCAAAGAAATAAAGGAAACTACTAACGTGGCCCTGATAGAAATATTATCTGAAAAAGATTCCAAAAAGGAAGATAAATCCAGAGTTTCAGACGGGGACATGTGTACCAACTCCTCCCCCATCTGGCCCTCCTTCCTAACTCCTTGAGAAATATAAAAATTATTTGAAACTTTAATCAAATCCACATCTTCCATCAATAGAACTTCTTGAAGATATTTATGAAAGAGAAATAAGAGGGGATAAATAATGTGTACAGGGAAAATTAAGAAAGTTTAAATTCTTAGCCCGAGCTTGATCTCCAATGCCTCAGTCTGGTGGTGAATTACCATATTATCCCGCATAGAAGAAGAAATAGAAGCATGGGCCAAATCATATTGGCTCCGCAACTTAACTAACGATGACTTACAATCAGCAATTTTTTATCTTGTTCCACCATCTTATTCATCACTTCCACAGAAAAAGGTGAAACATCTGCGAGGGATGACTGCAAAGAAACTTCTGTGTGTGACACCACTTTTCCAGATGTCACAAATAAGAACATAAAATATGCCATACTGGGTTAGACCAAGGTCCATCAAGCCCATTATCCTGTTTCCAACAGTGGCCAATCTAGGTCATACGTACCTAGCAGTTTCCCCAAAAAACACAGGTTCCTCAGTGCTAGTATTGGGTCAAGCAGTGATATCCTGGGTCCCTTTTAATAATGGTTTATGGATCTTTCCTCCAGGAACTTGTCCAAACCTTTTTTAAACCCAGTTACACTAACAGATTTTCTACATCCTGCGGTAACAAATTCCAGAGTTTAATTAGAAGTAGAGTGAAGAAATATTTTCTCTTATTAGTATTAAATAGGTTACCCTGTACCTTCATTGCATGTCCCCAAGTCTTTCTATATTCTTATGACATAATCGATCTATGTTTACCCATTCCACTCCATTCATTAATTTATAGACATTTATCATAAGAACATAAGATATGCCATACTGGGTCAGACCAAGGTCCATCAAGCCCAGTATTCTATTTCCCACAGTGGCCAATCTAGGTCATATGTACCTAGCAGTTTCCCCAAGAGACACAGGTTCCACAATGCTTGTATTGGTTCAAGCATTGATATCCTGGGTCCCTTCATAATAATGGTTTATGGACCTTTCCTCCAGGAACTTGTCCAAACCTTTTTTAAACCCAGCTACACTAACAGCCTTTACTACATCCTCCGGTAACAAATTCCAGAGTTTGATTACACTTTGAGTGAAAAAATATTTTCTTTTATTAGTCTTAAATAGTTTACCCTGTAACCTTTTCTAAAATCGCTATATCCTTTTTAAGATACGGCGAACAGAATTGCACACAATATTCAAGGTGCGGTCTCACCATGGAACGATATAGAGACATTATAATATCTTTTGTTTTATTTTCCATTCCTTTCATTATGATACCTAGCATTCTATTTGCGCTCTTGGCCGCCGCTGCACACTGGGCCGAGGGTTTTAACATGGTATCCACAATGATGCCTAAATCTTTTTCCTGGGTGGTGGTTCCTAATGTGGAACCTTGCATCGTGTAACCATAGTTTGGGTTGTTCTTCCCTAGGTGCATAACCTTGCACTTGTCCACATTAAATTTCATCTGCCATTTTGATGCCCAGTCTTCCAGTTTATCAAGATCCTCTTGCAATTTTCCACAGTCCTCTTGGGTTTTAACAACTTTAAATAGTTTTGTGTCATCTGCAAATTTGATAACCACACTCGTTATTCCACTTTCCAAGTCATTTATGAATATGTCAAAAAGCAGCGGACCCAGCACAGATCCCTGGGGTACACCACTATTCACCTTTCTCCATTGGGAAAATTGGCCATTTAGCCCTACCCTCTGCTTTCTATCTTTTAACCAGTTCCTAATCCACAATAGTACACTGCCTCCTATCCCATGACTCTTTAGTTTTGCCAAAAGTCTCTGATGAGGGACCTTGTCAAAGGCTTTCTGAAAGTCCAGATACACAATATCAACCGACTCACCTTTCTCCACTTGTTTATTCACTCCTTCAAAAAAACATAACAGATTAGTAAGACAAGATCTTCCTTGTCTAAAGCCATGTTGGCTGTCTCCCATTAGGTCATTATTTATTATTATTTCGAGATTTGATTTTGCGAGATCTGGATCAGCTTGAGTCCACAAAACCTAAGTTTCGTCATATTTTAAGCACCTCTGAACGGTCAGCGTTGCAAGCTTTACAATCACGTCCCGATTTAATCATAAGACGTGCAGACAAAGGTGGTGGAATTGTCGTCTGGAGTCGGAATCAATATTTGTGCGAGGCCCATAGTCAGTTGTCTGACCCAAATGTATATCGACGATTGGACACTGATCCTACATTAGAACTACAGCAGAAAATCAAGAGGATTACCACCCAGGCGTTACAGCATAAATTAATTTCTAAAAAAGAGTGGTATTTTTTAAATCCAGTCGATTGCACTTTGGCAAGATTTTATTTAGTTCCAAAAATCCATAAGGATTTACAAAATCCTCCGGGGAGGCCAATAGTCTTGACTCGGGGTTCTCTTCTCGAACCATTATCTGTCTTTTTGGATTTCTACCTAAGACCTAAAATGATTTCAATCCCGTCCTATATAAAAGATTCTTCTCACTTTCTGCGAATTCTATCAACCCATAATCAGTGGGCATCGGACCCAGACCTCATTCTAGTAACTTTTGACGTTGTATCTCTTTATACAGTAATTCCTCAACATCAAGCACATTCGGTGGCAATGGCCTCGTTGCATCAAAGAGGAGATCTCTCTGCACAACAACTCAGTTTTTTGTCAGAACTTTTGTCTCTCACCTTGTACAACAATTTCTTTACATTTGAAGATGTCATCTATTTGCAATGCTCAGGGGTAGCCATGGGTGCTACGTGCGCCCCTTCTGTTGCCAACTTATATATGCAAAAATTCGAGCAGGATTGGTTAACCAGTTCACCATATTTGGCTTCAGTTAAGCTATGGCGAAGATATATTGACGACATTTTTGTTTTGTGGCTTGGCACTCAAGAACATCTGTTACAGTTTCATGCATGGCTGAATGGCAGAGATGTTAACATCAAATTCACTTTAACTTTTCATACTACACAAATCACTTTTTTGGATATGTTAATAAAGAAATCATTAGAGGGCTGGAGTACTTCCATTTTTCGGAAATCTATAGATAAAAACACCATTTTACATTATGACAGTGGTCATCCATTGCATTTAAAAGACAGTTTGCCTCTGTCTCAATTTATCAGATATCGTCGCAACTGTTCTAGCTTACAAGATTTCAAATTACAAGCGCGTTTACTGAAGAACAATTTCCATCAACGGGGGTATCCATGTAAAGTAGTTGATAGAGCCTACAAAAGAGCACTTTATTCCAATCGGGATTTGCTGTTATCTTCTCATGTGAATACAGCTCCAGCGTCAGATACACAACAAGTCAATCTTGTTACAAATTTTACTCCTTTAAGTATGGATTTGAAGCGCAGCATTAAACGACATATGAATGTTTTGCACAGCATAGCCGGCTTGGAAACTCACCAAGTTCGGTGCGTTTGGAAACGATCCCGGAACATCAAGGAGATATTAAGTCCGGCAGTTCTACGTCCGGTTCCCCCTGCATCACCTAATATTGCAGTTGGCCACTTTAAATGTGGCTCCTGCAATATATGTAATGTTACACAAGAGTTATCAGAATTTCAGTATGGCGAGAGAACATATAAGCTTCGTGACACAACTACATGTGATTCCACTCACGTTGTTTATGGTATAAGATGTCCGTGTGGATTATTGTATATCGGGAAGACCATACGATCATTTAGGGTTCGGTTGAATGAACATAAAAGCAAGCTAAAATGTCACAGAAGAGAAGCGCCACTAGTAGATCATTGCCTAGAGTTTCAGCACACCTTCGAAAATCTCACCTGTTTTTGTATCGAACAAGTTCTGACGTCCCGATTAGGTAGAACACGGGAACGAGCATTATTGTATGCGGAACAACGCTGGATCCATCAATTACAAACTTTAATTCCGGGAGGTCTTAATGCACGCATAGAATGGGAAGCGTGCTTCAGGTGATCTTGGTTGCTTAATGATTGACGCATCAGCTGCTCTTTAAATCTCTCGCATGCGCGGTTTCTCGAATTACCAACTTCAACAGCTGAACTTTGCAAGTTACTGAGTTTTCTCAGTTTGATATTCAAAGGTACGTTTGAACTGTCAGTACGATAATGATTCTTCCATTTTTTGAAGTTGTTTGGTTGCTATAGAAGAAAGTTATGGTTGAAAAAATTTGTTCTGTTTTTAGTGCGTCTAAGAACGAATTTCCCCTGAAGAAACCTTTAGGTGAAACGCATATGAACAGCACGCTAGATGGTGTCGGGAATATGCCAGCTTTCAACATCTGAGGATTTGGCGGGCTCTAGCCTGATCAACTGTTAAGCTGTTTCAGAAAAAGCTAAGTAACAGAGTTGTTACCTTCATTTAAAAAAATCGCCAGCCTGATCTGTTTGCTTTGGACTGCACAAGTTATTTGCTTTAGTTTGGGAAAAAAAGCTTTTTAAAAAAAAAAATTTATGGTGGAAAGGCTGGTTTGGAGGTCGGTGATGTGTACTAAGGGTTTGGTTCAGTGAGCTTTAATAAAACAATAGCCTCTGACAGCCCGCAAGTTCTGAGACCTCATGTCAGCCAAAACCACCAGTATTTTGTTTGAAATATTAGGACATAAATAGGATAACACACATAATTTCTCATCTTTACCTTTTGCAACTAAGTGAGAGTATTTTTTGATTATATTGGGATTCCCATTAGGTCATGACTATCTACATGCTGAGTAATTTTATTCTTTATGATGGTTTCTACCATTTTTCAAGGTACTGATGTCAGGCTCACCGGTCTGTAGTTTCCCGGATCACCCCTGGAACCCTTTTTAAAAAGTGGCGTTACATTGCCGGTCCTCTAATCTTCAGGTATTAGAGATGATTTTAATGATAGTTCACAGATTACTAATAGCAGGTCTGCAATCTCATATTTCAGTTCTTTCAACACCCTTGGATGTATACCATCCGGCCCAGGTGATTTGCTACTCTTCAGTTTATCTAATAGTTGTAATACATCTTCCCGATGTATCGATATTTCTTTCAATTCTTCCACACCTTTAAATACCACTTCAGTCATGGGTAACATCCCTGCATCTTCCTCAGTAAAGACCGAAGCAAAGAATTCATTCAGTCTCTCCGCTATCGCCTTGTCGCCTCTTAGTGCTCCTTTGCGCTCCTTTAACCACTTGATCATCTAATGGACCAACTGACTCTCTCACAGGTTTTTTGCTACGAATGTACTTGAAAAGGTCTTTATTTCGCGTTTTTGCTTCCGCAGCAAGCTTCTTCTCAAATTCTCTCTTTGCCTGCCTTATCAATGCCTTGCATTTCACTTGCCAGTGCTTGTGCTGTTTCCAGGTTTCATCGTTTGGCTCTTTTTTCCATTTCCTGAAAGATGCTTTTTTGGCAACAACAGCCTCTCTGACCTCACCTTTAAACCATGCTGGCAGTTTTTTGGACTTCCTTCCACTTTTCTTAAAGCGTGGAATGCAGCTGGTCTGGGCTTCCAAGATAGTATTTTTCAACAACACCCAAGCTTGATGTACGTCTTTAACCTTTGCAACTGCTCCTTTTAGTTTTTTCTGAACAGTTTTCCTCATTCATATCTTAACTGTTTTCCTCATTCATATCTCCCCCTCAGCCGTCTCTTTTCCAGGTTGAAGAACCCTAACCTTTTTAGCCTCTCTTCATAAGGGTATCCTTCCACCCTTTTACCATTTTGGTGGCTCTTCTCTGTACTTTATCTAATAACTCTATATCCTTTTTTAGATACGGTGACCAGGATTACACACAATATTCAAGGTTTGGTCGCACCATGGATGGATACAGAGGTATTTTAATCTCCTGTGTTTTATTTTCCATTCCTTTATGATACCTAACATTTTATTTGCTCTCTTGGCCACCACTGCACACTAACATCTTATCCACAATGACGCCTAAATCTTTTTCCTGGATGGCAGTTCCTAATGTGGAACCTTAAATCGTATAACCATATATTGGGTTGTTGTTTCCTAGGTGCATAGCTTTGCACTACTTCACATTAAATTTCATCTTCCATTTGGATACCCAGTCTTCCAATTTATTAAGATCCTCTAGCAATTTTCCACAGTCCTCATGGGTTTTAACAACTTTAAATAGTTTTGTGCAATCTGCAAATTTGATAACCTCACTCGTTATTCCCATTTCCAGGTCATTTATGAATATGTTAAAAAGCAGCGGACCCAGCACAGATCCCTGGGGTACTTCACTATTCACCTTTCTCCATTGGGAAAATTGGCCATTTAGTCCTACCCTCCGCTTTCTATCTTTTAACCAGTTCCTGATCCACAACAGTACACTGCCTCCTATTCCATAACTTTTTAGTTTTGCCAAAAGTCTCTGATGAGGGACCTTGTCAAAGGCTTTCTGAAAGTCCAGACACACTATATCAACCGACTCACCTTTGTCTACCTGTTTATTCACACCTTCAAAAAAACATAACAGATTGGTAAGACAAGATCTTCATTGTCTAAAGCTATGTTGGCTGTCTCCCAGTAAGCCATGACTTATCTACGTGTTCAATAATTTTGTTGTTTATGATCGTTTCTACCATTTTTCCTGCTACTGATGTCAAGCTCACCAGTCTGTAGTTTCCCGGATCAGCCCTGGAACCCTTTTTAAAAATTGGCGTTACATTGGTTATCTTCCAGTCTTCAGGTATTACAGATGATTTTAATGATAGTTCACAGATTACTAATAGCAGGTCTGCAATCTCATATTTCAGTTCCTTCAACACCCTTGTATGTATTTCATCCGGCCCAGGTGATTTGCTACTCTTCAGTTTATCTAATAGTTGTTATACATCTTCCCGATGTATCGATATTTCCTTCAATTCTTCCGCACCTTTAAATTCCACTTCAGTCATGGGTAACATCCCTACATCTTCCTCAGTAAAATCCGAAGCAAAGAATTCATTCAGTCTCTCCGTTATCGCCTTTATTACGCGTTTTTGCTTCCGCAGCAAGCTTCTTCTCAAATTCTCCCTTTACCTGCCTTATCAATGCCTTGCATTTAACTTGCCAGTGCTTGTGCTGTTTCCAGGTTTCGTCGTTTGGCTCTTTTTTCCATTTCCTGAAAGATGCTTTTTTTGACAACAGCCTCTCTGACCTCACCTTTAAACAATGCTGGCAGTTTTTTGGACTTCCTTCCACTTTTCTTAAAGTGTGGAATACAGCTGATTTGGGCTTACAAGATAGTATTTTTCAACAACATCCAGGCTTGATGTAAGTCTTTAACCTTTGCAACTGCTCCTTTTAGTTTTTTCTTAACTATTTTCCTCATTTTATCATAGTCTCCTTTTCGAAAGTTAAAAGCTAGTACGGTGGATTTCCTTACCATCCCTCCTACATTAATTAAATCATATGCGATCATGTTATGATCACTATTGCCAAGTGGCCCCAACACCCTTATCTCTTGCACCAGATCTGGTGTTCCACTAAGGACTAGGTCCAAAATGGCTTCCCCTTTGGATGGTTCATGAACCAGCTGCTCCATGAAGCAGTCATTTATTTCATTCTAGAAACTTTATCTCCCTAACATGTCCTGCTGTGACACTGACCCAGTCAATACCAGGGTAATTGAAATCAATCATTATTATTACTGTGCTGTAACTTTTGTTTGCTTCCCTGAATTTTTTGAGCATTTCATCATCCATTTGTTCGTTCTGGCCAGGCGGTCGATAGTACACTCCCACAGTCATCGTCTTCCCCTTTTTACATGAAATTTCAATCCATAGAGATTCTACAGCAAATTTTGTTTCCTGCTACTAGGCCCTTTGTGACTCAATGTCCTCTCTAATATAGAGTACAACCCCTCCACCAATTTGAACTGCTCTATCATTACGATATAGTTTGTCCCCAGGTATCACAGTGTCCCACTGGTTGTCCTCCTTCCACCATATCTCTGAGATACCAATCATATTTAACCTCTCATTTAGTGCTATATATTCTAACTCTCCCATCTTATTTTTTAGACTTCTAGCATTTGAATACAAGCATTTTAGAGACTGTATTTTGTTCATATTAATCTGGCTATCGGCACTGTTCCTCTAAGCTGTGCGCGTGTGCGCGCGCACACACCTCTCCGAGCAAGCACACATACTTTACAACAGAGCGCACAAAAATTACGTCTCTGATTCTGATAGAAAATAACACAGACGTCTTAAAATGTAAAAGTTATGATTGTAATTACTAGAAATTTCCCACTTCATTTAGTAATCGTCTATTTTCATTTAATTTGATTAAAATCAATGTGGTGTACATACTGTATTCTGATGTGTAGTCAAATTTTAAAGTATATAACGCCAAGTGTCATTATGTGGCGCACAAAAATTTAACCTTCCTTCAAAAGCTGCACACAGCTGATATTTTATGCGCACACAGCCTACAGAAAATTAGAGGGAACATTGGCTATCGGTAGGCAGGGGTAATTTGGAATCTTTAAGCACTGTCTGTCTGCTCCGTACTCGAGGGCATTTGGGTTACTTTTGTCTTTATTGGAACCTCTCTGCTGATATGCCCTAACTTCATTCTTTTGGTAGTATCCTTCAAGGATACATTGTTTCGAACCATGTGCTCTTGGGCGACTGTCGGCTCTCCCTTTTATCTAGTTTAAAAGCTGCTCTATCTCCTTTGTAAAGGTTAATGCCAGGAGCCTGGTTCCATCTGGGTTAAGGTGAAGTCCATCCCTTCGGTAGAACCCCTCTTTTCCCCAGAATGTTCCCCAGTTCCTAACAAATCCAAAATCCTCATCCTTGCACCATCGTCTCATTCACGTATTGAGACTCCGGAGCTCTGCCTGTCTTTTGGGTCCTGCTTGTGGAACGGGAAGCATTTCGGAGAATGCTACCCTGGAGGTTCAGGATTTCAACTTCCTACCTAAAAGCCTAAATTTAGTCTCCAGATCCCCCCCCTACCACATTTTCCTATGTCATTGTTACCAACATATACCAAGACAGCAGACTCCTCCCCAGCACTAAGACCTTGTCTAGGTGGCGTGTGAGGTCCGCTACCTTTGCACCAGGCAGGCATGTTTCCAGGCAATCCTCACATCCACCAGCCACCCAGCTATCTACATGCCTAATGATCGAATCACCATAACGGCTGTCCTAACCCTTCTCTCATGGGCACATGACCCTGGAGAAACTTCCTCTGTGCGAGAGGGTTTTACCTCACCTGGAGGACAGGTCCTACAGTAGCTACAGGATCACTTCCTGCCACACCAGAGTGATGCTTTCCTGTCACATGACCTCTCTCCTCCATGGCAATAGGGATGCTCCCAGACTGGAAGTGGGACTTCGGTTCTATATCCCTGTAGGTCTCGTCTATGTACCTCTGTCTTCCTTATGTCCTCCAAGTCTGCTACTCTAGCCTCCAGTGATTGGACTCATTTGTTGAGAGAAAAGAGCTCCTTGCACCTATTGCACACATAAGAACCCTCACCAACTGGGGGGAAAATCATACATGTGACAGTCAATGCAAAAGACTGGAAAGCCCTTTTCTCACTTCTGGACTGCTGTTTGCATCTTAGTTTTAAGGTTGTGTTTAGGTATTTAGGTTCTTTATTTACTAATGATTGCTGGGGATACTTATACTAATAAAACTATACCTAATACGTTGAATGTACTCTGTTCACCTGAAGCTTAATTAATCTCAGGTCTTTAATGTATGCCTGATGAGGACAAACAGCTGCACCTGAGAGTGAATATGGCACCTCCTTTCCTTTGAGAGGTTTATGCACCTATAAAGCTACAATTATCCCAGGGGTGTGTGGGTGTTGGGGGGAGGGAGCGGGGATAAAGACTTATTAAAAGCTGGCTACACAGTACCCTGCCCTGTGCTTCTGAGGTAAGTTGTGACCAATTTTCTTGGTGTTTAACACAGTCCTTACTTGGATAGAGGGAGTCTTTCAAAATGGCCCTTTGATCTGCCACCTGGCTTTAACAGCTATTTATAAAATTTCACAGGTCTCTTGCCCCCTATGTAGAAGGTCTCTTTGTAAAGGTTTCTAGAAATAATTTATTGTTCAAAAAATACTGACCCTGTTTTGCCTTTTATGCTAAGTTATATTCTGATTTGATCTAAATTAAAGCTCTTTGCTGCTACTAGGCCCTGACTGAGTATTAAATGTAAACTGGAATCTCTCTGCTGGGTTCTAAATTTAACCAGAAAGCTCTCTGTTGTGTGTTAAATTTAAACTGAAAGCTCTTTGCTGCTACTAGGCCCTGGCTTATTTAACGAATGCACTGAATTCACAGATTAATCAGCTTTAATCTAAAGAATTCCTTTCCCCAAGTTTTAGAAAAATTCCTAGAAGTAAATACTTACAATTGCAGATCTCTCTCCAGAAGTAGCACTCCCCTTTTGTAGTCCTTCAAGACGCAATGTATCATCTTTAGGAGGATCAACCATAGAAATATTAGAAGAAAATATAAAGGGGGAGGGAATCACCACCAAATTATCCAAAGAGACCCGAGTCAGCTCAGAGTTATCTGGAAGAGGAAATTGAGGCCGGAGACTAATCCCGGGATCCTCCACTGAGGTGGCCTTTGCCTCTTTAATCAAAATTATCTGGCTGGGTGGATTTAAATCCTCAGAGACAGAGGGGCAAAGATCCGACGGCGTACTCACAGTTCCCAAGGTTAGGTCCATATCCGCAGCAGCAGCACCTGCCAATGTTACAAACTGCAGATGACAATCCATAGGACCAACAATCTTAACCGCCTTAAGACCAGTGGGAGGCAAGATCATCATCTTCCTCTTACCCATCAGCACACCCTGAATCATTCATCTCCTCTGGGTTCCGAAGGGGCAGATCCTGCCCCTTTGGACATGCACCCTCGGGCACGCGGCTGCATCCCGCGGGGAGCGGGCAATTCAATCCCAGCAGGGGATGTCGTCAGTGGTAGAGTCCTCCTCCTCCCCACGCTGACCAGGACACCAAAAAGCAGCAGCAGAGCTCTCCAAAGTACAGGCTTCCCTTGACTTCGCAAGGAGAGCAGACAATTTGACCTCAACAGGGGATGACGTCAGTGGCGACCAGGACTCCAAAAAGCAGCAGCAGAGTTCTCCAAATACAGGCTTCCCTCATGGAATTCTTAAAGGCGCTTAATATGCCAACTACTCTCCTGGCAGAGGAGGAGTCCCTAGAAGACACTCTACTGCAGGCCATTCGGAAGACACAAAAAGTCTTTCCGGTGCATAGAGTGATCAAGCAGATGATCCAGGATGAATGGGATCTCCCGGAGGCAGGCCTTAAGGGATCCAGGACCATGGCGCGCCTCTATCCGCTGTCAGATCAGGATAGCGAGCTCTTTCGGTCTCCAAGAGTGGATGCGGTGGTTTCAGCGGTTATCCAGAAGACTGCCATCCTGGTGGAAGGCAGTGCAACACTCAAAGACAGAAAGTTAGACGCCTTGCTAAAGCAGGCCTTTGATTCTAATGCTCTTTCCCTTCAGGCCTCCATTTGTGGGGCCTGTGTGGCTAGGGCCTGCCTCTGCTGGTCCCAGAGGGTTCAACAGCAGGAGGAGATGGACCAGATGGGGGAGGCGGCCAGATTGGAGTCCGGGGCGGTCTATCTGGTGGATATCCACTATGACCTCATCAGGGGACTCTCAAAGAGTATGGCCTCGGCAGTGGCGGCTCGCTGCTATTTTTGGCTGCGGAACTGGGTGGCTGACAGTTCCTCAAAAGCCTGGCTCAGAAGTTGCCCTTTAGAAGGGAGACTGCTGTTCGGTGAGGACCTTGACAAGCTGGTCAAGGACATGGGAGACTCCAAGGGGGGACGACTCCCAGAAGATAAACAAAAGCAGAGCTGTGCTTCTCCTGCATCCTGGGGTCAGCCATGGGACTTCAGGCATTTTTTCTCCTTGTGCTTTGCTTCTTTTCAGAGGGGACGATTCCCCTCTATAGCACAGGGGTTTTAGGGGCCGGTCACAGATTTGCTTCCTTCTCGGCCTCGGGGCCCAAGAAATCCCAATGAAGCAAGGGGGGGGGGGGCCAGGTGGTGGTGCAGCCCGTAGGAGGTCGGCTGTGGGATTTTTATGCCCACCTGGGTCCAGATAACTTCCGACCAATAGGTGTTGGAGGTCATTCACGAAGGGTATGCCCTCGAGCTGGCACAGCCAATGAGAGATTCCTTCATGCAGTCTTCCTGCAAAGCGCGGACAGAAGTGAGGGCGGTAAGAGAAACATTGGCGCGCTTGTTACAGCTCAAGGCCATAGTGCCTCTTCCCCCAGATCAGTGTGGCTACAGTCAGTACTCCATTTATTTCATGGTACCATAGAAGAAAACGACCTTCCAGCCGTTTCTCAACCTAAAGTTAATAAACCCCTGTTTGTGGGTGCCGCATTTTCACATGGAAACGTTGCGGTCATTCATAGTAGCAGTCAGAAGCGGAGAGTTCCTGACGTCTCTCGATCTGATGGAGGCATACCTGTATATTCCCATACAATCAGAGCATCAGCGGTTCCTCCATTTTGCATTTCCTTTGGGGCATTTCCCATTTTGAGTGCTGCCTTTTGGTCTCGCGATGGTGCCACGCGCCTTCGCAAAGGTGATGGTGGTGGTAGCGGCAGTGCGGCGCAAGGAGGCCATTCTGGTGCATCCGTACCTGGATGACTGGCTGATTCGGGCAAAGTCCAAGGACGAAAGCGGTCAGATAAAAGCCCGAATGGTGCAGTTCCTTCAGAGTCTCGGTTGGGTGTTCAACATGACCAAGAGCCACTTGACTCCATCTTAGGAATTCGACTATTTGGGGGCACGCTTCGACAGCTAGGTGGGGAGAGTCTTCCTACCGGAGCAGCATGCCCTGAGACTTCGGCGATTAGTAAGGCAGTTCCTGAGGATGTCAGACCCGATGGGATGGCATTACCTGCAGGTCCTGGGCACCATGGCTGCAACGCTCGAGCTGGTCCCATGGGCAAGGATGCACATGCGCCCTCTTCAGCGGGCATTGCTCCGGCAATGGTCGCACCAGACCCATCCTTTGTCCCACAGACTCTCCTGTCCTCGGAGAACCAGGAGAGTGCTCTGGTAGTGGCTTTGTCCAGAAAATCTGAGAAAAGGAATGCCTCTCGAGTCGCCATCGTGGATACCTCTGATGACGGATGCCAGCCTAGCCGGTTGGGGAGCCCATTGCGAATGACAGTTCGCACAGGGGCATTGGAGCAGGTTGGAATCTCGTTGGTCCATCAACCGACTGGAGGTGCAGGCGAGGGCCGTAGCACTCAGAAGGGGCCAGCGGTCATGCTTCAGGTGGATTGATTCTCGCTTACAGCCTGGCTCTTAAGAGGGCACGATTGAAGAAGAAAGGCTACTCGGGCCCAGTGATTTCCACCTTGCTGAGAGCGAGGCACAGGCCGACATCCTTAGCCTATATTAGAGTCTGGCGCATCTTTGAGGGATGGTGTGCAGAGAGAGGTTCGGCCATCCACGGCCTCCATATCTGGCATCCTGGGGTTCTTGCAGGTTGATTTCGACAAGGGCCTGGCGGCAAGTTCCCTGCAGGTGTAGCTGGCAGTGATTTCCTGTTAACATGGGAAGGTCCAGGTGTGGTGTTGGGGACTCACCCGGACGTTGTTCGGTTTCTTAGGGTGGTAGTCATCCAGTGTCCTCCGCCTGAGTGGTGGTACCGCCATGGGATCTCAATCTGCTGTTAGCAGCACTCTCTGTGGTAAACCTTTTGAGATGCTTAGTCTGGCTTTGTTTGAAGGACTTGACTCTTAAGACAGTTTTCTGGTGGCAATTTGCTCGGCACATAGGATTTATGAGCTGCAGGCCCTGTCCTGCCAGGAACCGTATCTATTATTTACGAGGGAAAAGGTGGTTCTATGACCAGTGCCCCCCTCCTTGCCCAAAGTGGACTCTGCTTTCTATTTGAACCAGTCAGTGTCCCTGCTAGTGCTGGGAAACTCAAAGGACGCCTCAGTTAACCCAGGGGCGAGGCATTTAGACGTTTGGCAGGTCCTGAAGCGTTATCTGAGGAGGATGGCATCATTTCACAAGTCAGATTGCCTACTTGTACTGTATGGGGGGAGGGCTGCGCAGAGGTGAGGCTGCGGCAAAGGCCTCTATTTCTAGATGGATCAGAGAGGCGATTAGCTCAGTTTAATTCTACGAGGTAGACAGTTGCCGACGGGGTTGCGGACTCACTCTACTTAGGGCCCAGGCGGCCTCGTGGGCGGAGTATAGCCTGGTGCTACCTGGTCTTCGCTTCATACCGGTGCTAAGCATTATCACCTGGACGTCCAGGCAGGGTGGGATGCCTGTTTTGGATTGGCAGTGCTTCAGGCTGGTCTGGCAGGTCCCTCCCATTAGATGGTACTGCTCTGATACATCCCAGAGGTGTGGGACTGGACTGGAGGGACAATAAGGAAGACAAAATTAGACTTACCTGCTAATTGATGTTCCTTGAGGAACTCCAGTCCAGTACTGGATCCCTCTCCCGGATGCTGGTTCTACATTACACAGGCCTGAAGCGGGTTTCTGGGGCCGAAGAGAGGGCCTGGGTTTTCCGCAGGTTCAGGTGAGGACGGTGTTGAGGGCGGACCAAAAGGGATGGTCTGTCTCACGCTCAGTCTGGGCGTCGTTGCCTGGTGGGATCTCAGGTAAGCCTCCTCGGTCTGGAAGGAGGGGGAAGAGGAAGCCTCTCTCTGGGCTGGGAGAGGGAGATGACATTCTCTAGTTATATTGTTTTTTGGTACAAAGTTAACTTCTTATTTGTTGCTCCTGTGAGTCTGCTTTGTCAATGGGTACTGGAGATAGTGAGCGGATCCTGCTGTATTAGTGCTGGTGTCATCAAAAGATGACATGCTCACTCTCCAAACTGCTTGAAAAGGTACACTACCCAGAGGTGCGGGACTGGACTGGAGTTCATCAAGGAACAACAATTATCAGGTAAGTCTAATTCTCTGGGATCAAGCAGAAAGTCAGTCCTCACATATGGGTGACGTCGACACCGATGGAGCCCCACGCGGAGCAAGTCCCCAGCTTTCAAAGAAAGCCTTTGGGGGTTGCTACCACGCATGCGTGGTCCCCTTCCCGCCCAAGGGTGCCATATTTCTCAGTCTCCTTTTTTCCGGAGCCCATCAGACATAGTCCCTCGTGTCCTGGAAAAAGTTGATTTTTTTCTGTGTGCCTTTTTGCCCCAACCAGTCGACACCTGTACCCTTCCCGCCTCCAGCCTCGGTACCCTGGTATTGGGTTCTCTTTTCTGCATTTTGTTTTTGAGGCATCTTCGCGCCCTTTTTCCCTTTTTTCCTTTGTTGGCAGCCCGACAGGTCTTTCACCTAGCCGGGTCCTTTTCCCCCCGATGGTTACCAGCGGTTTCAGGAAATGCAATTTGTGCGGGGAAAATTATGTCCCTCACCGATATGCATGACTGATGCCTCGGGTTGGACCACGACCCAGCGGTCTGCAGTCTCTGTAAGAGAATGTCCTCTAAGGCCCTGACGAGCCGCCAGCAGCAGCATCATAAGATTTTTCCCGAATCCCCCATGCCTCCAAGATCCAGGACCTCGTCTGAGGCCTCTACGTCTCGGGGGGAACACTCCAAGCCCGAGATCATCGGGGTTCCTCAGAGAGGGGGGTCTCCTTCGAGGGAACACAAGAGGAAGAAGAAATCCTCGAAGGCGGCGTCTCTGGATGGTTCTGAACGACTGGGCTTTTCTAGGGGCCGGTCACGGAGCCCCAAGCGCTTGCCCAGATCATCTGAGAAGGAGCACCCAGCCAAAGTTCCTTATCAGGAAGCAGATCAGCCTAGGCAAGTACCGACTGTTCTTGTTGGGGAACCGGTGTCGGGGAACGCAGTTTTACTGCCTTCATTGAACAGCAGCAGGTGCTGATGTCTGGCATGTCCAGTTCCTCCGCCCGACCACTGGGCCCTCGATGTCAAAGTCGACCTCGGAGGCCGAGTCAACCCTCGAGACCTTCTGGGCTCGAGTTGATCCTCGGCCGCAATCGCACTCGGCTTCCCGTTCAGGACCGAAGTCATCGCCGCCAAGCCTGCCGGCGTTGGGGTGGACGGCGCTGAGGCCCTTGATGCCCAAGAAGCCCCTTGAGTCCTCCTCAGAGGCCTCTGCTTGGGAGACAGAGGATGAGGAGTCCCCGGATACCCGAAGGCATGGGGATGTTCCCTCTGATTCCCTGGTATCTGAACCTCAGAGAAGGTCCCCACTGGAGGATATGGGTTTTTTGGACTTCGTGCGGGACATATCCAAGGCTTTGGCTTTCCCCATGGAGTCCGAGGAGGAGCCTCGTGCCGACAAGCTCGAGATCTCCAATATGAGGCTCCCCCTTGCGAGACTCTCATGGTACCCGTTCCTCCGATCCTGGAATGAGTTATGCTCCGTATGTGGGAGATGCCAGCATCGATGCCGGTGATCAGCAAATGGCTCGACTCGATGTATCGAGTCTGCCGGAGCCCTGGGTTCCAAAAATCGCAACTGCCGCACAACTCCATGGTTGTGGAATCGTCCATGCCTCAGCTTAAGAACCAGAAGACCCACTCCTTGATGCCTCCCGACAGGGAGGCCCGCACCTTAGATGCCCTCGGTAGGAAATGTTTCCAGGGCACGATGCTAAATTGTCTGATCCAGGCGTACCAGTTGTACATGGGCATGTACTTGAGAGACCTGGCGAAGGAACTCGCCGGGTTTTCGACTTGTCTCTCTGAGGAACCTTTAGATCGCTTCAAGGGCCTGTCCAAAGCTGTCCATGAATGCTCCAAATTTATGTCTCGGGTGGCCTATGACGGGTTTGAGTCGGCGGCCCGGGTAGCTGCAGCGGGCATCGGTGCACGCCTCCAAGCTTGGCTGCAGTTGTCCGACCTTGAGCAGTGAGTTCAGGACAAGTTGTTCGATGTTCCATGCCAAGGGGAGAATCTCTTCGACAATCCCATGACCGATAAGGCCGCAGAGCTGGAGACCGAGTTTATGACGAGGACACAGCTCTCTAAGAAGTCCTCTGCTCCTTCCTATAAGAAGGGCTCGGGTAAAAAGCCCTTTTACCTGAGGAAGTCCATTGCTTACTGAAACTACCACCCTTACCAGGCCTCCCCAGCTCCCCAACAGGGGCAGCAGGCCAAGGGACGGGCATGGCCCGCGTAAGCAGAAGGACCCCAAACCCCCGGCTCCGGCCCAGCCTGGTGGGGGTTTTTGACTCCTGCAGCATGGCCCCTCTCCCAGCCAGAACTGGGCAGCCCACAGGAGGTCGGCTCACCTTGTATTGCCCACAGGTGGGGAACCATCACCACCGATTCATGGGCATTACAAGTGGTCAGGGAGGGATGCCTCCTCCATCTAGACCAAGTGCCTCCACACTACTTCCCAGGAGAGCCTCCAAGGTCTCCCCTTCACTGGGACCACCTTCTGAAGAATTTGGCAGTTCTCCTTGAGGACCATGCAGTGGAACCGGTTCCCCACCACCTCAAGGGCAAGGGGTTCTACTCCAGATACTTCCTCGTGCCAAAGAGGACAGGGGGCCAAAGGCCCATCCTCGACTTGCGCAACCTCAACAAATTCCTGTTGACGGAGAAATTAAAGATGCTGTCCCTTGGAATATTGCTGCTCTACCTCCGCTAGGGAGACTGGTTATGCTCCTTAGATCTAAAGTATGCCTACATACACATCCTGATTCACCCAAGCCACAGGCAATACCTACGCTTTGTGGTAGGGGACAACCACTAGCAATTCAGAGTGCTTCCCTTTGGCCTTGCTTCGGCCCTCAGGGTGTTCACAAAGTGCCTGGCGGTGGTCGCCGCCTTCCTCAGGCTTCAAGGGATCTTCGTTTTCCCCTATCTCGCTGACTGGCTCATCAGGGGCACTTCGGCCACCGAGGTGCAGCAGGCCACAACTCACACCATCCAGGTCCTGCAGCACTTGGGGTTTGTAATCAACTACCCCAAATCCAGCCTTTGTCTGACTCAAAAATTAGACTTCACTGGAGCAAGGATCAACACCCTTCAGTCGAAGGCCTTTCTGCCTGCAGACAGGACAAGCAGGCTTATGGGCCCTAGCAGGGCAAGTGAGCCACAGCTCCTCAGTGCCAGTGAGGCAACTGCTGCGCCTCCTCGGGCACATGGCCTCCACGGTCCATGTCACTCCAGATGCCTGCCTCCACATGCGAACTGTGCAGTGGTGCCTCAGAGATCTATGGTCCCAGGCCACAGGACATCTCCTGGACAGGATCAAAGTGACCAGGTGCCTGGTACAGTCCCTGACCTGGTGGCTCTCGCCCCAGCACTTGAGGGTGGGTATGCCCTTCCAGACCCCCCTCCACTCGAGGCTCCTCACCACAGATGCCTCCTTGCTGGGCTGGGGAGCCCATTGCCAGGGGTACTGCACGCAGGGGGTGTGGTCCCTAGAAGAGAGTGCCAAACAGATCAACTTGTTCGAGCTCCATGCCATCCGTCTCGTCCTGAGGTTTTGCAGGCGGTATCAGGACCACAGGACAGTCCTGGTCCAAACAGACAACCAAGTGGCCATGTTCTACGTGAACAAACAGGGGGGTACCGGATCACGCACCCTCTGTCAAGAGGCCCTGGACCTGTGCTCTTTAGCAATCCGGCAGGGGATTCTCTTCAAAACGGTGTACCTGCCCGGCCAGGACAACTGGCTGGCCGACAGACTCAGCAGGATCCTCCAACTGCACGAGTGGCAGCTGGACTGGGCAGTGGACAACAAGATTTTCCAGACCTGGGGGAAACCGGTGATGGACTTGTTTGCGAGCCCGGACAATTACCAGCTACCCTGTTTCTGCTCAAAGCAGCTGCACCCGGCCGGGGTGGCCGCCGATGTCTTCTTAGTCTCATGGTCGGTGGGTCTTCTGTATGCTTTTCCCACGACGCCTCTAGTCGCCAAGACTCTGTTCAAGATCCTTCGGGACAGAGCTCTTGTCATCCTCATATCTCCATGGTGGTTCCGGCAACCGTGGTTCCTGCTTCTTCTGCAGCTAGCGGTGGAGACCCCCATTCCCCTGGGTTTGTCTCCATGGCTCCTCTCCCAGGAGGGGGGTTTTCTCTTGCATCCCAACCTCAGCTCCCTCTTGCTGACAGTGTGGCTGCTGAGAGGGTGATTCTCGCCCTGCTCTTCCTTCCGGAGGATGTTGAGGAGGTCTTGCTGGCTTCGTGTAGACCGTCTACTAGACGGATGTACACCTTTAAGTGGCGCAGATTTGCTTTTTGGTGTGCTGGGAAAAAGGTGGACCCCTTTTCTTGCCCAGTGGTTGTGGTGTTGCAATAACCTCTCCACCTTTCCGAGATGGGACTTAAGTCCAACACTGTCAGAGTGCATCTCGGTGCCCTAGCAGCGAACCACTTTCCCGTGGACGAGAAGCCTCTCTCTGTTCACCCAATGGTATCCCAGTTTCTAAAGGGCCTGCTCCTGTTGAAACCCCTGGTCTGTCCCCCAGCAACCGAATGGGACTCGTTTTGGGGCAACTTACCCGGCCGCCCTTTGAGCCTATAGCCATGTGCCATCTCCAGTACATCTCCTGGAAAGTGGTATTCTTGGTTGTGCTCACTTCTGCCCAGAGAGTGTGTGAGCTCCAGGCTCTCGTGGTGGAGAGGCCTTATAACCAGGTTCTACAAGAATAGGGTGGTGCTTCGCACACACCCCAAGTTCCTTTTGAAGGTGGTCTCCTCGTTTCACCTCAACCAGGGAGGTGGTTCTTCCTACCTTCTTTCCCCGGCCGCATGCCAGTCGGGCAGAGGCGGTCCTCCATACCCTGGTCTGTAAGAGGGCTCTGTCCTTCTACATCCAGCGTACGCAAACTCACCGGAAAGCCTCTCAGCTTTTTGTTTCCTACGACCCCAGTAAGCCGGGGGAGGCGGTGACAAAGCGTACGCTGTCTACTTGGGTGATGGACTGTATTGCCCGGGCTTATGAGGCAGTGGGACTTCCGCTGCAGGGCCGTGTTACGGCTCATAGGGTCAGGGCCATGGCGGCATCAGTAGCTCACCTGTGCTCTGTTCCTTTGGCGGACATCTGCTGGGCTGCCACCTGGTCTTCGGGTCAGACCTTCGTGACTCATTATTGCCTGGATAGGGAGTCCCGATGGGACAGCACCTTTGGCCAGGCTGTGCTCCGTAACCTGTTTGAGGTCTAGGAAGCTCCTGCCCTTCGACACTTCTGTGTTCAGGCTACCGGAGTGCTACTTCCCTGCTTGCGGCTCTCGATGAGGGAGCCTTTTTTGGGCTATAGGTACAAAGTAGCTTGTTGCTGGGGAGTCCCATATGTGAGGACTGACTTCCTGCTTGTTCCCGGAGAAAGTGTTGTTACTTACCTGTAGCAGGTGTTCTCCGGGGACAGCAGGAATTAGTTCTCACAACCCTCCCTCCTCCCCAAAGCTACTGCCAACCCTGCCAAGAAGAAGGCAATGGCAAAGAAGCCTTTCTATGATAAGAAGAAGAAATTTTGCCCTTCTTACCCTCCAGCTTCTCAATACCATCCTCAGGGTACCCAGAGGAAGCAACATCCTCCTAAACAATAGAAAAAGCCACAGGCTCCTAAACCTCAACCAGCTGCACAGACCCAATCTGCGCCTGGTTTTTGACTTCTTTCTAGAGAACATAGCCACCTTGCCTCTGGAGAACACCCACCTCCTCCACATAGCAAGCAGACTCCGCCATTATGCCCACAGGTGTCATCTCAGAGCAGTGGACACTAACCATAATGTAAGAGGGGTACAAGCTTCATCTGCAAAGTCTGTCCCCCCCCCTCCCCCACTCTGGTGGGGGAATATCATTCTCAACCCCCATTCACTGCTCTCCTGCAGCAAGAGATCAACTCTCTTGTGTCAGAGTGTGCCATAGAAAAGGTTCAAACATCCCAACAGGGGATGGGATTCTATTCTCCTTACTTTCTCATACCAAAGAAAAACAGAGGGTACAGACCCATCTTAGACCTCAGGAACCTAAACAACTTTCTAGTCCAAGAGAAATTCAAAATGGTCTCACTAGGAACTCTTCTACCTTATCTCCAGAGGCAGGACTGTCTCTGTTCTCTAGATCTAAAAGACGCGTATACTCACATCTTCATTCATCCAGGAGGTATCTATGCTTCATCTTCCAAGGAAATCACTACCAATACAGAGTCCTTCCTTTCATGCTCGCTTCTGCCCCAAGAGTCTTCACAAAGTGTATGACGGTTGTAGCCGTATATCTAAGGACTCTTGGAATATTCGTCTTCCCCTGCATAGGCGATTGACTTAAAAGGGCACCCACTTCACACGAGGTTCATCAAGCCCTCCTTCGTATAATGCAGGTACTGCAGAATCTGGGATTGGTGATAAATCTCCTAAAATCCCATCTAGTTCCCACTCAGACACTTGAATTCATAGGAGCTCTTCTAGACAACCGACAGTCAAAAGCATTTCTACCCGTTAAGAACATAAGATCTGCCATACTGGGTCAGACCAAGGTCCATCAAGCCCAGTATCCTGTTTCCAACATTGGCCATTCTAGGTCATACGTACCTAGCAGTTTCCCCAAGAGACACAGGTTCCACACTGCTTGTATTGGGTCAAGCAGTGATATCCGGGGTCCCTTTTTAATAATGGTTTATGAATCTTTCCTCCAGGAACTTGTCCAAACCTTTTTTAAACCCAGCTACACTAACAGCTTTTACTACATCCTTCGGTAACAAATTCCAGAGTTTGATAGTTTGCCCTGTACCTTCATTGTATGTCCCCTAATCTTTCTATATTCTGATGACGTAAACAATCGATCTACGTTTACCCGTTCCATTCCATTCATTAATTAAAACCTTATATCATATCTCCTCTCAGCCGTCTCTTTTTCAGGTTAAAGAACCCTAATCTGTTTAGCCTTTCTTCATAGGGGTATCCTTCCATCCCCTTTACTATTTTGGTGGCTCTTCTCTGAACCTTTTCTATTAACGCTGTATCCTTTTTAAGATACGGCGACCAGAATTGCACACAATATTCAAGGTTCGGTCTCAACATGGAACTATACAGAGGCATTATAATATCCTTTGTTTTATTTTCCATTCCTTTCCTTATGATACCTAGCATTCTATTTGCTCTCTTGGCTGACACTGCACACTGGGCGGAGGGTTTAATATGTTATCCACAATGATGCCTAAATCCTTTTCCTGGGTGGTTGTTCCTAATGTGGAACCTTGCATCGTGTAACCATAGTTTGGGTTGTTCTTCCCTAGGTGCATTGCACTTGTCCACGTTAAATTTTATCTGCCATTTTGATGCCCAGTCTTCCAATTTATCAAGATCCTCTTGCAATTTTCCACAATTCTCATGGGTTTTAACAACTTTGAATAGTTTTGTGCTATCTGCAAATTTGATAGCCTCACTCGTTATTCCCTTTAACAGGTCATTTATGAATTTGTCAAAAAGCAGCGGATCCAGCACAGATCCCTGGGATACACCAATATTCACCTTTCTCCATTGGGAAAATTGGCCATTTAGCCCTACCGTCTGTTTTCTATCTTTTAATCAGTTCCTGATCCACAATAGTACACTGCCTCCTATCCCTTGACTCTTTAATTTTGCCAAAAATCTCTGATGGAGGGACCTTGTCTAAGGCTTTCTGAAAGTCCAAATACACTATATCAACTGACTCACCTTTGTCTATCTGTTTCTCTAGGACCAAGCAGGAAGTCAGTCCTCACATATGGGTTACATCGACGCCGATGAAGCCCTTGCGGAGCATTTCCCCAGCTTTCCAAGAAAGCCTTTGGGAATGCAGGCACGCATGCGCGGTTCCCTTCCTGCCTAAAGGTGCCATCTTGCTCAGTCTCTCTTTTTCCGTGAAGCCCACCAGACGTGTGTCCTAGTCCTCCAAGAAAATTGTTAGATTTTTTCGCGATTCTTTCGCTATTTTTTCTCCGGTTCGATGCTGGTTCCCTTCCCGCCGCTTTCGGTACACCGGTATCGAGCCCGATCTTCTTTTTTGGGTTTTTGCCCTTCGTGGCTGGCGTTCGCGCCCTTTTTTTCTTTTTCCCTGGAAGGCCGGTCCTTTGACCTCGCGGGAACTCTTTTTTCCCCGATGGCTTCGAGTGGGTTTAAAAAGTGTGATCGGTGCAAGAAGTTAATGTCTCTCACCGACACACACGACAGCTGCCTTCGGTGCCTCGGTCCTGACCACGATCCTAAGACGTGTGGACCATGTGGAAAAATGTCTTCCAAGGCACTTCGATGTCGTCAGCACCAAAAGGAAAGGCTTTTCTCTAACTCAGCCTCCGGCCGGGCCCGGACCTCGTCTGAGGCCTCGACATCTCGGGAATCGGATCTCGAGCACCGTCGGGGCTCCTCGGACAGGGGGTCCCCCGACCGAGAGCGAAAGAGGAAGAAGCGGCTTGCGAGGGCGTCGGAGGAGGAGGTCCCTGGCTCCTCGAGAGCTAGGTCTCAGACCCCCGACCGTCGCCCCGGGTCCGTGGAACAGGAGAAGCCTCCCAAAGTACCTCGAGTGGAGCCAGAGTCTGCTGGACACGTAAGTCCTGTAGTCCTCGTGGACTCTCCTCCCAGAGAGCCAACGTCGGGCGCTGCAGAGTCTCCTGACCTGAGCCACAGGCTGACAGCCTTGGAGAGCAGACTGTCTGCCTTCATGGAACAGCAGCGGGCACTGATGGCCTGCCTGTCTGGCGCATCTGCCCCGACCACCGGGACATCGACATCGAAGTCGACCCCGGAGACCGAGCCGATACTCGAGACCATAAAGGCTCGAGGTCGACCTGGGTCGCGGTCTCCCTCGACCTCTCGTTCGGGACCGAGGGTGTCGACGCCAGTGCCTTCGGCGTCGGGGCGGGTGCTCACAGGCCCCGCGCGGTCGGACCCCGATTCCTCATCGGACGAGTCCACCTGGGAGTCTGAGGACGAGGAGTCCCCCAGCACCTTCCGGACTCAGTGCGTCCCGTCGGACTCACCGCAGTCTGAGCCCCGGAGTAGATCCCCCCCCGGAGGATGCCCGGTTCTCGGAGTTCGTTCGGGATATGGCCACCGCGTTGGCTATCCCTGCGGACCCCGAGGAGAAGCCTCGAGCCGAGGAGCTCGAGGACCTACAGTATGACTCTCCTCCGAAGGAGGCCTTTACTGTTCCAGTTCCTCCGATGCTGGAACGGCGCCTCTTCCGGATGTGGGAGGCACTGGCCTCGGCGCCGGTTTTAAGCAAGCGGGTCGATTCCATCTATCGACTCCGAAAGAGCCCTGGTTTTCAGAAGGCGCAGCTACCACACCATTCCATGGTGGTGGAATCGACCATGCATCGCCTGAAAAGTCAGAAGATGCACTCCGCGGTGTCCCCTGGCAGGGAGGCCCGGAACCTCGATGGTTTTGGTAGAAAGTGCTTCCAGGGCTCGATGCTTGCTTGCCGTGTCCAGTCGTACCAGCTGTACATAGCTATGTACTTGCGAGACCTGGCCAAGGAGCTGGCTGGGTTCTCTGCTGGTCTCTCCGGTGAACCCTTGCAGAGATTCAAGTCCTTGTCCTCGGGGATCCGGGAATGCTCCAAGTTTATTTCCCGCGCTGCCTACGATGGCTTTAAGTCTTCGGCCCATGTTGTGGCAGCCGGCATCGCGGCTCGACGCCAGGCATGGCTGCAGTCATCGGACCTCGAGCCATGGGTTCAGGACAAGTTGGTCGATGTCCCTTGCCGAGGTGAGAACCTTTTTGGCAAGCCCATGACCGAGAAGGCCGCACAGCTCGAAACCGAGCACCTCACGAGGACAAGGCTGTCTAGGAAGACTTCTGCCCCTTCTCACAAAAAGAAGGGCTTGGGTAAAAAGCCCTTTTACCCGAGGAAGGGCACTGCCTACAAACAGTACCCACAGTACCAGGTTGCCCAAGCTGCTCCTCAGGATCAGCAAGCCAAGGGGGAGGGTAATGGGCCCCGTAGGTAGAGGACCCCCAAGCCTACGGCCCCTCCTCCCACTCAGCAGGGTGGGGTTTTTTGACTCCTTAGGCATAGCCTCTCCGTCCCTGCTCTCCCCACAGGAGGTCGCCTCGCCCTGTTTGCCCACCAGTGGCCACTCATCACTGGAGACAGTTGGGTGTTAAGCATAGTCCACCAGGGCTATCTGCTACATTTCCAGCAACTGCCTCCTCCATACTTCCCAGGGGAGCCTCCAAGGCCTCCCCTGCACAGAGATCTTCTCCTTCAGGAGCTCCAAGGTCTGTTGGTGGACAGGGCGGTGGAGCCTGTGCCTCCCCACTTGCAAGGTCAAGGGTTCTACTCCAGGTATTACCTGGTACCCAAAAGAACCGGTGGCCTTCGGCCTATTCTAGACCTCAGAAACCTCAACAAATTCCTAGAGAAGGAAAGGTTCAAGATGCTTACTCTTGGAACACTTCTGCCCTACCTCCAGCAGGGAGATTGGCTATGCTCTTTAGATCTAAAGGATGCGTACACTCACATCCTCATTCATCCAGACCACAGAAAGTTCCTCAGGTTCATTATGGGAGGAAACCATTATCAGTACAGAGTACTGCCTTGTGGCCTCAACTCCGCCCCCAGGGTCTTTACCAAATGCCTGGCAGTGGTGGCGGCCTATCTGAGAAATCAGGGAGTATTTGTCTTCCCCTATCTGGACGACTGGCTCATAAGGGGTCAGACGTGCCAGGAGGCCCGACAGGCCACCCTCAGAACTATTGCTCTTCTTCAAAGTTTGGGGTTTGTAATAAACTTCGCAAAGTCCACTTTGCTCCCCTCCCAGAACTTGGAGTTCATAGGTGCGAGGTTAGACTCTCTGCTGGCAAAGGCATTCTTGCCAGAAGACAGAGCCCAAAGGCTGATAAACCTAGCAAACCAGATTCTCAGCAGGTCACTGGTCTCCGCCAGACTCTGCCTGAGGCTTCTTGGCCACATGGCTTCGACAGTACATGTGACCCCCAATGCCAGGCTCCATATGAGGCCTGTACAGTGGTGCCTTCGGACTCAGTGGTCACAGGCCACAGGCAGCCTCAGAGACAGGATAAGAGTGTCCAGACAATTTCTGAACTCCCTCAGTTGGTGGCTGCACCCACCCAATCTGCTGCAAGGGGTACCTTTTCAGATTCCTGGGTTCACAGTGGTGCTGACCACGGATGCCTCCCTGCAGGGCTGGGGAGCTCATTGTCTAGGCAAGTGCACCCAGGGCCTGTGGTCTCCCTGGGAAGCCGCACAGCAAAGCTGCTGGAACTCAGGGCTATTCGGCTAGCCCTCAAGACTTTCTCTCAAACCCTGGCTCATCAGTCTGTCCTAGTTCAAACAGACAACCAGGTAGCCATGTTTTATGTGAACAAGCAGGGCGGAACTGGGTCCAGGCTCCTTTGTCAGGAAGCACAGGACCTTTGCTTGTTTGCCCTCAAGCACAACATGCTCCTCAAGGCTGTGTATCTCCCTGGCCAGGAAAACTACCTGGCCGACAGGGTGAGCAGGATTCTGCAGCCCCACGAGTGGCAGCTCCATCCTTTGGTGGTTCAGAAGATTTTCCTGAAATGGGGACTTCCATCCATAGATCTGTTTGCCAGTCCACTGAACAAACAGCTGCCAAAGTTCTGCTCCAGGCAACCGCATCCTCTGCGGAAAGCAGCAGATGGTTTTCTGATTCCATGGTCTCCGGGCCTCCTGTATGCGTTTCCTCCCACGCCCTTGGTGGCCCGAACCCTGTTCAAGATTTTTCAGGACAAGGCCTCGGTCCTGCTGGTGGCTCCCAGGTGGCCGAGACAGCCCTGGTTTCCACTTCTGCTTCAGCTGGCTGTGAATCCCCCACTGCCTCTGGGGTTGCAACCCGACCTTCTCTCTCAGGATCAAGGTTCCCTTCTGCACCCCAATCTCAAAGTTCTCAATTTGATGGCCTGGAGGCTGCAAGGGTAGTGTTGGCTCCCTGGGGCCTACCTCAGGAAGTTGAGGAGGTTGTCCTAGCCTCTAGGAAACAATCCACTAGGAAAACCTATGCTCTCAAATGGAAGAGGTTTTCTGTGTGGTGTCAGCTACGTACAGACAATCCTTTCTCCTGTACTGTACCAGTAGTGCTTCAGTACTTACTGCACTTATCAAATCAGGGACTTAAGTCCAATTCAGTTCGGGTCCACCTCTCAGCTCTAGCAGCTCCCCACTCACTGGTGGAAGGACATCCTCTGTCGGTTCACCCCTTGGTGTCCTGGTTTCTCAGAGGCTTGCTTTTGCTCAGGCCTCCAATCCGTCGTCCTGCTCCTGAGTGGGAGTTGAATGTGGTCTTGCAGCAACTGAATCGCCCACCTTTTGAGCCGATGGCTACTTGTCCTCTACGCTTCCTGTCCTGGAAGACACTCTTCTTGATAGCCCTAACCTCGGCCAGGCGAATGAGTGAGCTTCAGGCCCTGGTCTGTGACAGGCCTTACACCCGCTTCTATAGGAACAGGGTAGTCCTTAGGACTCATCCAAAGTTCCTCCCAAAAGTTGTCTTCTCCTTCCACCTTAACCGTGGTTCTTCCAACATTCTTCCCTAGGCCTCATGCAGGCCAGGCTGAAGCAGTTCTGCATACCCTGGACTGTAGGAGGGCCTTATCCTTCTACCTGGACCGTACGCAAGGGCATAGAAGGGCTACTCAGCTCTTCATATCTTTTGACCCTAATAATTTGGGGTTAGCTGTGTCCAAGCGTACCTTGTCCACCTGGGTAGCTGACTATATCACCTGAGCTTACAGGGCGGCTGACCTTCCTTTGCAGGGTTGGGTCACGGCCCATCGTGTCAGGGCATTGGCTGCCTCAGTAGCTCACCTCTGCTCTGTACCGTTGGTGGACATCTGCAGGGCTGCAACTTGGTCTTCAAGCCAGACTTTTGCGGCCCATTACTGTCTGGAGAGGGAGTCCCGTAGGGACAGTGCTTTTGGCCAGACAGTACTCCGGAATCTCTTTGAGGTTTAGGCAACTCCTGCCCTCCAGCTCTCCGTTGGCCTACCGGTGGAGGTTCTGTCAGTGAAAAACCTTTCTTTGATCCTGGGACTAGAGGGAGTTCTCTTGTTCAGCCTGGGTTCCTTGGTAGCCCAGAGCTAGGGAGTCACCCATATGTGAGGACTGACTTCCTGCTTGGTCCTGGAGAAAGAGTAGTTACTCACCTGTAACAGGTGTTCTCCAGGAGCAGCAGGAATCAGTCCTCACAACCCTCCCTCCTCCCCTGGGAGTTGCAGTTGTACATAGTTTATTTTTACATTTTTGTGTGCTGTTTTTAGCTATGTCATTTGACTAAGCAAGAAGACACCTTTAGGCAGGAAGGGAACCGCGCATGCGTGCCTGCATTCCCAAAGGCTTTCTTTGAAAGCTGGGGAAGTCCTCCGCAAGGGCTTCATCGGCGTCGATGTAACCCATATGTGAGGACTGATTCCTGCTGCTCCTGGAGGACACCTGTTACAGGTGAGTAACTACTCTTTATTCACACCTTCAAAAAAACAACAGATTAGTAAGACAAGATCTTCCTTGTCTAAAGCCATGTTGGCTGTCTCCCATTAAGCCATGACTATCTACATGTTCAGCAATTTTGTTCTTTATGATGGTTTCTACCATTTTTCCCGGTACTGACGTCAAGCTCACCAGTCTGTAGTTTCCCGGATCACCCCTGGAACCCTTTTTAAAAATTGGTGTTACGTTCGCCATCCTCCAATCTTCAGGTATTACAGATGATTTTAATGATAGTTCACAGATTACTAATAGCAGATCTGCAATCTCATATTTCAATTTTTTCAACTCCCTTGGATGTATATCATCCGGCCCAGGTGATTTGCTACTGTTCAGTTTATCCAATAGTTGTAATACATTTTCCCGATGTATCGATATTTCCTTCAATTCTTCCGCACCTTTAAATTCCACTTCAGTCATGGATAACATCCCTACATCTTCCTCAGTAAAGACTAAAAAAAAAAATTCATTCACTCTCTCCGCTATCGCCTTGTCGCCTCTTAGTGCCCCTTTAAACCCCTCTATCATCTAATGGACCAACTGACTCTCTCACAGTTTTTTTTGCTGAGAATGTACTTCAAAAAGGCTTTATTACGTGTTTTTGCTTCCGCAGCAGACTTTTCTCAAATTCTCCCTTTGCCCGCCTTATCAATGCCTTGCATTAACTTGCCAGTGCTTGTGCTGTTTCCAGGTTTCATTGTTTGGCTCTTTTTTCCATTTCCTGAAAGATGCTTTTTTGACAACAACAGCCTCTCTGACCTCACCTTTAAACCATGCTGGCAGTTTTTTGGACTTCCTTCCACTTTTGTTAGAGCGTGGAATACAGCTTTTCTGGACTTCCAAGATAGTATTTTTCAACAACACCCAAGCTTGATGTAAGTCTTTAACCTTTGCTACTGCTCCTTTTAGTTTTTTCTAAACTATTTTCCTCATTTTATCATAGTCTCCCTTTCGAAAGTTAAAAGATAGTACTGTGGATGTTCTTACTATCCTTCCTCCACTAATTAAATCAAACGTGATCATGCTATGATCACTATTGCCAAGTGGCCCCAACACCCTTATCTCATGCACCAGATCTGGTGTTCCACTAAGGACTAGGTCCAATATGGCTTCCCCTCTGGTCTGTTCATGAACCAGCTTCTCCGAGAAGCAGTCATTTATTTCATCTAGGAACTTTATCTCCCTAGAATGTCCTGCCGTGACACTGACCCAGTCGATACCGGGGTAATTGAAATCACCCATTATTATTACTGTACTGTAACTTTTGTTAGCTTCCTTGATTTCTTTGAGCATTTCATCATCCATTTGTTCATTCTGGCCAGGCGGTCGATAGTACACCCCCACTGCCATCGCCTTCCCCTTTTTACATGGAATTTCAGTCCATAGAAATTCTACAGCAAATTTTGTTTCCTGCTAAACTTTAATCCTTTCTGACTCAGTGTCCTCTCTAACATAGAGCGCAACCTCCACCAATTTGATCAGTTCTATCATTACGATATATTTTGTACCCAGGTATCACAGTGTCCCATTGGTTGTCCTCCTTCCACCATGTCTCTGAGATTCCAATCATATCTAACCTCTCATTTAGTGCTATATAATCTAACTCTCCCATCTTATTTTTTAGACTTCTAGCATTTGCATACAAGCATTTTAGAGACTGTATTTTATTCATAATAATTTGGCTTTTGGTAGGCATGGGTAATTTGGGATCTTTCAGCTCTGTCTGTTCCATACTCGAGGGTATTTGGGCTACTTTACTCTTTTTTGGAACCTCACTGCTTTTGGTAGTATCCTTCAAGGATACCTTCGTCCGAACCATGCGCTCCTTTGCGACTGTCGGCTTTCCCCTATTTTCTAGTTTGTTTGTTGCGCAAAGAATACTAAGCATGCTTTGCCTTTTATGCTAAGTTATATTCTGATTTGATTTAAATTAAAGTGGTTAAAGGGGCACTAAGAGGCGACAAGGCGATAGTGGAGAGTGAAATAATTCTTTGCTTCGGTCTTTACTGGGGAAGATGTAGGGATGTTACCCATGACTGAAGTGGTATTTAAAGGTGCGTAAGAATTGAAGGAAATATCAATACATTGGGAAGACGTATTACAACTATTAGATAAACTGAAGAGTAGCAAATCACCTGGGCCAGATGATATACATCCAAGGGTGTTGAAAGAACTGAAATATGAGATTGCAGACCTGCTATTAGTAATCTGTGAACTATCATTAAAATAATCTCTAATACCTGAAGATTGAAGGATGACCAATATAACGCCAATTTTTAAAAAGGGTTCCAGGGGTGATCCGGGAAATTATGGACCGCTGAGCCTGACGTTATTACCGGGAAAAATGGTAGAAACCATCATAAAGAACAAAATTGCTGAACATGTAGATAGTCATGGCTTAATGGGAGACAGCCAACATGGCTTTAGACCAGGAAGATCTTGTTTTACTAATCTGTTATGTTTTTTTGAAGGTGTGAATAAACAGGTAGACAAAGGTGAGTGAGTTGATATAGTGTATTTGGACTTTCAGAAAGCCTTTGACAAGGTCCCTCATCAGAGACGTTTGGCAAAACTAAAGAGTCATGGGACAGGAGGAAGTGTACTATTGTGGATCGGGAACTGGTTAAAAGAAAGCAGAGGGTAGGGCTAAATGGCCAAGTTTCCCAATGGAGAAATGTGAATAGTGGTGTACTCCAGGGATCTGTGCTGGGTCCGCTGTTTTTTGACATAGTCATAAATGACCTAGAAAAGGGTATAACGAGTGAGGTTATCAAATTTGCAGATGACACAAAACTATTTAAAGTTGTTAAAATCCATGAGGATTGTGGAAAATTGCAAGAGAATCTTGATAAATTGGAAGACTGGGCATCAGAATGGCAGATGAAATTTAATGTGGACAAGTGCGAAGTTATGCACCTAGGGAAGAACAACCCAAACTATGGTTACACGATACAAGGTTCCACATTAGGAACCATCACCCAGGATAAAGATTTAGGCGTCATTGTTGATAACATGTTAACAAAGGATATTATAATGCCTCTATATCGTTCCATGGTGAGACCGCACCTTGAATATTGTGTGCAATTCTGGTCGCCGTATCTTAAAAAGGATATAGTGTTATTAGAAAAAGTTCAGAGAAGAGCCACCAAAATGGTAAAGGGGATGGAAGGATACCCCTATGAAGAAAGGCTAAAAAGGTTAGGGCTTTTTAACCTGGAAAAGCAACGGCTGAGGGTAGATATGTTAGAAGTCTATAAATTTATGAACGGAGTGGAACGAGTAAACCTAGATCGATTGTTTACGTTATCAGAATATAGAACGACTAGGGGACATGCAATGAAGCTACAGGGTAAACTGTTTAAGACTAATAAAAGAAAATATTTTTTCTCTCAATGTGTAATCAAACTCTGGAATTTGTTACCGGAAGATGTAGTAAAGGCTGTTAGTGTAGCTGGGTTTAAAAAAGGTTTGGACAAGTTTCTGTAGGAATGGTCCATAAACCATTATTAAGAAGGGGCCCAGGATATCAATGCTTGACCCAATACAAGCATTATGGAACCTGTGTCTTTTGGGGAAACTGCTAGGTACGTATGACCTAGATTGTCCACTGTTGGAAACAGGATACTGGGCTTGATGGACCTTGATCTGACCCAGTATGGCTTATCTTATGTTCTTATGTTCCTGCTAGGCTCTGACTTATTATGAAATTGAAGCTAGAAGCTCTCTGCTGGGTTCTAAATTTAACCAGAAAGCTCTCTTCTGTGTTTTAAATTTAAACTAAAAGTACTTTGCTGATGCTAGGCCATGTTCAGCAATTTTGTTCTTTATGATGGTTTCTACTATTTTTCCCTGTACTAACGTCAGGCTCACCGGTCTGTAGTTTCCCATATCCACCCCTGGATCCCTTTGTTGTTGGCCATCCTCCAATCTTCAGTTATTACAAATGATTTTAATGATAGTTCACAGATTACCAATAGCAGGTCTGCAATCTCAAATTTCAGTTCTTTCAACACCCTTGGATGTATACCATCCAGTCGAGGTGATTTGCTACTCTTCAGTTTATCAAGTAGTTGTAATAGATCTTCCCGATGTATCAATATTTCCTTCAATTTTTCCACACCTTTAAATACCACTTCAGTCATGGGTAACATCCCTACATCTTCCTCAGTAAAGCCCGAAGCAAAGAATTCATTCAGTCTCTCCAGTATCGCCTTGTCGCCTCTTAGTGCCCGTTTAATCCCTCTATCATTGTACTTCACTAGTGTAGCTAGCATCTCAAGCAAAGCTCTGAGACAATCTCTCGACAAAAGAGATGCTCCAACTTCTAGGCTATATGGCTTCCACAGCGCATGTCATCCCATATCCCCGTTTTGCAGATACGGACAACTCAATGAACTCTTGCCTCCCAGTGGAAGCAAATCTCCGGGGCCCTCAAGGACCAGATCCAAGTCACAGACAGTCTCTTCGACTCCCTTCTGTGGTGGTCTACCCCAGAAAATCTTCTTGTAGGGTCACCTTTTCAGATGCCTCCAAATCATTGCCCAAAACTGGGCTTGGGTGCCCACTTGGAATCTCTCTCCCCTCAAGACCACTGGGCAGAGCAGGAGTCGCAGCTCCAGATAAATTTACTGTAGCTTTGTGCTATCTTCAATGCCCTCAAAGTGTTTCAACAACAATTATAAGGCCATAGAGTTCTTGTCCAGACAGACAATCAAGTAGCTATGTTCTACCTGAACAAGCAGGGGGGAACGGGCTTTTGGGTCCTTTGCAGGGAGGCTCTACATCTTTGGTCCTTTGCTATTGCTCATCAAATACACATCCACGCAGTGTATCTACAAGAACGGCAAAATGTCTTAGCAGACAGATTGAGTCAGATCCTCTTTCCGCATGTATAGTCCCTCCATCAGGAAACAATTTCCTACATCTTTCAGACCTGGGGAACTCCGGAGATAGACCTTTTGCCACTCTGCAAAATGCTAAACTACTTCGTTTTTGCACCAGAACCCCGATGTCCAGCCTCCAGCAGGTGGATGCTTTCCACCTTCACTGGGGTCAGGATTTTCTGTATGCCTTTCCTCCCATACCCCTGATTCCCAAAATGCTTTTCAAGTTTCAAGTAGACAGGGGCCACATGATCCTCATAGTCCTGCGCTGGCCACATCAATCGACATTTCCTCTCCTACTATGTCTGTCCCAGACTCGCCCCCTGAGTTCTCGGGTCAGCTTCTGAACTCCTCTCTCAGGAGGAAGAGATACTACTCATCCCAATCCGCCGTCTCTTCATCTCATGGCTTGGCTGCTGATAGCGTAGTGTTACAAGATCTTAACCTTCCTCAGGAAGTAAATCAAATCTTGCTAGCCTCCAGGAAACCATCTACCAGACATTCCTATGACTTCAGGTTGCGTAGATTCTCCACTTGGTTTTCCCAGAAGGATCTTAATCCCTTCTCAACTCCTGTAGAAGCTCTCCTTCAGTATCTTCTCCATCTTTCATTCTCTGGTCTCAAAATGAACTCGGTAAGAGTTCATTCTCAGTGCAATTGCTGCTTCTCACCATCCCTTTGATGGGCAGCCTATCTCCTCACAGCTGCTTGTGGTACATTTCATGAGAGGACTCTTATTGACCAAGCCTCCCATCAGGCCACCACCAGTGGCATGGGATCTTAATGTCGTCTTAGGACAGCTCCTTAAGCATATTTTTGAACCTTTAGCCACAACCTCACTAAAGTTTCTCTCTTGGAAGTTCATCTTCCTTGTTTCTCTCACTTCAACTAGGTGCATCAGTGAACCTCAAGCTTTGGTGGCAGAACTGCCTTATACCCAGTTCCACCATAATAAAGTGGTCCTTATTACTCACCCCCATTTCTTGCCAATGGTGGTGTCTCCTTTCCATCTCAATCAATCTGTTTACTTGCCTGTCTCTTTCCCTAGATTGTATTCCTCTATTGCAGAGGCAACCTTCCACACCTTTGACTGTAAACAGGCCTTAGTCTTCTATCTTCAATGGACTGCTGAGCACTGTAAATTCTCTGTTATTCATCTCCTTTGATCCCAGTCACTTGGAGTTGCCAGTATCCAAACGTACCCTTTCTGAATGGATAGCAGATTGCATTTAATTTGCTTATAATAAGGCAGAACTATTCCTTGAAGGTCATGTCACTGCCCATAACATTCGTGCCATGGCTGCATCCACTGCAAACCTACGTTCTGTTGCCATTGACAAAATTTGCAAAGCAGCCACATGGTCTTCAGTACATACCTTTGCGGCTCATTACTGTCTTGACAAGGACTCCCGTCGGGATGACATGTTTGTTCAGGTGGAAGTCCAACACCTCTTTCAAAGTAAAGGCAGCTACTACCCTCCGTCCTGGAATTTTCCGATGCCAGACATCCATGGATGATCCATGCCCTCTTGAGGCCTGCTCTGAGGTAAATCTACTGATTCTGGGAAGCAGTTCTCTGGGAGCTAGGGAGTCCCATATGTGAAGACTACATTCGTGCTTGTTCCTGGAGATAGTGTAGTTACTCACCTGTAAAAGGTGATCTCCGGAACAGCAAGAATTTAGTCTTCACAACCCACTCTAGGAATTGTAAGGGTTTCTCTCTCTCTATTCTCTCCTTTTATCTCAGCTACAGACTCAACTGAGGAGCGAGAGTCACAAAGGCAGGAAGGCAGCAGCGCAGGCGCAGTGGGATGCTTCCAAAAGCTTTCCTATTGGACGCTGGGGAGTGTTCTCACGCGGGCTCTGTTGGTACCTACGTCACCCATATGTAAAGACTAAATTCCTGCTGTTCCCGAGATCACCTGTTACAGGTGAGAAACTGTGCTTTACACAATGGGGCTATCTTCGCAGATGCATTCAAGATGCCTATCTTCGGGCCAAATCCTCGGATAGAGAAGCTCTCCATTATTTTATTTATTTATTTAGTCATTTTTTATATACCACCCCTTCCAGAGATCAGGGCGGTTTACATTGAACAAACCAGGTACAGAGAACAAATATTACAAATCATAAAACTTTATAACTATGTACAGAGTATCTTCCTGGATCAATAAAATAGTATAAGTTATTTACATGGAACTGATGTGACAGACTGTAATATATTTTAACTACGTGCAAAGTTGCTGCCAAGGACAGAGATATTGGGTGGAGCACATCCACAATGTGAATTACGTATTGGGTGTGAGGGAGAGGAAAAATGTAGTTGAGACATTGTTATTATAGTATTATATTATAATTCTATATTATTATTATTATTATAGTATTATATTATAATTATATATTATTGTTGTTATAGTATTCTATTGTAATTATAGTTATTATATTATCTCTAAAGGTAAAAAGTGGACTGTTGTAGTTGTTGATATGGAAGGACAGACTAGATAGGCCATGTGATCTTTTTCTGTCATCATGTTTCTATGTTTCTATAGTGTTCAGAAAAAAGATGTGTCTTTAGTTCTTTCCTAAAGGTCTTCAGGTCTTTGATAGACCTAATGGTGTCTGGCAGAGAGTTCCATAGAGTAGGTGCAGTGTAAGTAAAGGCCCTGTTGCTGCTTACTTGCTTTGTTTTATGAATTGAGGTTGGTATTTCAAGAGTGTTTTGACTGATTTTCCTTCTGGTCTTAGACTGTGTTGGGGTGTGAATCCTGGATGCAAGAAATGAGGATGAGATATTGTTGAGCAGATTAAAGGTGGTGATTATTGTTTTATATTTTATCCTTCTCATTGGGAGCCAATGAAGGTTCCTAAGTATTGGGGTGATATGGTCCGACAGGTGTGCTTTAGTTATGATTCGTGCTGTCACATTTTGAGCTAGTTGTAATGAATTGATTGTCTTTGTGTGCAGGCCCTGAAGTAAACTATTGCAGTAGTCCCAGCGAGGAGTTAACACTTGGGGGTATGTATACTAAACCGTCTTAATGTGCGCTCTGCGACGTTATCGCGCGATAAGGTACCTTATCGCGCAATAATGGCGCTTTATCGGGCGCACAGGTACCTTAGCGTGCGATAACGAGTGCTGAAGGCGGAGAAAGGCTCCCGGAGGGTGGAGGAAGGCTCCCCAGGGGCGGGGAGAGAGGGTCAATGGGCGGAGAGTGGGAGGGGAGAGGCTCCCCGCACACTAACGCTGTGAAATCCGAAGCTCAAAACTAACGCCAGTGAAACCCTGGCGTTAGAGCCGATTTAAAGGGAAAACAAACCATTTCCGTCAGCAATGTACAGCAAAACCAGGGAAACCTACAAAAAGTGATAAGTGTGATACATGTGCACGGAACAAAAGGGCAAATAAACAGTTAAAATGAACAGAAGAAAATGTAAAAAAAAACATAACTAAGCTGGGCAATAGTGATATCAATGGGAAACATCAAAACACACTCCGAAGAAAGCTCCAAAAAAAAATATGAATTTTGGAAGGGTCTATGCTCCGTCCCCATACAAGGTGAATGAGCCCACAGTGAAATTGCGCTGAGCAGGGTTTCCGACCCCAATGGCCAGGTTTCCTATGGCGTGCACATGTTCTGCAACAGCAGGGCGGTCATGTCGGAACGGGCAACTGGACAGATGCTGGAAAAGGGGACACAGAGGGCTGCAGGCGGCACATGCTGCGGTGCAGCTGGCCCACAGTGCGGACTAGGGTGATGCCTAGCTGGCCCATAGGAATGCTGAAACAGTAGAGCAGCCAGACACTAACTGCTGAAGGCCCAACATGGGCACTAGTGTGCTTCCCACGGTGTCACAGGGGATAGTACCCAGCAGGTCCTCCCAGTGGCAGGGAACATTGGCAGGTGGTGCTGGGGGGAAGCGTGGACAGCTGTGCAGGCACCCCTACCCCAGAACCTGCACCATAGGCAGCCGCCTACCCGCACACTGGAGGGCCTGAGACTGCACACCACCAGCACCACCAGCAGAAGGGCATGTCAGCATGGTGGCAGAGGGATGCTGGTGGTGGAGGGGGCAGTGGTAGCTGCCCAGAGCAGACCGTGGCCTAGCCCTGTGTAGGTGGGTGCCATGCACTGCAACAGACAGGCCCTGTCTGACGAACAGTCATGATAGCACCAGGGAATGCACTGTCTCTGTGGCAACACGGTGGTGCAGTGCACACAACCAGTGTGTTCAGAAGCAGAAGGTCACAGGTTCAAGTCCCAGCTGTGGTTCCTGCCAACCCAGTCCCCATATTTTACCCACTACTACAACGTGCTAATACAGACAGAACCTTTATTGCAGATGACGTAAACATGCCAAAAACACCTACCCTACAGAGCACAGACACCATAAACATGCGCATTACCTAGAGCAGAGTCTCCCAAATGCAGTCCTGGAGGGCCAAACACCATTCAGGTTCCATGCTGTCTCTAATAAAGATGCCTGTGCTGCATTTCTATGCACCGCCCCCATGGTATGCAGATGTATCTCATGCATATTCATGAGGGACAGCATGAAAACCCAAACAGTGTCTGGCCCACCAGGACTGGAGTCGGGAACCTCTGCCCTAAAGCAGCGGCCAACAGGGGCAAACACACCCGCACCCACAGGCTCTGTTATCCAATGCCTCCTGGAGAGGCAGGATGTTGGGCCCTGCGTGCATCTCCCAATACTAGCACTTGCATACCTTAGCAATGCCACCCTAAACCTGGGAATACGGTACACAGCTATCAAAAGGTTGCTATGATTACTGGCAGATAGCAATTCCGAAGTTAAGTACAATTTTCTGAGTGAGCTGCATCATAGCAACCTTTCTGATGTCTGTGGAGTGTGCTACAGGTCTTGTGTCTGACAGTGTTTACCACCCTGGGGAGTGACCCCAACAGTATTGCGTACCATAGCAATGCCTGTACTGTGCCCAGGACTGGTGCGGTGGCCAGGGCTGCCAAACAACCCCCCATGGCACCAACATAGGATATGCACTATTCTGGGTGCATCATAGCCCATAAGGACTAGACATGACTGAGAAATACAGAAGGACACAGATGTATCCTAGGTGTGTCTGCAGGAACTACCTATCACACACAGTAGCACTGATGGGGACTTGCAGGTGCTGTGGACCTGGTGCTGGGCGCCCCACCTCACCCTCAGGGTGAGCACAGTACCCGCACAATGTGACGGTCTGTAGCTACTCAGTGCCAGTACAACACACGGTCAGTACCCCCTACCAGGCTGAGGTGCTGTGGGGGTGCACACGGTCAGTTCCCCCTACCAGGCCGAGGTGCTGTGGGGGTGCATACCCCATCTTGTGCTCATCTGTAGACTGCTGATTTGCATGTGCAGTGCATCATGGGTACGGGTGGGTTAACCCTATCCTAGTAACCACAGCAGACAGTTTGTGTGGTGACGTGCAGTCCTTCTGCAGCCAGCCAGGGGTTTGTTAGCAGCTATAGAGCTGTAGCCCACTGGTTACTTCACTGCCTGTGGAGCCAGAGGTCATGGGTTCAAACCCATGGTGGGGTATTTGATAGGGCTGTCCGAGGCATTGTCTATTTTTAATGTACATTAGTGCTGCCAGCAAAAACACCCTCAGTGTACTGTAACCATAAGGCGCCTTATAGGGCGCCCTATAAAGCGCCTTATAAGGCACCTTATCAGGTGTCCTCTAAAGCGCCTTATAGGGTGCCCTATAGAGGACATTATAGGGTGCCTTGGCGGACAGTGCACTTTATAATGTGCCCTATGGAGTGCCTTATAGGGTGCCTTATGCGGCACCTTAGGTTACGGCACGTGAGAGTGTGTTTGCTGGTAGCACTAATTAAAATACAACTAAAATGCCTCAAACAGCAATAATTACACGTAAAAGCTAATGCCTCAGCCAGCCTTATGCATTTGGCACACTGGGGGATCGAACTCATGACCCCTGTACCATCAGTCAGTGTATTTACCATTGTGCTACACCTCTGTTTCTGTGTTTGCATGTCTGCGTGCCTACTTAAGATTACTGCGCGTTAATGTGCTTAGCGGCGTCTCGCCCGATAATGTGCGCAGCGCACGTTATCGCGCGATAATCCCATTTTGCTACATTAAGACCGACACGCCCACTCCTTTTATGGCAATCAGTGACCTGTTGGTATTCAGAAAAAAGCTAAAGACACATCTTTTCCAGACACACTTCAATCCCACATAACCTCTTTCACCATGCACAAGGAAAGAGCACTACATGTCAAACACCTATAGACTCCGCCAACCTGTAAATATGTACATACATGTGTAATCAATGTCTTGCAATCAAGTGTAAACCTGTAATCTGAATGTTTGTGTCCTGTACTGAATCTTTATGTATGTTTTAATCCATGGCCTGTACAACCATACTGTTATGTATAGCAAACCGCTGCTGATCGCTGGAAGTAGCGGGATATAAGTGTACACTAAATAAATAAATAAATCCTGCACACTAACGCCGGGCGCACATTAAGACGGTTTAGTAAACATACCCCTTGGACTGCAGTTCGAAAATCACTGGGTTCTAAGAGAGGTCTGAAGTTCTGGATTTATCTTAATTTAAAGAAAATAGTCATGGCTGTTTGTCTAATCTGGGATGACATGCTGAGTGTTTTAGCTAAGATAATTCCCAAGTATTTCATCTCATGTTTTACAGGACGGGTATTGTTTTATATGTTGATTTCAATGGGGGGGGGGGGTGAAATCCTGGTTTCTTGTCAGGAACATAATTTTGTTTTTTTTGTAGTTAATTTGGAGGTGGTTTTCGCCTAGCCAGGATTCAGCTTCAAGGATACAGTCAGTAATGTTTTGGTAACTGGGGTTGTTTGTCTACTGGGGTGAATGCCATAATATCATCAGCATATATATAAGCTAGCTGATTTTATGTTTTTTAAAGATTGAGCAGATATGTTAGAGATAGAGGTTAAACAGAAGCACTGATAATGCTGAGCCTTGAGGGATTCCCTGTTTTTGCAGGAAGGTTGTGGAGGATTCTTGGTCAGTCCTTACAAAATTGGTGTTTATCGATGATGTATGATTTGAACCATTGCAGAGCGGTGCCAGCTATTCCTAGCTGTGCTAGTCGGGTTCTACTTCCCCAAAACAAGAACAGATAGTTTGTGCATTGGCTTTTTCAAAATTTTCCCATGGCATTTCACTCATTTTGAACGAGGAATGGCACCTTTTGTCCTCTCTACCAGCTTTCCAGTCTCGCACGCTGACAATAGCACATAAAAGAAACAAGAATATAGCAGATTACTTGGTACTGTCAGCATTCACCAGACCCAGGATTATACCCAGAGTGAAAGGACACTTTTGATGTAGGAAATGTTTGGTTTGTGAGAACTCAATGGTTGTCAAAGAGAATTTTGAACAGCCTTTGACGCATAAGAAATATTTTTTGAGGGATTTTCAAACTTAGTTATTTATTTGATTTCTTGTCCAGGTAAATTATTTTATATTGGTAAAACAAAACGCACAGTCAGAACACATCTGGTGGAGCACAAAAGTTGCATGCGAAGGAAAATACCAGACAAACCTTTAGTCTCACATTGGGAAGCTCTACAGCTCAGTTTGGAGGATCTCAAGTTTTTGTTACTCAAAGTGGTACACCCACATTGGAGAGGTGGAGATTTGGATAAGATTGTACTCAAATTAGAACAAAGACTCATCTACACGTTCGACATGGTGGCTCCACGGAGCCTTTACATCGAACAGAACCTTGCGGTCTTTCTCTAAGGGACACAGGGGAGCAGTGGTTCCCCTGGTTGTCTAATTCTGATTGGACAGGTATCTCCCTTCCTAGATCACGGATGCATCATCATAATTTTATATATTTTTACTTTCGTTATGTTTTTATTGTTTCCCCTACATTTTTTCATGAGGTCTTTATCATTACTTTTTACAATATATACTTTTTTATGGTTGTGATTCGGTGTTGGAGTTTGGCCTTTTAATTTTTAATTGTTTTCTTGCTTTATTTATTTATTACTTTTTCACTTATTACTCACCGACCCCTATCTGATCATGTCATATCTTCCTTTCAGTTCCCCATCATTGCTTTTGGTTTTATGTTTTTTCAGTTTTTACGGGTTCTTGTTTTAGCTGGTAAATACTTTTTGATAATTACCCTTATTTATTTATTTACCCTCCATTGCCTCGGAAGAAAAGGCTGGCAATCTACTTCCGGTGATACATTGCCAAGAAAACCCAGAGGTAGCTGGGTCGCTATGAGTCAACACTGACTTGATGGCACTAAAAAAAAAAAAAAAAAATTTATATATTTTTCATCATTTATCATTTTTCCTTTTTTATTTCTTAGCTTATTTATTATTTTTATTAATAATAATGTTATTATTTTACACGATCTAATACACATAGCATGGTTTTTGAGGTTGCTTTTACTTTGACCATGGTTAGGTTTTTGTTTTTAATTGTTACATTGGCATCTCAGCTATTATTCGCCACTTTGGGGTTTTACACCATATTTTATTTATTCTGACCACATTTTTAGTAATAACTGGACCGCTTTTAGTCTTGGGGGTCCCACCATTTTTAGGGTCAATTTTTGTTACATTTATTTAGGTCGCTTCGGCCCAGGGTGATATATTTTAGTTTGCTGATTTCTTTCATTCATGTTAAAACACCTTGGTTCCCTTGAAGGATAGGGGAGGGTTGGATTCCCTATGTAATATATAGTTCAAGTAACAGAGTGTTAGTCCTGTGTAGCATAGGTCATGGGTTCGATTCTCACAATGGTGGGTATTTTTATATTATTTAAGTTTCCTTTATTTTTATTAAGCTATTAACATTTCAACCTTGACTTTATGCTGCTTCCATTGTTCAAAAAATATGATTATGTACATATATATACACAGTGCGTGTGTGCCACATTGTGCCCTAATTATACACGCTTAAAACTGAAAAGCTAGCATACGCACCCTTTGACCTCACAAGTTTTGGCACGAATTGAGACAGCTTAAAAAATACGACATCCCTTTGTGGGTTCCTTGCTGCTTTACCGGTGTGACACAGGATTTTGTAATTTAGTTCTGTTATGTTTTATGTATTATTACCTGTATATAGTTAAAACCATGTTCCATATAGTTAATACCATGTTCCATGTAAAGTATACAAAAGTATACAAAATTTGTTAACTGTTCAATGTAAACCGCCCTTGATCTCTGGAAGGGGCGGTATAGAAGAAACTATTAAATAAATAAAATAAATAAATAAATAAGGGAGTCAGACAAGTCATTTTTTTGGATTGTAGATTTTAGGAGTCATGCAAATCACATTGTGCCTTAATAACAGATACACAAAAAGCCGGTATGTGCGCCCTCTGATTTTACCGAATCTCATCAGTATTTGCATGAATTAAAAAGTTGACATCTCTTTGTGCGTCTCTTACTGCCTCATTTGTGAGACACAGGATTTTAGAGGGAATTAGAGCCATTGGCTGTATGTAGTGCATAGCTCAAGTAGCAGAATGTTAGTCCACTGTACCATAGTTCATGGGTTTGATTCCCACAATATTGTGTATTTTTATATTATTTAAATTTCCTTTATTTTTATTAAGCCGTTAGCATTCCAACTTTGATTTTATGCTGCTTCCATTGTTCAAAAAATATAATTATGTACACATATATATGCAGTGTGTGTGTACCACATTGTGCCCTAATGATAAATGCTTAAAACTGAAAAGCCGGCATATGCACCCTTTGACCTTAAGTTTTTGCGCAAATTGAGACAGCTTTAAAAATACAGCATCTCTTTGTGGGTTCTTTGCTGCTTTACTGGCGTGACACAGGATTTTAAAAGGAGTCGGGCAAGTCATTTTTTAGGATTGTATCTCATTTTCTTAGATTACATGCACAGAATACCATCATTTAGCATGGATAAGAGGTTATATTATTTCTCCTCTAGGTCCCCCAGTATTGGTGATTATTGAACCATTGAGTGTTCTAAATCAACACAATAGTGAGTGTTTGTTCTCTCTGCTTTTGTAACCATATGTCCTCCTCATCCCTGGTTACTATAATGAACGTTGAGTCAAACAGACATAAAAACTCATAATATTATGTTGCTAGTGCTGATATTTCAGCGTTTCTTCTGTTATGCCCTGTAGGTCCCTTGGAACTTACGTTTTTAAAAAATGTGTGTCCTTTTATTATGTATGCACCTTGGGACGTTATATTACTTTTTGTGTGTGACTTTGGTAAGTATGTTTCTGTAGGTATTTCTGTTATATATTCCTTCCAGTGCAGTCTGTTTTTAGCGCTTTAGTTATTTTATATTTATTTTTAATCATAGTTTTAATTTTACTTTTATATACACTCTTTGGAGAATGTTTGTTTTTTAATTTGTTTCTCTTCTATTTTCCTATTATTGTAGTTTTTTAAGGTTTGATATTTCTATTTGATTTTTTATGAGGCAAAAACCCGCTGAGGAAAGCGGAAGCCAGAATGCTTTGGGATGTCACTACAAAAAGGTGTTCAATTCTACTGCTATAGACTCTGCTTTTTTTGTGTGCTGGACTCTCTGCGAGAGCGTTTGCTCTTCTTGTTGGACTTATCTTTATTACCATACACCACTTTGATTGGTCCCTACTTGAAGGGCTAAAAAATACAATTTAGAACTATTTTAAATACATTTCTTCAGTGCAAGCATTCATAGTGAACACAGGTACAACGTGAGTGTCTGAGACCAACTTGATGATTCAGTGACATGCTGTGTACTGCCATATAGAAACTCCTCAGTTTGCTTCTTGGTTTGGGTCTGCAGAGGCATTATTCACAGCTCAAGAGATGGGGAGAGAATCAAGGTTAGCACCTGATGGCCAAATTTAGAGCACAACAATCAGAGCTTGAGAAGGAGCCCTAATGCATAGCTCCCAGCCTCAGCACCACCACTGCAATGATGAAACTAGTAACAGTGGGAGGAGTAAGTCCAGTAAAATAGGATAATTATGAGTGCAGGCTGCTGGCACTCAAATCCCAGCACTGATTCCAGTTGAGCTAAAAGAGAAAGGATTCCCCCTGTCTCTTTCCCCCTTTTCTCCGCGCCCCCCCCCCCCACCAAAACAAAACAAAAAGAATTACCTGCTTTTCTCTAATTTGTACAAGTGTACCATATTCCCTGTTTTTCTCTACAACAGGTATTGAGCTAAAGCACCTTTGCTTGGAGTATATGACGCCCTGGTTACTAAATCTGGTGCGCTTCTGTAAACTCACTGATGATGCCAAACGGCAGCGAGTCAGTGCTATTCTGGATAAGCTGATAACAATGACAATCAATGAAAAACAGATGTATCCTTCCATTCAAGCAAAGATATGGGGCAGTCTTGGACAGGTACTGAGCTTAACAAATGTACATTTTATTGTGTTTGGCTGTAATATCTGCTTTTAATCAAAAACAGGATAGCTGAGTCAGTAAATATTGAATCTGCATCCACAGCAGATTTTCATGGGCATGGTTTTATTTCTTTGTGTATTTGAAATATGCTGCAATATGTCGTATTCAACAATTTCAGAAGTTTTATAACATTTCTATGATAACTTAGTTGTGAATTTATTTGCAAATAGTTCCGTTTAAGATAAGTGGAGGCATAGCATAATGGTTAGAGCAGTGGGCTGAGAACCATAGAAGCCATAGTCCAAATCCCCATTAATCTCATTGATACTCCTTGTGACCTTGGGCAGATCACTTCTCTAGATCGTCCCAGATGTAAAACGTAGATTGTAAGCTCTTTTGGGCATGGAAATATAAGCTTATAGGGGTTACTCTATTTGTAATTTGAGCATCTGTAAATGGGCATTCAGATGTGCAAATCACAGAGACATCCCTGGACCCATTTTAGAAAGCCCTGGCACAAACATGCCCATGTAGCATGGGGGCATGGCCTGGGACGTGCAACAGACACTTAGGCGTAGGACCGTGCGGGACCAAGGTGGCAGCTGCTCAATGGGTTGGGTGCTGTTTTCCGGTATGTTTAGTTTAGCTTATATGTATTGTAATGTATGTGTTGTTTTTCCCTGTTATATGTTCTCCCATATTCCACTGCTTTGATGTAATGCTAAAGTGGTGCATGTTTCCCTTACCTTTGTATAACCTTGTATTGTATTGTTACCGCTTTGATTGAAGGAAAAGGTGGTATACAAAACTTGTTAAATAAATAAATGTCGCAGTTCAATTTCAGCTTGGCACAAGCACATATGGCCCTGATTGTTCAGCCATTCATGCCTATACCTGTTCCTGACTGGGAATAAGGTGCAAAAAAGTGCTCATTTAATGGCAGCAATGCGTCCAAGGGGAAGAACGAAATGTATTCTCATCACCAACGTTAATTTTTCCTGGCCAATGAAACCTGCAATCATACTCCAAACATATTAATGGCCTGCCACAGAAATTCTGCTTACTGAAATCACCAGTCAGACATGTATGTCTCATAACATAGACACGCACCTTTTGAAATACCCCGTCCAGTACGTCCAAGTACCTGTTTCTGAGGCCATGCAATTCAGGAACATCCACATTTCTGAAATGGCCTATACCTGTCCATGTACCCAACCTTGCTATCTGCACAAGCCTGTTGCCAAAACTAGTTACTGGGATTTCATCATTTGGGACGGAGACAGGATGATTTCAGAAGGCACTTACACGTACCTCCCTTCAATGCTGCCACTGTTCCAGATTTTTGGATTTGGTGCTCTGGAGGTCCCAGATTCCTCTTAGACAGCCCTTCTACGATACCATAAGAAAATAAGATATGCCATACTGGTTCAGACCAAGGTCCATCAAGCCCAGTATCCTGTTTCCAACAGTGGCAATCTAGGTCACAAGTACCTAGCAGTTTCCCCAAAAGACACAGGTTCCACAATGCTTGTACTGGGGCAAGCAGTGGATATGCTGGGTCCACTTTAATAATGGTTTATGGACCTTTCCTCCAGGAACTTGTCCTACCCTTTTTTAAACCCAGCTACACTAACAGCTTTTACTACATCCTCCGGTAACAGATTTCAGAGTTTGATTACACATTGAGTGAAAAAAATATTTTTTTCTGATTATTTATTTATTTATTTAACCGTTTTTATATACCGCCTTACCATTTAATCAAGGCGATTTACAATAAAACTTCAACTTTTACAGAGAACTTGTATTTAATAACAATAACATTAAAAACTTAAAACAATCACAGAAGATTTTCTGTGGAGAAATAAGGGGAAAGGGTCAGGTGGAAGTTCTGACACTAAACTTATATACATCGTAACAAGAATGGTGGATGGAAGGGAGGTGCAGACCGTGGAATGATAAGTGTGGCTAGGGATCTTCATTGAATTGTTCAATGAATAGGAAGGTTTTGAATAACTTCCGGAAATCTTTTATGTCTGTTGTGGACCTTAGCTTTTCAGGGAGAGAATTCCAAATAGCGGGGGCAGTAAGTGAGAAAGCTCTCATAGAGATGGATTTATTGGTTTTTGTGAACAGGCTAGGAGTTGGTATGGTGTTTTTGGTGCTGTAATCTTAAATATGTTACTCTGTAGCTTCATTGCATGTCCCCTAGTCTTTTCTATATTTTGATGGCGTAAACAATCAGTCTTAGTTTACCTGTTTCACTCCATTCATTAATTTAAAGACCTCTACCATATCTCCCCTCAGCCATCTCTTTTCCAGGTTGAAGAATCCTAACCTTTTTAGCCTCTCTTCATATCCTTCCATAACTTTTACCATATTGGTGGTTCTCTGTAACTTTTCTAATAACGCTATATCCTTTTTAAGATACGGTGACCAGAATTGCACACAATATTCAAGGTGCATTCGCACCATGGAACAATACAGAGGGATTATAATATCCTTTGTTTTATTCTCCATTCGTTTCCTTATGATTCCTAGCATTCTATTTGCTTTCTTGGTCGCTGCTACACACTGGGCGGAGGGTTTTAACATGTTATCCAAGATGACATCTAAATCTTTTTTCCTGGGTGGTGGTTCCTAATGTGGAACCTTGCATCGTGTAAACATAGTTTGGGTTGTTCTTTCCTAGGTGCATAACTTTGCACTTGTCCACATTAAATTTCATCTGCCATTTTGATGCCCAGTCTTCCAATTTATCAAGGTCCTCTTGCAATTTTTCACAATCCTCATGGGTTTTAACAACTTTGAATAATTTTGTGTCATCTGCAAATTTGATTACCTCACTTGTTGTTCCCATTTCCAGGTCATTTACGAATATGTTAAAAAGCAGCGGACCCAGCACAGATCCCTGGGGTATTCCACTATTCATCTTTCTTCATTGCGAAAAATGGCTATTTAGCCCTATCCTCTGCTTTCTATCTTTTAACCAGTTCCTGATCCACAATAGTACACTGCCTTTTATGTCATGACTCTTTAATTTTGCCAGGAGTCTCTCATAAGGGACCTTGTCAAAAGCTTTCTGAAAATTCAGATACACTATATCAAGTGACTTACCTTTGTGTCTACCTGTTTATTCACACCTTCAAAAAAACATAGGTTAGTAAGACAAGACCTTTCTTGGCTAAAGCCATGTTGGCTGGCTCCCATTAAGCCATGACTATGTACATGTTCAGTAATTTTGCTCTTTATAATTGTTTCTACCATTTTTCCCGGTACTGACGTCAGGCTCACCGGTCTGTAGTTTCCCGGATCACCCCTGGAACCCTTTTTAAAAATTGGTGTTACATTGGCCATCCTCCAGTCTTCAGGTATTACAGATGATTTTAATGATAACACAGGTACACTAAAAAAATTTTTTTTTAAACTACCTCTAATGTTTCGATTGATTTTTACGTTTTTTGGTGCACTGAATCCAAATCTGGTAACCAATTTGCTCCATCACATACAGATTTTTTGCTACATTGGGTTAGCAGTTTGAGGTGAACGTTTCAGATTGAGTGCGATCGAGATAAAAGTTTCTTGGATGAATTCTTTATACTAATTGTTTAGTAGTTATTCAAATAAGAATAAAGAAAATTGTAACAAGGCAGCACATAAGAATAGAGTAATGTCAACAAAACACACTGTGATGGTAGCAAAATTGTCTGCACTTAAAACAGCCACATACATGTGCACAAACATTGAGCATATAAGAGCGAGGTTAGACACAAAGCAAAGCAAATGTGCAAAGCAAATGTGCAAAAAATGTTGTACAGGTATGTATATAAGAATAGAAAACGCAAACCGCACCATTGCAATACATGAAGACAAACACCCGATGGTGTGAAAATAAAATTCTAATAAATGAGATCCGACACCGTGGTAATAACTAGCAAATTTTTATTTCAAAGTTTAGTAAAAACACGATATTTGTCAACACAGTTTAGATTTTAAAGTCATTCTTGGGTCAATCAATCTCCTGGTGGGCCCGTTTCTTCTTCCCCCGAATGCTTCTCTTGGTGCGCTGCTTGGCATATTTTTCATCTGGGGTTTCCCGCAGCAGCAACCAGCAGAAATCAGCCATCATAGTGGTGTTCCATCTTCCTTGGTACCTTCTCTCTGCGTCCTTGATGTCCTGGTGAAACCTTTCACCTTGTTCTTCACTGTACGCCCCCAAGTTTTCGGGAAAGTAGTTCACATGGGAGTGCAAGAAATGGACTTTCAGGCTCTTGTTACAGCCTTGTTCTTTGAAGGCATTGAGCATCCTGGCAACAATATCCTTATAGTTCTCATCCCGCCTGTTCCCCAAGAATTTGAGAACATCCTTGAAGGAATCCCAGGCTTCTTTTTCCTTCTCAGACATCGTTTCAGCGAATGCTCCATCTGAAATGAGTTTCCTTATATCAGGGCCAACAAATACTCCTTCCTTTAGCTTTGCTTCAGAAAGTCGGGGGAACTTTGAGCAAAGGTACCGAAAGCACTCACCATCTTTTGGAAAGGACTTGATGAATTGCTTAATGAGACCCAACTTAATGTGGAGAGGTGGTAATAGAATTTTATCACGAGGTACCAAGCTCTCATGAAGAACATTTTTCTCACCGGGTCTCAAATACTCCCGAATTGGCCAGTCTTTTTTTCCCCCAGTGTATGTCGCGGGCCCGGCTATCCCACAAGCAAAGGAAGCAGGGATATTTGGTGAAACCGGATTGCTGCCCTAATAGCATGAATAGAATTTTAAAGTCTCCACAAATCATCCACTTATGCTCATCATAACGAATCTTCTGAAGAATCAGGGCCAAATTCTCGTATTTTTCTTGGAGAATAACAGAGTGAGCAATAGGAACTGAAGCGAATGTGTTGCCATTATGAAGAACACCTTTTATGCTGTCTTTTGACGAATCAATGAACAGCCGCCATTCAGCAGGATCATACTTGAGTTTAAACTTTTCCATCACTCCGTATATATCGTTGCAAAATACCAAATCTTCCTCTTTGCTGAAATACTTCAAAAATTGTGTCTCGCGGTTGCGGTACCAATAAAAAGTTGTTCCTGGTGACAATAGATTTTTCTGTTTAAGCCGAGAACCTAGCAGTTGGGCAGCATCTTTTGGGAATCCTAAATCCCGGACTAAATCATTCAATTCAGCTTGAGAGAAAAGTTCAGGTTTCGGATCTGGTTCAGTTTCAAACTCGGAAGTACTGGACTCATCGGGAAAAGCCATCTGATGAGTCTCATCATGATCAGAACCATCCACACAAATATGATCCAAAGATTTTGGTGGTTCAGGCACAGGTACTTCGTTGCTATGAGGCATAGGCCTAATTGCTGAGGGAAGGTTGGGGTTACTTATTACGTTCTTATTTTTTAAGTTGTATCCCTTCACAATGCAAGAGCAAAAATAGCAGTCACTGCTGTGGTCTCTTTGTTCACGCCACATCATAGGTATTCCGAAACGAAATGCTTGTTTTTTACCTTTCATCCATAAGCGTAGATCTTCCTCACATGTCTTGCACACTTTGTGAGGAGCCCACGGTTTGTCTTGATCGCCTAACTTCAAACCGAAATAGGCGAAATATACTTTTTTAATAAATGCAGAAATGTTCCTCTGCCGCTTTTTCACGGTATATTCCCCACAAATAAAACAAAAACTGTCCGGAGAGTTGACGCAACCTCTGGCTCTGTGAGCCATCACAAATACACAGCACTGCAAACTACAACTGTAGTGAACCACTTCGGAATAAAGCTGGATTACGACTGAGCAAACAAAAGGTAATAATGAACTTGCAAGAAACTGAAATTTGACAGGAACGTTCATGTCGCAACCACCGTGTTTGAGCGAGCGAACGAGGCGAGGCGAACAGGAAAGAACATGCGCCAGCACGAGTACTGGATTTAGCCCCCCGCCTCCCAATTGTCCTGTTAATGTATAAAATGAATACAAAACACTCTAAAATATCATGAGGGAGTGTTTCTAGTTAGTTAACCATTACAACCTCTATTTTGGGCCAAGAAAATTAACTGCAGTCGGCTAAAAAGAAATTATGTGAACATTCCTTATATGGGTAAGAAATCTAATTTTGCAAGAAAACGTGACGTGATGGAACATTTTGGCTATTTTTCCTGGATTCAGCACCCCAAAATCTATAGGAATCAGTTGCAAAACTGGAGGCAGTTTTTTGGTAGTGTACCTGTGTAATTCATAGATTAATAGGTCTGAAATCTCATATTTCAGTTCTTGCAACACACTTGGATGTATACCTTCTGGACCAGGTGATTTGCTACTCTTTAGTTTATCAAATAGTTAAAATCCATCTTCCCAATGTATCAATATTTATTTTAGTTCTTCTGCGTCTTCACCTTAAAATACCATTTTAGTCATGGGCAACATCCTTACATCTTCCTCAGTAAAGACCAAAGCAAAGAATTCATTAAGTCTCTCCGCTACAGCCGTGTCCCCTCTTAGTGCCCCTTTTACCCCTCTCTTCTAATGGTCCAATTGACTCTCTCAGGTTTTTTGCTATGAATGTACTTGAAAAAGTCTTTATTATGCTTTTTTGCATCTATAGCAAGCTTCTTCCAACAGAGCTTCAGCAGTCTGCATCAGTGCTCGCAGAATGGCCAGGCTAAAGGCATCTGACCTTGAGCAGTGGATTCAGGATTAATTGGCCAATATGCCCTGCTCTGGAGAGAACCTCTTTGAAAGGGTTATAGAGAGAAGGCCAGAGAAATTGAGACAGATGGTCTCATTCTCAAATGCCTCTCCAGAAAGATGTCGGACCCCTCTGGGAGAAAAACAAATTCAAAGATGTCTTTGCATCCTAAGAAGAAAATATATTTTCCATATTATCCACCTGCAGATGCTTACCAACCTCAGCAGCGACAGCAGGGCCCTCACCAGTGCACAAAAGCTAAGATGCCTAAGCCATAGTCAGCACCTGGTTTTGACTCCTTCCCAGATAGCAAAGCTACTCTGCTTTTGCAGGGTCCCCCACCCCCACACATAGCAGGCAGACTCTGTTCCTATGCCCAGTGATGGCATCTCATCACATCAGAGCAGTGGACTCCTAACATCATCCAAAGGGACTGTCTGTTTCGTTTCGAAAACTTGCTCCCCACCACCTCCACAAGGGATTAAACTGCAAACATCTTGCAGACAAATCTTCTTTCAATTGAGCTGTCCACCCTGTTAGATCAGGGGGCCGAAGAAAGAGTTCCACTCCCCCAGTAGGGCAGGGACTTCTACTCTCTTTACTTTCTTATCCACAAGAAGACAGGAGGGTTCAGGCCCATTCTAGATCTAAGGAACCTAAACAAATTCCTTGTTCAAGAAAAATTCAAAATGATTTCTTTTGGTACACTTCTGCCATACCTTCAGAGGAACGACTGGCTATGTTCTCTAGACCTCAAGAAGGCATACACACATTTGCTGATCCACCCTCAACACAAACAGTATCTGCGTTTTCTGTTCCAACAAATCCACTACCAATACCAGGTGCTCCCCTTCAGGTTAGCCTCTACACCCCGAGTGTTCACAAAATGCATTGCAGTGGTTGACACACCTTCAAAAAAACATAACAGGTTAGTAAGACAGGACCTTTCTTGTCTAAAGCCATGTTGGCTGGCTCCCATTAAGCCATGACTATTTACATGTTCAGTAATTTTGTTCTTTATGATGGTTTCTACCATTTTTCCCGGTACTGACATAAGGCTCACCAGTCTTAGTTTCCCGGATCACCCCTGGAACCCTTTTTAAAAATCGGCGTTATATTGGTCATCCTCCAATCTACAGGTATTACAAATGATTTTAATGATAGTTCACAGATTACTAATAGCAGGTCTGCAATCTCATATTTCAGTTCTTTCAACACCCTTGGATGTATACCATCCGGTCCAGGTGATTGGCTTCTCTTCAGTTTATCAAATAGTTGTAATACATCTTCCCGGTGTATCGATATTTCTTTCAAATCTTCCGCAGTATCACCTTTAAATACTACTTCAGTTATGGGTAACATCCCTACATCTTCCTCAGTAAAGACCGAAGCAAAGAATTCATTCTGTCTCTCCGATATGGCCTTCTCCCCTCTTAGTGCCCCCTTTACCCCTCTATCATCTAATAGTCCAACTAAATCTTTCACAGGTTTTTTGCTACGAATTTACTTGAAAAAGTCTTTATTATGTGTTTTTGCTTCCACAGCAAGCTTCTTCTCAAATTCTCTCTTTGTCTGCCTTATCTATTGCCTTGCATTTAACTTGCCAGTGCTTGTGCTCTTTCCAGTTTTCATCATTTGGCTCTTTTTTTCCATTTCCTGAAAGATGCTTTTTTGGCAACAGCAGCCTCTCTGACCCCACCTTTAAACCATGCTGGCAGTCTTTTGGACTTCCTTCCACTTTTCTTAAAGCGTGGAATACAGCTGGTCTGGGCTTCCAAGATAGTATTTTTAAACAACAGCGAAGCTTTGCAACTGCTCCGTTTAGTTTTTTCTTAACTATTTTCCTCATTTTATCATAGTCTTCTTTTCGAAAGTTAAAAGGAATGCTTTCTTTGAACTCAGATTTTGAAAAACAAGTAATCAAATCTAAAATCCAGATCCTAAAACTGGCGAACAAACTGCTGTCTGCACTATTTGTCTGAATACTCTCCTGCATCATAATGGGGACATTTAGTGTACTCAGAAGGCCAAAAGAGTGAGGCAGAAGGAAAAAAGGGAATAACTGTCAGAAACACATATCTGGATAGCATCACCTCAAGGTTTATCGCTGAATATATGAATTTTATTTAACTGCTGCAGACGGCATTTTAAAAAGATGCTGACCACAGTAACTGAATATGGACTTATTTATTTTTAACATTAGCTCAGTGTCACTTGCCATAGGTCTTCCAGCCTTATCCTTTAAGGGCCACCAGTTTCCTTGTCCATGCTGAGATGTTGCAAGTCACATTTATTCTTTCAGACAGATGGAAAGACTGAGATGAAAAAGTCATTTGAATAAATGATAGCTCAGTATCAAAACAAATAATGCAGTTTATTGTTTGGTGCAGTTGATTCATAAGTATGTAGGAGAGAGTGTCACTGCTTGGCAGTTAGGCCCATTATGTGGTGTTCTGTTGAAGGGGAGAAAAACGCAACTGAAAGAAAATGTATTGAGGGTGTGCCTGCTTATGTTTTTCCTCTTTACAGATCACAGATCTGCTGGATGTGGTTCTGGACAGCTTTATTAAAACCAGTGCCACTGGTGGCTTGGGATCCATAAAGGCTGAAGTTATGGCAGACACAGCTGTAGCTTTGGCTTCTGGTAACGTGAAATTAGTCTCAAGCAAGGTAGAATCTCTCCCTATTACACTTCTGCCATCCTAATATCACTTAAACATTGTTGTCATGTACTGAATTAAAGCAATGGTATAAAATATATTTAAATGAGATGAAACCTGTAAATATTTATAATATGAGTGTTATGGCTGGTTGCTGGTCCTTTCGCTTTCTTTCCCTGTTCCTTTCCCCTTACACCTGTCTCTCCCTCTTTTCCCCACAAGCCTTCCTCACCAGTTTCATACTCTCTTCCACCCACGAGCATTAACATCAATTTGGTATTCCTGGCCACCCTCCCTAGTCTCCCCCTCCTCCCTTAGTTCCTCTGCCTCCCCCTAGCCCATATCTACCACAATTTCATCCTCTGACATTTGCCATCCTGACTTGATAGGCTACAAACTGGCAGTCCATAAGGGCCACACAGTTTCTGGCATGTTTGATGCCATCTTCGTAGCTTATAGGCTATGATCTATAGGGCCCCTATGGTCAATGCTTCTATGCCAGTGAGCATCAAGGCCTTGCCACTGCTATCTACTGCCAAAACTCTAAACAGGTCTGCCTCTGCTACAGCCCTTCACATTGGCCATCAATATTGCTGTCAAACCCATTGCTGCAGCCACAAATACATTTGTTTTTACTCCCATTTCTGGTAGAATGGCACCCATCTCCTGCTACACTGATGCAGACTGTCCCCTGTTAGCTGCAGTTGATGACAGTTGAGCAGTGGTCACTTAGCTCACCCATTCTCATACCACAACCTTGCAGTATGTGCAAGTACTGTAGCCCAGTGCTGCACATGTGTGCCCAACTTTATTTGCACATTGCATTTCCTGTATAGACAAACACTATTATTTAATAATTTAATCATTGTAAAATGTCCTAATTTGTGGATTTTTGAAGTTCTTGAAATGAAAGCTTTATTATGTACATGCAGGTGATTGGAAGAATGTGTAAGATAATTGATAAGACCTGCCTGTCGCCTACACCTACATTAGAACAGCACCTGATGTGGGATGATATTGCCATCCTTGCCCGGTACATGCTAATGCTGTCCTTTAACAACTCCTTGGATGTGGCAGCGCATCTTCCCTACCTCTTCCATGTAGTCACTTTGTTGGTGGCCACAGGTCCTCTGTCTTTGAGAGCTTCCACCCATGGCCTGGTCATCAATATAATTCACTCCTTGTGTACCTGCTCACAGCTTAACTTCAGTGGTAAGTTCAAGTTGGACATTTTGCTATGCTTTCAGGTTAATCATTTTTGCTTCCTTGAATTATCCAGACTGTACAGCATGAATAAACACATGGGAGTTTTAAACATAAATGAGATTTAAATCCTCGCATGAAATTTCATTGTGTATTTGTACTGTATTGTATGCACTATATAAACATTGCATACAATCAAAATGATAGACCTCTATGGATTATTTAGTGGTGCTTTGGAAGGCTAGGATATGACAGCAATTTTACCTTAGTCTTTTGTCGGCCAATGCTCTGCAGGTCTTGCTGGGAAGCTGGATATATGGCTTTCTGCAGGAACAAGCAGGAAGTCAGTCCTCATATATGGGTGACGTCGGCGCCGAAGGAGCCTGCACAGAACATTTCCCCAGCTTTCAAAGAAAGCCTTTGGGAATGCTACCACGCATGCGCAGTCCCCTTCCTGCCCAAGGGTGCCATCTTGCTCAGTCTCCTTTTTTCCGCCCATACCGGTACCGACATCCAGGCAGCAGTGGCGTCTATGAGCAATACTGTTCAGACCATGCAGCAGGCCATGCTGGCTTTCATTAATGCTGCGACGCCCTCGGTACCGCATCCAGCGGTTCCGGGTCCGGTTCCGGTACTGTCTTCCATACCGGAACCGAGACCATCGTCTTCCAAACGCAGATCGGTTCCGCATGCCGGATCCGGGTTTTCACCCGATACCGATCCCATACCCGGTACGCCCGATGTCAATACCGATCGGTATGCGTATCGTGCGTTGGAAGCAAATAGAGGATACTCTGATTCTTCTGAGGATTTTGACTCCTCTGATGACTCTGATGAGCTGTCTCTAGTTCTTCCTGAAGAGCCTTCTTCCCCAAAGAGGAGAATGTCTCCACCAGAGGATTTGTCCTTTCAAGACTTCATTATAGAACTAGCTAAAGGACTTTCTATTACCACATCCTCTGAAAAAGAACCTAGATCAAAGAAACTGGATATTTTAGGATACCCTAAGGTTCCTAAAGAGGCAGTCACCCTGCCTATCCATGAAATCCTTCAAGACCACATGATGGACTTATGGGAGGCTCCTTTAACGTTGTCTCCTTATTCTCGTAGGTTGGACACCATGTACCGGGTCCCTCCTTCTCCTGGTTTTCAAAAGACTCAGCTGCCTCACCATTCCATTGTGGTGAAGTCTGCGCTGAAAAAGATTAAGAGTACCAAAAGGCACTCTTCTACCCCTCCAGGGCGAGAATGTAAGACCCTAGACTCTTTTGGTAGGAAAATCTTCCAGGCTAGTATGCTTATAGCCAGGATTAATTCATACAGTCTGTATATGGGCATGTTTCTCAGAGAGCTTGCCCTAAAGGTACGGCATTTTGCCCCTTTATCCCTGAGGATAAAAAGGAGGAGTTCCTTTCTATAGTGAAACAGCTTCTAGATGTTTCTAAGTTCTCCAACAGAGCAGCCTTTGATTCCTTTGAAGGTGCCGGTAGAGCTTCGGGCATTGCCATTGCAGCCCGACGACTTGCTTGGCTCCAGGCCTCTGACCTAGAACCCTGGGTCCTGGATGGCTTACGGAATCTGCCCTGTACAGGTGAGAACTTATTTGGTAAAGACTGGCAAATTAAAGCCACTCAAATGGACGCAGAAAATGCTACCTTGGATAGACTTTCTAAGTCTACCTCTACTCCTGCCAAGAAAAAGTCTTTCAAGAGGCCTTACTACAAGAAGGCCAGATTTTCCACAAATACTGGCCAACAATCTTCTCAGCCTCGCTTTGCTGCTAAACATCAGCAGCCTAAACAGGCAAGGTCAAAGCCTGCAGTGTCTGCCACTCCTCAGCAGTCTCAACCCCCTCAGGGGTTTTGACTTGCCCCTAGAGAACTTAACCTTTCTGGCTCTAGAACAACCAGAGCCCCTCACCATTCCTGGAAGGTTAGCTCACTTTGCTCCCAGATGGGAGCAAATTACATCAGAGCAATGGACCCTCTCTATCATCAGAGAGGGCTACAAACTTCATTTTTCCAACCTTCCTCCATATACCATGGTGAGGCACTTCAATTCTCCCCCATCTCTCCTGGACCTGTTGGATCAGGAAGTCTCTTCTCTCCTTGCCCAAGGGGCAATAGAAGAGGTTCCTCTTCTTCAACAAGGGACAGGATTCTACTCCCCTTATTTTCTCATAACAAAGAAGACAGGGGGATTCAGACCTATCCTAGATCTGAGAGAATTGAACAAATTTCTGTACAAGGAGAAATTCAAAATGCTTTCTCTAGGCATTCTCCTTCCATACCTTCAGAGTCAGGATTGGCTTTGTTCTCTAGATCTCAAGGATGCGTACACACACATACTCATCCACCCATCCCACAGAAAATATCTAAGATTTCTGTTTCAGGGAAAACATTTCCAGTACAGAGTACTTCCCTTCGGTCTAGCCTCTGCTCCAAGAGTGTTCACCAAATGCATGGCAGTTGTTGCCGCATTTCTAAGAGGTCTGGAAATTTTTGTATTCCCATATCTGGACGACTGGCTCATCCGAGCTCCATCTCAGTCAGAGGCCCAGATTTCCCTGGACCGCACAAGGCACATTCTGCAAGTATCTGGGACTGGTGGTAAACCTTCCCAAGTCTCAACTTATCCCTACTCAGTCTCTGGAATTCATAGGGGCCCAGTTGGACACCACCACTGCAAGGGCCTACCTACCTCAAGTCCGGGGCCAACGTCTGCTGTGCTTGGCCTCCCAAGCTCAGTCCAGCAGTCACTTGACAGCCAGAGAAATGCGACTTCTGGGCCACATGGCCTCCACGGTACACGTGGTGCCCTACGCTCGTCTTCATATGAGAGCAGCTCAATGGACCTTGGCCACCCAGTGGACTCAGGCATCAGGAGCGCTCTCCGACCAAATACTCACCTCAAAGCGTCTGTTTTGGTCCCTCCAATGGTGGAAGTCCACCAAGAATCTGTTGTTGGGGGCCCCCTTCCAACCTTTGTTGCCCCAAGCAACCCTCACAACAGATGCCTCCCAAACAGGGTGGGGAGCCCATCTACAATCCCTCTCCACTCAGGGTACTTGGTCTCCACAGGAGACCACCCTTCACATCAACCTCCTGGAACTGCGAGCAATCTTCTTTGCCCTCAAAGTCTTCCATACCCTCCTTGTCAACCTGACCGTCCTAGTTCAGACAGACAATCAGGTGGCCATGTTCTACGTAAACAAACAAGGAGGGACAGGCTCTCTGTCGCTTTGCAACGAAGCTCTCAGATTATGGGCCTTCGCCAGAGATCATCAAATTCATCTTCTGGCAGTATATCTTCCAGGGGTTCAAAACTCTCAGGCAGACAGACTCAGTCGAGTTCTGCTTCCACACGAATGGTCCCTACATATGGACCAGATAGGCAGAATCTTTCAGGAATGGGGAACCCCGGACATAGACCTCTTTGCAAGTCCGTGGAATGCCAAACCTCCCCGGTTCTGTTCCAGGACTCCGTGTCAGGGAGCTCAGGCCAACGACGCCTTTCTCCTGCATTGGGGTCAGGAATTCCTATATGCCTTTCCACCCATTCCTTTGATTCCCAAGACTCTGTTCAAACTCCAGAGGGATCACGGATCGATGATCCTCATAGCTCCACGCTGGCCACGCCAAGTGTGGTTCCCTCTTCTTCTGCATCTCTCCCAGGGACCCTCCCTGGACCTGGGAGCTGCGCCAGACCTTTTGTCACAGGAGGAGGGGACTTTGTGGCACCCAAACCCCAAGTCCCTACACCTCAGAGCTTGGTTACTGAAGGCCTAAGCCTTCATGACTTCAGTCTTTCTCAACCAGTGAAAGATATCTTTCATGCCTCTAGGAAACCCTCCACGAGGCGTTCCTATGCTTTCAAATGGAAACGCTTTTCCATTTGGTGTGCTCAACAGGGTCTTGACCCTCTAGCACTTCCTTTGAATTCTCTATTAGACTATCTCCTGCATCTTTCTAATGCAGGCCTTAAGACAAATTCAGTAAGAGTCCTTTTGAGTGCTATTGCAGCATCTTTACAACCTATAAATGGACAACCTGTCTCCTCTCATCCTCTTATCTCACGGTTCATGAGAGGCCTGACTCTAACTAAACCTCCCATCCGGACTCCTCCGGTAGCATGGGATTTGAACCTAGTTCTAGGTCAGCTTATGAAGCCACCTTTTGAACCGTTGGTTTCTACCTCCTTGAAATTTCTTTCCTGGAAGGTCATTTTCCTTATTGCAGTCACTTCGGCTCGCCGCATCAGTGAACTACAGGCCTTAGTGGCTCATCCACCTTATACCAGGTTTCATCATGATAAGGTGGTCCTTAGGACGAATCCCCACTTTATGCCCAAAGTGGTCTCGCCTTTTCATCTTAATCAAGAGGTATATCTACCTGTCTTTTTTCCGGCTCCTCATGCATCCAGTGCAGAGAGGAACCTTCATACTCTAGATTGTAAAAGAGCTCTTGCCTTTTACCTCAACAGGACTCAGCCACATCGAAAGTCTTCCCAACTTTTTGTGGCTTTTGATCCTTCTCATTTGGGACTTCCAGTCTCCAAACGTACACTTTCCAATTGGATTGCTCAGTGTATTTCCTTTGCTTACCAGAGTAAAAACATTTCTCTGGAAGGCCATGTCACAGCTCACAATGTGAGAGCCATGGCCACTTCTATGGCTCATCTTCACTCTGTATCCATAGATCAGATCTGTCGAGCCGCCACCTGGGCCTCGGTTCATACCTTCACAGCCCATTACTGTTTGGACAAGGACTCCCGCCGGGATGCCTTGTTTGGTCAGGCTGTCCTCAAACACCTGTTCCATACTTGAACAACTCCTGCCCACCTTCCCAGGATGGATGCCTGAGATCCATACGAAGATGGCGAACCCTTGAAAGAGGATCTCCCAGGCATCTTAGCTAGGGAGTCCCCATATGTGTGGACTTATTCCTGCTTGTTCCTGGAGATAGCACAGTTACTTACCTGTAACAGGTGATCTCTGGGAACAGCAGGAATTAGTCCTCACAACCCACCCACCTCCCCTAGGAGTTGTATCTTCTATCTATCTTCCTTTCCTCTCTCTATTGTCTCAGCTATAAACTCGAACTGAGGAGAGCTGGTCAGGAAGGCGGGAAGGCAGCGCGCATGTGCAGTGGGAGGCCCCAAAAGCTTCCTTTCTGGGAAGCTGGGGAGCTTTCCCGCGCAGGCTCCGTCGGTTCCGACGTACCCATATGTGAGGACTAATTCCTGCTGTTCCCAGAGATCACCTGTTACAGGTAAGTAACTGTGCTATCTCTGACCACGTGGCAATAATGTTGGAACTCAATCCTGAAGAAGTCCTGTCTATTCAGCAATTTTGGTCCTTTAATAGAACCCTGCTTGGGGATGCGGAATTCCAGACTACCATGAGACAAGCTATAGAGGAGTACTTTGCTAATAACAAGCAAGAGGATTCATCCAATTGGGCATGGTGGGAAGCTTTCAAGGCATCTATTAGAGCACGAGTAACCAGTTTTAGCATAACTAAAGCTAAAATGGCGCGAGTGAAGCTCCAAGATCTCGATCAACAGATTAGAGCAGGTGAAAGATTGCTACAGCGACGTTCTGATGCCAACATTCTGAATCATATACAGAAGTTAAGATATCAATATAACATGATATTGAGTGCAGAAGTGGAGAAGAGCCTGTTTGAGAGTCGAGCTCGGTATCACATAGATAATAACAAGGCGGGCAAGCTGCTGGCTGCCAGGTTGAAGGCCCCCCCCCGCAACAGATCGCATATAACTCATATCATAGATGCGCAGATGAACCCTTTGACTACTAATTCTGGAATTGCATCAGCGTTTCGGACATTTTATGAGCAATTGTATACCTCAGAGGTACTGTTTGATGTTAAGGTCTGTGAAGATCTGCTAGCTAAGGTCGAACGGCCTACTCTACAGGCGCAGCAGAAGTCGACCTTGGGGGAGCCCCTGACTATCAGTGAACTGCGGGAGGCATTGGCTGCTATGAAGATCGGCAAGGCTGCCGGCCCGGCGGGATACCGGTCGAATTCTACAGAACGTTTGCGGATGAACTGCTCCCGCAACTATTGAAATATTACGTTAAATTTCTTTCTCCTGCTTCAGGGACCAGGACTTTTGCTGAAGCAACTATCGTAGTGCTTGAAAAACCCGGGAAGGATCCAACTGCAGTTGGGAATTACCGGCCTATTTCCCTTCTCAACGCTGACTACAAGCTGTTCTCCAGCGCACTGGCTAGGCGTTTGAATAAAGTGCTGCATCTGCTAATTCATCCTGACCAATGTGGATTTGTATCAGGACGGTCTAAAGCTGATAACGGCCGCCTATTGTGCGATGTGCTGGAAAGGACCCAGAGCATTGATGATCCTGTAGTGGGCCTCTCTATAGATGCGGAAAAGGCCTTTGATAGGCTCGAGTGGCCTTTTTTGTACCATGTTCTAGAGTGGTTCGGATTGCCCAGTGAGTTTATTGCTATGGTACGGATCCTTTATGATAGTCCCACTGCACGAATCCTGGCTAATGGTATCCTCTCTCAGCCCTTTCCTCTGCGGCGTGGTACGAGGCAGGGATGTGCTCTCTCTCCACTGCTGTTCAACCTTGCCTTGGAGCCGTTGGCCTTGTTAATTCGTCAATCTGAAGAGATTTATGGTGTTGTGATTGATGATCTTCATGTTAAATTGTCAGCTTATGCAGACGACCTACTGGTCTTCCTCATGCCAGACTCAATACCGCCACTTTTGCATCTGATTTCCCTTTATTCTCAGCTATTGGGATACAAAGTGAACTGGGCGAAAACCATGGCTTTCCCGATGAACAAGTGGGCAAGTCCCTCTCTGGTCGATAAGTTCCTCTTTCAATGGGAGCCTGCTGTTGTAAAATATTTGGGAGTATTATACTCTGCTTCCATCGAAGATACTGTGCGTTTGAATGCTAAAAAGCTACTGGATATAGCCCGCTCCTACACTCTGTCATGGTCGCTACTTCACCTCACGTGGTGGGGTCGGATGGAAGCTATCAAAATGACTTTGGTGCCTAAGATAAATTATATTCTGAGTATGCTCCCCGTTTTGCTTCCCCCTGCAGTATACAAGACTTTGGAGCGGATTATGAGTGTTTTTCTCTGGGCTGGGAAAACTCCCAGAATCGCACTAAAGAAATTAAAAGCTGCCAAGACAGCTGCTGGAATTTATTTTCTTGATTTTTTATGGTACCACAAAGCCTTTCTGCTGAAGCAGGGATCCTTATGGGCTCTGAGCGAAACATTGGAGCGTAAGCCCACATGGCTCCAGTTGGAGGAACGACTGGTTGCCCCCTGCCCACTTAAGCTAATTATGGGGATGATTCATCCAGAGGCCTCTGGCATTGGGAGAGTGATAATCTCAACTCAAACAGTGTTTCGATCGTTCCTCCCTATTATTGCACAACGCAACCTACCCTCAAAGTCAGTGCCTATCTGGTTCAACCCAGATTTCAAGATAAATAAAAGGGTATGTTGTTGGGTGAACTGGCAATGACTAGGAGTGTGGACTGTCGGGCAGCTAATGGAGAGTGCAGCATGGAAGCCTAATACTCTTCAGCAAGAATTTGGCTTACCGTCCACCTGCTATTTTCAGTGGCTGCAGCTACGGCATTGTATTGGCAAGGCGTTACCACCCCTAGTGAACTTGACCTGCTCTTGGGGACTACAGAGTGTGGTTGAAGAAATTAATGCTACGAAAGGCGTCGCCTCATGTGTCTATGCTATGTTTGTGGACCACTTCGCCCCAGTTAATCTCGGTTTACGCCGCATCTGGGAAGAAGAGGCACAGCTCACGCTGTCGCCGTTGGAATGGAAGAAATTCTGGAGCTCCTCGGTTCGAGCATCGAAGTCTGCGGCTCTTGTTCAGTCGATGTTTTTCCTGGTGCACAGGGCTTACATCACTCCTAATACCCTGAGTAAATGGAATAAGAACGAAAACAAGCTGTGCTGGGCCTGTCATGACATGGTGGGTACGTTAAGACATATGTTGATGGAATGCCCTCTCATTCAGAGGTTTTGGACGAAGGTATGGGATCAGATTCAGCGCGTATTGAAATTCAGGGCTGACTTGTCCTGGCAAACAATTGCCTTTCGCAATATCATAAGGATCCAAGAGCTGGACGAAAGCAATTACTTTCTTCTCAACTTTATGATAATGGTGGCAATAAAACTTATTCTAACCCGCTGGAAGAACCCCTGTAAGCCTACCTATCAAGAATGGTGGAACCAGCTGTGTTTGTTTGCCAAGTATGAGAAAGCCTCTGATAGAATCCTGTGCATGAAGGGTAGGGTACCAAACCTCTCCAAATGGTCGGCATTAGATCACTTTACCTGTGCCACTTGTTAACATTGTATATCTGTACCTGTTGAGTGGTATCTGCTGTACAATAGTCATACAAGCTTAAGGCCCTGGGATGTTTCCTTTGTTTTTCCTTTTTCCTTTGTTGTCTGCAGCGCTTCGGGGGGGGGACGGGGGACTGGGTTTTTTTTTTTTTTGTTCTTTTTCCCCGATTGTTCTTGATTATGGTGTATATCTCCTTTAGAGATGGGGATGTTATTGTTGTTATAGTTTTATTGTTTGCTCTTATGGGTGTGAAGAATATTAGGTATGGGAGTGGGGCATATCGTGCTGCTTATGTATCTCTTGAGCTTGTTATGTTTTTGCTTGTAGCATTGTATGCCTACTCTATGTTCCTTTGCAATGTATTATGATATACTCAATAAAAAAATTTCTATAAAAAGTGTATCTAATACCTCCAATATACCTTGTTCACCTGAAGCTTAATTAATCTCAGGTCCTCAATTTATGACTGATTTGGATAACGAGCTGCACCTGAGAGCAGCCCCTTTCCTCTAAGACGTGTAAGTACCTATAAAGCTACAATTACCCCAGGGAGGGAGGGGGGGAAATAAGACCTATTAAAAGGAGGGCTGTTACAAGGTACCCTGTCCTGTACCCTCAGCAGGGGAGGGATGGGGTAGTCCCTCAGGTAGGCTAGAGCAGGAAAAAAAGTTTAAAACACAGCAGGTTCTGGGGACAGAGCAGGGAGAGATATTTAATTTAAAGTAACAGTTAACCTGACCACCACACAAAGCCCAGTTAGTTGAGAGAGGCAAGGTAAGTTATACAGCTGAGAAAGCTGAAGTGCAAAACTAAAGGGAACAGGGAGGTGAAGTAGCACACCAATAAAGACAAACAATAAATAATTAAATAAACAGCTAGAACTCTCAGCAAGTTATCACAGGAGTTAAATATCTACCTCTCTAGCAGAGCACTGTGAGGGCACTGCTCTTCCCAGAGCAGAGAGAGGCAAACAGAACAGACTATGCACACGTGGGAGGAGACAGGAAGAAGGCTACACAATACCTCAGCAGGGGGGGGGAGGGGGTAGTCCCTCAGGTAGGCTAGAGCAGGAAAAAAAGTTTAAAACACAGCAGGTTTTGGGGACAGAGCAGGGAGAGATATTTAATTTAAAGTAACAGTTAACCTGGCTACCACACAAAACCCAGTTAGTTGAGAGAGGCAAGGTAAGTTATACAGCTGAGAAAGCTGAAGTGCAAAACTAAAGGGAACAGGGAGATGAAGTAGCACACCAATAAAGACAAACAATAAATAATTAAATAAACAGCTAGAACTCTCAGCAAGTTATCACAGGAGTTGAATATCTACCTCTCTAGCAGAGCACTGTGAGGGCACTGCTCTTCCCAGAGCAGAGAGAGGCAAACAACTAAATGTCCACACTCATTCCTACACAAACCATTGCTTTCATAGGGGCTCACATTAGCATAACCTACGAAAAGGCTTATCTTTCCAATGAAAGGGCAGCAGCCATCCTTCAATCCTGCTCGCATCTCAAGCAGAATTAGAATCACTGCTCAGACTATCCTCTAGCTCCTAGGGCACTCAAATACAAATATATCCGCAGATAAGATACCTGGGAATCATCATAAACCAAGCACTCACACTTGAACAACAAATCAAAAAAACTACCGCTACAATATTTCATAAGGCTAAAACAGCGCAACGCCTCAAACCTCTCCTCGAACCACAAGACTTCAGAACAGTGATGCAGGCCCTAACACTCCCCCACCTGGACTACTGCAATATAATCTACCATGGACTCCCGGCCACCCATACCAACCCACTCCGGACTGCCTTAAACACCACAGCAAGGATTATCCAATCAGCAAAAAAACAGGACCACATCACTCCAATTCTGAGGGAGCTACACATACTCCCTCTGGAAGCACGAATCAAGTACAAGTCCGCTTTACTCACCCACAAAGCTCTCAACCAAACCCAAACCTCCCAACTCCGCATGCTACTGACCCGACCAGCCCACAACAAAGCAACCAGACAAACCACCACCAACTCCCTCACCATCCCTCACAAAAGGACAAAATGCAATCAACGAACCTGCAACAGAGCCTTCGAACTGTACGCACCATCCATCTGGAACTCTCTACCGAACCACATCAGAAACAACAAGGACCCCCTATCATTCAGGAAACAACTAAAAACCATAATATTCCAGGAATACCTCGGACCAGAATCAAACACCCACCAATGAGACTGTAGCTCAATGTCTATGTCTACGTCCCAAATATTTGTCATAATCATGAATGTTGGCCCGCCTGGTGACGGCACATACCCTAGAATTGATTATTGTCGTCGTCCCCCTCGTTCAATGTTCCACCGCTTTGACCCGGTGAAAAGCGGGATATAAATACAGCTAAATAAATAAAATAAATAAATAAACATGTCAGCAGCAGTACATGTGCTACCACTAACCACTACAGTGGCATCTAACGTTGCACTGGGATCAGCGAAGACTATCCCTCAACAAAAGGCTCCCTGTTACTGAAGCAATAATATGTTTTCTGAATTGGTGGATGCACACAGACAATCTCTTTGTGGGACACCTGTTTATGCCACCTCAGCTGGATGTCATACTTAAACTGATCCTTCCATTTGATTTGGGAGTATATCTTCTGCAGTTAAACCCGCAAGGCTTATGGTCACATGCCGAACGTATGCAGCACATCGATCTTCTCAAGCTGCGAGCCATCTGCAATGCCATTAAAGCCTTCAAAACATGGCTTCAAGACAAAAAGGTCATAGTAGGAACAGACAACCAAGTGGCCATGTTTTACATAAACAAACAAGGGGGGATCAGGATCACTCTCATTATGCCAAGAAGCAGCAGATTATTCTTCAAGCAGTATATCTCCTTGGGCAAGACACCCAATTGTCCAGATACTCTCAGCAGACAGCTGGACCCTCACAAGTGGTCCCTTGACCAGAGGTTCGTAGACGCCCTCTTTCATATATGGGGAGTTCCACACATAGATCTCTTTGGCACAGAGATAGTGCCAAATGTGAAAACCTTCGTTCCATTCATCTCAGCACACTAAGATTATTGCACGATGCATTTGCGATGCCATGGAACACAGGTGTACCCTATGCATTTCCTCCATTCCCACTCATCCAGAGAGTTTTACACACAATATGCATTTCCTCCATTCCCACTCATCCAGAGAGTTTTACACACGATCGCAAGGGCAAAGCCCAAGTAATTTTCATTGATCTACATTGGCCAAGGCCTATATGGTTTCCTTGGCTTCTCACCCTCAATGTGGAACCACCGATGCCTCTAGGGAACAATCCCACCCTGCTCAGGCAAAAAGGACTAATTCACTTCAATCTCCACAGCCTATCTTTGACGACATTAAGATTAAATGGTACTTACTGAATAACATTCTGCTATCTCACGAAATAAAAAAAAATCATAATGGTCTCCATACAGTCATCAATACGAAAGTCCTACCAGGCAAAATGGAAACGTTTCACACACTGGGCTACAACGCAAAATCCAGGACCCTTATCCAATCACCCATATTCTTTATTATCTCCTCCATCCTTTGGAGTCTGGTCTTAACAATTTCTGTAAAAATTCACCTCATAGCAATCGCTGATCAAGTTGATGGGAAACCTCTTTCCACTCATCCCTTGGTTTCCAGATTCATGAGGAGACCCATGAACACAAAGCTTCCCACAAGACCACTTCCTCCCACTTGGGATCTCAATGTGGACTTACCAAAACTCATGAACAGTTCTTTTGAGCCCTAGAACTTTCCTCATTAAAACACCTGGTGGTCATAAATCAGTGAAAAGAATAAGTGAATTACAAGCACTCGTTCATTATCCTTCCTATATTCAGTTCCTTCACAATCAAGTGTGTTGGGGCCACTTGGCAATAGTGATCATAGCATGATGGCCTTTGATTTAATTAGTGGAGGAGGGATAGTAAGGAAATCCACAGTACTACCTTTTAACTTTCGAAAGGGAGACTATGATAAAATGAGGAAAACAGTTAAGAAAAAACTAAAAGGAGCAGTTGCGAAGGTTAAAGACGTACATCAAGCTTGGGTGTTGTTGAAAAATACTATCTTGGAAGCCCAGACCAGCTGTATTCCACGCTTTAAGAAAAGTGGAAGGAAGTCCAAAAAACTGCCAGCATGGTTTAAAGGTGAGGTCAGAGAGGCTGTTGTTGCCAAAAAAGCATCTTTCAGGAAATGGAAAAAAGAGCCAAATGACGAAACCTGGAAACAGCACAAGCACTGGCAAGTCAAATGCAAGGCATTGATAAGGCAGGCAAAGAGAGAATTTGAGAAGAAGCTTGCTGCGGAAGCGAAAACACGAAATAAAGACCTTTTCAAGTACATTCGTAGCAAAATACCTGTGAGAGAGTCAGTTGGTCCATTAGATGATAAAGGGGTTAAAGGAGCACTAAGAGGCGACAAGGCAATAGCGGAGAGACTGAATGAATTCTTTGCTTCGGTCTTTACTGAGGAAGATGTAGGGATGTTACCCATGACTGAAGTGGTATTTAAAGGTGCGGAAGAATTGAAGGAAATATCGATACGTCAGGAAGATGTCTTACAACTATTAGATAAACTGAAGAGTAGCAAATCACCTGGGCCGGATGGTATACATCCAAGGGTGTTGAAAGAACTGAAATATGAGATTGCAGACCTGCTATCAGTAATCTGTGAACTATCATTAAAATCATCTCTAATACCTGAAGATTGGAGGATCGCCAATGTAACACCAATTTTTAAAAAGGGTTCCAGGGGTGATCCGGGAAACTACAGACCGGTGAGCCTGACGTCAGTACCGGGAAAAATGGTTGAAACCATCATAAAGAATAAAATAACTCAGCATGTAGATAGTCACAACCTAATGGGAGACAGCCAACATGGCTTTAGACAAGGAAGATCTTGTCTTACTAATCTGTTATGTTTTTTTGAAGGAGTGAATAAACAGATGGACAAAGGTGAGTCGGTTGATATTGTGTATCTGGACTTTCAGAAAGCCTTTGACAAGGTCCCTCATCAGAGACTTTTGGCAAAACTAAAGAGTCATGGGATAGGAGGCAGTGTACTATTGTGGATCAGGAACTGGTTAAAAGATAGAAAGCAGAGGGTAGGGCTAAATGGCCAATTTTCCCAATGGAGAAAGGTGAATAGTGGTGTACCCCAGGGATCTGTGCTGGGTCCGCTGCTTTTTGACATATTCATAAATGACCTGGAAAATGGAATAACGAGTGAGGTTATCAAATTTGCAGATGACACAAAACTATTTAAAGTTGTTAAAACCCAAGAGGATTGTGAAAAATTGCAAGAGGATCTTGATAAATTGGAAGACTGGGCATCAAAATGGCAGATGAAATTTAATGTGGACAAGTGCAAGGTTATGCACCTAGGGAAGAACAACCCAAACTATGGTTACACGATGCAAGGTTCCACATTAGGAACCACCACCCAGGAAAAAGATTTAGGCGTCATTGTGGATACCATGTTAAAACCCTCAGCCCAGTGTGCAGCGGCGGCCAAGAGAGCAAATAGAATGCTAGGTATGATAAGGAAAGGAATGGAAAATAAAACAAGATATTATAATGCCTCTATATCGTTCCATGGTGAGACCGCACCTTGAATATTGTGTGCAATTCTGGTCACCGTATCTTAAAAAGGATATAGCGATTTTAGAAAAGGTACAGAGAAGAGCCACCAAAATGGTAAAGGGGATGGAAGGATACTCCTATGAAGAAAGGCTAAAAAGGTTAGTGCTCTTTAACCTGGAAAAGAGACGGCTGAGGGGAGATATGATAGAAGTCTATAAATTAATGAACAGAGTGGAACGGGTAAACATAGATCGACTGTTTACCTTATCAGAATATAGAAAGACTAGGGGACATGCAATGAAGCTACAGGGTGAACCATTTAAGACTAATAAAAGAAAATATTTTTTCACTCAACGTGTAATCAAACTCTGGAATTTGTTACCGGAGGATGTAGTAAAGGCTGTTAGTGTAGCTGGGTTTAAAAAAGGTTTGGACAAGTTCCTGGAGGAAAGGTCCATAAAACATTATTAAGAAGTGACCGAAGATATCAATGCTTGACCCAGTACAAGCATTGTGGAACTTGTGTCTCTTGGGGAAACTGCTAGGTACATATGACCTAGATTGGCCACTGTTGGAAACAGAATACTGGGCTTGATGGACCTTGGTCTGACCCAGTATGGCATATCTTATGTTCTTATGTTCTTAACACACCCAGAATTTCACCAGGAACAAGCAGGAAGCCAGTCTTAACATATGGGTGACGTCGGTGCTGATGGAGACCACACGAAAGCATCTCCCCAGCTTTCAAAAAAAGTATTTGGGAGATGCACCACGCATGTGTGGTCCCCTTCCCACCACCTTGCCTCTATTTTCCCCGGAGCCCACCGGATGTCTGTTTAGTTTCCCCCGGAAAAAGTGTCTCTTTTTTGTCTTAAAAGTATCCTTTCTGGTACTGTACCAGTTCCTATTCCCTCCTCCAAGCCAGCTTACCTCGGCGTCATTCCTCATGTTTGTTTCATTGTTTTTTTTCTTGTTTTTTTTTCGAGGCGTCCCTTGAGAAGGTGCTTCCTGCCCTTTTTGGCCGGTAGGCCTCAGAGTCTCACCCAGGTTCAAGGACCTGTTTTTCCCCATGGCCTCCAGTGGCTTCAAAAAATGTGATCAGTGCAGTAAGATGATGTCCCTCACCGATCCACATGACTGCTGCCTCCGTTGGTCGGGCCAGACCATGACAACTCAGACTGTGACCTTTGCAAGTCCATATTCACAAAGGCCATCAAGAGCTGTCAGCTGCAACAGGAGAATTTGTTCCATAGATCCGAGACTGCGCTGGAGTCCCCAGCAACACCACACTCCAGGGCCCCCTCCAGTATCTTGATGCCCTGCTGCCTTAGAGTCCCACGACTGCAGCTTCTTAGAGAGGAACTCCCTGGAGGTGGCAACCAAGAAGAGCTCAAAGATCGCCTCATAGAACGGGTCTGGAAAAACGGGTAAATCCCACACCAGGCCCTGCAGTTCCCGGCATGAGTCCGAGGGGTCTCACAAGATGCCTGGAAGGAGTCGTCAGCGTCAGGCAACCGGCCATGGACCCCCAAGGCCATCCTAGTTGAGGGCTCCCCCTTGATGGAACAGACGATGGACCCAGATCCATCTGGCATGAAGACCAGAATGACAGCCTTGGAGTGCAGTATCACTGCCCTCCTAGCACAGCAACAGGCATTGATGTATGATTCCTCCAGTTCATCCGCCCCGACGATCAGACCCTCAACTTTGAGGGCTTCCCCGGTCATCGAGCCGATCCTCACGCGCCACCTGCCTCGAGAGACCCATCGGCATCAGATGAGGTACCAGTCCCATTCCTCGGGACACCGGTCCTCTCCGGCAAGTGCACGTAGCTTTGACCGCAGGTCCCCCAGGGTCTCAGGTATTTGGGCTCTGGGCCTGACCATGGGAACCATGGAGCCTTGGATTCTTCCTCTCACTTCGAGTCAGACTGGGAGACCGAGGACAAGGCGTCCCCGGACACCCGGCGACACCAAGATGTGCCCTTGGACCTGTCTCCACTGATGCCCCAGTGCTGTTCCCCACCCGAGGACATCATCTTCCTCGACTTTGTGCAGGATATGGCAAAGGCGCTTGCATTAGAGACCAAGGCGGAGGAGGACCCCGCATGGAGGAACTTGAGATCCTGCAGTACAAGGCCCCTCCAAAGGAGTCCCTCACAGTGTCCGTCCCTCCGATCCTTGAGTGCCTCTTCCTCTGTATGTGGGGAAACACCAGCGTCGGTGCCCATTGTGAACAGATGGCTCAACTCCATGTACCGAGTCCATCGAAGCCCACGTTCCAAAAACCCAGCTTCCTCACAATTCTTTTGTCGTCGAGTCGGCCATGCAGTGACTCAAAAGCCAAAAGACTCATTCCTCAGTGCCCCTGGGTAGGGAGGCCCGGACCTTGGTTGCTTTCAGTCTAAAATGCTACCAGGGCTTGATACTGGTTTGCTGAATCCAGTCTTATCAGTTGTACATCGGCATGTACCTAAAGGAAATGGTGAGGAAGCTCACCGGTTTCTCTGCAGGCATTGATGGGGAATCTCTAAAGCAATTCAAGTCACCGGCCTCAGCAGTCAAGGAGTGCTCGAAGTTTCTGTCTTGAGCAGCATACGATGGCTTTGAATCTTCAGCCAGAGTGGCTGCCATGGGCATCGGGGCCCAATGCCAGGCGTAACTGCAGTCATCTGACCTCAAGCAGTGGGTTTTGGACAAACTCACCGATGTCCCTTGCACCGGAGATAACCTCTTTGGAAAACCCTTGTCTGACAAGACTACTGAGATAGAGTTTCTGACCAGGACCAGACTCAAAAAGAAGACCTCCCCCCCCCCCCCCCCCGTAAGAAGGCTCCACGGAAAAAGCCTTTCTTCCCAAGAAAGAAGGGGATGTTCAGTAATTCTTCACAGTACCAGGCCTTCTCTGCCCCATAGCAGGGGCAACAGTCCAAGGATGGCAAAGACCCAGCCCACAGAAGCCTAAGAGACAGGCACCAGCCCCGACCCAGCCTAGAGTGAGTTTTTAACTCCTTGGGTATGGCCTCCTCTCCCACAGGGGGGCTTCTAGTCCTATTTGCCCACAGGTGGCCCTTCATCACCACCGATTCTTGGGTGGTGCTGCAAGTCGTCAAGGAAAGATACCTCCTCCACCTGCAATAGGCACCACCCTCATCCTTCTCAGGAGAACCTGTAAGACCTCTCCACCAGATTCTGCTCCTCTCCAAGCTCGCAGGCCTCGTCATGGACAAGGTGGTGGAGCCAGTGCCTAAACATCTCTGGGGCAAAAGCTTCTACTCCAGATATTTCCTCGTTTCCAAGAGAACAGGGGGCCTCAGGCCCATTCTGGACTTATGGGACTTGAACATATTTCTGGTGAGGCAGACGCTCAAGATGCTGTCCTTTGAAATGCTGCTGCCTTAATGCACATCCTGATCTATCCCAACCACCGACAGTACTTCCGGTTCGTGGTGGGAGGAGGCAACTACCAGTACAGGGTGCTACCCTTCGGGCTGGTGTCATCACCAAGTGCCTTCACCAAGTGCCTAGCAGTGGTGGCAGCCCACCTTCGTCTCCAACTGGACGACTGGCTCATAAGTGGAGGCACAGCTGCAGAGGTGCACCACACCACCGAGCACACCATCCACATCCTGCAGCATCTGAGGGGTCATCATCAACTGCCCCAAGTCTCACCGGCGCAGGGTCTGGAATTCATAGGGGCTCAGCTGGACACCCTCCAGGGCAAGGCCTTCCTCCCTTCGGAGAGGACAGAACCCCTCAAGGTGCTAGCTGCAAAAGTGCAACACCACCGGTCGGCGCCCGCCCACCTTCTCCGCCTGCTGTGCCACATGTCCTACACGGTCCACGTAACCCTGTACGCTTGCTTGCATGAGGGTGGCTCAGTGGTTCCTTCGCTCCCAGTAAACACAAGCCACAGGCAGGCTTCGAGATGGTAAAAGTGAGCCGCCAACTGGCGGACTTCCTTGACTGGTGGCAGATTCCCTGCCACTTTCAGGCTAGGATGCCCTTCCAGGCACCCACCCCCCAGAGTGTCCTTACTACGGATGCCTCCCTGCGAGAATGGGGAGCTCATTGCAAGGACATCCGCACCCAAGGCAGGTGGTCCCAGATGGAGTGCCAGTTGCAGATCAACCTCATGGAGCTTCGAGTGATATTTCCGGCCCTGCGAGCCTTTCACCACTGATTGCAGCACCAGTTGGTGCTGGTGCAGACAGACAACTAAGTCGCAATATTCTGTGTAAACAAACAAGGAGGCATGGGGTCGTACTCCCTCTGCTAGAAGGCAGTAGCCCTGTCCTCATATGCAATACACAAGGGGATGCTCCTGTGGGTGATCTATCTCCCAGACCTGGACATTCTCTTGGTGGACAGGCTGAGCAGAGTCCTCCAGCCACATGAGTGACGCCTGGACCACAGAGTGGCCTCCCAGCTTTTCCAACTCTACGGCGTCCCCCTAGTGGATCTGTTTGCCAGCCCGGACAACACGCAGTTGCCCTGCTTCTGTTCCTGTCAGCCACACCCATCCCATCCCACAGACCAAAGGCCTCCTTTACGCCTTCCCACCAACACCGCTGGTCGCCAAGACCCTCTTCAAAGTCCAGTGCGACAGGGCATCACTGATTCTAGTGGCCCAGGCAACCTTGGTTCCCGCTGCTTCTCTGTCGGTGGCACCTCCAATTCCCCTGGGTTGCGCCCCAGGACTACTCTTGCAGAAGGAAGGCTCTCCTGCACTCCAACCTGAGGGTCCCCCTGTCACTCACAACTTGACTGCTGAAAGGGTAGCTCTAGCTCCCTACAGCCTCTCACATGATGTGGAGGAGATCTTCTGGCCTTCCGCAAGGCTTCCACGAGAAATGCATACGCCGTCAAGTGGCGTCAATTTTCAGTGTGGTGCGCTGAGAGACAGGTGAACCCATTCTCCTGCTTGGTGCAGCTGGTGCTGCAGTACCTACTGTACCTGTCTAAGGTGGGACTGTCCAACTCAGTCAGAGTGCACCTGAGCACTATTGCGGCACACCACCACGCTGTCGAGGGAAAACCCCTCTTGGCCCAGCCCCTTATCTTTCAGTTCCTGCAGGGCCTTATGTTGTCCAAGTTTCCGTCCACCCACCAATGATGGAGTGAGATCTGAATGTGGTGCTCTTACAGCTCACTAAGCCACCATTTGAACCTCTGACAACTTGCCACATGCGGTACCTCTCCTAGATGGCTGTCTTTCTCGTGGCAGTCATGTCGGCTCGCAGGGTCAGCGAGCTCCAGGCTCTGATGGCAGAGCTGTCCTACACAATGTTCTACAAGAACAGAGTGGTGCTCCTCACAAACCCCAAGTTTCTTACAAAGGTGCTATCCCCCTTCCATCTCAGTCAGGAGGTGGTCCCGGCAAAGCGGAGACCGTTCTCCATACTCTGGATTGTAAGAGGGCCTTGTCCTCCTATCTGCAATGGATTCAGGGCCACCGCAAAGCGCCTTGGATCTTTTTCTCCTTTGACCTCAGTTGACCAGTAACCAAACGAATTCTGTCCACTTGGGTAGTGGACTGCATTGCCCTTGCCTATGAGCAGGCTGGGATCTCACTAGATCACCGGATCACGACTCACCATGTCAGAGCCATGGCTACCTCTGTAGCAAATCTGCCAGGCCACCACCTGGTCTTCAGTCCATACCTTCGCAGCTGACTACTGCCTGGAGAGGGAGTCCTGACGGGACAGCGCCTTCGACCAAGCCATGCTCCATAATCTCTTTGGTTTGTAGGCAGCTCCTGCCCTCCAACCCTTCTGTGTTCAGGCTAATGGAGTGCTGGTTCCCCACTGGACAATTGGGTATTGCGAGAGTCTCTCAGTTGGGACTCAACTGCTGCAGCTCACGGCTCACCTCTCTGGTCAACTGTGGCATTTTTTACAGGTTCTTGGTAGCCCGTTGCTGGGGAGTCCCATATGTGAGGACTGACTTCCTGCTTGTTCCCTGAGAAAGCGTAGTTACCTGTAGCAGGTGTTCTCCGGGGACAGCAGGAATCAGTCCTTAAAACCCTCCCTCCTCCCCTTGGAGTTGCTTCTTTGCCATATTTTATTTTTGCCATCTTAGCTATGTCATTAGACTGAGGAAAGATGGCACCCTTGGGCAGGAAGGAGACCACGCATGCATGGTGCATCTCCCAAAGGGAAATGCTTCCATATGGGCTCCGTCGGTGCCGACGTCACCCATATGTGAGGACTGATTCCTGCTGTCCCCAGAGAACATCTGTTACAGGTGAGTAACTATACTTTCTTCCAAAAGTAGTCTCCAACTTTCACCTGAATCAATCTTTTGTATTACCCACTTTCTTTCTCAATTCAAAATCGGGAATTTCAGAGGCCCCTCTGCATACTCTGAAGACGAGCCCTCATTTTCTACCTGCAAGCAACAAAGGCACCGAGGAAAGCTGTTTTGTCACTTTTATTTTATTTATTTATTTTAATTCTCTTATATACCGCGCTATTCTGCATCAGTGCGGTTTACATTGAACAAACTGAAATTACATTGAACAGGGCATTATAACTTGGAGATAACTATTTTACAGGGAACATGGGCTATGGAGGGTTAAGTGGCTTGCCCAAGACCACAAGGAGCACCTGTGGGACTAGAAACCCCAGTCCTTCCGGCCCAAGGTTGCTGTCCTCTAGTGGGATTTGAATCCCCGACCTTCTGGCCTGAAGTACCTTGCCCCAACCACTAGGCCACTCCTCCACTCCACTTTTAATCCATTGGACCTAGCCAGATTGGTTTCCAAAAGAGCCTTATCTATATGAGTATCCAACTGTATCGACATATGTTATACTGAAACAAACCTCCAGTCCCCAGGCACAGTTGGCCTGTATCGGTTAAGAGCTACAACTACATCAACAGCAAATGTAAGAGTTGTTCCTTTGCAGGAAATCTGCAGAGCCACAACTTAATGTTCCATCCACCTTTTTAGGAAGCACTACTGTTTGGACCAATTCTCCCATCAAGATACTGCCTTCAGACAAGCTGTACTTAAGAACAGGTCACAAAATAAGTCTTTAAGACTTCCTAGTAGCTGGAGGAGGGCTCTGCACTTAATGGCTTTACCGGGAACATCACTATAGAGTGGTTCCATTACCTGGCTTGGCTGTGGAGAAAGCAAAGTTGTTTACCTGTAGTGGGGGTTCTCCATAGACAACAGGATAATGCATCCACAATCCTGGTGATGTGCCCTGACAGAGCCAGTTAGTGCAAAGCCCTCCTCCAATAGAAAGGAAGTCTTAAAGACTACCATTGTGCCTGCACCACCATGTTCCCACTCTCCCTGACAGTGGTCACTAATCATCAGTCTCTCCGTAGCTTTGAAGCAGTAATCAATCTACTGGGGCTTTTGATTCATCATTTTCATGTATTAGAAATAGTTTGTTTGTCTTGTTTATTTGTTTGGGTGTGTGTTTTTTTTATGGGAAGGCAGGAGACCGTTTTGATGTTCTCTGTCAGCCTTAACTGCATAGAATTGATCAGACTATATCAAACAGGTGTTGGTCCTGTTTATCTGATATTGGATGTCAGAGCATCTTTTGTATTATTGTGGTAATTGTCAGGTGTTTTGGCAACAAGTATGGGGTAAAATTCAGGATGTGCTGCTTTTCATGACGAATGAGATTGTGATTCTGCAATCGCAGTCTCATTTGTATTCTTTGAGGCTGCTGCATAGGAGGTCCTTGGATTTGTTTCTCTCCATTGTCATGCAAACAGTTTTAAGCTGCTAAAATAGCAGGCCTTAATGTTAGCACACCTAAGTAACTATATTCCTAAGTCAGCTGTTAGTCCAATTATACACCAGCTTGATAAGTCTCTATCTTCAAGACACACAGGTTTATTTTGTACTAAAACCCACTCCCTTGATAAGAAAATTTTCATACAGTAAGCATCTTTCCCAGAAGGAGCCTGTACTGCTTTTTAAAGAACTCATGATACTTTCCTGAGTAACTGATTTGTTTTTTTGCATGAAAAAAAAAAGTTTCGTATTGCTCTTTCAAATTTAATTGATGTCCCATGAGTGTTGTTTTCTAAACTTTACTAAAATATACTGAATGTTAAATGTCACATTTTCCTTAACAGAAGAGACCAAGCAAGTTTTGAGACTCAGTTTGACGGAGTTCTCATTGCCCAAATTCTACTTACTGTTTGGAATTAGTAAAGTGAAGTCAGCAGCTGTCATAGCCTTTCGCTCCAGCTACAGGGACAGGTCATTCTCACCTGGGTCCTATGAGAGAGAAACATTTGCTTTGACATCACTCGAGACTGTCACGGAAGCTCTGCTAGAGATAATGGAGGTAAGTTTGAAAGAATGATCAAATAAATTGTGTAACAGTTCAATAAATGAAAATATTGAGGCAAGAAGCCATGTCTACCTTTCTCTTGGGCGATCTGTACACCACCTGCTGTGCCCAGACCTATTCATCTGTTCCACAGATAGACATCACCTGTGAAGTTTAAGCCAGATATGGTGATAGCACCATAGTCAAGTGTAACCTTAATTTGATTTCATTGAGCTCAGATATCTAGATCACAAAACGTACTTTGTAACCAACTTAAATATAATATAGATACAGATAAAAAGCAAGCATTGGACAAAAACATGTGCTTATGGCCACACCTTCATGCTTCTTGACAATCCCCATTCAGAAGAAGCACTCTTTTCTCCTCCCCTCCTGTGTGCTTTTGTTAGCATCTACCTTTTCCCAGTATGTTTATCCACTTTCAACAAAATTACATGGAGAATTTATAAATTATTTAAAATTGCATGATTAAACACAAGCCATTTGGAGAACTAAAACTTATGGGCCCAATGTGCAGCAGCTGGAACTGCTAAAGTAGCTAGCCGCCGCCGCTGCTGCTGAACTTTAGACCCTGGATATTCAGTGCCGGGGCCATATCTGTCCACCAGCATTGAATATCCAGATCAGCTGGATAGCAATGAAACTAACCAGACAGCAGCGATATTCAGCTGCTGCCCAGTTAGTTTTGGCAGCAAAAGTTAGGCCAGCCTTTAAAGTGCTTAACTTTCACCATATAGCAATAACCAGACAGCGGCTCAATATTACCGCTGCTCTGTTATCCCCAGGTGCTGCCTCGGCTCTGCCCCCGGAACACCTTGATGCTAGCCACCGGGGTATGGAGTGGCAGCACCCGTGGATATTCAATGGTATGCTTAATATCCCAGTCAGTGTGATTAACACAGTTAACAAGTCTGCTAACCATATTAATCGCACTGAATATTGGGCCCTGTATGTTTAGTGATGTATATGATGAAAGGAGATAATATATTAAAATCGAGTAGTCTGACTTCTCAAGATGTCCTTAGAATTTGCTGGCAGCATATATAAATTCAGACTAAATTGTTGATTTTCAGGCTTGTATGAGAGATATTCCAGCATGCAAGTGGCTAGACCAGTGGACAGAGCTAGCACAAAAGTAAGTTTAAAATAATCAACAAGATAGGCCTGTCTCATAGCTCAGGCCATAACATTGTGCATTGAGACACAGGGGATCCAGGTTCAGTTCCAACGTCTGTTGGGGATGGCTGAGCTTGTTGAGGTGGTGCTATTAGGCCCAAGGGTGGCGGTAAGGAGGGGGAAGAAAGGCAGGAGAATGGTACCCTCTGCCCACCACCAAGCATTGGAGAGTGCACCTTGGAGACAGTCCTTGTATCAGCAAGGGTCTCCAGAGTTTCTTAGATGTGCTGAAGATTTGAAAAGGGACAGATTAAAAAGGAACAAGTAAAAATAAATGTGAATCATCATTGTACCATTTTTATCGTCTTTTTAGAAACAAGTGTTTAAGAGTAACTTACTGTTCTGCTCACACTGAGGGTAATTTTATAGCAGGTCACTTAGGCAGGAAAGGCACATAAGCACCTGTTTCACCTGTTTTATAAAAGTAGAATCTGCACCTATGTGCCTTATAAAATTGCCTTCCTAAAAGCTGCCCCATAAAATTATACATGCTCTGAAACACAGGAGTATCTGTGTGTTGTATGTGCTAAATGAAATTTGCATTTATGCTTGCATTTTATAAAATACATGCCTAATGCTGATCCTGCTCCTGCTCCTGCTACACCCATTCTCCATCCCCAAAAAAGGCCTACAGATATATTACATTAAAGTACCTACCTGAGCACTTAAAAAACTGTAATACACTTACAAGCTGTTTATAGAATTACCACCAAAGTGTTTATATATATATATAGATAGATAGATAAAGAGAGAGAGAGAGATCTTGCTTAAATTATTCAGTCTTATTTTAATGAAATCTTTCTCCTTTTGTTAGGTTTGCATTTCAATATAATCCATCACTGCAGCCAAGGGCTCTTGTAGTCTTTGGCTGTATAAGTAAACGAGTATCACACGGACAGATAAAACAGATCATCCGCATCCTTAGTAAGGTATGCATCTACCCTCCATTCATTGTGCTGCCTTTTACCACTGTACATGGGAAATCTATGCCTCAATGAGCAGTTCATACTGTTCATATGCCCTGGATTTTGAATTTGGAATAAGTCGAGCTTGAGAAGAGTTCAATTACTCAGTCTGAAACAAATGCACAAATTGACTAAAACCAACTTTTATCATAATGGCCCAGTGCTGTTGGTGGACTTTGTAGGTTGCAAAAAAGTGCAAAAATTTATTACATTCTAAAACTGACCACTTTTTGTATGTTATCTTTGTGCTTTTGTCTTGTAGGCTATGGTGTATGAATTGTTTGTTCTAGATTCAGAAAGTAAGAATTCTTCCTTATAATCCTACTAGACCAATACAGACAAGTGGGTTATGCTCCCCAGCCAGGAGATGGAGGAAAACTAGAGAAATGTTCAGTGATGTCATTACTAGTATATCCACTACTGCAGCACTGAGAGAAGCCAGCACGGTCTTCCTCCGGCAGGTGTTAATATGTTTGGGCTGGTACAGCAGCGTAAATAGACTTATCTTCCCTAGTCCAGGTCTCCGTCCTGTAGCCTATGTGATTGAGGCTCCATGTGTGCTCAGAGCTTAGGTATGCCCTTTTCTCCTTGTGCTAATAGCAGCCCTGTGCCCAGTGCTGTTTCCCACAGTCCCTCAGGAGAGAGTCTTGAGGAAATTAAAAATTTATGTGATAGGAAGTAGTGTCCTGTTATGGACTGGGAGGGAACTGGTTAGAAGATAGAAAACAGAGTAGGGTTAAATGATCAGTTTTCTCAATGGAGAAAGGTAATGGAATATTTCAGTAGTCTGTGCTGAGCACACTGCTTTTTCATTTATTTATAAATGACTTGTAGGGGAGTTGTGCTACTCGCCCCTATTGTGGGCTGATCCTTTGAAGCATCACCTGGCTGTTAGTTCCATCAAAAACACTGTCTCTCCTGTGTTCCCAATTGCTGCAGGAATTGCTGGTAGCCACACTTCCTGGGCTGGCATCATCCTCTGGTAAGATTACCAGATGTCCCTGATTTTTGGGGATTGTCTCAGATTTGGAGATAGTGTCCCAGACTCCATGGACTATAACCAGGTCCTGTCCCCTGACTTCAGTGGAGATAGAGACAAAGGGCATTGCTTCTCCTGCATACCCCTCTAATGCAGTCTTCTCAATCCTGGTAGGAGATGATGTAAAATTAACATCTCTTCTGAAAAAAGAGGATTTTTAGAAATATATAGAATATTTATATGTATAAAGTAAAATATATGTATGTTTGCGTACTTATAACTGGAGGAGGATGGCTACTGCCTTTTTTTAAACTTTTGAAATTACTGAATGCTACTTAACCCGTTTTGGACCAGCATATGTTTTACATACATAAGGTTTCCATACTTACTACTCAACTGTTTACTAATTAATGGTTATAAATTCAATGGAACTATGTTTAGCTATTATAGTTATGTCAAAAAGCGTTATATACAGATTTTTTATCTGAGATATAGTTAGTTTAATAGGTATTCAAAGTTTGCTGATTTTGACGGTACTGGCGGCTCAACATAAAAAGATCACAAAAAATAGTAAGTAGCTTATAATGCTATAATAGCTACTATTTTGCAAATAAAAGTATTTGTAGACTTTAGAAAATAGGTTTAGAGAACTGTAAGTTCCTGTTCGGTATTCCAGTTTAGTCCTCCACAATCGGGTAGTGCTTCTCCTCCTGCAGCCTGGAGACTGGACCAATCAAATCTTCTGTAGTATATATGCAGACGGAGCTCCCAGAAGCCCCCAGTGTGTCCAGTCTCCTTGCAGCTTGAGGACGTGTGTGCCCTTTCTGGGCATACTTAGTGACACTTGAAGGAGCAACACTAGTTAGTTCTTTGGGTTTTGTTTTGGCTTTTTCATTACCAAATCTTTTCGGAAGACTGACCGCCTATTGGTGCTTTTCGGTGGTGCACGTAAAGGGGAAGCGGCGGCTAAGGCCTCCATTGCAAGATGGCTCAAAGACGCGATCGCGTCCGCGTATCTGTTGCAGCAGCGGCCTATTCCGGAGGGGATCCGAGCACATTCCACTAGGGCGCAGGCGACCTCTTGGGCGGAGTATAGCCTAGTTCCGCCAGCAGACATCTGTAAGGCGGCCACTTGGTCGTCTTTGCATGCTTTCAGTAAACACTATCGGCTGGATGTGTCAGCAGCTCGGGATTCCTGTTTTGGTTCGGCGGTTCTGCGCGCCGGATGGCAAGGTCCCGCCCGGTCTTGACTGCTCTGTTACATCCCGATTGTGGAGGACTAAACTGGAATACCGAACAGGAAATGGAAATTACACTAACCTGGTAATTGTAGTTCCTGGAGGGTCCAGTTTAGTCCTCCTTCCCTCCCGACTATCTGCTAATGTAGTGCGGCGCGCTTTTCCGAACGGTTGATAATAAGACGGTTCCTCCTTTCCGTTCGACCCTTTTTTGCAGCCGCGCTTTTTGCCATGGCTCTTCCTTTTCTTCGATTTTCAGTCAGCTCGTATAAGATTTCTCACTGTGGGCTGTATTTTTGCTGCCGGAGCGTTGTTGGTAGCACAATGCAGCGTTCTGACTTCCTCGTTTGGGGAGGGGGTTGGATATTTTCTTGGGGGGAGCGAGTTTGTTCTTTAAATATGCATTTTTTTATATTAATCTAATGTGTTGCTTCGTTAAGTATGCTTTGTTACTAGTACACTGGGGGCTTCTGGGAGCTCCGTCTGCATATATACTACAGAAGATTTGATTGGTCCAGTCTCCAGGCTGCAGGAAGAGGAGCACTACCCGATTGTGAAGGACTAAACTGGACCCTCCAGGAACTACAATTACCAGGTTAGTGTAATTTCCATTTACTTAGTGTCAGAGTTATTGGTGCGTATATCGGCCTTGTATGTTTTTCATATGCTGGGCTAATATGTTGTCGAAACTAATTGCTGTCAAGCATTCTGTTTTAGGTGTTTCAATGGTGTAATATCAACGCACTGGCATCAGAAGTGTTTTCAGGTGTATCATATTCCGCCGTCAGAATGGACTGTTGACAAACTATATTATATCATAATAAAGTGTTTTAAATGAAACCTGCAGTTTCAATAGTATCATATAGTATGTTTATATCAATGAATATTGGAACTGAATCCTATCGTTTCTGAAGATGGACAATATACTATATTGGACCAGTGTATGAAAAACATACACTATGTGAAACTTCTATTTTCTGCAAAGTTTTAATATTTTTTATTATTGCTGGTATTTCATAGTTGTTTGAGTGTAACAAATCTAATAAATCATCCAGAACAGAGAAAGAATATGCGAGCTGTCCAAAACGGGTTAAACTGGTAATTTCAAAGTATATGGGGAAAAGATGGTCAATGAATGAGAACCCTGCTGCTCCCAGCCCAGCTCAGCCGTACCCAGGTGTCCCAGATTTGCTCTCCAGAAATCTGGTAACCCTATCCTCGGACCACACCAGAGATTTTAAAATGAGATGCTCAGTAACGGAGTGCATGCCCGATGGGGGCACCTTTGGTGGCGCACCAATTTGGGACCATACGGGCTCATGGACATTTTGAAAGATGCCACAGGGATATTGTAAGAGGTGAGGGCAAGCGTAGGAAAGCTGTAATATCTACTCTTAAGACTTCCTTAGGCCCGATGGATAAGCATTTACAACTGACTGGGAAGAAGGTGGGAGAGTCTATGGGGGAGATTTTTCAATTGGCTCTCTTTAGTGCTTGCAATAAAGCAACTTCAAAGTTTAAAAGGAACAAAAAGCTCTTTTGAGGCAGCTGGTCTTTCCCAGGCTTGTGGGAGTAGCTAAAGCAGCCCTCTTGGGTTTCTGTCATCAGGCTGTCAGCTGCAAGGGGTTCCTTTCTTACTGCAGCTCTTTTGCCTTTTCATGATCTTTTTGTCTTTTGCGGCTGCAGTGCTCAGCTATATGACCTGATGCAGCTTGCGGCCTCTGGAAATTTAAATGCACAGCTGTAGTATTTTGCCTTGCGAGCAGCATGATTGCCCAAGGGCATGTTTTTTTCAGCATGTTCGAGACTCCATATCACATTGCCACCTCTGCCACATCTTCCCCATTTTTTTCTGCCATTGGGCACTGTGCCCATTTTGGATGGCTGCATGGGCCCTATGGAGGGGAAACATGGTGGGACAGCCACAGCCTCAGGGCCCCTTTTTCAGCCAGCTTGAGCAGCAGCTCCCAAAACAACTCATGGGCTGTTTTCAGTCTTTAGCAGCTGCATCACAGCCACTTCATGGGGGCCTGTGGCTGTGACATCCCCTACAGAGGAATTGGGGGCCCTGTGGTGCCCCCTATCCTGCCTTTTCATCATCTCTTCTTCGGGGAGCCCTGCCTTGTCTCTGAAGGGGGTTGGTTGGGATGTAGACAAAGATTCCCTTTCTTCAGTAGGTGAGTCAGCAGAGGAGAGAGGGCTTCCCCTGATGGAAGGGTGAGGCTTTATCAGTGATCCCCCTATTCACAAGGGAGGATCTTTGCACCCTTTTTCAGGATACTATGTTGACCTCATTCATTTTGAAACCCTCTCTTATGGATTTTTCATAAATAGACCCTAATCTTGAGAGTTTGCAGCATCCTTCTGACTTTTTTCCCCTTTCTGATCCTGTGCAAAAGCTCGTGGTCTCTCAGTGGGAGACAGTGGAGTTAAGCCTGAGGAGTCCTGTGGTCCTGGCTCAGCTGTATCCTCTACCCTAGGGTGAAATAGAACAGTGTTTAGGCTCCCTTGATTTGGATACCCTAGTCATGGCAGTATCGAATTGCACTTCCATCCCAGTGGAAAAGGTGAGTTTTTATGATAGGAGAGTGGAAATGCCTCCTCCAAAATGCTTTTACAGCTTCGGCTTTGTGCGCTCAATCAGCACAGTGTGCAGGTTTAGTAACCCAAGCCCTCCTAGGCTGGATTCAGCAGTTGCCAGAACATCTGGAGGTTGTGTGATTGGAGTATGGAGCCTTGTATTTGGCCCTTTATGGCTTGATCAGAATTTCCTCAAGTCCTTGGTGACGGAAGTAGTGGGCAGAAAATGGCATTGGCTCCGGAATTGGTCAGCCAATGTTGTCTTCAAGTTGCAGCTGAAAACGTTCTCCCTTTAAGGACCAAGTGCTTTTTAGAGAGGGCCTGGAGAAATTGTTGAGAGACCTTGGAGAAGCTCGCACACACACTCGCCTGGAAGATAGATCCAGAGATCACAGGAGTGCCTCATGAAGGCTTCTACATAGAAGATTCCTCATTCATTTCATGCCTGCCTCCCCTTCCCCCCCCCCTCCTCTTTCTCCCGCCCTAGCCCCCATACCTATCCCCGCTCTCTCCCACACATGGTCCCAGTTCTGGCCCATTACCTCCTCTGAGCTCGCTCTAGCGTTCTCCTCCTCTCATAAGACCACATGTCCTCTGGATCCGTTACCTTCTTCTTGGCTTACTGATCCTTCACTTGCCCTCACTCCCTTTGCCCTCACTATTCTTAATTCTAGTCTTACCTCCGGTTGTTTCCCTTCTGCCTGGAAACATGCCATTGTCCGTCCCATTCTTAAGAAACCCACCCTGGATCCCACTATACCCTCAAATTGGCGCCCTGTCTCCAACCTCCCTTTTCTCTCAAAGGTCCTTGAAAAACTTGTTTTCCAACAACTCAATGCTCACCTTGATTCAACCATTTCCTTTCACCCCCGACAATCAGGATTTAGGCTCGGCCACAGCACGGAAACCATTCTTGTGGCGCTCCTTAATGAACTGCACCGCACTCACGAAAAGGGTGACTTTTCAATAGCTGTTTCTTTGGATCTCTCTGTTGCGTTTGATGTTATTGATCACCACACTCTTCTCACTCGTCTTTCAGACCTCTGCATCCAAGGCACTGTTCACCAGTGGTTTTGGTCCTTTCTTTCCTCTCGATCCTTCGCAGTTCACACCGATTCCTCCTCTTCCACCTCTTTTCCTCTTCCCTGTGGCGTCCCTCAGGGCTCCATCCTTGCCCCCCTCCTTTTTAATGTCTTTCTTGCCCTTCTTATACAGCAGCACGGTATTTCCGCTTATTTTTTCACAGATGACATTCTCTTAATCCACCACACCTCTTCTTCAGTTCCGGACCTCACTCTCCTCAATACCTGCTTAACTGCCGTCTCTGATTGGTTCCTTAGCAACTTCCTTGTCGTCAACCCTTCCAAGTCCGCAGCCATCTGGTTCACCTTTGGCGCCTCCCCCCCCCCCCCTCTCTGTCACCACACATGTCCAACTCTCCCATCCCTCTGGTGTCAACTCTTCGCTATCTTGGTGTCACTCTCGATTCGTCTCTCTCGTTCCATCAGCATATCTCTGGTGTGGTGTGCAGCTCTCTTTTTCACCTCCGTAGGATCAAGGCTGTCCGACCGCTGCTTTCAGTCACATCCCTTACCACCCTTGTGCTTTCCTTAGTGATCACTCGACTCGATTACTGTAACTCTCTTCTCGCTGGTCTCCCACAATACCATCTCTGGAGAATACAGCTCATTCAAAACACTGCTGCCCGTCTTCTCACCTTCTCTTCTTCTCGAGACCATATCACCCCTTGCCTTCTATCCCTTCACTGGCTCCCTGTCAAAGCTCGCTACCTTTACAAACTCCCAATTCTTACACATAAAGCCCTTCACACCAGCACACCCCAGTATTTAGCGGATCTCATTTACCTTCAGCCCATGCCTCGCCTCCTTCATTCCTCTCATGGCAATTGTCTCTTCCTATCCTCCCCCACAAATGCACACCTTGAATCAACCGTTCGTGCTGCCTTCTTTTTTGCTAGTCCTGCCCTATGGAATTCTCTCCCGCACTCCCTCCATACTGAATTATCTTTTCCCCAGTTCAAGACCTTCCTTAAGACCTATCTTTTTCATCGGGCTTTTAATCTTCCCGATTCCTCCTAGCCACTCACACATCACCAACTAGGCTTCCCACTGTTTCCCATTCATTATCAGACCTTTGACTCCCCTACCTCCCATAATCCTTTATGGATCCTTGGACTCCCTCTCTCTGACCATTCAGCCCTTACCTACCCCCACCCCACCCTTCCCCATTTCGCCTACTCTCCTTCGTATTTATTTTGCTGTCTGTGCTGACACCTGTTCTGTTCTATCCTTCTTCCTTTTCTTCCACTTCTATCATTTATTGGCATTCCTTTCTCTCTTTGCTTTCCAGCAGCCCTATTGTATTGTACACTGCCCTAACGCCTCGGTAAAAGGCGGTCTATCAAATGTTTCGAATAAAGATAAAAATAAAGAATAAAGATGGCTGGTAGAATTTCAGGGAGTACCCATTCTTTTCAAGGTTCCTGGCATTCTTAGGACTTTGGACTCTGGAGCCAGTAAGCCCCTGCAGTGAGATCCGGCAAGCCTCTTCTAAGATACCACTGGTCAGGAGGGTGGTTCCTGCTGTTTTACCCAGAATGGGCCCAGATCATATCACATATATATCAGATCATTGGGTCCTCAAAGTCAGCTGGGTGGCTGGTGGACATAAGGATCGCCTGGTAACATGCCTGCCTGGTGCGAAGGCAGCGGACCTCGCACGCCACCTAGATAAGGTCTTAGATAGTGCTGGGGAGGAGTCTGCTGTCTTGGTACATGTCGGTACCGATGACATAGGAAAATGTGGTAGGGAGGTTCTGGAGACTAAATTTAGGCTTTTAGGTAGGAAGTTGAAATCCAGAACTTCCAGGGTAGCGTTCTCCGAAATGCTTCCCGTTCCACGCGCAGGACCCAAAAGACAGGCAGAGCTCCAGAGTCTCAATGCGTGGATGAGACGATGGTGCAAGGATGAGGGTTTTGGATTTGTTAGGAACTGGGGAACATTCTGGGGAAAGGAGGGGCTCTTCCGAAGGGATGGGCTTCACCTTAACTGGGATGGAACCAGGCTGCTGGCATTAACCTTTACAAAGGAGATAGAGCAGCTTTTAAACTAGATAATAGGGGAAAGCTGACAGTCGCACAAGAGCGCATGGTTCAGAAGAATGTATCCTTGGAGGATACTACCAAAGCAGAAAGGTTCCAAAAAAGAGTAAAGTAGCCCAAATGCCCTCGAGTATAGAGCAGACAGAGCTTAAATATCCCAAATTACCCATGCCTACCAAAAGCCAGATTAATATTAATAAAATACAGTCTCTAAAATGCTTGTATGCAAATGCTACAAGTCTAAACAATAAGAAGGGAGAGTTAGAATATATATAGGTTAGATATGATTGGAATCTCAGAGACATTTTGGAAGGAGGACAGCAAGTGGGACACTGTGATACCTGGGTACAAACTATATCGTAATGATAGAGCTGATCAAATTGGTGGAGGGGTTGCGCTCTATGTTAGAGAGGGCATTGAGTCAGAAAGGATTAAAGTTTTGCAGGAAACACAATTTGCTGTAGAATCGCTATGGATTGATATTCCATGTAAAAAGGGGAAGGCGATGGCAGTGGGGGTGTACTATCGACCGCCTGGCCAGAATGAACAAATGGATGATGAAATGGTCAAAGAAATCAAGGACGCTAACAAAAGTTACAGCACAGTAATAATAATGGGTGATTTCAATTACCCCAGTATCGACTGGGTCAGTGTCACTGCAGGACATGCTAGGGAGATAAAGTTCCTAGATGAAATAAATGACTGCTTCTTGGAGCAACTGGTTCATGAACCGACCAGAGGGGAAGCCATATTGAACCTAGTTCTTAGTGGAACACCAGATCTAGTGCAAGAGATAAGGGATTTGGGGCCACTTGGCAGTAGTGCTCATGGCATGATTGTTTGATTTAATTAGTGAAGGAGGGATAGTAAGGAAATCCACAATACTACCTTTTAACTTTCGAAAGGGAGACTATGATAAAATGAGGAAAATAGTTAAGAAAAAACTAAAAGGAGTAGTTGCAAAGACTTACATCAAGCTTGGGTGTTGTTGAAAAATACTATCTTGGAAGCCCAGACCAGCTGTATTCCACACTTTAAGAAAAGTGGAAGGAAGTCCAGAAAACTGCCAACATGGTTTAAAGATGAGGTCAGAGAGACTGTTGTTGCCAAAAAAAGCATCTTTCAGGAAATGGAAAAAAGAGCCAAACAATGAAACCTAGAAACAGCACAAGCACTGGCAAGTTAAATGCAAGGCATTGATAAGGCAGGCAAAGGGAGAATTTGAGAAGAAGCTTGCTGCAGAAGCAAAAATACGAGCTAAAGACTTTTTCAAGTACATTCGTAGCAAAAAACCTGTGAGAGAGTCAGTTGGTCCATTAGATGATAGAGGGGTTAAATGGGCACTAAGAGGCGACAAGGTGATAGTAGAGAGACTGAATGAATTCTTTGCTTCGGTCTTTACTGAGGAAGATGTAGGGATGTTACCCATGACTGAAGTGGTATTTAAAGGTGCGGAAGAATTGAAGGAAATATCGATACATCGGGAAGATGTATTACAACTATTAGATAAACTGAAGAGTAGCAAATCACCTGGGCCGGATGGTATACATCCAAGGGTGTTGAAAGAACTGAAATATGAGTTTTCAGACCTGCTGTTAGTAATCTGTGAACTTTCATTAAAATCATCTGTAATATCTGAAGATTGGAGGATCGCCAATGTAACGCCAATTTTTAAAAATGGTTCCAGGGGTGATCCGGGAAACTACAGACCGGTGAGCCTGACATCAGTCCCAGGAAAAATGGAAGAAACCATCATAAAGAACAAAATTACTCAGCATGTAGATAGTCATGGCCTAATGGGAGACAGCCAACATGGCTTTAGACAAGGAAGATCTTCTCTTACTAATCTGGTATGTTTTTTTGAAGGTTTGAATAAACAGGTGAGTCGGTTGATATAGTGTATCTGGACTTTCAGAAAGCCTTTGACAAGGTCCCTCATCAGAGACATTTGGCAAAACTAAAGAGTCATGGGATAGGAGGCAGTGTACTATTGTGGATCAGGAGCTGGTTAAAAGATAGAAAGAAGAGGGTAGGGCTAAATGGCCAATTTTCCCAATGGAGAAAGGTGAATAGTGGTGTATACCCCAGGGATCTGTGCTGGGTCCGCTGATTTTTGGCATATTCATAAATGACCTGGAAAAGGAAATGAGTGAGGTTATCAAATTTTCAGATGACACAAAACAATTTAAAGTTGTTAAAACCCAAGAGGATTGTGGAAAATTGCAAGAGGATCTTGATAAATTGGAAGACTGGGCATCAAAATGGCAGATGAAATTTAATGTGGACAAGTGCAAAGTTATGCACCTAAGGAAGAACAACCCAAACTATGGTTACACGATGCAAGGTTCCAAATTAGGAACCACCACCCAGGTAAAAGATTTAGGCATCATTCTGGATAACATGTTAAAACCCTCAGCCCAGTGTGCAGCGGCAGCCAAGAGAGCAAATCGAATGCTAGGTATCATAAGGAAAGGAATGGAAAATAAAACAAAGGATATTATAATGCCTCTATATCGTTCCATGGTGAGACCGCACCTTGAATATTGTGTGCAATTCTGGTCGCCGTATCTTAAAAAGGATATAGCGTTATTAGAAAAGGTTCAGAGAAGAGCCACCAAAATGGTAAAGGGGATGGAAGGATACCCTTATGAAGAAAGGCTAAAAAGGTTAGGGCTCTTTAACCTGGAAAAGATACGGCTGAGGAGAGATATGATAGAAGTCTATAAATTAATGAACGGAGTGGAATGGGTAAACGTAGATCGATTGTTTACGTTAACAGAATATAGAAAGACTAGGGGACATGCAATGAAGCTACAGGGTAAACTATTTAAGACTAATAAAATAAAATATTTTTTCACTCAACGTGTAATCAAACTCTGGAATTTGTTACCAGAGGATGTAGTAAAAGCTGTTAGTGTAGCTGGGTTTAAAAAAGGTTTGGACAAGTTCCTGGAGGAAAGGTCCATAAACCATTATTAAGAAGGGAACCTGTGTCTTTTGGGGAAACTGCTAGGTACATATGACCTAGATTGGCCACTGTTGGAAACAGGATACTGGGCTTGATGGACCTTGGTCTGACCCAGTATGGCATATCTTATGTTCTTATGTTATGTTCTTAAAGTCCTACGTCATGGGTGAACCCTGTAGTTTGCAGAGCCTCTTCAGAATGCCTTTGTGGAATCTCCTTGTGACTCCCTGATCAAGCAAGTGGCAACTAAGGAAACTCTGCAGCGCCTTCTACAAGTTGTAGGCTATTGTACACATGCTCTCTGCTTACTCCATCTACTTTGAGGTACCCAAGAAAGGGAGGGTCCTTCTGACCTAATTGAGACCTGAAGGTAATCATTGCCAAGCTTCTAGTGCCTCACTTTCGCATGAAGACTATCAGGTCAGTCATTCTGTCAGTCTGGCAAGGAGAATTCCTTGCTTCCCTGGACCCGTCCAAAGTGTACGTTCATATTTCCGTCAGTGAGCAACATCAGCAGGCCCTCCACCTCTGTATCCTGCACTGATATGTCTAGTTTCGGACTGTACCATTTGACCTGGCTACAGCAGCTCACACCTTTTTGAAGGTCATGGTGGTGGCAGCATTCCAGCACCACCAAGCTATCCAGATTTATTTTACCTGGACTACTGATTAATTTGGTCCAACTTGTCGGATACGTCCAGAGCAGATATGGCCCTGGTGATTCGCCTGCCCAAATATCTGAGGTTGGTGATCAGCCATCCCAAGAGCAGCTTTGTTCCCTTCCTGATCTTGGAATATCTCAGGGCTTGTGCAGTGTGTTTCTCACTCCAGGCAGTTTGCACAAGCTACCTGCAGATTCTTGGATCCATGGCTTTGACCTTGGAGCTGGTCCCATGGGCCAGAGCGCAATGTATCCCCTGCAGAAACACCTGTATAAGAACATAACATATGCCATACTGGGTCAGACCAAAGGCCATCAAGCCCAGTATCCTGTTTCCAACAGTGGACAATCCGGGTCACAAGTATCTGTCAGGTTCCCAAAAAGGTACACAGATTCCACTGTGTTTATCCTGGGATTTCCTGGTCCTTTTTAATAACGGTTTAAGAACAGTTGGCTCACTGGTCTCCCTGCTTTTAGATTTTCCATCAATGCCGCCTTCTCCCACAGAAGATCAAGGCACAGTTTGTCTGGTGGTTAGAGACAAACCCTCTGAAGAACAGAATGCCTCTGGAAGAGCCGGATTAGGAGATAATCACCACAGATGCCAACCAAAGAGATTGGAGAGCTTGCTGTCTGGATCATTTTGTTCAGGGGCGCTGGTCCCACAGGAAACATAGAAACATGATGGCAGAAAAAAAAACGCATGGCCTATCTAGTTTGCCCTTCCATATCAACTACAATAGTCCCCTTTTTTCCTTCAGAGATTTTCTGTGTTTGTCCCATACGTTTTTGAATTAGGCTATTGTCCTCATCTCTACTACCTCCACTGGAAGACTATTCCATGTATCTACCACTCATTTCTGTAAAGAAATAGTTCATCATATTATTCCTGAGTCTATCCCCTTTCACCCTCATCCTGTGTCCCCTCATAGAGGAACTTGCTTTCAATCGAAAGAAACTCTGTTGTGGATTTATGCCACAGAGGTATTTAAATGTTTCTATAATATCTTATCTATCCCACCTTTCCTCCAACATATACATATTAAGTCTATCCTCATATGCTTTATAACAAAGACCACTAACCATTTTAGTAGCTACCTTCTGCACCAACTCCATCCTGTTTATATCCTTTTGAAGATACGATCTCCAGAATTGCACACAATACTTCAAATGAGGTCACACCAGAGGTTTATACAGAGTCACTATCACAGTCTCTTTTGTGCTGGCCATTCCCGTCCCTATGCACACAAGCATCCTTCTGGCTTTCGCCGTTGCCTTTTCTACCTGTTTAGCCACCTTAAGATCATCAGACACAATCACGCCCAGGTCCCGCTCTTCTTTTGTAAACAGAAGTACTTTGCCCCCTACACTGTACCGCTCCATTGGATTTTTGCAGCCCAAATTCATGGCTCTGCATTTTTTAGCATTAAATCTCAGTTTCCAAATTCTTGACCATTCTTCAAGCTACTTTAGCTAAACTAAACTAAAAGTAGACAAAGTGATGGGACTGGATGGGATACATCCCAGAATATTGAAAGAACTTGGGGACATTCTTGCTGCTCCATTGACTGACTTTTTCAATGCTTCTTTGGAGTTGGGAGTGATCTCAGAGGACTGGAGAAAGGCACATAGTATATGACGGCAGATTGAGACCAGCATGGTCCGTCTAGTCTGCCCAACAAGATGGCAAGAGTAGGTGCACCTGCCACTCCGTGCAGGTCACCCCTCCCCATGCTTTTGTTTAGGGGTGTACCCACCACTCCATGCAGGTCACCCCTATTTGTTGAGACATAAGAGATAGTGAAGTTTATTTTGGTTTTATCCTGTTGCTATAAAGGGATCCACTTTGTCTGTCCCATGCCATTTTGAATTCTGTCACTATATTTGCTCCCACCACTTCCATCAGCGGGGCATTCTAAACATCCACCATCCTTTCAGTAAAAAAGCATTTCCTAACGTTGCCCTTCAGTTTACCCCATTGCAGCTTGTGATAAGGAAGCTTATCATAGCTCAGGTAGGAGCTATAGAAAAGATGATGTGACTCTGAACAAGCAACCTGTCAGTTCTGGTAGAAGTAAGAAAACAGAGTTTTCACATAAAAGACTACCAGTCCCAGAATGCACCAGGTTTCCAGCAGCCATGAGGGGGGCTGAAGTGAGAAAACGTGTGTGCAATCAAGAGAGCTATGAGGTAATCCCTAAGCACTCATCTCAAAGGGCAGGGCCTGATTCAACACAGCTGCGCTGTGTTAGGGAGGAGCACACATTAGGACAAAATAAGAATAGAGCTTATTCTTCAGATAACAGCTACAGAAAGAGCTTCAGGAAGGGAGAGCTTCAGCAACGGCTACAAGCTCCAGCTCAGCTACAGGTTTAAGCATCACCTGGAGAAACAGAAGCCAAGCCAAGCGGATAGAGAAAGAAGGAAACTCTCTGGAAGGAAGAGAAGAAAGGCCATTGGAAGGTCTGGGAGATTCCAAGGCAGTACCTATACTGGGAGGTATTCCAAATGCCAGCAGAGTCCATTGGACTGGAGTCAGCCAGAGGAATGGAATGGCAGAGATAGGAATCACCAGTGGCTACCTGGAAGAGAGAAGACTGCACGTAGAAGGGACTTTCAGACCAAGGCCAGAAGGTATGTGAGAGGAGATCCAGTGTCCAGGGATCAAGATTGGAAGGCTGGACATCAGAATTGGATTACATACTGGCCAGGCTATACAGAGAAGAATTATGATAGCAGGAGAGGCTCAGGTATGAACACTGATCCAGACCCTATCTATAATAGAGAATGGCAGCAAGGGAATAAGCATTCTCATGATAGTGCCTTAATGAAAGACTCGTCTGTGCCAATGTATGATAGTGACCCTATGCTGATTGATGAAGGGGGAGATACAGCAGATGAGACTATTAATTACATGGACTGTTCTTTATCCAAGTGCTATTGCTAGCTTTCTGTGAGCAAACACATCAGCCATCACAAAGAAACCTAACTTTGTTCTTTATTTCCACTGCAAACAGCTCTTAAAGCAGGATTTGGGTTCACACAGTATTTTATTTATTTATTTATTTATTTAACAGTATTTCTAAACCGCCTTATCTTAATAATCAAGGTGGTATCACAGCAAGCAATCAGGTAAAGTGTGTGTGTTGTACATGCAGTGAGGATAAAACTTAGTTGTGTGAGGGATGTGTTGGGTGCTTGATTTGTTTGAGCTATATACAGGGTGGGCTATTTACAGTGGTGCTAGAATCATATTTTATATATTCAGTTGTTTGGGAGGATTGGAGTGCTGTTATCCATTCTCTTAGGTTATGTGATGTGACCATAGTGCTCTATGAACAGGATGGTTTTCAGTTGTTTTCTGAAGTCTTTGAGGTCTGGAGTTGCCCTTAGATCGTCCGGTAGATTGTTCCATATTGTTGGAGCAGCCATGGAGAGAGCTCTGTCTGTTGTGTCCTTGCGTGTGTGCTTGTACTCATTTGGGGTGCTGACTCGGTTGCGTGTTTGACTTCTTCTGGGACGTGCGCTGGTCTCCGGTTGTATGAGCAGGTGGAGGCTGTTGGCTGATGTGTGTTCTTTTATCTTAAATAGGTTTATGATAGTCTTGTATCTGATGCGAGCAATGATTGGGAGCCAGTGTAAGTCCTTTAGTGTAGGTGTGATGTGCTCCTGCCTTGCGGCTCCGGATATGATTCGAGCTGCAGTGTTTTGTGCCAGCTGTAGTGGTTTGAGAGCTTGTTTTGGTAGTCCGAGGTATATCGGATTGCAGAAGTCCAGTATTGGGGTTATCAGTGCTTGACAGACTGTACGGAAGTGTTCTGGAGCGAGGAGTGGTTTCAGTCTCCTGATGATTCGCATCCTGTAATATGCTTTTTGGATTGTTTTGTCTATGTGTGGTTTGAGGTTGAGTTTACTGTCCAGAGTAACCCCAAGGTATCTCACCTCCGATCTTATCGGTATCGTGGTGCTTTGTATCTTTATGTTTGGTGGGTGTGTGAAGCTTTGGTTTCGAGTGATGATTAAAGCTTCAGTCTTGTTGTAGTTTATAGCTAGATTGTTGTTTTGGCACCACTTCGCCATTTGGGTAAGGCAGTCTGCTATCTTAGAGAAGTCCGGGTTTTCGATTGATATCGGGGAGTATACCATTATATCGTCTGCGTATATTGTGTATTGGATGTTGTTCTCTTTCATAATGTTGCATATTGGTTGGATGTAGATGTTAAAAAGGAGTGCTGAGAGTGCGGATCCTTGTGGTACTCCTTGTTGGACGTTTATGGGCCGGGAGGTGTCCTGTCCCACCTTGACCTGTAGCTGTCTTTCTGTTAGGTACGAGTGGAACCATTTTAGAGTACAGTAGCAGCCAGCCAGCTCTAAAGGGTTTCAGCTGGTCAATTGATAGTAATTAATGCTGCACCTGATTGTGTGTGTGAGCAAGGGAGAATCACTGCTGGGATCTGCGTGGAAAATAAGCAGAAGTTAACCTAACAAGCAAAGTTTATTCATTTCTTTGTGCCTTTTCATTTGGTAATTATTTGCTAAGAAAACATTAGCTAATTGCCTGACAAGCTGAAGGTTGTTTTCTGATTTGCTTTGTGACTTTGTTATCCACTTAAACACTGCAAGCACGTAACCTCATTTATATTGCTACCAAGCATATTTGTGCTGGGTGAATTAAACCCCATCAATAAAAGAAGAATTTTATTGGCTTTACCACTTGGTTTCACAACTCAATTATTGTCTTCAGCTGTGTTTGGGAGTGAATGAACTACATTACCCACAATACCTTGCAAGAATCATATGAATATATGCATCGTCAAGATTGTGTAAGTTCTCACCCTAGGCAGCCGTCTGACAAGCTTCATGTTGTGCCCTCTAATTTTACAGCTTCCCCGTCTTTGAAAAAGGTTTGTGTATTCATTAATACTCTTTAAGTATTTAAAGGTCTGTATCATATCTCCCCTGTCCCTCCTGCCCTCTAGTGTATACATATTTTGGTGTTCAAGTCTCTTCTCATATGTCTTCTAGCGCAGGCGCCAAATAATTTTGGTCCCGTTCCTCTGAACCGTTTTCAGTCTTTTTATATCCTTTGCAAGATATGGTCTCCAAAACTGAACACAGTATTCCAAGTGAGGCTTCACCAGCGACTTGTACAGTGGCATTAGTACCTCCTCTTTCTGCTGGTAATTCCTCTCTGTATGCAACCCAGCATTCTTATAAACAAACTGAGCACCCTAGGGGTGGACCCAAAAGTGACTTACTGGGTTAGAAATTGGTTGAGTGGGAGGCGACAAAGGAAGCCTTCTGGTTGATCAACCAGCTGGAGGCCAGAGCAAATCCACCTGGCTCTGGAGAGATGCCAGTTTCTACTTTTGGGTAGAACTTTCTGAGTGTTCTTGGCATAAGCCACTGTTCTGGCATTGCCCAACAAGCAAGGTGGCACTCATAGTAACGCAGTTGCTGTTGAAGCGGTGTAGCTGTTTGGCAGAGGAACCTTTACTTGCTTCGTCAGCAGCTCTCATAGCAGACATCAGGTAGGCTGACTTCTTGTCTGGAATACCTTGGATCCTGTCAAGTGGGATTTAAACCCTCATGCATTTGTCCTCATAGTGAAGAAGTAGGGCTGCCCAGTTGCTTGCTAAAGTGGAGAACGTCGCTAAAGTAGGGCTGCCCAGTTGTTGGCTGCCCAGTTGCTTGCTAAAGTGGAGAACGTCGCATCCTCAGGAAGGAAATGGTAGAAATCTAAAAAATAAGATGGGAGAGTTAGAATATATAGCACTAAATGAGAGGTTAGATGTGATTGGAATATCAGAGACATAGTGGAAGGAGGACAACCAGTGGGACACTCTGATACCTGGGTACAAACTATATCATAATGATAGAGCTGATCAAATTGGTGGAGGGATTGCACTATATGTTAGAGAGGGCATTGAGTCAGAAAGGATTAAAGTTTTGCAGGAAACAAAATTTGCTGTAGAATCGCTATGGGTTGAAATTCCATGTAAAAAGGGGAAGGCGATGGCGGTGGGGGTGTACTATAGACCGCCTGGCCAGAATGAACAAATGGATGATGAAATGCTCAAAGAAATCAAGGAAGCTAACAAAAGTTACAGCGCAGTAATAATAATGGGCGATTTCAATTACCCCGGTATCGACTGGGTCAGTGTCACAGCAGGACATGCTAGGGAGATAAAGTTCCTAGATGACATAAATGACTGCTTCTTGGAGCAGCTGGTCCATGAACCGATGAGAGGGGAAGCCATATTAGACCTAGTCCTTAGTGGAACACCAAATCTAGTGCAAGAGATAAGGGTGTTGGGGCCACTTGGCAATAGTGATCATAGCATGATCGCCTTTGATTTAATTAGTGGAGGAGGGATAGTAAGGAAATCCACAGTACTACCTTTTAACTTTCGAAAGGGAGACTATGATAAAATGAGGAAAATAGTTAAGAAAAAACTGAAAGGAGCATTTGCAAAGGTTAAAGACTTACATCAAGCTTGGGTGTTGTTGAAAAATACTATCTTGGAAGCCCAAACCAGCTGTATTCCACGCTTTAAGAAAAGTGGAAGGAAGTCCAAAAAACTGCCAGCATGGTTTAAAGGTGAGGTCAGAGAGGCTCTTGTTGCCAAAAAAGCATCTTTCAGGAAATGGAAAAAAGAGCCAAACGACGAAACCTGGAAACAGCACAAGCACTGGCAAGTCAAATGCAAGGCATTGATAAGGCAGGCAAAGAGAGAATTTGAGAAGAAGCTTGCTGCGGAAGCAAAACGCGAAATAAAGACCTTTTCAAGTACATTCGTAGCAAAAAACCTGTGAGAGAGTCAGTTGGTCCATTAGATGATAATGGGGTTAAAGGATCACTAAGAGGCGACAAGGCGATAGCGGAGAGACTGAATGAATTCTTTGCTTCGGTCTTTACTGAGGAAGATGTAGGGATGTTACCCATGACTGAAGTGGTATTTAAAGGTGCGGAAGAATTGAAGGAAATATCGATACATCAGGAAGATGTCTTACAACTATTAGATAAACTGAAGAGTAGCAAATCACCTGGGCCGGATGATATACATCCAAGTGTGTTGAAAGAACTGAAATATGAGATTGCAGACCTGCTATCAGTAATCTGTGAACTATCATTAAAATCATCTCTAATACCTGAAGATTGGAGGATCGCCAATGTAACACCAATTTTTAAAAAGGGTTCCAGGGGTGATCCGGGAAACTACAGACTGGTGAGCCTGACGTCAGTACCAGGAAAAATGGTAGAAACCATCATAAAGAATAAGATTACTCAGTATGTAGATAGTCACAACCTAATGGGAGACAGCCAACATGGCTTTAGACAAGGAAGATCTTGTCTTACTAATCTGTTATGTTTTTTTGAAGGAGTGAATAAACAGGTGGACAAAGGTGAGTCGGTTGATATTGTGTATCTCCAGGAACAAGCAGGAATGAGTCTTCACATGTGGGTATGTCGGTGCCGATGGAGCCCGCACGGGAATGCTCCCCAGCATCCAATCAGAAGGCTTTTGGGAGCATCCCTCGCGCCTGCGCGGTGACTTCCCGCCTTTCCACCTGCCTCTCCCGTTTTCGTTTTTCCGCGGAGCCGGCAGGACGTACCTCCTGTCACCGCAGAAATTTTTTCTCTAATATCCTTTTGTTTTTGTTTTCTTGTGGTCGCGGCTTTTTCCCGCAGATACCGGCGTCGCCGGTGCGTTAATTTTCTTTATCCCTTCTTTTTCCTTCCAACAAAGAACCAGTTTCGGTTTCTCTTTAGAGGCCAAGGGCCCTTCCAACATGGAGCCTTCTTCCCCTAAGAAGTGCCTTCACTGTGGAAACTTAGTTTTCGTTTTAGACTCCAACGCCTGGTGTCTAACCTGTTTGGGGCCTGACCCTTGTTCCCCCAATTCATTGGGCTTTAGTGTCGGGAGAAGACCTTCTCTCTTTCGGGTGTCCCTCGACGCCGTCTTTCCTCCTGAGGTGCGGATACCGGTTTATTCTTCTCTCCGGGATCAGGTAACCCACAAACAGTCTGTTAAGACTAGCCAATTCTTGAGGGGTAAGTCTCATGCCCGGCATGATGACGGCTCCGGCCTTCCCCTCAAGACATCATTGGCAAGAAAACCCCGGCGGGAGTCTTCGGGCTCCAAAGCATTCACGGGGTTTCAGGTTGTTCCTGGGGTTCACTCCTCACAGAACATACCTGAGCCATGCTTGGGGGTGGTATCCGCTTCGAGCGGTACCGATCCCCAGGCATCGGCGTCGAGTGCTCCACTCTTCGCCGAGGATCGTCAACTGGTGTCCTCGGTGCCTTCGGGGCCGATCGACTCTACCCAGACTGGCTTTCCTGCACCCCGGCCATGCACGGGGTCAGTACCGGCTTCGAGCGGTACCGATTCCCCAGCATCGGCGCCGGTGTCGAGTGACTTGCTCGTCACCGGGGATCGGCGTCGGGTGTCCTCGGTTCCTTCGGGGCCGATCGATCCGACCCGAACGGCCTCTCCGGCAACCCACCCAGGCGCGGGGTTGGTACCTGCTTCGGGCGGTGCCGATTCCCCGGCGTCGAGGCCAGTGTCGAGTGCTCCGCTTGTCACTAGGGGCCGTCATCCGGGGTCCCCGGGGCCCTCGGTCGATATGACCCGGACTGGGTTCCCTCGGCCTGGACCAGCCACAGGGTGGGATCCGGCTTCGAGCGGTGCCGATGCGTCGGTGTCGAGTGTCCCATTCTCCACTGGGGCTCGTCGTCGAGTGTCCTGGGCCTCGGGGCCGACCAATACGCCACAGTTGGGTTTTCCTCCATGCTCGGAGGGGGTACCGGCCTCGAGCGGTACCGATACCCCGACCTCGGCGTCGGTGTCGAGTATTCCCCTCTTCGCCGGGCGTCGTCGGCGCCGATCGAGGCGATTCCGCTTGACCTTCAGGGATCGGCATCGCCGGCGCCTCCCCCGGTGCCAGTGAACCCCAGGCGGGCATCGGTAACCTCGCTCGGGTTGATGCCCAGTCTAGAATCGTTGTCCAGCCTGGATGACTGGGTTCCGGCACGCTTCGGGTCCGATCCATGTCCCCTCCAGCTACACAGTGCCAAGGATAATCACCGGAGCTCTCCGGTGGCCTCGGTACCGCCTCGGCAATCCCCGCTGCCTGCTACGAGGACCTTACCGCCCCCGGCGCCGGTATCGAGGTCGACTCCCGCTCTTCCATCAGTGTCGTCGATCTGTTCTATGCCTAGCTTGGAATCGATACCGGGAACCGAAGATGCAGTACTCACTGCCTCGAACCGGAGCAGTCGGTATCTCTCTCCCTCTAGCGGGCTTCCTTCTGGCGCTCAAGCTGCTGAAGCCACATCAGCATACCCAGGAATAGTTCACCTGGGAGATCCTTCCTTTCAGGAATTTCTCCTTGCTATGGCAGCCTTTCTTGCCTTTCCTATTCCTGGTCCTACTCTTATCCAGAGTCCTGCAGGAGTAGCAAGCTTTATGCTTCCTTTGCATCCTTCCTTGCAGGATCTCCTTCTAGGGATTTGGCAGTCACCCCTGAGGGTTCCAGCGCCTTCTACAGACCTGCATGTTCTGTATCAGGTGCCCCCCTCTCCGGGGTTTCAGAAAAACCAGCTCCCACATCATTCTATTGTAGTGGAGTCAGCGATGAGGAAAGTCGGGAGTAAGAAGAAGCATTCTTCCTACCCTCCAGGTCGCGCATCCAAGACACTGGATGCCTTTGGACGTCGAACCTTCCAAACTTCGATGCTGGCTTCAAGGATTATCTCATATATTTTTTATATGAGTCTAACGCTTCGGGAGGTCACGGAGAAGTTATCTCTTATGTCTCCCTTCTTGTCAGAACCTAGGGCCTCTGACTATTCCTTGCTTCTTTATCATAGCAGGAATATCGCTTGGTTTCTCTCCCATGCTGCTCTAGACGCTTTCGAGTCTGTTAGCTGGTCCTTGGCTATTGCCATTGGAGCACGTCGTACAGCCTGGCTCTAGGCTTCAGACTTGAACAGATGGGCACAACATTCACTGGGTAACTCTCCGTGTACTGGGGAAAATCTTTTCAATAGAGAGGCTTTACGTCAGGTTGCTCAGTGCTCCACTGACTTTCCTAAGTCTGGGAACCGTCCTAAGCTGCCTTCTTCCCCAGGATGGAGGAAATGCCCTACCAAACCTTCTTTCCCTAGGAAAAGAAAGTGTCCTCCTCCTTCTGCCCATCCTCCAGCTGTGCCCCAGCCTGGGGCATCTTGTCCTGGTCTGAAGTTCCCAGGCTCTCACCAGGCTACCCAGAACCAACATCCATAGGCTGCAATTTAACTTCTTATTACCAGAAGTTTGCTTTTCCACCACTGCGCGGTGGTGTTCTTTCAGTATGCTGGGGTACTTTGCCCATGGGCTGCCATGCCCTCCTCTTCTTATTACTCGAAGGGAGATCGCCACTGTGGACATTCTTCCTTCAGCTGACTTGCCTTGTGGTACGTCACCCCAACCCCTATCTCTCAGGGTTCCCCTGCTGGAGCGGGTACAATACAGGGTAGATTTCCTGTTATCCTTAACGCATGCTCTGGACATCTGACAGGGCCAGGGTATCCGCGCTCCCTTTGTCTGCGTTTTTCCCTGTTTTAATACGAGGGAATCCCCTCGGCCATTGGTTCAGTGGCTGGGCGTGCAGGAGCCCGGTGAGTGCTTCCTGCCTGCAAGCACTCTCTGCAGGCTGTCTTCTTCGGGCCATATCCTTTTATGACGTGGCGTCAGGCCTGACTCCTGACGTTTTATCTCATGATTCTCCTCTATGATCTCTGCAACCGTCAGAGAAGCTTCCCACTATGGGGGGGGGGGCTTCGTCTCTGGGGGTCCTCTTCATAGAAGCGGCTTGTATAGTCCTTCCAGGGCTATATACGTGGTCCTCATTTCATCTGATCTGTTCTGCTGAAATCCTTTCAATATTGTCCGTCTCTCGTAAGACTACTTGCTCTCTTGACCCTATTCCCTCCCGTTGGTTGTCTGTTCCCTCCCTACAATTAGTCCCTATTATTACTACAATCATTAACACAAGTTTTTCCTCTGGTTTGTTCCCCTCTTCCTGGAAGTCTGCTGTTGTTCACCCTCTTCTAAAGCAATCATCCCTGGATCCCTCTGTTCTTGCAAATTGGCGCCCTGTCTCTAACCTTCCTTTTCTGGCTAAACTTCTTGAACGCTTTGCATTTCTTCAGTTGTCTTCTCATGTTGAATCCACAAACACTCTACATCCCCGTCAGGCCGGTTTTCGCCAGGGCCATAGCACCGAGACTGTTCTTCTTGCTGTCCTTAATGAAATCCATGTTGCACATGATCGTGGTGATCTTACTCTCTTAGTCTCTCTTGACCTATCGGCGGCTTTTGATTTAATTGATCACACTCTTCTTCTCACTCGTCTTGCTGAGGTGGGTTTGCGTGGTGCTGTTCTTCTCTGGTTTCGTTCTTTTCTCACTTCTCGTTCCTTTTCTGTTACTCTGAATAATATATCCTCTAGTTCCTTTCCTCTCACCTGTGGTGTCCCTCAAGGTTCTGTTTTGTCCCCTTTGTTATTTAACATTTTCCTCGCCCCTCTACTTTTGGTGCTACAACAATATCCTGTGTCTTACTATGTCTACGCGGACGATATTATTCTACTCTTTCATACTTCTCCTCTTCTTCTGGATCTTTCTACTTTTAACGCTTGTCTTTCTCACGTGGCTCTTTGGCTTTCACAGCACTTTCTTCGTCTAAACCCGTCTAAGTCTATTGCTATGTGGGTTTCACTTTCGGGGTCATGTCCATCTGTTGCACCTATGATTGACTCTGTCCCTGTCCTTCTGGTTTCTTCCTTTCGGTATCTTGGGGTGATTCTGGATTCTTCTCTTTCTTTTCTTGATCACATTTCTTCTTTGGTTCGGCGTTCTTTTGCCATTCTTCGTCGTCTTCGTGCTGTCCGGTCATTTCTTCCTCTTGGATCCCTGGTCACTCTTGCTCTTTCCCTTGTTATTAGTCGTCTTGACTACTGTAATGTCTTTCTGGCTAACCTTCCTAAGTATCAACTTAAGCACTTACAACTTATTCAAAACACTGCTGCCCGTCTCATCACCTTCTCCCGCCGTTCTGACCATATTACACCTATTCTCATTCAGCTTCACTGGTTAGGTTCCATTATAAATTCTTGATCCTCATTCATCGTGCACTTCACACTCATAACCCTTTATACTTGGCCGACTTAATCCTGCTTCATACACCTTACCGCCAGCTCCGCTCTCTTCATGCAAATCGTTTGGTTCTACCGTCCCCCTCTCATGCTCATTTGGAAAAAACACGCCATGCTGCCTTCTTTTTTCTCGGTCCCAGTCTATGGAATGCCCTGCCCTCATCCCTCCGTTTAGAGTCCTCATATTCACAGTTCAAATCTGCCCTCAAAACCCACCTGTTCCAGACAGTGTTCAATCTCCCTTCCTGACTCTTCCCCTCCCTTTGGATTTTCCTTCCTGTCATTATCCCCGGTTGTTGGTTTTGTCTTAGTCTATTAGTCCTGTCTTTTCCCTCTGTCTGTTTGTGCTTGAGTGGTCTTGTCTCTTTTTACTGTTGTTAATTTATTGTTTCTTATTTTGTATATTGTTAATTTGTAAACCGTTTTTATGGTTTTATAGTATGATTTTATTGTTTTAAACATTTATGTTTTGATATTGTACATAGTTTTTTAAATTTGTGCCTTATTTATTATTACCTATTGTCTTTTGTATTGTTGTTATGCTTTTCTTTCTTTTCTATTTACTTTGGCGTTCTTTTCCGTAGTTTGCAGTGCCGCTTTTTATATTGCTTGTACACCGCTTAAATGTTTCTTTTAACGTAAGCGGTTTATCAAATATGAAATAAAGTTAAAGTTATATAGCTAATTATGCCCTCTGGTCTCTCTTTGGGATACCAAGGTCAAAGTTTTCTGCGTGAATGTCCAAGGAGTTCCCAATCTGGCAGGACTCTACCCCCTTTTTTTCCTTGCAGCTTGGCATTCTGTTTTCTGCCCCGCTTGGACAGCGCATGCCCTTCTACTGGGCATGATACCCCTGAGTCCCTTGGCTGGGTCTTCCCGGTATCTTGATCTGTGCGCTTCTTGTCCTTGGGACACATCAGAAGCCTAAAGTACTCCTGATGTGCTCTTACCAGATTGATGGCATCATCTGTTCCTCACGCAAACATGCTGCTCTTTCCATGGCTCTGCCTCCTGCACCGCAGAAATAGATTCTCGATATTCTTCTGGTGGGTATTGGATGAATCTTTTTTCCGTCACATCCCCCGTGGGGGGGTTTCTCCTGTGGCCCAGTGGCAGGCCTGGATTCTCAGTATGATTTTTCATGTACTGAGTCTTCACATGTTTTGGTACCCTGGGTGGGCATAGGCCCTGCCCATCTATACTGTCCCTGTATATGTATACATCTCCGTATATATATATATATGCCGATCTTGCCTGGACATATCTATTCTGGTATGTACAGATATGTCTGCAGTCCCATGCCAAAATGGTTATCTGTATGCCGTATGGGTATGCGCATATTGGAAGAAGTCAAACACACTGTGTTTTGCCTCTATCCCCCTGACTGTCGACTGTAAAGTTTCTACTCCTTGAGAGGTCCAGACAGTCTGCTTGCCTGATTTATACGGCTCGGTAGCTGGGTCGGGTTATACTCCCTACCGCTTCTATTTTTGGAGTATGCACCTCCCTACCTGTGAGGTGTCTGCTTTCATGTCTCCCTATCTCTTACCAGCTAGGAATGACGGTGTACTCCTTCAGTATTCCGGAGCACACTTTTGTTCTCCCTGGGAAAGGGGTTTCTTCTACACCCCCTCTTCCCTGCCGGACTGAGCTAAACTCCAGATCGGTCAGTCTTCCTCTTTTAGTCCGCAGTGTTACTAACTCTGTATCTGAAAGAGTCCTCAGCTTTTCCACATAAGCTTTCCATTGAAGACCTGCCGTTCTTCTCCTGCACCAGTTGTCACCTGGGTCACCTGCCCATTCGGGATTTGGGGCCTCATCCTCACTGCTGTGACGTTCCCTTGGGGTTCCGCTGCTGCGTCTTCAGTCACCCCCGTCACAGTTCTACTCCTACAATCCAGTAGGTAAGCTCTCTATTGTACTAGTGCATTAACTACTTAATGATAACTGGCATGCATTCTGAAGACTCACCTCCCCGGTAGTCTTTAGTTCTTGCTGTTCCTCTTCTCTTCTCAACTCCTACCCCCTGTCCCTCAGGGGATTCCGGGGATCCAGGTTGGGGAAATGCATCTTCCCAGGGACGCGCATTTCAGGGGATCTCCCCTGGCACCCTCAGCTAGGGAGTCCCCACATGTGAAGACTCATTCCTGCTTGTTCCTGGAGATAGCACAGTTACTTACCTGTAACAGGTGATCTCCGGAACAGCAGGAATTAGTCTTCACAACCCTCCCACCTCCCCTAGGGGTTGAATCTACCTATCTCCTTTCCTCTTCCTCTCCTTCTGTCTCAGCTATGAAACTCAACTGGGGAGAGGCAGGTGGAAAGGCGGGAAGTCACCGCGCAGGCGCGAGGGATGCTCCCAAAAGCCTTCTGATTGGATGCTGGGGAGCATACCCGTGCGGGCTTCGTCGGCGCCGACGTACCCACATGTGAAGACTAATTCCTGCTGTTCTGGAGATCACCTGTTACAGGTAAGTAACTGTGCTATCTGGACTTTCAGAAAGCCTTTGACAAGGTCCCTCATCAGAGACTTTTGGCAAAACTAAAGAGTCATGGGATAGGAGGCAGTGTACTATTGTGGATCAGGAACTGGTTAAAAGATAGAAAGCAGATGGTAGGGCTAAATGGCCAATTTTCCCAATGGAGAAAGGTGAATAGTGGTGTACCCCAGGGATCTGTGCTGGGTCCGCTGCTTTTTGACATATTCATAAATGACCTGTAAAGTGGAATAACGAGTGAGGTTATCAAATTTGCAGATAAGACAAAACTATTTAAAGTTGTTAAAACCCAAGAGGATTGTGAAAAATTGCAAGAGGATCTTGATAAATTGGAAGACTGGGCATCAAAATGGCAGATGAAATTTAATGTGGACAAGTGCAAGGTTATGCACCTAGGGAAGAACAACCCAAACTATGGTTACACGATGCAAGATTCCACATTAGGAACCACCACCCAGGAAAAAGATTTAGGCGTCATTGTGGATACCATGTTAAAACCCTCGGCCCAGTGTGCAGCGGCGGCCAAGAGAGCAAATAGAATGCTAGGTATGATAAGGAAAGGAATGGAAAATAAAACAAAAGATATTATAATGCCTCTATATCGTTCCATGGTGAGACCGCACCTTGAATATTGTGTGCAATTCTGGTCGCCGTATCTTAAAAAGGATATAGCGATTTTAGAAAAGGTTCAGAGAAGAGCCACCAAAATGGTAAAGGGGATGGAAGGATACTCCTATGAAGAAAGGCTAAAAAGGTTAGGGCTCTTTAACCTGGAAAAGAGACGGCTGAGGGGAGATATGATAGAAGTCTATAAATTAATGAACGGAGTGGAACGGGTAAACGTAAATCGATTGTTTACGTTATCAGAATATAGAAAGATTAGGGGACATGCAATGAAGCTACAGGGTAAACTATTTAAGACTAATAAAAGAAAATATTTTTTCACTCAACGTGTAATCAAACTCTGGAATTTGTTACCAGAGGATGTAGTAAAGGCTGTTAGTGTAGCTGGGTTTAAAAAAGGTTTGGACAAGTTCCTGTAGGAAAGGTCCATAAACCATTATTAAGAATTGACCGAAGATATCAATGCTTTACCCAGTACAAGCATTGTGGAACTTGGGTCTCTTGGGGAAACTGCTAGGTACATATGACCTAGATTGGCCACTGTTGGAAACAGAATACTGGGCTTGATGGACCTTGGTCTGACCCAGTATGGCATATCTTATGTTCTTATATGTTCTTATAATAGTGATGTACCCCAGGGATCTGTGCTGGGTCCGCTGCTTTTTGACATATTCATAAATGACCTGGAAAGAGGAATAACGAGTGAGGTTATCAAATTTGCAGATGACACAAAACTATTTAAAGTTGTTAAAACCCAAGAGGATTGTGGAAAATTGCAAGAGGATCTTGATAAATTGGAAGACTGGGCATCAAAATGGCAGATGAAATTTAATGTGGACAAGTGCAAAGTTATGCACCTAGGGAAGAACAACCCAAACTATGGTTACACGATGCAAGGTTCCACATTAGTAACCACCACCCAGGAAAAAGATTTAGGCGTCATTGTGGATAACATGTTAAAACCCTCGACCCAGTGTGCAGCGGCAGCCAAGAGAGCAAATAGAATGATAGGTATCATAAGGAAAGGAATGGAAAATAAAACAAAAGATATTATAATGCCTCTATTCCGTTCCATGGTGAGACCGCACCTTGAATATTGTGTGCAATTCTGGTCGCCGTATTTTAAAAAGGATATAGCGTTATTAGAAAAGGTTCAGAGAAGAGCCACCAAAATGCTAAAGGGGATGGAAGGATACTCCTATGAAGAAAGGCTAAAAAGGTTAGGGCTCTTTAACCTGGAAAAGAGACTGCTGAGGGGAGATATGATAGAAGTCTATAAATTAATGAACAGAGTGGAACGGGTAAACGTAGATCGACTGTTTACGTTATCAGAATATAGGAAGACTAGGGGACATGCAATGAAGCTACAGGGTAAATTATTTAAGACTAAGAAAAGAAAATATTTTTTCACTCAATGTGTAATCAAACTCTGGAATTTGTTCCCGGAGGATGTAGTAAAGGCTGTTAGTGTAGCTGGGTTTAAAAAAGGTTTGGACAAGTTCCTGGAGGAAAGGTCCCTAAACCATTATTAAGAAAGGACCCAGGATATCAATGCTTGACCTAGTTACAAGCATTGCAGAACCTGTGTCTTTTGGGAAAACTGCTAGGTGCGTATGACCTAGGTTTGGCCACTGTTGGAAACAGGATACTGGGCTTGATGGACCTTGGTCTGACCCAGTATGGCATATCTTATGGATCCGTGGGTGACTGGCTTGGATGCCCTTCTTCAAATGTTTCCTCAGGAAGAACTTCTGTTTGTCCCCCCTCCCCCTCAACCCTCCCCCCCCCCCCGCACTGCCTCCTTGGCTCTTGGTGAGTCCTCTTCTGTGCAGAGTTCAGTCTCACTTAGGCTTGGTGGTTCTAGTATTTCTCCAGGACCAAGCAGGAAGTCAGTCCTCACATATGGGTGACGTCGGCGCCGACGGAGCCCTCGCGGAGCAATTTTCCCCAGCTTTCAAAGAAAGCCTTTGGGAATTGCAGCGCGCATGCGCGGTCCCCTTCCCGCCCAAAGGTGCCATCTTGGCCAGTCTTCTTTTTTCCGCGGAGCCCTACAGACGTTGTCTCATAGTCACCGCCGAAAAGTTGATTTTTTTCTTATTATTTTCAGTATTTCTTCGGTTCGACGCCGGTCCTTTTTCCGCCCGGCCTCGCGACGCCGGTTGCGAGGCCTCCCCTTCTTTTTCATTTTTTTCTGTCCTTCGCGACTACTTCGCGCCTTTTTTCATTTTTCCCTGGCGGCCCGTTCGTTCGACCTCGCAGGGGCCCTTTTTCCCCCGATGGCTGCCAGTGGCTTTAAGAAGTGTGTTAAGTGTAAGAAACTTATGTCTCTTACCGACACACACGATTGCTGCCTCCGTTGCCTGGGCCCCGATCATGAAGAAATGATCTGTGGGCCCTGTAGCAAGATGTCCGTGAAGTCTTTGCGGAGTCGGCAGCATCAGCGGGAGAGAATCTTCTCTGACCCCAGCCGTACCCGGACCTCGTCAGAAGCTTCGGTGTCCAGAGAATCTGGCTCTGAGCACCGCCGGAGCTCTTCTGAGAGGGGGTCCCCTAACCGGGAACATCAGCGGAAGAAGAAACCCGCGAGGGCGGCGTCGGTGGACGCTCCTGGTTCCTCGAGGGCCAGGTCGCATAGCCCCGACAGCCGTCCCGGGTCTTTGGAGCTGGAGCGGCCGTCCAAACAGCCTCGTCTGGAGATGGACTCCTCTGCTCACGTAAGTGCTGTTGTCTTCGTAGACTCGCCTCCGAGTGGTCCGACGTCGGGCCCGACGCCGTCGGGGCCTGAGTCGGGGGCTGCTGGGTCTCCTGAGTTCGGACTCAGGTTGACGACCTTGGAGTGCAGCTTGTCTGCCTTCATGGACCAGCAGCGGGCATTGATCGCTGGCCTCGCTGGCGCGTCTGCCCTGACCACCGGGACGTCGACGTCTAAGTCGACCCCGGAGACCAAGCCGATCCTCGAGTCCATGCGGGCTCGAGTCGATCCTCGGTCGAGATCACCTTCGGCCTCCCGTTCGGGGCCACCTTCGGCCTCCCGTTCGGGGCCGAGGTCGTCGACGCCGACTCCCTCGGCGTCGGGGCGGACGGCGTCTGTGCCCGCCCGACTGGAGCCGCTCGACTCCTCCTCCGAGGAGTCGGCCTGGGAATCCGAGGTGGATGAGTCACCTGGTTCCTTTCGGACTCGGTGTGTCCCTTCTGACTCCCCCGAGTCCGAGCCTCGGAGACAGTCCCCCCCGGAGGATGCCCGGTTCTCGGACTTCGTAAGGGATATGGCCAAGGCCTTGGCCTTCCCTGCGGATCCCGAGGAGGAGCCTCGAGCCGAAGAGCTCGATGCCCTCCAGTATGACTCTCCTGCGAAGGAGCACTTTACTGTACCGGTTCCTCCGATGCTGGAACGACTTCTCTTCCGCATGTGGGAGAGTCCGGCGTCGTCGCCGGTCTTAAGCAAACGGGTCAATGCCATATATCGAGTCCGCAAGAGCCCTGGCTTCCAGAAAGCACAGCTGCCGCACCATTCCATGGTGGTGGAATCGGCCATGCATCGGCTCAAGAGCCAGAAGATGCACTTCTCGGTGCCTCCCGGCAGGGAAGCCCGCAGCCTGGATGGCATCGGTAAGAAGTGTTTTCAGGGCTCTATGCTTGCTTGTCGGGTCCAGACTTACCAGCTCTACATGGGCATGTATCTCTGGGACCTGGCTAAAGAACTAGCCGGATTCTCTGCTGGTCTCTCCGAGGAACCTTTGCGGAGGTTCCTGGCCTTGTCCACTGGTATTCGTGAGTGCTCCAAGTTCATTTCTCGAGCGGCCTATGATGGCTTCGAGGCATCGGCTCGAGTTGCCGCAGCCGGCATCGGAGCCCGCCGCCAGGCTTGGCTCCAGTCATCCGACCTCGAGCCCTGGGTGCAGGACAAGTTGGTCGATGTCCCCTGCAGAGGTGAAAACCTCTTTGGTAAACCTATGGACGAGAAGGCTGCTCAGCTCGAGACAGAGACTCTCACCAGGACTCGGCTCTCCAGGAAAACCTCTGCCCCTTCCCAAAAGAAAAAGGGCTCGGGAAAGAAGCCCTTTTACCCGAGGAAGGCGGCTGCCTATAAACACTACCCCCATTATCAGGCCTCCGCAGCTCCCCATCAGGGTCAGCAGGCCAAGGGACGGGGTAACAGATCCCGTAGGCAGCAAGCCCCCAAGCCTGCGCTTCCGGCCCCTGCTCCGCAGGGTGGGGGTTTTTGACTCGTTCAGCATAGCCTCTCCCCCTCCGCTGGTTTCTCTCAGCACGGGAGGCCGGCTGGTCCACTTTGCCCACAGGTGGTCCAACATCACGTCAGACGCCTGGGTGCTCCACATAGTCCGAGAGGGCTATCTTCTGCACTTCCACCAGGTACCTCCCCCCTACTTTCCAGGGGAGCCTCTGCGACCCCCTCTTCACCGGGACTTACTCCTTCAGGAGTTGGCAAGTCTTATTCGGGAACAGGCAGTGGAGCCGGTGTCCCACCACCTGCGGGGTCACGGCTTTTATTCCCGGTACTTCCTGGTACCAAAGCGGACTGGAGGCCTCAGACCCATCCTAGACTTGCGGAACCTCAGCAAGTTCCTGGAGAGGGAAAAATTCAAGATGCTTACCCTTGGAATCCTGCTGCCCTACCTCCGGCAGGGAGATTGGCTATGCTCCTTGGATCTAAAGGATGCCTACACTCACATCCTCATTCACCCAAGCCACCGCCAATACCTAAGGTTTGTGGTGGCGGGCAATCATTACCAATACAGAGTACTGCCCTTTGGCCTATCCTCCGCACCACGAGTCTTCACAAAATGTCCTTTTTGGGGGGGGCGGAGCTAGCCACTGAACAGAATGGACGCCTGAATTTTTGCTCCCGTTGCTGCCCAAGAATCCTGAATATATCCCGGTATTAAATTGAAGTTTGTACCCCCTACCTACATCAATAACACCGAAATATAGCTGGATGGCATCCCTGAAGCCTGCCCGGCTGGAATTTCCGCAGGGATCCGGCTCAGCAGCGAAACGATCCAAACCCGAAGTGGGTTCCCCACAGAAAATGGCCGCGGGAGAGAAGGAGGGAGTGACTGCCGGTGGCCTACGTGAAGTGCTACAGGAATTGAAATGCGTTTAAAGAAATGATCGCAGCCAATTCTAGTTCACTGAACATGATTCAAGAAGACTTACTGGAGGTAAAAGAGAAACTCCTCACCATCACCACTCGACTTAGTGCAGTTGAATTACAAACCCAGAAGCATGGCGTTGCATTAGAACAGCTGGGCCCTTTGGTCAAACGAGTCCGGCACATGGAAAGTCAGATTGAAGATCAAAACAACCATGCCCGTAGAAATAATATCCGCCTTGTTGGAGTCCCTGAAGGCGCTGAAGGCACCGATCCGATTGGATTTCTGGAAAAAAACATACCGGAGATGCTGCAGCTTGTCTTTGCAAGGCCTTTTGAACTAGAACAGGCCCATCGAATCCCAACACACAAAGCTGAAAACACACGATACCCACGCCCACTCATAATGAAGGTACTGAGATACCCACAGGTCCTGCAGATCTTTCAAGCTGCACGGAAAGCCGGATCACTGCAAATCCAGGGACACAAAGTGGCACTCTATCCAGATTTGAGCAAGCAAACGGTAGATCGGAGAAAAGCGTTGCTGGCCTGTAGACCCATGCTACAAAGTGCACAGGCAAGATACGGGCTATACTACCCAGGAACCATGCGGGTCACGCTGCATAATGAAACGAGGAATTTTGTTGAAGCTGAAAAACTGAAAACTTTTCTACAAGAAAAATGCGGTATGGAAACCTGAGGTCAATATTCTGATCTCTCACACAGTGTGGAGAACTCAGCATATACTCAGGGGGTGCGGCCGTGCGTTCTCACAAATTTTAGAACGCCTTAAGCCTTGTTAAACACCTCATTGACTGTATTTCTGTTGTTCTAAATAGTTTTAATTAACCAGATATTTCTGCTTGAAATGTAGGGGTGGCAACGGGAGGTCGGGGTTGGTTACTGTTTCAGTGGATTGTGTTCACCTTAGCGATACAATGTTTGCCAGTTATGCAGTTATTTGTGTCGGTCCAGTCCAGTGCAAAACCCTCCACATACATGCAAAATGCAAGTACGCGGCAGACCTATCCATAGGATAGCTTTCACCTATAAGACAGCTTATTCCAACATTGATGTCTAGTGACCTCCTAATACTTTCGTTAAATGTAAAAGGTATTACTGGCCCTGTCAAGCGAAAGAAGATTTTAGCGTACTGCCAACAAAAAAAAGCAGATATTGCCCTCTTACAAGAGACACATTTAACAGATACTGAATCGCAGAAAGTAACCTCTAAATATTTCCAGGTGGCGGCCTCGGCCTCTGCCACTCAACGCAAAGGGGGGGTAATAATATTAGTGCGCAAATTCCTGCAATCCGCCATTACCGGCACACAGATTGATCCGCTAGGTCGATGGGCCAGAGTGACGATGAAAATAAATCAACAGCTTTACACATTCTTCAATATCTACGCACCCAACCTCGATGACCCTAACTTTTTCAAACTGATAGCTAAAGAAGTTACAGCCGCAGCTCACACCAATATCATCTTAGGGGGCGATTTCAATGTCATCTTGGATCCACTGTTAGATCGCACGCCCTATCGGGCTGTAGACAAAGTCAAATCACAGGCGATTCTTAAAGGGATCATAACAGAGCTCCACTTGGTAGACCCATGGCGCCTACTTCATCCCCAAGAAAGAGACTACACATTTTATTCCATCCCACATAATACCCAAACAAGGATCGATTTCTTCCTACTGTCCACAGAGCTGATGCCTCAAGTGTTGTCCGCAGAGATATATGCTACAACGGTATCGGATCACGCTGCTGTCTCCCTAGTGCTGGATACCAACGTTACACAACATGTTCCGCCAAGATGGACATTTGATAAATCCCTACTAGCAGATGACTCCTTTGTACAGCTACTGTCTGGGGAAATTGAGACCTATTTTAAATATAATACACCTACTGATACCTCCATCTGGAGCTGGTGGGAAGGTTTTAAAGCGACAATACGAGCTCATATTACCACCTACACCATTAGACGGCGTAAAGCCAGGAAAAAAGAAAAAGATGAACTGGAACTCCAAATAAAAGCTGGGGAAAGGTTATTAGCCAAAAGAGCTGACTCAATGATATTGATTAGACTCCAAAAATTGCGATACCAATATAATGCTCTCCTCAACAAAGAAGCACTGAGTAGTATCCAGCTACAACGTAGTACATACTACTATGAAAGCAACCGCTCTGGATCCCTCTTAGCTCGGCAGCTCAAACCAAAGACCAGCAAGACCGCTATAGCGGCGTTGCAAGACAATTCCGGGGGCCTTCTCCTGAGATCTGACAAAATACTAGACCGCTGCAAAGAATTCTATGAGGAACTATATCGCTCGGATACCCAATGTAGTGACAAAGCCTTTGAAGATTTTGTCTCCAATATAGTAGGACCCACATTAACCAGTCATCAAAGTCGAACGCTGGAACAAGAGATCTCTGTAACTGAAATACAAGATGCGATCAAACAGATGGCTCGTGGCAAAGCCGCCGGTCCAGATGGTATCCCACTGGAATTCTACAATAAATATTGCATTCAATTGGCTCCCATGCTACAGATCTACTACAGTGGCCTACAAGATGAATCTCAAGAGATTGGAGCCCTGGCAGAGGCTGTGGTGGTAATTCACCCGAAACCGGGCAGGGATACACAAAAGATAGAGAATTACAGACCCATCTCTCTCCTAAACTCTGATTATAAAATCTATGCTAAAGTGCTTGCTAACCGATTAGGACGGATCTTAAAAGATTTGATACATGAGGATCAATGTGGATTTATACAAAACAGATCCACTACAGATAATGGAAGATTATTGGCACACGTACTGGCATCTGCCAAGACTAAGGCCGAGCCCCTGATAGGGCTAGCATTGGATGCCGAAAAAGCTTTCGATCGACTGGAATGGTCCTTTTTATTTCGATCCCTACGGCGGTTTGTGATAGGAGAAAAGTTCCTAAAACGCATTGAATTGTTATATACCAAACCCACAGCTCGAATAGCAGTCAACTCACACCTCTCAGACCCTTTTCAGTTGCAAAGAGGGACCAGACAGGGTTGCCCCCTGTCACCGATGCTCTTTAATTTAGCCCTGGAACCCTTATTAATAGCGATCCGACAGAAGGAAAACATAAAAGGAATTGAGTTAGCTGATGGTCCCTGTAAATTGTCAGCATATGCAGATGACCTCATTTTTCTACAACCATCAGACCTTCCTGAAACACTGCAACTCATAGATGCATATTCAGCGATATCCGGATATAAAGTAAATCTGAATAAAACAACAATTATTCCTCTGAATGAACAGGTCAGCGAAGAAATGATGCGTGGATACCCCTTTCAATATGAGAAGTCATCCTTTAGATACCTGGGCGTGACCTATGGCACCACCTTGGAAGAGACTGTCGCAATCAACATTAAGATGTGTCAAGAAATTGTACATGATAATGTCTGCAGGTGGACCCCCCTTCATTTGAGTTGGTGGGGCAGGCTAGAAACGATAAAAATGATGTTGGTACCAAAACTCAGCTATATATTAAGTATGATTCCCTTACGCTTCCCGTCAGCCTTCTATAAGAAAATAAATAGTCAACTGATAGCCTTTTTATGGAACAACCGAGTACCTAGAATAGCTGCCTGGAAACTGAAGTTACCTAATGCACAAGGAGGTGTCCATTTCCCAGATCTCGGCTGGCTGCACACCGCCTCTCTTTTAAAGCAGGGTGCTCAATGGGTCGACTCTGACGACACGGATAAAGGACCTAGATGGTTGAGTGTGGAGCGGGCCATACATTCCCCCCTACCTACATGGCTCATGGTTGGCACAGTAGTAGACCAGACTGTACCACATAATGCTATTATCCGAGAAACACAGCATGCCTGTCGATTATTGGCATCATGTATCGATGGAGGGGATGACTTCGCCGCAGATATGCCCTTATGGCTGAACCCGCGCCTTATCATCGGAGGGAAGCCTGTCTTATGGAAAAAATGGGTGGAACATGATCTTATCACCATTGGACAACTAATCAATGGAAGTGCATTTAAAACCTTTGACAGATTAAGAACGGAATTCCGATTGCCTAATACATGCTATTTCCAATGGTGTCAGCTCCGACACTGCATGAGCAAAGCGGGTGTGTCACCTGTCTTGATACGTACCGGATGGCCACTGCGACAGAAACTTCAAGAATTACAAACAGATGCCAAAGCTGTTTCGAGATGTGTTGCGATTCTCCGATCCAAAAGTGACAAGACATGTATTAAGATACAGTCGGTGTGGGCTACTGAAACCGGTCAAGATATAACTCCGTAAAATTGGGACACTTTTTGGGGAACTCAAATACGTGCCACGAGAGCAGCGTCTCTCACACAATCTATGTACTTTATAGCACATCGAGCGCATATTACACCGGCTAAGAAAATGAAATGGACACTACAGGAGGGAAATCGATGTTGGTCCTGTAACATGGAAATTGGGACGCTGGCACATATGTTGTTCCATTGTAAATCCCTGGAAATATATTGGAACAGAGTATGGGAACGCATATCACAAATCCTCAACTTACAAACTCCTATCACTTATCGGATAGTAATATATAAATCCATAGCTTTGGAACCTACTCTGATGAAATGGGATAGTAAACTGCTGGACTTAATGCTCGGGATAGCGCTTAAAATAGTTCTAATACACTGGAAGAATCTCGACAAAGCTTGTTTCGAGCATTGGTGGAGTCTCTTAATCCTACACAAGACCTACGAAGAGCTCTATATAGCCAAAAACCCATGGTCTGGTAAACTAAGTAAGAAATGGTCAGCTTTACAAAATTATGTTTGATGAAAGTGATTGATGGAGGCTGCCTTGTGGAATGGTCTCTGCTGTAACCACATTGAACGGAGAGAGGGAGGGTGGCGTGCTGGCATGGACTGATACTAGTTCTTGTTAAAGTTATTGTACTGTTTTGTTCAAGTTATTATATTCTTTTGCTATTTTGATCAATAGCATCTGCTTGTATCCTTCTATATCATGATCGTTTGTACTGTTATTTTATATGTTTAAACTGAATAAAAACTACCATTTAAAAAAAAAAAAAAAAAAAGAAATGATAAAGCGGTATAAAAAAACCTGTTAAATAAACAAAATGTCCTTTTTGGGCAACCTGCTCGGACTCCTCAACCGTGTTCTCCAGTTGGGAGTCCGATGGGGACACCTCCCTGGAAACTTATACTCATCGGGACCTTCCGTCGGACCCCCTCCCTGCCTGCGTTCACCACCCGAGGTCACCTCCTCCTTGGTGTTCGTCCGGGATGTGGCATGGGCTCTTAACCTGGCCACCCAGGCCGAGGAGGATCCTCGAGCAGGAGAACTCGACATTCTTCAGTACGAGTCCCCGCCTAGGGAGTCTCTCACTGTTACGGTCCCTCCCATTCTATCCCGGCTGCTGCTCCGCATGTGGGAGGCACCCGCCTCGGTCCCCATTGTGAGTAAGCACCGTGTCACTATGTACAAGGTACAACGTGGCCCTGGGTTCAGAAAGACCCAACTTCCCCACACCTCCGTGATGGTGGAGTCGGCCATGAGGAAACAGAAAAGCCCAAAGTCACACTCATCAGTCTCCCCGGGCCGAGAGTCGAGAGCCCTTGACGCCCTGGGCTTCAAGGCTTACCAAGGCTCCGTGCTATCTTGTCGCATTCAAGCATACCAACTATACATGGGCATGTTCTTGCGCAACTTGGCCAAGGAGCTCGGAGGTTTCTCCGTGGGCCTCGAGGGCAAGCCTCTCAACAGGTTCAATGTTCTGTTGAAGTCCGTCACAGACTGCTTAGAATACCTCTCCCGAGCCGCCTACGATGGATTCGAGTCATTGGCTCGGGTGGCGGCCGCTATCATTGGAGCCCACCGCCAGGCATGGCTCCAATCGTCAGATTTGGAGCAGTGGATGCAGGAAAAGCTCCTGGACGTCCCCTTCCTCGGCGAGCAGCTCTTCAGCAAGCCGATGGAGAATAAGGCTGCAGAGATAGAGACTGAGTTAGTCATCAGATCCCGTCTCTTGCGCAAGACCTTCACTCTCCCCTGGAAAATGCAACAAGCCAAAAAGCCTTTCTTTCCGAGGAAGGGTCTTCAGTTCTGTGGCTATCCACCGTACCCGACCACCCCCATGCCGACCACTCCGGCGCAGGGTAAGTTTTCCCAGGGGCATCACAAGCCGAAAGGGCCAAAAGCCCAAACCCCGGCTCCACCACAACCCACACAGGAGTTTTGTCGCCATTGGCATAGCCCCTCGCCCTCTGGTGACACAGCAGCCAGTGGGGGGACGCGTGTCTTCCTTCTCCCCTCTGTGGGCTTCCATCACCTCGGACACGTCTGTTCTCCAGGTTGTCCGAGACGGCTATCACCTTCACTTTGACAGACTGCCACCTCCCTTCTCCCTGGAGGAGTCCCCTCGACTCCCCGCACACCAGGCTTTCCTGCAGCGGGAACTACTCTCTCTCCTCACCCAACAGGCAGTCGAGAAGGCCCCTCCACACCTTTGAGGTCAGGCTTCTATTCCCGGTACTTCCTCGTCCCCAAGAAGACGAGGGGTCTGCGGCCCATCCTTGACCTCCGAAAGTTGAACAAGGTGCGGGAGAAGTTCAAGATGTTTTCCCTTGGCGTTCTGCTGCCCTTCCTCCAGCAGGGTGACTAGCTATGCTCCTTGGATCTTAAAGACACTTATGCCCACATCTTAATCCACCCCCAGCACAGGCAGTATCTGCACTTCAGGGTGTGGGGAGAGCACTTCCAATACAGGGTGCTCCCCTTCGGCCTCGCGTCCGCCCCGTGGCTCTTCACGAAATGCCTCTCCGTGTTCACTGCCTGTCTCAGGCATCAGGGCATACCGGTCTTTCCCTACTTCGATTACTGGCTTGTTATTGGATCCTCGGTCAAGGAAACCCGGTGAGCGACGTCGCACACAATCCTTCTGTTGGAAGGCCTGGGGTTCTTGGTCAACTACCCAAAGTCCCACCTCGAGCCGGTGCAGGCCTTAGAGTTCATTGGGGCACTCCTCGATACTCAGCGGGCGACCGCATTCTTGCCAGCGGATCGCACCGACTGCCTTCGAGCCCTGGCGGCTCGGGTCCAAAGCACCCCTTGTGTCACAGCTCGGACTATGCTAAGCCTCCTGGGCCACATGGCCTCTACTGTCCATGTCGTTCACCCTGCCCGCCTGCATATGCGGTTCGCTCAGTGGTGCCTCAGCGCCCAGTGGAGCCAGTCCAGGGGTCACCTCAGGGACCCCGTAAGGGTCTTTCATGACCTTCGCTTGTCCCTGAGTTGGTGGAAAAACCCCCGCAACCTCCTTTGGGGGTTGCCCTTCCAGGCCCCACAGCACTATATGGTGCTGACAACAGATGCTTCCCTGTTAGGATGGGGAGCCCACTGCGGGTCGTTGTGCACGCAGGGACAGGGGTCGCCCGAAGAGTCTCAGCAGCAGATAAACTTGCTCGAATTCCTGACGATTTGGTGGGCCCTGAGGGCCTTCGTGGACCACCTCAAGGGGCGGTCGGCACACGTGCAGGCCGACAACCGTGTGCGAAGTTCTTCATCAACAAGGAGGGGGGAACCGGATTGCGCTCCCTCTGCCGGGAAGTGGTCCTCCTCTGCTCCTTTGCCGTCCGACGGAAGATGTCCCTCAAGATGGCCTACCTTCCGGGTCAGGAGAATGTCCTGGCAAACAGGCTCAGCAGGATCCTTCGCCCTCATGAGTGGCGGCTGGATCTAGGAGTGGCGGCTGGCTGTTTTTTCACTGGGGGATGCCGGCGATAGACCTATTCGCCAGTCCCCAGAATGCGCAACTCCCCCGCTTTTGCGGGCCGGTACCACACCCAAGCAGGGAGAGTCCGGATACATTCCTTCTGAGCTGGTCCTCCGGCCTACTCTATGCAGTCCCTCCCATCCCTCTCATTGTGAGAACCCTCCTCAATGCTCAGCGGGATCAGGCATTGATGATTCTCGTAGCCCCCTCGTGGCCTCAGCAGCCCTGGTTCCTGCTTCTGCTTCAGCTGTTGACAGAGCCCCCTGGTCTCTTAGACTCTGCCCTGGGTCTGCTAACACAAGAGGAGGGATGGGTGCAGCACCCGAACCTAGCCTCCTTATTCCTTATGGCCTGGCGGCTTCACTGGCTCTCCCAGAGGAGGTCCTCCTTGCGTCGAGGAAGGACTCAACTAGACAAGCCTATGCCTTTAAGTGACAGCACTTCTCGGTCTGGTGCTCAAGGCTCTAGATCAACCCATTCTTGTGTCCCATTCACTTTCCATCTCAACCAGGAGATAGTTCTGACGACTTTCTTCCTGAGACCCCACGCCGACAGCTCTTCACACTCTCGACTGCAGAAGAGCTCCGGCCTTCTGTTTGCAGCACACCCAGACTCATCGCAAGTCTGGCTGACTCTTTGTGACCTACGATACCAATCAGTAGGGGCAGGCAGTTAACAAATGCACCCCCTCTATTTGGATGGCGGACTGCATTGCCTTCGCTCACATGAAGGCAGGCACCCCGTTAGATCATCGATTCACCGCACACGGGGTCCGGGCTAAAGTGACCTCGGGGCCTCGCTGCGCTCCGTACCCCTGATGGACATCTGCCAGGCGGCAACCTGGTCTTCCACGAATACCTTCGCTGCACACTACTGTCTGGAGAGGGAGTCCCACAGGGACAGCACCTTCGACCAGGCTGTACTCCGTAATCTTTTCGGGGTATAAGCAACTCCTGCCCTGACCCTTCTTCACGGCTACCGAGGGCTTTGCTTGGAGGAAACCGAGGACTCCGGCTCTTTCAGGCATTGGCTTCTGCTCACGGCCTCGTGGAGGCATTTTTTGGTTACAGGTTTGGTAGCCTGTAGCCGGGGAGTCTCATAAGTATGGACTGACTTCCTGCTTGTTCCTGGAGAAAGCGTAGTTTCTCACCTGTAACAGATGTTCTCCAGGGACAGCAGGAATCAGTAATCACTACCCTCCCACCTCCCCTGATGTGTTGCTGTCTTTTTGTCCTTCCCTTGCCATCTGCTTGGTAGGGCTCGAGCTAAGGGACTTGACTGAGCAAGATGGCACCTTTGGGTGGGAAGAGGACCACGCATGCCTGGCAGCAATCCCAAAGGCTTTCTTTGAAAGCTGGGGAATTGCTCCGCGCAGGCTCTGTCGGTGCAGACATCACCTATAAGTGAGGACTGATTCCTGCTGTCCCTGGAGAATACCTGTTACAGCTGAGTAACTACGCTTTTCCCCTCTGGGGATCCTGCCTTCCAGTTTTCATTATAATTACCTGCCGTCGCAGTTTTTTTCTCCTTTCCCCTTTTCATTTCTCTTTTCAGTCATTTTAAATTTCTTTTCTTTTCCATGGCACCTCTGCTCCCTTAGGTGCCAGTGCTTCAGATGGGCCTTCCTCTCTTAAAAATTGAGCCATTTTATTTCACTGCCATATTGAATTTTGCCATATTTCACTGCCATATTAAATATTGCCATATTTATTGAGCCATTTTATTTCACTTCCTGGATGACCTGTCCCAAAAACTGGCCAGCGTTGTTCATGAAATGTTCTTGGTGCATGACCATATCCACCACAGATACTCATAGTTGGTGCCTTCAGTGCCTGGGGACCCGATCATCAGCTCACTTCTTGTAATTTGTGTTTGAATATGACAAAAAAAGGACTGAAGGGGCAAGAGAAGCAGAGCGGATCACTTTTTGGCACTCATAAGTCCGATCCATTGGCATTGACTGCACCAGTCTCAATGGTTTCAAAGGCTGCATTGGACAATCGAGGAGTTCTCGAGCCCACTCGGAGCCAAGCATCCGTAGTGCCCTAGAAAATCAGCCATCGATCGATCTCCACCCAAGGATGAGGAAGGATTCTGCATCTTCATCAATGCCGAAGGGAGATTGCACCGAGTAAAGACTCTGGTGCATTGGTGTCAGAGTCCCTTGAGGCATGACGTTGAGAGTGATGAAAGTCTGCGAGAGTGCCCCTCTAAACTTTCTCAAATGGAGGAGAGCTCATTGTCCAAAACATCAGAGGGGCAGTGACAGCCTATCAAGAGCCGAGACCAAGCTGCTGATAAGCCTATTCAGATCCTGGGTTCATTAGTCGAAACTGCTGAGGCTCCACAGCCTTTGGAATCAGCAGCCATGGAGAAACACCACCTGCATGCTCTCAAAGAGTAGATCGTGGCATTCTTGACTATGCAGCAGGCCGCGGTCTCGGCATCGGCAATTGTGGAACTGATCCGTATCGACATCGGGGCATTGAAGAACCCCGATGCCAGTGCCTGCCCTGCCGATTGCTCTGAAGCATTTCTCGGTCCAATGCACCCTCGAAATCTAGGCAAGCATCGGTGCATCATCACTCCTGAAGGCACTCCCGATTCCCCCCCCCCCCCCCGAGTCAGGAAAGAGAACCAGGTAGAGACTCAGAAGTTCTTCGACTACCTCTCTGATTTAGATTCAGAAGGCTGGGTAACCAAAGATGAGTCCAAAGACTTGTTGGAGGACAGGTTTCCTGAGCTTTCATTGGAACCTTCTCCACCTCATGAGAGGTGCAAGTACCCTCCTGAGATAAGATGAACCAAGATTTTGTCAGGGACATGGCCAAGGGCATACCATTTTTTTTGAAGACTGAGGATGAGCCCAGATCAAAAAGAGTTGGCGATCCTTCAGTACTCCTCTGTCCCTAAGGAGGCTGTGACAGTGCCTTATATATTTCTCTCCAAGTTATTTCTCCCTACAGACCGGTGAGCCTGACGTCAGTACCGGGAAAAATGGTAGAAGCCATCATAAAGAACAAAATTGATGAACATGTAGATAGTCATGGCTTAATGGGAGACAGCCAACATGGCTTTAGACAAGGAAGATCTTCTCTTACTAATCTGTTATGTTTTTTTGAAGGTGTGAATAAACAGGTAGACAAAGGTGAGTCGGTTGATATAGTGTATTTGGACTTTTAGAAAGCCTTTGACGAGGTCCCTCATCAGAGGCTTTTGGCAAAACTAAAGAGTCATGGGATAGGAGGCAGTGTACTATTGTGGATCAGGAACTGGTTAAAAGATAGAAAGCAGAGGGTAGGGCTAAATGAGCAATTTTCCCAATGGAGAAAGGTGAATAGTGGTGTACCCCAGGGATCTGTGCTGGGTCTGCTGCTTTTTGACATATTCATAAATGACCTGGAAATGGGAATAATGAGTGAAGTTATCAAATTTGCAGATGACACAAAACTATTTAAAGTTGTTAAAACCCAAGAGAATTGTGGAAAATTGCAAGAGGATCTTGATAAATTGGAAGACTGGACATCAAAATGGCAGATGAAATTTAATGTGGACAAGTGCAAAGTTATGCACCTAGGGAAGAACAACCCAAACTATGGTTACACAATGCAAGGTTCCACATTAGGAACCACCACCCAGGAAAAAGATTTAGGCGTCATTGTGGATAACATGTTAAAACCCTCGGCCCAGTGTGCAGCGGTGGCCAAGAGAGCAAATAGAATGCTAGGTATCATAAGGAAAGGAATGGAAAATAAAACAAAGGATATTATAATGCCTCTATATCGTTCCATGGTGAGACCACACCTTAAATATTGTGTGCAATTCTGGTCGCCGTATCTTAAAAAGGATATAGCATTATTAGAAAAGGTTCAGAGAAGAGCCACCAAAATGGTAAAGGGGATGGAAGGATACTCCTATGAAGAAAGGCTAAAAAAGGTTAAGGCTCTTTAACCTGGAAAAGAAACGGCTGAGGGAAGATATGATAGAAGTCTATAAATTAATGAACGGAGTGGAACGGGTAAACGTAGATCGATTGTTTACATTATCAGAATATAGAAAGACTAGGGGACATGCAATGAAGATACAGGGTAAACTATTTAAGACTAATAAAAGAAAATATTTTTTCACTCAACGTGTAATCAAATTTTGGAATTTGTTACCGGAGGATGTAGTAAAGGCTGTTAGTGTAGCTGGGTTTAAAAAAGGTTTGGACAAGTTCCTGGAGGAAAGGTCCATAAACCATTGTTAAGAAGGGACCCAGGATATCAATGCTTGACCCAATACAAGCATTGTGGAACCTGTGTCTTTTGGGGAAACTGCTAGGTACGTATGACCTAGATTTGCCACTGTTGGAAACAGGATACTGAGCTTGATGGACCTTGGTCTGACCCGGTATGGCATATCTTATGTTCTTATGTCCCTGTTTAATGTAAAACAAATCCATTGAGATTGTTATGTTGTTCAATGTAAACCACTTTGGACAAAGGTGGTATAGAAATACTGTTAAATAAATAAATCCTAAAGAGAGTACAGATGAGAATGTGGGAGAACCCACTTACTGTACTTCCAGTTAGTAGAAGGCTTGACTCCATGTGTAGAGTTCAGAAGGCTCTCTGATTCGTGAAGTCCCTGCTTCCACACCATTCCTTGGTGATCAAATCTATCCTAAAGAGAGCCAAGTGTTCCAAGACTCATTCATCAGTGCCCCTGGGGAAGGAGGTTTGGACATTGGACTTTTTGGGGAGAAGATATTTTCAGAGTTCTATGTTCATAGCCTGCACGGCCTGTTAACCAGCTCTACATGGGCATATTTTTGAAGAACATCATGTGTAACCTTGCTGATCTGTCGCAGTATCTCCCTCTAGAAAAATTGGAACAGTGTCATTCCCTAGTGGCTCCCGGCAAGGACTGTTCAAAGTTTATGGTCCAGGCGACATATGATACCTTTGAAATGGTATCAAGAGGGCCTCAACGAGGAGATTCTTATTCCTGTAAATGGAGGAGGTTTGCTATCTGGTGTGAGGGTGAGCCCTTGATCCTTTCATCTGTCCCACACCAAAACTGCTGGAGTATCTTCTACACCTTTCTGAATTAGGACTTAAATCTGCCTCCGTCGGGGTCTACCTCAGTGCAATTGGAGCTTATCATCGAGGTGTGGAAGGGAAGTCCAACTCTGTACAGCTTTTAGTTGTTAACTTCATGCGGGATTTGCTTCTCTCGAAGCCTCCCTACAAACCTCCTGCAGTGTCTTGGGATCTCAGTGTGGTTCTTCCGCAGCTCATGAAAGCTCCCTTTGAGCCACTCAATTCTTGCCCTCTGAAGTTCTTGACTGGAAAGATTTTGTTTCTGGTGGTGGGCACTTCAGCATGCAGCTTCAGGCTTTCATAGTTCATAGCAACATGAAGGCAGAAAAAGACCACATGGCCTATCTAGTCTGCCCTTCCATATCAACCACTACAACAGTCCCCTTTTTTCCTTTAGAGATCCTCTGTGTTTGTCCCATGCCTTTTTGAATTCAGACACTGTCCTCATCTCTATCACTTCCACTGGCAGACTATTCCACAGATCTACCACTCTTCCCGAAAAAAAATATTTCCGCATATTACTTCTGAGTCTATCCTCTTTCACCCTCATCCTTTGTCCCCTCATAGAGGAGCTTGCTTTCAATCGAAAGAGGCTCTCCTCCTGTGCATTTATGCCATGGAGGTATTTAAATGTCTCAATCATATCACCTCTATCCTGCCTTTCCTCTAAAGTATACATATTAAGATCCTTAAGTCTGTCCTCATATGCTTTATAATGAAGACCACTAACCATTTTAGTAGCCACCCTCTGTACCAACTCAACCTATTTATATCCTTTTGAAGGTGCATTCTCTAGAATTGCACACAATACTCCAAATGAGGTCGCACCAAAGACTTAAACAGAAGTACTATCACCTCCTTTCTTCTGCTGGCCATTCCTCTCCCTATGCACCCATATTCATCCACCTTACACCAAATTCCATCCTAAATTCCTTCCAAAAGTGGTATGTGTTTTCCATTTTAATCAGTCAGTTGTTCTACCAACATTCTTCCCAAGACTGCATGTCCACAAAAGGGTAACTGCGTTGCATATGTTGGACTGTAAACAAGCCTTAGCCTTCTACTTGGAGCAGACAAAAGCCCGTAGACAGTCCTTCCAGATTTTTGTTTCTTTTGAACCTAGCAAGCTAGAGGCTGCCATTTTCAAATGCTGTCTTTCAGTTTGGCTAGCAGAGTGCATCTTGTTTGCTTATGCCTTTGCAGGCCTGAGCCTTGATGGTCATGTCACAGCTCACAATGTCAAAGCCATTGGTGCATTGGTGGCTCAATCTCCATGGAAGAGATCTGCAGTGCTGCAACATTATCTTCTGTCCACACATTTACATCTCACTACTGTCTAGAAGGGGATTCCCGACATGACAACAACTTCGGCCAGTCTGTACTACGGAATCTGTTTGGGGATTAGAATCCAACTCCAACCCCCCTAGGCCCATTCTATTCTGTTCAGGCTACCAAAAAAAAGAGAGAGAGAGAGACTTGCTTTTACTGTACATATTTCTGCATCTTAAAGTGCTAAGGCCTACTGCTGTTATGCAGACGGAATGTTGCCCCTGTTGGGTTTGTCTGCATTCTCATGAGCTTTTTGGTAGCCCTGTAGCTGGGGAGTCCCATACGTGAGAACTCATTCCTGCTTTTCCATGGAGAAAAGGTAGTTACTCACCTGTAGCAGGTGTTGTCTGTGGATAGCATTAATAAGTTCTAACAACCTCCCCTGGGAGTTGTATTCTACTATAGCTATAGTAACAGACTAATTCAAGATGGCGCCATGGTGGCAGATGGAAAGATGGCCTGTAGATACGGTGGAACCTCCTAAAAGCTTCCACTAGTAGCTGGGGCAAGTTCCTGCGTGGGTGTCGTCAGATAATGTCACCCATATGTCCACGGAGAACACCTGCTACAGGTGAGTAACTACCCTTTATCAGTATGTAAAATTTCTCCTTGTGGTCAAAACCACCTTAGTATGCTGTACCCCCCTTAGTGGTGGTAAGTATTTGAAGATAGAATTCTGCTGTAGTAACTGCTTGTAAGATTGTCATGGGGGATGGAAAGGTTGGGGGAGGTAAAGATGCACCGGACTGTGCCATCCCACCACCATCAGTACAGCAGTGGAAATGAGCTCTCATGATTTTGCTCCCATAAGGCTGTGTCACCTCCTCAGATACCCAGAGTGCCATTTTGTCTGGCGATGGTCCTGATTTTTGCTGCTCATCATTGAGGAGTTGGCTGAAAGTGCATGCATACTTAGAAAAACACATTCTAGATTTTGTTTAACATATGTGATGTACTTATTTTGTTTTCACTAAAGGGACTGGAGAGTTGTCTTAAAGGCCCTGATAATTATAACAGCCAGGTTTTAATAGAAGCCACGGTTATAGCATTAACCAAGCTCCAGCCACTTCTGAATAAGGTGAGTGAATTGTGAATCATTGTTGTCTTGAAAAATAGTGCATGAAAAATATGATTTTCATTATAATAATGTGTGTTATCAGCAATATCAATAAAATAATGTATACCTTCCCGACTTAGTCTTCCTTTTCATATCAAAATGGTCTTGCTTTTATACTCTTTTCCTGTGTCTCATATCATTGAGTTTTGTTTGTAGCAAGAGAAACAAAACTGAATTTCAGCTGACTTATGTAGTACACTTGAACTAAAACTATTCTTATTTTTATTACACGCTTTTGGGCTGATATTGAGCCCATAACAGTTAGCATTGTTTTTAACACCAACTGCCATGGGTAAAAAAATACAATCTGGCCATTCAACTGCAATAGCTGAATCGTGGCTTTTGCCAAATATCCAGATAGTTCTGGTCACACACTGCTCTATCTGGTGGCTCTAATATTCAGCCGCTATCCGGATAGAAGCTTTTTTGCTGTCCCAAGCTATCCAGATAGTTATTTGGATTGTGATGCTGAAAACTGCTACTATCTGGATAACTCAAGTCACCCCCACATCACCCTGGCACTATCCAGGTAGTGCTGAGGTCATCTATAGAGATATTCAGGATAGTGCCACTGAATATCTCTCATAGCAGGACTTAACTAGTTAGTAGTTGCTGCTAATTGGATAAGTCTTTTTAGATATTAAGCCCTTAGAATTTACTGAAACTCCCATTAATTTGTTCTTATGGGTCACAAAGGACCTCTGAAAGTAACTCGGAAATGTCGAACACTGGTCTTGAAGTCGCATAAACTGGACTGGCTCATGGGATATTCATGAACTTTATTCACCTTCAGTGGCTGTAGTTTATGGCCTATTTTATCTGTTTAATTCCATCTGACAGCTGATCTTTGTGTGGTCCCTAGAAGACTAGTGTTTGACTCCTATGAGAACCATTCAGGTTAAATGACGTTCAGAATGTTTAGGAAACATGTTGAATAGGATATTTCTTTAAAGTGCATTTTTGATAATTTGTTTATAATTATCATCATGATGTAATGGAAAAGCAAAGAACTTGGTTCAAATCTTTTGTATCATGTAAGACAAGGCCTGCCAAACGTTTTTAAAGAGAAAGGTCACAGAGGAGACATTTCAAATCATTGAGCAGGCCAGTGGGGGGGGGGGGGGGTCCCTATTGGAGTATGCAGAACTGGGGAGGGAGGAGAAGAGTACCCATTGGAGTTTAATGAGCAGAATTTATTGCCATGCCATACATGTATCACAATCACCTTTTTCTGCTAGTGGAGTCTGGGAACTCAGCTCGCTTTGCTGCTTTAGTCACTGTCACATATGAAAAAAAAGCAAAGCAAAACAAAACATAGTCCATGGACTGAATTCATCAATAGTCAAAAATAATATGGTGGGCTGGAGAAATAAGCTCCACAGGCTTGAGAACCTCTGATGTAGGGGATTTACATACCAAAAACAAAAAAATTATCCAGGCTCTTGATTTTGGCTTTTCTGGCATTCTCTCTGTTTGTGAAGTGATTAAAAAAAGATTTGTTCCTCTAGCTTTGATTATGGCCATAATGTTATTGTACCCTCTGTGTAGATGGGTGGCAGTGCAGTAACCAATTCCCCTTCCTATCCCCCTTCTTCCAGTATACTCTCCAGATTCTCAATTTTCAGGCAAAAGGCCCAAAAAGGACCAACATCAGCTCACAGCTTAGATCTGATATTTGATCATAGCCAAAGAGAGACCAAGAATGAATCTGGTCTAGGGAATATTCACAAGATCAAATTCTGAATTAGGGCCACTGATTTTCTCTAAAGTTACAAGAAGTTGTTGCAGCTCTCCTGCCGTAGTGTCTTTCAAGGGAAAGGACATTATGAATGGCTTCTGAGTCTCCTAAATGTTTTGACTCATTTGGAATAATGGGTATTGTCCACGGGATGAAGAACTAAAAAGAAAGTATTAGCTATTTGTCTTGGAATTGTAATCGCCCCAGTTTTATCTTAGCATAGATTTGATTGAAAATGTTTTCCTGCTGCAACATGAAACGACAATTATTTGTTGTATTTTATTCAGGTGATAATAAATCATAACTATGAAAACTAAATTTATGTGGAAAAATATGCTGTACCTTCCACCCTTTTTAAATGTAGCAAAATGATTACAGTGAAATAACTGAAGTGAACATTAATGCTTAATTCTGATAGTGTGATATAAATAATGTTGGGGGGGGTAGTGTGTTTTATTTATTTTTTTACTCCTCATCAGGATTCCTCAATGCACAAAGCCCTCTTTTGGGTATCTGTAGCAGTGCTTCAACTGGATGAAGTGAATTTGTATTCTGCAGGCACAGCCCTCCTTGAACAAAACCTGCACACGTTAGATAGTCTTCACGTGTTCAATGACAAGGTAAAGTGTGTCTGCTATTGATGAACTTATCACAGCACTATTTGTGGCACAAAATCTTGGCTGCAAAGAACTGGTTTTAATTTAGTGGGTTAAATAAGCTAATAATCAGTATCTCCAACTAGCAGTATAATTAAACTGTATTAAAAGTATCAGGATAGTATTTCCTGTAGAAAGAGCACAGAATACATCCCCGTTAATTCCCCCAAGCCTCATTTTCTTTTCATGAAAAAGAGCTATTCAAAGATAATTAGTTTTGGTGTTTTGGTAAGGACTATTTACTTTTAGTATTATTAAACCAGTCCAGACAGGTGGGTTATGTTCCCCTATTAGTAGATGCTGAAGACAGAGAAATCCAAACATTTCCAGTGACAACATCACTGGCGCAAGGAGAGGTGCAGCTTGGGGTACTTCTCAGTATTTTTCTATCTCCAGCAGATGGTGGTGACTGGACTGGTGCAGCAGTGTTCAAATTGAGGCTCCTGGGGCCACAGGTAACAGACTATTCTCCCCAGTGGTGCTGGACTCGAGATTCCCAAGGTGCTGGACTGTAGTTCACCATCCCTTGTCTACTGAGACTCGTGCCATTGTCAGGGGCATGGCTCTGGCCATCCTTCAGTGGTAAAGATATCAGTGCCCTGCCTCCCATTGTGTTTTACTGTGGTTGAGGCACCCCCTCCCCCTTTTCTCTCTTACTTTGTTAGATAGGGGTTACCCCAGTGGGATCATGTTTGGGGAGACTGGGACGGTGTTTTCCTTCTCCCTTGTTGCTTTTGGCCCCCTCTCTCTCGCTGCCTCCTCTTTCAAACTCAAAAAATAAATATGTAAAAAAATACATAACTATATTAACCAAGGAAGCATTAGAGAGCCTCGACAAGGGGAGCAAGAGTGCCTGGATGCTTAGCCTGCAGTAAGTGTGATAGGAGGCAGCTCAAGCTCGGTAGCAGGAGGCCTTCATCAGTCACCTTGGGGGCTCTCTGTAAGGTGGGGGAGGAGGGTGGATGCTTCGTACTTAGTTGCGCTATATAAATAAGTAGTAGCAATAGTAGTGGCCAGTAGTAAGTGCAGAGGGCAGCTTGGGCCCAGTAATGTGGTGCTGCATTCGTGGCTTTGGCCATGCAGTCGTAGCCTTCCTTGCAGCTCAGAGCCGTGGCCTCGATTTTTCATCCTACTGAGGTCAGTGTCAGGACCTGCAGCCACCTTTGGATTTGAGGGATGCAACTGAAGCCTACCTGGTCTCTGGGCAGGCCCTGCCTTCCAATGGGAGTTTTTCAGGCAGGCTCTCCACCATGTCGATGTTGTAGCCTGTAAAGAGAAGCATTCCTCATCTGCCAGATCACTTGTGCACTGGGTGTGCCATAGATCAAGGAGTCCTCTTTAGTGGCAGGTGGAGGTTCAAAGCTTCTTCCCTCCCTGCATGTGGAGCATGTGGCCCTGCCTGGCTGCATGGGGGTAGGGAGTCCAGCCATTTTGCTGATCCTGATATAGCAGCCAGTGTGGGGAGCCCTCTGCTTTTGTGCTCAGAACAAGGAGGCCTGCAGGAGTCTGCAGCTGGGTGTTAGGAGGCACCTTCCCCCTTGTATGATATTCTGTGGGCTTTGCAGCAGGTTTTGGTGCCTCCCTCAGGGTTCCTCTTCCTAGGCAAGGGGGATTTGGCCTCCCATGACAGACATACTTCCACGATCTGCTTCCCCAGCCTTGGGGAAGCACTTTGCCCTAGAGAGACTCAGGGTAACTGGGTGAGAGATCCCTGGTACTTGGTCCAGACTCTCTGATCTTCCCCCAGGGGTGTTCCACTTGAGGCCAATATGGATGGGGGAGAGTGTAATGGACAGTGTAGGCTTGAGGAAGGAGAGCTTTCCTCAGTAGAAGAGAGAGAGCCCTCCGTGATCTGCCTGTTTTGTCAGGAGGAGCTTGTGTTTCTTATTTGAAGTAGCCAACGACTTTTCGCAGGAGCTGGTGGAGGTTGCCGTGGAGGAGGGCTCTATTTTGGAGGGCATTCATAAGCTCTCCTGGGCCTTTCTGCTCCCACAGGCAGTCTGCCACATGATTCTAGCAGAGTAGGATGCTCCAGATGATATCCTCAGAGGGGGCAAGGTCCTGGAGCCAACTGTAAGCCCTCCCTGGGGCAGACATGGATAGTTGGTTCCGCTTCCCTAAGGTGGATGCCCTGGTTGTGGTGATGAACAAACAAACCTATGGAGGGCAGAGATGCCCTTCATGGTCAGCAGACCAAAAGCTGGAGGTGCTCTTGAAGACCAGGTTTTTAGCCATGCTTTGGGGCTACAAACCTCTATGCATGGTAGTATTGTGGCTAGAGCACTTCTGTGTTGGGTGCAGGCCTTGCCAGAGGATGTGGGGTTGACCAGCATAGATTCCACAGTGGTCATTTTTGTGGACACCTTCTATATATCCACCTATTGACTCAGGCAGTGGCAATGGGCATGGCCTGGCATTGACTGTTGCTGCATTACTGGGCAGCCGACACATCCTCTAAAATGTAGCTGTCAGGGTTGCTGTTTTGGGGCAAATTAGTCTTTAGGAAGAATCTCGAGAAGCCGGTCAAGGTCCTCAGGGAGGCTACGCCTCAAATGTTGCCAGAGGATAAGCCTCAGAGTTTGTCCAATCTGTTGGGGCGTTCTTGGGGCTAAGACTCCTGCCGTTTTTGGCTGGCGAAGTGTTGTTCTTCTGAGTCAGGGTGGTTCCATAGCAAGACCTAGCTCTTTCGGACAGCACTTCAGCAGAAGCCCATGCCGCACATTGAGGACACTTACAACAAAAAACAGGATCCACTCCGAATAAACTAACACACTTGGTAGGTGTACTTTCAGAAAATAAAATCTTTGGGAAAAAGACCTCAGGATCGCAATGTGGCCAACACAATGGCCATAAGCACCTAAATACAGACTCTTAAAGCTGCTTGAACCATTGCTGGCTTACTGCAGTCAAGTATCCTTACATCACCGGACTTAAGAAAAAAAAAAACAGATTACAAACAGCTGGAAATATTCAAACAGCAAACTGGGACTAATGGCTACAAACTCATAGCTGATAAACAAGTAAATGCAGGCAAACAAACAGAATTGTCAAATAATGATGGCACCAGCAGTATAAAGACTTAGCTGTAAGTGGGTACACCCCAGCAGGTCAGATTCCAACGTCAGGCGTTTTGCCAATGCTTCTTCAGGGAATAAGACCACCCACGCCAAATCAAGCTGCCTTACCTACAGCAAAACACCCAGTTATTACAACCACACCTGCTACAAACCCACACACAATATGCAGAACTGCATATTTTCCACTAAATCTGTGACATTGAGAGCGTCTCCTGATGTACCTCCACAAGACAAATGCTTAGCCTTTGGCAAGTAATAAGTTTTTACTAGAGGTGGCATTAAATCAGGAGAAACCCCCAAAGTCACAGTTAAATATTCCATGGACATATCTTTAGCAGAAATAGACATCACCGTAGGGAAGTTAACGACTCTCAAATTATTAACACGGGTGGAGTTATCTAACTGTTCCAACTTTACTTGCAGAGACATGAAGTTCTTTTTAAATCCGTCGGCTTGATCTTCTAAGTTAGAAATTCTCCCCTGCCGAACTGCAGATTCCATAGAAATGTCGGAGACTTTCTTCTCTAAGTCTGCTACCGTTTCCATTGTAGACTGTACTTTAGAAGTTAAAGATGTGATCTGCGGAAGCAGAACTTCTCCGAGGGAAACAATAGCATTCCAGATCGATTCTAACGTGAAGTTCATTGGGCGTTGAATAACAAAAGCCCCGTCCGGAGTAGACGCTGGAACATTCTCCATCACCTCAGACACCAAAGAAGCTTTTCGTTGCAAAGGGGAAAAGGACTTCCCTGTGATCTCACCTCCAACAAGCGCCAACGCTGGAATGGAGTGAAGAGCCCTACCGGCTCCACTCACAAGCTTCTCCGGTTCACTTTTCCCTGGCCCTCGCGAGGTTGAACCCTCCCCTGGACTAGGAGAGGAAACCTCCAGGAAACCTTCCGGCAGTGAACAACTGTGGAGAAACTTAGGTACTGGACTCACAGCTGGGGAGGAAGTTGACACCGAGGCTGCCACCGAGCAATCCAACTCCGATGGCCCCGCCAATCGGTATTCTCCACCAGCACCGCCTGGATCCCGAGGAGCACGAACAAAGTAAGTATCCAATGGTCCAGAAACAGAGGCAAGCGGCGTTGAGGTAAGGGCGGGCTGCGGAGGCACCTGCCCAGCCTTACCCTTACACTTCTTCCCCATGAGTAGGAAAAGACGTGCTCACCCGAACACGACTGCAACCACCATCTTGAAACGCCCCCACAACCGACCGTGTAGCTGGGTTTAATAAAAGTTTGGACAAGTTCCTGGATGAAAAGTCCATAAACCATTATTAAAGAGGACCTGGTTAATCCACTGCTTGCCTTAATACAAGCATTATGGAGCCTGCATGTCTTTTTGGGAAACTGCTAGGTACTTGTGACCTGGATTGGCCACTGTTGGAAACAGGATACTGTGTTTGATGGTCCTTGGTCTGACCCAGTATGGTATTTCCTGTGTTCTAATGCCAAGGCAAATGCGTTTCTCAGTCAGCGATGCAGCAAGATCAATGCTCTGGATCAAGGATGATGATGAGGGTTCTTCTTTGTCTTTCCACTATGACCTCTCATCAGCAGGATAATCTGTAGATAGAGGACTATTCATTCCTAGTCATTCTAGTGGCACCAGATTGGCCGTGGATGCCCTGGTATTCAGACCTTCGTCATCTGCTTGTGGACAAGCCCCCTCCTGCTCTCGTGGGTAAGAGAACTTCTACGACAGGGACCCATGTTGATGGCCAATATGAACCTGTTTTGGCTTATGTCCTAGTCATTGAAAGGCAGCTGCTTCGTAGGAAAGGTTATTCCATATCTGTGACCTCCACTTCGCACAAGTCGTGCCGCATGTCGTCTCTGGCATATGTGCGTTTCTAGTATTTGTTTGGGTGGTGGTGCCGTGACCGTTATCTTCCCCCCATGGATAGTGGCTCTCCCATCAACTCTGGCCTTTAGTGGGCCTAGAGAGAGGCTTTGCATTCAGTTCGTTGTGGGTTCGGGTTGCGGCCTTGTCTTATTTCAGGGACAAGTTCAGCTGGTGTCTTTGACCTCTTGCCTTGATATGTTATGCTTTCTTAGAGGGGTTAAGCCCTTGTGTCTCCTATCCCGTCTGATGGAGCCATCATGGGATCTTAGTCTGGTACTGAGGGTCTTCATAGGTCTGTCCTTTTAGCCATTGAAATGTGCTACCTTTTTTATTTTTTTTTTGTCAAATGTTTTTTATTAGCAGTGGATACATAGGTACAGTCAGCCATGTCAGTATTTCATGCTCAGACACATGGAAATAATACAACATTACAAAATATTTTTTTACAATTACCTGTCATGGACATGGCAAAATAGTGTAAAAAGTCCTCTTATTCTTTTTGGGCTTACTCCCCCTGCTAATAATCTCTTAGCAGGGGCCTCCCTTACACTGTACAGGACTTCACTGTCCTGCTATGCACTTCACTGGGGGGTTCCCCCCCATAGAGTGCCATCCACCGATAGGTCCCTTTCCTAGCCCGTTAGATTGTCCGTACTTGTATGCAGTCCATGACAAATCTGAGAGAAATAGGTAATCCAACGAATGCCTTACCAGCAGTATACTGAACTTATTTTATTACAGAACATTCTAGCACCACCTTCAGTGTGGTATTCATTGGGTAGTATTTACTCCTCATGGGGGCTCATATTTTTTTAAATAACCATTCTTTTTCTCTGATGCAAATGACAATCAATCAAACCGTAGGGCTTCTCCCACTTTCGTCCTCCATTCCTCCACTCTGGGGCCTTTCTCAGAACGCCATCTCCAGGCCACCACCAGTCTGACAGCCAGGAGTAATTTCTGTCTTAGCATTTCTTTTTCCCCCCCAGCTTTTGTGGGCCCCCAACAATACATCTACTGGATTACTCATTTGTCCCTCTCCCACTATTGCCCGCACCTGTTGTCTAATCTTGCCCCAATTCTGTACTATCACCGGACATTCCCACCACATATGGAAGAATGAGCCCCTCTGCCCACAGCCCCTCCAACAGTAAGGGGTCCCCTTTCTGCTTAGCTTTGTACATCTGTAAGGGGGTAATTTAGACTCTGTGAACTGATTGGAATTGTCTCTGTCTCCATCATGTGACCCAGGTATATTTATATATCCCTCTTTGTGTCAGCTTGGTTGACTCAGGTTCACTGCATTTTTTCGGTGAGTTATGAAGTGTCTCATTTGAAAGTACTGGAAGAAAGATATCCTACTCCCAGGCATTCTTCAACTTCCTGCATAGAGAGCATGTCCCCGGCCCCTGCCATATCATGGAATGTGGTTATCTCCTGGGCCAACAGGCCCATCTGTACTTCACAGAATCCTCTCCCTAAGAATGGGCAAAAGTCCCTCAGCATAGACCATCAGGAGATCATTGGGGGCAGCACTCCTTTTTTCTGTTCCCCATTGACAGTCGCTCATAGAGCCTTCAAAAATGGGTGATTCCCCAACTCTCGGGTGCCCCCTGTCTCCTCCAGGTCTCCCCACTCCAACTATTCAAATATCGATAGAGGTGCTAGTTGGGCCCTCTCGATAGCTATCCAAATATTATCTCCATTCCGGAGGTAGTGTCCCCTCAAGGCACACATAACTGCTACATCCTTAGAGAAGGGAACCTAATCCCTCCCTGCTCTTGAGATTGGTATAACTGCCGTGTATCAACAAATAGATTTAACTATGCATTTCTCCCATTTTCCTGACAGTGTCAATGGGATGGAGATCGGAAGGTGGGAGAATATAAAGTGGAATTTGGGGATTATATTCATCTTTAATGCTGCCACCCGTCCCCTCCAGCTCAGATGTAGTTTTGCCCATTTCTCTAATTCTCCTCCCACCTTGGTTATTAGAGATGTGTATTTGAGCCAAAAGAGGTTGCTTGGATCCTTAGGTATGCATATCCCCAAATATTTGATATCTTTCTCTGCCCAATGGAAGGGAAGCATTGGAATGTCTTGGGACTGTAATCCCCCAGTGATAGAGCCTCTGTTTTATATAGATTAACCTTAAATCCTGAGAATTTTGAGAATGCATCAAGTTCCCTTATTAAGGCAGGGACAGATTCCTTGGGCTAGGCCATAAAAATAATTTTGTTGTCCACGTGAAGCAGGATTTTATGTTCTCCTCCTGATACTTTTATTGGGTGGATGTCTGTTTTGCTGGTTCTCCAGGACCAAGCAGGAAGTCAGTCCTCACTTATGGGTGACGTCGGCGCCGACGGAGCCCTCGCGGAGCAATTTTCCCCAGCTTTCAAAGAAAGCCTTTGGGAATTGCAGCGCGCATGCGCGGTCGTCTTCCCGCCCGAGGGTGCCATCTTAGCCAGTCTTCTTTTTTCCGCGGAGCCCTACAGACGTCCCCGTCTTGTCCCCGCGAAAAAGTCGATTTTTCTTCATTATTTTATCCTTTTTCCTTCGGTTCGACGCCGATCTTTTTCCCGCCCGGACTCGCGACGCCGGTCACGAGTCCTCTCACTTTTTTTCGGTTTTTCTGACTTTGTCAGCTTTCGTTTTCGATTTTCCCTGGCAGCCCGGTCCTTTGACCTCGCAGGGGCCCTTTTTCCCCCGATGGCTGCCAGTGGCTTTAAGCGGTGTGGTCAGTGTGACCGAAATATGTCACTCACTGACACACACGACTTTTGCCTCCGCTGCCTGGGCCCGGATCATGAGGAACTGATCTGTGGGCCCTGCGGCAAAATGTCCTCAAAAGCGTTGAGAAGTCGGCGGCATCAGCGTGATCGAATCTTCGCTGACCCCAGCCGTACCCGGACCTCGTCGGAGGCCTCCGCGTCAAAAGGCTCCAGCTCGGACCGTCGCCGGAGTTCCTCCGACCGGGGTTCTCCCTCCGGGGACCATCGTCGGACGGTGAAACCCGCGAGGGCGGCGTCGGTGGACGCTCCTGGTTCCGCGAGGGCCAGGTCGCATAGCCCCGATAGCCGCCCCGGGTCCTTGGAGAAGGAACACCTCCCGAAGCGACCTCGCCTGGAGTCGGAGATGCATGCTCGGGTAAGTCCTGTGGTCCTTCTGGACTCGCCTCCGCGACAGCCGACGTCGGGCCCGACGCCGTCGGGGCCCGAGTCGGGGGCTGCTGGGTCACCTGAGCTCGGACTCAGGTTGATGGCCTTGGAGAGCAGACTGTCTGCCTTCATGGACCAGCAGCGGGCACTGCTCGCTGGCCTCGCTGGCGCCGCTGCCCCGACCGCCGGGACGTCGACGTCCAAGTCGACCCCGGAGACCGAGCCGATCCTCGAGTCGATGAGAACTCGAGTCGATCCTCGGTCGAGGTCACCCTCGGCCTCCCGTTCGGGACCGAGGTCGCCGACGCCGACTCCCTCGGCGTCGGGGCGGCAGGCGCCGCGCCCTGCCCGGGCCGACCCCACCGATTCCTCGTCGGAGTCGGTCTGGGAGTCTGAAGAGGAAGAGTCACTTGATTCTTTTCGGACTCGGTGTGTCCCCTCGGACTCACCTGAGTCCGAACCTCGGAAGCAGTCCCCCCCGGAGGATGCCCGGTTCTCGGACTTCGTTAGGGATATGGCCAAGGCTTTGGCCTTCCCTGCGGATCCCGAGGAGGAGCCTCGAGCCGAAGAGCTCGACGCCCTCCAGTATGACTCTCCCGCGAGGGAACACTTTACTGTACCGGTTCCTCCTATGCTGGAACGACTACTCTTCCGCATGTGGGAGAGTCCGGCCTCCTCGCCGGTCCTGAGCAAGCGGGTCGATTCTATCTATCGGGTCCGCAAGAGCCCTGGCTTCCAAAAGGCACAGCTACCACACCATTCCATGGTAGTGGAATCGGCCATGCATCGTCTTAAGAGCCAGAAAATGCACTCCTCGGTGCCCCCTGGCAGGGAGGCCCGTAACCTGGATGGCCTTGGTAAGAAGTGTTTCCAGGGCTCTATGCTCGCATGTCGTGTCCAGACTTACCAGCTGTACATGGGCATGTATCTCTGGGATCTGGCTAAAGAGCTAGCCGGATTCTCCGCTGGTCTGTCCGAGGAACCCTTGCGGAGGTTCCTGGCCTTGTCCACTGGCATTCGGGAATGCTCAAAGTTCATGTCCCGGGCAGCCTATGATGGCTTTGAAGCATCGGCTCGAGTGGCCGCAGCCGGCATTGGTGCCCGCCGACAGGCTTGGCTTCAGTCGTCAGACCTTGAGCCCTGGGTGCAGGACAAGTTGGTCGATGTCCCCTGCCGAGGCGAGAACCTCTTTGGCAAGCCCATGGCGGAAAAGGCTGCACAAATTGAGACTGAGACTCTCACCAGGACCAGGCTTTCTAGGAAGACCTCCGCCCCTTCCCAGAAAAAGAAGGGCTCGGGGAAAAAGTCCTTTTACCCGAGGAAGGCGGCTGCCTACAAACAATACCCCCATTATCAGGCCCCTGCAGCTCCCCAACAGGGCCAGCAGGCCAAGGGACGGGGTAACGGGTCCCGTAGGCAGCAAGCCCCCAAACCTGCACCACCAGCCCCTGCTCAGCAGGGTGGGGGTTTTTGACTCGCAAAGCATAGCCTCTCCCCCCCCGCTGGTTCCTCCCAGCACCGGAGGCCAGCTGGTTCACTTCGCCCACAGGTGGTCCAGCATCACCGCAGATGCCTGGGTGCTTCAAGTCGTGCGAGAAGGCTATCTTCTCCACTTCCACCAGGTCCCTCCCTCCTATTTTCCGGGAGAACCTCCGCGACCCCCTCTGCACAGGGAATTACTCCTTCAGGAGTTAGCAGGTCTTCTGCAGGATCAGGCGGTGGAACCGGTGCCACACCACCTGAGAGGTCAAGGCTTTTATTCCAGGTATTTTCTGATACCAAAGAGAACAGGGGGCCTCAGACCCATCCTGGACTTGCGCAACCTCAACAAGTTCCTTGTGCGGGAGAAGTTCAAAATGCTTACCCTTGGAATCCTTCTGCCCTACCTCCAGCAGGGAGATTGGCTATGCTCCTTGGATCTAAAGGATGCCTACACGCACATCCTCATCCACCCAAGCCACCGCCAATACCTAAGGTTTGTGGTGGCAGGAAATCATTACCAGTACAGAGTACTGCCCTTTGGCCTGTCCTCCGCACCGCGAGTCTTCACAAAATGTCTCGCGGTCGTGGCGGCCCATCTCCGGCTTCACGGCCTCTATGTTTTTCCGTACCTCGACGACTGGCTCATCAGAGCAGCGTCCGCTCGGGAGGTCACCAACGCCACGCGCCGCACGGTGACTCTTCTGCAGCACTTGGGCTTTGTTATAAACTTCGCAAAGTCCACTTTGCTCCCCTCACAGGATCTCGAGTTCATCGGCGCAAGGCTGCACACTCCTCAGGCGCGAGCATACCTACCGCTCGACAGGGCTCAACGGCTCATGGACCTAGCCGACCGCTTTCGCAGCCAGCCCCTGGTCTCCGCCAGGCGCTTCCTGAGACTACTCGGCCATATGGCTTCCACCGTCCATGTGACCCCCAATGCCCGCCTGAATATGCGGTCTGCTCAATGGTGTCTCCGCCAGCAGTGGCATCAAGCCACAGGCGGCCTAGCAGACCTAGTGCGCGTCTCCGAGCCGCTGATCTCGTCTCTCTCCGGTGGTGGCTCCGGCAGCCGAACCTCATATTCGGAATGCCTTTCCAGTCACCTCAGCCGACCCGGGTGCTGACCACCGATGCATCCCTCCTGGGCTGGGGAGCACATTGCCAAGAGGCACGTACTCAGGGCCTCTGGACCACGTGGGAGTCTGCTCAGCAGATCAACTTCCTGGAGCTCAGGGCGATCCGCCTAGCTCTCAAGGCCTTCTCCCACCTGACTTCCCACCAGTCCGTCCTTGTCCAGACGGACAATCAAGTTGCCATGTTCTACGTGAACAAGCAGGGGGGCACGGGCTCCTTCCTCCTCTGCCGGGAGGCACAGAAGCTCTGCTCTTGGGCCGTCAGTCACGGCATTCTCCTCAAGGCAGTTTATCTCCCGGGCCAAGAAAATTGCCTTGCGGACAAACTCAGCAGGGTCCTCCAGCCGCACGAGTGGCGTCTGAATCCCTTGGTAGTTCAGAAGCTCTTCCTCAAGTGGGGCCTCCCCACGGTGGATCTCTTTGCCAGTCCTCACAGCCGGCAGCTTCCTCGCTTCTGCTCTCGTCAGCCACACCCCCTTCGGGTTGCGGCGGACGCTTTTCTGATCTCATGGTCGGGGAGCCTTCTGTACGCTTTCCCTCCCATCCCGCTAGTCTCTCGGACTCTTTTCAAGGTTCTCCGAGACAAAGCCTTCATGATCCTGGTGGCCCCTCGCTGGCCCAGGCAGCCGTGGTTTCCGCTCCTACTGCAACTGGCGGTGGAGGATCCAATCCCTCTGGGGGTACAACCGGATCTCCTCACTCAGGATCAGGGGTCCCTACTGCACCCCAACCTCAGGTCTCTCAACCTCATGGCCTGGCTGCTGAGAGGGTAGTCCTTGCTCCCCTTCTCCTGCCGGCGGAGGTGGAGGAGGTCGTCTTGGCTTCGCGACGACCTTCTACCCGCAAATGCTACGCCCTTAAATGGCGTCGCTTTGCAGTCTGGTGTACCCAACAGTCTCAGGATCCCTTCTCCTGCCCGGTGTCGGTGATCTTGCAGTACTTGCTACACCTCTCTAATCTGGGACTTAAGTCCAACTCCGTCAAAGTTCACCTCAGTGCTCTTTCGGCACATCATGTGCCGGTGGACGGTAGACCTCTCTCAAGCGACCCTCTCGTAGCGAGGTTTCTCCGAGGTCTCCTTCTACTTAAACCACCTCTGCGCCCGCCAGCGCCTGACTGGGACCTGAATGTGGTTTTGCAGCGGATCACCTGTCCGCCTTTTGAACCTATGGCTACCTGTTCTCTCCGTTTTCTGTCTTGGAAAACACTGTTCTTGATAGCCCTCACTTCCGCTAGACGTGTAAGTGAATTGCAGGCCCTCGTGTCTGATCCCCCTTACACTAGGTTCTACAAGAATAGGGTAGTCCTACGGACTCACCCAAAATTTCTGCCTAAAGTGGTCTCCCCTTTTCACATCAATCAGGAGGTGGTACTTCCAACCTTCTTTCCCAGACCACACTCCAGCCGAGCTGAAACGGTCCTCCATACCCTGGACTGTAGAAGGGCATTGAACTTCTACCTTGACCGTACGCGGGAGCACCGTAAAGCTGCTCAGCTTTTTGTGTCTTTTGACCCCAATAAATTGGGGCTCCCGGTCTCCAAGCGTACTCTGTCCATCTGGGTTGCGGACTGTATCTCTTGGGCTTATGGGGCAGCCGGACTCTCCTTAGAAAGTCGAGTCACGGCTCATTGCGTTCGGGCAAAGGCTACGTCAGTGGCTTACCTCCGCTCTGTTCCGCTGGCAGACATCTGCCGGGCCGCTACTTGGTCTTCGAGCCAGACTTTTGCGGTCCATTACTGTCTCGAGAGGGAGTCCCGTAGGGACAGTGCTTTCGGACAGGCAGTCCTCCGTAATCTCTTTGAGGTCTGAGCAACTCCTACCCTCCATCCCGGATGTGGGCTACCGGTGGGTGATAATTCAGCGAAGATTCTATCCTTCTGTGCTGCTGAGCTAGAGGGAGCTCATTTTTGTGCTTAGGGTCTCCGGTAGCCTTGAGCTTGGGAGTCCCATAAGTGAGGACTGACTTCCTGCTTGGTCCTGGAGAAAGCGTAGTTACTCACCTGTAACAGGTGTTCTCCAGGAGCAGCAGGAATCAGTCCTCACTACCCTCCCTCCTCCCCTTGGAGTTGCAATCGTCTACTTATGTTCTTTTTGCAAATTTTTATGCTGTCTTTTTTAGCTATGTCATCTGACTGGCTAAGATGGCACCCTCGGGCGGGAAGACGACCGCGCATGCGCGCTGCAATTCCCAAAGGCTTTCTTTGAAAGCTGGGGAAAATTGCTCCGCGAGGGCTCCGTCGGCGCCGACGTCACCCATAAGTGAGGACTGATTCCTGCTGCTCCTGGAGAACACCTGTTACAGGTGAGTAACTACGCTATCTGCACTGCGAAGGCAAATAGCATAGGGGAAAGTGGGCACCCCTGTCTCGTTCCTCTTTATAGTCTAAACTACTCTGAGCGCTGTCCGTTAACTAACACTCATACCATAGAACCGTTATACAATGCCTTGATCCCCTGCATAAAACCTGCTCCCAAATTGAGGTGGTCCATTATGGTGAACAAAAAGTCCCACTCCACTCGATCAAATGCCTTTTCAGCGCCAGCGCTACACATAGCACCTTCTCCTACCGTTCCTTCACAATGTGAAGTATATTAATGGCCTGGCGCACATTGAGATAACTCTGCCCTTATCATCCCTCCAGTCCAGTCCCGCATCTCTGGGTAGTGTACCTCTTCCAGCAGCTTGGAGACTGAGCATGTCATATTTTTGATGACACCAGTGTACTAATGCAGCTGGCACCGCCTACCAGCCCCAGTATGCTCAGTCTCCAAGCAGCTGGAGGAGGTAGTGAGCCAGGGTGCTGGACTCATTGAAGGGACAACTAAGGAGATAGGTTTAGTTAGATTTTCCTTTATCTCCAGGAACAAGCAGGAATGTAGTCTTCACATATGGATATCGTCAGTACCGATTGAGCCTGTACGGGAACGCACCCCAGCGTCCAATAAGAAAGCTTTTGGGAGCATCCCACAGCGCCTGCGTGCTGCCTTCCCGCCTTTCCCAACTGTCCCTCTCCAGTTCTTCGTTTTCCGCGGAGCCGACAGGTCGCACATCCTGTCACCACAGAAAAAATTCCCATCTATTCTTCTTTTTTGTGGTCGCGTCTACCTTCCTTCAACGCTACACCAGTACCGCCGGTTCTTCTTTCTTTTTTTTCCAAAAAACCCCCCAAACCTTTCTTTCTGGAGTCTTTTCCAGTTATTTTCTCCTCAGGTGCCACGCACCATTTTGGGCAGTAGGCCCAACTTTTTCCTTTAAAATGGAAAAACCCGCTTCGGGTTAAAAAAGTGTTCCAAGTGTGGCGGTACCATCTCCGTCACCGACACCCATGAGTGGTGCCTCAAATGTTTAGGTCCTGACCACTCTATCTCCGAGTGTGTTGCCTGTGGGATGATGTCGAAGAGGGGCCGGCAGAACCGAGCTGCTGAACTTAGCACCCTTTTTCCCTCCGATGCAGCCTCTGTGGCATCGACGTCTTCCAGGGCTTCGTCTTCCTCCCATGGATCTCAGGTAACTAAACATAAATCTGGCCGGTCCTCAAAGGGTAGATCTCCCTCTAAGTATCGAGATGCCTCTGGCGTTGCCCTTGAGGGACTTTCACCAGCAAAATTGCCCCAGTGGGAGGCTTCGGCTTCCAAAGCACTAACGGGACTCCAGGATGTTCTCGAGGCCTCAATCTCGGCAGAACTACTGGTGCCATACTCTGGGTACCGGCTGCTTCATCCGGCACCGAAACCCAAGCATCGGCAGCGTCGATAGACCAGAGATTCTTGGCTATTGAACGCAGTCTGGCAGCTCTTCTCACGGCCTCGATGCCCCTGAAACCGCTTCAGACAATTCAAACGGTACCGGCACCGACTGCATCGACATCGGCAGGTCTTCTACCGGGACCGAGTCATGCTTATCCATCCAGTATCGACAAGTTGGTACCGGACCTCTCCGATGCCGACTTCGACCGATACCGTGCCCTGCACGATCACCCGGATCAGAGATACTTCGAATCCTCGGAGGACTCTGAAAGCTCTGCCGATACCAGAGTACTTCTTCCTAAGGATTCTTCTTCTCCTCAGCGTAGGATGTCTCCATCAGAGGATATGTCCTTTCAGGATTTTATCCGAGATGTGGCTCGAGGGTTTTCCATCACAGTGCCTCCTGAAAAAGAGCCTAGGGCAAAGGAATTAGAAATCCTACAATATCCTAAAGCTCCCAAGGAGGCAGCTACCTTGCCTATTCATGAGATCTTGCATGATCTCATGTTAAGGATGTGGGAAACACCTCTAACCACATCTCCTCACTCTCGAAAACTCGACACCATGTATCGAGTTCCTCCTTGTCCCGGGTTTCAGAAGACTCGGCTACCACACCATTCCATGGTGGTGGAATCAGCTATGAGAAGGATCAAGAGTGCAAAAAGGCATGCATCTAATCCTCCAGGACGTGAGTGTAGGACTCTTGACGCCTTTGGACGTCAAACCTTCCAGGCTTCCATGCTTTCTGCTAGGATCAGTTCCTATATTTTATATATGGGAATGTTCCTTAAGGAAGTCACAGGAGTTTTAGAGCTTATGAGCCCTCTCCTTCCTGATGATAAGAGGCAGGATTTCCTCACCCTTGTCAAACATGCCCAGGATGTTTCCAAGTTTGTGAATTGTGCAGCCTTTGACTGTTTTGAGTGCATAAGCAGAACCTTTGCTATTGCCATAGGTGCACGTAGGATTGCCTGGCTCCAGGCATCTGACTTGGAACTTTGGGTACAGGATAAACTAGGGAATATTCCTTGCACAGGAGAGAATCTCTTTGGCAAGAATTGGCAGGAAAAAGCTAATGAGATAGATGCTGACAATATCATTTTGGATAGATTGTCTAAATCTACAGCTGATCCTGCAAGGAAAAAATCCTACAAGAAACCATTTTTCAGTAAGAAGAAGAGGTTTTATCCATCCTATACCCAGCAGGGGCATCGTTTAGGTCAGTCTGCCCAAAAGGGACAGCAGCAACAACCTAGGCAAAGGAAAACAAAAGCTGCTAAGCCTCAACCGGCTCAGCAGACTCAGCTTCCACAGGGGCTTTGATTCCTATCTAGAGAACTTTGCCTTCCTGGCCCTGAATGGCCCAGAGCCTTCCACCATTCCAGGAAGGTTATGTCATTTTGCCCCCAGGTGGGGGCAGATAACAGCAGAAAATTGGACCCTGTCTATTGTAAGAGAGGGTTACAAGCTTCATTTCCTCAGCATGCACCCTCCTACAATGGTAAGACAGTTCAATTCTCAGACCTCTCTCAACGACCAGTTAGGTCAAGAGGTCACTATGCTTCTTGCCCAAGGGACAATAGAAGAGGTACCCATTCCCCAACAGGGTACAGGTTTCTGCTCCCCCTATTTCCTTATTCCAAAGAAAACAGGAGGACACAGACCCATTTTAGACCTCAGAGAATTGAACAAGTTCCTGTTCAAAGAGAAGTTCAAAATGATTTCTTTAGGAACTCTGCTGCCATACCTTCAGAGTCAGGATTGGCTTTGTTCTCTAGATTTCAAGGATGCGTACACTCATGTTCTCATCCATCCAACTCTTCGAAAGTTCCTTTGCTTTCTTTTTCAAGGGAAGCACTACCAATACAGGGTTCTTCCTTTTGGCCTGGCCTCGGAACCAAGGGTGTTCACAAAATGCATGGCTGTGGTGGCAGCTTTTCTTCATTCGAGCCCCTTCAGAGCCAGAGGCCAGGGTTGCTCTCTCTCGCACAATGCGCATCCTTCAGTATTTGGGACTTGTCATAAACTTCCCAAAATCCATCCTTGCTCCCACTCAGTCCCTGGAGTTTATAGGAGCTCTGCTGGATACTAGACAGATAAGGGCCTACCTTCCACAGGCCCGCTGCCTTCACATTGTGCAATTAGCCTTCCAAGCAGTGTTAAAACCTCACCTCACTGCTCGGGAAATGTTACAGTTGCTAGGCCACATGGCATCCACCGTGCATGTGGTTCCTTATGCTCGCCTCCATATGAGGGCAACCCAGTGGACTTTATCCACTCAGTGGACTCAGGCATCAGGTTTCCTGTCAGACAAAATAGCAAACTCAGATCGCCTTATTTTGTCCCTCCAATGGTGGCAATCACCCCAAAACCTTTTGGTGGGGTCTCCTTTTCAGCAACCCCCACCCCAAGCCACTCTAACAGATGCCTCACAGGTGGGTTGGGGAGCCCACCTGCAAGGTCTTTCTACCCAGGGTACCTGGACTCCACAGGAGACCTAGCTACATATCAATCTCCTGGATCTCAGAGCAGTCTTCCTTGCCCTTCGATGATCAGCCTACAAATTGTATATATTGTATATTTTATGGTTGTACATAGTTACCCTGTTAGCCAAGTTGATTATCCTGTTCATATGTAAACACAAAGTACTATTGGAAATGTGTATGTTCACTGTTTATTGTAAACCGCGCTGATGCTGAATAGCGCGGTATAAAAGAGACTTTAAATAAATAAATAAATAATAAATAAGACAGTCCTAGTTCAAACGGACAATCAAGTAGCCATGTTCTATGTGAACAAGCAGGGCAGAACAGGCTCTCTGTCGCTATGCAACGAAGCTTTGTGACTATGGGCCCTCGCCAGAGAGCATCAGATTCATCTCCTTGCGGTATATCTTCCAGGCATTCAAAACTCTTGGGCAGTGTCACCACCAGGTGGGCAGACTGCCTCCTGGCTAGCAGGCCTGCGTCTGGTGGTAAGAAATATAGTTGCACGCCTCGAGTGGTAAAGGCAAATGAGGATTTATTCCCCTCCCGGGGTCGGATCATTCAAAATAACAAAACACAAGTACTCAAAATAAATAAGCCATAGTTGCTGGCAAAAACATAAAGGAATAAACAGAACAATTTCTTCTTGCTTCAAAGGAAATTAGGCATTCAAATACAGGAGATATAGTGTTTTCTTCTCTCACACTATACAGCATTGACTAGCACAAAGATCCTATTTTATCTGATAAAATCAGTGTGCAATCCATCGGGTCACCATAGCTAGAACAGTCACTGAATGTATCAATTATCATCGGTTCCTGCAAGCTCTCAGAACCTTCCTTATTAAAGTAGGCTTGCAAATTCCCCTGTGCCGTGCCGTCACAGTACTTCCTGGCAGCACTTTCTCTAGGGCTGGAATAACTGCCCTGGTACTCTTTAGCGTCTGGGAGAGAGAGAAGCCACCCCTCAGGGTTCTTATAAACTCTCCTCCTAGTATCAGGTTTTAGCCTGCGTGGCTTTCTCTGACTCTTAGGGCTTTCTATAATGTCCTCTTCTGACATACATACGTCTTCTGGGTAATGTCTGTCTTTCACTGGAGGTATCACTTGCCCTTGGCTCAGCTCTCTCTTTGAATCCTTCTGTGGGGAGTAACAACCCTGCCCCCACCTTGGACTTCCTGCACAAGGCTGTTCAGCATTCACTCTATCAAAACTTTTATCATTCACCACTCTTAGCTTCCCACTATAATCACTCCTCAGGTCACAGCTCCCTGATACATACGGTTTTGCCTTTTGCTTCCATTCACTCTGGCTGTAACGTAGCCTTCGTGTTCCACAGGGCTTATAATCAAGAGAACACTCACACCTGCTCTCTGCTTCTGTTAGCTGCTTCCTTCTGTAGGACTCTGGGTAGCTGCTCGTGTGAATCCTTCCTGCCTCTGGCTCTGACTCACTTCCTGGGTCAAAGTGGGAAAGCCTTCCTGCTTTCTCTCGGCCAGCTGCTTCAGGTAAATCAGCTTGTTCTAACAGCTCTCTCCGTTCTCGTTCATGCTGTTCCTGTTCTAACCCTGTGTTCCCTGCACTGTCCTTATAAGGGCTGTAAACTCTTCCCCTTCTCAGGTGCACGCTATCAACATAGAAACATAGAAACATAGAAACATGATGACAGAAAAAGACCACAAGGCCCATCTAGTCTGTCCTTCCATAACAACAACTACAACAGTCCACTTTTTACCTTTAGAGATCCTCTGTGTTGGTCCCATGCTTTTTTGAATTCAGTTACTGTCCTCATCTCTACCACCTCCACTGGGAGACTATTCCACGGATCCACTACTCTTTCCGTAAAGAAATATTTCCGCATATCACTCCTGAATCTATCTCCCTTCACCCTCATCCCATGTCCCCTCGTGCAGAACTTGCTTTCAATTGAAAGAGGCTCTCTCCCTGAACATTTATGCCACGGAGGTATTTAAACATCTCAATCATATCACCTCTATCCCGCCTTTCCTCTAAGGTGTACATATTAAGATCCTTAAGTCTGTCCTCATATGCTTTATAATGAAGACTACTAATCATCTTAGTAGCAACCCTCTGCACTGACTCCATCCTGTTCACATCCTTTTGAAGGTGCGGTCTCCAGAATTGCACACCATACTCCAAATGAGGTCGCACCAAAGACTTATACAGAGGCATTATCACCTCCTTTTTTCTGCTAGCCATTCCTCTCCGTATGCACCCAAGCATCCTTCTAGCTTTTGCCGTCACCTTTTCTACCTGTTTAGCTACTTTAAGATCATCGGACACAACTACGCCTAGGTCCCGCTCTTCTTTAGTGGACAAAAGTACTTCACCTCCTATGCTGTATTGCTCCCTTGGATTGCTGCAGCCAAAATGCATGACCTTACATTTTTTAACATTAAATCCCAGCTGCCAAATTCTAGACCATTCTTCAAGCTTAGCTAGATCCCTCCTCATGTTATCTACACCTTCCTGGGTGTCTACTTTATTGCAGATTTTGGTATCATCCGCAAAGAGGCAAACCTTACCCGACAGCCCTTCCGCTATATCACTAACAAAGATGTTAAAAAGAATCGGACCAAGGACAGATCCCTGGGGCACACCACTGGTAATATCCTTCTCCTCAGAGTGAGCTCCATTTACTTGTACTCTTTGTCGCCTCCCACCCAACCAATTTCTAACCCAAGCAGTAACTTTAGGGTCCATCCCTAGGGTGCTCAGTTTGTTTATAAGTCGCCTGTGAGGAACAGTGTCAAAGGCTTTACTGAAATCTAAATACACCACATCTAGAGCTCTCCCTCGGTCCAACTCCCTGGTCACCCAGTCAAAGAAATCAATCAAATTTGTCTGACAAGACCTGCCTCTGGTGAATCCATGCTGCCTCGGATCCTGTAATCCGCTGGACTCCAGAAACCTCACTATTTTCTCTTTCAACAGCGTTTCCATTAATTTACTCACCACTGAAGTTAAACTAACCGGCCTGTAGTTTTCAACCACATCCTTACTTCCGCTTTTGTGTAAAGGCACCACATGAGCCTCTCTCCAGTCCTTTGGCACCACTCCCGACTCCAACGAGGCATTGAAAAGGTCAGTCAGTGGAGCTGCTAGAACGTCCCCAAGTTCCCTCAGTATTCTAGGGTGTATCCCATCCGGTCCCATCGCTTTGTCTACTTTAAGTTGAGCTAGTTTCTCACGAACACAGTCTTCTGAAAATTGTTCAAGATGTCCCTCGCTTCTGTTCTTATTTGTGGGTGTTTTCTGAGGTCCTGCTCCTGGTTCTTCATCTGTGAACACAGAACAAAAATATTTGTTAAGCAATTCCGCTTTATCCTTATCAGCTTCTACATATTCCCCCCCTGTACCCTTGAGTCTGACAATACCACTTTTGCCCTTCCTCTTCTCACTAATATATCTGAAAAATGTCTTATCTCCCCATTTTATTGCATTGGCTATTTCCTCCTCCTTTTGAATCTTTGCCTTCTTGACTACTTTGCTAGCTTCTCTAAGTTTTTCCAAATACAGATGCCTGTCTTCCTTTCTCTGTGATCTCTTGTATTTCATGAAGGCCTCCCTCTTTTTCTTCACTTTTTCAGCTACTTCCTTCGAAAACCATAGCGGTCTCCTGTTCCTTTTGCCTTTATTTACCATTTTAACAAAAAGGTTGGTTGCCTTTAAAATACCCCCTTTCAGTTTTGCCCACTGTTGTTCTACATCCCCCAGCTGTTCCCATCCCACTAATGACTCCCTGAGGTATTGGCCCATCTTCGCAAAGTTAGTCTTCCTAAAGTCTAAGATCTTTACCTTGGAATGGATTCTAACAGCCCTAGTCCTAATACTGAACCACACCATCTGGTGATCACTGGATGCAAAATGATCTCCCACTACAACATCAGAAACACTTTCACCATTGGTAAGAACCAAGTCCAGTATGGCCCCTTCACGTGTGGGGTCTGTTACCAATTGCCTGAATAGTTCTCCCTGTAGAGAATCCAGGATCTCCTTACTCCTAGATGATACTGCAGCAGGAATGTGCCAATCAGCATCTGGCATATTGAAATCTCCTAGCAGTAGCACTTCCCCTTTCCTAGCAATGCTGCGTATGTCTTCAATTAACTCTCTGTCCACCTCTTCCTCTTGTGAGGGAGGTCTGTATATCACACCAATGCAAATAGATTTCTCTTTCCCTCTTTCTAGTTTAACCCACAATGCCTCCTCTCTCCCTTTTAAGCTCTGTAATTCCAAAGCTTTAATAGTAGTTTTTACATATAGTGCTACTCCTCCTCCCCTTCTTCCTACCCTGTCCTTTCTGAATAAAGTATAGCCAGGTATAGTTACATCCCAGTCATGGTTTTCTGTGAACCATGTTTCTGTAACTGCCACTAAATCTAAGTCAGCCACTCCCATCAAAGCTTCAACTTCAGAGATCTTATTTCCCATGCTACGGGCATTAATACACACTGCTTTCCATATGTTACCCCTGTTACCCATTTCCATAAAGGTATTTAATGTATCACTTACCTGGGGGCTTTCACTTACCTGGGGGCTTTCTTCACTCATCCCCAACGAATCTAGTTTAAAGCCCTCTTCAGTAGATTAGCCAGTCTACTACCAAAGATGTGTTGACCTTTCTTGGACAGATGGATGCCATCTCTGCTCTGCAACCCTTGGAACAGCATCCCATGGTCTAGGAAACCAAAACGCTCTCGAAGACACCATCCACGCAGCCATGCATTAATCTCCAGGATGCGAGCCTCTCTGCCTTGGCCTTTACCCTCAACAGGGAGGATTGAAGAGAACACCACCTGTGCACCTACCTGCTTCACCCTCTGTCCCAGAGCCATGAAGTCACTTTTGATACGTTCCGAGGTATACCTGGCAGTATCATTTGTTCCAACATGGATTAGCAACATTGGGTAGTAGTCAGTGGGCTTGATGAGTCTCGGCAAATTCTCCGTAACATTTTGGATCTTGGCACCAGGCAGACAGCATACCTCTCTGGACATCAAGTCTGGTCGGCAGATGGACGCCTCAGTACCCCTCAGAAGAGAGTCTCCAACCACCACTACCCTTCGTTTCCTTCTGGTCACTGATTCTGCAACTATGGGGTTCTTGAACTCTGGTTCTTCCCTTTCCAGGGATGCTTTCACCTCCTCCACTTCCAGGGCTGCATAATGGTTCTTCAATTCAAGGGCTGGAGAAGTTGGATTGGTGATTTTGCAGGCTCTGGTGACTTTTGTCCAACCATTGACATTCTGTTGACACCCATCTTCTCCTGTGCTGGAGAGCCTGGTTGCTGCAAGCAGCATCTCATCAATGTACTTCTCACTGTCTTGAATGCTCCTCAGCCTCGCCACCTCCTCTCTGAGTTCCTCCACTTGTTTCCTCAGAGCTTCAGCATGCAGGCACCCTGCACATGGAACTGGTTCTTCAACTGGCAATAGGGCCTCTGTCTGGACCGAGGCAGAAGCTGTAACGGGGGCAACAGCTTTAGCAATACGATTTTTCCCAGCCATTGTTCTGTTTGTGGAGCTTAGGTATCTGTTAAAGCAAAAGAGAGAGATCTACGAAGTACCAGCTGGTTTCGCAGCTGTCCTTTCAGAGAAAAAGCAGTTAAAGCTCTTTAATTATATTCAAAATGTGCTGGTCCAATTCACTGTGATTTGATAAAGGGGGAGGTGCCCTATAAAGCAAGACTGCTCACTAGGGGTGGGTGGGAGTCGGGGTGGGTAGGGAGGGAACTAACACCTGATTAGGTGTTAGCAGTTCCTGAACTTGAGGGGGTTACAGAGTTCAGCAATACTACTGTGCTCAAGTACAGATTCCCCCGCTATCAGGAACTAGGTCATGTTTCCCAGCTGAGTGTTTTTTCAGACCTCGTGGCTGCCTTTGTTTCTGTTGTCCCTGGCAACAGCTGCTCACATGGTCTGTTTTCCTATCAGCTTCAGGACTGAAATGCCATGAATCTTGTGCTTTTAAGGTATAAAATGGGGCTTCTTCATCACAGCAGACAGACTCAGTCAAGTTCTGCTTCCACATGAATTTATTTATTTATTTATTTATTTAACTGTATTTATATCCCGCTTTTCACCGGGTCAAAGCGGTGAACATATAAGGGGGGGGGGGGGAGATAATCAGTTGTAGGGGTGGGGCCGTCACCAGGTGGGCAACATTGATGATTTTGACATAAGACGGACTTTAGACATAGACAACGCAGCATAGTTTTTTGATTGTTATTGGTGGGAGCTTGTTTTGAGATATTCTTGGAATAGGCTGGTTTTTAGCTGTTTTCTGGATGAGAGGAGGTCACCATTGCTCCTGATGTGGCTCGGTAGAGAATTCCATAGGGAGGGAGCGTAAAGTTCAAAGGCTCTGTTGCATGTCCGTTGTGAGCATTTGGTTCTTTTGTGAGGGAGTTGCTGTAGGTCTGTTTGGTTGTTTTGCCGTGGGCTGGACGAGGCAGCAGGTTGAGAAGCTGGGTGTTCTGTGTTTGGTGGATGGCTTTGTGAGTGAGTAGAATGGATTTGTATTTAATTCTTGCCTCGAGGGGAAGTATGTGTAGGTCCCTCAGAATTGGGGTGATGTGGTCGCGTTTCTTTGCTCTCTGAATGATTCTTGCTGTGGTGTTCAAGGAAGTTCGGAGGGGGTTGGTCTGTGTGGCTGGTAGTCCATGGTAGATTATGTTGCTGTAGTCCAGATGTGGGAGTGTCATAGCTTGAATTACTGTCCTGAAGTCTTGAGATTCGAGGAGAGCTCCGGTGGTTTTAGTAATTCGTTGCTTGAGGGTAAGAGCTTGGTCAATGATAATGCCTAGATATCTTATTTGTGGCTGTATTTGAATTTGTGTGGTTCCTATGTTGAGGTGTGTAGGTGGCGTGAAGTCTGGGTCTTTCGTCACTATGAGAGCTTCGGTTTTCTTTATGTTAATGGATAGGTTGTTTTCTTGTAGTCAGTTGGATACTTCGGTGAAGCATGCTGATAGATGTTCATTTAAGAACATAAGATATGCCATACTGGGTCAGACCAAGGTCCATCAAGCCCAGTATTCTGTTTCCAACAGTGGCCAATCTAGGTCATATGTACCTAGCAGTTTCCCCAAGAGACACAAGTTCCACAATGCTTGTACTGGGTCAAGCATTGATATCTTCGGTCACTTCTTAATAATTGTTTATGGACCTTTCCTCCAGGAACTTGTCCAAACCTTTTTTAAACCCAGCTACACTAACAGCCTTTACTACATCCTCCGGTAACAAATTCCAGAGTTTGATTACACGTTGAGTGAAAAAATATTTTCTTTTATTAGTCTTAAATAGTTTACCCTGTAGCTTCATTGCATGTCCCCTAGTCTTTCTATATTCTGATAACGTAAACAATCGATCTACATTTACGCGTTTCACTCCGTTCATTAATTTATAGACTTCTATCATTTCTCCCCTCAGCCGTCTCTTTTCCAGGTTAAAGAGCCCTAACCTTTTTAGCCTTTCTTCGTAGGAGTATCCTTCCATCCCCTTTACCATTTTGGTGGCTCTTCTCTGAACCTTTTCTAAAATCGCTATATCCTTTTTAAGATACGGCGACCAGAATTGCACACAATATTCAAGGTGCGGTCTCACCATGGAACGATATAGAGGCATTATAATATCTTTTGTTTTATTTTCCATTCCTTTCCTTATCATACCTAGCATTCTATTTGCTCTCTTGGCCGCCGCTGCACACTGGGCCGAGGGTTTTAACATGGTATCCACAATGACGCCTAAATCTTTTTCCTGGGTGGTGGTTCCTAATGTGGAACCTTGCATCGTGTAACCATAATTTGGGTTGTTCTTCCCTAGGTGCATAACCTTGCACTTGTCCACATTAAATTTCATCTGCCATTTTGATGCCCAGTCTTCCAATTTATCAAGATCCTTTTGCAACTTTTCACAATCCTCTTGGGTTTTAACAACTTTAAATAGTTTTGTGTCATCTGCAAATTTGATCACCTCACTCGTTATTCCACTTTCCAGGTCATTTATGAATATGTCAAAAAGCAGCGGACCCAGCACAGATCCCTGGGGGGTACACCACTATTCACCTTTCTCCATTGGGATAATTGGCCATTTAGCCCTCCCCTCTGCTTTCTATCTTTTAACCAGTTCCTGATCCACAATAGTACACTGCCTCCTATCCCATGACTCTTTAGTTTTGCCAAAAGTCTCTGATGAGGGACCTTGTCAAAGGCTTTCTGAAAGTCCAGATACACAATATCAACCGACTCTCCTTTGTCCACCTGTTTATTCACTCCTTAAAAAAAACATGACAGATTAGTAAGACAAGATGTTCCTTGTCTAAAGCCATGTTGGCTGTCTCCCATTAGGTTGTGACTATCTACATGCTGAGTAATTTTATTCTTTATGATGGTTTCTACCATTTTTCCTGGTACTGACGTCAGGCTCACCGGTCTGTAGTTTCCCGGATCACCCCTGGAACCCTTTTTAAAAATTGGCGTTACATTGGCGATCCTCCAATCTTTAGGTATTAGAGATGATTTTAATGATAGTTCACAGATTACTGATAGCAGGTCTGCAATCTCATATTTCAGTTCTTTCAACACCCTTGGATGTATACCATCCGGCCTAGGTGATTTGCTACTCTTCAGTTTATCTAATAGTTGTAAGACATCTTCCCGATGTATCGATATTTCCTTCAATTCTTCCGCACCTTTAAATACCACTTCAGTCATGGGTAACATCCCTACATCTTCCTCAGTAAAGACCGAAGCAAAGAATTCATTCAGTCTCTCTGCTATCGCCTTGTCGCCTCTTAGTGCTCATTTAACCCCTTTATCATCTAATGGACCAAAGGTTTAAGGTTTATTCATTTGATAAAAACCGCCTTTCTGGAACAATCAAGGCGGTGTACAATAATAAAATACATAAAATTCATAAAATACATAAATTACACAAAACGTAAAACATAATACATAAAAACTTTGGCCAAAGCCAGAAAGGAAAAGAAATATACAAATTTATAAAAGACAGAAAGCTAAAATGTAAGAGATATAGGACAGGATACAAAAGGCAAAATAAATACATCGGGAGCAAACTCATACAAAAGGGGAGGGAATATTGAATGCCAGAGGGAAGAGATGAGTTTTGAGGTTTTGTTTGAAGACTGTGAATTGTGGTTCCAAGCGGAGGGAAGAGGGAAGGGAGTTCCAATGTGCAGGACCAGCAAAGTAAAAGGCAGAAAGACGCGTGAGTTGGAGGTGGGCACGGGAAGGGGAGGGAAGGGCGAGATGGACCAACTGACTCTCTCACAGGTTTTTTGCTACGAATGTACTTGAAAAGGTCTTTATTTCGCGTTTTTGCTTCCGCAGCAAGCTTCTTCTCAAATTCTCTCTTTGCCTGCCTTATCAATGCCTTGCATTTGACTTGCCAGTGCTTGTGCTGTTTCCAGGTTTCGTCGCTTGGCTCTTTTTTCCATTTCCTGAAAGATGCTTTTTTGGCAACAACAGTCTCTCTGACCTCACCTTTAAACCATGCTGGCAGTTTTTTGGACTTCCTTCCACTTTTCTTAAAGCGTGGAATACAGCTGGTCTGGGCTTCCAAGATAGTATTTTTCAACACCACCCAAGCTTGATGTACGTCTTTAACCTTTGCAACTGCTCCTTTTAGTTTTTTCTTAACTGTTTTCCTCATTTTATCATAGTCTCCCTTTCGAAAGTTAAAAGGTAGTACTGTGGATTTCCTTACTATCCCTCCTCCACTAATTAAATCAAAGGCGATCATGCTATGATCACTATTGCCAAGTGGCCCCAACACCCTTATCTCTTGCACTAGATCTGGTGTTCCACTAAGGACTAGGTCTAATACGGATGCCCTTGTTGGGTTTGTGGTTGTAATTGGGGCGTAAAGCATGATGTCGTCAGTATATATGTGGAAGTTGATGTTGTGGGAACGTATGACTGAGCAGAGTGGTCTCAGGTAGATGTTGAAGAGCATTGCTGATAGTGTAGATCCTTGGGGCACTCCTTGGTGTTGCTGGAAGGGGGCCGAGGTTGAGGTGCTGGTGCGGATCAGTTGTTGTCTATTAGGTAGGATTGAAACCATTGAAGTACGCTATCTTTGATCCCAATTGTTTGGAGTCTGCATATGAGGATGTTGTGGGAGATGGTGTCGAAGGCTGCTGATATATCAAGGAAGATCATGGCGTATCCGGAGTGTTTTGCTTGGGTTCCTATGATGAGGGTGTTCATCAGTGTGGTCATGAGGGTCTCAACTCTATGTAGTGGACGGAAGCTGTGTTGTTGCGGGTCCAGTATGTTGTTGATGTCTAGGTGTTCTTGAAGCTGCTGCTGGACTACCTTCTCGATTATCTTGGCGGTGAAAGGGAGGCTTGCTATCGGTCTGTAGGATGTGGGGTCTAGGGGATCTAGGTTGTGCTTTTTTAGGGTTGGTCGGATGATTGTGGTTTTGAGGATGTCTGGCATGCGTCCTTGGGAGAAGGATTCATTGACAATATGGGTTAGCGGTGTGCTCAGGTCTTCTTTGGATTTCTTTATCCAGTCGGTGGGGCAGGGGTCCAGTGGGGAGGTGGTGGTGTTTAGACGGGAGATGGTGGATGATATCTCATCTGTTGTGGAAGCTTTGAAGGTACTCCAGTCTCTGTATATGATGGGGCGGTATTTTGTAGTGGTTGCCTCGGTGGTCCAATGGGGATTCTGTGGTTGTTGAAGTTGTTTGTATTGTCGGGCTAATAACTCTGGTGGAATATTCGGTAGCTGATCAGAATTATTAGGTGCTTTTGTCAGTTTCTTGACAATCTGAAAGAGTTCTCGAGGTTTATTTATGGATGTGTTTATGATTTTTGCATGGTAGGTTTTTTTTGCTTTGTCAGTTTCTGAGTGATATGCGTTGAGTTCGTATAGGTATTTTGTTTTGTCATTTTCATTTTTGGTTTTTCTCCATTTTCTTTCTGTTCTTCTGAGTTTGGTTTTTAGTTTTCAGAGACTGGGAGTGAACCATCGGGCTTTTGCGGAGGTAGGTCTGGTGGTGACTTTGTCGGTGCGCTGGATGCTGTGGAGATTGTGGTGTTCCAGTTGAGAAGTAGGTCATCGATGTTATTGGAGTTTGTTTGGAGTTTAGGTAGAGTTTGTGCTACCTAAACGAATGGTCTCTCCATGCAGACCAGGTAGCCAAAATTTTCCAAAATTGGGGAACCCCCGGACATAGACCTCTTTTCAAGTCCGCTGAATGCCAAACTTCCCTGATTCTGTTCCAGAATTCCAGCTCAGGGTTCTCAGGCCAGGGATGCTTTCCTCCTCCATTGGGGCCAAGACTTCCTGTATGCCTTTCCACCCATTCCCCTAATTCCCAAAACCCTGTTCAAGCTGCAGGGAGACAGAGGTCATATGATTCTCATAGCTCTACATTGGCCACGGCAAATGTGGTACCCTCTGCTCCTGCATCTCTCTCAAGCTCCGCCTCTGGAGTTAGGATCTGCTCCAAATCTCCTTTCTCAGGAGGGCGGGATGCTATGGCATCCCAATCCCCAGTGTCTGCATCTCAGGGCCTGGTTACTGAAAGCCTAGAACTTCACGGTCTTAATCTTTCTCAGCAAGTAAAGGATATCCTTTATGCTTCCAGGAAGCCTTCCACAAGACGCTCTTATGCTTTCAAGTGGGAAAGGTTTACCATATGGTGCTCGCAGAAGGGTCTTGACCCTCTTGTGATACCGCTGGAATCATTACTGGAGTATCTCCTTCATTTGTCTAATGCAGGGCTTAAGATCAATTCATTGAGAGTTCATTTGAGTGCTATTGCAGCTTCTTTCAAGCCTCTAAATGGACAACGTATTTCCTCTCATCCTCTCATAGTGAGGTTTATGAGAGGCCTTCTTTTAACTAAGCCTCCCATTAAGCCACCACCGGTAGCATGGAACTTAAATCTGGTTCTTGGGCAGCTTATGAAGCCACCTTTTGAACCATTAGCTACTACCTCTTTGAAATTCCTTTCCTGGAAGATCATCTTTCTTATTGCAATCACATCAGCACGTCACATCAGTGAATTGCAAGCGTTGGTGGCTGATCCTCCTTACACAAGGTTCCATCATGATAAGGTAGTCCTTAGGGCGCATCCACACTTTATGCCAAAGGTGGTGTCACCTTTTTGTTTAAACCAAGCAGTTTACCTTCCTGTATTTTTCCCAAGGCCTCATGCCTCAAATGCAGAAAGGAATCTTCATACTTTGGATTGTAAAAGGGCTATGGCTTTTTACTTGCAAAGGACACAGCAACATAGAAAGTCCTCCCAACTTTTTGTTGCTTTTGATCCTAGTCATTTTGGACTTCCAGTCTCCAAAAGAACACTATCCAACTGGATTGCACAGTGTATATCTTTTGCCTATGAGAGTAAAAACCTTCCTCTGGAAGGCCATGTCACAGCTCACAATGTGAGAGCCATGGCAGCCTCAATGGCTCATCTTCATTCTGTGTCTATCGACGACATCTGCCGAGCAGCTACTTGGGCTTCGGTTCATACCTTCTGTCGTGAGGGCTACCCTGGTGGCTAGTAGAGGTCAGGGTAGGTCAGACACAAAAATTATAAAGTTGAGATTGGCAAGTATTCCAAAGGCCCAAGTGACTTTTGGTCCTAGTAGTTTCCTTGATACCAATCTTCAATGAAAACAACTGCTCAGAGTGGTGGGAAAAATAAAGGCTTTTTATTTCCCTTCTTCGCAATGGTTCAAATGATTGGGATACAACTATAAAGCAAAATGTCCTTACTTCAGGTTTAAAGCAAAAACTGTTACTTTCACAGGACTGGTGCTATTTACACAAAACAAGAATGTTCAGTTCAGCAAGTCACACAGCTCACAAGCCTGGCAGGGATTCTAGGCTTCCTGTAACACGGTATGTACAATCCATTTCTGGATCTGAAATATCCCCTGCTAGTTCCACTTGCATTGGCTCATCTTCTGAAGCCTCTGAATCTGTGTCCCTGGTTTCAGGTAAAATATATTCGGGCTTTTTATACAGTTCCTGTATCACTTCCCAATGTTCTGGGCTAAGCCTAAGGCGTCGGCTATGTGCTGTTTTATACTGAAAAGATTCCTCTTTATTCAGAGGTTTTATAGCAGTTCTATATAAACATTTTTCATTCAGAACTTTCTTCTTAGGTAAACATTTTCCATACCTTGTATCATAGGAACCTTCAGACAAACGGTTTTCTTCTACTGCCTGTCTTCTCCATACAGCAGCTTTCTGAAATCTTTTTCCAGGAAAGTATGGTTTACCTTGTGAGGTTGGAGACCCTTCTCCAAGTGAAGGTCTGGGCCTGTACCGGCTTAGCTTCTGGCTTGCCTGTGCAGCACGGCTTAGGTTCTCCAGCTGTCTCTCATTTGACTTTAGACTACAGTTGCAGCAATGCTTTCGCCTCTCTGGACAAACAGCTCTCACTCTTGTTTGAGCTGAGACCTTCCCTGGTCCTTCATTAGCTCCAGGGAAATCACCTTCCACTCGGGGTGGTTTGCTAGCGGTAGGGTAATCAGGTTTCCATTCTAACCTCTTTCTCTCTGCGCTGCAAGTGATCCTTCCCTTGCTTCTGCTGGACTTGCCTCCTTGGCCTGCTTCTCTTTCTCCACTGCTGCTCTTCTCTCTCTCCTTCCTGCCGACCACCTTCCTGCTGAACTGTCTCCTGCCGACCTCCTTCCTGCCGAACTGTCTCCAGTCTTCCACACTCTCCTTAAGAAGCACTCCTGCCTTCGAGGATTGGAAGCTGGCTGGCATTGCCTTGTGACCAGCAGGGCGTGGCTCCTCAGTGTCTCTGAAGTCGCTCTGGCTCCCTCTAGCTGGTTCCTTCGAATAATGCAGCTTGTGCCCATCTTTTTCTCCGTTTAAACATGTTCTTTTCTTTCAAGAGGGCCTGCTGCATGACACTTCACAGCCCATTACTGCTTAGACAAGGACTCCCTCCGGGATGCCTTTTTTGGTCAGGCTGTTCTTCAACACCTGTTCCATACTTAATCAACTCCTACCCACCATCCCTGGTAGGATGCCAGAGATCCATGGGGGGAAGTGGGAGCCCTTTCACAAGGGCACACAACTTCTGGGGTCTTCTCCCTGGCATCTGTAGCTAGGGATCCTTCTACCTACCCAGGTACAGATTGAGGGCATTCCTGGGGAGTACCCGCAGCCCTTCCCACCATGCCGGGCAGACCGCAGTGCCTGGTATGTGATGGTATCAAGGGGGGTGAACCCCACTTCATACCACATCCTTAAGTATTTCTTGTGTTATATATCTCAAAACTTATTCAGTGCACAATGACTTGATGTAGACATGTGGCAAAAGCCTAACTAGATGAGCCATTGTCTTGTTGCTGGGCAGGTTTCAGAGAACCTTTGTCCATGTTCAGGTGGGTCAGGAGATGTAAGTGACAGTTTGTTGAGACATTGTGACTTTTTCCTGAGAAGGATCAGGCAAAAAAGTCAGAGACGGAAATAAATGAAAGATAAGTAGAAAAAAGTGCTGAATAGCTTGTGTAGCTACAGTGATTTGTTCTGTGAAACAGCACATTTCATACAAGAGATGTATATAACTAGAAAGACAGAGACAGACAGTGAATAGGAGACAAATTAAATCCTTCCATCTGTCTATGGTCCGTGAGTTACCTGATATGATCATCTTTTGTCTCTTAGCCAAGACTCTGTACCTACTAAATTTGTGATATTGCTTGTAAGGGAAGCTGTACTCCTTACAGCCATTGGTATTACTTATAATAATAATGTAAACTTTTACTCGGAAAAAGTGTCAGAGTCTGATAGGATCATTGTGTGGTCCATTTCATATCTTTGAGGTACAACACAGCAGGCAATCAAAAAAATCCTCAAGATATGCAGGACCCGACAGGAAGCAGTCACGGAGGTGTCTGCCTTGACTGCACACAAGAGGCTAGGTCATTGGAGCAGGGCCTGCAGGACGAGACGAGGCAGCAGAGTCCCACCCATTTGCAAGAGACCCTGGAGGCAGGGGGTGCCATGTTACCTTCAATGGATCCAGCACCTGGTCCCTGCGCAATGCCCGGACCATCCATCCCTCAAGCCTAGGGAGCAATAGGGCTCCCGGGGGAGTTCTCACCGGAGTTTGTCTTACTTTTGCATAAGACATTTTGCTACGTCAACAGGGCTTGGCAAGCGGCTCCTCAGCCCCGGAATGCAGGGCTAAGAGGGCGCCAGATGCGAAAGAGCATGAGTCAGGGGCAGTGGCGACTGAGCAGGCTGGAGGCTCAGAGGAGTGGCAGCAATTGCCATTGTCGGAGGGGCTGGATGGGGAAGTCCTCGGCATAGAGCTAGATCTGCAGGAGGAGTTGGAAGAATGAGAGATCCTAGAACAGGAGGATCAGGCCCAGATTGTTCGGGTGTTCCGCCGGAAGGAGCTGCCAGCACTCATTTTGGAGTCCCTCAAGGCTCTGAATATGCCCGCTAATCTCCCGGCAGAGGAAGAGGCACTGGAGGATCCGCTGCTCCAGGCAGTGCGAAAATTGTGGAGTCTTCCCAGTACATAGAGTAATATGACAGGTGATCCAGGATGAGTGGGATCTGCCAGAGGCCAGTCTTAAAGGAGTACAATCCATGACGCACCTGTACCCTTTGCGAAGGACACTTTGTTCAGGGACAGTGAAATCCGTAGGAGGCCCTGTGGTCGATCAACAGGCTCGAGATGCGAGCGGTGACCTTGGTGCTAAAATGTTTCGAGACATGGTTGCAGTGGAAGGCGGTCTGAGTCCTCTTGGATAATGTGACCACGGTGGCTTACATCAATCGGCAAGGAGACACGGGCAGTGCAGCCCTGGAGGAGGAGGCCTAAAGGCTGTTCGGATGGGCAGAGACTCGTCTCCAGGTGTTATCGGCGGCACATATACTGGGAGTCAACAATGTGACAGCAGACTACCTCATCCGAGTGCGCGTGGACCCCGGAGAGTGGCCGCTCAATCTGTGGGTGTTCAAACAGGTGGTCTGCCGATGGGGCACACCGGTTATGGACCTAATGGTAATGTTCGAGTCGGCCAAGGCCTGCCGGTTTTTCAGCAGAAGTTGAGAAAGGATGTCCGAGAGCCTGGATGCTCTAATTCAGCGGTGGCCCGAAGAGTGTCTTCTCTATGTTTTTCCCCTGTGGGCGCTCATAGGCTAGGTAGTGCAATGGATAGAGGCGTGCCAAGGATTAGTAATTCTGGTGGCACTGGATTGGCCGAGGAGCCCATGGAATGCCAACCTGATTCAGATACTGGTGGATCGACCATGGAGGCTTCCAGTTCGGAAAGACCTCTTGATGCAGGAGCCGCTTCGCATCCCTCATGGGATCCATTCTTGCTTATGGCATGGCTCTGGAAAGGGCGAGGTTGAAGAAGAAATGATATTCGGGCTCGGTGATAGCGACCTTGCTACAAGTCCAGAGGGGGTCTATGAACCTGACATACATCCATGTGTGGAGCATCTTTGGATTGTGGTGTGGAAAAAGGCAGGCGTGCCCTTCCACTGCCTCCGTCCTGGACATCTTGGCGCTCTTATAATCCGATTTTGATAAGGGCCTAACTGCCAGTTCCTTGAGGGTGCAACTGGCGGTGATTTCCTGTTGTCGCGGGAAAGTCCACAGGGTGCTGTTGGGTACACACCCAGACATGCTGAGATTTCTAAGGGTGGTGACCCACCTCCATCCACCGAGGAGGGCAACGATACCGCCTTGGGATCTCAGTCTGGTGCGGACTGCGCTGTCTGGGGAACCCTTTGAGTCATTGAGTCGCGCTTCCCTGAAGGATTTGACTCTGAAAACGGTATTCCTGGTGGTGATTTGTTCAGCATGCAGGATTTCAGAGCTTCAGGGCCTGTCGTGCCAGGAGCCATTCCTTTCCTTCTCCAAGGAGAAAGTGGTCCTGCGCCCAGTACCTTCATTTTTGCCCAAGATGGTGTCAGCATTTCATGTAAATCAGGCCATTTCCTTACTGGCTCTGGCAAGCGCAGATGTGGGCCCTGCCACTCTGCAGCTGTGCTGCCTGGATGTTAAAAGAGCCCTGCGATGGTATGTGAAAAGGACATCGTCCTTTCGGAGATTGGACTGTCTATTTGTTCTGTTTGGCGGGCCGTGCAAAGGTGAGGCAGCAGCTAAGGCCTCCATTTCCAGATGGATCAGGGAGGCAATCATGTCGGTGTACATCTTGAAGGGTAAAGCAGTGCCAGTGGGCCCATTCCACAAGAGCTCAGGCAGCCTCATGGACAGAGTATAGTTTAGTTCCGCCGGTGGAGATCTATATGGCAGCAGCGTGGTCGTCGCTGCATACTTTCTCTAAGCATTATCACCTGGATGTCCAGGAGGTGGGGGACGCTCATTTCGGATTGGCAGTGCTTCAGGCCATTTGTGCAGATCTCTCCCGTTAGTTTAACTGTTCTGATACATCCCAGAGGTGTGGGACTGTACTGGAGGGATGATAAGGAAAGAGAAATTATACTTACCTGCTAATTGTTGTTCCTTGAAGAACTTCAGTTCCGGAACCCTCCCTGAGTGCTTTCTGTGATAATCTGTGCACATCCCAATCCTGAAGCTGGTTCCCTTGGTGGAGGAAGTGGCCAGGAGGAGCCAAGGAGTGAGGTGTAATCGGTGTTTGGGGGGGCAGACCGGAAGAGCTGTCAGTTGCTTGTTCCCCAATGATTGGAGTTGCTTGGACACTCAACAGGTAGGCCTCCTTATCCTGGAGTGGGGACGGGGTATCCTTCCCTGGGGATGGAGGGTGTACAAGTTTATTTAGGCATAGAAGTGTTCGTTGCATGTTTAACTACTTATTTTTTGCTCCTATGAGTCTGCATTGTCAATAGGTACTGCGGCTGGTAGATGGTGCCAGCTACATAAGTACACTGATGTCATCAAAAAGATGATATGCACAGTCTCCAAGCTGCTGGAAGAGGTACACTACCCAGAGGTGTGGGACTGGACTGGAGTTCCTCAAGGAATAACAATTAGCAGGTAAGCCTAATTTCTCTTTGGTTGGGATGTATTGGCTGCTGTAAAACACACTCCAACCGCAGGGCCAACACTATGGCAAAGAGCTTAGCATCGCTATTTATTTATTTATTTATTTATTTAACAGTTTTTATATACCGCCTTATTGTTAAATCAAAGCGGTTTACAGAGAACTTAAGAAACTTTTAGTTACATTAATTTAAGAAACATTTAGTTACATTAACTATGAACTTTAGTTACATTAACTTGAGGGAGGGAGGGGGGAGAGACATGCAGATGGAAGTAATAAAATATAACTTATGTACAAAGAATATATATACAGTGATGTAAGTTAAATGGGTTTTTCTATCCCAGAGTCGGATGGGGTCAGTTGAGTTCAGGTTAGGTGAGTTCATTGTAGTGATCTGTAAAGAGGAAGGTTTTTAGTTGTTTTCTAAAATCTTTCATGTCTGTGGTGGATCTCAGCTTCACAGGTAGAGAGTTCCAGATCATAGGTGCCGCGAGCGAGAAAGCTCTCTTGGTGGTTGAATCATTTGCTTTTTTGTAGACACAGGGAGTGTGGATGGTGTTTGTTGTGCTTTGTCTCCTGGGCCTCTCATTATGATTATAGCAGAGTGTTTCCTCTAGTGCTCCCGCTGACATGCTCTTTCTTATCTTAAATACAGTGAGAGCAGATTTGTATTTTGCATGGGCGGTGATAGGTAGCCAATGGAGTTTGTATAGAAGGGGTGTTATGTGATCATGTTTCTTTGAATCGGTGAGGATTCTGGCAGCAGTATTTTGAACCAGTTGTAACGGTCTTGTGGTTTGCTTAGGTAGTCCTTGGTAGATGGCATTGCAATAGTCCAGTAAGGGGGTGGTTATGGTTTGACAGACTAACCGGAAGTGTTCTTGGTTAAGAAGGGTTTGAGTCTTCAAATTGTTGCTAACTTATGAAAAGCATTCTTGGTGGTTCTTTTGATGTGTGGTTGTAGGTTTAGATGTTGATCAAGGTTTACTCCGAGGTATTTGACTTCTTCTTTGATTGGAATTGTAGAGTTTACCATGGTTATTGAAGTAGGGAGGATTGATGAGGTATTCTGCGTGATGATGAGTGCCTCCGTTTTTTTCATGTTTATGTTAAGGTTGTTCCTGTGCGGATATCCAGTTTAGTCCTCCACAATCGGGTAATGCCCCTCCTACTGCAGCCTGGAGACTGGACCAATCAAATCTTCTGTAGTACATATCCAGCAGGAGCTCCCAGAAGCCCCCCAGTGTGTCCAGTCTCTTGCAGCTTGAAGACGTAAAAGTGTGTCCTCCTGGGCACACTGAGTGACTATTGCAGGAGCAACACTTGTTAGTTAGTTGTTTTAGGGTTTGTTTTGGGGCATTTCCTCGCTATTTCTTTGATAGCTAGCTGTATCTTTAAAAGGAAGACAAAAGAAGAAGCCTGTCTCTCTGGAGCACTGCCACAGGAGACTAGGGGGAAGTCAGACCTGTTGGCTCCTGTGTTCCTGCCTAGCAAATTTTCACAGCCCTGGGTGAGCTCCCCCTGGACAGTACGGGGTAAAGCCATACCTGATACAGTAGTGGCTGGCACTGGGAGATGTTGGCTGAATCCTGGTGGTTCCTGAGCTGGTAGGAGATTTTCATTTCATTTCTTCTTGTGTGCAGTGCTCTGTTAGAGCTGCCAGCATTTCTGTAGGCTCTCCTGAGCCCATTTGGCAATTTTTCTTAAATTTGGTCGTTTGCCCTGTCTTAGAGGGTCGTTTTAGTTCTTTTCCATATTATTTGGTGGCTTTTGTATTTTCGCGCCGTTTTTTACCGCGGGTGAAAAAGTCCGGCGGCCATTATGAATTTTAAAAGTGTGCTTTAGAGGCACTTTTGAGCACTTGTGCACAGGTTCCCCTGGCGTTTTTTGGGGTTCCTCTTGCTGGCGATTTTGCTCAGGGCACCCCAGGGAGTCTGGGGCATATTTTGTTTCTTGTAAAAAAAAAAAAAAAAAAAAAACGTTTTAATTTCAAATCGGGGCTGATTTGCATAGGATTGCCCCTGTGGTGTGGGCTTCCCTGTGACTGTTGTATTCTATCCCGCTGGGCAGAGGTGGCCTTGGGATGGCTTCCCAGCCCCAGTGCGTGATTTGTGGGTCCCGCAGAGCAGTAGGGACTGACTCTGGCATCTGCAGGAGCTGTGCTGCAGTGCCTGCAGAGTTAGAGCAATCTGTGAGTCTCCCGGATCAGCCTACCCCTGGGGATGCTTCTAATTCAGGGGATAGTGTTCTTTCCCCGAGCCTCCCTCAGTCTGGGTCGGTTCCACCGGCCAGCAGGTCGGTGGCTGCGCTCCAGCAGGCGGCTATAGCTGCACCGCCTATGGATTTCTCCCCGGATTTTGTGCTCCTCATGCATCAGGCGTTTCGCTTGAGCAGGTCCGGTCAGTTGCCGGCAGTTTGGCCCCCCTCTCTCCCCCCGGGGTCCTCTGGGGCGGCTCAGTGCACCTCGCCACCCGGGGGCAAGCGTCTTCGGTTGGGGGAACAGGAGCAGGACGCCCTAGGTCTCCTGGATTCCGAGGCAGAGGGCGATCCTGAGACTGAAGCGGAGGAGTTGGAGGATGGGGAGATCCTTGAGCCGGAGGACCAGGCTCGGATCATTCGCGTGTTCCGTAGGGACGAGCTGGTTCCTCTGGTCACGGAGTCCCTGCAGGCGCTTAACCTTTCGGCGGTGCGGCCCCTGGAGGAGGAAGGTCTTGAGGATCCTCTAATTCAGGCGGTCAGGGATTCCCAGGTGGTTTTTCCCGTTCACCGCGTGGTGGATCATATGATCCAGGCGGAGTGGGAGCACCCGGAATCCGGCTTGAAGGGGATTCGGACCATGAATCGGCTTTATCCCCTTGCCGACAAGGACAGGGACTTGTTCAGGTCCCCCCGGGTGGATGCTGCGGTTTCCGCAGTGACCAAGAAAACCACCATCCCGGTTGAGGGGGCGGCTGCCCTCAAGGACGGTCAGGACAAGACGATTGATAATTTGCTCAAGCAAACCTTCGATACTGATGCCGTGTCATTGCAGGCCTCTATCTGTGGGGCTTGGGTGGCTCGGTCGTGTCTGCGATGGTCGCAGCATTTGCGCTCGAGCCCCGGGCTAGACCAGCAGGGCCTGTTGGAGGTTACCCGGCTGGAGTCCGGCTCGGCCTATCTGGCGGATCTGTTTTATGATTTAATCCGCGCGTTGGCCAACAGTATGGCATCCGCGGTTGCGGCGCGCCGGTCCCTCTGGTTGCGCAACTGGGCGGCGGACGGTTCTTCCAAGTCCCGCCTCAGTAAGCTGCCCTTCAAGGGCAGATTGTTATTTGGGGAGGCTCTCGAGAAGTTGGTAAAGGATCTCGGTGAGTCCAAGGGGGGCCGGCTCCCGGAGGATAGGCCAAGGTCCAACAGGTCCTCCCCCTCGGCGAGGGGGTCCTTTCGGGATCAGCGCAGGTTTCGTTCCTCCCACCTGTGGGCTTCGCAGCGGGGCAGGTTTGGAGCCCGTAATCAAGGGTTTCGTACCTTCAGGGGAGCCGGCAGAGGCTTCTCCGGAGCCGCCTCTTCCTCGGGCTCTTCTTTTGGGCGCAAGCCACAATGACGCGAGGCAGGCTCTGGGGGGAGGCCCGATTATCGGGGGTCGCTTGCGCGACTTTCTTTCCTCTTGGGCCCAAATCACGTCGGATCGCTGGGTGCTACAAATTATAGGAGAGGGTTACGCGCTGGAATTTGCGTTCCCACTTCCGGATTCATTTGTTCTGTCTCCCAGCAGGGGAGAGCAAAAAACGCGGGACATCCGCGTGACCCTGGATCGGTTGTTAGCGCTGGGAGCGGTGATCCCGGTTCCTCCTTTGGAAAGAGGCGCCGGGCGATACTCCATCTATTTTGTGGTTCCCAAAAAGGGCGATTCCCTGCGTCCGATTTTGGACCTCAAAGGCGTGAATCGCGCGCTCCGGGTGCCGCATTTCCGTATGGAAACCTTGCGGTCAGTCATTGTAGCGGTGCGACAGGGGGAGTTTTTGACGTCCCTCGATCTCACCGAGGCCTATTTGCACATCCCGATACATCCTTCTCATCAGCGGTTTCTCCGCTTTGCGTTTCCGTGGGGCCACTTCCAGTTCAGGGCCATGCCGTTCGGCTTGGCTACGGCTCCGCGCACGTTCACAAAGGTGATGGTGGTCGTTGCGGCGGCCTTGCGCAAGGAGGGCATTTTGGTCCATCCATATCTCGACGACTGGTTGATACGGGCAAAATCCAGTCGGGAGTGCCTGCGAGTCACGAGCAGGGTGGTGGCTCTGCTGCGATCTCTCGGCTGGGTGGTGAACGAAAGAAAGAGTTGTCTGCGTCCCTCGCAGGACCTGGAGTATCTGGGAGTGCGCTTCGACACCGCTCGGGGACTGGTGTGTCTCCCCGAGCGCCGCGTCCTGGCGTTGCGGGCTCTTGCCCGACTCTTTCGGGGGATGCCCGCTCCGTCGGCGTGGTGGTACCTAAGGCTTCTCGGAACGATGGCGGCGACCTTGGAGGTGGTGCCCTGGGCACGGTTCCACATGCGCCCGCTCCAGAGGGCGCTCCTTCGCCGCTGGTCCATTCAGTGCGATTCCTTGCACAAGAGGCTGCCCTGTCCGAAGGCAGTGCGGCGGTCGCTCCGATGGTGGCTTTCCTCCGAGAACCTGACGCGGGGGATTCCCTTGGAGCCTCCTCTGTGGGTTCCCCTCACTACGGATGCGAGCCTAGCCGGCTGGGGAGCTCACTGCGAGGCCCGCTTCACGCAGGGGGTGTGGTCCTCTCGGGAAGCTGCGTGGTCGATCAACCGTCTCGAGCTTCGGGCGGTCAGGCTAGCCCCGTTGGCCCTGGAGCCTCTGGTCCGGGGTCGGGCGGTCCGCGTCTGGTCGGACAATGCGACCACGGTGGCGTACATCAATCGCCAAGGGGGCACAGGGAGTGTGGCCCTGGAGACAGAGGCGACGGCCTTATTCAGTTGGGTGCAGACTCGCCTGCCGGCGATCTCGGCGGCGCACATAGCGGGCGCAGAAAATGTCCAGGCCGACTTCCTCAGCAGAGTGCGGGTGGACCCCGGAGAGTGGGAGTTAAATCCACAGGTGTATGCGCAAATAGTTCGGCGGTGGGGTCCGCCCATCATGGATCTCATGGCGACCTACCAATCGGCCAAGACGAGTCGCTTCTTCAGCAGACGGCGGGAGCGAATGTCCGAAGGACTCGACGCTCTCATTCAGCCGTGGCCGACGTCCGGGCTACTGTATGTCTTCCCTCCTTGGGCGCTGATCGGCCGGGTCGTCCAGCGCATCGAGTGCCATCGGGGCCGAGTGCTGCTGGTGGCTCCGGATTGGCCCCGGAGGCCCTGGTATGCCGACCTCGTCCGGCTTCAAGACGGCGTGCCGTGGCGCCTCCCGGCGTTGCCGGACCTTCTCCTTCAGGGCCCCTTGCGGATGCCCCAGGTGGCTCGATTCTCGCTTACGGTTTGGCCATTGAGAGGGCTCGGCTGAAAAAGAAGGGTTATTCGCCCGCGGTGATTTCCACCTTACTGCGGGCGATACAGCTGGATACTTCTTGGAGACAATTTGTCATGCCTGAATACTCTGGGGAGTCTAGGTTGATCGGGGATATGCAATGATGTCATCAGCATAGATGGCATATTTTACTTTGTGTTTTTTGAAGATTGAACAAACTGGCTGTATGTATATGTTAAAAAGAAGAAAAGACAGGGACGATCCTTGAAGGACTCCCTGTGATGAGTGAAATGAAGCAGAGAGGTGTTCTCCCACTTTGACTTTCTGTTTTCTGTCATTGAGGTATGATTTGAACCATTTATAGGTAGTGTTACATAGGCCACTTGATTACAATTGATCAGTGCAGTCAGCCAGTAACTACCACATTGATCCCGGGGTCTCCCTTCTTTATGCAAAATGATCAGGTTCACCTCTGCAAAGATCTTAGGCAGGGGGGAGCCCAGTAAAATCCCAGTGAATATTATGGCCAATGTGGGGGCTAGTTCGGCCGTTATTACATGATAGTATTCCGAGGGAAAACCATCCTGTCCCGTGGCTTTACCCTTGGGGAGAGCCCAAATCGCCCTCATCACTACTTCTTCCATGTGGACTGGGCACCCCAGCACCTTTGCCTCTTCCTTCCCTATTTGGAGGAGGCTGGACTGTGCCAGTTGGTCCAGAGAGCCCGCCCCTTCTGTGCTATACAGTGTTTCATAAGAGCATAAGATATGCCATACTGAGTCAGACCAAGGTCCATCAAGCCCAGTATTCTGTTACCAGCAGTGGCCAATCTAAGTCACAAGTACCTAGCAGTTTCCCCAAAAGATACAGGTTCCACAATGCTTGTATTAGGGTAATCAGTGGATTTCCTTGGTCCCCTTTAATAATGGTTTCTGGACCTTTCCGGCAGGAACTTCTCCAAACCTTTTTTAAATCCAGCTACACTAACAACTTTTACTACATCCTCCGGTAGCGAATTCCAGAGCTTGATTACACGTTGAGTAAAAAAATATTTTCTCTTATCTTAAATGCATTGCATGTCCTCTAATCTTGCTATATTTTGATGGCATAAACTACAGAGGCATTATAATATTCTTTATTTTATTCTCCATTCCTTTCCTTATGATTCCTATTATATTTGCTTTCTTGGTCGCTGCTGCACACTTGGGCAGAGGGTTTCAACATGTTCTCCAGGAACAAGCAGGAAGTCCGTCCTCGCATATGGGTGATGTCAGCACCGATGGAGCTTACGCAAAGCATTTCCCCAACTTTCAAAGAAAGCCTTTGGGAATGCCACCACGCATGCGTGGTCCCCTTCCCGCCCAAAGGTGCCATTTTACTTAGTCTCCCTTTTTCCGTGGAGCCCTTCGGATGTGCGTCTCGTCCCCGGAAAAAATTTCTCTGTTTCCAACTGGTTTTTGCTATCCAGCTTTTGCTGATCCTCTTCCCACTTCTGAAGTACCTCTGCTTCGGCCCTGGTCTCTGGTTTTATTTCCTTTTTGCTTTTTTGTTTTTACCGCGCTTTCGTGCCCTTTTTATCCACTGGCCACATCGAGGATCTTCGACCTCGCAGGGGTCCTTTTTCGCCCAATGGCCTCCAGTTTTAAGAAATGTGAAAGGTGTTCAAAAAACATGTCGCTCACAGATACCCATGACTGTTGTCTCAGGTGTCTAGGAGCTGATCATGACCCGAAGCTATGCTCCCTCTGTAAGAAGATGTACTCCAAGGCCATCCAGAGTCGTAAGCAGAAGCTGAATGATCTCTTCCATAAGGCAGCCCTGGCATCCCCAGTAGCCTCTCGCTTTTCAGCCCCGCAACCTATGGAGTCTCCCAAGGCTCCTCCCCGGGCCTGGTGGCACTCTGACCAGGGGTCGCCCAAATGCAAGCGGAAGAAGAAGGCCATGAGAACTCTATCGGGGGTGCCAGACAAGTATGAGAGATATCACACCAGGTCTCTCTGCCCCCCTTGACAGTCTCTGAGAGGAAGCGGCCCGGTGAAGGCGCCTGGTCTCCTGAGAGTCGTCCTGACGATGACCCCTCTCCTCTTCGACACCCAGCCCGGTCACCTCGCATCGGTGTCGCAGGACCCCATTCCCGAGAGGGAGGCCCGAATGCTGGCCTTGGAATGCAGTGTTTCTGTGTTCCTTGCCGCTCAGCAGGTGCTGGTACCAGGTCCCGTTGGCATGCTCCTCGAGACTGCAGGGACTTTGACCTTGAGGACTCCCCAGGCTTCCACAGTGACCCCCGAGAGCCAGAAGCCTCGTGAGGATCCTCGGCACGGGTCTTGATCTCCCTCCCATTCCTTGGGCGCGAGATCTTGGGCGAGCGCCTTTGGCTACGGGCAAGTTTAGGCCTCGGAGATCCAGTGCGGGTCACCAACCCATCTTGAGCCGCCCAACCTCGAATCCACCACGGACTACTCAGAGTGGGAGTCTGACGGGGAGACCTCCCCGGAGACTTGGTCCCACCGAGACCTCCCCTCTGACCCCTCCCTGCCGACCTAGAGGCGGCGGTCACCTGCCGAGGACACCACCTTTCTGGAGTTCGTCCAGGACAACCGAGTAGGAGGAGGAGCCCCACGCCGAGGAGCTTAATATTCTGTAATATGAAGCCCTTCTGAAAGAGGCTCTCTCAGTGCCGGTTCCTCCCATTCTGAACCAACTCCTCCTTGGCATGTGAGAGACCCTGGCCTTTGTCCCGATCATGAGCAAGCACCTGGATGCTATGTATAGGGTTCAGCGAGGCCCGAGGTTTCGGAAAGCCCAGCTTCCCCACACCTCGATGGTGGTCGAATCGGCCATGTGGAAACTAAAGAGCCTGAAGACTCATTCGTCGGTCCCCCCGGGCCAAGAGTCTCGCTTCCTTTACGCCCTCGGGTGCAAGGCTTATCAGGGCTCCATGCTGTCATACCACATCCAAGTTTATCAATTATACATTGGAATGTTCCTCCATGATCTCGCTAGAGTGCTTGGAGGCTTTGCAGCGGGACTTGATGGAGACCACCTCTAGTGTTTTCAGGCCTTCTCAAAGTCCGTTGGAGAATGCTCAAAGTACCTCTTGCGAACAGCGTACAATGGCTTTGAGTCTTCTGCCCGGGTGGCAGCGGCTGGCATCGGAGTCCAACAGCAGGCTTGGCTCCAGTCCTCGGATCTGGAGCAATGGGTCCAGGAGAAAGCTGCTGGACATCTCTTGCCTCGGGGAGCAACTATTCGGAAAGCCCATGGAGAGGATAAGGCAGCGGAGATTGAGACAGAGTAGGTGACTTGCACTTGCCTCTCCCGGGAAACTTCCTCCCTCCCCAGGAAGAAGCAGCAGAGCAAGAAGCCTTCCTTCCATCGGAAGTGGCTCCTGTACAGGGGCTACCCAGCCTATCCACCAGCGTCGGCCCCCTTCAGGGCGGTCAGGGCAAGACCACGGTCCACGGCCCTCATAAGCCAAAGGGTCCCAAGACCCTTACCCCGACGCCGGCTCAGCCACCTTCCGGGTTTTGATGCCATCGGCATGTCCTCTGTCAGGGCGGCTGTACTTCGGGGGACGTCTGGTCCATTTCTCCTACATGTAGGAGTCCATCTCCACCGACGCCTGAGTCCTCCTGGTTATTCAGGAGGGCTGTCTTCTCCATATGGACCAGGCCCCTCCTCCGTACTAACTCCAGGGAGTCATGTCAGCTTCCCCAGCACCAGGCCCTCCTGAGTCACGAGCTCACAGGCCTCCTCGAGGACGGCGCGGTAGAACCAGTCCCACCGCACTTCCAAGGATGGGGGTTTTACTCCCGATACTTCCTCGTCCCGAAGCGGACAGGGAGCCTTCGGCCCATCCTCGACCTGTGGAACTTCAACAAGTTCCTGGTGCGGGAGAAGTTTAAGATGCTCTCCCTTGGAATGTTACTGCCCTACCTCCAGCAGGGCGATTGGCTATGCTACTTGGACTTAAAGGATGCTTACGCTCACATCCTCGTCCATCCCAAACACAGAAAGTACCTCCGATTCATGGTTCAGGGAAACCATTACCAGTACAGGATTCTTCACTTTGGCCTTGCGTCAGCCCCGTAGGTCTTCACGAAGTGCCTGGGCATGGCTGCGGCCAACCTACAGCTGCAGGGCACCTTTGTCTATCCATATCTAGACGACTGGCTCATAACAAGGGCACGGTCTCTGAAGCCAGGCAGGCCATGAACCGCACCATTTGCCTCCTGGAGCATCTGGGTTTGTGATGAATTACCCAAAGTCCCACTTCACTCCAGTTCAGTCCCTGGAGTTCATCAGGGCTCGTTTGGACACCCTTCGGGTCATGGTTTTTCTTCCTCAGGACAGGGCGGACCACCTCATATCCCTGGCTTCCAAAGTGCGGTGCCGCAGTGCCGTCTTGGCCCGAACAATGCTTCGCCTTCTCGGCCACATAGCCTCCACGGTCCATGTCATGCCAATGCCTATCTCAGCATACTGGCGGCGCAATGGTGCCTCCGAGCACAATGGGCACAGTCGACCCGCCGCCTCTGAGACCCCATCTGCATATCTCCCAGTGCAGCAGAGTCTCTTGCTTGGTGGCAAGAGTCTCAGAACCTGCTTCGAGGTATGCCCTTCCAAGCTCCAGTGCATCAGGTGGTCCTAATGACGGACATTTTCCTAGCGGGCTGCAGAGCCCACTGCGAGGTACGGCGCACTCAAAGAACCTGGTCCCTCGAGGAGTCCCAGCAGCAGATCAACCTGCTGGAGCTCCAGGCCATTCCTCACCACCTGCAGCACCGAGCGGTGCTGGTCCAGATGGACAACCAGGTCACGATGTCCTATGTGAACAAACAGGGAGGTAACGGCTCCTTTGCGGTTAGTCAGGGCATGACCAGCCGGGCCACTTACCTCCTGGGTCAAGACAATACTTCGGCAGACTGGCTCAGCAGAGTCCTACGGCCGCACGAGTGGCGCCTGTGTCCTCGAACAACGCAGTGGCTCTTCCAGCATTGGGGGACTCCAGACCTGGACCTCTTTGCCAGGCCTGCAAATTTGCAACTGCCCCAGTTCTGTGGTTGCCTCCTGCACCCAGGCAGGGTGGCCCCGGATGCCTTCCTTATCTCGTGGGAAACTGGCCTGCTATATGCCTTCGCCCCCCTCATGCAGGAGGAGGGTCTGCTTCTCCACCCCAATCTGAATCCCTATCCCTCACAGCTTGGCGGCTGAGCGGGTTACTCTAGCCTCCTATCATCTTCCCATGGAGATCAAGGACATTCTTTTGGCCTCACGAAAGGACTCGACCAGACAGGCTTATGCCTTCAAGTGGCTTTGGTTCTCGGAGCTCCGAGCAGACCCATTTTCATGCCCTACCAGTTTGGTCTTGCAGTACTTGCTCCACCTCTCGCAGTCTGGGCTGAAATCTACCTCACTCAGGGTTCACCTGATTGCCATCTCAGCGAAACACCACCCCATCGAGGGCAAGCCCCTTTCAGGGCAACTGCTCGTCTTTCATTTCATGCGAGGCCTGCTCCTTTCCAGGCTCCCTACCCGCCCTCCTCCGGTGGAATGGGACCTCAATGTGGTCCTCACGCAGCTGACCAAGCCGCCCTTTGAGCCCATGGCTACCTGCCTGCTGCGGCATGGAAAGTGGCCTTCCTGGTGGCTCTCACCTCCACCCGGTGAGTAAGCAAACTCCATTCGCTAATGGCCAAGGTGCCGTACACGAGGTTTTATAGGAACAGGGTGGTCCTGCAGACTCACCCCAAGTTCCTCCCGAAGGTTGTCTCGGATTTTCATCTCAATCAAGAGATAGTGCTGCCGGGTGATCCAAGATGGCGATGGAGTAGGACGCCGAGTTTGATGGTCTGAAGCCGTCTCCTGTACTTGCGTTCCAATGGGGAGAAAGAGGAAACAACATTCACAGAAACCCTCTGGGACGTCTTCTCCGACGGATCAGCTGGTGCAGTTATCGATTGCCGGCTTCTGTACCTCCTTGGGCAGCATGGCTTTGAGAGATCCGCCGTTATCGCGGGTGGACCTGAGCACAGAAGGGGGTTTCTTTGAGTCCCATACAAGCATCCCCAGCTCAACCCGGGTGCCTCTTCGGGGTGGGGCAGCTTAGTGGTGTACCAGTGGGGCAGCTTAGTGGTGTACCTCCGGGGCAGGAGGCAACAGCAGCTGCGGAGGGTTCCCCCGCGAAGGTTCAGTCAGCAAGTGGTGCAGTCGGAGGTCGAGTTGGAGTGTCTCCCTTCGGCAGCACTATTGGGGTGGACCATGGTGTTAGTAACTCCCCCAGTATTTTGGCAATTCGACTTCCTGGGAGTGTGGTGAAACCAACGCTTGTTACACTGGATAGCTTGTGGGAAGCTATCTCTGCCGTTCAGCAGTCCCTTCTACCTTTTGTGGGATCTGTTTCACAGGAACTCTCTGAGATGAAAGTCCAGTGTTCTTCAATGGTTACAGAGGTGGCAAGTCAGGCTACAAGAAATTCTCAAGTGGAAGCTAAGGTGGAGGAGTTGCAGTCCCTCGGTGCTGCTAATTCAAGGGACCGGTTGATTCAGGCAAGAAAAATAGAATATCTTGATAATCAGTTAAGGAGGAATAATTTGAGATTCCTGAATTTTCCTCAGTGTCTCCTTTGATGGCACCTTTGGACTTGGTCCGTAAGTACTTTGTTGATGTCTTGCAGATGCCCGCTGACTCTTTGCTGCCGGTGGTAAGGACTCAATATGTGACTGTTTATTTGTTGGAAGCTGTTGAACATCAGGGTTCTGCTGTAGAAACTGTTCCTCCTCAAATGGATCTTTCTGAATTTCTTGAGAGCTCCCTAGAGGTGGTGAGAAGTCGGGCTACTTTGGTGGTTAATTTTGCCTTTGAATCAGACAGGAACACTGTACTTAAACTATATTTCTGTAAAATTTCTGTTTCTCAATTTATGGGTTCAAAAATACAAATTTTTCCTGACCTCGCTAGAGATACCCAGAAAAGGAGAAGGTCTTTTTTGGCTTTACGCCAGAGAACATTCTCCTTGTGAGCACAATTTAAATTAAGATATCCGTGTAAATGTGTGGTTAATTATCAAGCTAAACCGTGTATGTTTTTTGAGCCCCAACAATTATTACAATTTATACGAAGTAGGGAAGATGGGAGGGCGGGGGTGAGTCCCATATCAGCTGCCATGTAATATTATCTTTGCTCCTGTGATTAATTTGTTATTGTATGGTAGTTTTACCTAAGTATGATTTCTTTTTTTCTTGGATCTTATTGTGGGGTTATTATTGTGGTCTTTTCCAGATTGGATGTTTTTTCTTTATTATTTTTCTGTCGAGATGATAATTGTATATCTCTTCTTTATTCTAATTCTTATTCAGAATTGTTTTCTGGAGTTTTTGTAAAATTTAATAAAATATAAATTTAAAAAAAAAGAGATAGTGCTGCCCACCTTCTTCACGAAGCCTAATGCCGACTGGGCATCGGTGATTCTCTACACCCTGGATTATAAGAGGGCTCTCTCTTTCTACCTGCAGCGGACTCAGTTCTTAGTCTCCTTCGATCCCAGCTGTCTAGGGCTGGCAGTCACCAAGTGTATATGTCCATCTGGGTGGCAGGCTGCAATGCCTTTGCCCAGACCCAGGCAAAGATTTCCCCTGGACTGCCGAGTCACGGCTCACAATGTCCAAACGATGGCGACGTTGATCGCTAGCCTGTACTCGGTGCCACTGGCGGACATCTGCCGGGCCGCCACCTGTTCCTCCACTCACACCTTCGTGGTGCATTACTGCCTGGAGAGGGAGTCCCTTCGGGGCGCCACCTTTGGCCAGGCTGTACTCTGTAATCTGTTCGGGGTTTAAACAACAACTGCCCTCCGACCCTTCTTGTTCTGGCTACCGGGAGTGTGGCCATCCATGGATCCGCAGTCCTCGGGCTGCCTTCAGCTTTCACTGGCCACTGCTCACGGCACTGCCTTGCTTTTCCTACAGGTCCTCGGTAGCCTGTAGCTAGGAAGTCCCATATGTGAGGACTGACTTCATGCTTGCTCCTGGAGAAAGCATAGTTACTCACCTGTAACAGGTGTTCTCCAGGGACAGCAGGAATCAGTCCTCACAACCCTCCCTCTTTCCCTTGGAATTGCTGTATATTTTTGCCATCTTCTTGAAGGGGCTATAGTTATGGCACCTTTGTGCCGGAAGGGGACCACATATGCGTGGTGGCATTCCCAAAGGCTTTCTTTGAAAGCTGGGGAAAAGCTCCGCGCGGGCTCCATCGGTGCCAATGTCACCCATATGTGAGGACTGTTTCCTGCTATCCCTGGAGAATACCTGTTACAGGTGAGTAACTATGCTTTATCCACGATGACGCCTAAATCTTTTTCCTGGGTGGTGGTTCCTAATGTGGAACCTTGCATCGTGTAACCATAGTTTGAGTTGTTCTTTCCTAGGTGCTTAACTTTGCACTTGTCCACATTAAATTTCATCTGCCATTTGAGCATCCCATTTTCCAATTTATCAAAGTCCTCTTGCAATTTTTCACAATCCTCTTGGGTTTTAACAACTTTGAATAATTTTGTGTCATCTGCAAATTTGATTACCTCACTCATTATCCCATTTCCAGGTCATTTATGAATATGTTAAAAGCAGCGGATCCAGCACAGATCCCTAGGTTACGCCACTATTCACCTTTCTCCATTGGGAAAATTGGCCATTTAGCCCTACCCTCTTCTTTCTATCTTTTAACTAGTTTCTGATCCACATTAGTACACTGCTTCCAATCCCTTGACTTTTTTATTTTGTTAAGAGTCTCTCATGAGGGACCTTGTCAAAGGCTTTCTGAAAATCCAGATACATGGTATCAACTGACTCACATATGTCTACCTCTTTATTCATGCCTTCAAAAAAACATAACAGATTAGTAAGACAAAACCTTCCTTGGCTAAAGCCATGTTGGCTGTCTCCCATTAAGCCATGATGTAATTTTCTTCTTTATAATGGTCTCTACCATTTTTCCTGATACTGACGTCAGGCTCACTGGTCTGTAGTTTCCTGGATCACCCCTGAAATCCTTTTTAAAAATTGACGTTACATTGGCCATCCTCCAATCTTTAGTTATTACAGATGATTTAAATGATAGTTTACAGATTATTAATAGTAAGTCTGCAATCTTATATTTCTGTTCTTTCAATACCCTTGGATGTATACCATCTGGTCCAGGTGATTTGCTACTGTTCAGTTTATCAAATAGTTGTAATACATCTTCCCGGTGTATCGATATTTCTTTAAATTCTTCTGCGACATCGCCTTTGAATACCATTTCAATCATAGGTAACATCCCTACATCTTCTTCAATAAAGACCAAAGCAAAGTATTCATTCATTCTCTCAGCTATGGCCTTGTCCCCTCTTAGTGCCTCTTTTACCCCTCTATCATCTAATGGTCCAACTGACTCTCTGAGATTTTTTGCTACGAATGTACTTGAAAAAGTCTTTTTTATGCGTTTTTGCTTCCACAGAAGCTTCTTCTCAAATTCTCACTTTGCCTGCCTTATCAACTTGCCAGCGCTTATGTTGTTTCAAGTTTTCATCATTTGGCTCCTTTTTCCATTTCCTGAAAGATGCTTTTTTGGCAACAACAGCCCCTCTGACCTCACCCTTAAACCATACTGGCAGTTTTTTGGACTTCCTTCCACTTTTCTTAAAGCGTGGAATACAGCTGTTCTAGGCTTCCAAGATTTATTTATTTATTTAGTCAGTTTTTTTTTCTTTGAACATTTCATCATCCATTTGTTCATTCTGGCTAGGCGGTCGATAGTACACCCTCACTGCCATCGCCTTCCTCGTCCCCTTTTTACATGGAATTTTATTCCATAGAAATTATACAGTGTATTTTGTTTCCTGCAAAACTTTAATCCTTTGTGACTCAATGACCTCTCTAACATAGAGTGCAGCCCCTCCACCAATTTGATCTGCTCTATCATCATGATATAGTTTGTACCCAGGTATATCAGTGTCTCAGAGGTTGTCCTCCTTCCACCATGTCTCTGAAATACCAATCATATCTAACCTCTCATTTAGTGCTATATATTCTAACTCTCCCATCTTATTTTTATTTGCATACAAGCAAATACAGGCTGTATTTTATTCATATTAATCTGATTATCGGTAGGCAGGGGGTATTTGGAATCTTTAAGCTCTGTTTGCTCTGTACTTACAGGCATTTGGGTTACTTTTGTCTTTATTGGAACCTCTCTCTTGATATGCCCCTACTTCAGTCTTTTACTTGTATCCTTCAAAGATACATTGTCCCAAACCATGCACTCTTTGGCGATTGTCGGCTTTCCCCTATTATCTAGTTTAAAATTTGCTCTATCTCCTTTTTAAAGGTTAATGCCAGCAGCCTGGTTCCATCCCAGTTAAGGTGGAGTCCATCCCTTTGGAACAGCCCCTCATTTCCCCAGAATGTTGCCAAGTTCCTAACAAATCCAAAACCCTCTTCCTTGCACCATCGTCTCATCCATGCATTGAGATTCCAGAGCTCTGTCTGCCTTTTGGGTCCTGCACGTGGAATGGAAAGCATTTTGGAGAATGCTTAGAACCTCCAGAACTCACTGCAAATTTCAATGTTTGTATATATCCTCTTTCCCCCTTTTGCGATATCTCCGCTACCAACTGGTCCTCCCTGCGCTTCTTCAATTGCCAGGTATTAGTTTCCCCGCTTTGTTACCACTCTCCATATAGCTCCTTTTAGTAGCCCACAACAGGTCTGCTATTATTTTCCTATTCTCTTTCCTTCTTTTTTTGGGCTCCAATTTGTATCAAGATCCCCCTCATAAATGCCTCGCTGCATCCCCAGAGTGTGTCGTCACGTACCTCTCTAGTATCATTTCGGAGAAGGTACTCTTTCCATGCTAATTTAAGCCAGTGGCGGACATCTTCTTTTTGCAGTAATGAGGTGTTTGTCCTCCATATTTTAGGCCCTTGTTCCCCTCTACTTTGCATTGGGGTCCACTGCCCGGTCACCGTCCCATGGTCTGATAACGTGAGTGGATGAAGTTTTACTTCTCCTAGCTCTCCCATTTGGTCCCTTCACCCCATTAGTTAGTCCAACCTGGAGTACCCTCCCGATCATAGGGAAAAGCATGTTTATCCCCCCTAAGTGCTGTTCTAGACCCTCCATAACTCTCTTTCTTTTAATGGGGCTACGCTGCCCCCTAATATTCAAGGAGACAACAGTAAATCCCCCTACGAGGTTGGGTGTTTTTACCCTATCCATACCACCCCGATTTCACACTCTTCCTCCCCACCCTGATCCTGCAACCACACTGCTGCATACACACTCAGCCAGCAAAACATTTTAACATAACTTAGACACCAAAACTATAGCAAATCCTCCAAACAATCCACTTTTCTACATTTTAGACTTCCATAGAACCTATACATTATCGTGAGCCTCTTTCTGTTCAGCCACCACCCACCCTCCTCCTCCACCTTTCTTCCATGGTCTTTATGAAAGTCCTCGTCTTCATCCCAGAGGGAAAGATGGCATTAGTCCAGAGAGGCCTCTTCAGCCATCATCAATGTCCCCAACATTGTCCCAAACTTGAGGACAAAGGGAGAGAAAGAGGAGTAAAACCCCCACCCCCTTTACAAACATTCTCCAATTAGTCAGTTCATGAGGTTTTAGCTTTCCATTCCTGATCCCCGTGGTTGTATTGAGTTTGCTGTAGTTGGTGTTTCATGTTGCTTTTGGAGCCATGAATCCATTGTACCTGCTTGGGTCTCTCTGAGCCTCGTTCTCTTGCTCCACCCCAGGAGTCCTGGCCAGAGATTCTGTCGAACTCTGGGGTGTTTTTCGCTGATATCTGTCCCTGATTGTTTTGTCTCCCTTGGTTGTCCTTATCTGCTGTGCGATTTCCAGGGCATCTTAGGCTAGCCAGTCTGCTTGCATGGGAAAAGTCTATTTTTGTTTTTACCTTTATGTATTTCTCCAGAGCCTCCAGGCTGGCAAAGAAGCGCCACACCCCATTTTCCATCAGGGTTAGCGTGCTGGATACCAGATTGCCACTTGTATGCCCAGTATCTTTAATTTTAGTAATTCTTTGTGCTTCCGCATTGTTTCTGCTGCCAAGTCTGGGAAACCAGAGATTCTCCAGGTTTTATATATCACATGCCCCGTCTTCCGGGCCACTTATATAATGTGCTCCTGGTCCTTATACTGTAGGAGCTTCACGATAAATGCCTTCTTGCCAGGTGTTAGTCCCTGGGCAGGGTCACAGCTCCCAATGTGCCCTCTCGATTTCAAAGGACTCGGGGGAAGGACAACCCGGGAAGCATTTCTCAAACAAAGTTCTGATAAATGTGTCTGTGTCCTTGCCCTCTTCTCCTTTGGGAATCCCGAAGATGTGCACATTGGACTGGCGATCGCAGTTCTCCAGTTACTCCATTTTGGTTTGCAACTAGCCCATTTGCTATTGAAAGGTGGGAGATCTTGTTTTTTAATTGCGTCTGGGCATCCTCTGTGCTGCTTATCTTGGCTTCAGCCTTCTCCAGTTGTTCAGCCATGGCAGCAAACTTCTTTTCAATTTTGCTCAATACCTTTTTTACTATCTCTTTTTTTGGAGTCCCAGATTTCTTTCAGTATTGTGAGTAATTTGGCCTCACCGGGGTCTTCAATTTCATCCCCTCCACTTGCGGTGTAGGAGGCGAGTGAGGTCAGGCTCTGTCTGTTCTTTTGTGGTCTCCACCATCTTGGACCTAGCCATCTAAAGGTCTTTAATCAATTTGGTGGCTTTTAATTTAACTGATTTTGGCATTCTGTCAAGTTGCAGAAGGGATTAAATTTCTAATTTGCTGGCTTTACGAGGTTGAAGGGGGTGAGCTGACAGAGCTCACTTAGACACATGTACTCTCCACGATGATCTTGCCAGAACTCAAAATAGGCTACCTTGAAAGACATGACCTTGAAGGCAGTTTTTTTTATGGTGATCTGCTCGGCGTGCTGTATTTCAGAACTGCAAGTAATGTCCTGTAGGGACTCTTGTCTGTCTTTGTCAGAGTCTGTGAGGGTTTCCTTGTTCTTGCTAAAAGTGGTTTCATTGTTTCACGTGAACCAGGTGGTTTAACCGACATCCTTTTTGCCGGACAGATGTCAAGGCAGCGACTCGAGTCTTTGTTTTCAGAATTTCTGTTGGGTCCTCCTTCAGTATGTGAAGATGTCCAGTAGCTTTCGGTTGTCAGACAGACTGTTCTATTTGGAGGACCTTGTAAAGGTCAGGCAGTTTCTAAGTCAACTCTAGCGAAGTGGATTAGAGATGATTGCGAGGTAAGCTGGTCCTAGTTGGCTTACGCATGCATTAATATAAATACTCTTGTAAATACTCTTGTAAATAGTTGCAGTAATGACGTTCCATGTTTTATTCCAAGTTCTCTGACCTTGTTCTCTGTAAAACCTAACAGTTTGTTGTTATGGTATGTTGTTATATTGTGAACCGCGCTGATTCTGAATAGAGCGGTATATAAGAGCCTGTAATAAATAAATAAATAATAAATTACACCAGGTCTCAGGTCTCTTCTTGGGCTAGGTCTGGCTTAGTGTCCACAGAGGATATCCGCAGGGCAGCCATTTGGTCATCCTTGAATTCTTAATTAAGTTCTATCACATCGATTTATTTGCCAAGGAGGATTCTGCCTCTAAGGTGATGATGCTTCGAGGTGCCGATAAGGGGGGAGCTGTGGTTATTCAATCTCAATCACAGTATCACGCTGACCTAATGGCACAGTTATCTAGCCAATAGTATTATACTGTACTTTTATTGATCCCACTCCTGTTTTTCAAACCCATATTAGAGAGATAGGATCTGAGGCATTAAGGGCTGGCTGGATCACTGCTAAGGAAGGCTTCTTTTTGTGTACAGTGGCTCCAAAAGTTCCTGTCATCTATACTGTGCCTAAAATTTATAAATCTTTATATCATCCTCCGGGCCGCTCCATAATCTCGTGCCATGGATCTCTCTGGGAACCTGTGTCCAAATTTTGCGACCATTTTTTACAGCCAGCGACTGCCCAGATGACATCCTATATACAGGATACCATCCATTTTCTTGGTTAATTGGATTTATGTGCACAATCACAATCTTATACTTACCTGGTTACACGATGTGCAGGCACTGTATACGAATATAAACCAGCAAGATGTTTTGCAGTGTCTTACAGCTTACCCATTGGATTTACCACCTTGTTTGCCAAGATCATTTCTACTGAACTTACTATGTCTGATATTGACCAACTACTACTTTCTATATAATGGTCAATTTTATTCACAGAATTTTGGCATTTCTATGGTGGCACCTTCTATAGCCACTATTTAAATGGCCATGTTTGAGAAGACATACATTTATCCTTCAGATGGATTCAAGTTTATTCCTTTTTGGAGAAGATTTCTTGACTATTTTTTCTTTCTATGGCTAGGCTCTTTACTGGATTTACAGCAGTCTTAGATTTGACAGCATTCATCTAATCCAAACATCAAATTTATGTCTCACATGGAACCCACTCAATAGAATTTTTGGATGTTTGGATTTATTCCACTCCTAAGGGTTTGCATACTATGTTCTTTTGCAAACTGGTACAGCGGAATACCCTCCTATGGTATCAAAGCCACCATCCATCCTCATTACGCCGTGGGTTACTGTTTAGTCAGTTCCTGCACCTGAGGCACATATGCTCCACACTGACTGAGTTCCAATGACATGCTAGTGATTTGTGGCACAGCTTAACTGCCTATGCATACGCTCAATAGGTTGTCTCCGGGCTTACAAGCGCATGCATTATTCCCATTGTGAATGGCTTTTTTTGAATGCCTCTGTGGATCATACATCTGCTGATGACTGTTTTGCCTTTTATGCAGAATATGCAGAGTGTTACCTCTTTATTGCATAAACATTGGCCAGTTTTACAACTTCACCCGTGTTTCCGTAAACAACTTCTGGTGGCATATCACAGGGTTCTAACCTCCATGATCGGGTGGTTCACTCTGCAGCTGAAGTTGATTGGCCACTTCTTTTCACGAAAACCCTGGTCATCATGCCTGTAGCCATTGCCAGTATTGCGACTCTACAAGAAAGGGTTTAGTATCTTGAATGGCGCAGCTTGACATTCCGTTCTAGGTGGAAGACTTCTTCTTGTTCCACTTTTGTGGTATATCTTATTATATGCCTGCGCGATCTTTTTTTATATTCGCCGAATCACTAGGCAGATGAAGATCCGTTTGAGTGAGAATGCATCACATTTACGCACTAGCACAGTAAAGGCATCTATGGTGGAACACTGTCTTCAGCACGGGCATCAATTTCAACATCTACACTGGTGTATTGTAGATATTGCTCCGTTGAATCCTCGTGATGGGGATTGTATGTTTAAATTACAGTGGCTTGAACAACAGTGAATATGCAGATTGTGGACGGTGTCCCCTTTGGGTTTAAATCTGGAAATTGATTGACTTAGTCTGTTTTGAGTTGAACCAATCATTGAGGGAGTTTCCTTTCCATGGAATTGCCCTCTAGGTTGATTGGTTGCCTTCAGGCTCTGTAATACTGACATTGGATGCTGTCCTTTTAAATTTCAGACGGGTTTCTTCACTTTTCACAAGTGCTGTTTGCGGTTAGCTGGACTTGGGAATCTTCTTTGGCCCGAAACATGATACATTGTGAGATGATTCTCCCCTGATTGTTTGTACAGAAGCGCTTTTTATGAAGATAGGTATGATAGTACAGAAATATATTAAAAAACAAATGTTTGAGAAATAAAAATGATTAAAAAGAGACACCTTTTCTGAGAGGGTGATTTTTCATTCCCTTTATGGCTTCTCTGACATTCATGAGTGATATATATATATATATATATAGATAGATAGATAGATAGATAGATAGATACACACGCACACACACATATATTCATGTTCCTGTCTGTTCTTTTTGGGTTCTTTGTGAATAGTGGATTGATTGACCTGCCAAGAATCTTTTGGGGTTTTGATTTGGTTTGGTGCTCATAATTGTGGCAACATTAAATTCTGTCATAAATAGCTATTTTAAGGAGATACCTACAGGTCTAACTGTTAGACCTACAGTTCACTACCATTCAGGAAGACCAGGGTTAAATTTTCAGACCTCACTCCTGCACCTTAAGCAGGAGCTAGAGATGTTGCAGAGGCAGTGTTACAATCACAGCTCACTGATACCTGCTAACTGACCCGAGAATGCACTTCTACAGAATTGCATAGCGACCAGAAGTCCTTGCCTTTCAATCAACGTCTAAGCTAGATAGGGAAGTAGCAAGGCAATTAATCTGTTGCTGTAGGTGAAAGCTTATAGCACCATTCTGGAGTTGGGGCAGGTTCAGATTGAGCTTGCAAACTTAAAGATACAATTAAAGGATGGTTTGCCAAAAAGAGCAAAAATCTTTTTGATCTGCTTTTATCATTATGTTTCTCTATACCAGAGCCCTGAAGAAGTATTTATGGAAATCAGGAGGCCCCTGGAATGGCATTGCAAACAAATGGATCATTTTGTTGGGCTCAATTTCAACTCCAACTTTAACTTTGCACTAGTAGGACACCTCCTGAAAGGTAAGTGTGCCCAGTTGCTTTTCACTGTGCCAGATGGTTTGAAGTGACATTAGAAATATTGCTGATTTATAGTTCTTGTTTTTATTGAGGTGGTGTTTCTTTTTCTATTAACTGTTGTGTACGTTATTTTGATTTTTTTATTATACTATAGGTTTTTTTTGTTTTATTTTGTATTTTGAGAAATTTTTTTGACTAGGAAGGCCATTTAGAAAACCCTTTAAATAAATATATAAACCAGCAATTGTAGCCCATCTTAGAAAATGTTATCATTTGTGCATTTCATCTGGGTCATATGGTGACAACTTGACTATTATGTTTTTATATAGTCTAGATTTGGTGGTTCACCTTCAGTATCTTAACTCTAAAAGTGATTAGTCTAATTCCTACTTACTGTTAATAAAATGATGTTTCTGAGACATTTTATATACATCAGTAGCATACTAGCAAGCAACTTGGTTCATGTTTCATGTTTTAGGCTACAGACATCCTTCTCCTACTACAGTAGCAAGGACAGTCCGAATTCTGCACACGTTACTGGCACTGGTTCACAAACACAGGAATTGTGATAAGTTTGAGGTGAATACCCAGAGCGTGGCTTATTTGGCAGGTAAAGAATGCCTTGATGCGTTTCCAGTAAGTTAAATGGGTTCTAAAACGTATGGTAAAATGGAACATTCCCCATCACCCTTGCCAGACTAGTTCAGACAAGAGGACTATGTCCTTTGCCAGCAGATAGAGACAGAACAAAAGCTCAAAGCTGACTTCACTCTGCTTTTCAGAGATCTGTTGCAGATCTGTAGACTGATGCAGCAGCTAGAAAAGCAGTGCTCCTGAGTCAATAGGCCTTGAGTCTGATCTCCCTTAGAAGAGCCAGGATCAAATTTGGGGCGGGGGGGAGGGGGCAATCATTTATGGTTAAGGTTTGGCTGATTTTCCTTCAGTCCACTGAGACCAGCTCCTTGAAGCTGTGGGTTCATGTGTTAGTGGTATGAGCACACCCAGCAGACAGCACTTGCTCCCACCTCATGGCCAGCCTCTAGAGTTGCAATAAGATGTTTGGAGGCCCTCTGTAGTGACAAGACCTTGTATTGTGGCTTCAGCTGGATTAAGTTAAAAAAATAAAACACTGCTTAAGTGATTGAGAAGCATAGCAGTTATTCAGAGGTAGCCAGTTCTTCCAGCACCATTGGCAGCAGCACTGTCATTTCTTTACCTGCACAGTGGAAAGTTTTCTTCCAGATTTAGTTGTGGAGTGGGGAAGGCAGATGTGATGTGTGAGAGTAAGCGCCAGTCAGTGCAGTCTTTCATTATGCTTTAATTTCTAAACAGCTGCCAAGTCATTTGACTGGAAGGTTGTTAACCCAGTCGAGGTCAGAAAGCTGTGGCTGAGATCTGGAGCACAGAAGCAGCAGGTTTTAATTTTGACATCCATGACGACCTTTTAGTGTAATCAATACACTACAGATGTGTTAGGCTGGATTGCTCCCACAATGCCTTCCTGTCCCCAAATAGGTACTGTGGTATGTCTCCAAAGCATTAAGTGGGGGTAGACTAAAGAAACAACCTTCTTCCAATATACTTTTTGTTCCATGGACATCTCACCATTTGAGAAGCCTTTCACTTAAAAAGGTCAGTCTATGACAGGAGAAGGAGAGAACCCGGGACTTTATCTTGAATTCTAGTCGCCTAAGGTTACTCTCTGGAAAGGGGTGGGAGGGAAGGCTTCAGAAGAACAAGTGAGATGAAAGAATATGGATATTGCATCCTTAACTGGGGAGGACTCCTCAATGGGGAAGGATTTTGAAAAGGAGTTTCTGGTCCCATTATATGAAGTCCTTTCTTGTCTCTCCTCTAGGCCATCCTTCTCAGTTTGGGGAATTGTAGATACTATAAGCCCTCTGTGAGTTTCCAAGGTACAAAGACGTGTATGCTTTTGAAGGGAGTCTTCACTGCATTGGCTCCCTGAGGTTGGGTCTGAAGCAGGGGACAAATGTCCTTATGGCTTTTGGAGGACCAATGGGAGACTGTCTGCAGGGTGGAAACAAACCCACAAAAAACAGATACCCCACCACAAGAAAAGCAAGCAAAAAAAAGGAGCAAGGATACTAAAATAGAGAAAAATTCCTTTATTATACCCAATACAGCTGTGTTTCAGCAGGTAATGCCTGCTTCAGGGGCAACTAAATAAAACAATATAACATTAACATAGAATTAAATCATATGTATATAAGCAATTAAATAAAAACAATATAAAATGTAAAAAGGAAATGACATACCAAAATAGGAAGTCAGAAACATGTAAATAATAAAAAAAACCATAATTAATAATCACATATTTGTAATGAAGAACGTGACAAACCATAGTGTGGTATAAAATGAATGACGTACACATTAGGAATTAAAAGTGTTGTAAAATCAATACTTATATATATCCAAGCACAATTTAATTTCAAAATATGCTTAAAGGGGATTGCAAAAAATATGGAATAGTGTGCTTGTTAGTCAGTGACAACAATCATAAGCATACAATTTAAACATGTAACGCATAACACAATTAAACAATGTGTAATTAAAACCATTTATAAAAAGAAGAAAACATAGTATTACTCATTTTAAAAAATATCATGAAATACAAAGAAAATTATAACTATGCATTTGTTTAGACAATAGATGGTGCTCCTAATTCAAAATAAATATCCCGTACCACTAATGGAAAAGGCAACTGCAGAAATCTAATTGAAACATTTGTATGTTAAAAGGACGCCAAAGATTGTATAACTAGACTGAACATACAAGGAATGGCAAAGCATGGATATGAGGAATTTGGGAAGGTAGACTGCAAGACAAAATATTGTTCAAGTTCAAAAAAACAGTGTTATGTGATGCTTACTAATATGCATGGACAGTCCTCTTAAACGAAGTTGGAAGCCAGTTGCTGACCAAAATGTGCCTTTTTTCCAAATATCTTAGAAATAGAAAACTAAACCCATCAAGTTTAATACTTTAACAAGTGTTTTTTGAGGCCAGTCGGCGCCTAATTGGAATGTGGAAAACAATCTGACATGGAAAGTACAGCTGTGCATATAGGGTTAGAGACAGAAAAACATTTTATAATACAAGACGATATTTTAGTTTAAAAATGTGATGTAGATACCCATTGTAGCTATGCCGTCTTGACATAAATTGAAAAGGCTGTAAAAATCTCTAAAAAAAAAAAAAAGCTTAAATTTAAGAAGGATTATGGCAAAGACTAACTGCCGACTTTAAAAACTCTTAATGGTACCCAAAGGTCAAAAATAGAGATCCAAATGCAAACTCAAGCTAAAGCTGAAAAAGAGCAAGCCACTCATGAATATAATAAAATATGACCTTGAGAATATACCACTAGAATTTAAAGATTAACTGCAAAATTGATTTTCTGCTTTGGATGCAAATAACAGAGCTCCAGAAGAGTTATAGGATGACATCAAGAAAGTTATGCTCAAAGAAAGTGAGAAGTCTCTACAAAAGGTGAAAAAGCAAAAACGACCAAAATGGATGACTGATAAAACTCTGAAACTTGCCCAGAAATGCAGGGAAGGTAAAGCCAGAGGAGAAAGAGGCAATCACAGAACTCAACAGAGATTTCCAACATGCAGAAAGATGAGACAAGTACTGCAATAACACGTGCAAGGAAAAAGAATCAGAAATTATTAGAGGAAGAACAATTCAGCTTTCCTAAAGCTATGGGAGTTAAAGAAAAAATTCCAGCCTTGAATTGGAATGTACAAGATGCTCAAGTATCCATGTTGAATGATGCTGAGAAGATCAATAAAAGGTGAAATGAATATACAGAGTTGTCATTCCAGAAAGATAAAGTAGACTGACAGCCATTTCAGCTTGTACCTTATGATCAGAAACCATTGGTGAGGAAAAAAGAAGTTGAAGCAGCATTGAAAGCATTATCAAAGAACAAAGCACCAGGAATTGATAGCATTCCCATTGAAGTATTACAGCAATCAGATGTGGCTGTTACGATACTTACAAGTCTTTGTGAGGAAATTTGGAAGACAACATCATGGCCTACAGAGTGGAAAAGCTCTGTGTGTATACCAATACTGAAAAAAGGTGATCAGACTGTGGAAATTATAGCACAATCGCTCTGATCCAATATGCTAGCAAGATTCTACTCAATACCCTTCAGCAGAGACTACAACCATACTGGAACGAGAACTGCCTGAAGTGCAAGCACAGTTCAGGAAAGGGCGAGGAACAAGAGACATCATCGCGGATGTGAGATATATTCTTGAAAAGACAAAAGAATACCAAAAGGATATCTATATCTACCCCTCAACATTAATTGATTTTTTCTATTGCAAATACAATACAGCATTAATTGTTTTTCCCTGTTATAAATCTTGTATTGCATTTCCCCCTTAATTCCAATTTAATGTAATTTCTAAAAGTTGCAATGTTCCATTGCAATGTTCTTTGAATTAAGAAAAGCGGTATATAAAAATTGTTAAATAAAATAAATAAATATGTGTTTATTTACTATAGCAAGGCTTTTGACTATGTAAGCCATGAGAAACTCTGGGCCACATTAAGAAGCATAGGTATACCAGAACACCTGATAGTTATGTATACAACCTTTACATTAATTAAGAAGCAACAGCTTGAACAGAACAAGGAGAAACAGAATGGTTTAAAATCAGCAAAGGTGTATGACAAGGCTGCATACTTTCCCCCTATAATTTATTTGTAAACAAATCATCAGAGAAGCAGGACTGTATGAAGACAACTAAAGTGTGAAGATTGGTGGGAAAACTCATAAACCTTCCCTATGCTGATGATACCACAATACTGGCTGAAATGTTTCTCAAAAAATTGAAATAGTTGACAATTTTAACCTGCTTGGATCAATAATCAATAAAAAAAGACGACAAGCAGTGAGAAAATCCACCAACGCATTGCTTTTTGCAGAATGGCTATGAAGGACTTAGACAAGATCCTTAAGAGCAGAGATGTCTCTCTCCATACAAAGATTTGACATGTCTAAGCCATGGTATTTTCAATAACATGATATGGATGCAAAAGATGGACAGGAAGAAAATTAATAGAAGAATACTGTGTATACCATAGACTGCCCGAAGAACAAATCAGTCAGTACTAGAGGAGATCAAACTTAAACTTTCTTTAGAAGCTCAGATGACAAGACTTTCTTTCATACTTTGACAACATCATGCGAAGAGAGAGAATCATTAGAGAAAGACAACATGCTTGGCAAGGTTGAAGGGCAGTGCAAAAGAGGAAGCCAGCAATGAGATGGATCGATACAATAACAGCAGTTATAGAAGCCACTCTATCAACTACCCAGAGGGTCGCCATGAGTCTATACCAGCTCGATGGCACTTAATAACAACATAGTACTTACCACCAGTGTAGAGTCAATTGCATCAACCAACTGACATAGAGATTGCGAAATCATACCCTGTTGGTGAGTGCTCAATTTAAAATGGTGACAATACCCACTCGTTCATGATTGACTGACTGCTTATGAACAAACACAGGAAGTAAAATAAAACAAGAGGAGAGCATACTGATGTGAGCTCATAATTATACAAATATATATATATATAACCCATAGTATTTTCAAAAATATAATTAATAATTCAGTAAAACATTAGAACTTTTCATAATTAAGGAAGAAAGCACACATGTAACATGAATGAAAATATCAAAACAAAGTCAGTGTCTCCTCTAATGTTAATATAAGATCAGAAATGCATGTTATAAATAAGGGCGTGCAGAACTTAAAAAGAGTGTACAAGACCCCAAAAATATTAATAAAACGTAACAGAACATTTTAAAAAAGATATTGAAAACAAACACTAGTGGAAAATAAATAAAGGTAAGAAAAGATAAAATTAATTTAAAAAATACTTAAGAATAAAATGGTTTAAAAATAAATATGAATTTGCTTATTAATTAAAATAAATTCATAATAAAACCCTAGATAAAAGGTGAAAATTAAAAAAGAAAATATTAAAAGGTAAAAAGTAAAGGGAAAAGATGGGAAGGAGGAGGGGGGGGAGAACATGACTGTACTTTCCCATGTCCAATTGTTTTCCACATTCCGATTTGGCACCCATTGGCCTCAGAAAGCATGTGTATAAGTGTTAAGCCTGATGGATTTAGCGTTCTATTTCTAAGATTTTTGAAAAAAGGTACATTTTGGTCAACAATTGGCGTCCAACATCATTTAAGAGGACTGTCCATGCATATTAGTAAGCAACACAACTCTACTGTTTTGTTTTTTTAATTTAACAATACTCTGTTTTGCAGTCTACCTTCCCAAATTCCTCATATCCATGCTTTGCTGTTCCTTGTATGTTCAGCCTGGTTATACAATCTTTGGCGGGTTTTTTACGTTTGAATGTTTCAATTAGATTTCTGCAGTTGTCTTTTGCATTAGTGGTACGGGATATTTATTTAGGATTGTGAGCGCTATCTATTGTCTAAATGAATATATAGTTATAATTTTCTTGGGGTTTTTTCATGATATTTCTTTTAAGTGAGTAATACTATGTTTTCTTCTTTTTATAATTTGTTTCAATTACACATTGTTTACTTGTGTTATGCGTTATATGTTAAAATTGTATGCAGTGATTGTTGTCACTGACTAACAAGCACTCTACTTCCATACTTTTAGGAATCCCCTTTAGGCTTATTTTGAAATTAAATTATGCTCTTGACATATGTAAGTACTGATTTTATAACACCTTCAATTCCTTATGTGCACAAATCACTCTTCACATCACTCGCTTTATGCCACGCTGTGGTTTGTTATGTGTTTTTATTACAATTATGTGATTATTAATTATATTTTTTATTTTTATTTCCATGTTTCCAACTTCCTATTTTGAGTGGTGGAGTAGCCTAGTGGTTAGAGCTCTGGCTTGGTAAACAAGCGACCAGGGTTCGATTCCAACTAGCATTCCTTTTGGCCTTTGGCAAGTCACTTTAACCCTCTATTGGTTTGGAAGAAAGGCCTGGCAATCTACTTCCGGTCACAGCGCCAAGAAAACCCAGGATCTGCTGGGTCTCCAGGAGTCAGCTCTGACTCAAAGGCACCCATTACATTTTTACATACAACTTCCTATTTTGGTAATCTTTCCTTTCTACATTGTATATTGTACATATGTATATGTTAATGTTACATTATTTAATTGCCCCTGACACAGGCATTACTCGCTGAAACAAAGCCATGTTGGGCATATTAAAGGATTTTTTTGCTATATTTTAGTACCTCTGCACCTTTTCCTTAGCGTCCCTCCAGTCTAGTCCCGGAATATCTGGGGTTGTGATCCTCTTCCAGCAGCTTGGAGACTGAGAAACGTCATTCTTTTGATGACATTGGTATAAGGACACAGGCACCGCCTCCTCACTCCAGTTATCTCAGTGTACCTTTAAGATTTTTTTTTTGGCTGCTAGAGAGCTCTCTCGCCTTTCCTTTCCTCCTCTCCCCCCCTCTCCCATCCGGCTCTCTAACCTGTTGGGGTTGGATTAAGGGACAAGGGAAGCAGGCTCCAGTTAGCAGGCCGGTTACCTTGAAAGGCTTAGCAACCGAGATATAAAGCATCCTGAGCGCAGCACAGAAGTGTTGCCTGTAAGCTCGGGTGCCGATCCAGAGGGGGGCCGCAGCTGTCTCGTGGCAGGCAGGATCAGTGTCTCTGGGTTTTGGCGGAGAACGGCAGGTCTGCGGGAGGCAGCCAGACAATCAACACAGTGCTCCAAGTGGTTTCAGCTAACATCACTGGGAGGCTGATTCAAATCTAAAGATAAGGCGCTGGGTCAGCTGAAGCGTGTGTTGTGTTTTTCAGGGCCGCGATCCAGCATTAAGCTCAAGCCGCATGTTTTCGCGCGGGAAGCACCGGTAGCTGCAGTGGGGGAACAAAGGCCTCTATCTCGGCAGCAAAGCTTTGTTTTCAGTTTGTTTCTTCACAGTTTGCCTCCGTTGGTCTCCTGCATGTTTTTATTCTAAAAAAAAAAAAAGCGAGATTTTGGCAGCTTCTCAGGGGGCTATTTGGTACTGCCTCTGCAGAGGTCCGTTGGAGTTGGGCAGTGGTGACTCAAACTCTGGGGCCGCTGGATTGGTAGACTTTGTGTTTGCTTTGCAGGGTGAAGAAGTTTGCAGTCTCTGACACGGGTATGTAAGAGCTGCATTCACAGTTCTGCCGCGGTGGAACAGGAGTTGCAGATGGGGAAGGAGGATCAAGAGATAGACCTACAGGGGTCTCTTCCTGCCACCTTAGATCTTCCGCAGCCCATAGCGGGGTCTTCTAGTGCTCCAGATGTTTCACCTAATCAGCCGTCCTTATTGAGGGGTTTGTCTTCAATTTTTTCTTCAGAGTTTGTGGCTCTTATGCAAAAGACGTTTGGGGGCAACCTCAGAATGTCTCCTCCAGGTTCCCTTAGTTTGGATTTCAGGGAAAAAAGGCCAGGGACCCCCTTAGCGGTGGGAACGGCAGGGGGATTGGCAAAGAAAGCTAGGATAGAAAAACAGGATCAGTCGGTGTTTTTGGAGGACCTGCACACTGAGGATGGCGAGCAGGATATAGAGCTGTAAGAGGAGTTGGAAGAAGGGGAGATCACAGAGCAGGAAGACCAGGCTCGAGTAGTCCGAATTTTTCGGAGAGAGGAATTGCCCGCACTTATTTCAGAGACGCTTAAAGCACTCAATATGCCGGCGACTGAGCCGGCTGAGGATGCTCCATTGGAAGATCCGTTGTTACAAGCCTTTCGCAAGACACAGAGAGCGTTTCCCATGCACAGAGTGGTGAGAGAAATGATTCAGGGTGAATGGGAGATGCCGGAGGCTACACTAAAGGGCTCTAGAGTTATGTCTTGGCTTTATCCGCTGGTGGATCAAGATAAGGAACTGTTTAGATCGCCAAGAGTGGATGCTGCAGTAGCTGTGGTAACCAAAAAGACGACCATTCCGGTGGAAGGTAGTGCGGCCCTCAAGGATTCTCAGGCCAGGAAGCGGGAGGCTTTGTTAAAGCAAGTGTTTGAGGTTAATGCTCTTTCCATCCAAGCGTCCATCTGTGGGGCGTGGGTAGCAAGAGCCTGTCTGCATTGGGCGCAGCGGGTCCAGGGAGAGCAGGCACCCGAGGTGGCAGGTGAGGCAGCGCGTCTAGAGTCCAGGTACTGCATATCTAGCGGATATTCATTATGACCTTATTCTGGGGCTATCGAACAGTATGACTTCCGTGATAGCAGCGCGGAGGTATCTTTGGCCGTGGAATTGGGCAGCAGATGCATCTTCCAAAGCAAGGTTAAGTAAGCTTCCTTTTAAGGGGACGCTGCTTTTTGGAAAAGATTTGGACAAAATTGTGAAAGATCTCGGGGAGTCCAAAGGCAGTAGGCTTCCGGAGGACAAGCAAAAGCAGGCTAGATTACCGTCGGCGGCTAGAATTCCTAAGAGGGACTTTTGTCGTTTTCGTTCCACAAGGTTTAGTCAGGGCCAAAAAGGACATTTTCCCTATAGAAACCGGGGATTTAGGGGAGCGGGCAGAGGTTTTGCTGCCTCCTCTTCGAGCCTCAGAAAGCCGCAATGAAGTCAGGGGGGCCCAGGTAGAGCTACCTGTAGGAGGTCGGTTACAGGATTTTTACCCTGCCTGGGTCCAAATAACCTCAGATCGGTGGGTGCTGGAGGTGATTCGAGAAGGATATGCTTTAGAGTTTCAGAGGCCGGTGGCTGATGCGTTCGTTCAGTCCTCTGGCGGAATGCTTTAAAGATGTTGGGCGATCAAGCAGACATTAGAGAGACTGTTAGCTCTCAAAGCGGTAGTACCGGTTCCTTCAGACCAATGCGGTTTCGGTCGATACTCCATTTATTTCGTAGTTCCGAAGAAAGAAGGGACTTACCCTTTTTAAATCCAGAATTGGTCGATGAGTTGGTGCCTCAGAGTATCTCATTTTCATATGGAGACTCTAAGGTCGGTCATTGTAGCAGTCAGGAAAGGCGAGTTTCTCACGTCCCTGGATCTGTCAGAAGTGTACTTGCACATTCCGATTCAACAAGAGCACCAAAGGTTTCTCCGGTTTTCAGTCCCGATTGGTCATTTTCAATTTCGGGCGTTACCGTTTGGGCTGGCCACAGCTCCACAGACCTTTACCAAGGTTATGGTAGTGGTAGCGGCGGCGCTGAGGAAGGAAGGTGTACTCGTTCACCCATATCTGGGCGACTGGCTAATTCGAGCAAAGTCGAGAGCAGAGAGTGAAGAGGCTACGGCAAGAGTTCTCGACCGCCTACAGAGTTTAGGTTGTGTAGTGAATATGGCCAAAAGCAGTTTGAGGCCAGCTCAGAATCTGGAATACCTAGGGGCGCGGTTCGATACAGCGGAGGGCAAGGTGTTCCTGCCGCAGCATAGAGCGCTCGGATTGAGAAAATTGATTCTGCAATTTCTGCGCAGGTCGCATCCGACAGCATGGCATTACTTACAGGTCCTCGGTACGATGGCGGCGATGCTCGATTTGGTACCCTGGGCAAGAGCACATATGAGGCCGTTGCAAAGAGCATTACTTCGGAGGTGGTCTCACCAGGACGATCCGCTGTCCCGGATGCTACCCTGCCCGGAGGTGACGCGAAGGGCGTTGCAGTAGTGGTTGCTTCCGGAATCTCTGAAAAAGGACATGTCCTTGGAGGCGCCAGAATGGCTTCCCCTGACTACGGATGCAAGTCTGATAGGCTGGGGGGTGCACTTTCAAGGAAGGTTTGCGCAAAGAGAGTGGACCGGACAGGAAAAGGCGTGGTCGATCAACAGGTTGGAGTTGCGAGCAGTACTACGGGCGTTGGTAAAGTTTCAGCCGTATCTGCAGGGAAGAGCGATCAGAGTGTTTTCCGACAACGCGACCGCAGTGGCCTACATCAACAGGCAGGGAGGCCCCAGCAGTGCTCCCTTGGAGGCTGAGGCAGAACATTTGTTCTAATGGGTCGAGCAAAGCCTTCAGGCTCTATCGGCAGCGCATGTGGCAGGAGTGGACAATGTGGAGGCCGATTTTTTGAGCTGAGTAAGAGTAGATCAGGAGAGTGGTCTCTCCATCCGGAGGTTTACGAGATGGTGGTGCGGCACTGGGGGTCGCCGGTAATGGATCTCATGGCGACCTTTCTTTCGGCAAAGGTCAGTCGATTCTTCAGCAGAAGGAAGGAGAGAATGTCGGAGGGTCTGGATGCGCTCATACAGCATTGGCCAGTAGAGCATCTCCTGTACGTGTTTCCTTCGTGGGTGTTAATAGGCCGCATAGTACAACGCATCGAACGTCACAGAGGATTGGTGATTTTGATCGCTCCGGATTGGCCCAGGAGGCCTTGGTATGCGGATCTACAGAGGCTGGTAGTGGACAGGCCGTGGCGTCTACCAGTCAGGAAGGATCTTTTGTCGCAGGATCCGTTGTTGAAGCCCCAAGTGGATTGATTCTCGCTTACGGCTTGGCTCTTGAGAGGGCAAGGTTAAGGGCTAAAGGATACTTGGCAGCGGTGATTTCTACCCTGTTAGGGGCTAGATCAACTTCTTTGGCATATGTTTGGGTTTGGCGCATCTTCGAGGCCTGATGTATGGACAGACATTGTGAAGCCTTACGAGCGTCGGTGCCACAAGTTTTGGCATTCTTACAGGATGGTTTTCAAAAAGGTTTGGCAGCCGTGTCCTTAAGAGAGCAGCTGGCAGCGCTCTCCTGTTATAGAGGGAAGGGCAAGTGCTGGGCGCTCATCCGGATATTAAGAGATTCTTAAGGGCGGTATTACTGTTGAGACCACCGTGCAGGCAGGTTTTTCCTCAGTGGGATCTGCAGTTGGTGTTGAGGGCGTTGGGGCGACGGCTGTTTGAACCTTTGGGTACATTGTCCCTGAAAGATCTTACACTGAAAGTGGTCTTCCTAGTGGTGATTGCTTCAGCAAGGAGGGTTTCAGAGTTACAGGCCTTATCTTGTAAGGAGCCTTTTCTATCCTTTTACGATTCTAAAGCGGTCTTAAGGCCGGTGCCGTCATTTTTTCCGAAGGTAGTTTCGCCTTTTTGACGTGAATCAAGTAGTTTCATTGCCGGTGTTCCAAAGACCTTCGGGGAGCTCTTCAGCGGATCAGTTGCATTTTTTGGACGTTCGTCGGGTCTTGAAGAAGTATATCCAACGGACGGCGGAGTTCCGAAAGGCAGATAGGTTATTTGTGCTGTTCGGAGGTCCTAGGAAAGGAGAAGCAGCTTCTAAAGCGTCTATTGCCAGATGGATTAAAGGGGCGATAGAGTCTGCTTGTCTGTTAAAGGGCAAACTGGTGCCGGAAGGCTTGAGAGCTCATTCCACTAGAGCGCAAGCGGCTTCTTGGGCTGAGTACAAGTTTGTACCAGCAGCGGAGATTTGTAGGGCGGCGACTTGGTCATCGTTGACTTCCTTTGTCAAATATTACCGCCTGGATGTACAAGCGAGGGCGGATACCTATTTTGGGTCGGCTATGCTTCAGGCTGGTCTTGTAGGTCCCGCCCGTTGAGTTATTTCACTGCAAAGTGGAGGGTGAAAAGGTGGGCAGCTGGAAGGCTACTACTTTATGGTCTGACCAGGGTACTGGAGTGGTTTTAACTGGGAGGTAGAGGCAATGTGGGTGGGGTTGTTTCTGAGGAAGATGAGGTCCAGGATGTTACCTTTGCAGTGTGTGGGGAAGTTAATTATTTGCAAGAGGTCTATTGCTGTCATTGCTTCCATGAAGGCTGTCGCTTGGTTGTTTGGGCTGATTATAGGTTGACATCTCCTAAAAGGATGAGGTCTTTGTGTTTTGTGATGTTCTCAAGAGTAGCGTGAATCAGGATGGAGAGACTGCTGGCTGGTACAGATTGGGAATGGTAGGCAAAGCAGATGGTGAGTTGTTTGAGATGGTGAGTGTGTCCAGGGTTATGGTGGATTCAGCGGTTTTCTTGGTGAAGTTTAGGTTGGATTTGGTGAGGATGATGACCCACCCCCTTTTTTTATTAGTGCGTGGGGAGTGGAAGAGGCTGATGTTTGGAGGTCACATTTGGTTTAGGAGGATTGTGTCAGTTTCTGTGAACCATGACTTTGATGCCAAGGATGTCTAGGTTGTGGGTGGAGATAAGATCTCTCATGGATGTTATTTTGTTCTTTGTGGAGCGTGTGTTGATGAGGGCACAGTTGAGCGGTGCTGAGATGGGAGGTTTGGATGTGATGGGAGGCAGAGTGTTGGGATGGTAATGAGGTGTTTGTGTTGCAGGAGTGGAGGGGGAGGTGAGTGATGATGAGGGGGGAGGGAAGAGAGGGAAATTTGTGTAGGGGTTGTAAGAGGGAGTTTGCAGTGGGGGATATGATGAGTAGGGCTAGCAGGGAGTAGATGGAGGGCGTAAAGGTGCAGCATGATGTTTTGTGAGTTGTTGGTTTTGCTGGGGTTATTGTGTGACCAGGTCTGGAGGACTATCTTGTTAGGGTGGTCATTGTTCTGGGGGGCTCCTTCCCTTGTATTTTGGTGATGTACATTTACATTCTGCTCAGAGACAGGGAGGGGTTTCTCTCTGAATTAGAGCTGTGAGAAAGTAACAGTTTATGTTCTGTTTCTGTTTACCCTGTATTTTTAGGGCTGTTGAAGTGTTAGTACAGTGCTGTTTGGAGGCTAAAGGGTGTGGTGATGTCCTACTACGCTGCTGATCTTGTAGTTGGGATGTTTGTATGCAGATACAACAGGGATATATGTAACACAAATTAACAATCGTTTGTGTGTGAGTACAACAAAATACATGTACAGCAAAATACAAGAAATATTGTTCTTGCCTGTTAAAGTTGTTACTGGTTCTGATGTTTTATGCCTGTTCTTTATTTGTTCTCTGTAAAGTTGCTTGTTGCTTGTTTGTAAATGTTTCTTGTAAACCGCTCTGATACTAAATAGTGCGGTATATAAAAGCTAATAAATAAATAAAATAAATAAATAAATGTTAAACAGACTTACAATCGCATGTGACAGAGTATCCAAAATGTCCATTTTGCTTTCGGTTGTGAGTGGTAGGGTGCTATTTTATCTGGCAAAGCAGGGAGTGTGGTTTTCCTCGTTGGTCATCTAGCCTTTGGTCCATGCCTAAGGGCCACGCCAGAGGGCCCTCAGAAGCGGGCCGTGGGTGTGCCGGATAGCACTTCAGAGGTGTCCTGCTCGTTGGTGTGCATGGTCCTGATTGGCCTTGGTGGGGGGAGCGGGAGATGCTTGCTTCTCCTGCTTCCACCCCTGATGCTGATTGGGTGCCTGTGGAGGTGGTCTTTGCGCCGAATGGAGCTTCTTTTAAGAGGTGTTGTATACTGTCTTGGGTGAATTTCTTCATAAAGGCAATTAATAAATCTTAATAAATAAATACATTCATTTATTTATTTTATTTCTGTATTGATAAATTGGAAGACTGGGCATCCAAATGGCAGATGAAATTTAATGTGGACAAGTGCAAAGTTATGCACCTAGGAAAGAAAAACGCAAACTATGGTTACACGATGCAAAGTTCCACATTAGGAACCACCACCAGGAAAAAGATTTTGGCATCATCGTGGATAACATGTTAAAACCCTCTGCCCTGTGTGCAGCGGCGGCCAAGAGAGCAAATAGAATGCTAGGTATCATAAGGAAAGGAATGGAAAATAAAACAAAAGATATTATAATGCCTCTAGATCCGGGGTCTCAAACACGCGGCCCGCGGGCCGCATGCGGCCCGCAACCGAACTTTGTGCGGCCCGCGACGGAGGAAAAAAAAAAAACACAAACCCTGTCTTCTGCTGCTGCTGCCGCCGTGGTAGCAGCACAATCAGCTGTTCGCGGTCCCTTCTCCTCAGCCCGGAAGAGCCCCGAGTCTGCTCCTTTAGCGGCGGGCTTTTCAAGATGCAAAGAGAATATTTCCCTCTCGCGCGGCTTGTCAAGCCGCGCGAGAGGAAAATACTCTCTTCGCGGCTTGAAAAGCTCACCGCTAAAGGAGCAGACTCGGGGCTCTTCCGGGCATAGGAGAAGGGACCGCGAACAGCTGATTGTGCTGCTACCACGGCGGCGGCGGCAGCAGCAGCAGCAGACAGGGTTTTGTTGTTAGTTTATTTACTTGGCCTGATTTGGGGGGGGGGGGGGTTAGGACTGGAAATGGGCAGATGGGGTTAGGACTGGAGGTGGTCTGATTGGGGGGGGCTAAGACTAAAAATGGGGTTATGGGGGGGGCTAAGAATGAAAATGGGGTGATGGGAGGGTTAGGACTGGAAGTGGGCTGTTGGGGGGCTTAGGAATGGTAATGGGCTATGGGGGGGCGAGGACTGGAAATGGGCAGATGGGGTTAGGACTGGAGGTGGTCTGATTGGGGGGGGCTAAGACTAAAAATGGGGTGATGGGGGGGCTAAGAATGAAAATGGGGTGATGGGAGGGTTAGGACTGGAAGTGGGCTGTTGGGGGGCTTAGGAATGGTAATGGGCTATGGGGGGGCGAGGACTGGAAATGGGCAGATGGGGTTAGGACTGGAGGTGGTCTGATTGGGGGGGGCTAAGACTGAAAATGGGGTTATGGGGGGGCTAAGAATGAAAATGGGGTGATGGGAGGGTTAGGACTGGAAGTGGGCTGTTGGGGGGCTTAGGACTGGTAATGGGCTATGGGGGGGCTAGAACTGGTAATGGACTGGGGGGGTTGCTAGGACTGGAAATGGGCTGAGTAGAAGGGGGGGCTTGAACTGCAAATAACTGATGGGGACAGGGTCTTGGAATGGTAATGGGCTGAGTGGAAGGGGGCTTGGAAAGGAAATGGGCTGTGAGGGGAGGGAGCTAGGACTGGAAATGGGCTGATGATGCGGGGACTAGAAGGGAGCGGATGCTGGGTGGGGCAGGAGCTAGAAGGGAGTTGATGTTGGGGGACGATTAGAATGGGATGGGGCTGGGAGAGGGGAAATATATTTTGTGTGGGAGGGAAGAAAAATCTACAATTGGCCGGGTATTGGGAGAGTAAGTGGGGATTGAGGATGGAGGGGTAAAATTTGAGTGGATGAAATAGGAATGAGGAAAGAGCAAAAGGAGAATGATTAGTATGTTAAAGCAGATGTAGAGAGAATGGGAAAAAAATAGGAAAGAAGAAAGGACAAATGGACAGCAGACGATGGAGAGTTAGCAGAAGACACAAAGAAACCAGAAGAAAGTGACTGGAACAATTGCAACTGAAAAAAAAATGCACAAAAGGTAGAAAAATATCTCTTTATTTTGAATTTATTAACTGAAATATGTCAGCTCTTGGAAATGTGCATCTTTAACGTCTGCACTTTATTTAATACAAGAGGAAATCAATGTATAGTTTTATTTCTACAGTGTTGTACATTCTAAGTTTGGCTTTTGGGGTTCCCAGTTTAATTGTCTTCCTGTTTCTAAATTGTGATTCCTTGTTTGGTGATGGTGTATGTTCTGCATGTGTAACTGAGCTGAGGTATTCTGTTTATGTAATTCCTATTTGACATTGCCACTTGTTCTCTTTCCCGAGTAGGTCATGTATTGTTATTCTCTGAAATGTGTTGATTTAATATTTGCAGTGTTGCCTTTTGATAGTTAGGGTATGGTGCTTTGTGAGTCCTGGTAGTGCTGTTAGGACACGGCAGGTTTGCTATGGGTTCTAAATGAGCAGTGTTTCTAGTAGTTCCTAATGTGCCTGGCGGTTGGCACTGGTTTATAGTAATGTAGAAATCTTTTAGTCTTTCTTTATCCATACACTCATTAAGAGGCATGTTTACTAAAAGTTAGTGTATGGTAACATTATGCAAATATTTATGCAAATGATGCCCTTATGCAAATGATGCCCTTATGCAAATGATGCCCTTATGCAAATGAGGCCTGCGTCTTGTGCGGCCCCCGGGTTACTCTACAAGTCCTCATTTGGCCCTCAAAGCAATTTGAGTTTGAGACCCCTGCTCTAGATCGTTCCACGGTGAGACCGCACCTTGAATATTGTGTGCAATTCTGGTCGCTGTATCTTAAAAAGGATATAGCGTTATTAGAAAAGGTTCAGAGAAGAGCCACCAAAATGGTAAAGGGGATGGAAGGATACTCCTATAAAGAGAGGCTAAAAAGGTCAGGGCTCTTCAACCTGGAAAAGAGACCGCTGAGGGGAGATATGATAGAAGTCTATAAATTAATGAACGGAGTGGAACGGGTAGATCGATTGTTTACGTTATCGGAATATGGAAAGACTAGGGGACATGCAATGAAGCTACAGGTTAAACTATTTAAGACTAATAAAAGAAAATATTTTTTCACTCAACGTGTAATCAAACTCTGGAATTTGCTACCAGAGGATGTAGTAAAAGCTGTTAGTGTAGCCAGGTGTAAAAAAGGTTTGGACAAGTTCCTGGAGGAAAGGTCCATAAACCATTATTAAGAAGGGACCCAGGATATCAATGCTTGACCCAATACAAGCATTGTGGAACCTGTGTGTTTTGGGAAACTGCTAGGTACGTATGACCTAGATTGGCCACTGTTGGAAACACTGTTGGAAACACTTGATGGACCTTGGTCTGACCCAGTATGGCATATCTTATGTTTATGTTTATTTAGCTCACGTCTTTCATGTAGTAGTTCAAGGTGAGTTACATTCAGGTACAGTAGGTATTTCCCTATCCCTGGAGGGCATACAATCTATGTTTGTGCCTGAGGCAATAGATAGAGGGTTAAGTGACTTACCAAAGGTCACAAGGAACATCACTGGGATTTGAAGCCTGGTTTCCCTGGTTCTAGCTTACTGCTCTTACTAGATTATGGCCTTTGGTTGGCACAAAAGTGGGCTTCTGTGTGGTCAGGTTTATGAAGGAGATAACATGGTTATTTACCTGTAACAAGGGTTCTACTACTACTACTTATCATTTGTATAGCACTACATAAAAGACAGTCCCTGTACAGCGCTGCATAATAACTTTACAATCTAGTCAAGACAGACAACACAGCAACCAGGGACAAGGATATATCTAGTTGAATGGTAAGGAGGCACATAGGAGACTAAGGATCAGGAACCAAAAGCAGTCTCAAAGAAGTGAATTATCTGCCTGGATTTGAACAGGGGCACAGATGGAGCCTGACGTACCGACTCAGGTAGTTTGCTCTAGGCATAAGGAGCAGCAAGGTAATTAGATCGAAGTCTGGAGTTGGCAGTGGAAGAGAAGGGCACAGATAGAAGGGTTCTGCCAGAAGAGCGGAGTTCCCAAGGACGATGTATGGAGAGATAAAGATAGCAGGAATAAGTCAGCCACACAATGGTGATGTCATCTAAGGGCATCAGGCATTAATTAGCTTTTCCTGAGTTTAAAAAAGCCTAAAAGGCTTTTTTCAACATGTGCCAACTTTTCTGCCTATTGAAAAGTGATGTTAACCCCTCTGTAAGGATCCAAGCTGCAGTTAGCTTCATCTGTAAGGAGAAGGTGGGGGGTTTTGTGTGGTCGACTTATCCTGCTGTCCATGGAATACCCCCATTACAGGTAAATAACCACGCCTTCTCCTTGGATGAGTATGATGTATCACAATGGTGATTCCCAAGCTCAGAATTGTAAAGGGCCAACATGTTGGGTTTTACCCTTGGATCTCCTTTACAGCCTATATACTTTGCTGTGGTAGAGTGAAGTTATACTACAAACAATACTGTAAACTTTTATTCAGATTAATAATATTTCTTTATTGGAGAATTCACAGAACAACACTTTTTGAAGAAAAAAGGTAGTTCATTTTATGATTCAGTAACCTCAAAGAAGCTGTGAAGGAACTTTACAGAATATTCTAGGAAGGTCTGGTTTATCCTTTGTTTACGAAGTCTTGAATCAAAATAAACTGAAATAAATAGATTTCCTTCATTTCTCTCTTTCTTTTTTAGTTAACAAACTGTGGAGAATCGAAGTATGGGCCACATTACGTAATGTTCTTGTTAATCTCCGTTTTTAAATAAGATTGTATTACTGTTTAGCCAAACATGCACAGTCTTCCTTCCCAGATTCATTGAGGCAGTAATATTTGGTGAAGGATATGGTTTGATGTCCATGTGGCAGCTTTGGAAATCTCTTGCAGAGAAAATTTGTGAAGATGGGTGAGTGTTATTTATTGCTTTTGCTCTCAGCTGGTGAGCACTCATCGGCAAGTTGAATTCCCACGTGCTGGTAGCAGTAGTTGATCTAGGCAGATATCCATTGAGAGAGACTTAACCACATTCAGAAAAAAGCTCAAAACTTTCTTATTCACTGAATCCTACCATTCCATAATGAATAATCCGGACTCAACCAATTAGATATTCAACTATTTTTACAACCTCACCACACCCCTCACTCAATTCTATAATGATACTCCAGACATGTAAATAGTTTGCTGCCTTTCTCATCCTTTGGCCGAATATGTTTAATATAAGTTAAGGCTGTTAATTGTATTGTTGTTCTGTTCCTGTTCATCGTAAACTGCCCTTGAGCAGTACACTCTGGTTCTTTGTAAACCGCCTTGATTAAGTGATAAAGCAATATATAAAACAAACAAATAAATATAAATATATATTTAAAAAAAACTAACCCTCACTTAAAGACTGTCCAACTGTTTATCTTGTTCAACCCCAGCAAGACCGGGAAATTAGTGTCCAAATGCAGTCAGGAGTATGGTGGTGTTTTTCTTCTGGACTGGTATGGGGTGGTGGATAAAAGGATGTTAATACTAAAGTGTAGTTAATATGGACAATTATTTATACTTTCGGAAGGAATTTAGGATGTGTTCTGAGCACTGCTTGGTCATGATGGAATTGCATGTAAGGAAGGTGGTCCACCGAGGCCTGTAATTCATTTATTCTTCTGGTTGAGGTGATGGACATGAGAAAATTTTCCAGAAACACATCTGAGGTGAGAGTCTTCTAAATGTTCGAACAGTGAATGCATCAGCATGTGTAAAATAATGTTAAGATCCCAGACTCGAGTGTGTTGTCAGAGGATGTAGGGGAGCGCTCGTGAGCCCGACCAGCATGGCCGCAATGCCTTAGAGCTCCTCAACGGCTCCCTTCATTTACCGGGACTTTAGGCTCCTAAATGATCTTTTTCTGATCAGTAATTGCTATGCTTAAACAGTACTAAGCTCTCTGCATAACATGCTGCCGTCTGATCGTTTATCCTGCTGATTGCTTGCCCCGGGCTCCTGATCTCCCCCGTTGTGGTCTCGGTGGAGGGACCTATGAAGTGTGGCTGCTCTCTCCTATGCCCTGCACTTTGCTGCGGCGGCTCCGCTGATTGAAATTTTTTTTTTCTGAGACCCGGAGTGATGCTTCTGCTGCTTTGCTTGTCTCTTTTCTCCGAGTGTGGATCTGCCTAACATGTAAGTGCTGCAGCTGTAAACTATGGACTGAACGTGAACGTGCACAGCGATCCCTTCCGAGTGTTGTATATCGAGCCACTGACACCTTTTGTGAGCCTATTCAATATTCCCTGCGTTTGTTCTGTGCTTTCAGAAGTGATTACATAAATATTTTCGTCACCATGTTGATTGTACCTGTGAGAGGCAAGTTGGAACGCAGATGGGGCTATTGGTAGTGGCGGGAAAGCTGCTTTGGAACGCAAGTGAGTGCTGACGAAGACGGAGCTCCTGCTGACGTGTGCTGCCTGATGCTGTGAATCTCCCAAAATGGCTGCCGGGTCCTGGAACGCATAGCTGGAACGCAAAATTTTCAACAAGATGGCTGCCGCATTTTAATGAGGTCCCGCTGATTCCTCCGAGGTGGCTGTTGTTAAATGCTTTCTCAGACTCGGCGCGTCAAGATTCTGCAGGGCTTTGCTCGCTCCAGCTTGCCTCGTCTCTCCTCTCCTACGCCTGAGAGCTGCTGTGTGGATGCTGCTGTCTGCGATCGTCGGGTGAGAACTGCTCTGAGCATTTTTCTATTGCTGTAAGACTGGTTCATTATCCGGGAGCACCCTCTTGTGCTTTTTGCCGGTATTGCAGAGCATTAGAAGTTTGCTTTTTTTTCTGCTGCAAGTTTTCTGACTTTGTGATGCTGCCTCTTCACATCTAATTCTTCGGGGACTCTTCTGATGGTGATTTGACACGGATGCTGGAGAGCTGAGGCTGTCTTATCAGCGGCTGTCCTTTTGTGATCACTGTAGGGTAAAAGTCGCCCTTCCCTCACAGGAGCTGGCTGGGTGAGAGCTTTCGTTTGTGCTCTGTCGCTGTGGCAACTCTGTTGCCTTTATTCTTCTGTCCTTACCCCACATCTTTATGAGATTTTACTGAAGAAGGATATCTTGATCTGGTGACGTCTAAGTGGTGGGGATAACGTCTTGGAGTCACGCAGAAGAGCGACCGTCTATCTTGATTGCAGTGTGTATATCCAAGTGAGTGACCTTCTTGGACGACGGCATCAGCTTCGCACGACAAATATGGCTACTGCAAAATCCTATGCAGCTTCCCTCTCCAAGTTTGCTAGATCTTCGGACTCTGTTCCTGCTCAGCCCTCACATGCTGCGGAGAGTCCCTCCGTCTCTAAGGCTAATGCCTCTGGTTCGCAGTCCCCAGTTACAAAAGCAGACTTTCTGGAAATCTTAAAGGAGCTCAAGCTCTTCCGTCAGGATTTCTCTCGGGCGGTGAGTGATATTCGCTCTGATTTAAAGTCACTGGATGACAGGGTTACGCAGGCTGAGCTACTCATTGGGGAACAGATGGACTCCTCTCTGGCCCTCCAGACAAAAATTGTGAAATTAGATCAATTGTCGAAGGATCTGAAAGAAAGGCAGGATGATCTTAAAAACCAGCAACGACGGAACAACCTTCGAATTTTTGGCCTTCAGGAACACCCGGGGGGGGGTCGGAGGACACGATGGCTATAGTTCAAGAGCTGTATGCTTTCTGTCTACCCAATGCTCCTAAACCGGTTCTATTGAAAAGAGCACATCGGTCTCTGGGGGCCCGTCGATCCTCTAACACGCAACCACGAGTGATTATAATTTGCTTCTGCTTCTTTTCTGACAAAGTGGCTCTACTGAGAAGTCTAAGGGGTAGGCGTTCAGTTGTCTTCAAAGGTCAGGAACTTCAAGTCTATCAGGACCTTTCTCAGTATACCCTGGAGCGTCGCAGGAGCTTTAAGCCCTTAACCCAGGCACTGCAGAAGCGAGAGATCTCCTACAGATGGGGTTTTCCCTTTGCATTGATATTCGACTGGAATAACAGTGTTAAAAAGATAACAGATTTGTCGACAGCAATGGAGTTTCTTGATATCATGCAGCATGGAGAGCGACCGTCACGACAGAGAGGCACGCATGGAGAGTGGGAGACGTCACTACCAAAGAGGCGTAAGGTGCCTCGTTCCCGGAAATCATCTACCTCTGACACAGACTCTAATCTGCAGAAGGAGATGGATACCACTGCTCCCACTTGATTATATCTGAATGTTACGTGCATGGTGGGAGTCTGTGTTTGGGATTGTTATTTCTATGGCATCTGTTATTGGGTGGGTTTTTTTAGGCCCTCAACTACACATAGAGACAGCCTGGGGGTCTTGAGGGGTTGGCAATAGCCTGGGGGGGGGGGTGGCGGGAGTCTGGGGGAAGTGAGTATAGGAATAATAAGATAGTTTGTTAAGGGGTACTGTTTATTGCTTTCTCTTCTTGATCTAATCTGTGGAGGGGGTGAAGTTGGGGAGACTCTTGTGTTTTCTACACTTCCTTCTGATGCCTTATTTGGTGACACTTCTAGTGTCATCTGTGTTGCAACATTTATATGACAAGTATACTTCCTGCTGTTATAGGAATGTGAATGGGGGGGATAGAGTGGGGGGGAGGGATGGGTTGGGGGGCTGGATAGGGGGGTTTGGGGGGTGGAGGGGGGGGAGGGAGGTGAGGTGGAGCTCTTCTGTCCTGGGCAATAGCTGGATTTCTTTGTACATTGAGGGAACGTTATTTGTTTTAATATGTAAGAGGGACAGATCTTTTCAGGGTTCTGGGTCAGGATGGACTGTTGCTCGATTAGTGGGGAGGGCGTGGATTAAGGTTCTGCTACAGATATTCGCTCATAACTGGCTTCTTCTGAGCTTCGGGTATGGTTAAAGCTATTTCTTGGAATGTTCATGGCTTAAATAACCCATGTAAGCGCAGAAGGGTGTTGGATCAATTGTGTAGAGAGAAAGCCGAGATTATACTTCTCCAAAAAACCCATTTTTCTAAGCGGGATCACTTTGACTCGGCTAAAAGTAAGTTCCCACAAATTTATTTAGCTAATCACTCAACCAAGAAACGGGGGGTCGCTATTATGCTTTCCGCTAATTGCCCCTTTCAGCTGGTTGATAAAGTTATCGACCCGGAGGGTCGTTTTCTGATACTGATAGGTACTCTTAATGGATTAATGCTCACTTTCATGAATGTGTATCTTCCCCCAGCCGCAGTGGGGAGTTCATTGGTTGATCTTTCAAGGGCACTTCAGAATTGTAGTCAGGGGCTGTTGCTTGTGGGAGGCGACTTTAATTGCGTCTGTTCTGAGTTGGACCGTTCAGGGTCCCAGTTCTCCAGAAATATCCTGGGGAGAGCATTGGAAGAGTGGGTGTCACAGTTTGATCTGTGTGACATCTGGCGGCATTTGCATGCTTTAGAAAGGGATTACACCTTTTACTCGCAGGTACACAAGAGCCATTCTCGCATTGACATGTGGTTTATTTCCAGATCGGAGATTTCTTGGCTAACTCAGGCGGATATTGGGACTATGGGACCCTCTGATCATGCCATTATCTCTGTTGGTCTTACCTTGGGGGAAGTCGATTCTTCAGCTCGGACGTGGTCTCTACCTAGGGGGTTGTTACTTAACTCGGAGTTTGCGGACGGGATTCGGAAAGGATGGTTGGAATATCTACGGTTCAATGACTCTTCCGAACTTTCTAGAGCTCTCTTGTGGGATGCAGGGGAAGCGGTGTTGCGGGGACAGCTTATTTCTTTGTCAGGTGCATTTAAGAAACGGGCACTGGCCAAACAGGAGGAGTTGAGAAAAGAAATCGCGGAGCTGGAAAAAGCTCACCGGAAGGAGGGTGGTAAACAGGTGTGGAATCTACTGACTAAGCGTAGAGGGGAATTAGCGGCGTTAGAAGCTGAACGGGTGGCGTCGCTTTTCCTACGCACAAAACAACGGTACTATGAACAGGGAAATAAGGCAGGGAAGCTCCTGCTATGGCAATTGAGAAGACAGCGGCAGCACCATCGAGTTGCAGCCATTCAATCTCCACAGGGTCAAATTTTGTATCGGTCTCAGGACATTGCGTCCACGTTCGCTAGATTCTGTCAACAATTGTACACTAGTGAACTGTCGGTGAATTCCCCGTACATTTCTGCGTGGTTGACAAAGGCTTCTCTCCCTCACATTTCAGTAGAGGACAGAGATCACTTAGACTGCCCATTTACCTTAGCGGAGGTTCAACAGGCACTGAAGAATCTCAAATCCGCTAAGGCGGCCGGACCAGATCTCTTGGCAGCAGAACTGTATAAAGCATTTCCGGACTTGTTTGCTCCAGTTCTACTATCAGTTTTTAATGGAATTCTTTTAAGAAAGTCTCTTCCTGCCTCCTTTTATCACGCGACTATTGCTGTATTTCCTAAAACTGGTAAAGATCCCTTGCACTGCTCTAGTTGCCGACCGATTTCTCTCTTGAATGTAGATTACAAAATCTTTACGACGATTTTGGCTACTCACTTAGGGAAGCTCATACCTGATATAGTTCACCCGAACCGGACGGGTTTCATCAAGAATCGATATGGGTTTGAGAACATTCGTAGATTGATCAATGTTTTACAGAGGTTAACAGTGGAAGAGGGGTCGTATCGCATTTTATCACTGGACGCTGAGAAGGCCTTTGATAAAATCGAATGGCCTTACATTATGCAGGTTCTTAGGGAATTTGGTTTTGGGAGTACCTTTTGTACGTGGATTGCTTCATTATACTACAGCCCTCAAGCGGTGGTTTCTGTCAATGGCTCGGTTTCCTCGCCCTTTTGTCTGGGGAGAGGCACGAGACAAGGATGTCCCCTTTCTCCTTTACTGTTTGCGCTTGCAATGGAACCGTTAGCAGCTCATATCAGATCCCGGGCAGAGGACATAGGTATCTATCTCGGTTCTGAATAGCATTCCATTTCCTTATACGTGGATGATACCTTGATTTACTTGAGTGAACCTTTCCAGTCTTTACCTATTGTGCTACGTATCTTAGACCGCTTCTCCTTGGTTTCTGGCTTTACTATTAATCGGCAGAAGTCCACCCTATTGTGTTGTATGTCCCGTTCCTCTACCGCTGTCCAAGATACCGTGGGTGATTTTCCATTGGTAGATCATTTTAAGTACTTAGGTATTGTCATTCCGAGGGACATATCGAAGCTGTATGATTTGAATTATACCCCCCTTCTAAAATCGATCCAGGAGGATTTGGAACGTTGGGATTCCTATTCGGTTACTTGGTTAGGTCGCATAAATACTTATAAGATGTTGGTCTTACCAAAGTTACTTTTTCTGTTTATGCAGTTGCCCATAGCTCTTCCGAGTAAGTTTTTTAGGATGCTTCGGACGGCATTAACACGCTTTATCTGGATGGGGAAGCGCCCCTTGATTGGTTGGCGGCTACTCACGCTTCCTAGAGGGTCTGGTGGGTTGGGCCTTTCTGATCCGGAACTGTACTATTTTTTTATTTGTCTGCGATCATTATTGTTGTGGAGAATTCATTCAGGGGCAAATTGGGTCGCCTTGGAAAATGATTGGTTACGCCCGCTTCCGCTGGTAGCGGTACCCTTTCTTTCTGATCTTCGGGAGGTCCGTCTGGTGAAGTCGCATGTTTTTATTGGACCTTGTCGGGAGGCATGGAGGAGGGTTTGTAAGCTGGCGGGGGTGTCTGCTTCCCAGTCACCCTTTACTGTGTTGGGTGTCCTGGGGTTTATTCGACATATGTTTAAAGGATCGAACCTGGCTTTATTATTGGTGAGATTATCTTCCTTGTATGCAAACCTGCACCCTGTATCTAAGCATAGCTTAGAGGATCGCCTGGGCTGCCCAATCTCTTCATTTCAATATCTGCAAATCTCTCATTGCTTGACTGCCCAATTCTCGGTGACTGAATTATCTAGGACACCTCGATGTTGGGAGCAGGACCTTTTTGTCTCTAACAAACTTAAGGTGTTTATAGCTCGGTTGTATAGGCATCTTACAGCTGACACCTTTGCCCTTACTACTTTGAAACTTCCTCAACATCGATGGGAGCCGACTTTACCAGGGAAGGAGCAGGAGTTCTGGCTTGATGTATATTCTTATTCGCATTCATGTTCTCTGTCGCTAGGGCTAATTCATACGCAGCTTCGGATTCTTTTCCGTTTATCTATCACGCCGGTCAATCTCTTTCATTGGCGTAGAGCTGATGACCCACTCTGTTGGAGGTTATGTGGCCATCAGGGAACTTTTGATCATATGTGGTGGTTGTGCCCGCACATTCAGAGATATTGGCAGGAGGTAACGGGATATATTGCTGGGAGATTGCAGGTTACTCTTCCCGTGGATATGGAACCTTGTTTATTGGGGGTGCTCCCTGAATTCCCTCATCAGCACTCTCTTCGGAGGTTGGTGCAATCGCTCCTTTTAGCGGCCAGATCAGTGCTTGCTCGTTTCTGGAAACGCAGTAGAGCGCCGTCTCTTATAGAGTGGCGTGCTAAATGCTGGGATATCTATAGGCTGGAAAAAATGACTGCTTCAATTCGGGGTCGCTCTTTTCTCGAAGAGGATCTTTGGAGCTTAGTGTTTCAGGAGGCCACTTGAAGGTTTGAGTGTGTGGTCTGCATGGTGGTCTCTGCGGTCTATTGTCTTGGACTGGATTGTCTCTAGGCTTTGTTCTTCCTTTTTCTTTTTATTCTTCTTTTTTCTTACTTCCTTCTCATGGGAGGAGTTGTCAGGTCAGCAGGGCTGGGAGGGGGATGGGTGGTTGGGTGGTAGGGGTAGGGGGGGGAAGGGGTGAGCTTAGGAGCATGGGGGGAGGAGTTGCAGGAGCAGAGTTGTGCGTATACCTATGTTTATTTCAGATAGTGTCTCTGCCCTCTCCTTTTAACATTGTATTGTCCGGATACAGATGGGAACTTAGTCTTCAAATTTAGGTGGGCTGGGCGTTGTAGTGGTCTGTCCCTTATCTCACAAGGTTGTTTTAATCTGTATTGTACTGACCCCTTTTTATTTGTTTTGACCATTTTGTCTTACATTCCTGTGTGTGATGGCACTTAGGTCACTTCTTTGTCTCCATTTGTCTCCCTACTGTACCGGCCCTGGTTCTGATTTGGGTTATGGGGGAGGGGAGGGGCTTTAGCACAGGAATGGTTCTCTTCTGACACACATTACCTTCTCTTGGTTCTGTTATCTGTACGGGCTGATTTATGATGCCTGTTATTTTAACCTGCTATATACCTGTTGGTTGGCCCTGTTGTAAACCGAGAGGAGATTGTGTTACATTGTTGTGGTTTGATGTGTTGGATTGTATGTTATTGAACTTTGCTCAATAAAATTTATTACACAAAAAAAAACTAGAGGATGTAGATTCATGAGACCTTTCATGAAATATGAGACTGATGGATGTGTTTATATCGGGTAATCATCTGTTTTCATAATAAGCCACTATTGCACTCAGATGAACTCTTAACAGAATTAGTCTTTAGACCTGAACTTGCTGGGGACATTAGGTATTGAAGGAGGATGGGAACGGGGCAAGAGAGAAGATCCCAGCCAACAGATTCACACCAAGTTTCAATATCTTTTCCACTTATTGGATGAGAGATGAATTTGTTATCAAGTGGCAAATTGTAGTTATTAACAATATATTTTTATGTTTTCTTCGTTTATGTTCTGACATTCCAATAGAACATACCTCCGTGGCATAAATGTTCAGGGAGAGAGCCTCTTTCAATTGAAAGCAAGTTCTGCTACGAGGGGACATGGGATGAGGGTGAAGGGAGATAGATTCAGGAGTGATATGCGGAAATATTTCTTTACAGAAAGAGTAGTGGATCCATGGAATAGTCTCCCAGTGGAGGTGGTAGAGATGAGGACAGTAACTGAATTCAAAAAAGCATGGGACCAACACAGAGGATCTCTAAAGGTAAAAAGTGGACTGTTGAAGTTGTTGTTATGGAAGGACAGACTAGATAGGCCATGTGGTCTTTTTCTGTCATCATGTTTCTGTGTTTCTATGTTTCTAATATGGCTGGTATTTTATATGGTTTTCTTGTTTTATATATTTTTATCTTCTATGCAAATGTTTAAAAAAAAAAAATATATATATATATGAATATACATATAAATCTATGTTTTTTATTTTAACTTTTATCGTGTCTAATGTGGTGCCCAAACATGGCTGTGTCGGGTGTAATAAAGGATTCTTTGGAAGCTGTGGTATCCCTTTTTTCATTTGTGTTTTTTGTGGGGATGACCCTTTGGTTGGTTGGTTTGCTTTTTCTGTTTGTATCACTGCAGATAGGCCAAAACAGAGGGGCACAGAGAGAGCTAATCTGTGCTTGGTGACATCACCATTGTATGGTTGACACATCCTGCTTGTCCATAGAGAAAATGTTTCCCCTTGTGGATGTACTCCTGTCCTACTTCCATCAGGACAAAAGCATAACATAGGAGTGGAGGAGTGGCCTAGTGGTTGGGGCAAGGTACTTCAGGCCGGAAGGTCAGGGGTTCAAATCCCACTAGAGGACAGCAACCTTGGGCCGGAAGGACTGGGGTTTCTAGTCCCACAGGTGCTCCTTGTGGTCTTGGGCAAGCCACTTAACCCTCCATAGCCCATGTTCCCTGTAAAATAGTTATCTCCAAGTTATAATGCCCTGTTCAATGTAATTTCAGTTTGTTCAATGTAAACCGCACTGATGCAGAATAGCGCAGTATATAAGAGAATGTAAGTAAATAAATAAATAAATAACACACAACTCTCACAGAAAGCAGACTCCTATTCTGACTTGCTACAGGGACATGATCAGGAAAACTCTCTCATTTCTCTCTGACGAAATATGTTCTTCAGATAAAGCAAACATTACATCCACTCTGACTAGTCTCTTCTACTTGAAACCTTGGAACTTGAGCTTTTGTTTTGAAGAGTTCTGACATTCCTTCATCTCATTCTTCTTATAGTAGCATCTCAGTTATTCTTGTAGCCAAGGTAGGCGTTTTTGGTGTCCACTGTTATCTTCTAAGAAAGAAGATAGACCTGCACCCACTAGTCATCTCCTCCTGAGGGTAGTGTCTTATTTCTACTAGTCAGGCTTGCCTACCTTTTCCCAGTGGTGAGGACAGTAGCTGATGTAGCCAAGGGCAGGGTTGTTATCCTCAAGTCATTTATAGGCTGCATTGAGAAGTTTCTAGGTGATCAGTGCCTTCTGAATTTTGGATATTTGTCTATTGATGTGCCCTGTAAGGTAAAGCAATCTCTTACGCAAGGATACCTACCCCCTGCATTCAAATAGACCTTTATACCTCCTATATTAAAAAAGATCTCGCTGGACAAGGTCCTCCCGAGTTCCTATTGACCAATTGTGAGCATCCCATTTCTGGCCAAAATAATTGAAAAAAAACATACAATATCAGCTGCAAGACCATGTGGATACACATGCACCGCTAGACCAGTACCAACATGGTTTCTGTCCACAACATGGCATTGACACTCCTAACAGATCTCTTTAACAGACTCATCATTGGCCTGGATAAACCTCGACAGGAATTTGTGCTCCTGTTCCTTGACATAAGCACTGCTTTTGACTTAGTGTCTCATCCCATCACGCTAAACAGGCTAAACGACATTGGTCTAAGAGATAACATACTAAAATTGTTCAAGTCATACCACTCTGACAGAAACAGGCAAGTAAAGGTCAGTACTTCCAACTCAAGCCCCTTTAAGCCAACACAAGGCATCCTTCAAGGTTCAGCCCTCTCCGGATTATTATTCAACCTATATATTCAACCAATCTGCAACCTACTATGGAAATGGAACATGCATTATCACCTCTATGCAAATAACATCATGTTCTACAGTATATGCAATTTAACACTAACAAGCCAGACCTCTCAACTATAGCAGATGTCTTCAATGCTGTGACAATCTTCCTAGCCAGTATAAACCCCATAGTAAACAGAAATAAAACCAAAGCTCTACTCATATTCAGAGATCAAGATTTCAAGCCACCAAAAAAGATAATACAGGATGCTGAAATAACTATAAAATAAGAGATCAAATACCTAGGTATAACCATTGACAGCAACCTCAACATGGCTGCTCACATCAAAAATGCATCCAAAATGGCATATTGGAAGCTAAAGCTCATCAAGCCCCATTTTATTTTATTTTATTGATTTATTTAACAGGTTTTTTTTTATAATGCTTTATGATTTCAATCAAAGCGGTTTACATTGCAACTTAAACTTGGTAAACGTACATTAAACGGGACATTGATAACTTGAATTTTTCTGAGCAATGGAGGGTTAAGTGACTTGCCCAAGGCCACAAGGAGTGCTAGTGAGAATCGAACCCTGGTCTCTTGGTTCCCAAGCCAGAGCTCTAACCACTAGGCTACTCCTCCTTTGACACCTATTGCAGAATACAGACTTCAGATCAATATTACAAGCCATACTTGCACAACACCTCGAATATGGGAACATCATCTACCAAGGCCTCCTAAAAAATGCTCTATTTCCACTTCAACTAGTCCAAAATACCGCCACCAGAATTCTCACCGCCAGTTCTACCATACAACATATAACTCCAATCCTAAAAAGCCTACACTGGCTCCCAATAGCACAGCGGGCAAAATACAAAACCATCACTACCACTTTCAAAACCATTCACAATCTCTCAGCACTGATCTGATCTCAACAACATACTCAACAAGACCAAGAAGAGTTTCCAATCGGAACCTCCTAAACATCCACCCGCTCAGGACCCAAAACCACTCAACAGACCAGCAACAGAGCATTCTCTTTTTATCAATGTGGAACTCGCTGCCAAATAATGTAAAGCAGCAAAATACATTACTAATCTAAAAAAACAATTAAAAACACATCTCTTCACTATGGACCTGATGACAAAACATAATCTAAACGTTAACAAACCCCACAGAATGTCAGTCAAGTTAAATCAGTCAATTCTCACCCATAAAATGAAGATCACCTCTACATGTAAGTAGTTCACTCCCCTCACATAGTTGATCCCATACTTATCTCCAAATTGTATTCCCTTGTTTAATGTAAAACAATTCCTTTGTGATTGTTATTTTGTTTGATGTAAACCGCCTTGGACAAAGGAGGTATAGAAAAACTGTTAAATAAAATAAATAAGGCATCTCTTCTGGAGAGGTTAAGCAAACACTGCCATGGCTAACACAGCAAGATTTGCAGGTCTCAAGGAGATGGTGAACCCACCTCAAGGGTGCAGGAGTTTAGGCAGAATCATAATCTCTATTTTTAGAGGAGAATGGGTTTGTTTTGGTAGTGGCTTGGAAGCCCAGAATCAAACAAAATAATTGTCCATTTGTCTTAGCTTTGACATAGGATACCGAAAAGCTGAAGGTTGCAGCAGACTCCGTATAAGAGGAATAGAGTCAGCTTTGAGCTTTTTTTTTCTATGTCTCCATCTGCTGGCAGGAGAACATAACTTACTTGTCTAGACTAGTCTGGCAAGACGAAAGAAAAGGAAATTAATAGGTAAACCAGTACTATAGTAAAAAAAAATTGTCACTGGTAGGAAATGGTAGAACGTTGCAAGAAATTAAAATGAGCTCAGAACTGAAGAGTGAATTCATTTTAATGATAAATCTGCCATTTGTGTACAGATTCTGATGGGCTTCAGAGCCCTGTTTTGTAAGATTAGGATTTTGGTGTTGGTGATATAATTCCTTTGTGAACATGGTTTGCATTGGGAGACACTGGAGGGAGAACATATTACGGTCATGCTGCTTTATTCTATTCATATCACATTGTGCAGTCAAATCTAAGTGCATTCACATGTGAGTAATATGTAAGACCTAATGAAGCATGTTTTACAGAGAATCAGGGCATAAAATTGTTTTTTTATGTTTAGCATTACTTACAGTGTCTGAAGAGGTCAGGAGTCGCTGCAGCTTAAAGCACAGGAAATCTCTCTTGCTGACAGATATTTCTTTGGAAAATATCCCTATGGATACATACCCCATGCATCACAGTGACCCAAGCTACAGGTAATTTAAATCAGCGGTTTATCATAGTCATGCTGAAAGATTCTTTTGACCAGCAGTTTCTTGAATATTGTTTTTGCGCTCTGGTACAAAACCATAGATTGTGAGCCCTTTGGGGACAAGGGGAATATATATGCAGTACCTGAATGTACACTGCTTTGACTTGTAGAAAAGCGGTATATAAGCCTAGTTAAATAAATAAATAATTTTATAAACTTTTCCCACAGAGCATGCGTGGTAACAAGAACACATATACTTGTATGTGACCCACATATAGTTGTGTACTTGGGTGGAATTTGGGCAGAGTTGTGAAATATGCATGTTCTTTATGAAATACATACAGTCTTGCAGATTGTACATATGTTCATTTACACCAGCTTCTGAGATAATATAAGTGTCCATGGCTTCAATCTAGCCACCGTTTCTGCCAGTTTAGCCCTAATATTTTATAAACACACATAAGCCGTTAGACACCACCTTACCTTCGTAACCTAGGAGACCTATTATAAAATTATCCTTTTTAAGACCAGACAAAATGCTTTTATAACTGTTTCACAGCCAAATGTCAAATGGGACTGCAAAAGGGAGGGCTACTTCTGTAAAGTGTATTTACCATTTGTGCTTTGATTAACTCACTTATACTTTGGTTTACTTGCTGCATGTTGCAGGACATTGAAGGAAAATCAGCCATGGTCCTCCCCAAAGGGTTCAGGCATCCATCTTGCTGCAAATTACCCAACAGTGGGACAGATTAGTCCCCGAACTCGAAAATCAATGAGTCTGGATATGGGGCAACCATCACAGGCTAACACTAAAAAGCTTCTAGGTAAATGCACACGTTTTTACTATTACTGCAAGTATACAGTTGTAAAAGGTTCAGTGACAAAGGTAAGTGTTTTCATATTGTATTCCTTTAAATGAGAAATTAGGTCTTTATCCTAATGTTATAAAATTATTGCAGTTGCATCCTTACTAATATAGTAGTCCAGGGATCTTGGCTGAAATGCAGTATATTGACATGCTCCATGGTGTTAATAGTTAAAACTCTTTGATGGTCTTAAAACAAATTCCAACGTTTATGGAATGGTTGCTTTCTGGCAGCCCCAGTAGCTTAAGAAGCAAGGACACATAGCTGTTAAACCCTGCATTTAAGAGGCTTTTTCTCTATCTTGTATAGCTGTTTTGTTACGTCATCATGGGTCCTTAAATCTAATAATGGACCAGCTACATTAACTTATGATAAAGGATTTCCAAGCAACAAATGTCTTTCACTGTTTATATACTTAGGCATATGAAGTGCCAACCCTAACCTGAATTTTAACAATTCAAATAAATATGATCCTTTAGAAATCAGACCTCTGAAATGTAAAATTTTCTGGACCACATTAAGTGGGGATAATTAAGTGTGATCAGGAATTTTCAAACATATATATATATATATATATATATATATATATATGTTGATGCATTTGTGTGTCCTGTTGTAAACATTAGAGGAATTTTATGTTGTTGTATGTTTTCAATAGACTGCTGCTGTAACTCTGTTAAGTTTTGGCTAGGCGTGGCTGAAAACGGGATATTTGTTCCAGTCCACTTTTCTGGTAAACAAATGAATAAATAAATTACTTAATATATACCCAATGCAAGTAACTTGGTAATTAGTGCATGTAAAATTAATCCCTTCATTGACCTTTGCCCCTTACTTGGGGTTAGCCCCAGCACAGCACAGCACAGCACTGCACTGCACTCTGCTTTTGTTAGCTAACTTCATCTAGTAGTAATGTTTGGACATAACAGATAAATGTTATTTATTTATTTTTATTTGTTTAATGACTTTTTGAAGAAATTCACCCAAGACAGCCTACAGCAAATGCAGATCTTTGTCGTAGTAGGATTCTTAGGCATCAGTACAGGCCAGGGATAGGTTGCCTTAAATACAAATAAGTATGACATCTGTTATCAGGTTTTTGTGGCGTTGCGTGGCAGTAATGTCAAAGAGTGCCTATATAGAAGAGACAACAAGAAAATAATCTCAGACTTGAGTTGGAGATGATGCGTAAAGTTTCAGTTCTGTATAAATCTTAGAAATACATTGGACAAGCCATTACAATTTTCAGCTAAGTGGAATTCGGTTAAGTCCTGTATATCGCTGAGTATTTCCATATACTCTTAAACCTTGCATTTGGAGAATAAAACCTTATAGAAAACATTTTCCAGGCCTACTTATCAGTACCCAATATTCCTTTTTCCTGCTGAACAGTATAATTAAGCATCAGCACTTGGAAATGAGGAGTAGGCTAGAGCAGCCAGGTAAGTAGACATAGGGAAAAAAATAAAGAAATTGCCATCTATTGAAGTTGACAGTAATAGGTTACAAAGGATATGTCATTATTTAGCACATTTCAGAGTCTCTGTGGGGTTTAATTAAACCGCAACCAATGTTTGAGTTGGTGGGACTGCTATTGTCAGAGCTTTGGCTGAATTTGGAACTAGCTCATAAAGTCTAAATATGCATCCAAAATTAGACTGTCATTGCAAGCTTAAACCACACTCAGATTGACAGAAATTCCACAGAACAATTGACTGTTCATTCAGTGTTTTCTTTAAAAAAAAATTGTGTTATAATAGAAAAGTGCCAACCCTTAAGTTACACAGGAGATCTACCGAGTTTCACAATCTCAGAGAATGTTATCTCCAGGAACAAGCAGGAATGTAGTCTTCACATATGGGTATCGTCGGTACCGACGGAGCCCGTGTGGGAACGCTCCCCAGCGTCCAATAGGAATGCTTTTGGGAGCATCCCACAGCGCCTGCATGCTGCCTTCCTGCCTTTCCCACTGTCCCTCTTCAGTTCTTTGTTTTCCGCGGAGCCAACAGGTCGCATACCCTGTCACCGCAGAAAATTCCTTCTTTATTCTTTATTTTTTGTGGTCGCGTCTGCCTTCGTTCGACGCCTACCGGTACCACCAGTTCTTCTTTCTTCTTTTCTCAAAAAAAAAAAAAATATATATATATAGTTTCTGAGGTATTTTTCTTCAGAAACCTTTTTTTCCTTGGTGCTAGGCACCATTTTGGGCACTAGGCCCATTTTCCTTAAAAATGGAAAGCTAGCTACTGGTTTTAAAAAATGTTCTAAGTGTGGCGGTACCATATCCGTCACCGACACCCATGACTGGTGTCTTAAATGTTTAGGCCCTGACCATTCTCCATCGGAGTGACTCTCCTGTGGGAAGATGACTAAAAGGGGCCTGAAGAATAAAGCTGCAAAACTCTGTACCCTTTTTGCCTCAGATGCGATGTCCATTGCATCAACGTCTTCCAGAGCTTCATCTTCCTCCCATGGATCTCAGGTAACTAAACATAAGTCTAGCTGGCCCTCAAAGGGTAGATCTCCTTCTAGGCATCGAAAGGCCATTGGCGTTGCCCTTGAGGAAACAGTCCCGGCGGGAGGCTTCAGCTTCCAAAGCACTAACGGAGCTCCAGGATGTTCTCGAGGCCTCCACCTCAGCAGAACTACTGGTGCCATGCTCTGGGGGTCTGGCCGCTTCTACCGGTACCGACACCCAAGCATCGGAAGCATCAATAGATCAGAGGTTTCTCACTATCGAACGCAGTCTGGCAGCTCTTCTCACGTCTTCGGTACCGTTGAGACTGCTACAGACAGTTCAACAGGCACCGGTACCGACGGCACCGGCCTCGGTGGGTAGACCCCCATGCTGAGTTTTGAGTCTATCTCCGGCATCAACAGATCGGTACCGGGACACCTCAATTCCGACTTTGATTGATACCGGTACTGTGCTCTGCACGAACATCGGGATTAACGATATTTCGAATCTTCCGATTCTGATGACTCTTGCGATACCAGAATACTTCTTCCGGAGGAACCATCATCTTCTCCTCAATACAGGATGTCTCCTCCAGGGGACATGTCTTTTCAGGATTTTATTCATGATGTGGCTCAAGGCCTTGCAATCACGGTAACTCCTGAAAAGGAACCTAGGGCACAGGAATTAGAAATCATTCAATACCCTAAGGCTCCCATGGAAGCAGCTACTCTGCCTATTCATCAAATCCTACATGATCTTATATGAGGATGTGAGAAACACCTTTAGCCACATCTCCTCATTCTCGGAGGCTCAATACAATGTATCGAGTTCCACCTTGTCCTGGCTTCCAAAAAACTCAGTTACCACACCATTCAATGGTAGTAGAATCGGCTATGCATAGGATGAAAAGTGCAAAGAGGCATGCTTCCAATCCTCTAGGCCGTGAATGCAGGACTCTCGATGCCTTTGGGCGTCGATGCTTCCAAGCTTCCATGCTCTCAGCCAGGATCAGCTCCTATATCCTATATATGGGAATGTTCCTCAAAGAGCTCACAGGAGCGCGACTTTAGTTCTTTCAGGCATGCAGTAACTCTCTCAATGAACATATCACAGGGGCAGAAATTTGTTCCATAAAGTATTCAGCGCACCGAACGTCTCCCATTGGCAACATGGTGGGTAAGTGATAGTTCTCGATTAGAGGGTCTGGGCTAATTCGGTGTTTCCAAGCAACTGTTCGAGATATTGGTTGCGGACCTGGGGTAGTTTCTCCTTTTTCTCTCTTCTCTCTTTTCTCTCCGTTCTCTCCTTGCTCTCCTCGGTTGTTGTGGTCCAGTAGGAGATTGATGGGGTGATGGGGTGGGGGATGGAGGGTAGGGGGGTTGGGGAGTTGGGGGACAGGGGAGTTGGGGGGGCAGGAGCAGGTTGGAGGGGGTTGGGGTTTAGATAACGAAAGTCTCTACTCTGGGGTTGGCTTTGATTTGAGGTGAGGGGAATCTTCTTGGTTGCTCAATGTATGCTGCTGGGTATTGTCCTCTTTCTAGCTTTGGGAGTTCTTTCCCTTCCCTTCGTCCTTTCTTTCCTGGTTGCTCTAGCAGTAACTATTACCTATATATTAGTCACCCGCCCATGTTTTTGGAATGATATTGTTATGAGGGTGTTGGTGCTGAGATACTCCTGTATTGATTGTTTTTTATGACTTTCAATAAAAACTTTATGTACAAAAAAAAGAGCTCACAGGAGACTTGGAGCTTATGAGCCCCCTTCTTTCTGATGATAAATGACAAGACTTTCTTACTCTTGTCAGACATGCTCAGGATGTTTCCAAGTTTGTAAACCATGCATCCTTTGACTGCTTTGAATGCATCAGCATAACCTCTGCAATTACTATTGGTGCACATCGGATTGCCTGACTTTAGGCATTCAACTTGGAACTTTGGGTACAAGATAAATTGGGAAATATCCCTTGCACAGGAGAAAATCTCTTTGGCAGGAATTGGCAGGAAAAGGCTAATGAAATAGATGATGACAATATCACCCTGGATAGATTGTCAAAATCTACAGCCAGCCCAGCCAAAAAGAAATCCTATAAAAAACCTTTTTTTCAGAAAATAAAAGGGTGTTTAGCCTCCTTATGCCCAACAGGGGCACGGGCCAGTTCAGGCTGCCCAAAAGGGACAACAGCAACAAACTAGACAACAAAAGAAGCCAGAAGGGCCGAGAGCTCAGCCAGCTCCACAGGCTCAGCCTCCTCAGGGGCTTTGACTCCTACCTAGAGAACTTAGCCTTCCTGCCCCTGAATGATCCAGAACCCTTAGCCATCCCTGGCAGGTTGTGTCATTTTGCCAACAGATGGCACCAAATAACAGCAGAAAATTGGACTCTGTCCATTGTACGAAAGGGGTACAAGCTTCATTTTCACAGCATGCCCCCTCCTACAATCGTAAGTTCAATTCTCAGACCTCTGACAACAATCTCTTAGGTCAGGAGGTCACAACACTCCTTGCTCAAGGAGCAATAGAAGAAGTACCCATTCTGCAACAGGGTACAGGGTTCTACTCCCCCTATTTTCTTATCCCAAAGAAAACAGGAGACACAGACCCATTTTAGACCTCAGAGAATTGAACAGACATCTGTTCCGAGAGAAATTCAAAATTATCTCTCTATGAACTCTTCTGCCATACCTTCAAAGTCAGGATTGGCTTTGTTCTCTAGATCTAAGGGATGCATATACTCATATTCTCATCCATCCAGATCACAGGAAATTCCTGTGGTTCCTTTTCCAGGGAAAACATTTCCAATGCAAAGTTCTTCCCTTTGGTCTGGCTTCGGCACCAAGAGTATTCACAAAATGCATTGCAGTAGTAGCAGCATTCCTGCGAACTCTAGGGATATTCATCTTTCCTTACTTAGACGACTGGCTCATTCGAGCCCCCATGGCTCCAGAAGCCAGCTCTGCTCTGTCTCACACAATGTGAATCCTTCAATATTTGGGATTGGTCATAAACCTCACAAAATCCCATCTTGCTCCTACTCAGTCCCTAGAATTCATAGGAGCTCGTCTAGATACCAGAGAGTCAAGGGCTTTCCTTCCACAGCCCCGCTGTCTGCACATAGTGCAGCTAGCTTCCCAAGCAGCAGTGAAGACTTACCTGACTGCTCGAGAAATGCTCCAACTACTTGGAAATATGGCATCCACTGTACATGTGGTTCTCTATGCTCGCCTCCACATGCGAGCAGCCCAGTGGACCCTATCCACTCAGTGGGCACAGGCCACAGGTCGCCTGTCGGACAAAATAACAAACTCAGAACATCTTGTTTCGTCCCTCCAATGGTTGCAATCACTGGAGAACCTTCTGGTGGAGGTCTTCTTTCCAGCAACCCCTATTCCAGGCCACTCTAACAACAGATGCATCACAGGTGGGATGGGGGGCCCACCTGCACGATCTCTCTACCCAGGGTACCTGGACTCCACAGGAGGCTTGTCTTCACATAAACCTCCTCAACTCAGAGCAATCTTCCTTGCTGTTCGAGTATTCCAAGCCCAGCTCAGCTACAAGACAGTCCTAGTCCAGACGGACAATCAAGTAGCCATGTTCTATGTGAACAAGCAGGGCAGAACCGGCTCTCTGTCGTTATACAATGAAGCTTTACAACTATGGGCCTTCGCCAGAGAGCATCAAATTCACCTCCTCGTGGTATATCTTCCAGGCATTCAAAACCTTTGGGCAGACAAACTCAGCCGAGTACTGCTGCCACACGAATGGTCTCTCCACTCAGACCAGGTTGCCCAAATATTTCAAATCTGGGGAACCCCAGATATAGACCTCTTTGCAAGTCCAGTGAATGCCAAACTTCCCCGGTTCTGTTCCAGAATTCCGGCTCGAGATTGTCAGGCAAGGGACGCCTTCCTCCCTCACTGGAGTCAAGACTTCCTCTATGCCTTCCCACCCATTCCCCTCATCCCCAAAACACTATTCAAGCTTCAGAGAGACAGAGGTCGTATGATTCTCATAGCTCCACGTTGGCCATGGCAAACGTGGTATCCTCTACTTCTACATCTCTCTCAAGCTGCACCTCGGGAGTTGGGGTGTGCTCCAGATCTTCTCTTCCAAGAGAACGGGACACTATGGCACCCAAATCCCCACTCCCTGCATCTCAGGGCCTGGTTGCTGAAAGCCTAGACCTTCAGGATCTCAACCTTTCTCAACAGGTAAAATATATCCTACAGGCTTCTAGAAAACTTTCCACAAGACGATCATATGCCTTTAAGTGGAAACTGTTTACCATATGGTGTTCTCAAAAGGGGCTTAACCCTCTTGCGATACCTCTGGAATCCATCTTAGTGCTATTGCAGCTTCCTACAAGCCTCTAAATGGACAACCTATTTCCTCTCATCCACTTATAACAAGATTTATGAGAGGTCTTCTATTAACAAAACCTTCCATTAGACCACCACCGGTGACATGGGATTTGAATCTTGTTCTCGGGCAGCTCATGAAACCGCCCTTTGAGCCTTTAGCCACTACATCTCTGAAATTCCTTTCCTGGAAAGTCATCTTCCTAATTGCAATCACCTCCACACGCTGCATTAGTGAATTGCAAGCTCTAGTGGCTGATCCTCCTTATACAATATTTCACCATGATAAGGTCGTTCTTAGGACTCATCCACACTTTATGCCAAAGGTGGTTTCCCCTTTCCATTTAAACCAAGCGGTTTACCTTCCTGTATTCTTTCCGAGGCCTCATGCCTCCAATGCAGAAAGAAACCTTCATACCTTGGACTGTAAAAGAGCTTTAGCTTTTTACCTACAAAGAACACAGCAACATAGAAAGTCTTCTCAACTCTTCGTTGCTTTTGATTCTAGTCATTTGGGACTTCCAGTTTCCAAAAGAATGCTATCTAACTGGATTGCACAATGCATATCCTTTGCCTATGAGAGTAAGGGTCTTCCTCGTGAAGGCCATGTCACAGCTCACAATGTGAGAGCCATGGCAGCCTCTATGGCTAACCTTCACTCTGTATCTATCGACAACATCTGTTGAGCAGCCACTTGGGCTTCGGTACATACCTTTACAGCCCACTACTGCTTAGACAAGGACTCCCGCCGGGATGCCTTGTTTGGCCAGGCTGTTCTTCAACATCTCTTTTAGACTTAATTCAACTCCTACCCACCATCCCTGGTGGGATGCCAGAGATCCATGGGAGGAAGCATGGCCCATCTCACAATGGGTTGCAGCTTTCTGGGGCCATCTCCCTGGCATCTTCAGCTAGGGAGTCCCCCATATGTGAAGACTACATTCCTGCTTGTTCCTGGAGATAGCGTAGTTACTCACCTGTAACAGGTGATCTCCAGGAACAGCAGGAATTTAGTCTTCACAACCCACCTCCCCTAGGAGTTGTCTCTCTATCTCTCTCTTTCTCTCTCTCCCTCTCTCCTTTGTCTCAGCTATAAACTGAACTGAAGAGGGACAGTGGGAAAGGCGAGAAGGCAGCACGCAGGCGCTGTGGGATGCTCCCAAAAGCGTTCCTATTGGATGCTGGTGAGCGTTCCCGCACGGGCTCCGTCGGTACCGACGATACCCATATGTGAAGACTAAATTCCTGCTGTTCCCGGAGATCACCTGTTACAGGTGAGTAACTACACTTTCTTGAACCTGTGGTGGTCTCACTGTGGATATACTACTTGTCTTTACTTGCTATACTGATTATGAGTGTTTTCTGGCTGCAGAGTAGATACCACATAGCTCCCAGATGCCTATGTGGCTTGCAGCCTTGTTAAAAATTGGCAGCCATCACTATTTGTAGACTATGCCTACTCTCATGAAAACAAATGAATTGGAATGAGATTCCTAGCACAGGCATATGTAAATGCATGCTTCCAGAGGGGATACAGATCAGAATAAAATTACGGGCTGCTGAACAGCCAGTGAGGTCTCAGACCATTCCGAATGTAGTTTAAGGATATGAACCAGGTCTAAGCAACTTCAGAAGATGTGTATAAGCATTGCAAAATGATGAAATATAGCCAGTTTGAGCTGCATTTAAATGTATTTAGAAAAGGCACTTTACAGAATCTGTTCATCTCCAGGAACAAGCAGGAATGTAGTCCTAGTCCTCACATATGGGTGACGTCGGCATTGACGGAGCCCGCACGGGATCACTCCCCAGTATCCAATAGGAAAGTCTTTGGGAGCATCCCACTACACCTGCGTAGCTGCCTTCCCACCTTTCCAGCTCTCCTTCCTCAGTTCTTCGTTTTCCATGGAGCCGACGGAGAAATTCCTGTCACCACAGAAAATTCCTGTTTTTTCATATTTTTGTGGTTTGTGTCTGCCTTCCCGTCGATGCTGGTACCGACCTCCGTCGGTGCTTTTTCTTTCTATAAAAGAAAAAATATCTGTGTGAAAAAAAATTTCTTTTTTTCTTCAGGCGCATCAACGCCATCTCAAGCCTAGGCCTTCCATTTTCACAGACACAATGGAAAAACCTTCTAGTGGTTTTAAGAAGTGTTCTAAGTGTGGCGTTACCATCTCGGCCACAGACACCCATGATTGGTGTCTCAAATGCTTAGGGCCTGATCATCAGCCATCAGAATGTCCTCTCTGTAGAAAGATGACGAAGAGAAGCCTACAGAATCGAGCTGCAAAGCTGGGCACCATCTTGCCTCCGATGCCATCTCTTTAGCATCAATGTCTTCGAGAGCTCATGTTTCTTGCAAGGATCTCAGGTATCGAAATCTAAGTCTTCATCAAAGGCTGGCCACACCTCCCCCCAAGGGTAGATCTCCTTCTAAGCATCGAGATGCTTTAGACGTTGTTCTTGAGGGGGACACACCGGTCAAACAACCCCAGCGGGAGGACCTTCCCTCCAAAGCCTTAGTGGGGTCCGAGGATGCTTCCGAGGTCTCCACCTCCGGAATGTTCCTGGTGCCATGCTCGGGGATCATGGCCCATAACTTGGGTACCGATACCCAGGCATCGGCAAGCTCCATGGATCATCGTATCCTGCCCATCGAGTGGAGCCTAGCAGAAATACTGGTGGCCTCGGTACTAGTAAAACCCTTGCAGTTGGTTCCACAGGCATCGGTACCAGCTTCAGTACCGATACAACCTGCATCTACTTTTTTGCCACTTTTCACGCTACCGCCCATGCCAGCCCTCGAATCCATTTCCGGTACCGAGGTTCCGACCACACAGATTCCAGGTACCGGTACTGAGTTTGTACGGAGCAGGAACACCCTGCCCATCAGTACTTTGAGTCTTCAGATTCCAATTCATCATATGATGAATCGGCCGATTCCTGAGACATGCGAACTGTCCCGGCAGACCCATCTCCATCCCCACCAGAGGACATGTCTTTTCAAGACTTTATTTGCGATGTTGCTAGGGGTCTATCCATAACAGTGACATCAGAGAAAGAGCCTAGGGCTGAAGAATTGGAAATTCTTCAATACCCCACAGCTCCAAAATAGGCGGCTATTTCACGACCTCATCCTTCATATGTGGGAGACACCTCTAACCATTTCTCCCCATACCCGATGGCTCTATACCATGTACCGGGTACTGGAGTGTCCCGGTTTCCAAAAGACACAATTGCCGCACCATTCCAAGGTAGTGGAATCGGCAATGCGTCAGATCAAAACTGCGAAAACACATTCCTCAAACCCTCCAGGTAGGGAATCGAGAACCCTCAACACTTTTGATGACGTTTTCAGACCTCCATGCTATCAGCCAGGATTACTTCCTAAACTCTATATGGGTATATTCCTTAGAGAGGTGGCTAAGGATTTAGAGTTAATGGCTCCTCTTCTCCCCAATGATGACAAGAGGACAGATTATCTCACCCTTGTGAAACATGCTCAGAATGTTTCAAAGTTTAACAGACCAACTTTTGATTGTTTGAATGCATCAGCAGGACTTCATCTATCTCTATCGATGCATACAGGATTGCTTGGCTTCAAGCATCGGATCTTGAACAATGGGTTCAAGATAAGCTGGGTAATATCCCTTGCACCGGTGAAAAACGTTTTGGCAATGATTGGCAGGACAAGGCCTCTCAGTTGAAATTTGAGAACACTACCCTCAATAGGCTATCTAGATCTACTGCCAACCCAGCTAAGAAAAAAGCAGCAAAGAAAGCTTTCTTCAATAAAAAGAAGTACTATCTATAAGTACTACTTTTCTTATACCCCTGCTGTTCAGTATCAGCATCATGCTCCTCAGAAGGGGCACCAGCCTCTAAAACAGCAAAAGAAGGCTCAGACTCCCAAGTCACAGCCACCTCAGCAGACGCAGACTGCTCTGGGTTTTTGACTTCTTTTTAGATAACATAGCTGTCCTGCCTCTGGAGAGTCCTAATCCTGTCCACATTCCCAGCAGACTCTCTCACTCTGCCCACAGGCACCTCATCACCTCGGAGCAGTGGACATTGTCCATAGTACAGGAGGGATACAGACTTCATCTACAAAGTCTATCACCCCAGACTTCTCCAAGACAGTTCTGCTCTCAACCCCCAGGGATGCTTTCCTCCTTCATTGGGGTCAGGACTTCCTGTAATTATTTCCACCCATTCCCCTAATTCCCAAAACCCTGTTCAAGCTTCAGAGAGACAGAGGTCATATGCTCCTCATAGCTCCACGTTGGCCACGGCAACCGTGGTACCCTCTGCTCCTACATCTCTCTCAAGCTCCGCCTCTGGAGTTAGGATCTGCTCCAGATCTTCTTTCTTAAGAGGACGGGATGCTGTGGTATCCCATTCCCCAGTGTCTGCATCTCAGGTCCTGGTTGCTGAAAGCCTAGAACTTCACGGTCTTAACCTTTCCCAGCAGGTAAAGGATATCCTTCATACATTAAAGTGGAAAAGGTTTACTATATGGTGCTCGCAGAAGGGTCTTAACCCTCTTGCGATACCTCTGGAATCATTACTGGAGTACCTCCTTCATTTATCAAATGCAGGGCTTAAGACCAATTCAGTGAGAGTCTATTTGAGTGCTATTGCAGCTTCTTTCAAGCCTCTAAATGGACAACCTATTTCCTCTCATAGCGAGATTTATGAGAGGCCTTCTTTTAACGAAGCCTCCCATTAAGCCACCACCGGTGGCATGGGACTTGAATCTGGTTCTTGGGCAACTCATGAAACCGCCCTTTGAACCATTAGCCACTACCTCTTCGAAATTCCTTTCCTGAAAGGTTATCTTTTTCATTGCAATCACATCAGCACCGTTGTATCAGTGAATTGCAAGCGTTGGTGGCTGATCCTCCTTATACAAGGTTCCATCATCATAAGGTAGTCCTTAGGACTCATCCACACTTTATGCCAAAGGTGGTTTCGCCCTTTCATTTAAACCAAGCGGTTTACCTTCCTGTATTCTTTCCAAGTCCTCACGCCTCAAATGCAGAAAGGAACCTTCATACTTTGGACTGTAAAAGAGCTTTGGCCTTTTACTTGCAAAGGACACGGCAACAAAGAAAATCCTCTCAACTCTTTGTTGCTTTTGATCCTAGTCATTTGGGACTTCCAGTCTCCAAAAGGACACTGTCCAGCTGGATTGCACAGTGTATATCTTTTGCCTATGAGAATAGGAACTTTCCTCTTGAAGGCCATTTCACAGCTCACAATGTGAGAGCCATGGCAGCCTCAATGGCTCATCTTCACTCTGTGTCTATCAACGACATCTGTCGAGCGGCTACTTGGGCTTCGGTACATACCTTCACAGCCCATTACTGCTTAGACAAGGACTCCCTCCAGGATGCCTTGTTTGGTCAGGCTGTTCTTCAACATCTGTTCCAGACTTAATCAACTCCTACCCACCATCCATGGAGGGAAGTGGAGCCCTTTCACAAGGGCACACAACTTTCTGGGGCCATCTCCCTGGCACCTGCAGCTAGGGAGTCCCCATATGTGAAGACTACATTCCTGCTTGTTCCTGGAGATAGCATAGTTACTCACCTGTAACAGGTGATCTCCGGGAACAGCAGGAATTTAGTCGCCACAACCCACCCACCCACCTCCCCTAGGAGTTGTATCTTTCTATCTCTCTCTTTTTCTCTCTTTCCCTCTCTCTTTTGTCTCAGCTTTAAACTCAACTGGAGAGGGAATGGTGGGAAGGCAGCACGCAGGTGCTGTGGGATGCTCCCAAAAGTTTTCGTATTGGACACTGGGGAGCGTTCCCGCGCAGGCTCCATCGGTACTGACGATACCCATATGTGAAGACTAAATTCCTGCTGTTCCTGAGATCATCTTTTACAGATGAGTAACTATGCTATCTCCAGGAACAGCAGGAATTTAATCTTCACAACCCACCCTCCTCCCCTAGGAGTTGTAGGTCTTCTTTTCTTTCTCTCCTTTTATCTCAGCTACAAACTCAACTGAGAAGGGAGAGCTGGAAAGTTGGGAAGTTGGGAAGGGTGTTACCCAGGCGCAGTGGGATGCTCCCAAAGGCTTTCCTATTGGACGCTGGTGAGCATTCCCGCGCGGGCTCCATCGGTGCCAACATCACCGATATGTGAAGACTAAATTCCTACTGTTCCCGGAGATCACTTGTTACAGGTGAGTAACTACACTTTCTCTTATTAAAAGAAGACTTTGAGCACATGCAGAATTTGCTTTAGATAGCCAACTATAATTAATTGTAGAACTCACTGGGAATATGGGAGTCCTTTAAAATATCCAATATAAAAAAATGTCAAGAACAAACAATATCATTTTTAAACACACCATTCCACTTGTGTAGCATACATTTCTTGTTAAATTCTAACGAGAGCTCAGATAGCTTCATGAAATGGGAAAAGTCAACATTGACGTAATATTAATCACCGCTCTCCTTGAATAGTATTTTTTTATAATTTATCATTGAATGTTTTTGTTTGATGTTTGTTTTACTTAGAACTGTGTAATGTAATTTTTAGTTATTTGCATCCTCTGCTAATGAAAAATAAATATGTAACTGGACTTGTATTCTCCATAGCAGTTTTAATAAACTGTAAAACTATACGCAGATCTTCCACCCCAAGATGGCCAGTGGTTCTCCCCCCTTCTCAGGGTAATGACATTATTCAAAAGATCATTATTCAAGGGGAGTGGTGATGAATATTAGGCCGATGGGGGATTTTCTCCAGAGACAAGCAGGGGGATGCAGTCACACTCAATTTTGAAGTCCCCGGACTGAGCCTTGAACTGATCTCCCACAGCTCAGAGAAACTTTGTTGCTTCACTGAGCATGTGTGCCTGCCTCCTGCCTACCTGTGCTGAGAGATTCAGGTTTTTTTCTCTACCGCGCAGAAGCCTGCACGGCTCTCTCTTCCTCTTCCTCTTCACTTTTGCCTGCATTTTTCACGTTCTTTTTTTTTCCTGCAGTTCCGTCACTCACTGGGGTGCTTCTGCTGCCTGTTTCAGCTGCTTAAATTTTGAGCCGTTCGGCAGAAAAAAAGATGTGTTTCTTCCTGCACCTCACCAATGCCGACAAAAGATGAACGTGTCTGCCTTAACTGCACGGCCATCAGAAGTTAAACGGGTCTGCCTTCACTTTACCTGTGCGACCGCAGCAAAGTGCTTTTTAACATGGTCCACACTCTGGCTTTGTTCACTGACAGGAAAAAGAAAAAATTTGATATTTTAAATAAGGAGCTGTTTCTTCACTTTACTGGAACCAAGCCTTGCTCGGTGTTACCACCTCTGCGGGGCCAGCTGTCATGTCAGACTCCTCCTCCCTCCACCAGGCCAAGCACAGGCTCGGGGGTGGCTTTGAAAGCAGCCGCAGCACAGGTATTGTCATCTCTGGGCTCAGGCTGTGGAGTCTGGGACTCCCCCTCGGCTACTCTTGCCATTGAGTAGTACGCCTTCCCCTCTTGAACTGACTCCAGGTACATTGGCTTCCTCTTTGACTCCTCTGGGGGACATGCCTCCGTCAGGTAAAATGCTAAAGCTAAGCATCAGCTCCCTCCCGCAGTACAGTTGGGTAAGCACTATGCAAAGCGTGCACCCCTTTCCTCCATGCCTGACAATCCTCCTCTTACTCTTGAGGCCTCACAGACTTTTCAGTCTTCCCTCCTTTCTCTTCCCCAGAAGTTTCTTCAAGATAGTTCCGCGCTCTTACAGGCCTCCCCTCAGGGGGCTGCTGCACGCCTAGCACACCCTTAGATCTCTGGCTGCCCCCCATACAGGAGGTCTTGGGATCCCCTCCACTTATTGACTTGCGGAAGTCTTCATCCCTCGATGAGGACATTCGTTCACTCCCATCCTATCTTTGGGAACGATGTGAATCTTACGTGGAGGACCCTGTACCATTTTTCTCTGAGCAGGACCTCTAGGACGATCCACCCGAGGATCTTTCCTATCTGAAGTTCTTCCAGAAACTCTCTTGCGCACTGGCCTTCAGTAACTCGTTGTCCCCAACTAACAAGCGGGATTTTCACTCTATTTTAGAATCTAGTAGTACTCCCAAAGAGGTCCCTGCACTCCCTATACCTCAGATCCTTCAGGACCTACAGTCTTCCATCTGGAAGACTCCCATCTTCAGGCAGTGCTGCATCCCGTTGCATTGACCTCAAATACAAAGTCCTACCAGCTCTGGGATTCCATCATCCTCAGCTTCCTCATCAGTCAGTTGTATCTGAGGCAGTCCTTAAAAAATCCAAGGGCACTGAGCTGCCACCCCAGGCACCTCCAGGGAAAGAGCAGTGCATCCCAGATGCTATAGGGTGTAAATCTTACCAGAGCAGTATTCTTGCTATGTGCATACTGGCTCATCTGCTACACATACTGCATTATCATCATGACCTTCTCCTGCAGCTGAATGACCCTTCCTCAGCGGATCCATCTTCTTTGGCTGCAGACTTGCATGAATCTCTTTACCATATAATCCATGCCACTTACGATATCTGTGACTCCACAGTCCACGACTACGGCTGTTTCAACCAGACGCGTTGCCTGGCTTTGTGTGTCTGGTCTACAGGAAGATCTTCATGACCACTTGGCTGATGCCCCTTGCCAAGGGGACAGTCTCTTTGCGTCCAAGGTACAGGAGGCGATATCAGAGGTCAAAGAACATTCCACCACGGTCCACGAACTTTCAGCTCAGCTGGTGGAGACTGCTTCCTCCACTCACTGCTCCTCTCGGCCATCTTATCACTGTCCTTCATATTACAATTACTTTCAACAATTTTACCCGCAGCGGCACTACCAGCCCTACGTGTGGCAGCCCTCCTCAGATTCAGGGCCAACCGTATCAGACATATCCCCAGCAGGGTCACCTGTGAGAGGAAAACCCGGGTGCTCCTGCAGACCACCCTTTCCAAACCCTCCCCCAGCTTTTGACTATCTACCGGTGAGGGGGAGGGGGGGTCTCAGAGGCCTGGCAGTCCATCACCATGGACTACTGAGTTCTCTCCATTGTTCAGTCGGGGTATAAGCTTTACTTTGATATGACACCGACCATTCCTTGAAGCAACATGAGCCCCAACTAGCAATGGAAATAGCTCAGCTGTTCCTCAACGATGCCATTGAGCTTGTCCCACTTCCTGAGAGGGGTCAGAGGTTTTACTCCCAGTTTTTCTTAATCCCCAAGAAGTCCAGCAGCTTCAGCTGATTCTCTATCTCCCTTCTCTCCCTTCGTGCGACATTTTCCTCCTGCCCACCACCACTTTCTCCACTTTCCCCTACCCTTTCTGAGGAGTCCCCATCCTCCCCCCTTCCCTTATCCTCCCTCTCTCATACCTGGTCCTCCTTTCACACGATCTGTCCCTCTGAGCTTGCTACAGCCGTCTCTGCCTCTTGGAAAACTTCCTGTCCTTTAGATCCTGTTCCCTCCAAGTAACTCTCTGAACCCTCCCTCACCCTCCGCCCATCTCTGCTCAGTATGATCAATGCAAGTCTTATTTATTTATTTATTTGCATTTCTTATATACCGCACTATTTGCGATCAGCGCGGTTTACATAAAACAAATGGTATCCGACAATAAACAAAAGTCAGGTCATTACATTGAACAGGAACAAGTAACTTGGAGAACAGGGTAAACTATATACATATGCGGAGCATTGAATAGGGTAACTATATACATGTCAGATGGAGTTATTGGGTATTGATCATACTTGGTGGCTGGGGTTCGGGGCAGTCAGTGAGGTATTTGATAAAGAGGAAGTGTTTCAAGGCCTTCCTGAACTGGCTCAAGTTGGGGATTGCTCTGATGTGTGGTGGTAGGGAGTTCCAGAGACTTGGGGCGCATAGTCTAAAGGCGCTCTGTTCGATGTTGTCTTACTACAGAATTCTTTCCTACCCCTTGGAAACAGGCCATAGTCTGTCCTATCCTCAAAAAGCCATCCCTTGATCCATCTGTTCTTGCCAACTGGCGTCCTGTTTTCTAACCTCTGTTTCCTTTCTAAGCTTCTAGAGCGCTTTGCTTTTGTCCAACTGTCTGCTCACCTTCTTTCTATTAATGCTCTCCATCCCTGCCAGTCAGGTTTCCAGGAAGGCCATAGTACAGAGTCTATCCTTTTTTCTTTATTAAATGAATTGCATGTTGCACATGAACAGGGTGATCTATCCCTTATCATCTCACTTGATCTTTCTTCGGTGTTTGATCTGGTGGACCATCATACTCTTCTTACACATCTCTTTGAGTATGGTGTCACCAGTTCCGTTAGGATGGTTTCGTTCTTTTCTCACGGCTCATTCTTTCTCTGTTTTCTCTAGGGCTTCCTACTCTCCCTCCATCCCTCTGTCCTGCGGGGTTCCACAGGGATTCGTACTATTGCCCCTCTTGTTTAATATTTTCTTAGCTCCCCTCTGTCTGCTCATTCAGCAATCAGGCATCTCCGCTTACTACTATGCAGCTGATATTGTGCTCCTTCATCACACCAATCCCTTCGCACCTGATGTTTCTCCACTTAACCCTTAGCTCGCATCCACACTTGGCTGAGCACCAACTTTCTCCATCTGAACCCAGCAAAATCATCCGCCACTTAGATTACCTTTGGAGCTCCTTCTCCCTCACTAGCTCACTCTTGCATCTACCGCCATCCCGCTGGTGTCCTCATTTCGGTATCTTGGGGTCATTCTAGATTCTTCCCTATCTTTCAAAGAGCATATGTCCATCGTTTCCCGTTGCTCCTTCTTCCACCTTTGTCAAATCCATGCCATTTGTCCTGTCCTCTCCACAGCTGCTTTGTCCACTCTCATTCTCACTCATTCTCTCCCAGATAGACTACTGCAATGTTGTCTTAACTGGCCTTCCCCAATATCAGATCACAGATTACAATTGCTTCAGAGCACAGCTGCCCGGATACTCGCACACTCCTCATGTTTCGACCACCTTTCTCCTCTTCTCATTCACCTCCATTGGTTACCTATCCACTACTATATACAGTATAAAATTCTCATTTTTGTTCTTAAGGGTTTATTCACTTCCATCCTCCACTATCTGGCTGATCTCCTTCATTTTCATTGCCCACATTGTCTTTTCTGCTCTGTTCGGTTGGCTCTTCCATTTGTCTCTATGGCTCGCCTTGAGCACACTAGAGAGGCAGCCTTTTTCTTTTTGGGACCTGCCCTCTGGAACTCTCTCCTTCTTGCCCTCCACTCTGAGTTGTCCTTTCCACAATTTAAAGCTACTTTAAAGACACATCTTTTTCAGTTAGCCTTTAACCTCCAGCCTCCCCCCCCCCCCACCCCGACTGGTTTGTTTGTAAGAACCCCACTTTTGTGTGCCTTATTTGTGTTTAGCCGTTTCATGTCCACTTTCCCCTCTTCTGTCCTCCTTTCCTCTCCTTTACTGTCCTGTCAATTTACTGATGTTCCTTTCTTTTTCCATTCTGTAGCAGCCATAATATTGTAAACCACTTTTATGCTCCGGCCCTAGCGGTATATCAAAAAATGTGAATAAATAAATAAATACATATCTCTGTCACCTCAATCTTTTCATCAAGCGGGAAAAGTTCAAAATGCACTTGTCAAGCACAGAGTTCTTCCTTTCGGGCTCTCCTCCGCCCATTTTCAGCGTCAGGGCCACTGTGTTTACCCCTGCCTAGACGATTGGCTGATCTCGAGCGCCTCCCAAGACATAGCAGCCTGAGCTGTGCGGGATACTGCCATCACTCTGCAGACCACCTGCTTTGTCCTCAATGCCGAAAAATCGTAGCCCATCCTTCAAAAAGTCTGGACTTCATTGAGGCACATCTAGACACTCTGCAAGCCAAAGTCTTCCTTCCGAGTCAGAGGATTCAAGCCTTGCAGCACCCTTGCTATACACCAATCAGCGCCGGCCCACCTGCTCCTATGTTTCCTGGGGACATGGTGGCATCTGTACATGTAGTGTCATTCGCCCAGCTGCACATGCGCCCTCTGCAATGTTACCTCAAACTCAACTGGTGTCAACACTCCCATCCCCTCCAGGCCAGGATTTCCCTTGAAGGCCCGCAGCGCATAGTCTTGCTCGACACCCTCAGGTGGTGGGTGACTCTGGAAAACCTTCTCGTGTGGAGTCCCTTTCAGATGCCGTCGCATCACATCATTATCACCAGTGCATCCACGTTTGGCTGGGGGGCCCTTTTACTCAGTCTTTCCACTCAGGACACATGGTCCTCCCAGGAACAGGTCTTGCATATCAATCTACTCTAACTTTGAGTGGTCTACTATGCCCTCAAGGTTTTCGCAGACTTGGGTGCCTCACAAGATTGACATGGTACGCACAGACAGCCAGATTTACATGTTCTACATCAACAAGCAGGGCAGTACAGGCTCTGTTCATCTCTGTTTGCGAGGCCACTCAACTATGGACTTTTGCCCTTCCCTTAGACTGCACACTGTGAGCGGCTTAACTTCTAGGGGCTTACAGCCAGCTAGCTGACAAGTTGAGCCACCAGCTGGACCCGCATGAATGGTCCCTCGATCATGCTGTCATTCAGAACATCTTTGCTCTTTGGGGGAAATCGGAGGTGGACGTCTTCACCTCTGCAGACAACACCAAATGTCCCATCTTCTGCTCAATTCGGCCATGCCTCCATAGGCAGGCGCCTGAAGCATTTGCACTGGACTGGTCTCATGGTCTTCTGTATGCCTTTCCTCTGTTCCCGCTCATCACGTCGGTCCTGCTCAAGATCAGGCAAGACAAAGCATTGGTCATTCTGATAGCACCTTGATGACACCACCAGATTTGGTTTCTCCATCTGCTGGCAGTGCTGCAGGATTCTCCTATACCTCTGGGATTCAGCCAGGCCTCCTGACTCAGCATCAGGGCTGTGTTCTGCACCCAATCTTCAGTCCTTATCCCTTACGGCAAGGCGGCTTCAGGGCATCAAGTGTTCATTTCTTCACTGCCACAGGATGTCCTCTCTGTTCTCACTGCTTCTCAAAGACCCTCTACGCAGCATTTGTATCAGCACTGGTGGGCCCGTTTTTGCTCACCGGGCCCCATCGAATGGACAGGACCCAGTTCACTGCTCAGTGAGCCAGCTTTTGTCTTATCTCCATCACCTGTCCCACTCAGGCCTACAGACTAATTCAGAACATTTTCATCTTTCAGCTATTGCTGTTTCCCGCGACCCTGTCGATGGCGAGCCCATTTCAGTCCATCCAGTGGTTTCCCGATTCATGAGGGGTCTCATGAATACTAATATTCCTATCCGACTGCCTACGCTGGCCTAGTACCTCAATGTTGTATTGTCTCAGCTGATGCAGCCGCTATTTGAGCCTCTCCTGTCCTCTTCGTTCAAACACCTCATCTAAAAAACAATCTTCCTCTTTGCCATCACTTCGGCCAGACGTCTGGGGGAAATTCAAGCACTGGTGCATTATCCCCTATATATGCAGTTTTTCCATGACAAAGTCATCCTCCAGATACATCCTAAATTTCTCCCGAAGGTGACTTTTACATCAACCAGCCCATAATGTTCCCGGCCATCTTTCCGAACTCCCCTGTTGGCTTTCCGGAGGAGAAATCGCATACCTTGGACTGCAGAAGGGCTCTTCTCTACTATCTGCATGGTACTGAGCCTCTCCGCATGTCGTATCAGTTATTCTTGACCTTCAATCTCAATAACCTTGGACAACTGGCAGCGAAGCTGACCATTTCCTCGTGGATTGTGGACAGCCTTCTGCTACAAGCAAGCAGCTCTTCGTTCTCCAGGGCATGTTGCCCCTCACAAGCTCAGAGCTACGGCCACCTCCATTGACAATCTGGCTTCTGTCTCCACCCACCTCATCACAGAACATCTGCAAGGCAGCTACCTGGTTATCCATCCACACCTTCGACATGCACTACAGTTTGGATCGTTCATCTGTGATGGACTTTGCCTTTGGCCATGCTGTCATCTGGAATCTGTTTCCTACCTGATTCTTCTCCACCAACCGAGCTAAGTTCAGGGCTACCCTAATTACACAGACGTTTCAGGCAACTAAAGTTACATGACAAGGCAGCCCCTAGCTCTGGACTCACCATTGAGTGTGACTGCATCCCCCTGCTTGTCTCTGGAGAAAGCGTAGTTGCTTACCTGTAATGGGGGTTCTCCATAGACAGCAGGGATATACAGTCTCACTCTCCTGCCACCTTCCCTGTAAAAAATAAAAAAAAGAAAACTTGAGTTGACACCAACAAATTGACTAGCGTCTTCTGTTTGCGAAACCTCTGTGGCACCTCTTCTCTCAGAATTTTTCTCTCTGTTTACTCTGGTACAAGCTGATTCTCTCAGCACAGGCAGGTGGGAAGCAGGTACACATGCTCAGTGAAGCAATAAAGATTCTCTGAGCTGTGGGAAATCCTCTCAGTCCAGGGACTTCACTATTGAGCGTGACTGCATACCCCTGTTGTCTACAGAGAACCCCTGTTACAGGTAAACAACTATGCTTTCCACATCATGAAGCTATATGAGCTTGCGTTAGAATTTAATAAGAAATATATGCTACACAAGTTGTATGGCATGTTTAAAACTGTAATTGTTTGTTCTTGCATGTTTTTATATTGTATTTTTTGCAAGAATTAAGTATATTTCCCAGAGCAGCCTTGTTGATTACCTGGAGTCCTTTAAAAGACACAAAGTACTGGTGCATCTTGCACTTGTTCTAATAAAATCAGTGTGGAAAACAGTGAGAAACAAGCATAGTTAGGACATGTGTACATCAAAAAAAAATATGGAAAACGTAAACTTGGGTGAGAGAAAGCAAAAGGGTAAATAAATCAGTGTGTGTTAATGAACACAGGCAGTTGCACAAACCCCAAATGAACTTCCTGGACAAGGATTAGACTAAACTAGAACAAAGGAGGCAGTGATTGCTATGTTGTTTGTTTCTTTATCTTTATCTTTATTTGCAAATTTTGATGAACCGCCCAGGCCGAAGCATGCTGCTTTCTTCCCTGATGCTGGCTATCTGCATGCAAGAAAATTCATAATCTGAAGATGAGATGTTAAACAGTTCTGCTGTCCTAATACTCTTTTTTTTTTTTTTTTTTTTTTTTTAATTAGAATTTTACAAAACTTACAAAAGCAAGCATAAAGGAACATACAGATGATCTATTAATAAGAGAACATAGCAAAAAGAAAAACGATAAGGCAATACATCCTTCCTAGCCCACAATATGGGGAGATTATAGAAAGCCACAATATAGAAAGGAAAAAAAAACCCAAGAGCCAATACTCTTGAATTCTAGACAGCTATATTAACAAACCACCCACCCCAGTCACTTAGTGCCAAGCCCCTCTTTATCACAAAGAAATACCTCAAGCTGAGTAGGATAAAAAAAAACAAACCTAGATCCCTGAAAAGTTATCAAACTCTTACAGGGATATCGAAGAAAAAAAGTAGCCGATAAGGCAATCACCCTAGGTTTAAGGGCCAAAAACCCTGTCTCCTAGTCTGAGTTGCCTTACAGACATCCTGAAATATTTGCACTCTAGCGCCACAGAAAGGTACAGACATGTTCTTAAAGTAGCTCCGAAACACAAGAGCTCTATCCTGGTCAGAAAGAAATGAAACCACCAAAGTGGCTCTAGAGGAAATATTGTCTTGCGAGTCTTCCAGGAATTTGGTGAGTCCAAGGCTAACTTGGCCTTGAACTTCATCAAACCCTCCCGGGGAACCCTGAGACAGACCTCTACCAGTCAAATAATAAAATTTAGAGAGACAAATGGAGTCAGCCGAAGCCAAGCCCAAAACCTCTCTAAAATACTTCCTCAGTAAGATTTCAGCTGACAGCAAACGACAATAAGGAAAATTCAACAACCGAACATTCTTTGCACGAAACATATTATCATACTGTTCCATCTTATGGTGTAAAACTAAACTATCTTTAATATGAGAAGAATTCACAGCTTTAAGAGCCTGACACTGATTTTCACATCCAATAACCTGATTAGAAACAATCTCCACCTTATTATCCACTTCTGTCAACCGAGTAGTAATCTCCGAAGAGAAACTACAAAGTTGCACAACAGTGGGTACCAAGGAACTTTCAATACGGGTAGCCACCTTCCAGATGTCGGCCAGAGTTACCTGATCCTCAGGTACTATTCTGGCTTCTCCCGGAACGGGTGCCCATACAACCGGTTTCAGTTTTTCCCCCGTTCCTATCGGGGTACTCTGCTGAAACCACGTACCCTCTGAAGCAGACAAAGGAGGAGATATATAAACTGGAGGAGAAGGTGGTGTCCGGTCCGGGGAACTCAAAAGACACCGGAGAGGACCGGAGCACAAGAAAGTCAGGGTCAAGCGTTGCATCCACACCAGACAGTACCTTAACATGTCTGTCCATAGGGCCCACCGCAGGCTCAGCTGCCGCTGCTGACTCAACCTTCTTCTTCCGTTTTCCCATCAGGATCTCCACAGCCAGAGGACGCCCCAGGTACTATGCTCCTTCGATGCTCCAAGGGGCTCCCAAGGGGCCTGAAATGCCCCTTGTATCTAGCTCCTTCTATCCCTGCCCCGACTAGCGCCTCCGACTGCACCAAACCAAGGAACCTTTGAAGAGGCCCCCGATGACGTTGGGGCCGCCGGAGCAGGTGCCTGCCACACCGGACCTCTGCGCTGCCTCTCTGATCTCTCCCGAGGCAATTCTCCCACTACTCCGGTTTTGAAGAGGCCCCCGATGACGTCGGGGCCGCCGGAGCAGGTGCCTGCCACACCGGACCTCTGCGCTGCCTCTCTGATCTCTCCCCCTAATACTCTTATATAGGTGATCGCATGACAACTATAGGTCGTACAGCTAAGAAACCAATAAAAGAACTGCCGATAGCCCTAATAATGTCTCTAGATTCTTCTTATATTTGTAAATTGACAGAACAAACTAAAGTCAGTCATTATCTTTTAACACAGTGGTTTATTCCTCATTTTTCTTTACTAATCTTACTGCCAATACAGTAAGAAATTATCTCCAGGAGCAAGCAGGAATGTAGTCTTCACATATGGGTGACATCGATACCGACGGAGCCCACACGGGAACGCTCCCCAGCATCCAATAGGAAAGCTTTTGGGAGCATCCCACTGTGCATCCAATCCTCCAGGTCGTGAATGCAGGACTCTTGATGCTTTTGGATGTCAAACCTTTCAGGCTTCCATGCTTTCAGCTAGGATCAGCTAGTATATTTTATATATGGGAATGTTCCTCAAAGAGGTCACAGGAGATTTGGAGCTTATGAGCCCACTTCTTCCAAATGACAGACAACAAGACTTCCTTACGCTTGTCAGGCATGCTCAAGATGTCTCCAAGTTTGTGAATTGTGCAGCCTTTGATTGCTTTGAATGCATCAGCAAAACCTCTGCTATTGCCATTGTTGCACGACGGATTGCCTGGCTTCAGGCATCGGAGATTTGGGTACAGGATAAATTAGGCAACATCCCTTGCACAGGAGAAAACTTCTTTGGCAAGAATTGGCAGGAAAAGGCTAATGAGATAGATGCTGACAATATCACCTTAGATAGATTGTCAAAATCTACAGCCACTCCAGCCAAAAAGAAACCCTATTAAAAAAACCCTCTTTCAGCAAAAAGAGGAAGTTTTATCCATCCTATACCCAGCAAAGCCAAGCTCACAGTCAAGTTGTCCAAAGGGGACAACAACAGCAATTCAAACTACAGAAGAAGCCAAAAGGCCTGAGAGCTCAACCAGCTCCGCAGGTTCAAGCCCCCTCAAGGGCTTTGACTCCTTCCTAGAGAGCTTAGCCTGCCTGCCTCTGAGGGGTCCAGAACCCCTAAATATTCCAGGCAGGCTGTGTCATTTTGCCAACAGATGGCACCAAATAACAGCAGAAATTGGACTCTGTCCATTGTAAGAGAGGGGTACAAGCTTCATTTTCACAGCATGCCCCCTCCTACAATCCTAAGGCAGTTCAATTCCCAGACCTCTGCAGACAACCTGCTGAATCACGAGGTCTCAACATTTCTTGCCCAAGGGGCAATAGAAGAAGTACCCATCCTCCAGCAGGGTACAGGGTTCTACTCCCCCTTTTTTCTTATTCCAAAAAAACCAGGGGGACACAGACCCATTCTAGACCTCAGAGAATTGAACAAATACCTGTTCCCAGAGAAGTTCAAAATGATTTCTCTAGGAACTCTTCTGCCATATCTTCAAAGTCAGGATTGGCTTTGCTCTCTAGATTTAAAAGGATGCATATACTCACATTCTGATCCATCCAGATCACAGGAAATTCTTATGATTCCTTTTCAAGGGAAAACACTTCCAGTACAGGGTTCTTCCTTTTGGTCTGGCTTCCGCACCAAGAGTTTTCACGAAATGCATGGCAGTAGTAGCTGCATTCCTGCGAACCCTAGGGATATTCGTCTTCCCTTACTTGGACGACTGGCTCATTTGAGCCCCCACGAGTGCAGAAGCCAGCTCTGCACTGTCTCGCACAATGCGAATCCTCCAATACTTGGGATTGGTAATAAACTTCCCAAAATCCCAACTTGTTCCTTCCCAGTCTCTGGAGTTCATAGGAGCCTGTTTAAATACCAGATAGGCAAGGGCTTTCCTTCCACAGGCCCGGTGTCTTCGCATAGTGCAACTAGCTTCTCAAGCAGCGGGAAAATCCTCCCTAATTGCTCGAGAACTGCTATAGTTACCGGGACACATGGCATCCACAGTTCATGTAGTTCCCTATGCTCGCCTCCACATGCGAGCAGCCCAGTGGACCCTATCCACACAGTGGACACAGGCCACAGGACGTCTGTCAGACAAGATATGAAACTCTCATCGACTGATCTTGTCCCTTCAATGGTGGCAATCACTGAAGAATCTTTTAGTGGGGTCTCCTTTCCAACAACCCCTATTCCAGACCACCCTAACAACAGATGCATCACAGGTGGGTTGGGGAGTACACCTCCATCATCTCTCTACCCAGGACACCTGGACTCCACAGGAGGCTTGTCTTCACGTAAACCTCCTAGAATTAAGAGCAATCTATTTAGCTCTTCGAGTATTCCATGCCCAGCTCAGCTACAAGACAGTCCTAGTCCAAACGGACAATCAAGTAGCCATGTTCTATGTGAACAAGCAGGGCAGAACAGGCTCTCTGTCATTATGCAATAAAGCTTTACGACTTTGGGCCCTCACCAGAGAGCATCAAATCCACCTTCTCGTGGTATATCTTCCAGGCATTCAAAACCTTTGGGCAGACAAACTCAGCCGAGTATTCCTGCCTCACGAATGGTCTCTCCACCTAGACCAGGTGAAAAAGATATTTCACATCTGGGGGACTCCAGACATAGACCTCTTTGCAAGTCGACTGAATGCCAAACTTCCCCAGTTCTGTTCCAGAATTCCGGCTCACAATTGCCAGGCAAGTGATGCCTACCTCCTTCACTGGGGTCGACTTCCTCTATGCCTTCCCACCTATTCCCCTCATCCCCAAAACACTCTTCAAGCTTCAGAGAGACAGAGGTCGTATGATCTTCACAGCGCCACGGTGGCCACGCCAAACGTGGTATCCCCCTGCTTTTACATCTCTCTCAAGCTGCGCCTCTGGAGTTAGGGTGTGCTCCAAATCTCCTTTCCCAAGAGAGCGGGACCCTATGGCGCCCGAATCCCCAGTCCCTGCATCTCACGGCCTGGTTGCTGAAAGCTTAAATCTTCAGGATCTCAACCTTTCCCAACAGGTAAAGGATATCCTTCAGGCTTCTAGAAAACCTTCCACAAGACGATCTTACGCCTTCAAGTGGAAATGTTTCACTCTATGGTGTTCCCAGAAGGGGTTAAACCCCCTGGTGATACCTTTGGAAGCAATACTAGAGTATCTACTTCATTTATCAAATTCTGGTCTAAAGACCAATTCAGTAAGAGTCCATCTTAGCGCAATTACAGCTTCCTATAAGCCTCTAAATGGGCAATCAATTTCCTCTCATCCTCTCATATCCACATTTATGAGAGGTCTTCTGTTAACAAAACCTCCCATCAAACCCCACCGGTGGCATGGGATTTAAATATAGTTCTCGGACAGCTCATGAAACCGCCCTTTGAACCTTTAGCCACTACTACCCTGAAGTTTTTGTCCTGGAAGGTCATCTTTCTAATTGCAATCACCTCCGCACGTCGCTTTAGTGAATTGCAAGCGTTAGTGGCTGATCCTCCTTACACTAGGTTTCACCATGATAAGGTTGTCCTCAGAATTCATCCACACTTTATGCCAAAAGTGGTTTCGCCTTTTCATTTAAATCAATCAATTTATCTTCCTGTATTCTTTCCGAGGCCTCATGCCTCTAATGCAAAGAACCTTCACACTTTGGACTGTAAAAGAGCCTTAGCTTTTTATCTGCAAAGAACACAGCAACATAGAAAGTCTTCTCAACTTTTTATTGCTTTTGATGCTAGTCATTTGGGACTTCCAGTCTCCAAGGGAACTTTATCCAAATAGATTGCACAATGCATATCCTTTGCTTATGAGTGTAAGAGTCTTCCTCTTCAAGGCCATGTCACAGCTCATAATGTGAGAGCCATGTCAGCCTCTATGGCTAACCTTCACTCTGTGTCTATTGATGACATTTGTCGAGCAGCCACCTGGGCTTCGGTATATACCTTTACAACCCACTACTGCCTAGATAAAGCCTCCCATCGGGATGCCTTCTTTGGCCAGGCTGTTCTTCAAAATCTCTTTCAAACTTAATACAACTCCTACCCACCAACCCTGGTAGGATGCCAGAGATCCATGGGAGGAAGCATGGCCCACCTCACTATAGATGGCAGCTTCCTGGGGTCATCTCCCTGGCATCTTCAGCTAGGGAGGCCCCATATGTGAAGACTGCATTCCTGCTTGTTCCTGGAGATAGCGTAGTTACTCACCTGTAACAGGTGATCTCCAGGAACAGCAGGAATTTAGTCTTCACAACCCACCCACCTCCCCTAGGAGTTGTGTCTCTGTCTCTTTCCTCTCTCCCTCTGTCCTTTCACTCAGCTACAAACTTAACTGAAGAGGGACAGTTGGAAAGGCGGGAAGGCAGCGCACATGTGCTGAGGGATGCTCCCAAAAGCGTTCCTATTGGACGCTGGGGAGCGTTCCAGCGCAGGCTCAGTCGGTACCAACGATGCCCGTATGTGAAGACTAAATTCCTGCTGTTCCCGGAGATCACCTGTTACAGGTGAGTAACTACGCTTTCTAAGTGTGGCGGTACCATCTCGGCCACAGACACCTATCACTGATGTCTAAAATGCTTAGAATCTGATCATCAGCCTTCAGAATGTCCTTTCTGTAGAAAGATGATGAAGAGAGGCCTACAGAATCGAGCTGCAAAGCTGGGCACCCTCTTTGCCTCCAATGCCGTCTCTTTAGCATCAGCGTCATCGAGCGCTTCATCTTCCTCATATGGATCTCAGGTATCGAAACCTAAGTCTTCATTGAAGGGTGTCCGCCCCCCCCCCCCCCAAAGGGTAGATCTTCTAAGCATCGAGATACTCCCGAGGCCTCCACCTCTGGAGAGCTGCTGGTGCCATGCTCAGGGATCGTGGCCCACAGTACCGATACCCAAGCATCAGCAAGCTTCACGGATCAACGTATCCTCGCCATCGAGCGGAGCTTAGCATTCTTAATGGCTGCCTCGGTACCAGTGAAACTCTTACAGTCTGTTCCGAAGGCGTTGGTACCAGCTTCAGTACCGATGCAACCTGCATTAAGAGTAGTGTTCTCAGATTCTAACTGAGAGGCCTTGTCTCGCCAATCCTTGCCGAAACGTTTTTCACCGGTGCAAGGGATATTACCCAGTTTATCTTGAACCCATTGTTTAAGATCCGATGCCTGGAGCTAAGCAATCCTGCATTCACCGATGCAGATGGATGAAGTTTGTAAACGGGGGTGCTTGTTGTGAAAGTTCCACAGTCTTGGCAAGAGCATGAATTTACTTGACTTGCAAAGTTTTTTGGTCTTGTAGTTCATTCACACAAAACTAGCCGTTTAACAAGAATAAAGAATTGTAGTTGCTCGAGTGTAAAACAGAAAACAGATTTTATTTATGAGGTGTTATTCCCTCACACAGATATGCTTGGTAACATCAACAGGATAATTTTCTCCAGGAGTTTTATTCCAGAAACAAAACAAATAAGGCAACTGAATTACTTATGCAACAACTTAGTAAAGACCTTGATGGAACAGAAAAGGTCTTTCTTCTAGCCCCTGCTAATAAACTTTCTTAGCAGTGCTGGAATGAAAAATAAACCCAAAAGGAAAATTCTCTTTATCAAAAAACACAGCTTTCTTCCTTTCACACAGAGAAGAAGCTTTTTTTCAAAGTCCCACGTGCACTTGTGCCTTGCTCTAATCACAGGTGCTTAACCAGCTGCAAACCATTGCTGGCTCACTCTCCACGTGGCTCCAACTTTCCCCAAAGCTTTCTCTCAAAGAAACCTTTCTGGGAAACTAAAAATCAGTACAGTTCCTTTTGGTGTTTGATCCTTAACTGAGGATTACTTTAGAACAGCAGCTTAGAAAGAGAACAATTCATGCATTCAACTTCCTCATCTGATATTTCCCCTTGCTCTTGAAATATCATAGGATCACTTTCATACACTGGCTCAGGGGATTTCTCTAACTGATCTCTATCAGGATAGAAACTGTTTCCCTGCTGTCTTCCTTGTGCAAAGCTAGGGAACAGATCAGAGTTCATACCTGAGATCACGTTGTCATTAGGTTTCCTCTCTGGGTATTTTGGCCAGTAGGTAGCAAAACCTCTGTGCCCAGCTCTCCAGTCAGAATCTCTGGACATTAGGTCCCTTTTCCCATACCTCCTTAAATAGGTATTAGAGCTCCTTCTTTCTGTAGATGCAGCCGTCTCCTTTACAGGTGCTGTCCGAGAGTTCCTGGCTGTATATCTCCAAGCCTCTGGCTTCTTCCAGTCCAATGAAGAATGCTTGCCCCAGGAATCTCTCCCAGTATATGTACTGCTTTGGGCTCCTTTCTTAGACCCTCTGGACGTCTTGCTGTTCTTCCTTCTGTTCACGATCAGTCTCTCCTTCTCCAGCTCCTGTTGCTGTCCTTGCTGTCTTTGCTCTCCTTGCTGTCTGTATGATGAATTTATCTTTCTTTCTTTATTTGCACAATTTGATGAACCGCCCAGGCCGAAGCATCAGGGCGGTGTACAATACAAAAAGCAGGCTACTGGAAACAAAGCCAGAAAAGAACGCCAAAAACCGATAGGATAGGAAAGAGCAGAGAAAAGATAGAAAGGGGAAAGAGCCCAAGAGGGGCAAGAGGGACAATAGGGCGGGAGGAGGAAAGAGAAAAAGGAAGGGAGACGAGGAAGGGACAGGCAAGGGGATAATCATGGAGGGTGGGGGGGGGGGACCAGGGGACAAGGCACCATCATCGGGAGGAGGGAGATCAAAGGCCTGGCAAAAGAGATGTGTTTTGAGGAGAGTTTTAAAGCGGGGATAGGAGAGTTCCAGACGAAGACATAAAGGGAGTGAATTCCAGAGAGCCGGACCTAAGAAGAAGAAAGCAGAATGACGGGTGAGCTCTAAGTGGGCCTGAGCGGGGGAAGGGAGAAAAAGACGGTTACCAAAAGAGGATCGGAGAAGACGAGGAGAGGGCTGAAGGTGAATGATGTCCGACAAGTATTGGGGGGTGCTGGAGTGGAGAGCCTTGTGTTGTGAGGATGAGAACCTTAAAGATGAAACGGAACTTAACCGGAAGCCAGTGTAAGGCAAGGAGGCAGGGGGACACGTGGGAGCGAGCTGGTGAACCAGTGATGAGGCGAGCAGCGGCATTCTGTACTAATTGAAGACGGCGAAGCTGAGAAGAAGGAAGGCCTGCCTAGATGACATTACAATAGTCTAACCGGGTCATGACTAGGGACAGGACAAGGGTGACAACAGAGGAAGGGGGGAGTGATGATTGGACAGCCCGAATCCTGCGTAAATGGAAAAAAGAAGTACGTATGACAGAAGAAATGTGTTGGTGAAAGGAAAGGGATGAGTCCAGAGTAACACCCAAATAGCGAAGTGTTGGAACCAGGGGAATTGAGTGGGAAGACATTACAGGTGACAAGCAAGGAGAAGAGATACCGAAGGAGAACCAAATTGCGGAGGACTTGGCAGGGTTAGCGTGTAGAAAGTTAGAGTCAAACCATGATGCAATGGAAGACAGACAACGGTTAAGTGGAACAAGGTCGGGAGTGGAGGAGGAAGTATGGTGAACCAGCAGGATATCATCGGCGTAAATGTAGAAGGAAATGCCAGATTGTTGAATGAGTAGAGCTAGTGGAGCGAGGAAGGCATTGAAAAGTAGGGGGGCGAGAATAGATCCCTGAGGAACACCGCAAATAGAAGGGGATGGAGTGGAGGCGGAGTGATGGGAGTGCACGGAGAAGGTGCATGAAGACAGAAAGGAACGGAACCACTGTAGGACGGTCCCACAAATACCAAAGTCAGACAGACGAGACAGGAGAGTGCGGTGATCTTCTAGCTTTAAAGTGCCTAGATGGCCGCTCCACCCTAGCAAACTCCAGGTGTTCTGAATTAAGCCCTGCCCTAGGAGATGTGTGATTAGGGATTACATCATTGCTTCTCTGATTAGGCACACGTTTCCCTACTTCAGCTCTCCTAGAGGCTTTCTGTAAACCAGTGCATTCTGGGTCTGGTAGTCTTTTAGGCAAACACTCGCTTTTAGTGCTTTTACCAGCCAGCACAAGTTGCTTATTCAGAGCCAATTCACCTAAGAACATAAGAACATAAGATATGCCATACTGGGTCAGACCAAGGTCCATCAAGCCCAGTATTCTGTTTCCAACAGTGGCCAATCTAGGTCATATGTACCTAGCAGTTTCCCCAAGAGACACAAGTTCCACAATGCTTGTACTGGGTCAAGCATTGATATCTTCGGTCACTTCTTAATAATGGTTTATGGACCTTTCCTCCAGGAACTTGTCCAAACCTTTTTTAAACCCAGCTACACTAACAGCCTTTACTACATCCTCCGGTAACAAATTCCAGAGTTTGATTACACGTTGAGTGAAAAAAATATTTTCTTTTATTAGTCTTAAATAGTTTACCCTGTAGCTTCATTGCATGTCCCCTAGTCTTTCTATATTCTGATAAGGTAAACAATCGATCTACGTTTACCCGTTCCACTCCGTTCATTAATTTATAGACTTCTATCATATCTCCCCTCAGCCGTCTCTTTTCCAGGTTAAAGAGCCCTAACCTTTTTAGCCTTTCTTCATAGGAGTATCCTTCCATCCCCTTTACCATTTTGGTGGCTCTTCTCTGTACCTTTTCTAAAATCGCTATATCATTTTTAAGATACGGCGACCAGAATTGCACACAATATTCAAGGTGCGGTCTCACCATGGAACGATATAGAGGCATTATAATATCTTTTGTTTTATTTTCCATTCCTTTCCTTATCATACCTAGCATTCTATTTGCTCTCTTGGCCGCCGCTGCACACTGGGCCGAGGGTTTTAACATGGTATCCACAATGACGCCTAAATCTTTTTCCTGGGTGGTGGTTCCTAATGTGGAACCTTGCATCGTGTAACCATAGTTTGGGTTGTTCTTCCCTAGGTGCATAACCTTGCACTTGTCCACATTAAATTTCATCTGCCATTTTGATGCCCAGTCTTCCAATTTATCAAGATCCTCTTGCAATTTATCAAGATCCTCTTGGGTTTTAACAACTTTAAATAGTTTTGTGTCATCTGCAAATTTGATAACCTCACTCGTTATTCCACTTTCCAGGTCATTTATGAATATGTCAAAAAGCAGCGGACCCAGCACAGATCCCTGGGGTACACCACTATTCACCTTTCTCCATTGGGAAAATTGGCCATTTAGCCCTACCCTCTGCTTTCTATCTTTTAACCAGTTCCTGATCCACAATAGTACACTGCCTCCTATCCCATGACTCTTTAGTTTTGCCAAAAGTGTCTCATGAGGGACCTTGTCAAAGGCTTTCTGAAAGTCCAGATACACAGTATCAACCGACTCACCTTTGTCCACCTGTTTGTTCACTCCTTCAAAAAAACATAACAGATTAGTAAGACAAGATCTTCCTTGTCTAAAGCCATGTTGGCTGTCTCCCATTAGGTTGTGACTATCTACATGCTGAGTAATTTTATTCTTTATGATGGTTTCTACCATTTTTCCCGGTACTGACGTCAGGCTCACCGGTCTGTAGTTTCCCGGATCACCCCTGGAACCCTTTTTAAAAATTGGTGTTACATTGGCGATCCTCCAGTCTTCAGGTATTAGAGATGATTTTAATGATAGTTCACAGATTACTTATAGCAGTTCTGCAATCTCATATTTCAGTTCTTTCAACACCCTTGGATGTATACCATCTGGCCCAGGTGATTTGCTACTCTTCAGTTTATCTAATAGTTGTAAGACATCTTCCCGATGTATCGATATTTCCTTCAATTCTTCCGCACCTCTTGTATTATTTCTTCCTGAACTATGATAAGCTTCCTTATCACAAGTTCTGCTGATACATTCAAAGCAATCAAAAGTTGCTTTATTAACAAACTTTGAAACGTTCTGAACATGTTTCACAAGGGTGAGATAATCTGCCCTCTTGTCATCAGGGAGAAGAGGAGCCATTAACTCCAAATCCTTAGCCACCTCTCTAAGAAACATACCCATATAGAGTATGTAAGAACTAATGCTGGCCACATCTCACTTTCCACGCTACCACCTATGCCAGCCCTCGAATCCTTTTCCAGTACCGATGTTCCGACCATACAGATTCCGGGTACCACCTTCGACAGGTACCGACTTCGACCGGTACTGGGTTCGCATGGAGCGGGAACACCCTGCCCATTGATACTTTGAGTCTTTGGATTCCGATTCATTGGATGATGAATCGGCCGATACCCGAGACGTGAACTATTCCGGAGGACCCATCTCTGCCTCCCACAACGTCGCAGTCCCCACCAGAGGACATGTCTTTTCAAGATTTTATTTGCAATGTTGCTAGGGGTCTGTCCATATCAGTGACATCAGAAAAAGAGCCTAGAGCCAAAGAATTAGAAATCTTCAATACCCTACAGCTCCAAAGGAGGCGGCTACGCTCCCTGTCCATCGGATATTTCACGACTTCATGCTTCGTATGTGGGAGACACCTCTAACTATTTCTCCCCATACCTGATGGCTCAATACCATGTACCGGGTACCGGAGTGACCCGATTTCCAAAAGACACTATTGCCGCACCATTCCATGGTATTTGAATCATCAGTGCGTCGGATCAAGAGTGCGAAAACGCATTCCTCAAACCCTCCGGGTATGGAATCGAGAACTCTCGATGCTTTTGGTTGACATTGTTTTCAGGCTTCCATGCTATCAGCCAGCATTAGTTCTTACATACTCTATATAGATATGTTTCTTAGAGAGGTGGCTAAGGATGTGGAGTTAATGGCTCCTCTTCTCCCCAAAGACAAGAGGGCAGATTATCTCATCCTTGTGAAACATGCTCAGAATGTTTCAAAGTTCATTAACAGAGGAACCTTTGATTGCTTTGAATGTATCAGCAGAACTTCATCCATCTGCATCGGTGCACGCAGGATTGCTTGGCTCCAGGCATCGGATCTTCAACAATGGGTTCAAGATAAACTGGGTAATATCCCTTGCACCAATGAAAAACGTTTTGGGAAGGATTGGCAAGACAAGGCCTCTCAGTTGGAATCTGAGAACACTATTCTTAATAGGCTTTCTAGATCTACTGTCAACCCAACTAAGTATCATCAGGCTTCTCATAAGGGGCATCAGCCTCCAAAACAGCAAAAGAAGGCTCAGACTCCCAGGTCTCAGCCACCCCAGCAGACCCAGACTGCTCCGTATTTTTGACTTCTTTCTAGAGAACATAGCTGTCCTATCTCTGGAGAATCCCTACCCTGTCCACTTTCCTGGTAGACTCTGTCACTATGCCCTCAGGTGGCATCTCATCATCTCAGAGCAGTGGACATTGTCCATAATACCGGAGAGATACAAACATCATCTACGAAGTCTACACCCCCAGATTTCACCAAGAGAGTTCTGTTCTCAACCCCCTCTCACTGCTCTATTGCTAAAAGAGGTCACCTCCCTTCTCCTGCAAGGTGCAATAGAGGAGGTTCCACTATCCCAGCAGGGAATGGGCTTTTATTCTCCTTACTTTCTCATCCAAAAGAAAACAGGAGGATACAGGCTCATTCTGGACCTCAGGGGACCGAACAAGAACCTCCTACAGGAGAAATTCATAATTATCTCCCTAGAGAAGAAGGGTCTCTATCTCTAGAGTCAGAATTGGCTCTGTTCTCTAGATCTAAAAGAAGCGTACACTCACATTCTTATTCATCCAGATCACAGAAAGTTCCTGTGCTTCATATTCCAAGGACGACATTATCAATACAGTACTGCCTTTCAGCCTCACCTCTGCCTCAACAGTCTTCAGAAAATGGATCGCGGTAGTAGCCGCATTCTTAAGGACTCTAGGGATATTTGTCTTCCCTTACTTAGACGACTGGCTCATACGGGCAAGCACCTCTCAAGAAGCCAGTCTATCCCTCTAATGCACCATGCAGGTGCTTCAAAACTTGGGATTTGTCATCAATCTTCCAAAGTCCCAACTCGTCCCCTCTCAATCTCTAGAGTTCATAGGGGCTCTCCTAAACACTCAGCAATCAAGGGCATTTCTGCCCCAGCTCTGCAGTGCTCGACTCAATCAGTTAGCATCTCAAGCATGCCTCAAGAACTTTCTTACTGCTTGAGAAGTGCAACAGCTTCTGGGTCATATGGCATCAACGGTGCATGTTGTTCCATATGCCCTCTTACACATGCTCACAGCCCATTGGGGACACTAGCATCCCAGTGGTCTCAAGCATCAGGTCATCTGGGGGACAAGATAACAGTCCTCTACCCTTCTGATCTCATCTCTCCAGTGGTGGAGATCCCCAGAAAATTTCCTTGTAGGGTCACCTTTTCAGATGCCAGCACATCAATGTACCCTGACAATGGATGCATCCAGACTAGGCTGGGGAGCTCATTTGGAATCTCTCTCCACTCAGGGACTCTGGTCTCATCACAACTACACATAAATCTGCTGAAGCTCAGAGCCATTCTCAATGCTTTCAAAGTGTTCCAGGAGCATCTTCGTTTTCGTAGAGTCCTAGTCCAAACAGACAATCAAGTAGCCATGTTCAACGTGAACAAGCAGGGCGGAACAGGCTCTTGGACCCTTTGCAGCGAGGCTCTACATCTCTGGTCCATTGCCATACATCATCACATTCACCTCCATGCGGTGTATCTCCCGGGCAAGCACAATGTCTTAGCGGACAGACTAAGTCGAACCTTCTTCCCCACGAGTGGTCTCTTCATGTAGACAAGGTCTCTCACATTTTTCAAATTTGGGGGACTCCAGAGATAGATCTGTTTGCATGTCCTCAGAATGCCAAGCTCCCTCGCTTCTGTACCAGAACTCCTGCACCGGACAGCCAGCAAGTGGATGCTTTTCACCTCCACTGGGGTCAAGGCTTCCTATATGCCTTCCCTCCTATTCCCCTAATTCCCAAGACTCTTTTCAAACTCCAGAGAGACAAGGGCTTCATGATACTCATAGCCCCACGCTGACCATGTCAACTGTGGTATCCTCTCCTACGTCTGTCTCTGTCTCAACCCATAGATCTGGGGTTTGCTCCAGATCTTCTCTCTCAGGAGGAGGGGACGCTGCTCCATCCAAGTCCGCCATCTCTCCATCTCACAGCATGGCTGCTGAAGGCATAGCCTTCCAAGACTTTGACCTTCTCCAGGAAGTTAAGGACATCCTCTTAGCTTCTAGGAAGCCATCCACCAGGCAGTCCTATGCCTTTAAGTGGCATAGCTTTTCTCTATGGTGTTCTCAGAGGGATCTTAACCCCTTCTCAGCTCTGGTTGGGGCATTACTTGAGTATCTCCTCCACCTATCTTCATCTGGACTCAAAACCGATTCGGTAAGAGGGCACCTAAGTGCAATTGCAGCCTCTCACATGCCCTTAGATAGCCAGCCCATCTCATCCGCTCGTAGCACGCTTCATGAGGGGTCTCTATTAACCAAACCTCCCATTAAGCCACCTCCAGTGGCATGGGACCTTAATATTGTTCTAGGACAGCTTCTCAAGCCGCCCTTTGAACCTTCACTTAAGGTTCTCACATGGAAGGTAATTTTCCATATTGCCCTCACTTCAGCAAGGCGCATAAGTGAGCTCCAGGCCTTGGTGGCTGACCCTCCTTACACACGGTTCCACCATGATAAGGTTGTCTTTAGGATTCATCCTCACTTCATGCTTCCACTTGAACCAGTCGGTCTACCTTCCTGTATTTTTCCCTAGACCACATTCGTGTAGGTCAGAAGCAAACCTTTACACTCTAGATTGTAAACGTGCCTTAGCTTTTTATCTCCAGAGAACTCGAGAGCACTGAAAAGCTTCCCAGCTTTTCATTTCCTTTGACTCGAGTCACATTGACTTGCCAGTCTCCAAGTGTACTCTCTCCAAATGGATAGCTGACTGCATCACCTTTGCTTATGAGAAGGCAGGACTCTCTCTCGAAGGTAATGTCATTGCCCATAGTGTTCGAGCCATGGCTACCTCGGTGGCAAATCTATGCTCGGTAGCTATTGATGAGATCTGCAAAGCAGCAACTTGGTCCACACTTTTGCTGCTCACTATTGCTTGGACAAGGACTCTCGCCGGGATACCATGTTTAGCCAAACTGTTCTCCAGCATCTCTTTCAGATTTAGAGCAACTCCTACCTTCCATCCTGGATTTCAATATCAGACATCCATGTGGAATACATGACTTCTTTAGGCATACCTGTGAAAATCTACAGCTGATTCTGAGTTCATCTCTCTGGCATCTTCTAGCTAGGGACTCCCATATGTGAAGACTATATTCCTGCTTATTCCTGGAGATAGCGTAGTTACTCACCTGTAACAAGTGATCTCCGGGAACAGCAGGAATTTAGTCTTCACAACCCACCCTCCTCCCCTTGGAGTTGTAGGTCTTCTTTTTTTTCTCTCCTTTTATCTCAGCTACAAACTCAACTGAGGAGGGAGAACTGGAAAGGCAGAAGGCAGATACGCAGGCACTGTGGGATGCTCCCAAAAGCTTTCCTATTGGACACTGGGGAGCATTCTCTCACGGGCTCTGTTGGTACCGACGTCACCCATATGTGAAGACTAAATTCCTGCTGTTCCTGGAGATCACCTGTTACAGGTGAGTAACCGCTTTAGCACAGGAAAATCACTGGTAAAACCACTCCACTAAAGGATAGAGCAGTGAGTATGCAAAATCATAAACTTTACATTGCTGTCAATCTTGAAACATAAATCATGCTAAATTTTAGCACTTTGTTATTTATGTATTTAATAGCTCTGAATCTTTACTCCAGCTCAGGGCTGGGAGCAAAAGGGTGGTCTGAGGTGAAGTGCAGCATTTCACTTCACTTGACTGTTTGGAAATGATCTTTGGTGGCCCAAGTGGGCCCTTGGACCTTCCAGACTTTTTTGGCAACTCCTAAAACCCACCACCCTACATGTCAGGAGGCAGTAGCAGTGCCCACTCACTTGTGATTCTAGCGCCACCATCTCTCAAAATAGCAATCCCTGATCCCTAGTGGTGTGTGAGAACACACCACTAGAGGTCAGTCTGCCAAATTAAGCATTGTCTTCCCTTTTTGGGAAGCATTGTTTGGCATTCTGACCATGTAAGTATTAGTGGTCCAGGAGTATCCCGAAGCCTGGGGCTCCTCTGGTCAAGGGCTTCCCAGTGATGAGTACCCTGATTCTGGTTTCCTGGGTCAGATGTGTTGTGGATCAGATAGCCCTGGGGGAGGTCCAGGAGGCTACGATGAGGGGGTCAGGTCACCAGGGAATTTTAGCAAGGGAGGAGTCAGTCCTGCATTTTTTTAAAAATGTCTTACTGGGTGTGTATGAGCCAATCCCCGCTCACCCACTTACAGGGAAACATTTTATTCACAATGCAGCAAACTGCTGCAGATTTCTGTGGCAATGTGTGCTATTTTTTATATCAGCACACACTTGTTAATGTCATGGTAATTTGCATTCCATTAGTTTACTGCATTGGGAGTAACAGGTGCTTTTAGCATGTGTATTAGAATGCCGTGCAGTGTTCTAATGCACAGCTTATTCCATGAGACATAAGTGAGGCAAATCCATAAATACTGTGGCAGGCTCATGCCTGTACATCCTTTCTATTATTCATTATATTCAAGTACTAATGGGACCTCTGGCAAATTAGTAGTCCAGTACTAAAATCATATCTGTGAGAGAGATTTATCATTTTTTCAGTGATGCAACCAAAATAATAAACTTAGTCTTCGGAGGCAGACACTATGAAAGTCCCGTGATGAGCTAATATTTTTACATTTGTGTTTGCTTTCCTCTTCTGAGTCAGAATTAAACAAGATCTTTTCATGTCCTTAATATATTTAGGGCAAAACAAGAGTTAAGACAAGAGACAATGTTATCACATAAAAGAGCAACAAGATAAGAAATAGTTAATGAAAAAAGTCATCCTGGCAGAGATTATTTATAAAAGCAATGGTTCTTTGACTGTCTTTTCACACTGTAAAGAGAAAAAATAATGTGGACAGATGGAACCAGGACATGGAAAGAGCAAACTTAATGGGCCAACTGGGCTTTTCGTAGTTCTGAGGTTTGTTATATATGTTCTTGTGGCATTTACACAAGTGAAAAGCTTGATGCATGTGTATACTATATCCAAATGATACTAATATAAATCCATCTTCTCCTCTATTTTCTCTGGTTTTTAGGTACAAGAAAAAGCTTTGATCATTTGATATCAGATACGAAGGCCCCAAAAAGACAAGAAATTGAATCTGGGATCACTACACCACCCAAAATGAGAAGAGTCGCAGAGAATGACTATGAAATGGGTATGTAAGAAGAGTGTTAACTAAAATTGAAATATTGGTAAGGTGAAAGCTGTGGTATTTCTGTGTAGGAATAGGTGTCAGTTTGGTTTGTCAGTACTCTTAAATAAACTCCAAATTTAACACTGGTGGAAAAAATATATATATAGACATAAATACGTGAGGACCCCCCTTGATTGCACCAGAGTCGGGGCCAGGCTCCTCAGTACTCACTCCAATGGCAGTGGAACCATTGGGCATCAAGGCTAGGATGGCAGCCTTAGAACACAGTCTGTCTCCCAACATGGCCCAACAGCAAGCTCTGATGCCTGTTTCCTCTAGGTCATCAATCCCAACCGCTGGCCCCTCCACAGCGATGGCCTCCCCAAAGTTGGAGCCAATCCTTGTGCGCCACCGGCCTCAAGATGCTCCTCGGGCCCAGTCATATTTGGGACTGAGAACTTCCTCGCCACAGTGCACCTGACTTGGGATGTAGGGGCATTGGGACCCCGGGCCATCAGAGCTGGAGCTCTAGCCCAAGGCCCGGAAACCTTTGCAGTCTCTTCTAACTCGGGTTCAGACTGGGATCCAAGGAAGACGAGTCCTCAGATACCCAGCTTCCCAGGGATGTGCCCTCAGACCCTTCCCCACCAGAGACCCAGCACTGTTCCCCACCAGAGGACCTGGATTTTGTGAGAGACATGACAAAGGCCCTTGCCTTCACCACCGAGTCTGAGGAGGCACCTTGGGCAAAGAACCTCCAGATCTTCCAGTACGAGGCTCCCCCTCACGGTGACTGTTCCTCCTATCCTGAAGTGGCTGCTCTTCAGAATGTGGGAGACCCTCAGTTCCCATCATGAGCAGGCAGCTGGACTCGATGTACTCGGTCTGCCGGAGCCCTGGCTTCCAAAGAGCTCAACTGCCTCATAACTCCATGGTGGTGGAGTCGGCCATGCAGAGACCTAAGAGCTAGAAAATGCACTCCTCTGTGTCCCTGGAAAGGGAGGCCCATGCCATGGACACTGGGCAGGAAGTGCTTCCAGGGTTCGATGCTCATCAGTCTGATCCAGGCCTACCAGCTGTACATGGGCATGTACTTGCGAGACACGGCAACAGAACTTACCAGGTTCGCAGCTAGTCTTTCTAAGGAACCTCTTCAGTGGTTCTGGACCCTGGTCTCCACGGTCCGGGAGCGCTCCAAGTTTGACTTGGGTGGCCTATAACGGCTTTGAGTCGGCGGCTAGAGTAGCAATGATGGGCATTAGTCTGGTTACAGTCTTCTGACCTGGAGCAGTGGGTACAGGACAAGTTGGTCGATATCCCTTGCCGTGAGAGAACCTCTTCGGCAAACCCAGGACAAAAAAGGCTGCCGATCTGGAGTCCAAATTCATGACCAGGACCAGGTTCTCCAAGAAGACCGCAGATCCTTCCTGAAGGAAGGTTTTAAGTCAAAAGCCCTTATACTCGAAAAAGAGGAAGGCTTACTGAAACTACCCTTTGCACTCGGCCTTCCCAGCTCTTCAACAGTGCCAGCAGGCTAAAGGATAAGGGCATGACCCTCGTAAGCCTAAGGCGCCCAAACCCCAGCCTCCATGCCTCAGGCGCAACCTAGGGGGGGTTTGGAGTCCTGGGGCTTAGCCTCTCTTCCGCCAGGAAAGCCTATCCCGCAGCATACTGGGGGGCATCTGGTGTTTTTTGCCAACCATTGGCCAGCCATCAGCACAGACGGGTGGGCTTTGCAGTTGGTGAAGAAGGGATTCCTCCTTCGCCTCAAACAAATGCCCCTGGCCATTCTTTCCAGGAGAGCTCCTGATGCATCCCCTTCACCAGGACCTGCTTCAGCAGGAACTCTCAAACCTTATGGCAGACAGGGCGGTAGAACCCTTCCCTCCTCAAACTCAGAGGCAAAGGGTTCCACACCTGCTAAATCCTGGTGCCCAAAATGACCGGAGGATTTTGGCCTATCCTAGACCTGCGAGACCTCAACAGGTTCCTGGTGAGGGAGAAATTCAAGATGCTCTCCCTTGGAACATTGCTGCCATATCTCCGGCAGGGAGACTGGCTATGCTCCTTGGATCTAAAGGATGCCTACACACACATCCTTATCCACTCCCTGCACAGGCAGTACTACCACTTCATGGTGGGAGGCTGCCACTATCAATACAGGGTTCTTCCCTTCAGTCTGGCCTCCACTTCTAGGGTCTTCACCAAGTGCTTGGCAGTGGTTATTGCTTTCCTGTGTCTCCAGGGGTTGTTCGTCTTTCTGTACCTAGACGATTAACTCATAAAGGCACCGCCACAGAAGCCTACCTGGCGACGGCCTGCACCATCCTCATCCTGGAACATCTGGGGTTCGTCATAAACTACCCAAAGTCCCATCTCCAGTCAACACAATGCCTGGAGTTCATAGGGGCAATGCTGGACAACATACAGGCCAAGGCTGGCTTTCCTCCAAACTGGGGTCCTATCTCTGACAGCTTAGCCACTGAAGCGTAGCCAGTGAGGTGGAAGCAGTTCTTTTGGCTTCACACAAACCTTCCATCCGCCGGGCCTATGCCTTCAAGTGGCATGGGTTTTCTGTCTGTTGTGCAGAGAGGCGGATTAACCCCTTCTCCTGTTCGGTCCAGCTTGGTACTCCAGTACCTGCTCCACCTGTCCCAGGTAGGGCTGAAGTCCAACTCCATAAGAGTTTATCTCTGCGTGCTTTCAGCGCACCATCATCTTGTCGAGGGCAAGCCCCTGTCTGCCCAACCCCTCGTAATTCAATTCTTGAGCGGCCTACTACTCTCTAAGCTACCCGTCCATCCCCCCCACCCCCAGCAGTGGCGTTGCACCTCAACGTAGTTCTTTCGAAACTCAATGCTAACTGCTTTATTTCTTATCTTTTCAGACACTTTTTTCAAAAAAATATAGCGGCCTCTTACATTTCCTCTTAGTTTTATTTACTTTCCTAATGAAAAAGGTCTGTTGCCCTTAAATAACTTCATCAGTTTTGCTCACTGCTTTTGTATTTCCCTTTATTTCTGAGCTTAACCACAACTTTCTATTGGAACCATACTAAAGATCAAGTTGCAAGATCAAGTAATTGTGAGAGATCCCTGTGTGGCATTGGTGAGCTATTCCCCAAAGATGCCAGGCATGCTCTTGTACATGGTACAATATTTCTCAGATCCACAAAACACAGATACTTCTTACGATCTGCTCAGAGCGAATATGTCACTTAGCCATTCAGCAGAAAGATCAGTTGTTTTGGTGTGTGGCAAGCCTTGAGGTTTGGTGACCTTAGCAGAGTATTGATCCTTACTGGACATTGGCCTTTGTGTCAAATGGGCTGGATAAGAGGCTCATATTGTGCTCCTTGTGGGTCCAGACAGCAGCTATTCCATGTTTTTGTCAGTCTCTGAGGGGAGTTAAGTACCTTAGCCTCCTCAACATTCCATGGCATTTACATTTTGTTCAGCGTGGTGGAAGCTTCCTTTGGTGCCTCCTTGGGGATCTTATTTTAGGCTGGTCGCCCTGGTCAAGACATCCTGAAACCTGCTTATAAGGCTTCTTTATAGAATGTGACATTGAAAACAGTATTTGAGTGACTATTCATGCGGCCAGAAGAATTTCAGAACTTCAGGCTCCTTCCTGTTAGGTGTTTTCTTTGTGATGACAGAAGAGAGAGTTGTGCTTGGTCTGGTTTCCTTCTTTTTGCCTAATACTGTCTTGTCCTTCACGTTAATCAATCTTTTTCTATCTCTGCTTTTCGGTTGGCAGGAAAGAATGATTTCTCTGCGAGGCTCCTCTGTCTGGATGTGAGATGGATTATGGGGGTCTTCATTAAGGAGGACTGAGGATTTAATAAGTCTGGATGTCAGTTGTATTGTGAACACAAGGAGAGCAGTACTCTCGCAGCAAGGAGAAAACACAACAGGCGAGTGGTACGTGGAGGTCACAGGTGCTTTATTGTATCAAAAATCCCAATGCATTTCGGCCGTAGCCTTCCTCAGGGGGTGTAAAGCCTCAAAAAAACAATACATATGCAATTAATAAACAAGATTTAAAAACATAAATAATAAAATAAAGAAAATAGGATAAATATATTAACAAATAAAACATCCAATAATAAAAAAACTATCAGAAAGGCAAGGCGATGCATACATACTATACATAAACACGCTAAAATAGGAGTAGAGAGGAGATGAGGAGCAGAAGGTAGTGCCAAACAGTATGCTAAATATGACGGCACACCATGTGTGTTCAAATTCGAAGGATGATAGTTTGAAAGCAAGTCTGTAAAAGCATGAACAAAACTATAAAAAAGTTTTTTAATAAAAGTAAAGACAAAAATTTATATGAAGGAAATATTGATACAAGAAAGCACCTGTGACCTCCACGTACCACTCGCCTGTCAGTTGCATTGTTCCATGGGGCCAGGAAGGGCAAAGTGGCATCGAAGGCTTCGGTTGCCCGCTGGATTCAGAAAGCTGTGTACATTGTCAGTAAGTACAGTATATAGTGTCAACAGAGTTGAGAATTCACTCAACGAGGGTGCAGGCTTTTTCCTGGATGGAGGCTAGTTTAGTTCCTCCTCAGGAGATTGATGGAGCAATCAGTTGGTCCTTGCAGCATTCTTTGATTGGTTGCAGGTTGGAAGTTCAAGTGAGGCAGGCGTGGTCTTTAGCGAAAGTGTATTGCAGGCAGGCTTGTGTAGGGCCGTCCCTATTTGAGGACTGCTTTGGTGTTTCCCATGCATCTGGAATAGTCTGAAGGGACAATCCTGAAGGAGAAATTAGGTCTAGCTGCTCAGTTTCTTTCCTTGAGTTCTTCCAGACCAGTCCAGAATCCCTTTCTGATAGTGAGCATTCTGCAAAGTGGTTCGTTAAGTGATCTCTGTCAGGGCCTGAGAGCTAGTAGGGTTAATAACGCTAGCTTCTGTCTTTGATTTATTTTGTATTGTTTTCATTGGGGTTTTTCATAGGACTCTTGTTGTCAGGTTAGTGTTCCTTGGCCTCTTGTGCTTCTGAGGGGGGCTACTTGTTATCTTGCTTTGTAATAGAAATACTGGTTGGATGTGGACTGCACTGAACCCTATATAGGTTGATATCAAACTAGTAGTTATGAATTGCTACCTCAGTGGTTCTCAACCCAGTCCTCTGGGATCCCCAGGCCAATCAGGTTTTTAGGATAGCCACAATGAATCTGCATACACCGCTTCCATTGTATGCAGATTTATCTCATGCAGATTCATCGTGGATATCCTGAAAACCTGACTGGCCTTGGGGTCCCAGAGGACTGGGTTGAGAACCACTGCTTCTGCCTGCTGGTAGGAAAGCATAAACCTATGCATCTGGACTGGTCTGGAGAGTCTCAAGGAAAGAAAATTAATAGCTGAGACCTAATTTCTCCTTATAAATAATAAACGCATGAATAGTTACAGAGAGGGGAACTGAAACCTAAGGATGAGAGATGGATAGTTGCAGCCCAGAACAGTAAATTACTGACAAGACGGTTCACAGCAATTATAGAAAAAACTGGTAAAATAGGCGACATGTAGATTCTATAAGAAAGAGAGAGAAATGGTTTCTCATCTCATAGCTTGTTGTAAACATTTCATGGGAGAAAAATTCTTTTAAGAAAGGCAAAATAAAGTAGCACATATCCACTGGAAAATTTGTAAGCACTACAGCAGTTTTGTACTGGATAAGCACTGGTTTCAAGTCCCTAAGAGAATTATGGAGACTGAAGAGATTGTGATCATCTGAGGCATTCCTATTCCAATTAATAAAAAACTTTATGCAAGAAAACCAGATACAGTATACTGGTAAAGGAGAAAAACATGAGAACTGCATTGATAATACAAGCTGTATGTAAAAATGTAAATAGATGAAGGACAATCTCTTTTGTAAATGTATGTTAGTATATTAAGGTCTATATTTAGACCCTACTATGTGTGCTGTGTATTACCCCTGTTCTCTCTATCTATGCCCCAACTTTTCTGTCTTGATTTTTGACAAATCCCAAAATTATAATCAAACCGCTTCTGATCGCTGGAAGTAGCGGTATATAAGTGTTTACCAAATAAATAAATAAAGTATAAGTGCCAAGTGACTACTCTGCATCGTATGGATGGGGAAAAGATCCTCAACTATCAAGGGAATGCAGTCAGACACTATGAAAATGTGACAGAAATATTTCCCATCTATTTGGGTGCTGTAGACTTGATTAAATGCAATTTCCAGGCACACCTTGCTAGGTTACCTATTGATATTACATCCTATGAACTCCAGAAGAGAGATCTCTTTGGCACAATGCAAGTAACACAGCAAGTGTCAGCAGTAAATTTGAAAGGATGGGGTCATAGTCCTCATACTCTGGCTTAAAAAAGCAGATTCATTACTATCTCCAGGAACAAGCAGGAATAAGTCCTCACATATGGGTACGTCGGAACCGACGGAGCCTGCGCGGGAAAGCTCCCCAGCTTCCCAGAAGGAAGCTTTTGGGGCCTCCCACTGCACATGCGCGCTGCCTTCCCACCTTCCTGACCAGCTCTCCTCAGTTTCTCTTTTTCCGCGGAGCCAGCAGGTCGTGTTCCTGTCACCGCTGAAGAAATTATTGTTTTAGTTTGTTTCTTTAGACCGCGTACCTGCCTTCCCCATACCGAAACCGGTACCGCCGGTCTCTCTTTTCTTTAAAAAAAAAAAAATCTTTATCTTTGCACAACTTGGTGACTTCGGTTAGGCCTCAGGCCTACACAAATTCTCCTCATGGAGAAACCAGCCCCTGGTTTTAAGAAGTGTACCAAGTGTAGTGCTGTTATTTCTGTCACAGACACCCATGAATGGTGTCTTAAATGTTTGGGACCTGACCACTCCATTCCGGACTGCTCATCCTGCTCCCAGATGTCTAAACGTGGTTTGCAGAACCGGGCCAACAAATTCCATGTGCTGTTTGCTTCAGATAATCCAGCATCACAGTCATCCAGGTCTTACTCTCCGGATGGATCTCAGGTAACCAAACCTTCTTCGGGCAGGTCCTCAAAGAGCAAATCTCCTTCAAAGCATCGAGAGGCTCTCACTTTTGAATCTGAGGATCCTGTCCCAGCCAAACAACCCCGGCGGGAAGCTCTGGCTTCCAAAGCACCATCTATGGGGTTACAGGTTGACATCGATGGCACGGCCTCGACTGATCACCTGTTAGACTGCTCTGGGGTACCGGCCCATACCGGTACCGACATCCAGGCAGCAGTGGCGTCTATGAGCAATACTGTTCAGACCATGCAGCAGGCCATGCTGGCTTTTATTAATGCTGCGACGCCCTCGGTACCGCGTTCAGCGGTACCGGTTCCGGTATCGTCTCCCATACCGGAACCGAGACCATCCACTTCCAAACGCAGATCGGTTCCGCATGCCGGATCCGGGTTTTTACCCGATACCGATCCCATACCCGGTACGCCCGATGTCGATACCGATCGGTATGCGTATCGTGCGTTGGAAGCAAATAGAGAATACTCTGATTCTTCTGAGGATTTTGACTCCTCTGAGGACTCTGATGAGCTGTCTCTAGTTCTTCATGAAGACCCTTCTTCCCCAAAGAGGAGAATGTCTCCACCAGAGGATTTGTCCTTTCAAGACTTCATTATAGAGCTAGCTAAAGGACTTTCTATTACCACATCCTCTGAAAAAGAACCTAGATCAAAGAAATTGGATATTTTAGGATACCCTAAGGTTCCTAAAGAGGTAGTCACCCTGCCTATCCATGAAATCCTTCAAGACCACATGATGGACTTATGGGAGGCTCCTCTAACGTTGTCTCCTTATTCTCGTAGGTTGGACACCATGTACCGGGTCCCTCCTTCTCCTGGTTTTCAAAAGACTCAGTTGCCTCACCATTCCATTGTGGTGAAGTCTGCACTGAAAAAGATTAAGAGTACCAAAAGGCACTCTTCTACCCCTCCAGGGCAAGAATGTAAGACCCTAGACTCTTTTGGTAGGAAAATTTTCCAGGCTAGTATGCTTATAGCCAGGATTAATTCATATAGTCTGTATATGGGCATGTTTCTAAGGGAACTTGCCCTAAAGGTGCGGCATTTTGCCACCTTTATCCCTGAGGATAGAAAGGAGGAGTTCATTTCTCTGGTGAAACAGCTTCTAGATGTTTCTAAGTTCTCCAACAGAGCAGCCTTTGATTCCTTTGAAGGTGCCGGTAGAGCTTCGGGCATTGCCATTGCAGCCCGACGACTTGCTTGGCTCCAGGCCTCTGACCTAGAACCCTGGGTCCTGGATGGCTTACGGAATCTGCCCTGTACAGGTGAGAACTTATTTGGTAAAGACTGGCAAATTAAAGCCACTCAAATGGACGCAGAAAATGCTACATTGGATAGACTTTCTAAGTCTACCTCTACTCCTGCCAAGAAAAAGTCTTTCAAGAGGCCTTACTACAAGAAGGCCAGATTTTCCACAAATACTGGCCAACAATCTTCTCAGCCTCGCTTTGCTGCTAAACGTCAGCAACCTAAACAGGCAAGGTCAAAGCCTGCAGCGTCTGCCACTCCTCAGCAGGCTCAACCCCCTCAGGGGTTTTGACTTGCCCCTAGAGAACTTAACATTTCTGGCTCTAGAACAACCAGAGCCCCTCACCATTTCCGGAAGGTTAGCTCACTTTGCTCCCAGATGGGAGCAAATTACATCAGAGCAATGGACCCTCTCTATCATCAGAGAGGGCTACAAACTTCATTTTTCCAACCTTCCTCCATATACCATGGTGAGGCACTTCAATTCTCCCCCATCTCTCCTGGGCCTGTTGGATCAGGAAGTCTCTTCTCTCCTTGCCCAAGGGGTAATAGAAGAGGTTCCTCTTCTTCAACAAGGGACAGGATTCTACTCCCCTTATTTTCTCATAACAAAGAAGACAGGGGGATTCAGACCTATCCTAGATCTGAGAGAATTGAACAAATTTCTGTACAAGGAGAAATTCAAAATGCTTTCTCTAGGCATTCTCCTTCCATACCTTCAGAGTCAGGATTGCTTTGTTCTCTAGATCTCAAGGATGCGTACACACATATACTCATCCACCCATCCCACAGAAAATATCTAAGATTTCTGTTTCAGGGAAAACATTTCCAGTACAGAGTACTTCCCTTCGGTCTAGCCTCTGCTCCAAGAGTGTTCACCAAATGCATGGCAGTTGTTGCCGCATTTCTAAGAGGTCTGGGAATTTTTGTATTCCCATATCTGGACGACTGGCTCATCCGAGCTCCATCTCAGTCAGAGGCCCAGATTTCCCTGGACCGCACAAGGCACATTCTGCAGTATCTGGGACTGGTGATAAACCTTCCCAAATCTCAACTTATCCCTACTCAGTCTCTGGAATTCATAGGGGCCCAGTTGGACACCACCACTGCAAGGGCCTACCTACCTCAAGTCCGGGGCCAACGTCTGGTGTGCTTGGCCTCCCAAGCTCAGTCCAGCAGTCACTTGACAGCCAGAGAAATGCTGCGACTTCTGGGCCACATGGCCTCCACAGTTCACGTGGTGCCCTACTCTCATCTTCACATGAGAGCAGCTCAATGGACCTTGGCCACCCAGTGGACTCAAGCATCAGGAGCGCTCTCCGACCAAATCCTCACCTCAAAGCGTCTGTTTTGGTCCCTCCATTGGTGGATGTCCACCAAGAATCTGTTGTTGGGGGCCCCCTTCCAACCTTTGTTGCCCCAAGCAACCCTCACAACAGATGCCTCACAAACAGGGTGGGGAGCCCATCTACAATCCCTCTCCACTCAGGGTACTTGGTCTCCACAGGAGACCACCCTTCACATCAACCTCCTGGAACTACGAGCAATCTTCTTTGCCCTCAAAGTCTTCCATACCCTCCTTGTCAACCTGACCGTCCTAGTTCAGACAGACAATCAGGTGGCCATGTTCTACGTAAACAAACAAGGAGGGACAGGCTCTCTGTCGCTTTGCAACGAAGCTCTCAGATTATGGGCCTTCGCCAGAGAGCATCAAATTCATCTTCTGGCAGTATATCTTCCAGGGGTTCAAAACTCTCGGGCAGACAGACTCAGTCGAGTTCTGCTTCCACATGAATGGTCCCTACATATGGACCAGATAGGCAGAATCTTTCAGGAATGGGGAACCCCGGACATAGACCTCTTTGCAAGTCCGTGGAATGCCAAACTTCCCCGGTTCTGTTCCAGGACTCCGTGTCAGGGAGCTCAGGCCAACGACGCCTTTCTCCTGCATTGGGGTCAGGAATTCCTATATGCCTTTCCACCCATTCCTTTGATTCCCAAGACTCTGTTCAAACTCCAGAGGGATCACGGATCGATGATCCTCATAGCTCCACGCTGGCCACGCCAAGTGTGGTTCCCTCTACTTCTGCATCTCTCCCAGGGACCCTCCCTGGACCTGGGAGCTGCGCCAGACCTTCTCTCTCAGGAGGAAGGGACTTTGTGGCACCCAAACCCCAAGTCCCTACACCTCAGAGCTTGGTTACTGAAGGCCTAAGCCTTCATGACTTCAATCTTTCTCAACCAGTGAAAGATATCCTTCATGCCTCTAGGAAACCCTCCACGAGGCGTTCCTATGCTTTCAAATGGAAACGCTTTTCCATTTGGTGTGCTCAACAGGGTCTTGACCCTCTAGCACTTCCTTTGAATTCTCTACTAGACTATCTCCTGCATCTTTCTAATGCAGGCCTTAAGACGAATTCAGTAAGAGTCCATTTGAGTGCTATTGCAGCATCCTTAAAACCTATAAATGGACAACCTGTCTCCTCTCATCCGCTTGTTGCAAGGTTCATGAGAGGCCTGACTCTAACTAAGCCTCCCATCCGACCTCCTCCGGTAGCATGGGACTTGAACCTAGTTCTGGGTCAGCTTATGAAGCCACCTTTTGAACCATTGGTTTCTACTTCCTTGAAATTTCTTTCCTGGAAGGTCCTTTTCCTTATTGCAGTCACTTCGGCTCGCCGCATCAGTGAACTACAGGCCTTAGGGGCTCATCCACCTTATACCAGGTTTCATCATGATAAGGTGGTCCTTAGGACGAATCCCCACTTTATGCCCAAAGTGGTCTCGCCTTTTCATCTTAATCAAGAGGTATATCTACCTGTCTTTTTTCCAGCTCCTCATGCATCCAGTGCAGAGAGGAACCTTCATACTTTAAATTGTAAAAGAGCTCTTGCCTTTTACCTCAACAGGACTCAGCCACATCGAAAGTCTTCCCAGCTTTTCGTGGCTTTTGATCCTTCTCATTTGGGACTTCCAGTCTCCAAACGTACACTTTCCAATTGGATTGCTCAGTGTATTTCCTTTGCTTACCAGAGTAAAAATATTTCTCTGGAAGGCCATGTCACAGCTCACAATGTGAGAGCCATGGCCACTTCTATGGCTCATCTTCACTCTGTATCCATTGATCAGATCTGTCGAGCCGCCAAATGGGCCTCGGTTCATACCTTCACAGCCCATTACTGTTTGGACAAGGACTCCCGCCGGGATGCCTTGTTTGGTCAGGCTGTCCTCAAACACCTGTTCCATACTTGAACAACTCCTGCTCACCTTCCCAGGATGGATGCCTGAGATCCATACGAAGATGGCGAACCCTTGGAAGGGGATCCCCCAGGCAACTTAGCTAGGGAGTCCCCATATGTGAGGACTTATTCCTGCTTGTTCCTGGAGGTAGCACAGTTACTTACCTGTAACAGGTGATCTCTGGGAACAGCAGGAATTAGTCCTCACAACCCACCCACCTCCCCTAGGAGTTGTATCTTCTATCTATCTTCCTTTCCTCTCTCTATTGTCTCAGCTATAAACTCGAACTGAGGAGAGCTGGTCAGGAAGGCGGGAAGGCAGCGCGCATGTGCAGTGGGAGGCCCCAAAAGCTTCCTTCTGGGAAGCTGGGGAGCTTTCCCGCGCAGGCTCCGTCGGTTCCGACGTACCCATATGTGAGGACTAATTCCTGCTGTTCCCAGAGATCACCTGTTACAGGTAAGTAACTGTGCTTTACCGCAATGGTATGCACAGAATGAACCTATTTAGATACAATGTCCCCAGTAGCCAAGGCAAACTCAACCATTAGGCAAGACTAGGCAGTTGCTTAGAGCCACAACTTCTGAGGATCAGCAATCAAAGCAAAGCAATATATGCTGACAACCATGTAAACTCAAAGAGCCATCAGCACTTTTTTTTTACCTGCAGGGAGAGTAGCCACACATAAAAATACAAAGCAAAGTTTAATATTAAAAGTGTGATGCCCAGTTCCAGGAGTGTTGTAGGAAAGGGTGGTGTTTCAGTGATAATGATTGTTGAGTTTAATTATCAAAATTTTGGGGTGGGAGGGGCGGAATCATAAGACTGAAAATTTGTCTTGATGCTCAGTAGCCATTCTCTGGCCCTGTAATCCTATCCACCCTACAAAACAATTTCAACTCATGTGTTCAGTACTTGTTATGTGTTTTTTTGTTTCATCAAAGGCAGATTATACAGGAGTAAAATAAAATGAAAAGCATTCAGGGCTTTCCATACAACAGCACTATTTATACACATAGGGCCTGATATTCAGCACCCATGGCTAGTGCTGCTAATGCGGCTAGCAGCCAATGCTGAAAGTTTAACCTGGATATTCAATGCCAGGGTCATATCCGGTCCGGCACTGAATATCCGGGTTAGCCCCATTTGCCGCTCGCTAACCAGGCAGCAGCGATATTAAACCACTGCCCAGTTAGCGAACCGTGCTACCTCTGCTCCACCCTGGAATGCGCCGACACGCTCCATTGCTAACCATTTAGAATCGGGGCATGTAGCACCCGCATTCGTGGATATTCAGCGGCACTGACTGTGTTAGTGCCACTGAATATCCTGTTCACTGTGATTAATGCAGTTAGCAGCTCTGCTAACTGCATTAATTGCTTTACATATTTGGCCCATAGATTCTACTGGTTTTAAATTTAAAAATCCACTTTTGCTCCATAGAAATCCAAATACAGTCTCGAGCTCCCCTCTAAAATTAATTTCAAACAATCAGTAGCAAAACATCTTAGATGATTAAATTGAAGATTGTGTTTATATACAGTAGTTCATCAGGGGGGCTTCAACTGTCTTATTCTTTAAAACAAGCTCCAATGTTCTGTCAATCAGATGTTTAACATCCTTGCACCTTTACTAATATAAATTAGCCGATAAGGACATTTAATTAAGTATACCTCACAAGTAGATAAACATGTACAAAAGAGTGACATCTAGTGACTGGAGTTCTGACACCCAGGGGCCCTTTTACTTAATGTCATTTACAGGTGAGGTGTGTTTTAGCGAATGTGTCCATGGTGAATCCTAACGTGCGGACATGCCATCTAACAGTGAGCAGGTTAGAGGTGGAGCGTGAGTGTGGCAAAGACATTAATCTGTGAATGAAGTTAATGTGACACTTAGCATTGGTTCACCTAAAGGGCACCTCTGTTAGGTACGTTTGGTTTCCTGATGTTACTTTGGGGCTTTAGCTGCTCGGAGCATACTGGTCATATCCCCCTGACAGCTAATACAAAGGTATTGCACTTGACTTGCTCATTAAATGTGAAACCTTAGCGGAATTTAGGAAAAGGTCCCCCTAGTGACTGGAGTTGTGACCCATGTTAGGTCCACCTCATGAGCAGCGTTAAGTCTCCCCTTGCTGCATGCCTATCCATCCCCTGCCAAGACTAGTCACTACAGTGATTAGGTTACATGTGCTTTGGGGGTCAGAGGGAGTTATAAGGGAAATATCTCTAAATAGTTGCAAATGAAGGCTCATGGTGCCAGATCCCAGCTCTGTTTCTGACTGAGCTGAGAGGGAAAAAAAAAAAGGAGAAAATGCGAAGCAAGTTGCTCTTTATCTTGAATTTATTTTTCTTATTTCAATATACATACATGGTACTTTTGGTATGGTATAGAGAACAAAACAAAGCCAGGTGCTCTTTATCTTTAATTTATTTTTCTTATTTCAATTTATGTACATGGTACTTTTGGTATGGTATAGAGAACAAAACAAAGCCAGTTGCTCTTTATCTTTAATTTATTTTTCTTATTTCAATATATGTACATGGTACTTTTGGTACGGTACAGAGAACAAAACAGCAAGTTGGCATCATGGGTCGTTACATTAAATGATGGGAGGACCCTGAGAGAAAGAAGGAAATGTAATTTATATTATACAAATGTAATCATGGATGGTGGTATATGTTGCTCAGAACTGCAGGAGTTTATTGAGCTGAGTAATCCATTCTTCTCTTACACAGAGACACAGAGAATAGCATCTCCCCAACAGCATCCTCACCTGCGCAAAGTCTCAGTGTCTGAGTCCAATGTTCTTCTGGATGAAGAGGTCCTTACTGATCCCAAAATCCAAGCTCTGCTGCTTACTGTCCTTGTAAGCAAAATCTCTTTTCTTGAATGTCTGCTATTTTGTTGGTCTCTGTTCAAAACTTGTTTGTGTATGTTACCCTGATGTGAACAAAAAAAAACATTTGAGAAAGAATGAATGGAAGATGTTGGGAGGTTGGGTTATTAATTAAATCGCAAAGCTGGAGTTCAAAACGTTATGGGCTTTAGCCCTGACTCTTTCCTCAATTGACTATATCCCCATAGATAATTTTGTAATTTTCAACTCTGTAGACTGCCTCTCCTAGTCATTTTTGCTGCATTCATGTTTTTGCTATATCATGATTGTAGTTTGTATTGTTCCATAAAATCTAAGCTGTTAACTTCTGTGCCCTCATGCTTACATTCTGACAGGCTACACTGGTAAAATACACTACAGATGAATTTGATCAACGAATTCTTTACGAATATTTAGCAGAAGCCAGCGTTGTCTTTCCTAAAGTATTTCCTGTCGTGTAAGTGTCTCAGATTTTCCATCCATTTATCTTATAAAATCTGCCAGTTGGTGATTATAAAGAGGATATTGTTCATTTTCTTAAATTTCTTTATTCTGCAAAAGAAAGACACAAGCAAGGAATTGTGTTTCTGCTGATTTTGAGTACATTTTCCAAGTATTTGTAATTGAGAACAAAGGCAGAATACAGTGAGAATGATTAGTAACATGAGATTGGCAGGGAAGAGGACTTGTTACGTTTAAATTAAAGTTCTCAATGGACAAGCAGGTTAAGTCTTCACTTATGAGTAACATCACTGATGGAGCACTATGTCGGAACCACCTCCGCTCCTTATAGAAGCTATTAGAAAGTTCTTTGCGCATGTACGCCTGTTCCCATTCCCACCTTTCAAATGGCAAGATGATTTATAACCTTAAAAAGAGGTAAAAAATATTTTAACCAAACAAACCAAGATGAGCAAAGTACACCAGGAAAACTAATACAGAGTTTAAAAAAAAACCCTGACCTATCTATGTCTGTCTTTATTTAATATACCACATATCTGAAAAACAAACTATGTAGTTTACAATAAAAACATATAAATCATATAAAATAATTTAAAATTGGAAAAAGAACGCCAGTAATTCTGACAGGATAGTAAAGAGCAAGAAGGTAGACAGACTCACATCCACACTTACAAACAAAAGGGAAGAGGCCAGGGATGACGCAGTGTCCACGGACAGGGAAAGGATTGGTTTAACTCTCTGCTCTTTCCTTTTCATAATCTTTTCTGCTCCCTCCTCTCCTTTTCTACCTACCTGCTCTCCTTTCTCTGTCCTGTCATGAAATGGAGTTCTTTTTCCTAGCCGTGAGCCGTCATTTCTTTATTTTTGTTAATTTGTAAACCGCCCTGATATAATAAGGTGTGGTATATCAAGAATCATAACAAACATAAACAGAGCATTCTGTGACTGGGAGTTCCCCAGCTATGATGTGGTCATAGAAGCTCCAAAAGCCAATTTGAATAAGTGCACTTTTAAAGCTTTCCTGAACTGTTTCAAGTCTAATTCTGTTCTCAGTGCAGTAGGCAGAGAATTCCACAGGATAGGGACTGCTGCATAGAAGGCAGAGCAACAAAGTTCTTTCGAATTTGGCCAGAGAGAGAGCAGGTATTTATTTATCTATATATTTATTTAGCTATGCTGCTTTTCTAAGAGTGCAAACAAAAGTGTGCAGTGAGCGGAGGGCCCTAGCAGGGGCATACAAAGTGATCAATGTGGACAAATAAACCAGAACTAGATCATGAATGGCTTTGAAAGTTAAAGATAGGGCCTTGAATAGTATGCGAGAAGAAACTGGAAGCCAATGGTACTGCATTAAGAGTGGGGTTACATGATCAAATTTCCACGCATGGGATAGTATGCGTATAGCAACATTCTGTATATCTGTAATCTTTTGATTTGATAGTGGGGAAATCCTAAATAGACAATATTGCAATAATCTATGTGGGATATCACCGTGTGAAGAACTACCGATATTTGCGCTGACGAGTCCACAAAAGGCTGAATGGCATGAAATCTACAAAGTGCAGGAAATGAGGTGCGGACTACTTGAGTTAATTGTGGGACAGTCATAATGAAGAATACAAATGGAAACCAAATCAATGCAGCTGTGTACCTGCTTATACGCCAGATTTTTATAATAAATCAGGGAAAAAAGGCACAAGTAAAGTTTTTAAAAAATTTTTACATTTTGGTAATTGCCTTCCGTTCTGACATCGGGGGAAAGACTAGTCCACCAAAAAGGACTTGAGTGCAAAAAATATCTATGGGTAATCTCATTTTCTATTGCCCATGGAGATGGTAAATACAATAATGAAAATTGAGATGATCTACTAAGATGAGAAGATGTATGCAGAATTAGGGAGGAAGATAAATATTGCAGTTGATCAAAAACAAAAGCACGATAGTTCAATTGCATTATTTTATATTGTATCCACTAAGCTATTGGTAACCAATGCTGTTCTCGCAGGAGAGAGGTTATATGAGAAAAACGATTTACAGCATAAAGAAGTTTTAATTGTCAAATTCTGAACTGTATAAAGCCATTTTAGCTGTACTCTTCCTAACCAGCCAGCAGTGAGTTAAAATAATCGAATATTAAAATAAGAGAATGAAGAAAACATTGAAAATCTTTCGTTCTGTTCTATTAAATGACAGATCTCTCTAATCTTTCTTAATGCAAGAAAGATTGAGCGAACCATAAGAAGAAACGTATCTCAAAAGTGAGGTGAGAGTACAAAATGACATTTAATATTTTAATTGAATCTTAGGTCTTACGGTGGGAATGAGGTTCTGGTATGGGAACCAAATAGCTTCAGATTTATTTGTGTTCAATTTTAAACAATGATCCTAAAACCAGATTCCTTATCGTCCCTCCAGTCCAGTCCCGCACCTCTGGTAGTCAACCTCCTCCAACAGCTTGGAGACTGAGCATGTCATCTTTTGATGACATTAGTATACTTAGGCAGCTGGCTCCCCGTACCATCCACAGTAAGCTCAGTCTCCAAGCAGCTGGAGAAGTGATCCAGAGGGCTGGACTCACTGACAGAACAACTGGGTAGAGTAAGATAGGATTTTGTGGCTTAATTTCTTAAATTTCTTTTTGAGCACAGTACTTTTCCATTAAGTTAAAAAAAAAAAAATCGAATATGATTTTATTGACGTGCTGGTCAAACTTGTGTGAAACCGTGAGTTTGGGGAAAGAGCTACAGAAGTGGTTTCCCTTCCCCTTCCCCCACGAAGGAAGGGGCTTGAGGGGGTGTTGGGACATGGCCATATCTTTTCAGTGGCTCCCGAACCTATGATCGGGTGAGGAGCTGCGAGTTCAGCGATGGCCGGCAGACAGCATTTGGAGGCTCTTCCGCCTGGGCGCCGAAGCTGGGAAAAGCAGGCTGAGCGCAAGGCAGGAGTAAGGAGCAGAAGCAGCTTTGTTTTTTTCAGCCAGTGAGTGGGGGTTTGTAGCTGCAGGGAGCTGAGCGGCAACTTGCAACTCCGGGCCTCTGCTTTGGTGCACGCGAGGGTGACTGCATGGTTGCCTGCGCATCCCTCGGTAGCGCAGGAAATGCGCCATCTTAAAGTGTTCTTTTGCAGCTTGAGGATCCTGTTGAGGGGAAGACTCGCCGAACGCGGGTGTGGACCCCCATGGTTTATCTGGTTTGGGGCCCGGGTCACTTTTTGTGGGTCTTTATTAAAAAAGTAAAATAAAAAAATTGAAACAGGATTGGAAAGGCAAACTGCAACAGAAGCAGCACTGTGAAGATAGAGCAAGAGTTTATTCCTACTTCTACCCGCTTGCCTACAGAACGGGGTAGCAGGTGAGTCCATCAGCTTAATAAGGGAACCATGCCATTAATGCCGTAGTGTGTGGCGTGCGGGGCCCGGTGGGGGTCCGTTTCTGAAACGGGCATTTGCCACGACTGCTAGAAAGAGACCAGAACAGTAGAACATGTCTTGCAGGAAGGGCCTTTGGAGCAGTTGAGGCACGTAGTCTTATTGGGAGAGACAGAGACTTCTTTGCATTTCCAGGAGGAGCAGGGCTTTGGCAGCAGGGGAGCTCGGGGGTTTGTGTACCGCACCTCTGCTGCTAGAACCATACGGTTTGGGACCAAGCCTCCTCCAGACCCTCCACATCTCAAGGCCTTGGAAGTGAGAGTGGTCTGGGTTTTTTTTTGTCCGAATTCGTCGTCCTCATGCATAAGGCATTCTGAATGCAACAACGAGATACAAAGGACCACTCTTTGGCGCAGAAGCATGGCAGGAAGCGGTCAGCTGCTGCACGGGAGCAAGAATTGGAAGTCAAAAGACATAGACTGGAGGGAGCTGTCTCCGCTCTCAGAGGAGCCAGAAGTGGTGGTCCCCGAAACGGAGGAAGTAGACAGTGAGGAGCTAGAGGAAGGTGAGATTCCGCAGGAACAGGAGTCACAGGTAGTCCAAGTCTTCCGTTGAGAGGAATTGGCAGCACTCACTGCGGAATCATTGAAGGCACTTAATATGCTGGGCAACTCTCCCAGTGGAGGAAGAGACCAGGAGGTTCAGAAGACGCAAAAGGTGTTTCTGGTGCATAGAGTGGTCAAGCAGATGATCCAGGATGAGTGGGATCTGCCGGAGGCCGGGCTCAGGGGCATGTGGACCATGACTCGGCTGTACCCGCTACCTGAGCAGGAACAGGACATGCTCTGTTCGCCAAAGGTGGATTGGGCAGTCTCAGCCGTTATGAAGAAGACAGCAGTCCCGGTAGAGGGCAGTACCGTGCTCAAGGATGTTCCGGATAGGAAGTTGGATACCTTGTTGAAGCAAACGTTTGATATCAATGTCCTCTCATTACAGGCTTCCATTTGTGGGGCCTAGGTGGCCAGAGCCTGCCTGCGGTGGGCACAGTGGATTATGGAGCCGGGGAAGTCTCCTCACGATCCTACAGGGCCGGCGGCTAAACAGGAATCAGGGGCCACATAACTTGTGGACGCTTTCTACGATCTCATTAGAGGTCTGTCCAAGAGTATGGCTTCTGTGGTGGCGGCTCGCTGCTATCTCTGGCTGCGGAATTGGGCAGTGGATAGCTTCTCCAAGGCCCAGCTTAGCAAGCTCCCATTCAAAGGGAAACTTCTCTTCGGAGAGGAGCTGGAAAAATGAATGAAGGACTTGGGGGAGTCCAGAGGAGGCCGCCTCCCTGAGGATAAGCAAAAGCCTGCCTGCAGCTCGACTCCGGCCCATGTTCAGTCTCGGGACTTGCCTCAGTTTTGCACCGTACATTTTGCACCTTACCAGAGGGGTGGCTTCCCCTCCCAAGGTCAGAGATTTCGAGGAGCAGGGCGGGGCTATTATTGAGCCTCTCCATCCTTGGGACTTAAGAAGTCACAATGAAGCAAGAGGGGGGGTCCAGGTGGCGGTGCAGCCCATAGGAGGTTGGCGGTGGAGGTTTTATCCTTCCTGGGTCCAGATCACATCCGACCAGTGGGTCTTGGAGGTCATCAGAGAGGGCTTATGCGCTGGAGTTTGCCAGTCCGCTGGGCCTGTCCTTCGTACAGTCCCCCAGCAAGGCAGCAGCAGTAAAAGACACCTTGGTGCAGCTTCTGCATTTGGGGGCCATGGTGCCAGTTCCCAAAGACCAGTACGGATCAGGTCCATACTCAGTTTATTTTGTGGTGCCCAAAAAGGAGGGCTCATTTTGGCCTATTCTCGATCTCAAGCGCATGAACCAGTGTCTGCAGGTGCCACGGTTTCACATGGAGACATTGCGGTCCGTCATAGTGGCAGTGAGGGAGGGAGAGTTTTTGACATCCCTTGATCTCACAGAAGCGTATCTGCAAATTGCTATCCAACCGGAACATCAACAGTTTCTCCGCTTCGCAGTGCTCATGGGCTATTTTCAGTTTCGGGTGTTGTCCTTTGGGCTAGCAGATGCCCCCAATACCTTCACTAAGGTCATGATGGTGGTGGCAGCGGCGGCGGCAGCCCTTCGCCTAGAAGGGGTCCTAGTGCACCCTTACCTCGATGACTGGCTGATAAGGGCAAAGTCAAGGAAGGAAAGTGAACAGATAACAAGAGTTGTCGAGTTCCTGCAGAGTCTCAAAAGTGTCAAAAATTCGCTTGGTGCTGTCTGAGGAACTCGAATATCTGGGAACGCACTTTGACACCAACAATGGAAAGGTGTTTTTTCCGGAGCAATGGGCACAGGGGGTGCGGCAGCTAGTGCGGCAATTCCTATGGATGCTGGGTCCGGCAGCTTGGCATGAACTACAGCTACTCGGAACCATGGCAGTCACTCTCAAGCTTGCGCTGTGGGCAAGAGCTCACATGCGACCATTGCAGAGAGCACTGCTACGACGGTGGTCACACCAGAGGCATCCCTTGTCTCAGCGGTTGCCCTGCCTGACGGAGACCAGAAAGGTGCTCAGGTGGTGGCTGCACCTCAGTGGTGGCGGGATGCCTCTCGAGTCACCATGCTGGGTCCCACTAACAATGGACACGAATCTGTTGGGCTGGGGAGCCCACTGCAAGGGACACATTGGAACCTGCAGGAAACCGGGTGGTCCATAAACAGGCTAGAAATGCACGCAGTTGCCCTGGCACTACAGAAATTTCAACCTTGGCTCCAGGGGAGGGCCATTTGGGTCTTCTCGGACCATGACCATGGTGGCCTACATCAATCGACAAAGAGGCACGGGGCAGCGTGTGCTTGGAAACAAAGGCTGAGGCACTGCTCACTTGTGCAGAAGAGCATCTTCAAGCGCTCTCGGCAGTACATGTTGCTGGAACGGACAACGTGATGGTGGACTACCTGAGCCGAGTTCAGGTGGATCCCGGGGAATGGATGCTCTGCCAGGACTTCTTCTTGCAGGTGGTGAGATGATGGCGCACACCTTATGGACCTAATTGCGACATTTGCAACAGCCAAAGCGAGCTGGTTTTTCAGCAGAAGAAGAACGAGGATGTCGGAAGGCCTGGATGCCCTGGTGCAGAGGTGGCCCATGGAAGACATCCTATAAGTCTTTCCTCTGTGGGCACTCATAGGCTGTGTCATGCAGCGGATTGAGGCTCACCAGGGAATAATTGCTCCGGACTGGCAGAGATGCCCTTTTTATGCCAACCTGGTGCAGCTGAAAGCGGACCGACCTTGGCTTCTGCCGGTCAGGGGGGATCTCTTGACCCAGGGTCTGGTGCGGATACCTCAGATGGATTGATTCTTGCTTGCGGCATGGCTCTTGAAAGGGCGCGGTTGAGAAAGCACATTTTTTCAGGACCTGGAAGAAGTCCACTTCTCTGTCTTATATCCGCGTCTGACACATTTTTGAGGCTTGGTATGCAGAAAGACAGGGTCGGCCATTGCTGGTTACAGTACAAGACGAGTTAGCTTTTCTGCAAGCAGGGTTGGAGAAGGGCTTAACCGCGAGTTCCATGAGAGTGCAAGTGGTGGCCGTTTCCTGTTATCGGGACAGGTTCCAAGGAGTGTCGCTCAGAATGCACCCAGATGTGGTACGGTCCCTGAAGGCAGTGAGGCAGGTCCGGCCTCCGTTATGGTCTATTGTTCCCCCGTGGAATCTCAATTTGGTATTGGAGGCGCTGACGAAGGAGCCTTTCGAGCCTTTGAGTGGTTCCTCGCTGAAGGATTTGACACTTAAGACGGTGTTTCTGGTGGCGATTTGCTCAGCCTGGAGGATTTCGGAACTTCAGGCTCTCTCCTGCATGGAGCCCTTCCTTTCTATCTCTAAACAGAAGGTGGTTATCTGGCTGGTGCCTTCCTTTATGTCCAAGGTCTTTATCTTTTTTAGTAAGGCTTGATATACCGCCCAAACATAAGCGTCACAGCGGTGTACAATAAAACAGGCTGCCATGAAAGAGATAAGGGAACGCTATTAACTTTACAGGAAAGAAATAGGTAGGGAGCAAAGAGAGAAAAGAAAGGCAAAGAGACAGGAATAGAACTCCAGTTATTGGTAGGGGATGGGAAAAGGGGGAGGGGAGGAGGGCAAAGGAAAAGGGAACCTACGGAGGGGGAATGGTCTTGAGGGCGGAGCCTACAGCCGAGGAAGTACTGCCACAGTCTTAAGAGGGAAGGGAGGTTAAAGGCCTGGTGAAAAAGGTGAGTCTTGAGTAGGGCCTTGAACCGGGGGAAAGACAGTTCTGTGTGGAGGGCATGTGGGAGCGAGTTCCAGAGGGCAGGGCTTAGGAAAAAGAAAGCTGAGTGGCGAGTAAGTTTGAGACGGGCCTGGGATGGAGACTGAAGGAAGAAGTGGTTACCATGAGCGGAGCGGAGGGAGGCAGGGGACGGGTTGAAGGTGAATGAGGTCGGCAGGGTACTGAGGGGCACTGGTGTGAAGAACTTGATGGGTAATGATGAGCAGTATGTAAATGAACCAGACCTTAATGGGAAGCCAGTGGAGACCGAGGAGCAAGGGGGTGGCATGGTCGAATGGGGAAGAATGAGTGATGAGACGGGCAGCGGTGTTCTGGATAAGCTGGAGGCATCGCAACTGGTACTGTGGAAGACCTGCAAGAGCTGTATTAGAATAATCAAGGCAGGAAATAACGAGGGACAGGACAATGGTGGTGAGAGAGGAGGAAGAGAGGAAAGACCGGATAACACGGATTTGGCGAAGATGGGAAAAAAGAACGGCGGGTGAGCGCAGAGACATGGTGATGGAAGGGAGAGCAAGGGATCCCGTGTAACTCTGAGATAGTGGAGGGTGGAGACGAGAGGGACAGGGGAGGCAGACAAGGTAGGGGACGAGGAGGGAGGGGGGCACCGAAGGAAAACCAGAGGGCAGCAGACTTGGAAGGGTTCATGTGAAGGAAGTTGCCAGCAAGCCAAGTGGGTGACATGGGCAAGACAGGCATCAAGAGCAGTGAGGTCAGTGGCCAGGGGACTAGTATGATACAGAAGCAGGATGTCGTCCACGTAATAATAAGTGGAAATTCAGAACTGTTTATTTATTTATTTTATTTAAAAGGATTTCTATACCGCCTTCTCCTGTAATCAAGGCGGTCTACACAGCAAACAATCGACAAAATACTGAGTCTTGTATGTGCATGCATTGAAACAGTAAATGCGTGTGTGTGTAGGGTGTCGTTGATTCTTGGTGAGCTATTATACAATACTATGTACATCACAGATGAGCAAGGCAAGCGGTGCCAGGAAAACATTGAAAAGAAGGGGGGGGGGGTAAGGACTGAACCCTGGGGAACACAGCAGTGAAGAGGTAGTGGAGAAGAGGTGGTGGCGCCAGAGTGAACGGCGAAAGTGCGGGATGAGAGAAAGGAATGGAACCATTGAAAAACAGTGCCATGAATCGCAAGGTCTGATAGATGAGCAAAAAGGGTGCGGTGATCTACGATGTCAAAGGCAGAAGAGAGATCCAGGGAGACCACAATGGAAAGGTCACCACAGTCGTGTAGATTTTTCACTTGAATCAGCCGGTTTCCCTCCGGCGCTCTTGGAGAGGCCGGGGAGAGTCGCAGATCTGCAGTTGCATCGATTAGATGTATGGAGAGCATTGCAGCGTTACTTGAAGATGACAGCTCCATTTCATAAATCGGATCATTTATGTTGTTTGGGGAACCGCGCAAGGGGGAAGCAGTGACCAAGGCCTCCATTTCCAGGTGGATTAGAGAAGCTATCACGTCGGCTTATGTGTTGAAGGGGAAGTCGTGCCAGCGGGGTTGCGAGCGCATTCAACTAGGGCGCAGGCGGCCTCGTGGGTGAAGTATAATATGGTTCTGCCAGCTGAGATTTGTAAACCAGCCACTTGGACCTCCCTTCACACTTTTTCAAAGCATTATCATCTGGATGTGCAGGCAGCAGGGGACACCAGGTTCAGTGCAGCAGTAAATTCAGGCCGAAATCGCTGGTCCCTCCCTTAGATAGAACCACACTGTTGCATCCCAGAGGTGCGGGACTGGACTGGAGAGATGATAAGAAAAGTTAAATTAGGCCTTACCTGCTGATTGGCATTCCTTGAGTAACTCAGTCCAGTCTCGGAACCCTCCCTGTTCAATTACATATTCAACTAGGACAGGGGTGGGCAGTTCCGGTCCTGGAGGGCCGCAGACCAGTCAGGTTTTCATGATGTCCCTAATGAATATTCATGGACCTATTTTCATACAATGGAAGACAGTGGATGCAAATGGATCTCATGAATATTCATTAGGGACATCATGAAAACCTGACTGGTCTGCGGCCCTCCAGGACCGGAATTGCCCACCCTTGAACTAGGCAATCCCAGGCCTGGAGAAGGTTACCAATGCATTTTCGTGGTCAGGGAGATTACTACAGCTCGGTGATGATGTTGAGGCGAGTGGGGCCAGACTGGGGTGCTATCTGTTATTTTTGCCTTGCGCTCTAAGATTTTCGTTTGCCGAGTTGGTGGCAGGATCATTATAGGACCTTTGGGTCTTCTCAGCTATGCAGTCCACAGGTAAGCCTCCTCGTTCCGGGGAGGGAAGTAGGGGTCTACTCAGGTTGGGGGCCCATAGTTATATAGAGTTGTTTATAATGTTTGACTACTTATTTGTTGCTCCTGTGAGTCTGCTTTGTCAATAGGTACTGGGGCTGGTAGGGTGAGCCAGCTGCCTAAGTATACTGATGTCATCAAAAGATGACATATTCAGTCTCCAAGCTTCTGGAGGAGGGTGACTATCCAGAGGTGCGGGACTGGACTGGAGTTACTCAAGGAATGCCAGTTAGCAGGTAAGGCCTAATTTAACTTTGCTGCTATATCTAAACACTGATTCAAAGAAGAAATATTTGAAGAAAATGGATCATCAGAAAAAAAGAAGTTGAATGTCATCAGCATAAGTGGAAATTGCTGCCGTCTGACTTTTTACGAATGTTAATAAAGGAGACAAAAAAAATGTTAAATAAAGTGGTGAATAAAATAGAGCCTTGTCACCCCACATAACATAGACTTCACAGCTGAGGAATAAATAGCTAGCAAACATTGGTAAGAAAAGATTCAAACCAATTTAAGAGAGTACCAGAAATCCCTGAGGATTCAAGTTGTGCTAGCAATATCTGATGATCTAGAACAATGGTTCTCAACCCAGTCCATGGGGCACACCCATGCAGTCAAATTTTCAGGATATTTACAATGAATATGCATTGAGATAGATTTGCATGAACTGCCTCCGTGATATGCATATCTATCTCATGCATATTCATTGTGGATATCCTGAAAACTGACTAGATGCATGTGCCCCAAGGACTGGTTTGAGAGCCACTGATCTAGAAGATCAACGCCTCACTCAAGTGAAGGGATATCGGAATGAAACCTTTCCAGAGTCTTGGTTGAGGTGGATCCAGTAAATTAATGCCAGCAAAGAGGTTTCAGTGCTATTGAAATGGATGGGGAAGGCAATAGTTTTGTCTAAAAGGTTTACCAGCTATTCCATAACAACCTTCTCCAAGATGTTAGAAACAAATGGTAAGTTGGCAACTGGCCTATACTTGGAAGGAGTGGAAAAATCTAAATTGCTCTTTTTAAGTAGAGGCTTAATTAAGGACATTTTCCAAACTGCAAGAAAAATACCGCTCAAGAGACTATTTGAGACCAATGTTCCTGCTAACTTGCGCTGGGTCCGCCACCAACATTCCTGCCGGCGGGGGGGGGGGGGTTGGGGTGACACAGGGTCTAACACACGCCGCAGCATCCTCGCAATGTTCTCTTTAAGCTGCGCCGGGTTTGCTGCCGGCATTCCTGCCGGTGGGGGGAGGGGCGGAGCGTCGATTGCTCTGCACCACCCCTGCCGGCAGGAATGTTGGTGGCGAACTCGGCACAGGTTAGCGGGAACATTTTTTGAGACCATAGTAAATATAAAAGGAAATAAACCCAAACTAGCTTCCTTAATTGGTTTAGCAGGGAGAATTTCATTCTCATTCCTCAAGTCCAGTCCAGACAGATGAGTTATGGCTGTCCACCAGCAGCTGGAAACTTATTATGCAAATTTCTGGTGATGTCACGCTATAATAGTCCAGGAGCTTCCTCCTCCCTCCAGTATTTCAGTCTCCAGCAGCTGATGGACATCCATACAGGAGTCTGTTTGGACAGTATTGGTAATCTTGTCAGATTGGTTTCGTGTTCAGGAAACGCAGAACTAACAAAAGCAGAGACAAAGGCTGTGTAACGCAAAAATAAATAGATGAAAGATAAGATTGCCATAGTCTTGACCAGAGCCATTAGGTGGGTAGAGAAGACCTCTGCTGGAATATCATGAGCCATTCAGTTGGTGGTTGGTGTCTCCAGATGGCATAAACTCTTCCGGAGGTTCTGGGGTGCTTGCCACCAGTTTCTTTTCTCCTGCAGTGAATATTGCTATTCGGTTCCTGTGATTGAGTTGCTTGCATTTGCTTTCATTTTGCTTTCGTTTGCTGGCATTTGCTCTGTTGGGTAGTAGTGGCCTGTGCGATCGTGCTAGGTAGCTTTGGTGCTTGATTGGGTAAGCAGGGCTGTCAACCAGAAGCATGTTCCAAAACCGCCATGCCCGACACAAAACAGACGTGTGCCAAATGCAGAGTACGTTACAATTCGCTGTCTCCCATGGGCTGTTGAAAAGGATGCAAGAAAGAGAGCCATGCGCCGAAAGATTGGACGTCAGGAGGGAGTTCGCAGGCAGGGGGGTCTTGGGACTCAATGATGGATAAACAGCATGCAGAGGGTCTTCACAATGGCGGGAAAACTCCCACGCTTCAAGAACAGAAGACATGTCCTTCAGCATGGGTGCAGCCGCGGCCATTTCTGATGGAGGACAGGCAGCAAAGTCACTGCGAGGTGATGTGCGGAGTGAGGGGGGGCGCAAGGGGGCTCCACAGAAGAGAGTTCTCTGTTCACCCTGGAATGTATTCTTTTGTTGCATAGAACCTATTGCTTGGAGTAGGGCCAGGGCCTGGAGATGGCACTGGCCACCATGAAAACAAGGGCAGCAGGTTCCAAGCGAGGGCTAGAGAGTTCAGCTCAGGGGGGCCCAGCTAAACGAATGAGATTAGTAGAAGGGCCCAAAGATGGCCAGGATCACCTATAAGACTTTTCAGAGGGTTTAGAGGACTTTGGGGAGGTGCTCTCAGCCCCTTACGAGGATTTGAAGGTCTTGGGACTGGAGAAGGGGGAGCTCCCTCCTGGAGAGGTCCCCTGCATTGTCCATGTGTTCCAGAAGAAAAAACTGCTGGCAGTGATTTCTTAGTATCTGGCAGCCTTAAACATTCTGTTTTAGAGCAGCGGAGGAGGATGAGTCCCTGGAGGACCCTCTGTTGCAGGGCATGCGTATGCCACAGAATTCCTTTCTAGTGCACAAAGGCTATCATGCAAATAATTGAGGTTAAAAGGGAACTATTGGAGGCAGGTTTACATGGAGGGTGGACGATGGCTCGGCTATCCCACATGCCTCCTGCAGAGAAGGAGCTTTTTGAAACCCCTAAGGAGGACGTTTTGGTCACGGCAGTGACTAAGAAGATGACCATCCCTGTGAATGAAAGAGCCACATTAAAGCACCCACAGGACTGGCGCCTTGAAATCCCTATTGAAGTAGGCGTTTGAGGTCAACACACTGTCCTTGCAAGCCTCTATCTGTGGGGCATATGTGGCGAGGGCATGCATGTGATGCACACAAGCCCTGCCAGACCAATTTCATAATCTGAGGACAGAGCCGGCAGAGCTCTCCAAGCTAGAAACCATTTTGGCTTATCTCGCCGATGTTTATCATCACTTGGTGCTGGCCTCCTCCAAGAGTATGGCATTGGTCGTGGTGTCACAGCACTTCCTGTGTTTATTCAAGTGGGCAGCCGATGTGTCATCCAAGATCAGGTTGAGCAAGCTTTCCTTTAAGGGTAAACTTCTCTTCGGCAAAGCTTCTGTTCAGCAAAGTCCTTAAGGAGTTGGTCAAGGATCTGGGCAAGACTAAAGCGGCCAGGCTGCCATAGGAAAAACCTCGAGGAGGAGCAAGGGATTTTCGCTGGTTTCAGGCAATGCATTTCGCTTCTCCACAGCGAGGCCATTTTCCGTATAGAGGGCAATCCTTTTCAAGGGAGAGGAGTGACTTGTGGCTTTTATACGGGGCACTCCAACACTGCCAAGAAGTCACAATGAAGCGAGGCAGACCCAGGGGGAGGGAGTGCTGATCGACGGCTGCATTCAGCAATATTACCACTCCTGGGTCCAAATTACCTCAGACCAATGAGTCCTAGAAATCATCCGCGAAGGACATGCCCTGGAATTCACAAATCCATTGTCAGAAATCTTCATGCTTTCTCCTTTCAAGGCACCATGGAAAGCGTACGCGGTGAAGAACACTCTAGAGTACCTGCTGGCCTTGGGCACAGGCCTCAAGGTACTGCGAGAGACCAGTGTGGTACTGGTTGATATTCCATCTATTTCGTGGTGCCCAAAAAGGAAGGCTCCTTTTGACCATTGCTCGACCTGAAACATGTCAACGGGCATTAAGGGTGCCAAGCTTTCATATGGAAACTTTGCAGTCTGTCATGGTAGCTGTGACCTCACGGAGATGTACCTGCACATTCCCATTCATCTGGACCATCAGAGGTTCCTGCGATTTGTGGCTCCAATGGGACACTTTTTTCAGTTTTGGGCAATGCAGTTTGGGTTGGCAGTTGCACCCAGAACATTCACCAAGGTTTGATGGTAGTAGCGGCTGCAGCCCTCAGAAAGCAGGATGTCCTCATCTACCCCTATTTGGACAACTGGCTCATCTGGGCAAAGGGGAGGGAAGAGAGCCAGGAGATGACACAAAATGTGATAATGTTCCTACAAGGCCTAGGTTGGGTCATCAATACCGCCAAGAGCAAATTGACCCCATCACAACAGTTGATGTACCTAGGAACTTGGTTCGACACCGAGAGCGGCTTGGTGATGTTACCTATCCAGACCGGATAGACAAGTTGCAGAAGCAATTGTGCCAGATTCTGTGGAGGGAGGCATCGTCAGCTTGGCATTACCTTCAAGTGCTGGGGTTAATGGCAATGGCACTGGATTCTAGTTCCCTGTGCCAAGGCACACATGAGACCATTGCAGAGGATGCTTCCCTCGAGGTGGTCGCTTCAGCTGCACCCCTTGTTCATGAGGCTTTAATGTCTAAGGGACACCAAGGTCAGTTTGAGGTGGTGGATGAGTCGGCAAAACCTCAGCAAAAGGGTGGCACTGGAAACACTGGACTGGGTGGTGGTCACCACGGATACCAGTCTCTATGGCTGGGGAGCACATTGCTAGTCCCAGGTGGCTCAGGGGCAGTGTTTGAAGGAGGAAAGCTCCTGTTCCATCAATTGCCTGGAGATCAGAGTGGTGTGGATGGCGCTGCTGCAATTTGTGTCACTGCTGCAGCACAAGGCAGTGAGAGTGTTCTCGGACAACACTTCAACGATGCATATCTAAACAGGCAAGGAGGTATGGGCAGCGAGATACTAGTGTCAGAGGCAGCTTCAATTATGCAGAGGCAGAGCTGCACCTGATGGCACTGTTGGCGGCCTATGTGGCCGGCAAGAACAATGTGCAGGCAGATTTCCTAAGCAGATATCGTTTGGATCCCACGGAGTGGTCTCTCAAGAAGTGATAAGTGGAAATATTTCTTTACGGAAAGAGTGGTGGATCTGTGGAATAGTCTCCCAGTGGAGGTGGTAGAGATGAGGACAGTATCTGAATTCAAAAAAGCTTGGGACAAACAGAGGATCTCTAACGGGAAAAAAGGGGACTGTTGTAGTTGTTGACATGGAAGGACAGACTAGATAGACCATGTGGTCTTTTTCTGTCGTCATTTTTCTATCTTTCCAAGTTTGGTGTTTGGCAGCATAGTGCGTTGCTGATGATGAATCTTATGGCGACAGCAGCCAGTGCCAAGGCCAGCTGTTTTTATAGTCAGCAGAGAGAACCAGTGTTGGAAGGACTGGATGCCCTAGTGCAGCCTTGGCCTTGAGAGGGGCTTTTGTACATGCTGCCACCATGGGCCCTGATCAGTTGACTGCTACAAAGGGTAGTGCAGCACGACGGCCGAGTGATTCTAGTGGCGCTGGACTGGCCACAGAGACCATGGTATGCAGACCTCGTCAAAATCCACTCTATCAAACGCAAAATGTTCTTATGAAAAAAGTGAATAATAATTAATCCTCCAAAAATATCTTCCTTAAATTTCTTTGCACCATCAACATATCCGGGAGGTCTCAGAACTATCAAGCTACTCAATTGACATATATGACTTATAGTCACTAAATCAGTTGCCCCTTTTGCATCAGCAACCTCCCTGGGTAAGAAACACCCACAAAATTCATCTAAGAGACTGCAGCATAACAACAGCACTTCAAACTTCAGCTCATGCAATTTAAGGAAGATATTTTTGGAGGATTAATTATTATCCACTTTTTTCATAAGAACATTTTGTGTTTGATAGAGTGTGTTTCAGTTTTTTGGATAGTTTATCACTCTGTTACTTGACCAATGTTTGATTGGACCTCGTCAAAATGGCAGTGGAGCAGCCGTTGTAACTACCAGAGTGGCACGACCTGCTCTCACAGGAGCTGGTGCTCATGTGACAGGTGGATCAATTCTCACTTATGGCTTGGCTATTGAGCGGGCGCAGCTGAGGAAGCATGGCTATGCGCCTCAGGTGATTGTCTCCCTTCTGAAAGCCCAGAAAAGGTCCACTTCTTTATCTTCTATCTTGATTTGGCGGGTGTCTGAGGATTGGTGCGCAGACCACGGACTGAGAGCATTGTCTGCTTCGGTGGTGGACGTTTTGGAGTTCTTACAAGCAGGCTTGGATAAATGTTTAGCCTTGAATTCAATATGGCTACTACTCACTCGGTGGGTTCTCTGGTCAAGATAGGATCTTGACAGTGTTAAAAAAAAAAAAAAAATAGGATGATGAGCATGGAACGGGAGAGGTCAGTTGTGTCGGTTCAGAGACGTTATTAATTATGTAGTCTTCCCTCTTTAGAGTTTAAGGAAGCTTCCATCTGCTTTGTAAATGGAATACTGAAGGGAGAAGGAAGTTCCTGGGCTATTATAGGGTGACATCACCAGAAATTTGCATAATCAGTCTCCAACTGCTGGTGGATAGAAATAACCCGACTGGAGGGACTCCATAAAAGAAAATTAACAGGGTAAGGTTTAATTTCACCATCCAGATCAGAGATAGCAAGTTTCAGAATTTTTGTAAGCGCTAAATTAGATGGCAAATTAAAAGTATGCTAAATAGAAATCAAAGAAATTACAAGAGACTATACTGGTAAAAAAGTATTATTTATTTAGTTATTTATTTGGCTTGTCTTATATACCGCCCAGCTAATAGTCTAGGCAGTTTACAACAAACAGATATGCCGAGTAGGCTTTGCATAGAACAAAAAGAAAAGGTGTTAATACATAAGTATAATACTACTGTATATAAGGGGTAAAATAATTTGATTAATTAGAAAAATGGTCCATAAAGAGGTGAGTTTTTAACTTCTTTTTAAAATCCAGGAGGTCATAGGTAGTGTTAAGATCAATTGGGAGTGACTTTTAAAGTGTAGGTGCAAAAAAAATGGAAAGCTTTTCTAGATGTAGTGAAGCTTGTCTTGATCTATGCTGAAGGTACGTGTAATATATTAAGTGAGCTTGATCCCCTTTTTCTGTTATCTGGAATTTTCTAGATAAGAGATTGAAGATAAACAGCTGAAAGACTATGATAAACTTAAAATATTGTCAAAAGGGACTTGAATTTAATACGTCGAGAGACTGGTAGCCATTGTATTGCTTGGGAATCGGAGTGATATATGCAGACCTTGAGGCATTGCAAAGGAGATGAGCAGCTGTATTCATAGCAAGCTGGAGAGGGTGAGTGGCATAGCTAGATAGACCTTGGAGTATGAGGTAAGAACATAAGATATGCCATACTGGGTCAGACCAAGGTCCATCAAGCCCAGTATCCTGTTTCCAACAGTGGCCAATCTAGGTCATACGTACCTAGCAGTTTCCCCGAAAGACACAGGTTCCGCAATGCTTGTACTGGGTCAAGCATTGATATCCTGGGTCCCTTCTTAATAATGGTTTATGGACCTTTCCTCCAGGAACTTGTCCAAACCTTTTTTAAACCCAGCTACACTAACAGCCTTTACTACATCCTCCGGTAACAAATTCCAGAGTTTGATTACACGTTGAGTGAAAAAATATTTTCTTTTATTAGTCTTAAATAGTTTATCCTGTAGCTTCATTGTATGTCCCCTAGTCTTTCTATATTCTGATAACGTAAACAATCGATCTACGTTTACCCGTTCCACTCCGTTCATTAATTTATAGACTTCTATCATATCTCCCCTCAGCCGTCTCTTTTCCAGGTTAAAGAGCCCTAACCTTTTTAGCCTTTCTTCATAGGAGTATCCTTCTATCCCCTTTACCATTTTGGTGGCTCTTTTCTGAACCTTTTCTAATAACGCTATATCCTTTTTAAGATACGGCGACCAGAATTGCACACAATATTCAAGGTGCGGTCTCACCATGGAACGGTATAGAGGCATTATAATATCTTTTGTTTTATTTTCCATTCCTTTCCTTATGATACCTAGCATTCTATTTGCTCTCTTGGCTGCCGCTGCACACTGGGCCGAGGGTTTTAACATGTTATCCACAATGACGCCTAAATCTTTTTCCTGGGTGGTGGTTCCTAATGTGGAACCTTGCATTGTGTAACCATAGTTTGGGTTGTTCTTTCCTAGGTGCATAACTTTGCACTTGTCCAGATTAAATTTTGCACTTGTCCACATTAAATTTCATCTGCCATTTTGATGCCCAGTCTTCCAATTTATCAAGATCCTCTTGCAATTTTCCACAATCCTCTTGGGTTTTAACAACTTTAAATAGTTTTGTGTCATCTGCAAATTTGATAACCTCACTCGTTATTCCTCTTTCCAGGTCATTTATGAATATGTCAAAAAGCAGCGGACCCAGCACAGATCCCTGGGGTACACCACCATTCACCTTTCTCCATTGGGAAAATTGGCCATTTAGCCCTACCCTCTGCTTTCTATCTTTTAACCAATTCTTGATCCACATTAGTACACTGCCTCCTATCCCATGACTCTTTAGTTTTGCCAAAAGTCTCTGATGAGGGACCTTGTCAAAGGCTTTCTGAAAGTCTAGATACACTATATCAACCGACTCACCTTTGTCCACCTGTTTATTCACACTTTCAAAAAAACATAACAGATTAGTAAGACAAGATCTTCCTTGTCTAAAGCCATGTTGGCTGTCTCCCATTAGGCCATAACTATCTACATGCTGAGTAATTTTATTCTTTATGATGGTTTCTACCATTTTTCCCGGTACTGACGTGAGGCTTACCGGTCTGTAGTTTCCCGGATCACCCCTGGTTACAAAAGTCAAGGTGTTGAAAAATAAGCGCCTGTAATACAGAATGAAAGTCATGATGTTCCAAAAGCAATTGTAGGTGCTGAATAGTCTTCAGCTTGAAATATATGGTTTTTATAGTGTGATTGATGTGAGACGTAAAAGAGAGATGTTGGGTCCAATATAACACCAAGGTAGAGTATCTCAGATTTCACCTGTAGTCAAATGTGATCAATAGTGATAAATAGTGGTGATGTAAAGCTGATGTCCTTAGAGATATAGAGGACTTGGGTCTTATTGTAGTTAATAACAAGTTAGGTTCATTGAACCAATGTGTAACGGCACTAAAACATTTCATTAACAATGAAATATCTGTGCTCTTAGTGTTAATAGGGGCATATAGCATAACATCATCAGCATAAAGGTGATAATAAATATTATGCTTCATTATAATTGAACATATCGGTTGAAGGTAGAGGTTGAAAAGTAAGGAGGACAATGCAGAACCTTGAGGAACTCCTTGCTGTTGTATGTAGGTGGAAGATTTCATTGAACCAACTTTAACTTGCATTTGCCGATCAGTAAGATAGGATTTAAACCAATTTAAAGTGATATTCCTTAATCCTAGTGCTTGTAGATGTTATAATAGCAAGTTGTGAGGAATAGAGTCAAAGGCTGCTTTAATATCTAGGAGGATGAGGACAAAATCTGAGTTGGGTTTGTCCAGACCCCTGATAATGATATCAGTAAGGGAAGCTAACAAGGTTTCCACTCCATGCTGTGGTCTTAACCCATATTGCTGAGGATCAGGGGGGAAGTGGGCATCTATGTGATCCTGGAGTTGAATTAATACAACTTCTCTATTATTTTTGCTAAAAAAGGTAAACTACTAATACAAAATAATTGATGTTCTATGTGAATCAACTCGAAAAACAAAAATAGAACAAAACCAAAAGAATCATGAGCTCAACATTAGAACACAGCACTGCGTTTCGGGCAAACCAGCTTTAATGCCCTGTTTCAACACTCATCTTGACTGCAAACTGACGTCTAGCTTCCCCAATGTTTCAGGATGCGAATGAGCATGCGCTGGCATTCTGAAACATTGGGGAAGCTAGAAGTCGGTTTGCAGTCAAGATGAGCATTGAAACAGGGCATTAAAGTTGGTTTGCCCGAAATGCAGTGCTGTGTTCTAATGTTGAGCTCATGATTCTTTTGGTTTTGTTCTATTTTTGTTTTTCGAAAAAAGGTAAACTGGCTATAGGACGATAAGAGCAAGGCTGAGTTGTGTCTAAAGTAGCACCCTTTTTGACTGGGCGAATAGATGCCATCTTTAATTTGATAGACACATAGCCTCGAGAAAGTGAGAGATTGATGCGTTTAAGCAGGATATTAATTAATTCATTACGAGCAGCCTTTATCCATCCGACCGGGCTTGTATCTAAAGGGGAATTGGTAGTATTGATTGCCATAATATTTTTTTCTAGATAATCTACAGATACAGGTGAAAATGTATTCATATAGCTTGAGAGTTAGTAACTGTATGATCTTGCTGAGGTGTAGAAGTATATATTTGTTGAGCCATGGGACATGTTAAGGTTTGAAAGTGATTGGCTAGTATTTGTGGAGTGATCTCTATTTTTTTCTTTCTGTTGTTGGGGGTTTCTTGATAGAGTTTTGACAAGGCTGAAAAGTTCTCTTGAACGATTCAGAGAGGCTTGTAAGATCTTGGTGTAATAGACCCCTTTTTGCCTTACTGGTAGCAGCTTGGTAGGCATGTCGATTAAACATATAAGTTCTATGGTCATCTAATGACTTAGAATGGATCCATTTTCTTAAATGAACTCTGAGGGTTTTTTTCATGATTTTTAAGTGTGTATTATACCATGGTGCTATTTTGTGTTTTCTGCAGCTAGTAGTTGATTGTGGTGAAAAAGGTTCATTGCTGAATGCATCATTCCAAACTTGAATAATTACATCAAGATCATTAGAAGCATGTTGAATGCATGGCAATACCTTACTCAAGAGTTCTTCTTTATCCATGTTACAGAATCTGCGGGCAGTGGGCTCTAATAGGGGCTAATTTTTGTTAAGCAAAGTAAGTGACAGATTGAAATTAATTTGTGGTCTCACCATGGAGTAGTTTGCAGTGTGAGTGTGGAGAGGGAATTGTGTGAAAGAAAGTACCTTGGTATAAATAATAAATTAAGTATGTTACCTCTGTTATGTGTAGGGTGATTAATGATTTGCACATATCCTAGGGCTTCTATAGCATTCTCAATGTAGTTCATTTTCTAGGTGGCAGCATAGTGAGGTTGAGATCGCCCATCAGTAGGAGGAGAATTACAGGTGAGCTATAAAGACATACGAGGTGTGACAAAAAAGAAACGAGACTGTCCCGTAAATGTTTTATTACAAAATCTACAGAGAAATTATGCATTGTCCCCTTCAAAGTAATCCTCCCCCCCCCCCCCCCCGAGTTAATGGACTTCTGCATTCACTTCTGCCACGTACAGAAGCACTCGGTAAAGTCCTCCTCCTTGAGGTCCCTCAGCTCCCTCGTCACAGTGGCCTTGATCTCTTCTACAGAGGCAAAATGAGTTCCTTTGAGCACAGTCTTCAGCCTGGGGAACGGCCAGAAGTCGCACGGTGAGAGATCTAGGGAATAAGGAGGGTGGTTGAGAACTTTGATCTGTTTGTTGGCCAAGAACTGCCTCACACTGAGCGCGGTGTGTGCAGGCACATTGTTGTGGTGGAGCAGCCATGACTTGTCTTTCCACAGAGCCCGCCTGCTGTGCCGAACTTGTTCATGGAGGCGATTGAGGATCTGCTGGTAGAAGTGCTAGTTGACTGACTGACCCTCATGCACAAACTCATGATGGACCACTCCCTTCTGGTCGAAGAATGCGATCAGCATGACCTTGATCCTTGATTTGACATGTGCGCCTTCTTGGGTCTGGGTGACAGTTGAGTCTTCCACTGCGGGCTCTGTCTTTTGCTTTCAGGGTCGTACTGGAAGACCCAAGTCTCGTCTCCTGTGATGACTCGGCCAACAAACTCTGGATCTTCTCCGATCTTCTCTAGCAAGTCTCGACAAACATGGACCCGGTGCTCCTTCTGGTCGTCTGATAAAAACTTGGGCACCATCTTGGCGCACACCTTCCGCATCCCCAGCTCCTGCACCAAGATGGTCCGCACTGACTCCTTGTTCAGGCTGAGCTCCTCTATCATCCGCACCATCAATCTGTGATCACTCCGTACCAGCTGGTTCACTCTGTCAATGTTCTCAGCCATCTTTGTCGTGGAAGGCCGTCCTGACTTGGGGTCATCCTCCACCTCCTCGCAGTCAGTCTTAAAGCGTTTGTGCCACTCGAAGACTCGCGGCCTTGACATTGCATCTTTTCCATAAGCCTTTTGGAGAAGTTGGATGCACTCAGTTGGGCCCTTCTCCAACTTAACCAGAAATTTCAGGTTGATTCTTTGCTCTATATTTCTGCCACCTCCAGTTGCGTGACAAAGCAATGGAGCAGTGTGCTACAAAAAAACCTGAAAAAGAAAAACAGAGTGAGAGAGATGAAAAATATTATAGCAGAATAGTGGCGAGATGTTGAACAACACAGTGACATAAGCGGTTAGCCAATTGGCATTGAGTCATGGGCATGGCTGCCACAGTCTCATTTCTTTTTTTGTCATACCTCGTATTAATTCTAAGAAGAGGTCTAGGTCATCCGAATTAGCAATTGGAAATCTATAAATTAGAAGAATAGTGATGGAATTATTGGTGATTACAATAGTATCTAGCCCCTTGGTCGAAGAAGTACTTAAAGTTGAGATTACTTTTTTTGAAAGGATAATGACACCACCACCTTTACGATTTGTTCTTGAGCAGTTGAAAAAGTCGTAGTCTAATGCTGCTAGCTGATTAATTAAGATATTATCTGAATCTGTAAACCAGGTTTCAGTTATACAAAGGATGTCAAGTTTATTATCATGAAGATAGTCAAAGAGGAGTTGGATTTTATTTCTTGCAGAGTGAGCATTTATAAGAGAGCATTTTAATTGAGGTTTGTCAGTAAAAGGTTGTAGAGGAGATTGAGTAAAAACAAGTGGGGAAGTTACAGCTCTAATGAGGGGACGAGGAGGTTTAGTACTGCTTCCTGAAAGATTGGATTATGTTGTGAATGAATAATGGGGATGAAAGCATTAGTGAGGCAGACATAGTAGGAGTTAGCACTAAAGAGAGGACATGGGCGAGTGAAAGCAAAAATGCTAAGATTAGCACTGAGAATTAAGTAAAGTAAGGACCTCAAAGTCAAGAATATAGTACTATAGTTAATAGTATTTAAAGATGTAATAGAGATTCTTTTCCGCTCAGATTGTATTTTCAAAATTAGTCTGTATTATCCTCAGTGGGGTTTTTGTGATTTGAAGCTGGCGCTTTATATGGGAGCATTATATTCTGTTAGACTTATTTCCTTTCTTTATATATGCGTTATTGTGTTAGTTGTAAATCTTCTATTGTATAGGAAGTGGTTGCTTGCGAGGGTTCTATGCAGCCCGCGCATAAGGGCCACGTCAAAAGGCCCTCTGGTGAGGCTCTCAGGCGCGGGCCTGCCAGAATGTGCCCTGCTGAAAAGCCAGTTTGATGGGCGGTCTCTGAGGAGAGCGGGGAGGGGCTTTTCCACCCGCTCTCAGGTGATGTTGCTGATGGTTTATGGTTTAGGCACTTGATATATCACCCTTTACTATGTATATCAGAGCAGTTTACATATATATATATGCACACACTAACAGGCACTTTTTTATTCCCTCATCCCCAAAGGGTTCACAATCTAAGCATACCTGAGGCAGTGGAGGGTTAAGTGGCTTGCCCAAGGTTACAAGGAGTAGCCATGGGACTAGAGACCCCAGTTCCTCCGGCCTGAGGTAGCCTGTCCCAAACAATGAGCCACTCCTCCATCAGGCTGATGTTATAGTTTAAATATCCTTCCAGTATTATAAAGGCCATCTTGAATTCCTGCAATTTTTCCATGAAAGAAATAGTCAAATTGATCTGCCAAATGAAGAAGAGCTGTATCCTGACTAGGAGTGTTAGAAAGATCAGCAAGAGTCTTTCAAAAAGTTGCCTGGGGCAATTAAGACTAGAACGAATAATGGAATAGTAATCACGCTTAGCTTTCTGGGCCTCAAATTTATAAGTCTGATGTTTGCCTTAACAGAGAGGGAAATCACTAGGTGATCTACTTTTCCTCCACCTTCTTTCAGCTTGCCTATCCTGTCTTTTCAATAATACCAAAGATGGGGATGGCTGAGAAGTTATCAAGAAAAGTATATAACGTTGACTCCAAAACAAACAGATCAATGATCTTGACATTTTTAGAAGATTATAGCATCCTTGGATAATAGCAAAAGAAAGAAAAGAATATTAAAAGAAATTAAAACATAATCTGTACAAGATAGTGTGGCAAAGTGTTTAAAGTTGTAGCATGAGAAGAGGCATATGGAGAAAAAACAAATCAAGTGTATGCCCAGGTTGATGAGTTGGAAAAGAAATATGCTGTTGTAATTCAATGTCCCTTGCAAATGCAAAAACTTTCTTTTGGAATTGTTTAAGGGAAAATTTGCATGAATGCTCAAATCACCTAAAATCAGCAGATGATCAGCCAAGGAAATAGCATCTAATATAGCCAAGCAAAGATCATTATATGATTCAGCAAGAATAGAAGGTGGTCTTTAAATCATAAGAACACATAAAGAAGAATGAGGGTCAGATTTTAAGCTGATCTTTTTAAAAAAAAAAAAAGGGGGGGTCTCATCAAATTGGGACCTTTTAGAAGGCAAAAAGTCACAAATTAACAGATCAGAGAAAAGGCAGGCAATACCACCTCCAGGTTTATTTCCCCTATGGGAATAAAGATAAAGAGGAAGGAGAAGACTGACCTAGATAAAACTCCTCACCCTCTGAAGCCAAGTTTCTGTGAGACACAAAAACTGAAGATTCCGATCCCGAAGAAGAATTATATATTAACACTGACATTGATTTGATGGAACAGCAATTTAAAAGGCCAGCACTTACAGTTAAAGAAGGAAATGAGAACCGAGAACCCTATTATCACTGGACAACCAGTATTAATACCAGTTATTCCAGACTTACATGCTACTGTTTTTTTAAAGGAACAAGTTTACACTTAACCCTGCAGGTTGATGATGAAGATGATAAAACTAATTGTCGTCTTCTACCCCAGAGAACGGGAATGGTCTACAAGGCTTCATAAGAAGTGAAGTCCAATGAAGAAGGCATATCCAACAATCTGTTTATCTAGAACAAAGCAGTTCTAGCCAATATGCAGCACTGTAGTTTGCTAGAGAGACCAAAAGGAAAAGAAGAAAAATGGAGCTGGTGGAGACACCCAAAGGAGCACCCAAAGAAGCACAACATGTTCCTTAGACGCACTCTGGAACGCACTGGTAGTGGCTGTGTGCCACAGTAATTATAGAAGTTATAGCGTGCAGCTTTACTTTGATTGGCAGATAAGTGGGCAGAGTTATCAAAGCATCTTACACAGGACAACAATTACAAATGATAGGGCTAAGGACACAAAAACGGAAAAACACAAACGATCAAAGCAATCAATACAATTACAAAACAGAGAAGCATTAAGAGCACAAATCAAGATGTACATGGATATATCTCTCTGAGTCTGAGTACGAGCGCTCTTGTACTGACAATAATTCTGAATCTTCTCAAAGGAGAGGTCTCCAGAGCTCCCATCAGACTGCTCTCCACCTCATGAAGGCGTAAGCCTCCCCTTGAGGATAGGTCCTTTCATGAGTTTGTTAGGCACATGGCTAACGCCATTCTATTTAAGTTGAACATGGAGGAGGAACCCAAGGTCAAAGAGCTGGAAATCCTTCCGTATATGGATCCCCCAACAAAGTGGTGACAGTGTCCATGCACTGCATCCTTCAGAGGTTGCAGATGAGAATGGGGGAGACCCCTTCCCCCCTCTTTGTGCCTTCTATCAACAAAAAGGTTGACTGTGTATCAAGTTCAAAAAGCTCCCAGGTTTGAAAAGCTCCAACTTCTGCACAACACTCTGGTTGTTGAATCCGCTCTCAAAAGGGCCATAAATTCCAAGTCACACTCTGACACCCTCAGGGAGAGAGGCTTCGATGCTGTATTCTTTTGGGAGGAAATTTTAGCAGAACTCCATACTCCTTGCGTGGCATCCTACCAGTTCTTCATGGGGCATGCACTTGCGGAACACCATGTACAGCCTAGAGGAGTTTGCAGAGCTTCTTCCTCCAAAGAAGATCTCACAATTCTGTTCCCTAGTGGGGTGAGGTAAAGAGTGTGGAAAATATATGATCTGAGCAATCCTATAATATTTTGATACAGCATCAAGAGCCTCTGCAATGAGTATTTGTGCCCAGCGACTCTCATGGCTCTGGGCCTGAGACTTACAGCCCAGTGTGCAGGAGCAAATGTCAGATGTTCTATACTTTAATGTTCAGATCTCTCAGATCTAGGATAGCATTAAATCATAGCTACCTAATTCTTGACTATTCTTCAAGCTTCTCCTCAGGTTATCCACACTTCCAGGATTTTTACCCTGTTGCAGATTTCTGTATCATCCACAAAGAGGTTGCTACTGTGATGAAGCAGAATAGCAGGCCCACTACAAACCTGACTGCTTCTTCCAGGAGATTTCCGAGCAGAGGGCAGAGAGAGGTCCTGCTATTCACACAAGTGTAGGTATCTTCTTCCTCCACACTCTTTTCATTCAAAACAGGCCTTCCTTGCTCCTGTACCAGGAAGAAGAGGCCTCAGAAGACCCAGCCAATTCCTCGGCCAAAACCAGGTACGGGGTTTGACAGGCTGCTCAAGAACATAGCCGATCTACCAGTACCAGAGTTGGAAAACCTTCCTGTCAGATGGAGGCTCTCACCGTCTTTGCTGATAGCTGGCTCCTCATAACCTTCGACATCTGGGTATTCAAAATAGTCCGCTTCAAGTACCAATTATGCCTATTCATACTTCTTTAAAATTCTCCCAGAGACATCTTTTCTTTGTCTCTTAGCACCAGGAGCTACTTCTACAGGAAATCTCCACCCTTCGTATGGCAAATGTCATCGAGCTCGTGCCACCAGAGCAGGAAGGACAGGAGTTTTACTCCAGATACCTCCTGGTTCCAGAGAAAACAGGAGGATTCCATCCTATCCTAGATCTGAGAGATCTGTACATATTTGTGGGAAAAGATTTCATGTGGGAAAAGTTTGGAATGCTTTCTAAAAAAGAGACTGGATGTGTTCTCTGGACCTACAGGATGCCTATGCCTACATCCAGATACATCCCAGTCACAAGGAATACCTGATTTGTTGTAGGGAAACACCATTGCCATTATTGTGTTCTACCCTTTGGTTTCATATCTGTTTCTCGGGTTTACACCAAATGCCTCACCGTCACTGTAGTGTATTTATGAAGACTTACTTGGACAATTGGCTTGTCGCGCACCACTCGGGGTTCAAGAATCCATTCGTATTACCATCTGAGTGTTAGAGCTCTAGAATTTGTCATCAACTATCCCAATTTAACCACATCACATTAATTGGAATTCATTGGAGGCCCTGATGGCTACGACTCTGGTGATAACCTTTCTTCCACACAATTGGCTCACCTACTTAGTGCAACAAGTAGGAAAAATTCAAGAGAATCAGCAAGTGTCGGCGAGAACTATTGTGAGAATGTTGGGTCACATGGCCTAGTCCACTGTTCATGTCACATCCATGGCACATCTCCATTTGAGGAGAACACAGTGGACACAGTCCACTCACAAGCTCGGTGATGTCATCTCTGTCACCAAGCCCCTTAGAGAGCCTCTCTCCTTGTGGATGCTTTCTTCCAATTTGGCCAAGGGCTCTCCCTTTCAGGAGCCATTTTACCAAAAGCTATTGATGACAGATGCATCCATACTGGGTTCGATCAGTTTCACACCCAGGGCTTATGGTCGTCCACCCAGGAGAGTCTCCATCAGATAAATTTTCTGGAACTGAGAGCTATTTCAAATGCTCTATAGTAGGGGTTCCCAAACCTGTCCTGGGGCCTCTCCAGCCACCTGGATTTTCTGCATATCCACAATGAATATGCATGAAGAGATTTGCATACCAGGGAGGCAGCATATGTAGATCTCTTTTATGCATATTTATTGTGGATATCCTGAAAACCCAATTGGCTGGGAGACAGGATTGGGAATCCCTGCTCTATAGGCCTTCAGAGATAGGTTAGCCTGTGTGATGAGATAACTAGTACAGAGCCTTTGTTATATGAGGAAATGGCTAGCTCAGAGCCTATGGTAATGGGAAAAGAGGAAGAGCTTACCTCACAAACACATAGGCAGCAAACATATTCAGCTTTCAAAAAGCCCAAGTATAGTGGAGAAAACTTTCCATTCACCAAAGGTGACACAGTAGAAAGCCAAAAGGCTAATCAAGCTCACCTGAGTGGAAGGACACGTACAACGTGCAGAGAACAGGAGCATAAAAACTACAGGGAAAGCCCAGTAGAGGAGCAAAGGGAGGGGCTGGAGCCAAGGCAGCAAAGGCAGGAGCAGAAGCCAAAGGGTGGAGCAGGCTGTAGCTGCAGAGGAGTCTCCCAAGCCAGAGGGGGCCTCGGTCATTGGAGAGTGAGTAACCGAGAGGAAGGAAGTCCTCTCAACCAGCAGACCTTGCTAGAACCAGGAAGTAAAGGAAGTGTCCCGGTAGCAAGAGGCAGCAGACACAGACTCTCTTCAGAAAGTGATTTCAGCTTGGACCCGGCTACAGAGACGTGGAAGTCTTGGAGAGGAGCCAGCCAAAGCCCAGAGAGAGAAGCTCATTACCCAGGGACAAAAGCTAAGTACCCTGTTGTAGCTAGAGGGAAAAAGCCAGGCATTGCCAGCAGAGCAAAGCCCAGTAATTGGGAGGAAAATCCCTGTTGGAGAAGGAACCTGAGAGATACAGTTCCTAGCACAGGACTCTTGAACCCTGTTGATGTAGAGCACTTACCAAATAGAATAACCAGTGTCATTCAAGGAAAGAGCTGTGAGGATTTCAGTTGTGAAGATTGTTATGTGCCTCCAGATACAGACTACGAGCAGATGCAATGGGAAAACCAGGAGTGTGATATAGAACTGGATTCCATGGATTGCACGCTTTGTCTGTCTGATGAAATTACATCCCCATGTTAGCCAGGCAAGCAAGAGTTCTGTGATACATTGTACTGGCAAAGAGTTTATTTTCTATACTGTGAAGAAACAGTTTTCTTTTGTGTTCCTTTGTGCTGTTCATAAAGAATCCTATGTGGGACGGGGAATAAAACCCAAATTATTTCTTTTGCCTTAATTACACGGCTACTGACTATTTCTTTAATAAGGCAACCCACACCTCACGGCCCTAGGCGGGCGCCTAACAGGGCCAAAAAGGGGTGCTGGTGACACCTGTCAAACTGTCATGATTAAAATGGACAATCAAGTTGCCATGTTCTGTTTCAACAAGCAGGGAGGAACAGGTTCCTACCTCCTGTGTTGGGAAACAGTCAGACTTTGCCATCCCTCAGGGAATGATGTTTGGAGTCACATATCTTGCTGGGAGAGAACGCTCTGGTGGGTAAACTGAGTCCTTCATTCTCATGAATGAAATCTGGACAGGAAGGTAGCGTGGACTATCTTTCAAGAGTAGGGCACCCCCCTGGATAGACCTCTTTGCAACTCCCAAAAACAAGCAAGTCCCTCAATTGTTTCCTAGAGTAGAGTCGCACAGAAAACTAGCTTTGGGCACTTTCCTCCTCCATTGGGAGGAAAGCCTTCTATATGTGTATCTTACCCATTCCTTTGATAGCGAGAACTCTCCTAAAACTCCAAAACAACAGAGATACCCATCATTCTCATTGCACTACTTGCCACAGACATCCTTGGTTTCCCCTTCTTCAAGACATGTTAATCAAAATTTGGCAGGATTAGAGATGACTTCTGCATCCCAATGTTAAGTCCCTGGCTCTCACAGCTTGGAAATTGAGAGGCTAGAATTCAGTTCAATAAATCTTCTGGTTGGATTAGCTGATATCCTCTTGGCTTCTAGGAGAGATTGCACTAGGAGATCTTAAGGTTTTAAATGGAGGCGATGTATCGTGTGGTGTAAGGAGCAGGCCCTAGATTCTTTCTCATGTTCTGCACAAAACCTGCTTGGGTACATTCTACATCTCTTGCAGTCTGATCTCAAGACCAACTGTAAGGGTCCACCTAGTGCGATTGGTGCTTACCACCATTGAGAAGAAAAGCCCATCTCTCTACAGCCTTTAGTTGTTCGCTTCTTTCATGACTTGCTTCTATTGAAGCCTCCTCTAAAGCCAGCTGCAGAATCTTGGGAACTCAACATGGTTTCAACTCGGCTGATAAAAGCTCCCTTTGAGACACTAGATACCTATGGACTGAAGTTCCTGACCTGAAAGGTCATATCTTTGGTGGTGGTTACTTCAACACATGGTTGGTGAGCTCTAGGATCTAGTAGCAGATCCACCCTACACTAATGTTTTTCAAAATAGGGTGGTGCTGCATACTCATCCAAAATTCCTTCCAAAAGTGGTGTCAAACTTTCATCTTAACCGGTCAGTCGTCGGGCCAGCATTTTTCACAAGATCCCATGCTCATAAAAGGGAAAGTGTGCTACACATATTGGACTGCAAGAGAACCTTGTTCTTCTATCTGGAGCGGACTAAATCCCTTAGAAAGTCCACCCAACATTTTGTTTCTTTCCATCCCAACAGAGTGGGGGCTGCTCAGGGCTGGCTTAAGAGGTGAACCAGTGAGGCGCACTGGCTCAGGGCACACCACAATAGGGACGCAAGAAGCCTGCCTCACTGGCTTACTTCCAGACAGCTCCTGCCCCCCCCCCCCCCAGCTGTGGCATTAACTGTGATGATAACATTTGCTTTTGCTCCCATGGCTGTATTAATGCTCAGCACAGCCACAGGATTTGCTGCTGCCATTGTGCTGAGCATTAATATATCCACTAGAGCAAAAGCAAATAATCCCTCAGCTGCAGTGAACATTAATAGAGTTGCAAGATTTGCTCCCGCAGCAGTGCTGAGTATTAATATAGCTGCCGGAGCAAAAGCAAATGATCCCTCTGCTGCACTGAACATTAATACAGCCACGAGAGCATTTGCTTTTCCTCCTGCAGCTATATTAATGCTCATCACAGCCACAAAATTTGCTCCCGCAGTTGTGCTGATCATTAATATAGCCGCCGGAGAAAAAGCAAATTCTCCTACGGCTATATTTGTGCTCCCACGGTTATGCTGAGCAATAATATAGCCACTAGAGCAAAAGCAAATGCTCCCACGGATGTAGTATTGTTCAGTACACCGGGGGAGCTTTACCTTTTCCTCCCATGGCTATATTGTTTAGTACAGCCAAGTGAGCAAAAGCAAATGTTCCCATGGCCGTGTTGCTGCAGGAAGAGGGGAGGGATAGTTGTTACTGAGGTTGTGGAGGGAGGGGAATTGAGCTGGGGAGCTGGAAATGGGCTGTTACTCTGACCGAGGGGACTGGGGCTGGGGGGGACTGCCAATAGCTGATATTGGGACTGGGGGACTGGAAATGGGCTGATACAGGGGCTGGGAGGTCTGACTAATATTGACAATGGGCTGATACTAAAAATGGGGACTGGTACTGGAAATGGACTGATATTGGGGCTGAGGGGACTGGAAATGGGCAGATACTAAGTCTGGGAAGATAAGAACATAAGATATGCCATACTGGGTCAGACCAAGGTCCATCAAGCCCAGTATTCTGTTTCCAACAGTGGCCAATCTAGGTCATATGTACCTAGCAGTTTCCCCAAGGGACACAGGTTCCACAATGCTTGTAACGGGAAAAGGACTGGGACAGGAAAGGAGCTAATTTTAGGGCTGGGGTCCTGGGATTGAAAGGGGGCTAATGCTGGCAAATGTTAGGGTCGGAATAGGAAAAAGGGAGATATTGGGGGAGTGAGAAGGGAGAGGAGGAAAGATATTGTGGGGACTGAGGAAGAACCAAAATCAACCAAAGGAGGGACATCAGAATGCATGCTGGAGGTAAGAAGCAGAAAAGACAAGGTGAATGAATATTGGAAAAGGAAGTAAATGGGTGGATGCTGTGAAAAGGGGAGTAGGGAGTAGGAAGCAGGAGAGCAGGTACTAGGGACATAGGATATGGGAAAGCAGGGACTCTGACAGATGGAGACTCTAAGATTTTGTGAGAAAACAAGAAAAGCTCTAAGATAGATTGGGTATTGGGAGTTTAAAGTGAGGACGTGGGGCTTGAGTGCAATTATGAGTGGGAACATGGAGTTGTTTGGGGGAATAGTGGTGACTAAGAAATTGACCAGAGAGTAAAAGGACAGTAGGGACAAGGTGAGTCGGTGAGCCATATGAGTAGGGCTTTGAGACCAAGTGTAGAAATATGGGGAGAGAATTTTTGAAGGACCTGGAGGGTTTGGGAAGGTGTTGGGAGGCAGTTGAAAAGGACAGAGTGCTATGGAGAGGATGGAGGATGGAGAGCCACAGAAAGGGACAGGTCTTCCTTGAAGCAGGTGAAAGAGGGTAGAGGTGGGAGAAGCAAAAGGGGAAATGGAAGTCTGGATGGGGGTAAAACATAACAAAGGGCCTGGAGCTGGAGAGAGAAATATTAGGGAATGAGCTGGGTCTGGTAAAGGGATAAGAAACAGAAGGTGATAAATGAGACTGGGTAGGAAATGAGTACAGAGGGAGGAAATAGCAGACTAGAAATTTTGGTAGGATGCTGGCAAAGGAATGAGACAGATGTGGAGTAGAAGGACTAGGGAAGTAAGATTAGGAAATAGAAAGCTGGTAAGTAGGTGAACGGTGAAAAGAGGAAGGTTGAAGATTGTAGGAAGAAGAAAGAGGAATAGAATGAAGCTATAGCTGGAAAAAGACAAATGAGAAAAATAGAAGAATCATTGTCAGAGAGAGACAAAGAAGACAGGGAATGTGAAGAAACAGAAAATGAAAGTGGGATCTTGGAAAAGGACTTAGAAGAAAACCAGCAAGAGGAAGTAGAAAAGAGACTGGAACCAACCCAGCTAGAAAAAATATTTATTTATTTAACGTTTCTTTTATACCGCCTTTCAGATTATCAAAGCAGTATACATGGAACAGAGTGAATAAGATGATCAGACAAGAAAGGTACAAAAGAGTGTCAGTTTTTAGAGAATAAAATATGTCAGCTTTGAAAATGTGCATTTCTTTGGTTCATTACAGGAGGAAATGCATTTCTTTTTCTCTTTCTTCCATGTTTCACAGCTTGGTGTCTGATTTGGGGTTTTCCATTTGAATTTTTGTCTTTTGTAGTTTCTTATTTAATTGGTGATGGTCTGTGCTTTTCATGTGCAGCCAAGATGAGGGATTCTGTTAACATATAGGTTCTCTCATGGAATCTGTAATAGTTCAGCTTGTTCTCTTTTCCAGCTGGAAGTTGCTGGTATTCTAAAATATTTGCGGTGCTGATTTTCCATAGGTAGGATTGGTGCAATTTGAGTTCTTGATGCTGGTGTCGCGTGTCCATTTACAGTGTTTTGTGTTTTGAAGCTCAGTGTCTAGCTGTGGAGGAAATTAGTAGTGTTGTCACGGATGTGAGACTAGAATTTGAATAGAATTTTTTGTATCCTGAAATGTAAAGTGAAACATCCTAATTCTGCTCTGCATCTGTTATTGGGAGAGTTTTGTTGGTGCGTCTAGGAGTGTTCCATATGAATCAATAATTATGCTTTCTCAAGAGTCATATTCAAAGGCAATTAGGCATTTGCTAATAAATGCATAATTATCCTAACCATGTATTTTAAAAAAATATGCAGATAATATCAGGCTTTTATATTGCAGAATGGCCAGACATTATCTGTATACTTGTGGTGCATGTTAGGGGAGGAGCAAGGTTAGGCCAAAATATTATCCAGATAGTGGCAATATTCAGCCATTATTCAGGTAAGTTATATGTTTAGTTTAGGTCTGTGGAATACCAGGCCTAGCCTAAAAAGATAATACACCATCACTCTCTTTATATTCAGCACGAGATCCATATGGATATTGACAAAGAATACACAGATTGTTAAATGAGAGGGTGGCATTTAACAGGTCAGTGGGCTGAAAATTTACCCCTGTTTGCCATCTTGCACTGCAAGATCGGACCCAAGGTGGTGGGGGGGGGGAGGGAGGCACAAAAGCAAAATTTAGCTCAGAGTGTTACAACTTTTAGCCAGCCCTGGGGCTGCTATGACTAAATGTGTTCTTTCAATTTGGCTAACGGACTGTGTCTCTTTCGCTTACGCCCATCAGGTCTGACGCTTGAGGATTTTGTCATGGCTCATAATACCTGAGCCATGGCTGTATCAGTAGCCTACTTGAGGTCAGCTTCCTTGGAAGAGATCTATAGGATTGTGACCTGGACCTCTGTCCACATATTCACATCTCACTACTGTTTAGAGAGGGGCTCCCAACATGACAGTAGTTTCAGTTAATCAGTCCTTTGGAATCTGTGCAAGGTTAGGAATCCAGCTCTATTCCCTCCTAAGCCCTTCTTTTCTGTTCAGGTTGCTTCTTAAAAATTAAATAAATAAATAAAAATGTTCAAAAAGCATGCTGCCAACAAAAACACTTTCTCAGTTTCTGTCAGCTCATTGCAATGTTTCTACTTCCTCTTTTTTCTTTGATGGCAGCTTATAACTGGGGACTTTCATAAGTAAGGACTTATCCTGCTTGTCCAAGGAAAAATGAAATTACTCACCTGTAGTAGGTGTTCTCCCTGCACAGCAGGATAAGTTCTCACAACCCAACCTCTTCCCCTTAGAGTTGTTCAGTTAAGCTAGGTACTGTGATTGAAGTCCTCTGGCACGGCGATGTCAGGTAAGAACAGGCGAGCATGCACAAAAAGCTTTCTAAAAGATTCTAGTAGGAGCTGAGAAGTTTTCACACAGGGCTACATCAGTGACATAACCATGGAGAACACCTGTTACAGGTGAATAACTTTGTTTTGCTTCTACTTGTTATATTGTTCTGGCACTTAGGATTGCATGTAGTGGATGTGTTGTTGAAAGCCAAAGTTTCACAGATTTCTTCATGCTGTAATTAGAGGACATGATTTCTTTCTGTTTAGGCACAATCTGTTGGACTCCAAGATTAACACCCTTTTGTCACTGTGTCAAGATCCAAATTTATTGAATCCGATTCATGGGATTGTACAGAGTGTGGTTTACCATGAAGAATCCCCACCCCCGTTCCAGCCATCCTATTTACAAAGTAAAGATCTTGTCTTTTGTTTGTAGGGTAATAAACCTAGTGACGGTCTTTATTCATTGCACATGATGAACCTTTCATTTATAATATCTTGTGAGCCCTTTGGGAAAATAGTAATAAAATGTTGCAGTTTCATGGCCCAATAGCAGACACCCACAAAACAGTTGTGGAGGGAAGGAGCATTTGTATGCCCCCACTCTTACCCCAGTACTCGTCCCTCTCCTACTGTACTGCTACCCCATGTCACTTTTTCAGTCCACACAGAGCGATACATCCATCACATCTGATTGCGGGAGCTATCTTGTACAGGTTGAGCCATGGATGAATTACTGTCTTCAGCAGTGAAGTGCGGGAGCCTCCCACTAGATGGACAGATTCCTCTAACCCCAGCACTCTGGCCCCTAAGAATGTAATTTTATAACAGATAATCTACTTAGGCATCAAATAGGTGCATAAGTTATACCAGTTTTCAAAGGTGAAAATTATCCTCCACAGTTACTTGCTATTTACTATGCGCAGCTTTCCTAGTTTATTTTATGCTCATACATATATATTTTATAAAGTATGCAATTAAATGCTAATTCCTCCTCAACCCCCACCCCTAGGAATACCTCCATTCTGCTCAGGTAAACTTAGACACACAAAAGATTGTATTCTCATACGTTTGTGCATATAACAGGTCAGTTGTATAAAGCCTATTTCTATGCATAAAACAGTTTTACCTGCAGAATAGGCTACTCATTCAGCAGCTGAATTTTGCTGCTGAACATACAACTTTTTTGCTGCCCCTTAACCACACCCCTTTCTCAAACAGATAAATCTGGCCATTCTATAAATAAAGCAGCCAAATTTATCCATAGAATTATGCAGTCATTCCTGCTGCCGACCCCAGTGCTTTTGAATATCAGCCTCATGATGTAAACAGACTACTGGACAGCCAGATTTAAACATATATTGCACAGCATATGCAGTACAGGAACATTATTAAAATTTTTGATAACTTTATGGCATGATTTTAAAGTGATGTGTTTTTATTATGAATTTTATGTATTTGGCTACTTTGTGGTGATAAATTTCTATGATGGACATATTCTCTGCTTTAAGCTTATAAAAAAGGGAGTCTACAAATTTGTTGCGCAAACATCAGTTTATTGTGTTGCCCATTTTTCTAGTGAAAATGTGGGTTAATTTAAACTGAAGAGCTGATTTTGAGAATTTCAATGCTTTTCCTCGGTAAACTATAATCATTCAGACCTGCATGATAGTTATTTTATCCTGTCTTTACAAATTACTCAATAATTCAATGCCTAACTGTTTCGGAGAGTGATAATGGTTATGAATTTTCTGTTGCAGGTTTTGGGTTTAATGGTTTGTGGAGGTTTGCTGGACCATTTTCAAAGGTATGTAAGACAGATTTTCTTGTTTGTACTGGATGCTTACTACTGCTTCTACACTTAAGAGACTATCTCTGCTCTGTTGAGCTTATAGTCTCTTTTACAGGAGAAAAAAGGAGAATTAGGGGGTTTCATTTATTATGGGAATGGTTAAAAACAATATGGATATGAACAGGAGAATAAGGAGTTAAGACTGAAAAGCAGTCTCAAAAAGGTGGTCTTTTATGCTCGATTTGAATAAGGCCAGAGAGTGAGCATGACCCACTAACTCAGGAATTTTATTCTAGGTTTATGTTTCATTGTAAGCACCCCCCCCCCCCCCAATTATTACTGTCACCTCATTCATATCTAAATACCCACGAGAGAAAATCTTAAGCATGCTGTTTTATAATGTATAGAAATATGCATGAGAAATGGTTAATATGGAAGGGGCAGACTAGATAGGCCAAGTAGTCTTTTTTTGCTGTCATGTTTCTATGTTTAAATGATTAGAGAGAGAGAATATGGAGACAGAAATTCATTACCATAACTAGTCCTTGACAAATTTTTTCGGAGTCTAGGAGCTAGCTTTAAAAATTTAGGAGCCAGCCACCAAGACCTAGGTCGCGGTGCCCCCTTCCCTCCCAAAGGTGTATCGCAGCTACGTTTTTAGGGACTGATTTACTATTTTCACATTTTCTATAGGAAAAGAAAAAACTTAATCAGCTCTTAATCATTAAGGGTCACCAATAAGCTGCTGACAGCATGCTTGTTAGGAGGTGCTGGGAGGAACAGGAGGAAAAGGGTTTCTGTGGCTGGCCCTTTTCAAATCCAGGCTGAACACTCACCTCTTAAAGGCCGTTTTTGGAAACTGTTTCCTTACCATTCCCCTAGATATCCTTGACCCCAACTTTTGTATTCTGTGTCTTGACTAGATTGTAAGCTCTGTTGAGCAGGGACCATCTTTGAAATGTGTTTGTACACCTTGTAGCACTATACAAATGATCAGTAGTAGTAGCATTGTGCAGTGGCACATTAAGGCTTAACCCTTTCCAGGCCGAGCCCAAAACTCTCGGGATCCAAAATTCTGACTAAATATTCCTATCAAATGGTATATAATACATGACCATAGCAGAAGGAAAATCACTATTAGAACATATTGAATAAGACGGGTACAATTTTCCTGAAATATGCAAAAATTAACCCAGCTGCAGAATGTGGATTAAAAATTTAAAGTAGGCCTTCAAAGGGTTTATGTACCATTGTACATAAGAAATGCCATACTGGGTCAGACCAAGGTCCATCAAGCCAATCCAGATCACATGTACCTGTCAGGTGCCCAAAAGGTACACAGATGCCACAATTCTTATCCCGGGGTAAGCAGTGGATTTCCCTGGTCCTCTTTAATAATGGTTTATGGACTTTTCCTCCAGGAACTTGTCTAAAACTTTTTAAACCCAACTACGCTAACAGCTTTTACTACATCCTCCAGTAACGAGTTCCAGAGTTGGATTACACCCTGCACTGGCTCCCAGTTTCATGTAGAATCCTATGCAAACTAATGGTTACCACCTTCAAGCTCATCAATAATATTGTTCCGTCATATCTTGCAACGCTAATCCTTACTCCCCAGGAAAGTAGGTCAAGAAGAAGAGCGAATCTCCACATGTTGCTAGTTCCCGATTTCATTCGAAAATCAGGGCAGAAGACAAGCAAAGCTGCCTTCTTGTTCATTGCACCTACTTTGTGGAACAACCTCCCAGTTGAACTCAGAGAGATTAAGGACCTACAATTATTTAGAAAAGATCTAAAATCTTATCTGTTTACCCAGCATTTTTACAATCTACAACACAATGATGTTCCGAATTCACAGGTCAACACTGATCAGCATCCATACACTGACCCTACTTAGACATAACAGAGACACATTGCACACATAATCGCACACATGCTCAATTCCTCCACATCTTTGTACCATCCAGTCATTCAGCAAATGGAACCATATACTTTACCTTCTGTAAATAGTTCAGTTGTTTAATAGTTTTAAAAGTTTATTATATATTTAACTAAATTGTCCTAAAACGTTCATTGTAAAAAATAATAGTAAGTTCATTATTATTTTGTTCTGTTATATGTAAACCGCATCTGATCTCTGAAAGAGGCGGTATAAAAGAATGTACAAATAAATATGTATGTGTAGGCCTGGCACCTGATCCCGGTCGGCCTGCACATACAGGCCTCCACCTGGCTAACTCAGTCAGGACTCCTGAATGGAGCTGTGGCATCATGGCGTCCAGTTGCCGTGGCACCATGGCTCCATTCAGGAGCTGCGATCCCTGGCCACCGACCAGTTCTTTTTTTCCCTGCAGCCCGACCCCCGATCTGGGCTCCCAAAGCCAGGGTCGGGCTGTAGGGCATCTCCTCCACCCCCTCCTACCATTTCCGACACCCGGGCCTTCTGTCCCCTGCCATCTAGGGCAACTTATTCTACCTCAGTGATGAAATAAGTTCCCCGTTCAGTCAGCCGGCCCCGGACGTACAGGGCCAACATCAGAATCGACCCTGTAGGTCCTGGGCCATGGACCGCCCACTGCACGCACTAACCCTGCCCCCTTCCCGCCCCCATCTAGCCTCCTCGTACAAACACCTTGTTCATACGGGGAGGTTAGCTGGGGATGCAAAGGGGGCCAAATAGCTATTTGCAGCTCAGAATGACAGCGGAGCGTCCCCTAGTCTTTCTACTTTTTGAAGGCGTAAACAATCGATATGTGTTTAACTGTTCCATTCCATTCATTAATTTATAGACCTCTATCATATCCCCCCTTAGCCATTTCTTTTCCAAGTTGAAGATCCCTATCCTTTTAAGTCTGTCCTCATAGCGATATTCTTCCATCTCCTTTACCATTTTGGTGGCTCTTCTCTGTACCTTTTCTAGTTTTGCTACATCCTTTTTAAGATATGATGACCAGAATGGCACACAATATTCAAGGTGTGGTCACACCATGGAACGATACAGAGGCATTATTATATCCTTGGTTTTATTCTCCTTTCCTTTCCTTATTTTATTTTATTTATTTTTATTTTTTATATACCGCGCTATTGAAATCAGCGCGGTTTACAGTAAAACTGAACAGAGCAACAATGCATTAAATATCACAATGTGCTTACATAGAACAAGGCATAAACAAACTGGGATAACAGGGACTGCATCAAAACATCTGATGATAGGGGAAAAGTCAGGTTGTTCTATGGTAAATGGAATGTATAGTAGTATGTCATCAGCATACACGAGACATTCTACATTTAATGAGCGTATCAGGGAACAGATGGGCTGCATATAAATGTTAAATAGTAGAGCAGACAGGGATGATCCCTGTGGGACTCCCTGCTTCTGTAAGAATGGTTCAGAAGACGTGTTACCTGCTCTTACTTGCTGCCATCTGTTAGTTAGGTATGATTCGCACCATTGTAGTGCGGTTCCCAGTAATCCTTTTTCTTGGAGGCGTTGTAATAGTATCTTGTGATTTACAGAATCAAATGCGGCAGCAATGTCAAGAAAGATGAGGACGAAACCTTGGTGTATGTTATCTATTCCAGTGATTAGCTTGTCGAATAGGGTAGTTAAGGTGGTATCTACTCCATGCGATTCCCTGAAGCCATGTTGGGCTGGATCGAGGGGTGCCTCCTCATCGATGTGCTGATGGATCTGACGCTGGACTATTTTCTCGATGATCTTCGCAAGCAGTGGAATGCTTGATATGGGTCTGTACGATTCAACTTTGGATGTGGCGACTATTCTTTAGCAGGGGTCTGATTGATGTATGTTTTAAACTTTGAGGGAAGGCGCCCCTTGATAGTGATTGGTTGGTTATTTTACATAATGCATGGCTTAGTTCATGTCGAAGTTCCTTTATCCAACTTGCTGGACAGGGGTCATTGGGAGCCGTGGTGAGATTGATGGAGGCAATGGTGTCTTCAATGATTCCTAGCATTCTATTTGCTTTCTTGACCATTGCTGCACATTGGGCCGAGTGTTTCAAAATATTGTCCATGATGACACCTAAATCCTTTTCCTGGGTGATGGTTCCTAATATGGAACCTTGCATTGTGTAATCATAGTTTGAGTTGTTCATCCCTAAGTGCATAATTTTGCACTTGTCCACAATAAATTTCATCTGCCATTTGATATCCAGTCTTCCAATTTATCAAGATCCTCATGCAATTTTTCTCAGTTCTCTGTATTTTAATAACTTTGTACATTGCTTAGTATGTTCCATGTCCCAATATGTAAGACATCTTTGCAGCTTCTGACTCGAAACCCTTTTCCTCCCATCCCGCCCACCACCCCCAGTGAGTACGCTTTCAGTAGCATATTGGTGCCCCTTTATAGCTGATGAAACTTTTTTTACTTAATGTATCACCATGGCCAGGTAATACCTGAAGCAAAAAACATCTCTGTAAATCTTCACCCTGCCTTCACACAGTCTCCCCCTCTCCATAGTCTCCCCCATCCTTCCTTTAGCCATTCTCTATCCCCCTCTAGTCTTCATCTCTTGTCTCTCATAGCCCTCCCCCAGCCTTCATACGTTTCTGTCTCTCATAGCCCCCCTCCCTCCAATCTTCATCTGGTCTGACTCTCATAGGCCTCCCCCCCCCCCACACTTCCCCAGCCCTCATTCGTTTCTGTCTCTCATAACCCCCCTCCCTCCAGTCTCCATCTGGTCTGACTCTCATAGGCTTTCCCCACCTCCCCCCCCATCCCCAGCCCTCATCCAGTCTCTTTCAATCACCATTCTTGTCAGCCTGATTTTTCAGGTCACAGTGAAAACTGCATGCTGAAAACTTCACTTCTGTGATCGGCTCCCTTCAAGCAGCTTGCGCCACTTGGTGCAGGAAGTTCAGGCAGAACTCATGGATTGAAGTTGCTGTTTTCGCTGCTGTACCGGTGGCACTAAAACATTTGGAGGCATGAAGTCCTGGGCACAGGGTGAAAAATTCTAGGTGTCATGGCGACCTGGCACCTAGGATTTGTTGACCATAACTTTTAGTTGGCCTTTTCAAATTAATTGGTACCATTCAGTCGTGTTCCAAATGAAGGTGGTGTCCATAACCTAGAAAACAGCAACAGATGAAGACTATACAGCTTATCCAGTCTGCCCATCCATGTGAATTATTAAGTTGCACATTTTCTTCCTCAGATACCCTTTTTATTTGTCCCATGCTTTCTTGAATTCAGATACAGTTCTTGGGGAGGCTGTTCCACACATCTACCACCCTTTCCTTAAAGAAATATTTCCTCTGATTTCTCCAGAGTCTGTCTCCTTTCACATTCTTCCTATGATGCCTCTTTCTAATGCTTCCTTTTAACTGGAAGAGGGCTTCCTCCTGGGCATTTATGTCATTGAGGTATTTAAATGTCCCTATCATATCACCACTTTCCTGCCTTTCTTCCAGAGTATACATATTGAGATCTTTCAGTGTTCCCCTCATATGCCTCATGACAAAGGCCACTGATCATTTTAGTAGCCACACTCTGGACAGTCTCCATCCTGTTTTATAGCCTGTTAAGGTGCAATCTTCAGAATAGTACACAGTTTTCCAAATGAGATCTCACTATAGACTCATACAAAGGCACTTTCATTACCTTTTTCCTGCTGGCCATTCCTCTCCCTATACACCCAAGCATCCTTCTGACTTTTGCTGCCACCTTTTCTACCTATTTGGCTTTTCTTTTTCTTTAATTTATTTATTGAAAGTTTTAACAATTTACAAGCATACGCTTGAGTAAGGAAACAAAAGAGGTGATTCAAAAAGTAACATAATCCACAAGTAATATGAATTACAATCCAAAAATAAATTCATAGGCCATCTCTATACTGAGTCTCAATCAAGCAAAAAAAGGAGGGGGAGTGGATAAAACAATGGAGAAAGAAAGAAAGAAAAAGGTAAAAATAGTAAAAGGGAAAATAGGCACCAGGCACAAACCCCAACCCATTATATCATGTCATGATATAACAAACCCTTCAAGTAAGTGAAGTAGAGCTGAACAGTTTCTTCATATCTATAAAGGCATGTAGTTGCTCAGGAAAAAGGAAAATATATTTATCTTCAAGAAAATTAACATTTACATGGATATCTAAGAAATAACTTCCTTCTCTCTTGGGTACTTCATGCAACATCCGGAAATAACCATACTTTCTGACCACAGAATACAATTTTAGAATTTTTAAAAGGAAAGATCCAAAATCATTCTAAGGGATATGTTTACTAAACGGCGATAACGTAGCAGCAGCTCCGTTATCGTGCGTTAAGTGACGTTAACGCACGTTAACGTCACCCAATGCAACGTTAGTGCGCGTTAACGTCGCCGGTGGCGGTAAGTCCCGCAGAGGGTGAAGGGAGGGCGGAGAGAAGGGGTCACTGGGTGTCATGGCTGTTTGGCATAAAAAAAGAACAAACAAAACAAAACAAAAAAAAAGAACCAAAGGGAATCAAACCCATAAACCTAGGCTTGGAAGGTATCAGTACTAACCAGTAGGCTACACCTCCACAGCTCTCTGATCTGCAATGGCTGGATACAGGATGATGTGTTGGGACAGCAGCTTAATGGGGCTTTCCCATGGCTGATGTGCAGTCCTATATTAATCTGAGACCTATTCTTCCTCTCAGATTCTGTTTCTGTTTTGTGCTCCAGTATTTTCTACCCTATGCATGTTGATGTTAGGATGAAGTGATCGTTTCTTATCTCCGGATATAGAAAGACTGCAGGTCACCACACGGCATGTCTGCTGTGGTTACCAGGATAGCATTAATCCACCAGTACCCATGATGCAATGCACATGCAGATTAGCAGTCTACAGCAGGTCACCAGATGGGGTATGCACCTCTACAGCACCGCACTGTGGTAGGGGGTACTGACTGTGTGTGTTACTGGCACGGAGTAGTGTGTGTTACTGGCAAAGAGTAGCTACAGACCATGCCATTGTGTGGGTTCTGTGCTCACCCTGAGGGTGAAGTGGTGCGCCCAGCACCAGGTCCGCAGTACCCGTGTTGGATGAGATAGGCATTGCTGTGTGTCAGGTATTCCTTGCAATGTAGTAATAACGAAACAATTTACAGCTCTATCTCTCAACCAAGAGTTCAGACTTTCAAATCCAGTTAACTAAACACTGTTGCAACAAGGTCTCAGACTGTTACAAAGCGTATATCCAGGCCAAATAGGCTAGGATAAAATGCTTTCTGCTCGCATCAACGACCTTACAACGTTGCTTTTACTCAGTGTTTATAGCTTTTATACCAATTATTTATAATCTTGACAGTCCCATAGTATTGTTCTATAGACCAGATAATAACATCGTTATTTTCAATCTTGTTCCATTTCTGTATCTTTTAACAATTCTGTGATGTTAAACAAGATATAAACCAAGCACAGTGCTTATCTGGCATCAGTTGACGATCCCTCAGTGCTGTTTTTTAATCCAAAGGATGATGATCCCTTGGATTAAAGGATGATCCTTTGGATTAAAAAACAGCACTGAGGGATCGTCAACTGATGTCAGATAAACATTGTGCTTGGTTTATATCTTGTTTAACATCACAGAATTGTTAAAAGATACAGAAATGGAACAAGATTGAAAATAACGATGCAACAGTGTTTAGTTAACTGGATTTGAAAGTCTGAACTCTTGGTTGAGAGATAGAGCTGTAAATTGTTTCGTTATTACTACATAGTAATTGAAGCTCTAAAAGGTGACTATATACGTCATAGTGAGGTATTCCTTGCAGACATACCTAGGATATTCCTGGGTCCGCCTGTATTCCCCAGTCATATCTGGCCCTTGTAGACCATGATGCACCCAGACTGGTGCCTATCCAGTGTGGTTGCCATGGCTGCTTGTTACAGGGGCAGGGGGGAGTCTGGATCCACATGCAGATTATGTAGCGCCACCTACCAGAATGCCCTCACTTGGCCAGGGTGGTGGACAGGATCTGGCCTCCAACAGACTCACACTCCACATCTTTGCAAGGGAGGCACATGATGATGGGCTGTGGGACCAGCAACCAGGGCTGTTAATGTAGATCTGTACTTGTCACAAGGGCACTGGCCAGGAAGGGCTCAGCTGCCCCACACCACGAACTGACATCCACAAGCAGAGGGCATACTCAGTCTGTACCCTGCGAGGCGTTCCAGACATACACATGCAAAATGCAGACAGTCCGGTAGCCAGTCTACAGTGCATCTTCCTAGGGGAACTCTGTGCACCCAGACGTGGGCTGTACCCACAGGCACCAAGCAGATATCTCAGCGATTGGGCCCTAGAGCAGAGACCACGCAGATATCTCAGCGATTGGGTCCTAGAGCAGAGACCACACAGATATCATTTGAGAGAAGCACTGTGTAGCACTATGTGGGAACCTAGACATGCCATGCTTACTGCTCAATCAATGGTCCCTTATCAGAGCAAAAAGTAGATCACTGTTCATGTAACGAATGCTCCACTTTAACTATTACGTTATGATTTTATAACGAATGGTGTGGGATACAGTATCCGGGTACTCATAAACCATTTAAAATGAAAGGTATAAACAAAAGATAACTAACTCCGGAAAGGTCTCAGACTCAATAGCGCTATATTGACTTCAGTACATGAAATACTGTTGAGAGCGCTGGCAGCATCAATGACCAATCCGGAGATTATACAAATCGCTGGTAAGTTCACTAAAATATTATAACGACTTTCATCTAAAAACCAACACCATTGTGTCAGCAAAATGCTTATCTTAAAGAATATCGTGATGTAATTGCCCCTTTCGGGTGGATTTGGAGGGTTTGATACGGAAGCTCAGCTTAAAAATCTTTTTTGCAGATAAATCTACAGAGGACATTGGGGAAAGCAGTAGTGACCAACGAGTACCTTTACCTATTAGATCTACTTGGACACCGCCGGGTCAGCTGCATCCTGCTCTTTCCATTTTTTTTTTTTTTTTTTTATTGAAAGGCTGCCAAAAAATACATAGAAACAAGAACCACAAACATCATCCAAAAGAGTGCAACAGCAAAAGCAGAGCTTCAAAACACAGTGGTAATCTACAATACGCCTTCATTTTTGTAGTTTTAGAATAAGTACAAGACAACCACCCTCCCCCTTCCCCTACCCACTTCCCCCCCCCCCCACTGCTCCCCCCTTCCGCTTTGATGGCTCATAGGTCGAAGCTCCGAGGAGAAAAGAAAAGAAAAAGGGGGAACAGCAACCACCCCAACCTCCCATTCCCCCCCCCCAAAACCTCCCTAGCCCAAAACCCCTCTCCCCCCCACCCCCCAATCCCCCCATCTATGGCTTGCTAATCCTTAGGCAAGGGAAGGCGGTGAGCAAGAAGCACACAGAAGGGGTAATCTCCCTTTGAAGTCTGTGTGGTCCCCCCCCCCCCCTGCCTGTCCGTAGCAATCACGCACCATAACGAGAAACAAAGGGTGCCCACACCAACTCAAAGCGCGCCAAACGCCTGCTCTTTCCATTTTTAAAGATCTGGTACTTCAAGATGTTGAGCGTTTGGAGCAACAGACAGCACATTCGAAGAGTGTTTTGTTACCTGCTGAACGAGTGAACATAAGATATGCCATACTGGGTCAGACCAAGGTCCATCAAGCCCAGTATTCTGTTTCCAACAGTGGCCAATCTAGGTCATATGTACCTAGCAGTTTCCCCAAGAAACACAATGCTTGTACTGGGTCAAGCATTGATATCTTCGGTCACTTCTTAATAATGGTTTATGGACCTTTCCTCCAGGAACTTGTCCAAACCTTTTTTAAACCCAGCTACACTAACAGCCTTTACTACATCCTCCGGTAACAAATTCCAGAGTTTGATTACACGTTGAGTGAAAAAATATTTTCTTTCATTAGTCTTAAATAGTTTACCCTGTAGCTTCATTGCATGTCCCCTAGTCTTTCTATATTCTGATAACGTAAACAATCGTTCTCCAGGACCAAGCAGGAAGTCAGTCCTCACATATGGGTGACGTCGGCGCCGACGGAGCCCTCGCGGAGCAATTTTCCCCAGCTTTCAAAGAAAGCCTTTGGGAATTGCAGCGCGCATGCGCGGTCCCCTTCCCGCCCAAGGGTGCCATCTTAGCCAGTCTTCTTTTTTCCGCGGAGCCCTACAGACGTGGTCGTCTTGTCCCCGCAGAAAAAGTTGATTTTTCGTCGTTTATTTCTCTTTTTTCTTCGGTTCGACGCCGGTCTCTTTCCTGCCCGGACTCGCGACACCGTTGCGAGTCCTTCTCTTATTTTTCGGTTTTTCTGATTTTTCTTGTCAGTTTCGTTTTTCGGTTTTTCGCTGGCAGCCCGGTCCTTTGACCTTGCAGGGGCCCTTTTTCCCCCGATGGCTGCCAGTGGTTTCAAACGGTGTGTTCAGTGTGACAGAAATATGTCACTCACTGACCCACACGATAATTGCCTCCGCTGCCTTGGCCCAGATCACGAGGAACTGATCTGTGGGGCCTGCAGCAAAATGTCCTCCAAAGCTTTACGGAGTCGGCGGCATCAGCGGGAAAGAATCTTCGCAGATCCCACCCGTACCCGGACCTCGTCGGAGGCCTCGGCGTCCAGAGGCTCCAGCTCTGAGCATCGCCGGAGTTCCTCCGACAGAGGTTCTCCCTCCGGGGATCATCATCGGAAGGCGAAACCCGCGAGGGCGGCGTCGGTGGACGCACCTGGTTCCGCGAGGGCCAGGTCGCATAGCCCCGATAGCCGTCCCGGGTCTTTGGAGAAGGAACGTCTCCCGAAGCGACCTCGTTTGGAATCGGAGTTGCCTGCTCGGGTAAGTCCTGTAGTCCTCCTGGACTCGCCTCCGAGGGGTCCGACGTCGGGCCCGACGCCGTCGGGGCCCGAGTCGGGGGCTGCTGGGTCACCTGAGGTCGGACTCAGGTTGACGGCCTTGGAGAGCAGACTATCTGCCTTCATGGACCAGCAGCGGGCACTGATCGCTAGCCTCGCTGGCGCCTCTGCCCCGACCGCCGGGACGTCGACGTCTAAGTCGACCCCGGAGACCGAGCCGATCCTCGAGTCCTTGCGGGCTCGAGTCGATCCTCGGTCGAGGTCACCCTCGGCCTCCCGTTCGGGACCGAGGTCGTCGACGCCGACTCCCTCGGCGTCGGGGTGGCCGACACCTCCGCCCGCCCGAACCGACCCCACCGATTCCTCCTCGGAGTCGGCCTGGGAGTCTGAAGTGGAAGAGTCACCTGATTCTTTTCGGACTCGGTGTGTCCCCTCGGACTCCCCTGAGTCCGAACCTCGGAAACAGTCCCCCCCGGAGGATGCCCGGTTCTCGGACTTCGTCAGGGATATGGCCAAGGCTTTGGCCTTCCCTGCGGATCCCGAGGAGGAACCTCGAGCCGAAGAGCTCGACGCCCTTCAGTACGACTCTCCCGCCAGGGAGCACTTTACTGTACCGGTTCCTCCCATGCTGGAACGACTACTCTTCCGCATGTGGGAGAGTCCGGCATCGTCGCCGGTATTAAGCAAGCGGGTCGATTCCATCTATCGAGTCCGCAAGAGCCCTGGCTTCCAAAAAGCACAGCTACCGCACCATTCTATGGTGGTGGAATCGGCCATGCATAGGCTTAAGAGCCAGAAGATGCACTCCTCGGTGCCTCCTGGCAGGGAGGCCCGCAACCTGGATGGCCTCGGTAAGAAGTGTTTCCAGGGCTCTATGCTTGCTTGTCGGGTCCAGACCTACCAGCTCTACATGGGCATGTACCTTAGAGACCTGGCTAAAGAGATAGCCGGATTCTCTGCTGGGCTATCCGAGGAACCTTTGCGGAGGTTCCTAGCCTTGTCCACTGGTATTCGGGAATGCTCCAAATTCATTTCTCGAGCAGCCTATGATGGCTTTGAAGCATCGGCTCGAGTAGCCGCAGCCGGCATCGGTGCCCGCCGACAGGCTTGGCTTCAGTCGTCTGACCTTGAACCCTGGGTGCAGGACAAGTTGGTCGATGTCCCCTGCCGAGGTGAGAACCTCTTTGGCAAGCCCATGGCTGAGAAGGCTGCACAAATCGAGACGGAGACTCTCACCAGAACTAGGCTCTCTAGGAAGACCTCTGCCCCTTCCCAGAAGAAGAAGGGCTCGGGAAAGAAGTCCTTTTACCCGAGAAAGGCGGCTGCCTATAAACACTACCCTCAATTTCAGGCCTCAGCAGCTCCCCAACAGGGTCAGCAGGCCAAGGGACGGGGTAACGGGTCCCGTAGGCAGCAAGCCCCCAAGCCTGCACCACCGGCCCCTGCTCAGCAGGGTGGGGGTTTTTGACTTCATCGGCATAGCCTCTCCCCCTCAGCTGGTTTCTCCCAGCACAGGAGGCCGGCTGGTCCACTTTGCCCACAGGTGGTCCAACATCACATCAGATGCCTGGGTGCTTCAGGTTGTGAGAGAAGGCTATCTTCTCCACTTCCACCAGGTCCCTCCCTCCTATTTCCCGGGAGAGCCTCCACGTCTCCCTCTGCACAGGGACTTACTCCTTCAGGAGTTAGCAAGTCTCCTTCAGGAACAGGCTGTGGAACCGGTGCCCCACCACCTGAGAGGTCAAGGCTTCTATTCCAGGTATTTCCTAATACCAAAAAGGACGGGAGGCCTCAGACCCATCCTGGACTTGCGCAACCTCAACAAGTTCCTCGTGCGGGAGAAGTTCAAGATGCTTACCCTTGGAATCCTTCTGCCCTACCTCCAGCAGGGAGATTGGCTATGCTCCTTGGATCTAAAGGATGCCTACACGCACATCCTCATCCACCCAAGCCACCGCCAATACCTAAGGTTTGTGGTGGCAGGAAATCATTACCAGTACAGAGTACTGCCCTTTGGCCTATCCTCCGCACCACGAGTCTTCACAAAATGTCTCGCGGTGGTGGTGGCTTATCTCCGGCTTCAGGGCCTCTATGTCTTTCCGTACCTAGACGACTGGCTCATCAGAGCATCGTCCTCTCCAGAAGTCACAAAAGCCACACACCGCACTGTGACTCTTCTCCAGTACTTGGGCTTTGTCATAAACTTCGCAAAGTCCACTTTGCTCCCCTCGCAAGATCTCGAGTTCATCAGCGCAAGATTGCACACTCTTCAGGCGCGAAATTTCCTGCCTCTCGACAGGGCTCAACGGCTCATGGACCTGGCCGGCCATTTTCGCAGCCAGTCCCTGGTCTCGGCCAGGCGCTTCCTGAGACTACTCGGCCATATGGCTTCCACCGTCCACGTGACCCCCAATGCCCGCCTGAATATGCGGCCTGCTCAGTGGTGCCTTTGCAAGCAGTGGCAACAGGCCACGGGCGGCCTAGCCGACTTAGTGCGGATCTCCGGCCCGCTGGCCTCTTCTCTACAGTGGTGGCTTCATCGGCCGAACCTGGTACTCGGAATGCCTTTTCAGTCTCCTCCGCCTGCTCAAGTGCTGACGACCGATGCTTCTCTCCTAGGATGGGGAGCGCATTGCCAAGGGGCATGTACTCAAGGTCTCTGGACCACGTGGGAGTCTGCGCAGCAGATCAACTTCCTAGAGCTCAGAGCGATCCGTCTGGCTCTCAAGGCTTTCTCCCACCTGACTTCTCGCCGATCCGTCCTTGTCCAGACGGACAATCAAGTTGCCATGTTCTACGTGAACAAACAGGGGGGCACGGGCTCCTTCCTTCTCTGTCGAGAAGCACAGAGGCTCTGCTCTTGGGCCATCAGCCACGGCATTCTTCTCAAGGCAGTTTATCTCCCAGGCCAAGAAAATTGCCTGGCGGACAAACTCAGCAGAATCCTCCAGCCGCACGAGTGGCGACTGGATCCCTTGGTAGTTCAGAAACTTTTTCTGAAGTGGGGCCTCCCCACGATGGATCTCTTTGCCAGTCCTCTCAACCGGCAACTTCCTCGCTTCTGCTCTCGGCAGCCGCATCCCCTTCGAGTAGCGGCGGATGCTTTTCTGCTCTCATGGTCGAAAAGCCTTCTGTATGCCTTTCCTCCCATACCGCTAGTCTCTCGAACTCTTTTCAAGGTTCTCCGAGACAAAGCTTCCATGATCCTGATAGCTCCTCGGTGGCCCAGACAGCCGTGGTTTCCACTCCTGCTGCAACTAGCGGTGGGGGCTCCGTTCCCTCTGGGGTTTCAACCAGATCTCCTAACACAGGATCAGGGGTCCCTGCTACACCCCAACCTCAGATCTCTACATCTGATGGCCTGGCTGCTGAAAGGGTAGTCCTGGCTCCCCTTCTACTGCCGGCAGAGGTGGAAGAGGTCATCCTAGCTTCCCGGCGACCTTCTACCCGCAAATGCTACGCCCATAAATGGCGTTGCTTTTCCGTGTGGTGTACCCAGCAGTCTCAGGATCCCTGCTCGGTGTCGGTGATCTTGCAGTACTTGCTCTACCTCTCTAATCTGGGACTTAAGTCCAACTCTGTCAAAGTTCACCTCAGTGCTCTTTCAGCACATCATGTGCCGGTGGACGGCAGACCTCTTTCCAGCGACCCTCTCGTGGCAAGGTTTCTCCGAGGTCTCCTTCTACTTAAACCACCTCTGCGCCCGCCAGCACCTGACTGGGATCTGAATGTGGTTTTACAGCGGATCACCTGTCCGCCTTTTGAACCTATGGCTACCTGTTCTCTCCGTTTTCTTTCTTGGAAAACCTTATTCCTGATAGCCCTCACTTCCGCTAGACGCGTTAGTGAATTGCAGGCCCTCGTGTCTGATCCCCCTTACACTCGGTTCTACAAAAATAGGGTAGTCCTACGGACTCACCCTAAATTTCTTCCAAAAGTGGTCTCCCCTTTTCACATCAATCAGGAGGTGGTACTTCCGACCTTCTTTCCCAGGCCACACTCCAGCCGAGCTGAAATGGTCCTGCATACCCTGGACTGTAGAAGGGCATTGAACTTCTACCTTGACCGTACGCGGGAGCACCGTAAAGCTGCTCAGCTTTTCGTGTCTTTTGACCCCAATAAATTGGGGCTCCCTGTCTCCAAGCGTACTCTGTCCATCTGGGTTGCTGACTGTATCGCTTGGGCTTATGGGGCAGCCGGACTCTCGCTAGATAGTCGTGTCACAGCTCATTGTGTTCGGGCGAAGGCTACGTCAGTAGCTTACCTCCGCTCTGTTCCATTGGCAGACATCTGCCGGGCCGCTACTTGGTCTTCGAGCCAGACTTTTGCGGTCCATTACTGCCTCGAGAGGGAGTCCCGCAGGGACAGTGCTTTCGGACAGGCAGTCCTCCGAAATCTCTTCGAGGTTTGAGCAACTCCTACCCTCCATCCCGGATGTTGGGCTACCGGTGGGTAATAATTCAGTGAAGATTCCTTCCTTCTGTGCTGCTGAGCTAGAGGGAGCTCATTTTTGTGCTTAGGGTCTCCGGTAGCCTTAAGCTTGGGAGTCCCATATGTGAGGACTGACTTCCTGCTTGGTCCTGGAGAAAGCGTAGTTGCTCACCTGTAACAGGTGTTCTCCAGGAGCAGCAGGAATCAGTCCTCACAACCCTCCCTCCTCCCCTTGGAGTTGCAATCATCTGCTTTAGTTTTTTTGCAAATTTTTATGCTGTCTTTTAGCTATGTCATCTGACTGGCTAAGATGGCACCCTTGGGCGGGAAGGGGACCGCGCATGCGCGCTGCAATTCCCAAAGGCTTTCTTTGAAAGCTGGGGAAAATTGCTCCGCGAGGGCTCCGTCGGCGCCGACGTCACCCATATGTGAGGACTGATTCCTGCTGCTCCTGGAGAACACCTGTTACAGGTGAGTAACTACGCTATTTACGTTTACCCGTTCCACTCCGTTCATTAATTTATAGACTTCTATCATATCTCTCCTCAGCCGTCTCTTATCCAGGTTAAAGAGCCCTAACCTTTTTAGCCTTTCTTCATAGGAGTATCCTTCCATCCCCTTTACCATTTTGGTGGCTCTTCTCTGAACCTTTTCTAAAATCGCTATATCCTTTTTGAGATACGGCGACCAGAATTGCACACAATATTCAAGGTGCGGTCTCACCATGAAACGATATAGAGGCATTATAATATCTTTTGTTTTATTTTCCATTCCTTTCCTTATCATACCTAGCATTCTATTTGCTCTCTTGGCCGCCGCTGCACACTGGGCCGAAGGTTTTAACATGGTATCCACAATGACGCCTAAATCTTTTTCCTGGGTGGTGGTTCCTAATGTGGAACCTTGCATCGTGTAACCATAGTTTGGGTTGTTCTTCCCTAGGTGCATAACCTTGCACTTGTCCACATTAAATTTCATCTACCATTTTGATGCCCAGTCTTCCAATTTATCAAGATCCTTGTATTTTTGTTATCTACTGATCTAGAAAGATGGCTCTTGGAGAAGGAAAGGCAGGTACAGAGGGTTTCTTCTTCTTCTTCTCTGTCTGATGCCTAATTACTACGGAAGTGAAATTCAGGCTAGTTTAATGTTAATCAGGCACTTGGTAGTGTCTGATTTGTTTTCTTGTAAATTTGTTTTCTTTATTTGAATACTCCCCGTGATGTGGTCTGTTGTACTTGGGAATCTTTTTCGTTTAAAATTGTTTTTCTTGATTTTTATTATGTTTCTTTTTCTGATCTGTATTGTCAGAATGTTAAAAATTTTCAATAAAAATAATATTTAAAAAAAAAAAAAAAGATCCTCTTGCAATTTTTCACAATCCTCTTGGGTTTTAACAACTTTAAATAGTTTTGTGTCATCTGCAAATTTGATAACCTCACTCGTTATTCCCCTTTCCAGGTCATTGAAAGAGTTAAAATCTCATACGGACATTGTAATATGCAAGGCCGATAAGGGGGGGAGCAGTGGTCATTTTGGATCGACTGGATTATCTGAAGGAAGCCCAATCACAGTTGCTTGATGTGAATGTTTATGAAGTATTGGCGACTGACCCCACGACTGACCTTCAATCACAGATTCATGAGGTCACATTGATAGCTTTGAAAAATAAGATCATTTCGAAGAAGGAGTGGGGATTTCTTAATGTGAAGGCACCTTCAGTGGCACGATTCTATCTTGTACCTAAGATACATAAACGGCTCGACAACCCCCCCGGGAGACCCATTGTGTCCACGCGGGGCACAGTATTGGAACCTTTGTCACTGTTTTTGGATTCCTATCTTCGACCATTGCTTAGGGACATACCATCTTATATACGTGATACCTCTGATTTTTTGGGAAAGCTCATCCAACATGCTTCTTTGGCTTCAGATCCCGAAACACTTTTAGTGACTTTGGACATTAAAGCTCTTTATACCAGTATCCCTCAAGCAGCAGCTTGTGATACTGTGGCGGTAGAGTTACAAAGACGAGGAGATTTGTCCGAAGCGTCCATTACCTTTTTATTACAATTGGCTAAACTAGTAATTTTTCAGAATTACTTTTTGTTTGAGAAGATTTTTTATCACCAGATCTCAGGGGTAGCGATGGGGGCTAGTTGCGCCCCCTCCATCGCTAACCTCTTTATGGGTCACTTTGAGCAACGATGGATAGCCCCTTCAGATTACGCACAGCACATTGTTATGTGGTATAGGTTCATAGACGATATTTTTTTGATGTGGAAGGGGTCTGTGGAATCGGTCGGTTTATTTGTGCAGTGGTGGAATAACCTAGATAGGGCCATTCAGTTCACTTCCACTGTAGACAACAATAGTATTACATTTTTGGATGTGCAGGTACAGAGAGGGGAAGGATTGTGGCACACTTCTGTTTATAGAAAAGAGATAGATCGTAACACTTTCTTACAATACAACAGTGCGCATCCGGTGCGATTAAAAAATGGGCTTCCGACTTCCGGTGACGTCGGGGAGCATGGTGGCTGCTCTCTGAGGGAGCTCCGGGGCGCTGGTAATAAACGCTAAAATTAGAGAGACCCTTACCCGGACTGCAGAATCCCCCGATAGAGCGTCATAATCCCGGCTCAAGAGGAGATGTCGGTGAAAGCTCGGCTGTCCGAATTCCGCTCCCCATACGAAATTCTGGGGGAGAAAGAGGAGGGGGGGCCCGCAGACCGCATGGCGGGCGCGGAGAAGGAGAGGCCTGACATGGCCGGCGATTCTGCTGACGGCCCCGACTCGGTAGAGAGCCTGAAAACGTGGCTCACAGCCTTCAAAGCTGAGTTTAAGGGTGAGATGAAGGCGGAAATGGGCTCTTTCACGAAAGAGTTGAGGGAGACGCTGCAGGCGCTTAAACAGGATGTGCGGGAGATAGGGGCCCGCGTGGAGGTGGTGGAGGAGCGCTTAGAGCAGCAGGAGGAGATGGTGCATGAACTGCAGAGTGGCTGGGAGGAGCTGCGGCAGGCACAGGAGACGCTACGGGTGAAGACAGAAGACCTGGAGGACCGATCGCGTCGGAGCAATGTGCGGGTGCGGGGCCTCCCGGAGGAGCAGCGCTTTCAAGATTGTGAAGGGACACTGTCGAGGCTGTTCTCGGCCATCTTAACGAAGGCAGACCCCGATGGGGGGGGAGTGAGTGACCCGGTGCTCATGGACAGGGCTCATCGGAGCCTAGGTCCCCCGAGAGACAACAAACCACGAGATGTGATTGCCTGCCTGAGCTCTTATAAGATGAAAGAGAAGCTCTTAGCGGCGGCGCGGAAGCTGGGCCCATACCAATGGGAGGGAGCCAAAATCGAAATTTATCAGGACCTCTCGGCTGGCACATTGCAGCGGCGGTGGGAGCTCCGGGAAGTTACCTCAGTGCTGCGCCGGGAGGGGTGGCGATATAGATGGCTCTTCCCCTTTGGCTTGCTGGTGACTGTCAAGGGTATCACCCGCCGCATCCAGAGCGTGGAGGGGGCCTGGCAAACCCTGCGCGAAATGGGGGTGGACAACCTCCCAGAGACACGGCTGCAGGGCCCATCGAGGGGTCAACGCCCGCAAGAGCGTCCCGCAACGACGAAATGGCAGAGGGTGGAGAGCAAGAGTAAAAGTCGGCGGCTCACCAGACTGTCCGGAGGCAAAGAGCGCCCTTTGGGAGGAGATGATAAAGGGGCCTGACTTGCTCCTGGGCGACCCTTATTGTTCCTGTTTTTGCTGGGGATTTGACCCAGGGTCCCCGCAGTGGCTGGTGGAAAAGGGGAGATTGGGAATGAAACGGGGACTTTGGGAGCCTTGGCCCGTGTGCTCAGTAATCCCGGGGCCTTGTGACCATTATTGAGCGGACAGAGACCTTGTTGCTCTCAGTGCCTGTGGATATTGTAATGCTTGCTCACACAGTTTTATGGCTTTATCCCCCAGTGATGGACGGCGTCTGGACGGGAGGCTGTGAGTGATGCCATGCTCTGTATGGGGACACGTGGGACCCTACCTCTGGAGTTGTGCTCAGCTCTGGGGCATGGGCAGGACATGCATGGAGTGGAGCAAGCTCAGGGCTGCCCCAGCTCTGTCTGGGGTGCTCAGGGGGGCGGGGGGAGTGCGGGGGGGGGCCTGTGAAGTGTAAAATGTTTGTTATGCTGTTGATTATGCTGTTTCTCTGTTTGCTGTACAATAGTTCTTAATATAGCTGTTATATATGCGGGAAGGGGCTACGGGGAGGGGAAGGGCGTGGGTCTAGGCGGGCGGTGCGGGATGGTCGAAGGGGGGGCAGGGGAAGAGGGTAGGGGAAATGTGACAGCGCCCGGGACGGTTGCTGGGAGGGGTGGTAGATACTCCGGAGGGAGTGGTTATGCAGGGTGGGATGAGGGGACAGGGGGTGAGGGGGGGGGTTGGGGGTGGGGAGGGGGGGAAGGGGGAGGGGGGGTGGGGAGGGGGGGGAAGGGGGAGGGTCGGCAAAAGAGAGCGAAGGATACTGGGGGGGATGGAAGGGGGGTGTACGATAAGTTAACATGGGGAGGATAGGTTCCATCAATGTCAAGGGACTCAATAGCCCCCAGAAGCGGCGGCAACTTTATAGAGAGGTCGCAAGGCTTGATTGGGAAGTGATCTTGCTCCAGGAAACACACCTGCTTAGGAAACATGAGAGCCTGATGAAAAATGCCCGTTACCCTCATCAATACTTTGGGTGCGCGAGGGGGGCCAAGGCGGGCAAAAAGGGGAGGGTGGCGGTCCTGCTTCGCTGGGACAGTACACTCAAGGTTGATAGGGTAGAGCGGGATGAGGCGGGCCGGGTGCTGGTACTGGGGGGGGAGTGGCAGGGGGAGCGGGTTACCCTGGTAAATATCTATGCTCCTAATACGCAGCAAGCGGAATTCTGGGGAGAGGTGCGGGGTTTCTTATCTAGGCATGTCCAAGGGAAGTTAATTATGGGGGGGGACTTCAATATTGCTTTACATCCTCGGTGGGATAGACAGGCGGGGGGGAGGGAGGGATGGGAAGGGGAAGGCCCGGAAGATTCTCAAACGTATTATAGCTACACACTGTCTCAGTGATGTGTGGCGACAGCTACATGGTGGAAGTCGGGAGTATACTTTTTACTCTACTCCCCACGATAGCTATAGCAGGATTGACTATGTCCTGGTACCGACGGGTGGCAGCCCCGGGTCCAAGAGGCGCAAATAGGGAATATCACGTGGTCAGATCATGCCCCGACCTGGGTGAGTGTGGGGAGCTCTCGGGAAGGGGGGGGGGGTCCGTTTTTGGAGACTTAATGAGAGCTTGCTCCGGAATGCGGAGGTGGTGCAGGACGTGAAGGGGTGCTTGCGGGAGTACTGGGAGCTCAATGATACGGGGGATGTGGGAGAGGTGGGTCTATGGGAGGGGATGAAAGCAGTGGTGAGAGGGAGGCTGGTGATGTGGTCCTCTCGTCTTAAAAAACGGAGACTGGCGAAAGAGGAGGTGCTCCAAGCTGAGATCCACCGGGTGACAGAATTATACCAAAGGCAGGGGATTAAGAGGGACCTTCGGCGCCTTAATCAGTTGCGGACGGAGCTGAGTAAGTTGCAGGTTGACGAGATCGGGTTCCAGCTGACGCGGTTACGGCAGCGATATTACGAATGGGGGGATAGAGCAGGGCGTTTACTGGCTAATAAACTACGGAAGCGGGAGGCTCAAACCTCGATCGGGGGGCTGGTTGGGGAGGCGGGGGAGATGTTGAAGACGGAGCGTCAGATCGGGGAGCGCTTTTGTCAGTTCTACCGGGCCCTCTATAAGAAACGGAGGGTGAGCGAGAAGGGGCTAGAGAGGCCTATCTGGATGGGGTGGAGTTGCGGTCCTTGGCTGAGGAGGCGACTCAAGCCTTAGAGTGCGACATTACCAGGGAAGAGGTGGTGCGGGTCCTGAAGGAGCTGCCGACAGGGAAAGCTCCGGGGTTGGATGGATTGACGGGGGCCTTTTATAAAGTTTTCCGAGAGGAGCTTTTAGACCGGGTGGTTAATGGGGTACAGAGGGATGGCGGAGGTCTGTCCGCGGATATGCTCACCGCGGGAATCACGGTGCTGCCTAAAGCAGGCCGAGACCCGCTATACTGTGAGTCGTATCGGCCCATCTCCTTACTGAATGTAGATGTTAAAATCATTGCTAAAGTACTGGCCAATCGATTGGCGCCGTTGATGCCTGGGTTAATTGGGCTTGACCAAACCGGATTTATCCAGGGGCGGCAAGCATCGGACAATATCAAGAGGGCGCTAGAGGTTGTCTGGGGACTGCAGGCTCAGGGGGTAGAGGCCATGCTGCTGTCGGTTGACGCCGAAAAGGCCTTTGACAGGGTGGATTGGGGCTTCCTCTTTCTTACAATGACGCGGATGGGTATAGGTCCCAAGTTCTTGCGATGGGTGCAGGCTTTATATAGGGGTCCTCTGGCTAGGGTTAAAATTAATGGGCGATACACGGGGACCCTGGCACTGGAGCGGGGGACTCGACAGGGCTGCCCGATGTCCCCTCTTCTTTTTGCTATTGCTATCGAACCCTTAGCATGCACCATCCGGGCCAATGGTCGGGTTGCAGGGACTTCAGCAGGGGGATGAACATCATAAGATCTCGCTCTTTGCGGATGATGTCCTTTTGGCAGTTACACAGCCCGAGGACTCTTTACCCGTCATCCTGGAACTGCTGGGGCAATATGGGGAGGTGTCTGGGTTCAAAATGAACCCCGACAAGACGGAGGCCCTGAACTTAACACTGACGGAGGCCCGCCTGGCGGGGATCAAGAGGGCATACCCCTTTCGGTGGAAAGAGGGGGCCATTCGCTACTTGGGGGTCAATATTACCCCGAAGCCCAGTGGGCTCTATCTAGCAAATTATAGTAAACTATGGAAGGAGATAGAGCGGGACCTCCAGGTGTGGGTAGGGTATGAGGTCTCCTGGCTAGGCCGGATAGCTGTTGTAAAAATGAATATTCTCCCGCGCATACTCTACTATTTTCAGGCGTTGCCAGTGGCAATTCCTGGAACACACATGCGACGTCTACAGCGGCAGGTGAATCAGTATATCTGGCGGAGGCGCCCCCCCGGATTGCGAGTGCCGTCCTTTATCGGCGGCGGGAGGAAGGGGGTTTGGGAGTCCCCAACTTGCAGGCTTACTACTGGGCCGCCCAGGCACGGCATGTGATGGATTGGAGGGGTGGGGGGGAGGGAAAGACTTTTGTTGCCCTGGAACGGCACAGTGGCCGGGGTGGGTCCTTAGAGGGGCTCCCTTGGATGGGTCAGGGGGAGCGGGGGTTAGGGGACGGTGATAGTCCGTATGTGCGACATGTGCTCCGGGAGTGGGACAAGGCTAGGAAGGGGGTTGGGGAGGTTGGGGGGCGGGGTTTCTCATTGATGCGGGAATTGTGCCAAACGGCGGACTTCCACCCGGGGAGGGAGGGGGGTTGTTATCGGCGGTGGGCGAAGGGGGGCCTGCGCTGTTTCTACCAGTTTCTAGATGGGGGCGAGGGGGTACCGTTTGTGTCCTTGCAAGAACAATATGGGCTAAGGGAAGGGGACCGATTTTATTATGGGCAGGTAGTTTCCTTCCTTCGGCAGAAGCTTGGGAAGGAGGGGATGGTCCGGGACTATACCCCCTTAGAGACGGTTTGGTATGGGAAGCGGATGTCCCCAGGGCTTACCTCGGTCCTCTTATCGGGCGCTGCAGGGGCCCTTGAGGGGGAAACATCGGTACCAACAAGAGTGGGAAAGGGACTTGGGAGTGGAGCTGGACGAGGGGCAATGGAAGCAGGTGTACGACCAGTTGCGGCTGATGCCTTGGTCGATAGCCATCAGGGAGAACTGGTGCAAGGTGACCATGCGGTGGTACTATACTCCGGACCGCTTGCATAGGATGTTCCCTGGGGTGTCTAACCTGTGCTGGCGGGGATGTGGGGAAGTGGGCACGTTTTATCATATGGTGGACGTGCCCGACCATTCAGCTTTATTGGGGGCGGATCCGGCGGTGGGTTGCAGAGGTGGTGGGTCGGGAGGTACGGCTTGACCCGGGGGGGTTTTTGCTAGGGTGGTGGAGGGAGGGGGGGCCCGAAGGGGACCAGAGACAGATACAGGCATGCTTGAGTGCGGCCCGCTGTGAGCTGGCTTATCGCTGGCGACAGAGGGAAGCGCCTCAGGTGGGGTCTTGTGTGGAGCGCTTGCGACAGGTGTATTTGATGGAAAAGTTGACCGCAGCGCAGCGACACCGGGTGGACACTTTTGACCAAAGGTGGGAAAAGGTATGGAGCTATCTCAGCAAAGATACCCAGTAATTGGAGGGGGGCAAGGTGGGGAGGGGGGTCCGGGCTGGCTAGGGGAGGAGGGGGTGGGGGGGGGGTCCGGGGGGGGGGGGGCGGAGGCGCTGGGGGTAGGGTGGAGGGGGGATGGGGGGGATGGGGGGGGGGGGGGGGGGGACCAGAGTTGTGGGTAACTAGGATGGCTAACGGTTAAAATCTCTCACAATAAAGTGCTGGCCCTGCAGGGAAGTGGGGGCTCACTAGTTGGCTGCTCACTGTATTGAATTTTGTCTATGTATTGAACTTTGTCTATATTTTCCTGCAGAGTGCTTGTTGTTTGTTTTCCATTCATTGTGAATAAAAACTTTAAATATAAAAAAAAAAAAAAAAATGGGCTTCCCTTTTCCCAATTCTTGAGGTTCCGGAGAAATTGTTCAGAGACAATAGAATTTAAAAAGCAAGCGGTTATGTTATGTCGGGATTTTGTGGATAGGGGTTATCCTAAAACTATTATTCAGAGGGCTTATAAAAGAGCATTATACAATGATCATTCATGGTTGATTGGGTCTGCTAGGGCACAGGAGGTTAAGGCTCCTGTGGAACAGGTTAACTTCATTACCAAATTCTCGCCGTTGAGTTATAAGATTCAGAGAATTTTGAAGAGACATATGAATGTTTTGGGGAGTGTAGTAGGTTTGGAAGACAAACGCCTTCGGTGCGTATGGAAAAGAGATAAGAATTTTAAGGAACAGTTGAGTCCAGCGGTTCTTAGATCTAATAGTGGAGAAGTATGTGGCCCAGTTGCGAATGGTCATCATAAATGCGGCGACTGTGATATTTGTACAATAATGGAGGAAATTTCTGTTTTCACATACCATGCCAGAACGTATTTTCTGAAGTGTAACACGTCATGTGCTTCAAGTTCAGTGGTTTATGCGATTCGCTGTCCTTGCGGTCTTTTTTACATAGGAAAAACATCTCGCCCTGTCAGAGTGCGGCTTAGGGAGCATCGAAGCCGTCTTAAATGCAACGTTGTCACAGCTCCTATAGTACAGCATTGTAAGGCTTTTTCCCATGTTTTTGAGGATTTACGAAGTTTCGTTGTTGAACAGTTGCATTTTGCTAGACAGGGTAAGACATTGGAACAGTCTTTGCTACTATGTGAACAACGGTGGATTTTTAGATTGAAGACATTAACACCGACGGGTTTGAATACTAGTATTGATTGGGGGGTATGTTTGTGAGGTATTTTGTGACTGTTTTAGCTAGTGGTTTGATTGTGCACCAATTGTTGCTGGTTGACGTCACTGAGCCCTGCAGTTTAAATTGTGTTTTTTGTCATCTAGACCGCATGCGCGGCGTTTTTTGAGAAGATTGCTTTGAACAAATAGATTACTGCAAGAGAAACGTGGGCAGCATCGGTATTAGTGGTGGATGTGTTCAATGGTATGTGGTTACAGTGTTTCGGTTTTATTAGTGGGTTGAATACGTTATGATATTAGGGATGCCTATTTATATATATTTTTTGTTGATTTTATCTGCAGACCCCCTGAGGAAACTCTGTTGAAAGAGTGAAACGTTCAGAGAGGCACCAGAGGAGGCGTAGGGGCAATTACATCACGATATTCTTTAAGATAAGCATTTTGCTGACACGATGGTGTGGTTTTTTAGATGAAAGTCGTTATAATATTTTATTGAACTTACCAGCGATTTTTATAATCTCCGGATTGGTCATTGATGCTGCCAGCGCTTTCAACAGTATTTCATGTACTGAAGTCAATATAGTGCTATTGAGTCTGAGACCTTTCCGGAGTTAGTTATCTTTTATTTATACCTTTCATTTTAAATGGTTTATGAGTACCTGGATACTGTATCCCACACCATTCGTTATAAAATCATAACGTAATAGTTAAAGTGGAGCATTTGTTACATGAATAGTGATGCTCACTGCTCAGTCAAAGTGAGTGTGACCTCCCAGCATGACATGCTGTGGCTACCCTGTCCATGCAGGTGGTGGTCGAGCACTACAATCTCCCAGCCATTGCCCCACATCATGTGCAGATGCCCAGTCCGCCCTGTCCACGCCATACCCACAATACCTTGCTCCTCATTATGCACATTGACAGGCTAATGTTGGAATCAGTGTAAGCATTGTGGGCCCAGTGAGGAGTAGGCAGCCACAAAACAATGGATAAACATATGCACACTCCCACTCCTATGTTGGCATTGTGCAAAGATAGGGGGTGGTTGGCAGCCCTGCCCATCACACTGGTTCTGGGCACTGTGCAGGCATTGCTAAGGTATGCAGGTGCTAGTAGTGCTGCTTTGCTGGAAACTGCTGCTCCATGCCGGGCCCAACAACCTAAGAATTATTAAATATCGCTCATGTATCAATAAAGTGGAATATGCATTTATTCCTTTATCTTCTTCAAAACAATTTTTATATATATTTCTATAAATTATCTAACCTGAGGTCTCAGACAGTCTGAGACCTCAGGTTAGATAATTTATAGAAATATATATAAAAAAAATTTTGAAGAAGATAAAGGAATAAATGCATATTCCACTTTATTGATACATGAGCGATATTTAATAATTCTTTGGTATAAACCAATCGTTCGGTAACGTGACCAAAAGAGATTGGGGCCCAACAACCTGACAATCCATGGGGCTTTGGGTAGTGGAGCCTGTGGGTGTTTGTACTCCTGTTGGCCGATGCTTTGGGGAGTGCACATGACAATATTGTATCTGCAACGTAGGGTAAAATGTAAGGACATGGTCTGCATGAGCCACAGCTGGGACCTGAACCTGTGACCTTTTGTTCCAAGACACACTGTCTGTGTGTACTGCACCACACTGTTGCCACAGAAGCATAGTAGTCCCTGGGGCTACCTTTGCTGTTCATCTGACAGACCTTTGCTGCACTGCACACCATGCACTGGTACAGGGCACAGTTCTGATCTGCTGTGGGCAGGTATCGCGGCCCCCTCCACCACCAATGCTCATGTGCCCATGTGCTGGTGGTGCGCAGTCCCAGGCCATCCACTGTGCAGGTAGGCGGGTGCCTGGGGTGGGGGGTGGGGGGGCATACATGGACATCCACACGTCCCCCCCATCATCACCTGCTACTATTATGGCCCTTCCACATGGGGGGGGGGGAGATGGTTGGGAGTGGCAGATCAGTGATCTAGCAACTATTGACTAGGGTGGGCCTGGTAGATAGATTGTGTTCTGCCAACAGACTGTGGACAGGCTAAGGTATGCAATGCAGGTACAGTGAATCCACTTTATTTTATTGATTTTAAAGGATTTATATACCGCCTTCTCCTGTAATCAAGGCGGTTACTTTGAACTGCTGGGTGTATACATGTGTCAGGCAATGCGTGGCTTCTCCCTGCACTGTCCTTCCCAGGGGCTGGTGTGACGGGTGTTCGTATAGCTGGGTGTTCGGACATTTTGGGATGTATCCTGGGGTGATTACGTGGACCCCTGTTAGAGTGGTTTCCAGATGTGCACTGCTTGACGTATGGGGTACCTGCAGGGTACATCTCCCCTGGGTGGGACACTGTGGAGCACAGACTACTGGGCAATTTTGACCTTGGTCAGCCGCTGTCTTGCTGATTTCCATTTTCTGTGTTCCTCTGTGCCACCTAGGTGGCTGCCTGGTCTGCCTTTACCCCACCTGCCCCCCTACATATCCCATCTGCAGTCCCCTTTGCAGCATCACCATAGTGTCCTTTCATACTTGGGCACTATGCTGTTACTGCACATGTAGCACTACTATCACTGTTTTTGGGCTCTCTGCCTGTGATATACATTGCTGACAGGAAATGGTTTCTCTCTCCTACAAATGTGCATTTACTGACAGGTTTTCACTCGTGGTACTGTTCCAGCGTTAATGTGACAGCGGTAGTGCAGCACTCGCGGTACTGTTCCAGCGTTAATGTGACAGCGTTAGTGCAGCAGGGGCCTCTCCCCGCCCATTGACCCTCTCTCTCCACCTTCTCTCCGCCCTCCGGTACAGTTACAGCGGAGAGGCATACCCCATCTGGTGACCTGCTATAGACTGGTAATCAGCAAAATTACAAAAATACCCAACCAGGTCCGTAAGTCCAACAACAACACAAAAAGGGAACCCAGTACAATAAGGACCACCTAAGGAAAGTCACACTTATTTTTGTCGGAGAAGCCGTCACAGTGTAGATGACTTCACCTCTCACCACCGCAGCCCATCCATTTTATTTTAAGTAGAAGCCCTATAGTGAAGGACATCAGAAAAAATCGTAGACGGAGAAGCACTTAACTGAGACGTGTCACGTTTCTGGGATCCAATTTCTCCCCTGCTTCAGGTCGACGTGTCACGTTTCGGGGATCCAATTTCTCCCCTGCTTCAGGTCAAGCCGCTGTGGAATAAATTGCCATGGATCACTGATCCACGGCAATTTATTCCACAGCGGCTTGACCTAAAGCAGGGGAGAAATTGGATCCCCGAAACGTGACACGTCAACCTGAAGCAGGGGAGAAATTGGATCCCAGAAACGTGACACGTCTCAGTTAAGTGCTTCTCCGTCTACAATTTTTTCTGATGTCCTTCACTATAGGGCTTTTACTTAAAAGGTGGTTTCAGTGCTCCACCCATATTCACCACAGTGGAAGCCTTGCTTGCGGGGCCCTTAAGAATGGGAGTAAGTTGCAGCGTCTCATCCAGGGTCCTCTACTGCGAAGGCCTTAGACATCTTGGCCGGCGGCTTGTTTCTTTTTTTCGACAGCATGAGAAAAACCTGGTAAGAAACAGGATTAGCAGAGGAGTCCGTCCAGACACTTAAAAATGTGCCGCCATCCTGGCCTCTTTAAGATCATCTGATATAATCACCCCCAGGTCCCATTCTTGTTTCGTGCATTGAAATACTTCATCCCCTATATGTTCCACTCCCTTAGGCTTTTGTAGCCCAAATGCATATCCTTGCATTTTCTATCTTAGCTACCAAATTCTTGACCATTCTTCAAGTTTCACTAGATCTCTTCTCATATTATCCATTGCTTCCAGGGTATCTAACCTATTGCATATTTGGTATCATCTGCAGAGGCATACCTTTCCCAATAGACTTTCTGCTGTCATTTTAAAAAATGTTAAAAAGAACAAGACCAAGGACCAATCCCTGTGGCACACCACTCGTAATGCTTCTATCTTTAAAGTGAATTCCATTTACCACTACCCTCTGGTGCCTCCCATTCAACCAGTTTTTTAATCAGTCAGTCACTTCAGGCTCCATCCCAAGGGCACTTAGTTTATTTATAAGTTGCCAATGCAGAATGGTATCAAAGTCCTTGCTGAAATCTAGGTATACCACATCCTAGCACTCTGCCCAAATCCAATATTTTGGTTACCCAGTCAAAGAAATCAACCAGATTCATCTGACAAGACCTACCTCTAGTAAAGCCATGCTGTCTCTGATCCTGTAATCCCTTGGATTCCAAAAACTGCACCATCCTCTGCTTTTCAAGTGATTTTATTAATTTACTCATCACAGAGATCAGGATAACCAGTCTGTAGTTTCCAAACTCTTCCTAACTTCAGCTTTTATGGACAAGAATCGCATTTCTCCATCTCCAGTCGTCTGGGTTCACTCCTGACTCAAAAAAAAAAAGTAACACTAAGAAAAGGATTTTATAATGGGATGCCTAAAAAATGTGAATAGTGTCTCTTTTTTATGTTTATTTTATAAACATAAAATCAGCCTCTGCTGCTTCAGCAAACTTATTCCAAGAGACTCTACAAAGCTATGCTTTCAAACTTTACTAATTGGCTGATTTTTTAATATATATTTTCATGACTTTTCCTTGCCTATCTATTACCTGTTTTATTCTCTTATAAGACTACTTAGGCACTGTGGTGTATTAGGGGAACTGCACCAAGAAAGTGGGACAAACACAAAAAACCCAAAAAATTCCCCAAAACGTTGCTTTTCCTATCTTTCTGTCTGTACCCCATTTCTATCTGTTCACAGCCATCTTGATCTACAGTGTAGTGGCAAACAACCTAACTTTTGATTATAAGTTTAGGAAGATTTAGCTTGCCTACATTCCTTGCATAGCCTTTTTAAATCAGACATCTGAGTAGTGCCCTCATTCATATAAGGTCTGCTGGCCAGGGACACTACATTTTTTTTTCTTTTCATCAAATTTTACAAATATACACCAAGCAAAACTTGGATAAGAATTGCAAGCAGTGGTCTTACCAAAAATAAAATCATCAAGCAATCTCAATAAACAAGGCAAAAATAAATCCCCGAAGGGAATTAAAGACCAATTACTAAATAGTCCACAAAAAAGAGGGATCCAAGAATCTCAATTCCAGAGGAGTGGAAGAAAAAAAAGAAATAAAGTACAAAATTAATAACAGAACTAAAACAGCAAAGCACATAATACAAAGAGGCCCAACCAAATTACCCCCCACTCCAACCAACCCCAATCAGCCCTACAGCTTCTTTGCATCCAAAAAGAAGCGTAATTGAGAAGGTTCAAAGAAATGATGTACAGAATTCTGGTAATGAACAATACATTTACAAGGAAATCGTAATTGGAACTTTGCACCTAGTGTTACCACCTCGGAGCACAGTTTCAAAAATTTCTTCCTACGAACTTGTGTCCAATGGGACATGTCCGGAAAAATCTGAATCTTGCCCCCCAGAAAAGAAATATCAGTTTTCTTAAGAAAAAGACATGACATAATGCATTTTTATCTTGAAGAAAAACAAAAGAAACTAATAATGTCGCTCTAGACCCTACTGTTTCAGATGACTGTTCCAATAATACAGAAAGATTTTCCAAATCAAGAGAGTCCAAGAAAACATCAACTTGAGCAGGAACTGTAGCAGTAGCGTCAGCAGCACCACCAGATGGTAAATAGAAGATCGTCTGCGTAGGAGGAAAACCAGCCTCAGGGTAACCAAAGATATCCTGTAGAAATCTATGAAAAAGAGTCCTAGCTGGTGAGCCAGATATACGGGGAAAATTCAATATCCTCAGGTTCAAGGACTGGGATGCATTCTCCAAATTCTCAATTTTTCGTAGAAATACTATCCTATCTTGCGAAAATAGCCGCTGCTGTTCTTGTACCTGTTGAACTTGATGGTCAAGCACAGTCAGCTGACCCTGCTGGTTACCTAGTCCCTTCTCCACACTTTCCAAACAATCGGGAAGTGGTGTCAGGGCCTGAAAGGTACAGCACACAACTGATAGACCGACTGTAGGGCAGACCAAATTGAAACCAAGGTTACTTCCTGTGGACGCTGAAGAGGAGGAAAAACCAACGGAGGCTTAAGGCTGGAGATAGAGGATACCAATTTTGATTCAGTAAGTCATGAGCTTCTCTTAGGTCGACTAATTGAGAAAGGCATTAATGGAAGAGCGCTTGAATGGTGCAGATCTTACCTGTCCGGAAGATGGCAGCATGTTCGTTCTGGAGGGATAATTTCGGAACCCTTCCACCAAAGCCAGGGAGTCCCACAAGGATCCTCCCTTTCTGCCCTATTGTTCAACATTTACATGCAGCCAATTTGCAAGATCATCCGATCCTTCAATGTTGATTGCATGTTATACGCTGACGATGTCCTGCTTTACATACCCTTCTCTACTGAACATCTGGACCTCTCCCCACTGACGAGCTGTTTCGATGCAATATCTGACTGGCTTCTCTCCCAAAACCTCTGAATACAACATAAGAAAACGGAAGTACTCTTTATTACGAGGAATCCTAACTTTACCCCGCCACAATATCTTAAAGTAAAAGAAGCTGAGTTACAATCTAAACCTTCGATACGTTACCTGGGAGTCACTTTGGATCAACGCCTGGACATGAAGGCCCACATAGGAAACACAGTCAGAGCAGTATACTATAAGATCCGCTCACTTAGGCATTTACGATCCATGCTGGAGCCAAATGATTTCAGGACAATCTACCAGGTGTTGATCATTCCTCATTTTGACTATGCCAATGCCATCCTACAAGGTCTTCCCCAATCCACCTTGAACCCACTGCAGCTCGCCATGAATGCGGCAGCAAGGGTCCTCCATGGAGCCTCCAGGAGTAACCACATGACGCCTCTGCTGATAGTTACATTGGCTACCCATCCAGGCTAGAATCGTTTTCAAGACCTTGTTACTCACTTTTAAAGCTGTTAACAAGCTCTCCTCTGCATCCTTAACTGCCCTCATCCAAACCACATCTCCAAATAGAGCAAGAAGATCCACGGCTATAAACTCTCTAAAAGTCCCGAAGGCACTAACAGATTGCACTACATCTACAGCTAATAGGGCCTTCAGTCTCAGTGCACCAAGATGCTGGAATGCATTACCCCCAGGTATCCGGGCTATTAAGAGCCTAACACAGTTTAGGAAAGCCCTCAAATTCCACCTTTTCAACAAATACCTCATAGAGCCCAACGACATCCCTTAGAGTCCAACGATACAATTCGCTAAGCAAATATACGGTATCTCAACAACACGCCAAGACAGCTACTCTAATTCTTAGTGGTGCATATGTTCTATGAAACTCCTGTTCATATGACTCTATGTAGCAAGTTTTGTAAATAGTTTACCTTGTTATCCAAGTTTTTTGCCCTGTTATCTGTAAACTCATACGTGTTAACTGTACTGAGCATTTTTGTTTCATGTAAACCGCGCTGATGCTGAATAGTGCGGTATATAAGAGAATGTAAATAAATAAATAAATACCATACTCCCCTGCTCTACAACGTCCGACTGAGGTGCAGGAGACAGAGCCCCTGCCAAAGACACCGAACTCTCTGTCAGACTCCCGGAATGAGACTCTCCGAGAGCCACTACAATGCCGGCAGCCGCGTCAGTGGGTGGGGGAGGAGTTGAAGGGCCAGCAGGGCTCAGTGAAACATCGCTGCCTAAGCCGGGGCTCACCTCCGCCACAGCCGCAGGATCGCCCTTCTTCGCCGCCACGTAGTTCTCCATTGTACGCTGCCCAGCCGGTAGTCCTCCCTTGCCCTTAGCCTTCCGCTTTGGCATTGGGCAGGGACAAACAGCAAATTTCCGAGGAAACAAAACAGAGGTAAGTGGAGCAGCGAACCCCACATCCTTTTACAACGCCATCTTGGATCAAGTTATGGGACACTACATTTTTGATATTCATCTACTTGGAATTGACGTATACATTTGCTTTTAGATTTGCAGAGAGCTGGTTTCTTACTTAATTTTGCAGTAAAGCTATAAATTTGAAGTTCCAGGGTCCTTTGCATAGTGGTCTGATACATAGATTTAATGTTGACCTTCTAAAGTTCCCATTGTTACAAGCCTGTCTTACAGGGTGTGGTTAATTCAATCAATCTCTGCTGCCTGTGCAAGCTTATTCCAAGAGACTCTTCAAAGTTAAGTTTTCAAACTTTACTAATTGGCTGTTTTTTATATAAATTTTCATAACTTTTTCTTGACTATCTATTACCTATTTTATTCTCTTATAAAATTACTTAGGCACTGTGGTATATTAGGGAACTGCACCAAGGAAGGGGGACAAACACAGAAAAAAACAAAACAAAACCTTCATCTTCCTATCTTTCTGCCCGTATCCCATTTCTATCTGTTCACAGCCACCTTGCACTACAGTCTAATGACAAACAACCTAACTTTTTTTAAAGACTTCAGCACAGTTACAGAAGAAAGTCCACTCCCAAAATACTTGCATAATAATGAAGCATAGAATCATCAATTCAAACAATTGCCATAACACAGCCTTATTTTTTTTTGTTAAAGAAAATCCCCTTACAACCCAAATTCCCTACTCATCTACTTCCCTCTCCCCTCATTTCTCTCACTTCCCTTCCTCCCTCTTCCCCCCGCCCCTCCCTCCTCCCCTGCCCATCCCTGTCCCTTTCCTCCTCCCCTGCCCATCCCTGTCCCTTTCCTCCTCCCCCGCCCATCCCTGTCCCTTTCCTCCTCCCCCCACCATCTCCCTTCCACCTGCTACAGAATCAGACAGGTAAAGGGCATCCCCTCTTCATGATGTTACTAAGAAGAGGAGGTAACAAGTCCCCATGTCTAGGAGTGGACCCCTTTATATATCTCCAGTTAAGTTAGTGATGATACCGGTGACGAGCCATATTTAAACACAAAGAGCTCCCAAATCTGTTCAAATTGGGGCAGGCGCATCCTTCCAACCACCACCCCCGTTCCATTGTGTATAGGCCCCACATATGTTCCAGCCAGCATGACAATGCCGGAGGTGCAACCTGTTTCCAGGCAGTCGCTAATGTCAGCCTAGCTTCGTTCAGACCATGATGAATCAACGCTAATTGGGGGGTGCGTCCTCGAGGGACCTTCTTCCCAAATAGAAAAATACCCGGGTCCCAGGGGATATTCAAACCTATCATTTGTTTCAAACAATATTGTATTCCTTGCCAAAAGCCCTGGATTCGGGGGCAGAACCACCATACATGTGTCAAGGTGCCCTTCCCGCCACATCTCCGCCAACATAACTCTGATGCCCCCGAGAAAGCTCGGGCCACTCGTATTGGCGTCTTGTACCACACATATATTAGATTATAATTGGTTTCCCTAGCATTAATAGCCACTGAGCTTCTCCAAAGCCGGCTCTCAATCTGCTCCCACTGCTGCTCAGTGTACGAGAGGTGTTATTCTTGCATCTACTGTGCTCTATGCTTACCCTCCCCATAGCGTTGTCTCTGCAATTCTGCATACAGGGCTACTATAAGACCTTTAGTGCTAGTACGCTCCTCACATAAGCTTTCAACATCCGTCAGATCATGGGCAATTTGCTGTTTAACATCCCGTCTTCCCACCCAGTGCGTAACTTGCACATAATGATAAGCATGGTGCTGCAGTATATCAAAGTCCCCCTGCAAATCACGGAAGGGGCAAGGTACACCATTGTCAAATAATTGGCCCACGCGACTGAGCCAAATCACTCATACCCGGAGGGAAGACTCTGTTATGAACTATAGGCGCCAACGGGGACAGTCCCTCCCCCCCCCTCGTGGCCAGAAATAGCGATCCCAGCATTGGAGGGTATGAGTTATGTATGGATTATCAATACACAGGACCCCCCCCCTCAGTTTTGCACAGAGCCACAGGCGGTCACCTAGTCCAGGCTCCCCCCCGACAGGTCCATTTCCATTTTCACCCAACACTTGAAGCTGTCAGAATTCAACCATTCAGCCCCTGCACGGCATTGCGCCGCTGCATAGTACCAATGAAGATTAGGAACTCCCATTGCCCCCCTCCCAGGGTGAGCATGCGGTATCTGTTGAAATATTCGAGGGTGTTTACATTTTCATATGAACTTCGTTATCAATGCTTGCCAGGACTCTAAGGCTCCTCGTGGCAGGGACATGGGGAGTACCTGGAAAAGGTATAGGAATCATGGCACTACCACCATTTTCGTGACAGCAATGCGTCCAAACTATGACAACATCAAGCCTGTCCAGGACTCCAAGTCCCTTTTAACCTGCTGGAGCAAGGTTCCAAAGTTCGCCCAATACAGTGCCGCCCTATCTACTGTGAGATATACATCCAGATAGCGAAGGACTTTGTCCACCCATCGAAAAGGAAGTTGCGTCTTCAGCTGCGCACACACCACCTCCTCAACACCCACATTTAAGATTTCTGACTTAGCTTAATTAATCTTAAATCCTGAAACTTGCTAAAAGGCTGCAAAGATTTGCATTGCCTAGGGAAGGGAGGCCTCAGGCCTAGTTAGGGACAATATGATATCATCTGCAAAAAGTGCTATTTTGTACTCATGCGAGCCCACCCGTACTCCGGCTACATCAGGATGCTCACGAAAGCTTTGCTACAATGGTTCCATTACTAATACAAACAAAAGTGGGGATAGCAGGCACCCCTGTCGAGTACCCCTCTCCATTTCAAAGCTCTGCGATTGGCCCCCATTAACTTGGATGCTGGCTCAGGACCCTCGATAGAGACCATGCATCCATTGCAAAAAATGGGGTCCAAACCCAATTTTATTCAAGACGCGCCACAAGAAACCCCAACTGACCCTATCAAACGCTTTCTCGGCGTCAACTCCCACCAGAAATGCTGGTTGGGGATCATGTCGCACAGCATGTATCACTTGCAGCATCCACCGAACGTTGTCAGCGGCCTGACGACCAGGCACAAAATCAACCTGGTCAGGGTGTAACAGGCCTGGAAAAGCCAAATTTAGCCGGGTAGCCAGCACAGGGGCAAATATTTTAACATCCGTATTTAACAAGGAGATGGGGCGGAATGATGTTGCCTCTTGAGATGGTTTACCCGGTTTAGGTATTACCGCAGTGACTGCCTCGAGCTGTGTGGAGGGCAATGACGACCCTCGCAACACCTCATTAAAGAGCACAGCCAGAGTTGGTGCCAATTGAAGCACTGTGTTTTTTGTAATACTCGGAGGGGAACCCATCCCCACCAGGAGACCCTCCCAGCAGTCATTCGGCAGATAGCCCCGTCCACCTCCTGCACAGTCATCTCTGTCTCTTGTTGTTCCCTATGCAGATCTAAGGCGCGGCAAAACGATATCACAAAGATCTCCATCCACCTGAAGGGCTCCGCTTTATACAGTTGCGCCATGTGATCTGCAAACACTGTGCGTATCTCCCGAGACTTCACCCGTAAGATCCCCGACGAGTCCCTAATCTCACGCACTATTCGTGAGGTTTGTTGTTTCTTAAGCCTAAAGGCAAGGTAATGCCCAACCTTATTCTCCTGTTCATAGAACGTTTGATGCAGTCGGAATCTATCTAAATCCTTTTGTACATAAGCATCTAATTGAGCTTGGGTCTCCCGCCACTGGCGCCAAACCTGCTTGGAATCAGTCCGCGCATGTTCTAGCTGGAGACGCCTGGCCTCCCCTTCCAATCGTTGGGAGTCCCATGCTCAGGTCTTCCTAGCCCGGGCTGCCTCAGCAATAAGGCGTCCTTGAGCTGTGGCCTTAAAAGCATCCCAGACCACTGGCAGTGCAACCTCCCCCGTGGCATTCAGCTCAAAAAATTCTTGTATAAAACCGGCCATGGTCTCGCACAGCAGGGGCCCGACAGAAAAAACTCCCGTCCAACCGCTACGTCTTCCTCCTATCTCCCCCAAAATCACAATGAAGGGCAGTCCAGCAGGGGGCATAGTATGACCACGTTAGGGTGCCGTGCCCTGCCTCCATCCCCCCACTCACCAGTCGCTGGTCCAACAAAAAATAGTCAATACGCATGTGAGTCTGATGGACCAGCGAGTAGTAACTTTTTTCCCCCCACTGAGTCCCTCCACACATCCCGCAGGCCTAAATCCATCATAAACATTCATTTCCCTCCCAGGTATTCTTCCTCGTGGAATCCAGGTGCGGCGTCAGATGAGTGTTGCAGTCCCCCGTCCCCCCCTAAAAAGAACAAGCACTTTTGAAAACTCAGCTAGTACAGTTTTCAACCGTGCAAAAAAATGCACCTGACCCTCATTGGGCACATATATGTTAGCCAAAGCAAGAAGACACCCGCCAAGGTGAACATTCATAAAAAGCCAGTGCCCCAATATCTCCAGGAACAAGCAGGAATGTAGTCTTCACATATGGGTATTGTCGGTACCGACGGAGCCCGCACGGGAACGCTCCCCAGCGTCCAATAGGAAAGCTTTCGGGAGCATCCCACAGCGCATGCGTGCTGCCTTCCCGCCTCTGTACCTCTCTCATTTCAGTTCTTCATTTTCCGCAGAGCTGACAGGACATGGTACCCTGTCACTGCAGAAAATTTACTTTTATTTCTTGTTTTTTGTGGTCGCATCTGCCTTCATTCGACGCCTACCGGTACCACTGGTTCTCTTCTTCTTTCCTTAAAAAAAAAACCTAAAAAAACCTTGTATTTCTTCAGGGATCTTTCCCTTTTTCTGGTGCTAGGCGCCATTTTGGGGACTAGGCCCATTTTTCTTCAAGCATGGAGAAACCAACTAGTGGTTTCAAAAAATGCTCAAAATGTGGCGGTACCATTTTCCGTCACTGACACCCATGATTGTTGTCTAAAATGTTTGGGTCCTGAACATTGTCCAACGGAGTGTCTCTCCTGCACGAGGATTACCAAAAGGGGCCTGCAGAATAGAGCTTTTTGCCGCCGACACGATGTCAGTTGCATCGACGTCTTCCAGGGCTTCGTCTTCCTCCAATGGATCTCAGGTAACCAAAATTAAGTCTTCTAAGACTAGCCGGTCCTCGAAGGGTAAATCTCCTTCAAAGTATCAAGATGCCACTGGCGTTTCCCTCGAGGATACTTCACCGGCAAAACAGCCCCGGCGGGAGTCTTCGGGCTCCAGAGCATTAACGGGACTCCAGGATGTTCCAAAGGCCTCCACCTCTGTGGAACTACTGGTGCCATGTTTTGGGGTCGTAGCCGCTTCCACCGGTACCGGTACCCAGGCTTCGGCAGGAGCGATGGATTACAGAATCCTCGCTATCGAACGCAGTCTAGCAGCCCTCTTAGCAGCTTCGGTACCGCTAAGACCACAACTGACGGTTCAACAGGTACCAGTACCGACAGTGCCTGCTTCGACAGGACTGCTTCCCCCCATGCCGATCTTGGGTATCGGGGATCAGGAACCGAGACATTTCGGTACCGACTTCGTGCGGTACCGATACCATGCGTTACAAGAGCAACCGGTGCTTGAGTTTTCCGATTCCGATGACTCTGACGATTCTACCGGTACCAGAGTGAATCTATTAGAAGATTCAGTTCCTTCTCCTCATCACAGGATGTCTCCTTCAGAGGATATGTCCTTCCAGAATTTCATTTGTGATTTAGCAAAGGGTCTTGCAATCACTGTGATTCCAGAAAAAGAACCTAGGGCGGAAGAATTAAGAATTCTACAATACCCTATGGCTCCCAAGGAAGCAGCTATGCTTCCCATTCACAAGATCTTACATGATCTAATGTTGAGAATGTGGGAACCTCCTTTAACAATATCTTCACATTCCCGACGCCTTGACACTATGTACCGAGTGCCAAGTTGTCCTGGTTTTCAAAAAACTCAATTACCACACCATTCAATGGTAGTGGAATCGGCCATGCGAAGGATCAAGAGTGCTAAAACACATTCTTCTAATCCTCCAGGCAGTGAATCCAGGACTCTCGATGCCTTTGGCTGTCGATGCTTTCAATCCTCCATGCTAGGAGCCAGGATCAGTTCCTACATTCTTTTTATGGGAATGTTCCTGGAAGAAGTCACAAAAGACTTAGAGCTCCTTAGTCCTTGTGTTTCGGAGGAAAAAAGAGCAGACTACCTTATTCTGGTCAAGCATGCCCAGAATGTCTCTAAATTCATGAACCGTGCTTCCTTTGATTGCTTTGAATGTATTAGCAGAACCTCTGCTATATCCATAGGAGCACGTCGTATTGCTTGGCTTCAGGCATCAGACTTAGAACAGTGGGTGCAAGAAAAGCTGGGAAACATTCCTTGCACAGGAGAAAATCTCTTTGGCAAGGACTGGCAGGACAAGGCTAATCAGCTTGAATCTGACAATACTACTTTAAACAGATTGTCAAAGTCTACAGCCAACCCAGCAAAGAAGAAAATATTCAAAAAAACATTTTTCAGTAAGAAAAAGAAGCCTTACCAATCTTACACCCATCAAACTCACTGTCCGCTTCATGTTCCCCAGAAGGGGCAACAACAGAACAGACAGCAAAGAAAGCCGCAAGCTCAAAAAGCTCAACTGGCTCAACAGACCCAGCCCCCTCAGGGTCTTTGACTTCTATCTAGAGAACTTAGTCATTCTGCCCCTAAAAGGTCCAGAACCCTTGACAATTCCAGGAAGACTATGCTATTTTGCCAAAAGATGGCAACAAATAACATCAGAAAATTGGACTCTGTCCATTGTACAACTGGGGTACAAGCTTCATTTTCTCAACTTGCCCCCACCTACAAAAGTAAAGCAGCTCAATTCTCAGGCCCCTGCCACCGACCTCTTGTGGCAGGAGGTCACATCACTTCTAGCTCAAGGAGCAATCGAAGAAGTACCCATTCCCCAACAGGGGACAGGGTTCTACTCCCCCTATTTTCTTATTCCAAAGAAGACAGGGGGACACAGGCCTATATTAGACCTCAGAGAATTAAACAAATATTTGGTCCGAGAAAAGTTCAAAATGATCTCTCTCGGGACACTTTTACCATACCTTCAAAGTCAGGACTGACTATGTTCTCTAGGTCTAACAGATGCGTACATGCATATTCTCATCCACTCAGATCACAGGAAGTTCCTTTGATTCCTTGTCCAAGGAAGACACTTCCAGTACAGAGTTCTTTCCTTCGGATTGGCCTCTGCTCCAAGAGTCTTCACAAAATGCATGGCAGTGGTAGCAGCATTTATGAGGACTCTAGGAATATTCGTCTTCCCTTACTTAGACAATTGGCTCATTCGAGCATTGACAACTCCAGAGGCCAGCTTTGCTCTCTCTCGAGCAATGGGAATTCTTCAATACTTGGGTCTGTTCATAAACCTCCCAAAATCTCATCTCACCCCCTCTCAATCTCTAGAATTCATAGGGGCTCGTCTAGACACAAGGCAGTCAAGGGCTTTCCTGCCACAGCCACGCTGTCTATGTATAATACAACTGGCATCTCAAGCATCTATGAAGGTATTCCTTACTGCTCGGGAGATGCTTCAACTGCTGGAACACATGGCATCCACTGTCCATGTGGTTGCCTATGCTCACCTCCACATGCGAGCAGCCCAGTGGACCCTCTCCTCTCAGTGGTCACAAGCCTTGGGTTGACTGACAGACAAAATCAGAACTACCACACATCTGATTTCATCCCTGCAATGGTGGCAATCCCCTGGAAAACCTCCTTGTAGGCTCTCCTTTCCAGCAGCCTCTATGCCAAACCACCCTGATGACAGATGCGTCCAAGATGGGTTGGGGAGCCCACGTGCACGATCTCTCCACTCAGGGTCTTTGGACCTCACAGGAGTTTTCCCTTCACATAAACCACCTAGAGCTGAGAGCCATTTTCAGTGCTATTCAAGTCTTTCAGGGCCATTTCAGCAACAAGACAGTTCTGGTCCAAACCGACAATCAGGTAGCTATGTTCTATGTGAACAAGCAAGGCGGAACAGGCTCTCTGTCGCTATGCAACGAAGCTTTGCGACTATGGGCCCTCGCCAGAGAGTTACAAATTCACCTCTTTGCGGTATACCTCCCAGGCATTCAAAACTTGTGGGCAAACAAACTCAGTCGAATACTGCTGCCACACGAGTGGTCCCTCCACTCATACCAGCTTGCTCGAGTGTTTCGAATCTGGGGAACACCAGATATAGACCTCTTTCCAAGTCCACAGAATGCCATACTTCCCTGATTCTGTTCCAGAATTCCGGCTCAAAACTGTCAGGCAAGAGATGCTTTCCTATTCCACTGGGGACAGGACTTCCTCTATGCCTTCCCACTCATTCCCCTCATTCCCAAGACTTTATTCAAACTTCAGAGAGACAGAGGTCGTATGATACTCATAGCTCCACGTTGGCCACGGCAAACATGGTATCCTCTTCTTCTGCGTCTCTCTCAAACCACTCCTCTGGAGTTGGGGAATGCTCCAGATCTCCTGTCGCAGGAGGACGGATCCTTACTGCATCCCAATCGCCAGTCCCTACATCTCAATCTCCAGTCCCTACATCTCAGGGCTGGTTACTGAAAGCCTAGAATTCCAGGATGTTAACCTTTCTCAACAAGTAAAGGATATCCTCCTGGCTTCCAGAAAACCTTCCACAAGACGTTCCTATGCTTTTAAGTGGAAAAGATTCTCTATCTGGTGTTCACAAAAGGGACTTAACCCCCTTTTAGTACCTGTAGAGTTGCTACTAGAGTATCTTCTACAATTATCAACTTCTGGTCTGAAGACCAATTCAGTCAGGGTCCATCTTAGTGCTATTGCTGCTTTTCATAAACCTTTTGATGGACAACCTATTTCCTCTCATCCACTTATATCAAGATTTATGAGAGGCCTACTTTTAACAAAACCTCCCATTAAACCACCACCAGTGGCATGGGATCTAAATCTTATTCTTGGTCAGCTTATGAAGCCGCCCTTTGAACCTTTAGCCACTTCAGACCTAAAGTTTCTTTCATGGAAAGTTATTTTCCTAATTGTCATCACTTCTGCAAGACACATTAGTGAACTACAAGCGTTAGTAGCTGACCCTCCTTATACAAGGTTTCCCCATGATAAAGTAGTCCTCAGGACTCATCCACACTTTCTGCCAAAGGTGGTTTTACCTTTTCATTTAAACCAGTCTGTTTATCTTCCTGTATTCTTCCCTAGGCCTCATGCCTCTAGTGCGGAAAGAAATCTTCACACATTGGATTGTAAAAGAGCCTTAGCTTTTTATCTCCAAAGAACTAAGCTACATAGAAAATCTTCTCAGCTTTTTGTGGCTTTTGACTCTAGTCATTTGGGACTTCCAGTTTCTAAAAGAACTCTGTCAAATTGGATTGCAGATTGCATATCCTATACATATCAGAGTAAGGGACTTTCTCTCGAAGGCCATGTCACAGCTCACAATGTGAGAGCAATGGCAGCCTCAACAGCTAACCTTTGTTCTGTCTCTATTGATGACATCTGCAAAGCAGCCACTTGGGCTTCGATACACACCTTCACAGCCCACTATTGCGTAGACAAGAACTCCCGTCGGGATGCCTCATTTGGCCGGGCTGTTCTCCAACGTCTCTTCCATACTTAATACAACTCCTACCCACCATCCACAGTTTGAATGCCAAAGGTCCATGGGAGGAAGCATGACCCATCTCACCTGGGTTCGCAGCTAGCTGGGGTCACCCCTTGGCATCTTTCAGCTGTGGAGTCCCCATATGTGAAGACTGCATTCCTGCTTGTTCCTGGAGATAGCGTAGTTACTCACCTGTAACAGGTGATCTCCGGGAATGGCAGGAATTTAGTCTTCACAACCTACCCACCTCCCCTAGGAGTTGTCTCTATCTCTCTCTTTCTCTACTTCTCTCCTTTGGTCTCAGCTATAAATTCAACTGAAGTGAGAGAGGTACAGAGGCGGGAAGGCAGCACACATGCGCTGTGGGATGCTTCCAAAAGCTTTCCTATTAGATGCTGGGGAGTGTTCCCGCCCAGGCTCCGTCAGTACCGACAATACCCATATGTGAAGACTAAATTCCTTCTGTTCCCAGAGATCACCTGTTACAGGTGAGTAACTACACTTTCCTCATTAATGAATAGTAATTAATGTATCTCAATAAATAGGGGTGACCTGCACGGAGCGATGGGAACACCCCTAAACAAAGGCATGGGGAGGGGTGACCTGCATGGAGCGGCAGGTGCACCTACACTTGCCACCTTGCTGGGCAGACTAGATGGACCATGATGGTCTTTATCTGCCATCACATACTATGTTACTATGTATTTGCCCAAACCAAGAGTTATTAAGTGTGTCCTATACTCCAGTCTATTAATAACAAAATGTTGCCTTTAAATGGTGTGTAGATTATATTGATTAAATATCATTTATAGGAAAAGAATTTGTTCTCTTTTTCTTCTTACCGTATAAAAAAAGCTTTCTTCTTTGTCATATGATATAATATTAATGTATGAACATATTTCTTTCTTATTTTCTAATTATAAAATTATAATTCCAAATTATAAATGGAGATGAGCTCATATTGCATTGGAGTGATAACTTGATTGTCATTTCATATCATTCTGATTGGCTGCACATTGATTCTTATCAGCAGACTCTAGTGACCTTTGTCCAGCAGTCTTCTTTCAGTTTCATGCCGTCTTCTCCTCGGGACAGTTTTTTCAAATGGGTTAGTTTTGCACAAACCATGACAGTCATGAACCTCACTTCTAAGCCAGTGTATGTGGAGTATGATCTCAGTCTCTCAAATTTACTGCCAATGCTCAATATAGTACTTCCATCATGCCAAAGAGTGTTTCGTTATGGATTTTGTAAAATGTTAACATGTATCAATAGTTTGTCAAGATATGCTTAGAAGTTCTTCTTTATCAAACCTGTGGCTCCCAATACAATAGAAAATATTTCTGTATCTTTCTGCCACATTTTCTTGGTCTCTGACTATTTTTCATGATAGGACAGACCAACTGTATTCCACGCTTTAAGAAAAGTGTAAGGAAGTCCAAAAAACTGCCAGCATGGTTTAAAGGTGAGGTCAGAGAGGCTGTTGCCAAAAAAAGCATCTTTCAGAAAATGGAAAAAAGAGCCAAACGACGAAACCTGGAAACAGCACAAGCACTGGCAAGTCAAATGCAAGGCATTGATAAGGCAGGCAAAGCGAGAATTTGAGAAGAAGCTTGCTGTAGAAGCAAAAACACGAAATAAAGACTCACAGGTTTTTTTGCTACGAATGTATTTGAAAGAGTCAGTTGGTCCATTAGATGATAGAGGGATTAAAGAGGCACTAAGAGGCGAAAAGGCGATAGAGGAGAGACTGAATGAATTCTTTGCTTCGGTCTTTACTGAGGAAGATGTAGAGATGTTACCCATGACTGAAGTGGTATTTAAAGGTGCGGAAGAATTGAAGGAAATATCAATACATCAGGAAGATGTATTACAACTATTAGATAAACTGAAGAGTAGCAAATCACCTGGGCTGGATGGTATACATCCAAGGGTGTTGAAAGAGCAAAAATATGAGATTGCAGACCTGCTATTAGTAATTGTGAATTTTCATTAAAATCATCTGTAATACCTGAAGATTGGAGGATCGCCAATGTAACGCCAATTTTTAAAAAGGGTTCCAGGGGTGATCCGGGAAACTACAGACTGGTGAGCCTGACGTCAGTACTGGGAAAAATGTTAGGATCCATTATAAAGAATAAAATTACTCAGCATGTAGATAGTCATGGCCTAATGGGAGACAGCCAACATGGCTTTAGACAAGGAAGATCTTGTCTTACTAATTTGTTATGTTTTTTTGAAGTTGTGAATAAACAGGTGGACAAAGGTGAGTCGGTTGATATAGTGTATCTGGACTTTCAGAAAGCCTTTGACAAGGTACCTCATCAGAGACTTTTGGCAAAACTAAAGAGTCATGGGATAGGAGGCAGTGTACTATTGTGGATCAGGAACTGGTTAAAAGATAGAAAGCAGAGGGTAGGGCTAAATGGCCAATTTTCCCAATGGAGAAAGGTGAATAGTGGTGTACCCCAGGGATCTGTGCTGGGTCCGCTGCTTTTTGATATATTCATAAATGACCTGGAAAAGGGAATAACGAGTGAGGTTCTCAAATTTGTAGATGACACAAAACTATTTAAAGTTGTTAAAACCCATGAGGATTGTGGGAACTTTGAAGAGGATCTTGATAAATTGGAAGACTGGGCATCAAAATGGCAGATGAAATTTAATGTGGACAAGTGCAAAGTTATGCACCTAGGGAAGAACAACCCAAACTATGGTTACAAGATGCAAGGTTCCACATTAGCAACGAGTGCGGCTATGTGACATAAGTACTGAGCTTGAGGGTAGTGTTATGCAAGGAGTGAGATATGTTCATGTGAAAGTAGGCGGGGAGGGGGTGGGGGGGACGAAGGGGGGGAGGGTAGTATAGATAGGGATGAGGGATATGAGATTGGCCCATTAGAAATGTAAACACTTGTCAATTAAGTAGGAGTAAGTACAATGTAAACTGTAGTGTAATGCATACTGTTGCTTGTAACAACTGTGGTGTATAACGCATGTTGTATTTGATTGTGTTATTTACAATAAAATATTTAAAACGGGAAAAAATGTTGTATTCGAGGGAAGGGAGAAGAGGGAGGTAGGTGAGAGAGAGTGGGTGGTGGAGGAATGAAATAGCAAGGGGAAAAGGGAAAGGGAAAGAAGATGGGAAGAGGAGAAAGGGAGGCACTAGTGAGGTGAGAAAACACATAATCTTGAGTAATGTCCGTGGTCAAACAATGACCTGAGGAAAAATTCAACATATAGCACTGCTCCAGTCCTGATCAAATAAGATCCAAAAGGGATGCTGAGTCACAAAGAACCCAATCAATTAAACCACAGTCTCCTTTTCAAAAGAGTCTAAACATGACTTAGAATCCTGACTTAATACCTATACAAATTTACTATTTCGCTCCGAGCTGACCGGGGCACCTCGGGGGGGATGGCGGCCCATAAACCAGCGCGCTTGGACTTCGGGTCTCCTTCTTCTTCTCACGGAAAACGCTCCAAAACAGAGGTGTCCTCCCCACAGAAGATGGTTCCATTTCGTGAAAACCCCGAAATGCACCTGGAGATTTTGGAGGAAATACGCGGCGTGAAGGAATTGGTGCAGTCCAATGGAGAAGCGCTTCGAGCCATGCGAGAAGACTTTGGAGTGCTCCAGGACCGACTTGAAAGTCTTTCATTACGGCAGGACAACATGGCGGGGGTCCTCGACTCGCACGAGGTGCGCTTGGGCAAACTGGACAAGGCTGAGCGCCAGATACAGAATCTTCAAAAGGAGTTAGAAGATAGCAATAATCGAGCCCGTCGCAACAATGTGAGGCTCCTCGGAATGCCGGAGGGGGTGGAAGCAGGAGATATAAGAGAATTCTTGCTCAAAACTCTTCCCTCCTTGCTGAAGATCACTTTTCACAGAGAACTGGAAATCGATCGAGCACACCGTGTTCCTGCCCACATGGCGCTCAACCGCACGACCCCCCGGCCTATTATCTTTAGCTTGCTACGATATCAACAAGTGGAACAAATTTTACATGCTGCCCGAGCGAATCATCATTTGGAATTTGAAGGTCGTAAGGTCTCCTTCTTTCCTGATTTGGCAAAGCCTACCGTTGACCGTCGGAAGAAACTCCTTGCTTTTCGCCCTCGACTTCAACAGCTACAGGCTCGCTTTGGCCTGTTGTATCCAGCGAAGCTCCGAGTGACTCTCCACAACCAAACCAGGACGTTCGAAGATCCTGATCTACTATCAACATTTTTAGACTCCAAAGAAGCAGAGCAGATGCGCTAATCCCAAATCTTGGACTCTTATCTGCCGGCTCTATCCGCCATTTTGAAGGGCCCGATGCGGCGGTCATAGCCAAGCACAGAAATAGCCTGGACTTTCTTTCTTTCTCTATATGACTTTTGTTTTTTGGTCTCCTATCCCTTCATGATGTGTGCCTCGGTCGGATTCGGAGCACGCACAGTCCTACAGGTTATGTGTTTTTTTCAATTTCGGCCTTCTCTGGGGTTTCTCCCCGCAGACACATGGTCGCCAGTAATTTTGGGGTTTTGCTTCTCCTCTACCGTACTGCGGTTTTCTTTGTTAATGTGGGGCGCTTCATTGTATTATATTAGCTTATTTTTCCTATGTCATGTGTACAGCCAGATACAGTCAGTTTGAGGGACATAGTGAAATTATGTGTGCTATCATGCTCAGAATTTTTAACTTTTCTGAATGGCCTTATGTAAAATCTTATCATTCACCGTCAAAGGCATTAATGGTCCACTCAAAGGAAAGAAAATCCTTAGCTATCTTAGCCATGAGCATGTTGATTTAGTGTTTCTTCAGGAAACGCATTTAAACTCTGCTGAAACACTGAAACTCAATGCTAAGCCTCACATGGTAGCTGCCTATTCTCCCACCGTTTCCAAATGGTACGGGATAGCCATTCTGGTTAAGAAGTCTTTGCACGCTACTGTACCTGATATTAGCGCTGACAAGGAGGGTAGATGGGCCCGTGTACACCTTGAGGTTGGAGATAGTGAATTCACGTGTATTTGCATTATGCCCCGAATGTGGACAACCCTGCTTACTATGCAAGTATTGCGCAGTTGGCCTTGGCCTCTGCCAATGCTCCATTAATACTTGGTGGCGATTTTACTCAAGTGTTCCCTCAATCTTTTCTTCTCAAACAAGGTGCTCGTTGGTTGGAAGATCCAGTACCGAGTAGACCTGTGTGGCTAGATATAGAAGCGGGCCTTTGCAAACCGATTCCTCTTACCTTTCTCCCTGGTATGACTCTCCCATCAGACTCCCCCTATCCACCAATGCTTTTAGCCACTTTAGGTGCCTTTAATACTCTTATGCAATCTTTAGACTCCCGACTCTGGTCAGTGCAACTTCAGCATCGCCTTCGGAGCACTAGAGTACTCCCGCCATCGGCATTCTCTACATAAGGTTGATTGGAGACTTTCCGATCTCTCGGCAATTCACCGGGTGTAGCATCCAATTTTACTAAACCTTATGTAATGCTATAACTAGAGATACCCCTATAGCGCAGAAAGTAGGGGAGAGAGAATTGCATGTGACTTTGACCTCGGAGCAATGGAGCCTTATCTGGAGTAGAGGGACACGGGTTCCCGATCCGCCTCACTCACTCAGACCCTCTTCTTTCTAGCCCACCGGTGTTTTTACATTCCTCACAGATTAGACAAATGGAACACTACTCAGGGCAATGGTTGCTGGACACGTCCTGCGGCCATTGGTTCATTGCCTCATGTTATGCATGAATATCCCGCACTACAGTATTACTGGCGTCGGGTCTGGGGTCGTATTTAGTCTATCTCGCACTCTCAGGAGCCCCTTTCTTGGAGGATAGTGGGACTTCGCCCAGTTGCGGGGATCCCCTCTCTCCCAAAAATGGCTTATCTCCTTTCGAACTTTATGCTTGGCATTGCTATTTCCCTAATTAAGTAATACTGGAAAATTAGCTCCCATCTGAGCCCCAATGAATGGTGGAATCATGCCTGTCTTTGCAGTAAATATGAACAAATACCTCGTCTGTTCGCCTCCTCCATTCAGACTCCTTCTCATTGGTCTCAATGGAAGATGCTCAATGACTATGTACATTTTGCTAAATGCTCTCATCTGACTGTCTAACTTTGTATATATCTATGTCCCATGATCATGCTGTATTGTAGATACTCTTTTGATCGTTTGATGTATAATCACTGTTAATTGGAAGCGCTCACATGCTGATATAATCGGGTAGAGAAGAAGCATCGGGGTGGGGGGTAATGGGTTTACTTTTCCTTATTGTATACTTGTTTTGTCTCTTTTGGTGTGTTGCTTCTTTTGTTTGTTGCAAAATGAAAATAAAAGTTTAAAAAAAAAAAAAAGAGTCTAAACATGTCGGCGAGAACATAGTAACATAGTAAATGACAGCAGATAAAGACCAGTATGGTCCATCTAGTCTGCCCAGTACAATGTCAAGAGTACGTACACCTGCCGCTCTGTGCAGGCCCCCCTTCCCCATGTCTTTGAAGTGCATGACTCTGCACTTCTTCGCATTAAATCTTAATTGCCAAGCATTAGACCATTCTTCCAGCTTTTGTATATCATTCCTCATGTTAACCACTCCCTCGGGAGAGTCCACTCTGTTGCAAATTTTTGTGTCATCTGCAAATAGACAGACCTTTCCATGCAGTCCTTCAGCAATATCACTCACAAATACATTGAACAGTGCCGGGCCCAGGACCGACCCCTGGGGCACCCCGCTAATCACCTTCCTTTCATCCGAGTGAGCTCCTTGTACCATCACCTTCTGTCGTCTGTCAGTCAACCAATTTCTGATTCAGTTTACCATCTTGGGATCTATCCCCAAACTACTGAGTTTATTGATAAGCTTCCTATGAGGAACAGTATCAAAGGCTTTGCTGAAATCCAGGTAGATGACATCCATCGCATGCCCCTGATCTAGCTCCTTGGTCACCCAGTCAAAGAACTCAATCCGATTTGTTTGGCAAGATCGTCCTTCGGTAAAACCATGTTGCCTCGGATATTGCAACCTGTTGGCTTTGAGAAAGTTCACAATTCGCTCTTTCAGGAGCGCCTCCATTACTTTTCCCGCCACTGAGGGAAGGTTCACAGACCTGTAGTTTGACACTTCTTCTCTGTCACCACTTTTGTGTAGAGGTACGACATCAGCCATTCTCCAGTCCTGAGGAACCTCTCCTGTTTCCAAGGATCTGTTGAAAACATCCTTTAACAGCCCTGCAAGAACCTCTCTGAGCTCTTTCAGTATCCTGGGATGTACGAGGTATCTCATCTGGTCCCATGGCCTTGTCCACTTTCAGTTTTGCAAGTTGTTCTAACACTTCATCTTCTGTGAATGGTGTGGTATCTACTTCATTCCCAGTTTTATATTTGGGAGTCACAGGTGGTCCTTCTCCAGGACTTTCCTTAGTAAAAATAGAGCAGAAGTATTCGTTTAGCAATTTCGCTTTTTCAATGTCTCTTTCCACGAGTGCGTTCCCAGCATTTCTGAGTCCTGCAATTCCACCTCTGATCTTCTTCCTTTCTCCAATATACCTGAAGAAAGTTTTGTCGCCACAGTTCACATCTTTAGCCATCTTTTTCTCTGCCTTTGATTTTACTATCCTTATTTCTCTCTTTGTCTCTTTGAGTTTGATCCTGTATTCCTTTCTGTGTTCCTCTGTTTGCAAGCTTTTGAATTTTGCGAAAGCTGTGTTTTTTGCCTTTATTTGAGCAGCCACTTCTTTGGAAAACCAAATAGGTTTTCTTCTCCTCTTTTTTTGTTTACTTTTCTTAATATTTATCCCTTGCCCCTTTTATTGCCACCTTTAGTTTAGCCCATTTCAGTTCCACTTCCCTTATCTCCTTCCACCCTGTCAGCTCCTCCTTTAGGTACTTGGCCATTTTATTGAAGTCTGTGTTTTTGAAGTTTAGGACTTGAGCTTGCTATGATTGGCCTGTACCATGGCTTTTATCTCAAACCACACCGTGTGATGATCGCTGCTGCTCACAGGGGCACCCACGCAGTCATTTGTCATGCTATCACCGTTGGTGAGCACTAAATCCAGCATTGAGCTTTCCCTGGTTGGTTCTATCACCACTTGTCTAAGTAATGAGTCTTGGAGAGCATCCACAATTTTTTTGCTTCTTTCTAGATTTGCAGAAGGTGTAATCCATTCCACATCAGGTAGATTAAAGTCACCCAATATGATCGCTGCTCCCTTTGTGGCTATCTTGGCAATATCTATAATCAATTCGTTATCAATCTCTTCAGTTTGTGTCGGAGGTCTGTATACTACAGCAGTATGGATGACAGTGCCATCTCTTCTTTCCAACACAATCCAGAGCGCTTCTTCTTTTCCCCATGTCCCCTGCATTTCAGTAGCTTTAATATTGCCCTTGACATACAAGGCTACTCCTCCTCCTCTTCCATTTTCTTTCTCTTCTGAATAGATTATAGCCAGCTATATCCCAATAATGCGATTCATTTAGCCAATTTTCTGTAATGGCCACAATGTCCAAATCCATTTCCACCATTAGGGCTTCCAGGTCCATAACTTCGTTGGCTAAGCTTCGAGCATTAGTGCTCATTGCTTTCCAGGATTTAACTGGCTTGTGTGTATTCTGCATTGCTTTTGTTCTGCCCACATCTTCCTGCTTGTTTTTGATGTGTGGTTTAAGTGTGTGTCTGTTTCTGATGTTATTCTGCTTTTGCAGGGGGTGACGTCCAGAGCTTGACCTTCCACATCTGTGTTCACTTTCTGCTCTAAGTACTTCAACAACTTGGTTTGTATTCCTGCTGGCTGAAGAGTCTGGGAGGCACTTGACTATCTTCTCTCAATTGAACTGTGTTCCCAAGTTGGTGCCTCTGATGATGGAATCTCCAAGTATTAGTTTGCTGTTTGGTGAGGTTTTCTTCATATTTGGTCCTCTAGCAGGAGATTGGGCATTGTCTGTCTCATTTAAGGGCCCTTCAGTTTCTTTGGATTGGGCATCCTCATTAGCCAAGGCAGAGAAGGCATTATGCAGGGATATTTCCTGATGCATAGGATGTCTTTGTGTCACAGGTCGCAATCTACCAGAACCCACTGTGATCCATTTATTCCTGGGGTGTTTGATTCTTTGTTGGAGTTGTGGTGGACGTTCAGTTTGTATCTTAGAAGAGGTGTGTTTCTCCAGGACCAAGCAGGAAGTCAGTCCTCACTTACGGGTGACGTCGGCGCCGACGGAGCCCTCGCGGAGCAATTTTCCCCAGCTTTCAAAGAAAGCCTTTGGGAATTACAGCGCGCATGCGCGGTCGTCTTCCCGCCCGAGGGTGCCATCTTAGCCAGTCTTCTTTTTTCCGCGGAGCCCTACAGACGTCCCCGTCTTGTCCCCGCGAAAAAGTCGATTTTCTTCATTATTTTATTCTTTTTCCTTCGGTTCGACGCCGATCTTTTTCCCGCCCGGACTCGCGACGCCGGTCACGAGTCCTCTTACTTTTTTTCGGTTTTTCTGACTTTGTCAGCTTTCGTTTTCGATTTTTCCCTGGCAGCCCGGTCCTTTGACCTCGCAGGGGCCCTTTTTCCCCCGATGGCTGCCAGTGGGTTTAAGCGGTGTGGTCAGTGTGACCGAAATATGTCACTAACTGACACACACGACTTTTGCCTCCGCTGCCTGGGCCCGGATCATGAGGAACTGATCTGTGGGCCCTGCAGCAAAATGTCCTCAAAGGCGTTGAGAAGTCGGCGGCATCAGCGTGAGAGAATCTTCGCTGACCCCAGCCGTACCCGGACCTCGTCGGAGGCCTCCGCGTCGAAAGGCTCCAGCTCGGACCGTCGCCGGAGTTCCTCCGACCGGGGTTCTCCCTCCGGGGACCATCGTCGGAAGGTGAAACCCGCGAGGGCGGCATCGGTGGACGCTCCTGGAAAAGCGAGGGCCAGGTCGCATAGCCCCGACAGCCGCCCCGGGTCCTTGGAGAAGGAACACATCCCGAAGCGACCTCGCCTGGAGTCGGAGATGCCTGCTTGGGTAAGTCCTGTGGTCCTTCTGGACTCGCCTCCGCAACAGCCGACGTCGGGCCCGACGCCGTCGGGGCCCGAGTCGGGGGCTGCTGGGTCACCTGAGCTCGGACTCAGGTTGACGGCCTTGGAGAGCAGGTTGTCTGCCTTCATGGACCAGCAGAGGGCACTGCTCGCTGGCCTCGCTGGCGCCGCTGCCCCGACCGCCGGGACGTCGACGTCCAAGTCGACCCCGGAGACCGAGCCGATCCTCGAGTCGATGAGAACTCGAGTCGATCCTCGGTCGAGGTCACCCTCGGCCTCCCGTTCGGGACCGAGGTCGCCGACGCCGACTCCCTCGGCGTCGGGGCGGCTGGCGCCGCGCACTGCCCGGGCCGACCCCACCGAGTCCTCGTCGGAGTCGGTCTGGGAGTCTGAGGAGGAAGAGTCGCCTGATTCTTTCCGGACTCGGTGTGTCCCATCGGACTCACCGGAGTCCGAGCCTCGGAAGCAGTCCCCCCCGGAGGATGCCCGGTTCTCGGACTTCGTTAGGGATATGGCCAAGGCTTTGGCCTTCCCTGCGGATCCCGAGGAGGAGCCTCGAGCCGAAGAGCTCGACGCCCTCCAGTATGACTCTCCCGCGAGGGAACACTTTACTGTACCGGTTCCTCCTATGCTGGAACGACTACTCTTCCGCATGTGGGAGAGTCCGGCCTCCTCGCCGGTCCTGAGCAAGCGGGTCGATTCTATCTATCGAGTCCGCAAGAGCCCTGGCTTTCAAAAGGCACAGCTGCCACACCATTCCATGGTAGTGGAATCGGCCATGCATCGTCTTAAGAGCCAGAAGATGCACTCCTCGGTGCCTCCTGGCCGGGAGGCCCGTAACCTGGATGGCCTTGGCAAGAAGTGTTTCCAGGGCTCTATGCTCGCATGTCGTGTCCAGACTTACCAGCTATACATGGGCATGTATCTCCGGGATCTGGCTAAAGAGCTAGCCGGATTCTCCGCTGGTTTGTCCGAGGAACCCTTGCGGAGGTTCCTAGCCTTGTCCACTGGCATTCGGGAATGCTCAAAGTTCATGTCCCGAGCAGCCTATGATGGCTTTGAAGCATCGGCTCGAGTGGCCGCAGCCGGCATCGGTGCCCGCCGACAGGCTTGGCTTCAGTCGTCAGACCTTGAGCCCTGGGTGCAGGACAAGTTGGTCGATGTCCCCTGCCGAGGCGAAAACCTCTTTGGCAAGCCCATGGCGGAAAAGGCTGCGCAAATTGAGACTGAGACTCTCACCAGGACCAGGCTTTCTAGGAAGACCTCCGCCCCTTCCCAGAAAAAGAAGGGCTCGGGGAAAAAGTCCTTTTACCCGAGGAAGGCGGCTGCCTACAAACAATACCCCCATTATCAGGCCCCTGCAGCTCCCCAACAGGGCCAGCAGGCCAAGGGACGGGGTAACGGGTCCCGTAGGCAGCAAGCCCCCAAGCCTGCACCACCAGCCCCTGCTCAGGGTGGGGGTTTTTGACTCACAAAGCATAGCCTCTCCCCCCCCCGCTGGTTCCTCCCAGCACCGGAGGCCGGCTGGTTCACTTCGCCCACAGGTGGTCCAGCATCACCGCAGATGCCTGGGTGCTTCAAGTCGTGCGGGAAGGCTATCTTCTCCACTTCCACCAGGTCCCTCCCTCCTATTTTCCGGGAGAACCTCCACGACCCCCTCTGCACAGGGAATTACTCCTTCAGGAGTTAGCGGGTCTTCTGCAGGAACAGGCGGTGGAACCGGTGCCACACCACCTGAGAGGTCAAGGCTTTTATTCCAGGTATTTTCTAATACCAAAGAGAACAGGGGGCCTCAGACCCATCCTGGACTTGCGCAACCTCAACCGCAACCTCAACAAGTTCCTTGTGCGGGAGAAGTTCAAAATGCTTACCCTTGGAATCCTTCTGCCCTACCTCCAGCAGGGAGATTGGCTATGCTCCTTGGATCTAAAGGATGCCTACACGCACATCCTTATCCACCCAAGCCACCGCCAATACCTAAGGTTTGTGGTGGCAGGAAATCATTACAAGTACAGAGTACTCCCCTTTGGCCTGTCCTCCGCGCCGCGAGTCTTCACAAAATGTCTCGCGGTGGTGGCGGCCCATCTCCGGCTTCACGGCCTCTATGTCTTTCCGTACCTCGACGACTGGATCATCAGAGCAGCGTCCGCTCGGGGAGGTCACCAACGCCACGCGCCGCACAGTGACTCTTCTGCAGCACTTGGGCTTTGTTATAAACTTCGCAAAGTCCACTTTGCTCCCCTCGCAGGATCTCGAGTTCATCGGCGCAAGGCTGCACACTCCTCAGGCGCGAGCATACCTACCGCTCGACAGGGCTCAACGGCTCATGGACCTAGCCGACCGTTTTCGCAGCCAGCCCCTGGTCTCCGCCAGGCACTTCCTGAGACTGCTCGGCCATATGGCTTCCACCGTCCATGTGACCCCCAATGCCCGCCTGAATATGCGGCCTGCTCAATGGTGTCTCCGCCAGCAGTGGCGACAAGCCACAGGCGGCCTAGCAGACCTGGTGCGCGTCTCCGAGCCGCTGATCTCGTCTCTTCGGTGGTGGCTTCGGCAGCCGAACCTGATCTTCGGAATGCCTTTCCAGTCACCTCAGCCGACCCGGGTGCTGACCACGGATGCATCCCTCCTGGGCTGGGGAGCACATTGCCAAGGGGCACGTACTCAGGGCCTCTGGACCACGTGGGAGTCTGCTCAGCAGATCAACTTCCTGGAGCTCAGGGCGATCCGCCTGGCTCTCAAAGCCTTCTCCCACCTGACTTCTCACCAGTCCGTCCTTGTCCAGACGGACAATCAAGTTGCCATGTTCTACGTGAACAAGCAGGGGGGCACGGGCTCCTTCCTCCTCTGCCGGGAGGCACAGAAGCTCTGCTCTTGGGCCGTCAGTCACGGCATTCTCCTCAAGGCAGTTTATCTCCCGGGCCAAGAGAATTGCCTGGCGGACAAACTCAGCAGGATCCTCCAGCCGCACGAGTGGCGTCTGGATCCCTTGGTAGTTCAGAAGCTCTTCCTAAAGTGGGGCCTCCCCACGGTGGATCTCTTTGCCAGTCCTCACAACCGGCAGCTTCCTCGCTTCTGCTCTCGTCAGCCACACCCCCTTCGGGTTGCGGCGGACGCTTTTTCTGATTTCATGGTCGGGGAGCCTTCTGTACGCTTTCCCTCCCATCCCGCTAGTCTCTCGGACTCTTTTCAAGGTGCTCCGAGACAACGCCTTCATGATCCTGGTGGCCCCTCGCTGGCCCAGACAGCCATGGTTTCCGCTCCTACTGCAATTAGCGGTGGAGGATCCACTCCCTCTGGGGGTACAACCGGATCTCCTCACTCAGGATCAGGGGTCTCTACTACACCCCAACCTCAGGTCTCTCAACCTCATGGCCTGGCTGCTGAGAGGGTAGTCCTTGCTCCCCTTCTCCTGCCGGCGGAGGTGGAGGAGGTCGTCTTAGCTTCGCGACGCCCTTCTACCCGCAAATGCTATGCCCTTAAATGGCGTCGCTTTGCCGTCTGGTGTACCCAACAGTCTCAGGATCCCTTCTCCTGCCCGGTGTCGGTGATCTTGCAATACTTGCTACACCTCTCTAATCTGGGACTTAAGTCCAACTCCGTCAAAGTTCACCTCAGTGCTCTTTCGGCACATCATGTGCCGGTGGACGGTAGACCTCTCTCCAGCGACCCTCTCGTAGCGAGGTTTCTCCGAGGTCTCCTTCTACTTAAACCACCTCTGCACCCGCCAGCACCTGACTGGGACCTGAATGTGGTTTTGCAGCGGATCACCTGTCCGCCTTTTGAACCTATGGCTACCTGTTCTCTCCGTTTTCTGTCTTGGAAAACACTGTTCTTGATAGCCCTCACTTCCGCTAGGCGCGTAAGTGAATTGCAGGCCCTCGTGTCTGATCCCCCTTACACTCGGTTCTACAAAAATAGGGTGGTCCTACGGACTCACCCAAAATTTCTTCCAAAAGTGGTCTCCCCTTTTCACATCAATCAGGAGGTGGTACTTCCAACCTTCTTTCCCAGACCACACTCCAGCCGAGCTGAAACGGTCCCTCCATACCCTGGACTGTAGAAGGGCTTTGAACTTCTACCTTGACCGTACGCGGGAGCACCGTAAAGCTGCTCAGCTTTTTGTGTCTTTTGATCCCAATAAATTGGGGCTCCCGGTCTCCAAGCGTACTCTGTCCATCTGGGTTGCGGACTGTATCTCTTGGGCTTATGGGGCAGCCGGACTCTCCTTGGAAGGTCGAGTCACGGCTCATTGCGTTCGGGCAAAGGCTACGTCAGTGGCTTACCTCCGCTCTGTTCCGCTGGCAGACATCTGCCGGGCCGCTACTTGGTCTTCGAGCCAGACTTTTGCGGTCCATTACTGTCTCGAGAGGGAGTCCCGCAGGGACAGTGCTTTCGGACAGGCAGTCCTCCGTAATCTCTTTGAGGTCTGAGCAACTCCTACCCTCCATCCCGGATGTGGGCTACTGGTGGGTGATAATTCAGCGAAGATTCTGTCCTTCTCTGCTGCTGAGCTAGAGGGAGCTCATTTTTGTGCTTAGGGTCTCCGGTAGCCTTGAGCTTGGGAGTCCCATAAGTGAGGACTGACTTCCTGCTTGGTCCTGGAGAAAGCGTAGTTACTCACCTGTAACAGGTGTTCTCCAGGAGCAGCAGGAATCAGTCCTCACTACCCTCCCTCCTCCCCTTGGAGTTGCAATCGTCTGCTTATGTTCTTTTTGCAAATTTTTATGCTGTCTTTTTTAGCTATGTCATCTGACTGGCTAAGATGGCACCCTCGGGCGGGAAGACGACCGCGCATGCGCGCTGCAATTCCCAAAGGCTTTCTTTGAAAGCTGGGGAAAATTGCTCCGCGAGGGCTCCGTCGGCGCCGACGTCACCCGTAAGTGAGGACTGATTCCTGCTGCTCCTGGAGAACACCTGTTACAGGTGAGTAACTACGCTTTCATTGCAGCCAATTCCTCCCTCAGTTCCACATCCTCATTAGGAAAGGCAGAGGAAGCATTATGCAGGGATATCTCTTGATGCATAGGATGTCTGTGTGTTACAGGTCGCAGTCTACCAGAACCCACTGTGATCCATTTGTCCCTGGGGTGTTTGATTCTTTGTGGGAGTGGTGGTGGACGTTGTTCAGTTTGTATCTTAGAAGAGGTGCGCTTCATTGCAGCCAGTTCCTCCCTCAGTAGGGTCGCTTCTTTATGCATGGCAGTTAGGTCTTCCCATAGTAGAGTCAGATCTCCAGGAACAAGCAGGAATGAGTCTTCACACGTGGGAGACGTCGCCGACGGAGCCCGCACGGGAAATGCTCCCCAGCATCCAATCAGAAAGCCTTTGGGAGCATCCCCGCGCCTGCGCAGTGGCTTCCCGCCCTTCCTACTGCCTCTCCCCAGTTTTTCGTTTTCCGCAGAGCAGGCAGGACGTCCCTCCTGCCACCGCAGAATTTTTCCTTTTTTCTGTAGTCGCGGCTTTCCCGCCGACGGTGGCACCTCCGTGCCCCCCCCCCTTTTTTCTTTCTTTCTTTTAATTATTTTTCATTTAATTTTCGTCGCCCCCTCCGGGCGCTGAGGACCGGGGCATGGAGCCTTCATCCCCCCAGCCTCACGGCGGGGACTTAATTTTCCACGTGGACTCCAATGCCTGGTGCCTCTCCTGTTTGGGGCCTGACCCTTTTTCCCCGGATTCCCCGGGCTAGTGTCGGGAGAAGACCCTCCCTCTTTCGGGTATCCCTCGACGACGTCTTCGCGCCCATGGCGCGGTCGTCGGGTTGTTCTTCTTTCCAGGATCAGGTAATCACACAACAGTCTGTTAAGACTAGCCGAGTCTTGAGGGGCGAGTCTCATGCGCGGCATGGCGATGGCTCCGGCCAACCCCTCAAGTCCTCCTTGGCTGATATACCCCGGCAGGAGTCCTCGGGCTCCAAAGCATTTACGGGGTTTCGGGATGTTCCTGAGGTTCGCTCCTCACAGAACATTCCCGAGCCATGCCCGAGGGAGGTATCCGCTTCGAGCGGTGCCGATTCCCCGGCGTCGGCGTCGAGTGTTTCACTCTTCGCCAGGGATCGTCAGCCGGTGTCCTCGGCGCCTTCGGGGCCGATCGACTCGACCAGGTCTGACCTCCCTACATCCAAGCCATGTTCGGGCGTGGTAGCCGCTCCGGGCGGTACTGAGCCCCCGGCATCGGTGTCGAGCGCTCCGCTCCTCACCGAGGATCGTCGGCTGCTGTCCTCGGCGCCTCCGGGGCCGATCGACTCAGTCCAGCCTGGCGTTCCTTCAGCCCTGCCATGCACGTGGGCGGTACCCGCTTCGAGCGGTACCGACCCCTCGGCGTCGGTGTCGAGCGTTCCACTCCTCACCGGGGATTGGCAGCTGCGGTCCTCGGCGCCTCCGGGGCCGACCAACTCGCGCCGGTATGGTGTTCCTACGGGGGTGGTATCCGCTTTGGGCGGTGCCGACCTGTCGGCGTCAGTGTCGAGTGACCCGCTCCCCACCGGGGATCGCCAGCCGCTGCCCTCGGCACCTCGGGGGCCGATCGACTCGACACTGTCTGACGGCCCTACGTTCAGGTCATGCGCGGGGATAGTACCCGCTTCGAGGGCGCGGGCGTTGGTGGTTCCGCCCCGCGCCGGGGATGGTCATCTGGCCTCCCTCCCCTCGGGGCCGCTCGCTTCGACCCGCGCCGGGTCGCCGGTATCCCAGCCCTGCGCAAGGGTGGTACCGGGTTCAAGCGGCGCTGCTCCGCCGGCGACGGCAGGGGCATCGAGCACGAGGGACCGCCATCGACCTTCCCCGGGGACCTCGGGGTATGTCGGCCAGCGCACGGGCGACTCCCCGGCATCGACGCAGCCGTCGAGGGCCCCACCCTTCCCTAGAGAAGGGGCCTCGGGGTCTTCGACCGCTTCGACCCAATCTGGGTCTGCGCCGCCCCGCAACGGTACCCCGACGTCGGCGCAGGGGCTTTGCACTCCCCCCCACCCCCTGGCAGGGACTCGTCGTCGGGTGACCGGGGTCCCCTCGGGGACGGGCCGTATGCCCCGGAAGGATTTCTCCCCGGGTCGGACGGGTTCGAGAGGGAGCCCGGCACTGGGCAGTGCCCGCCGATCGACATCGGCGCCGGCGTCAGATGACCCCCTCTCCTCCGAGCACCGTCCTCGGGGGCCCTTGATGTTCGCGGCACCGGTCGGCGCGGTTCCGATCCGCGCTACGGGATCTCCACCACCGGCGCGGTCACTCCCGCCGGGGGCCTCGAGGAAGGAGTCGATCTCCTCGCTCGGTATGATGCCCAGCCTGGAGTCGTTGTCCAGCCTTGAAAGCCTGGCCACGGCACATCTCGGGATCGGCCCCTGTCCTCTCCCGCAGCGCAGAGCAGAGACCGCTGGCCCCTGCCCTCCGGCGGCCGTGGATTCGCTCCAGTCATGGGGGGAAGCGCCGCCCCCGGGTTCGGGGCCGAGGCCGGTTCCTGCGGCGCCGTCGGTGCCATCGACTTCTTCGATGCCTAGCTTGTAATCAATTCCAGGAGCCGATGACGCCATGTTGACTGCCCCGATCCGGGTCGGTTGGTCCCCTCCTCTGCCCAGCGGGCATCGGCCTGAGCGGCCTCTCAGTGCCCTGGCGGCCTCTCCCGCCATAACTGCTCCGGCAGAGCCGCCTTTTCAGGATTTCCTCCTTGACATGGCGGACTTGCTGGCCATCCCTATCCCGGACCCGAGCCCAGGCCCTGCGGACCAGGCAGCCGCGATGCTTCCTCTGCATCCCGCCCTGCAGGATCTCCTTCTGGGGGCTTGGTGGTCGCCTTTGAGGGTTCCGGCGCAGCCGACTGCGATGCAGGCTCTGTACCGGGTGCCTCCGTCCCCGGGGTTTCGGCAGCACCAGCTTCCACATCGGTCCATTGTGGTGGAATCGGCGCTGAGGAAGGCCGGAAGCAAGGAGAGGCATGCTTCTCGCCCTCCAGGCCGCGCCTCGAAGACGCTAGATACTCTAGGACGTCAAGCCTTCCAAATGTCTATGCTGGCGGCCAGAATTATTTCATATATATTTTATATGAGTCTGTCGCTTCGGAAGGTCACCGAGAGGTTGTCTCGGTTATCCACCTTCGTATCTGCAACCAAGGCCTTTGAGTATTCCCTGCTTCTTTATCATTGCAGGAATATCTCCGGGTTCCTTTCTCGTGCTTCGCTGGACTCCTTCCGGTCGATCAGCAGAGCCTCTGCTGTTGCCATTAGAGCACGCCGCACGGCATGGTTGCAAGCGTCCGAGTTGTGTAGACGGGCACAGCACATCCTGGGTAATTCTCCCTGCGACGGAGATCACCTCTTCAATAGCGAAGCCTTACGTCAGGTCGCACAGTGCTTCGCTAACCTTCCCAGAGTTAGCAGCCAGCCTAGGGCCCGGCTTCCCCCCGGTGGTGGTAAACGCTCCTCCAGATCCCCCTTCCCTAGGAAGAGGAAATGTCAGCCCTCCGCCCACCCTCCAGGCGCGCCCAAGCAAGGGACCTCTCACCCCGGGTTGATGTCCCCGGGCCCGCGCCAGGACTCTCATACTAAGCATTTTTAGGCTCAGGTGGGCGGCTGCCTGCTCTTAACCTCCTTACCAGAAGTTAGACTAGAGCTCTACTCTGGGGCTCGTCCAGTTGGAAAATGGTTCGGGGACTTATCTAGGGGTTCAGGTCTTCTCCTCCGTGGGAAAGGGAGACCACCTTACGCCGTGATCGCTCTGGCCCACGGTCACCCTACTTACTCTTCGGTATGTCCCCGAACCCCTCTCAGCCAGTATCCTCTTGCTGATTGCTTCCGTACTGGAATCCCCTCCAGCCGCTATAGTCCCCCTATACTCACCAGGGACTATACCCTCATGTCCCCCCGATTGTGCGGGGGACAATTTCTACGCGCAGTTCCTGGGGACACATTAGGGCCTCCAACACCTACGGCATTCTACCGGACTGATGCTACCCTCCGTCCCCCGCGCTACCGCGCTCTTAGCTCGCCGATCTGCCTTGCTCTCCGGGAAAGATCCCTCCCCTGATGGATTTTGCGGCCACCTCTCCAGGTGGACGTTCTGGGGATCGATGGCAGATCCGCCTTACCTGAGTGCTGCTCATGGAGGCAGGCCCCCCCGGCGTGCCTGCGTTAGTACCGGAGGGGGCGTCCCCATGTCCACCGGCTTAGATATACTAGATATCACCTGCTTGGCAGGCGCCTTTGGGGGATCCCCACATTACCTGTGTTTACCGCCTTTTTCCCCCTATGGTCGGTACTCACCCCCCCCCCCCCCCCCGGGGTCCGGCCAGTCCGCCTGCCTATTCCCTGTCGGCCCGCGGACTGGTGGTACCCTACTGCTGTGAAGTCAACAGTCCCCTTTTCAGTTAGGTCCTCCTCCCGGAGGTCCGGACCCTTGTCTCCCTATCTCTCGCTAGGGCAGACTGTGTACCCCTTCTGCTCCGGGGTACACCTCTACTCTTCTCCGGGATAGGCTCTCTAGTTCGGCCTGTCTTCCACTGTTGGTCCTCTGAGTTATGGACTCTACTCCTAAGGGAGTGCTCAGCTTGCCGTGAGCCCCTGGAAGACCTGCCGTCCTTCTCCTGACCCAGCTGACGCCTGGATCCCATGGCCTTCCGGATTTGGAACTTCCTCCTCGCTGCGGTGAAGTTTCCTTGATGACCTCGCTACTGCGTCTACAGTGCCTTCATCACAGGACTACTTCCGACAACCCGGTGGGTAAGCAGTACAGGGTTCTAAACCATTAATTCATTAGAAACTTAATGGCCGGTAAGCTCTGTATGGTACTAGGTCATTTACTCATTACATGCTTAATGATTCTCTTCATGCACCCCTCTGCCTACTCCCGTAGCCTGGGTTGTTTTTTTTGCTGTATCCTAATGGTACCTGTTCTGCACTCTAAAGACTTGCCTCCGTAGTCTTTGGATTCGCTGTTCCTCTATTCAACTCCTGCCCTCCATCCCTCAGGGGATGCTGGAGATTCAGGCTGGGCAAATGCCATCCCGTCTGGACTGCGCTTATGGGATCTCCCTGGGCATCCTAAGCTAGGGAGTCCCCACGTGTGAAGACTCATTCCTGCTTGTTCCTGGAGATAGCACAGTTACTTACCTGTAACAGGTGATCTCCGGAACAGCAGGAATTAGTCTTCACAACCCGCCCACCTCCCCTGGGAGATGTCTCTCTCTTTTTCTCTATTCCTTCCTCTCCTCTCCTGCTGGCTCAGCTATGAAACTCAACTGGGGAGAGGCAGTAGGAAGGGCGGGAAGCCACCGCGCAGGCGCGGGGGATGCTCCCAAAGGCTTTCTGATTGGATGCTGGGGAGCATTTCCCGTGCGGGCTCCGTCGGCGACGTCTCCCATGTGTGAAGACTAGTTCCTGCTGTTCCGGAGATCACCTGTTACAGGTAAGTAACTGTGCTTTCTTTATGCATGGCAGCTGACCTGAAGCACAGAGGGCAAGTTCTCAGGTTCCAAATGATTTGTCTTGGAATAAATGTACCGCAGTTATTGCACTGAATACACGACATTCTAAATAAGCAGTCTTAGAAGAAGATGAAAGGAAGAAGGGGCGGGCCTTAACCCAAGTTAAAAGGATAGATGGCAACGTATGCGACCACTATATAGGCAATGCAGCCCCTGGGGCGGGTGGGATGAGGGTTATGGCGGGCGGGAACCTAAGTGTCTCTGGCCAGTAGGTTGTTCCTAAACTGGGGAACCCACCGATATCTGCTCCAAGGCTACACAGAAAAGCAGTCAGTCAGAATATCCCCAAACGTAATGTATAGCCACAGTTAAACCTTATATTAGCAATATCCCCAAAAAACAAACACTTAAACTCTATATGGGTAGCTAGAAACCAGCAGAGATAATAAAATTATAGTCTTAGCTGATGGCTTTCTGAGCACTCCAGAGCTCATGCAGTCTGCCTTAGACCGGTATTGTGTGTCCAGGTGTGAGATGGTCTACAATCAGTCCCTCCCCTGGGAGCAAGTTATTCTCCAAGCAACAGATTTAACCCTTTATTATATAATCCATTTCTTTTGGGCGCTCGGCTTTATAGATACGACAATACTCATAAAGGTAAATTAAAACCCTGGCAATTTTAAAACGTTCTGTTGGGATACTCTACCTGATAGTGTATATGCAGTAAGTATAGTAAGACTAAAATATATCCCCTCGAGCTACATGGATAAGTCTTATAGTCAAAATGGCACAACTAAATAATAGAAAACCCCTGTAAGGAGCAAGTTATGTAAATAGAAATAAGCACTAATACCTTCAGTGAAGAGAGCAGCGAGAACAGTCGGCATGTAGCATTCATGTGCTGGCAGCATCGGGTGACGGCACTCAAAGCAGCTTTATTTAAGCAGTCTGACTCACGCCAAAAACGGGTTGAAAGGTCAAGCTGTCACAACCAGTGTACTGAACGAAAGAATATATGAAAAAATATCTTATCCATTTGAAAGGAGTATATCTATCTTCTTATAGATTTTACAATAACCCCTATTGTGGGATCTAGCTGCGTTACTACATACAACTGGTTAATGATGTGCCCAATCATGTAATCATACTCCCAGATTGGTATACTCTGTGATGTTGGTGTGTCGAGAAATGGTGTTAAATTACACATGTTAAACCTATTATGTCAAAACTGTGAAATAGACAAACCTGTCAAAGTCGCTAGCCATAAGCAGGCTTTAGAAGAGCTGTGGTAAAATCTATCCAATACGAACTACATGTTCACCCAAACGGCAACTACCTTTCATCCTTATACAGGAGTCTGGTGATATGATGCATCATAAACTAGCTAAGCCTTATGCTGGCACCCTAAAAAACACTAACAATGATGATTAACCGGGGAAAAAAAGGAGAACGCAAGAAATCCTGGAGAAACTAGATCCAGAGTCCGAATTGTAAACCCTTTTTGTATAAAATGAGAGGCTAAATGAGATAAATGACACTAAACAGCAGTATGAGCATCCCACAATAGAGGTTATTGTAAAATATATAAGAAGATATACTCCTTCAAATGGATAAGATATTTTTTCATATATTCTTTCATTCAGTACACTGTTTGTGAAAGCTTGACCTTTCAACCTATTTTTGGCTCGAGTTGGACTGCTTAACAAAGCTCTTCTGAGCGCCATCACTCGATGTTGCCAGCACATGAATGCTACATGCCGATTGTTCTCGCTGCTCTCTTCACTGCAGGTATTAGTGCTTATTTTTATTTACATGACTTGCTCATTACAGGGGTTTTCTATTTAGTTGCGCCATTTTGACTATTAGATTTATCCATGTAGCTCGAGGGGATATATTTTAGTCTTACTATACTCCCTGCATACACACTGTCACAACAGAACATTTTAGAATTGCCAGGGTTTTAATTTACCTTTATGAGTACTGTTCTACATATGCTGTCGAGCGCCAAAAAAGAAATGGATTACCTTCTCTCCAACATGTTTAGACTCATTTGAAAAGGAGACAGTGGTCTAATTGATTGGGTTCTTTGTGACTCAACATCCCTTTTGGATCCTATTTAATCGGGACTGGAGCAGTGGTATATGCTAAATTTTTCCTCAGGTCATTGTTTGACCATGGACATTACCCAAGATTATGGGTTTTCTGACCTTACCGGCACCTCCCTTCCCCCTCCCCCTTCCGCTTTCAACCCTCCAACACCCCCTCTCCTCTACCCCCTTCTCCCTTCTCTCGTATACAACGTTTTGAAGCATGCCTATGTATTTAGGTGGATTAAACAGTCTACACACTACTAGATAATTACTTTTTATTCACTCTGGTCTATTTTCTTCTGATAAGCTTTATTGAAGTGTTGCAGTCTCTTGATATTGGTGCTTAACACGGAGCCCTTTCTAAACCAGGTATTTGCCTGCTTATCTTGAGCATCATCCTCTTCTCCTCTTCTCATACCAATGTGCTCACATTCCATCCATCTCCCAATCATCTAATTCACTTGGCTGCTAACATCTCAACAAACATATGGCACCCATCTAGCACTCATCATGACAGAAAATACGGTCAACTCATCAAAACTGACACAACTGCTTCAAGCGATCCTACAGCCAAACACAAAAAACCCATACAGCAGCTCAATCCCATAAGATGTGCCCTCATCAACTCTCGCTCCACACGCAATAAAATTCAAACACTAGCTGACTACATAATAGACAACAAGATCGACGTGCTATGTATCACAGAAACCTGGTTCACTGAGAATGATAACGTCCTGGTCAACCAGCTCAACACATCCACCCACAATATCCATAATGGCCCTTGGACATCTGGTAGAGGCGGTGTGGTCTGCATACTCACAAGGAAGAGCCTTGAATTCAACACCATAAACCATGCATCCACCCACAACCTCGATACCATCACAATCTCTAACTGCTTCCTCTCCATCTGCCTTGCCTACAGACCCCCTCACACCAATGCTGAAGACCTCGCCACCTTACTGGAAGAAATTTGCTCACATTCATCCACACACAAAGATTTCATCTTACTCGGAGATCTGAACTTACCTTCAGCATCATCCACCTATTCATCAGCCTTCCTCGAAGCCATGACAGATATAAAATTCACTCAGATTATATCCTCCCCTACCCATGCTAAAGGTAGCATCCTGGACATGATTTTCTTCTCAAATTGACTCAGAAATGCCCATAGATTTACCCCACCATCAATTCTCCCAGTCTCCTGGTCTTACCATAACCTGATATCATTTATCATACCCATCTCATGACCACAAACCACACCTCTTAGCTCCCCTACAACAGCTTGAAAATTCATATCATTCAACAAACAAGCCTTCATCTAAAACATCATCCCAGCCTTAAACTCCTTGCCAGCTCAGGCAGATCATGAAACCAAAGTATGCTTATGGAACTCAACCATCTCAGCTGCCGCCTTAACCCCACCTAAAGTCCTCACTAAAACCAGATGATCACACGCCCCTTGGTATTCCTCAGACCTAAAACACAGAAACGCAACTTACGCTGTCTCAAACCTCTCTGGAGAAAGACCCAAAGTTCACAACTCAAACCCCAATACCTACAGGATCTCAAACTATACCATGAATCCACCAACAAGACCAAACAAGAACTCTACAACTCCTCATGCGCTCCATCAACAAACCCAGAGACCTCTTTGAATTGGTCAAATCACTCACCAAAAACCCATCTAAATCAAACCAGGACTACTCTCTCAATCCACAAGACATAGCCACATATCTGATAGCCCAAAGCAAACCTACTTCACCACCAACCTCCATCTTTCTACCTCAAATGATGAAACTACTCAAGATCACTACTGGACTACCTTCAGCACTCTTTCACATGAGGAACTCAACAGAATCATCAGCAACCTCAACACTACAACATCCTCATTCGACCCGTGTCCAGTCCATTGGCTGAAAGTTTCAAAGGACCAACTCCTACCTGTGATATCTGACATCATCCACTCCTCCCTCACCCAAGGATATCTTCCGCCCTCCCTCAAACAAACATCCATCAGACCACTTCTGAAGAAACCAAACCTGGATCCACACTCCCCTTCCTCCTATAGACCCATAACCAGCATACCTTTCATCTCCAAAATCTTAGAAAAAGCTGCACAATCACAACTCCAAGACCATATTGACTTTCATGTACCATTAAACCCACAGCAACATGGATTCCGACCCAATCACGGCACGGAAACCCTCATAACTTCCCTCTTAAACTCACTCACCACAGGCATTGAATCACTCACCCAAGGCTGCTTCCTGCTCTTCCTAGACATCTCTGCCGCCTTTGATATTGTATCCATCAACTACTCATCAACAAGCTCCATCATATTCGAGTCTGCGGCATCCCCCTCAAATGGTTTCACTCCTATCTTACCAACCGAAATCAGCACATAAAAATTCAAACGCTCACATCAACACCATTCTCCCTGAACCAGGGTGTACCACAGGTATCATCCCTCTCCTCTCTACTTTTCAACATATACATCCAACCTCTTTGTGATATCCTCCAGCAATTTCCAGTCCAGTTTCTGATATACACAGATGACATCATGATCTTTACTCCATTCTCCACTTCCATGTCAGATTACTCTACGCTTTCAAGCTGCTTCAATGAAACCATCAACTGATTACATCATCATAATCTCTCCATCATCCTCAGCAAACAGAGCTACTACACATAACTAAGAACCCCAACTTCACCCCTTCCACATCTGTCAAACTTGGCAACACAGAGATCAGAGTTAGCTCCCACATAAAATACCTTGGAGTCATACTCAACCAGCAACTGACTTTCGAAGAACAAATTCACTGCATCACCAGAACAGTATACTACAAGCTAAAAATTATCCAGAACCTATGCCCCCTCCTATCTGCCGATACCTTCCGCACAGTCTGCCAGCCCACCATCACCCCTATTCGATTACTGTAACTCCATTTATCAAGGATTACCCAAATACGCAATCCATCCATTGCAGCTCGCCCAAAACACTGTTGCTAGAATCATCTTCCAGGCATCAAGGAAAACTCACATCACTCCAATTCTCAAACACCTCCATTGGCTCTCCATCAACTCAAGAATTCATTACAAGGTTCTAACCCTCATCCACAAAACTTGAGAAGGGAAATCAGCAGAGCAACTACATGCCCTAATTCATAACTTGAACTCTAATAGGCCAAGGAGAAAAGAAACACAGAACCTCCTCAATATCTCACCATATACTCGCAACTGCAAACAGACCACAAGAGCACGAACCTTCTCACTTTACGCTTCCACCCTCTGGAATACACTACCCCCAGATGTTCGAACCACCAAGTCTTCCATGGACTTTCGTAAACAACTCAAGATGCACCTATTCCAAAAGTATTTTGCCAATGAGTAACTGACAAATCAAACCAACAGAAACTCATGCCCTCATACACTTCCTTCTCTTCTCCCACCCTTATGAAACCTCATACACTTCCTTCTCTTCTCCCACCCCCCCCCCCACGACCTCACGACCCCATACCCTTGGAGGAGTAGCCTAGTGGTTGGGGCAAGGTACTTCAGGCCGGAAGGTCGGTGGTTCAAATCCCACTAGAGGACAGCAACCTTGGGCCGGAAGGGCTGGGGTTTCTAGTCCCACAGGTGCTCCTTGTGGTCTTGGGCAAGCCACTTAACCCTCCATAGCCCATGTTCCCTGTAAAATAGTTATCTCCAAGTTATAATACCCTGTTCAATGTAATTTCAGTTTGTTCAATGTAAACCGCACTGATGCAGAATAGCGCGGTATATAAGAGAATGTAAATAAATAAAAAAAATACCCTTGCATATAATTTCATTGTATATAATTTCATTTGTTCTCAGTTTCACATAATATTCATTGCAAAGTTCTAATGTTCTTGATAACTCGTTTATTGTAAAAACGTAATTCATTATAAATTGCTTTAACGTGTAGGAAAGCGGTATATCAAAATTTGTTAAATAAATTTGAATTCCTAGTTTATATAGTATGGATTTGCAGTCCACTACCTCTATACCTGTTCAGCAGTACAAATGCACAAGATGTGTGATATAGTTTCCTTTTAGTGGTCTTCCTCATCCATCTATAGCGATGTACATAGTTTTTGTACATTAGGTTGTAATAGTCGTCCTCGTCTTTGCTTCTATATGTACATGTATGATAAAATGCACAATTGTATATATTATGACTTTTTGTTCATCTTCAGCCTTGCGTGTCTGCATTTTATTATTTTTATGTCTGTATTGTTTTTATGCTTATTTCATAGGCCTTTATGTGTTATTATTATCATAATATGATTTTTAATTTCGCATTAAGTTTTGCAGTTTAGCGTTTTTATTCATTGATTGCATTATTTATTTATTTTATCATTTATGATCAATTAGGTTGATTTTTTTATTTAAAATTTCACTTTTATTATTCCTTTTGAGGTTTTGCACTCCCCGAAGAAGGTCTGTGCGGCCAAAACGCGTTGAGCATTGTTTGGTTAATAAAGTGCCTGTGACAACTGTCTTCGCACCTGCTGTGTTTTGTGTCTTCTAATAAAAATAGCAGTACATTATCTCCTCTTTATCTACAGAAGTCCACTTAACCATAGTTAATCCTCTTAATGTTTTCATTAATTTCTGTGGTTTATCTCCTGCCACAGTGGGTCCATGAACATGCTCACCATGGCCTTTATCTGTGGCAAAGATGTTATCTATATCTGCAGTGCTTGCACTATTGCAACCACCATCGTTTGCCCTAGTGCTTAAACTATGGGTGGGCATCTTTTTATCCTGGACGATGTTAGAGATCTTTGATGTTTCAAGAAGCATTTCATCAGTGTAGTCCTGTCATGGGTGCTTCTCAATCTAGCTCTTGATTATTTCATTTCATTCAACATAGACTCCTCTTACTGCCTGTCTCTTGGGTCCATACGCAGTACCCAAGAGATAGGCAGAGCTCTGGAGTCTCACTGAATGGATGAGATAATCATGCAGGGAGATTTAGATTTGTTAGGAACTGGTCTACATTCTGGAAAGATGGGCTTCACCTGAACTGGGGTGCTACCAGACTGCTGGTGCTACCATTCTAAAAGGAATTAGATCAGCTTTTAGACTAGAACTTGGGGGAAGCCAACAGTCACTCAGGAGCACATGGTTCAGAGTGAAGGACACTATCAAAACAGGGGTGTTACGAAATTCTAGTAGGCAGGGCCGGCCCGTCCATTGAGCGAGAATGTTGTTCGCACAGGGCCCCGCGTGAACCACATTCTTGCTCAGTGGACGGCTGCAGAGGGAGCCGGGGAAGCCCACGTGAGGCCCCGGCTCCCTCTGCACAGCCCGCCAGTGTGAAGAGCCTTTTCCTTCACGCTGGCGGCTGTTTCAATGAAGCTGCGAATGCTGGGAGAGGTTAAAGGGCATTGCCTTTAACCTTTCACGGCTTCATTGAAACAGCCGCCAGCATGAAGGTAAAGGCTGTTCACGCTGGCAGGCTGTGCAGAGGGAGCCGGGGCCTCGTGTGGGCTTCCCCGGCTCCCTCTGCAGCCCCTTAGACAGAGGGGGGGGGGTGGCTAGGACTGGATGGGCTGTAATTGGGGGACGGGACAGACTGGAAATGGGCTGTGATGTGGGGGGGGGGAAGGACTGCAAGTGGGCTGTGATGGGGGGAAACGGACTGGAAATGGGCTGTGATGGTGGGGGAGGGGAACGGACTGGAAAATGGACTGTGATGGTGTGTGTGGGGGAAACGGACTGGAAATGGGCTGTGATGAGGGGGGAAATGGACTGCAATTGGGCTGTGATGGTGTGGGGGATAGGACTGCAAATGGGCTGTGATGGTGGGGGGGGGAACGGATGATATGGGCTGTGATGGTGGGGGGGACTTGGACTGGAAATGGGCTGATGAAGAGCTGGATTAGGACTGGAAATGGGCTGATGGGGGCTAGGATTGGAAATGAGCTGATGGGGGACTGGAATGGAACTGGAAAGGAGCATATGGGGGGCTAGGACTGGAAATGGGCTGATGAGCTGGAATAGGACTAGAAATGGGGCTGATGGGTGGAACATGGACTGCAAATGGGTGATGGGCTGGAATAGGACTGGAAATGGGCTGATGGGGACTGGAAGTGGGCTGATGGAGACTGGAATAGGACTGGAAGTGGGCTGATGGGGAGCTTGGAATGGAAATGGGCTGATGGGGGGCTGGAATGGAACTGGAAAACAGCATGTGGGGAGCTAGGACTGGAAATGGGCTGATGTGGAAGCTTGGGAGACTGGGACTAGAAGGGGGCAGATGCTGGGTGGGTCTAGAACTATAAGGGAGCTGATTTTGGGGGAGGGCTAGAAAGGGATGGGGAATGAGAATGGAGAAGGGAAAAGATATTTTGTGTGGTAGGGAAGAAAAATCAACGATGGGCCGGGTATTAACCAAAATATCCATGTATATAGTTACCATGTATATAGTTATTTATATATAATTACCATGTTTTACCAAGTTTATTTACCTTGTTCATTGTAAAAAACCAATGCTGTTTGTACAATTGTGTTTATATTTGTTCATGTGTAAACCGCACTGATTTAAGAGCGCGGTATATAAGAAAAATAAATAAATAAATAAATATTGGAAGAGTAAGTGGAGATTGAGAATGGAAGGGTGAAATTTGAGTGGATGATAAAGGAATAAGAAAAGAAATGGAGGAAAGAGCAAAAGGGGAAAGATCAGTATGTTAAAGCAGATAGAGAAAATTTTTTGAAAAAAATCTAAAAGAGAAGAAAGGACAAATGGATAGCTCGCAGAAGACACAAAAAAAACCCAGAAGAAAGTGACTGGAGCAATTGCAACTGAGAAAGAAAATGCACACGCTACAAAAGGTAGAAAAAAACTTTTTTATTTTGAATTTATTAACTGGAATCTATCAGCTCTGGGAAATGTTCATCGTTAACGTCTTTTGTGTTTTGTTTAGTACAAGAGGAAATTAATTTATAGTTTTATTTCTCCAGTGTTGTTGTACATCCCAAGTTTGGCTTTTGGGGTTCCCAGTTTAATTATTGTTTTCCTATTTCTAAATTGTGATCCCTTGTTCTTTGGTGACGGTCTATGTTCTGCATTTTAACCAAGCTGAGGTATTCTGTTCATGTAGCTTCTATTTGACCGTGTCACTTGTTCTCTTTCCCCAATAGGAGATGCATTGGTATTCGCTGAGATGTATTGGTTTAATATTTGCAGTATTGCCTTTTGATAGGTAGGGTTTGGTGCTTTGTGAGTCCTGGCAGAGCTTTTATGATATGGTGAATTTGCTATGAGTTCTAAATGGTCAGTGTTTATAGTACTTCCTAATGGGCTTGGCGGTTGGCACGGGAATATAGTAACGTAGAAATCTGTTAGTCTTTCTTTATCCAGACACTCATTAAGAAGCATGTTTACTAAAAATGCATGTTAACATTATGCAAATATTTATGCAAATGAATCCCCCTATGCAAATGAGGCCCCACAATTAATCTCCGCACATGACCCCGCACCCCCCTTGGGCCGCCCCTGCTAGTAGGGAGTTTGCAATAAAGGGTAAAGTAGCTCAGGTGCTTTAAATAAAGAGAAGAAAGCATTGAAAAATTGCAAATTATCCCTGTCAGTTCCTAAGAATGTTGTTTTTTTTTTCCCCAAAACTTTATTTAAACACCAATCGAACACAGTAACATCAAACAACCACAGCAGCCCCCGAGTGGGGTGGGTTTCTGATCCCCACATCAAGGACAGAGAAAATATACAAACGATGTAAATTTTGGCAGTGAAGAGAAACCTATAAATCCCCCTCCCATCCCCCCCTCCCCCCTCCCTCCCCTCCCTCCCCTTCCTCCCGGAGACATAGTCATCACCCATACCAAGAGTGTCTCAAGGGTAAATCGACCCGGCTTACCACTCACGCCAGCACCTAGTCACCTGTCAACGGCACTCCTTGCTCTAGCGTCGCCCATTGTAAAGCTTCATTATGACTATGGGGACCCAACTGTTGAATGTAGGGATCCCAAAGTGACTGGAAGGTGAGCCACCTCGCAGGGTTACCCCGAGCGCTCCAACACTCAGCCAACATTAATTGATGGAAATTATTCCGCCATTCCCAAAAGGTCGGCGGACCCCGATCTCGCCATCTGCGAAGCAGGGGCCCCTTAGCCACCAAACAGGCCTTGCGCACTAACAACCGCCCCCATTTGCCTTTGGGTGAGGTGAGTCCCAAGCAGTCCAAGGTAACAAATAAGGCATCCCAACCCACCCGTTGTCCCAGCAAGTCATGCATGTATGAAGATATTCGTGTCCAGTAAGAACAGAGCAGCCGACAGCTCCACCACATATGCAGAAGAGTTGCCATTGGTGCGGAACACCTCGGACAGCTGCCATCTACCGTCAGATGGCTACGAAAGGCCCGCCGCGGTGAAAAATATACCCTAGTCAGAGATTTAAAATGTATCTCTCTCCAACGCACTCCCTCTGCTAATTGGGCCATGCGCCGAAGGCCCTTAAGAACAGTTCCTGGGGGGACCTCTCGCTGCAACTCAGTGGCCCACGCGAGTTCCACAGTCCGGAGATTGCCGAAACCCATCTAACCGTGCCCTCATTCGTCGTATGGATGGTACAAAGTCCCCTCCCAAATCAAAAAATTTGATTATCTGTGCCGAGCGGTCCGCATGAAGTTCTTCCGCTGGCAGGGAAGTCACGTAGTGAGAAAGCTGCAGGTATGGAAATGGGTGAACCGAGTCCAATCCATATTCCGCTCTAAGCGATGAAAGGGACTTACACCGGCCCGTAGAGTCCACCACATGCCCAATATTACGAATTCCCTTCGCTGCCCAAGCACGCAAAGTTGCAGTCTCCGTACCTGGCGGGAAATTGACATTACCCTGGAGTGGCAGCCAACTCGAAACTTTCCAACTTCGCTTCCAGTAAAGATTGAGCCGTCGCCAGGTCCGCCGTACGGCACCCAACAGCACACTGTCGGTAACATATGATGGAAGCAGACGGTTCTCCTGATGCAAAAGGGCCAACAAGGAGTACGGGGCGATACAAGCCTCCTCAACCAGCCGAGGCGTGAAGACCTCAGTCCCACCCAGCCAGTCCCCCAAGTGTCGAGCCTGACAGGCCAAAGCATAAGCCCCCAAATCCAGAAGCCCCATACCCCCCTGTCGCCATCCTCCCCTCAGCCTCCCATATGGAATTCATGCTCTCGCCCCTTTCCATAAAAAACCTCTCAGCAACCCTTCAAGCCGGAGTAAATCCCGCCGCAGAACCCAAACCGGGAGAGTTTGTAGCCAGTAGAGTACCTGAGGAAGGACTACCATTTTAATCGCAGCTATTCTCCCAGATAAAGACAGCGGGAGGGGTCCCCACGCTTGCAGCTGAGCTCGTAATTTAGTCATTACCCGGTTCAGATTAACCTTATAGAGCTGCGCCGAACGAGGCGTCAGAATAATTCCCAAATACACAAAAGATTCCTCAGCCCACCTAAGGGGGAATACGCCCTGCCACGCCGGGCGCACGCAACCCGATACATCCAAGGCCTCCGACTTCTCGCGATTGATACAAAAGCCCTCAACCCGACCAAATGCCTGAAATTCCTGTAACAACGCCGGCAACGAATCCTGAGGGGATGACAAATGTACTAGGAGATCGTCCGCGAAGGCAGACAGTTTGAAAACCTGCCTACCCATTGTAATTCCCGGTATCTCACGAGATTGTTCCACCTTTCGAATAAGAGGATCCAGAGACAAGACAAATAGTAGGGGGGACAAGGGGCAGCCCTGTTTAGTCCCTCTCCGGAGGGGAAAAGCCTCCGAAAGCAGCCCATTACACAAAATCGCTGCCCTGGGATCTGCATAAAAACATCTCACCATTCTGCAAAAAGAGTCCCCCAAGCCGTATCGTGGGAGCAGATCCTCCAAATAGTACCAACTCACCCTATCGAAGGCTTTTTCAGCGTCAAAACTTATTAGTAAAGACTTCTGATCCCTTCTTTGCACCCATTCTAACGACGCCACGATCTTCCGCAAATTGCGCACTGCATATCGGTGCTTCACAAAGCCGACCTGTGACTCATGAACTAACCGGTCAAGAACCCCTGCCAACCGCTCCGCCAGGATTTTCGCTAGCAATTTAAGATCGAAATTAAGCAGTGAAATCGGACGATAAGACGCTGCACACAGCGGGTCTTTCCCAGGTTTCGGGATAAGTATAACATGGGCTTGATTACTGCCCCAACGAAAGGAGCCCTGCGCAGCTCTCCGGGTGTGCACCGCTAGGAGGGTCGGAGATACCAGATCACTCAAAATCTTATAAAACTCCGCCCCCAGCCCATCGGGCCCAGGTGATTTATAACAACTCGCCTTAGATATAACTGTCTGCACTTCACTCACCGTAATCGGTTGGTCTAGCTGCTCTCTTTGCGCCTCCGTTAATTGAGGGAGATTCAGGTCTGCAAAATATTCCCGCAGCTCCAGAGGTGAATCCAGCTCTGCGGCCTAAGAATGTTTTAAATTTAAACAAATGTATCTTGAAATGATTCTATACAAATGCTAGAAGCCTAAAAAATAAGATGGATTGGAGGAGTAGCTTAATGGTTAAGAACACTGACTTGGGAATCCAGAGACCTGCGTTCAATTCCCACTAGCACTCCTTGTGGCCTTGGGCAAGTCACTTAACCCTCCATTGCCTCAGAAAAATCCAAGTTATCAATGTCCCTGTTTGAAACTTAAACTTGGTAATGTACATTAATGTAAACCGCTTTGATTGAAATGATGAAGCGGTACATAAAACCTGTTAAATGAATAAATATATATAATGTATATAAACAGGCATCTTGGAGATGTAGCGGAAGGAGGTTAACCAATGAAGCACTGTGATACTAAGGTACAAATTATGTTGCAGTGATAGGATGGATTAAATTGGTGGAGGGATGATGCTATATGTTAAAGAGAGCATCGAGTCAAATAGAATAAAAGACAAAATGCACAATTGAATCTTTATGGATAGAAATTCCATGTGTGAGGGGGAAGAAAATAGTGTTCTCCAGGAACAAGCAGGAAGTCAGTCCTCACTTAAGGGTGACGTCGGCACCGACAGAGCCCGCAAGGAGAAATTCCCCAGCTTTCAAAGAAAGCCTTTGGGATTGCTGCCACGCATGCGTGGTCCTCTTCCTCCGCCCAAAGGTGCCATCTTGCTCAGTCTCCCTTTTTCCGCGTAGCACTTCGGACGCACATCCTCATCCCTCTGAAAAAGTGTTTCATTTTCCGGCCTCTTGCCTATTGTTTTCCGGTTGCACCGATCCTCTACCCGTCCTCCCCCTTGCTCCTATCGCTTTTGAGCAAAGGGGACATTTTTTCCCTAATTTTTGTTGTTGGCGGGCTTCGCACCCTTTTTTCCACTAACAGCTGGCCCGTATGGGTCTTCTACCTCACGGGGGCCCTTTTTGCCCCGATGGCCACCGGTTTCAAAAAATGTGATAGATATTACAAGAACATGTCGCTTACAGACACCTGTGACTGTTGTCTATGGTGTCTTGGAGCCGACCATGATCCAGAGCTCTGTTCGCTTTGCAAGAAAATGTCCTCCAAAGCACTGCTCAGTCATAAGCAGAAGTCCGAAGACATTTTCTGGAAGGCTGCCTCAGAATCCCCGTGGCACCCTCAGTCACCTCTCTGCCGATGGAGTCCCTCACTTAAGACGGCACTCCGACCAGGGGTCCCCTGAACTGGAGCATCATAAGAAGAAGAAGGCCTCGAAGTCGCTGTCGGGGGATCCCGACAAGCGCGAGCGCTTCTGCGCTCAGTCGCTTAGCCCCCCTCGACATGCCTGAGAGTCGGACAAAGAGCGACCTCGTAAGGTACTCAAACAGACTCTGGAGGCCCCAGGCGATGGGGCCAGGTCTGAGGGTCGTCCCAGCGAGGACCCCCCCCCCCTCCTCCTCAATGTCCGACCCGGTGACCCCAGTGTCGGCATCGCAGAGCCCCACGCCTGGGTGGGAGTCCCGTATGCTGGCTCTAGAATGCAGCGTTTTGGCGTTGATAGCTTCCTAGCAGATACTCGTATCCAGCTTTGCTGGTCCACGCCTAGAGACTGAGGTTCCCTCAAGAGGGACACCAAAATTCGCCCTGGAGACCACCGAGAGCCACGTGGCTCGCGAGGGTCATCTGCATAGGTCTCGCTTGCTTTCCCATTCCTCGGGGGTGAGATCCTCCAGGGCCTTCGGCTCCAAATGTGCCTCGGCCTCCGGGTGAGGCGACCAGCCGGAATCGGACTCTTCCTCTGATATTTCGGGCTGGGAGTTGGACCCATCCCTGCCCGCTTTTCAGCGGCGTTCGCCACCCCAAGGACACCTCCTTTTCAGTGTTCGTGTGGGATATGGCACGGGCTCTTAACCTGGCTACCCAGGCAGAGGAAGAACCTTGAGCTGAAGAGCTTGATATCCTACTGTACAATTCCTCTCCTCGTGAATCTCTTGCTGTCCCGATTCCTCCTATTTTGCCTAGGCTGCTACTCCGCATGTCTGAGACCACTGCGTCGGTCCCCATCGTGAGCAAGTGCCTCGATGCTATGTACAAGGTCCAGCACAGCCCTGGGTTCAGGAAAACCCAACTCCCCCACACCTCCATGGTGGTGGAGTCAGCCATGAGAAAAAAAAAGAGCCTGAAGTCACATTCTTCATCTCCACCGGTAGGGAGTCAAGAGTCCTCGACGCCCTAGGCCACAAAGTCTATCAAGGGTCCATGCTGTCATGCCATATTCAGGCATACCAATTGTACACAGGCATGTTCTTATGTGACCTAGCCAAGGAACTTGGGGGCTTCTCCGCGGGCCTCGCAGGCGAACCCTCAATAGGTTCCAGACCCTTCTGAAGTCCATTGCAGAATACTCAAAATACCTCTCCTGTGCCGCCTACGACGGATTCGAGTCTTCGACTCGAATGGTGGCCACTGGCATTGGGGTCCAGGCATGGCTCCAGTCCTCGGACTTGGAGCAGTAGGTCCAGGAAAAGCTCTTAGATGTACCCTGCCTTGGTGAACAGCTCTTCGGTAAACCGATGGAGGATAAGGCCACCAGGATTGAGGAGTTCGTCAACTGTACCCGCCTCTCACACAAGACCTCTTCCCTTCCTCGGAAGAAGCAGCAGGCTAAGAAGCCGTTCTTTCCGCGGAAGGGCCTACCCTAACGTGGCTACCCACCGTACCCACCTACTCCCGCATCAACCACCTCAACACAGGGAAAGTCTGGCCACATGGTCATCGCAAACCGAAAGGGCCCAAGGTCCAAACCCCAGCTCCGCCTCAGCCCGCCCAGGGGTTTTGATGCCAGCAGCATAGCCTTTCGTCCCCTGGCAGCGCCGCAGCCAGTGGGGGGGATGCCTGTCCTCTTTTGCCCCTCAGTGGGCATCCGTCACGTCAGACACTTGGGTCCTCCAAGTAATCCAGGACAGCTACCGTCTCCGGCTGGACAGGCTTCACCCTCCCTTCTCCCCAGCGAAGCCTTCTCGACTCCCCGCACACCAGACCTTCCTACAGCGGGAGTTAGACAACCTCCTTGCCCAGCGAGCGGTTGAGAGGGTACCGATGCACCTCCTGAGGTCGGAGCTTCTATTCCTGGTATTTCCTCGTCCTGAAGAAGACGGGGGATCTACGGCCCATCCTTGACCTTTGGAAATTAAACAGGTTCCTGGTGCGGGAGAAGTTCAAGATGCTATCTCTTGGCGTCCTGCTGCCCTTCCTCCAGCAGGGTGACTGGCTATGCTCTTTGGATCTCAGGGATGCTTGTGCACACATTCTAATTTACCCCCATCACAGGAAGTTCCTGCACGTCAGGGTGCAAGGGGAGCATTACCAATACAGGGTGCTTCCCTTCGGATTCGCATCTGGAGGAGTGGCCTAGTGGTTGGGGCAAGGTACTTCAGGCCGGAAGGTCGGGGGTTCAAATCCCACTAGAGGACAGCAACCTTGGGCCGGAAGGACTGGGGTTTCTAGTCCCACAGGTGCTCCTTGTGGTCTTGGGCAAGCCACTTAACCCTCCATAGCCCATGTTCCCTGTAAAATAGTTATCTCCAAGTTATAATGCCCTGTTCAATGTAATTTCAGTTTGTTCAGTGTAAACCGCACTGATGCAGAATAGCGCGGTATATAAGAGAATGTAAATAAATAAATAAAAATAAATCTGCTCCGCCGGTCTTCACAAAGTGCCTCTCCATGGCCACCGCCTCTCTCAGACGGCAGGGCATGCTGGTCTTCCCTTACCTCGACAACTGGCTCGTCACAGGGCCCTCGACAGGGGAAGCCCACCTTGTGGCATCTCGCACGATTCTCCTCCTTATGCGCCTGGGATTTCTGGTCAGTTACCCTGTCCCACCTCGAGCCGGCACAGGCCTTGGAGTTTATCGGTGCACGCCTCGACACTCAGCGGGCGATGGCCTTTTTACCGCCAGACCATGCAGCAGGTCCAGGGCAATGCTCGGGTCACAGCACGGACTATGCTGCGCCTCCTGGGGCACATGGCCTCTACGGTCCATGTAGTTCCACATGCACATGCGGATGGCCCAGTGGTGCCTCAGCACTCAGTGGAGCTCAGTCTCCGGTCATCTCAGGGACCCCATTTAGGTCTCACTCAACCTTCGCAGGTCCTTAGACTAGTGCAGGACCCCCTGCAACCTCCGGGGACTGCCCTTCCAAAACCCGCAGCACGAACTAGTGCTGACAACAGATGCTTCACTGTTGGGATGGGGAGCCCACTGCAGTGCACTGTGCATGCAGGGGTGATGGTCACCCGAAGAGTCTCAACAGCAGATCTACTTGCTCGAGCTTCGGGCGGTCCGTTGGGCCCAGAGGGCCTTCGAGGACTATCTCCAGGGAAAGTCTGTACTCGTGCAGACCGACAATCGCGTAGCGATGTTCTACATCAACAAGGAAGGGGGTACAGGATCATGCCTCCTCTGCTGGGAAGCGGTCCTCCTCTATTCCTTCACCTTCCGTCGAGGGATGACCCTCTGAGCGGTCTACCTCCTGGGCCACGAGAACATCCTCGCGGACAAACTCAGCAGGATCCTCCGCCCTCACGAATGGCGGCTGGACCCAGAGGTGACCAACTGGCTGTCCGTCGGTGGGGGACCCTGACTATGGACCTGTTCGCCAGCCCGGTGAACACTCAGCTTCCCCCCCTTTTGCGGCCCATTTCTGCATCTGAGCAGGGAGGCGCAGGATGCGTTCCTTCTGAGCTGGGCTTCCGGGCTTCTCTATGTGTTCCCTCCCACTCCTCTCATTGTGAGGACCCTCCACAAAGCTCAGCAGGAACGAGCGTCGATGATACTCGTCGCTCCCTCGTGGCCTCAGCAACCGTAGTTCCCACTCCTGCTTCGGCTCACGTCTGAGCCTCCGATTCCCCTGGGCTGTGCCCCAGGCCTGCTAACGCAGGAGGAGGGGTGGGTGCTGCAACCGAATCTGGCCTCATTATCCCTCGCAGCCTGGCGGCTGAACGGGTCACACTAGGCCTCCCAGAGGAGGTCGAGGAGGTCCTCCTCGCATCAAGGAAGGACTTGACGAGACGAGCTTACGCCTTCGCGTGGCGACGCTTCTCGGTCTGGTGCTCCGAGCTCCAGATCGACCCTTTCTCGTGTCCCACTCGGTGGGTCCTCCAGTACCTTCTCCATCTCTCAAAGGAAGGGCTGAAATCGAACTCTGTCAGGGTACACCTGAGCGCCATCTCTGCGCATCACTTCCCCATAGAGGGCAAACCCCTCTCGGAGCAGCCGTTGGTCTTCTGCTTCACGCGGGGCCTCTTACTGTCTAAGCTTCCCATCCAGCCTCCTCCGGTGGAATGGGATTTAAATGTAGTGCTCATGCAGCTTATGTGTTCACCCTTCGAGCCGATGGTGACGTGCTCGCTTCGGCTCCTATCCTGGAAGGTGGTCTTCCTGGTGGCTTTAACCTCGGCCAGTCGAGTCTGTGAACTGCAGGTTCTCATGGCTAAAACCCCTTACACCAGGTTCTATAGAAACAGGGTGGTCCTCCGTACCTGCCCCAAGTTCCTGCCGAAGGTTGTCTCGGATTTTCTCCAGGAACAAGCAGGAAGTCAGTCCTCACTTATGGATGACGTCGGCACCGACGGAGCCCGCGCAGAGCAATTCCCCAGCTTTCAAAGAAAGCCTTTGGGATTGCTACCACGCATGCGTGCTTTTCTTCCCGCCCAAGGGTGCCATCTTGCTCAGTCTCCCTTTTTCCGCGGAGCCCTTCGGATGCACCTCCTTGTCCCTCGGAAAAAGTTTAGTTTCTCACCTTAACAAGCTCTTTTTTTTTGGTTGCACCGGTCCTCTTTCGGTCCTTTCCCCTGCTCTACTTCGGAGCTCTCAGGGATACACATTTTTCCTAATTTTTTTGGTTTGGGCTTCATGCCCTTTTTTCTCCCCAACCGCTGGCTGCGTCAGTCTTTGATCTCGCAGGGGCCATTTTTGCCCCCATGGCCACCAGCTTTAAAAGATGCGATAGAAGCTCTAAGAACATGTTGCTTACAGACACTCATGACTATTGTCTGCGGTGCCTGGGAGCTGACCATGACCCAGAGCTCTGTTCGCTCTGTAAGAAAATGTCCTCTAAGGCCCTGCTCAGTCGTAAGCAGAAGTCCGAAGACATTTTCCGGAAGGCCAATGCGGAGTCCCCGGTGGCGCCCTCAGTTGGCTCTCCTCCAGCGGGTTCTCCCCCTGTGGCCCCGTGTTCTCGGCGGCACTCTGACCATGGGTCCCCCGAGGTGGAGTGATGCAAAGAAGAAGGCCTGGAAGTCGCTGGCCGGGACTCATGACAAGCGTGAGCGCTCCACTTCTTCCCCAGAAAAGGCCTCCAGTATCGCGGCTACCCGGCTACCCCCACACTGACCACTCTGGCACAGGGAAAGCCCGGCCAGGGGCACCGTAAACCAAAGGGCCCGAAGGCCCAGATGCCGACTCCCCCGCAACCCCCTCCGGGGTTTTGACGCCAGCGGCATGACCCCTCGCCCTCTAGCGATACAGCAGCCAGTGGGGGATGCCTGTCCTGCTTCGCCCCATTGTGGGCGCTCATCACCTTGGACTTCTGGGTTCTCCAGGTCGTCCGGGAGGGCTGTTGCCTCCACTTAGACAGGCTCCCACCTCCTTTCTCCCCAGCGGAGCCGCCTCGACTCCCCATACACCAGCTTTTGCTGCAGCGGGAACTGCACTCCCTCCTTGTCCAACGGGCAGTCAAGAAGGTCCCTCCCCACCTTCGAGGTCATGGCTTTTATTCCAGGCACTTTCTCATCCCGAAAAAGACGGGGGGGGGGTCTACGGCCCATCCTCGACCTCCGCAGACTGAAAAAGTTCTTGGTGCAGGAGAAATTCAAGATGTTATCTCTTGGCATGCTGCTGCCCTTCCTCCGGCAGGGCGACTGACTATGCTGCTTGGATCTGAAGGACACTTACGCCCATATCTTGATCCACCCCCAACACAGGCAGTACCTGCATTTCAGGGTGCAGGGAGAGCACTTCCAATACAGGGTGCTCTCCTTCGGCCGTGTTCGCCCCACAGGTCTTCACAAAGTGCCTCATCGTGGCTGCTGCTCACCTTCGGCACCGGGGCTTACCGGTTTTTCCCTACCTTGACGACTGGCTCGTTACGGTCTCCTCTGTCGAGGAGGCCCGACAAGTGATGTCGCGCACTGTCCTCCTCTTGGAGAGCTTGGGGTTCTTGGTCAACTACCCAAAGTCTCACCTCGAGCCAGTGCAAGCTCTCAAGTTCATCGGGGCATGCCTCGATACTTGGCAGGCCATTGCCTTCTTGCCAATGGATCGATCCACCTGCCTCCGAGCTCTGGCGACTCGCGTCCAAAGTGCCCACCAGGTCACCGCTCAGTCCATGCTACGTCTCCTGGGCTACATGACCTCGACAGTGCATGTGGTTCCTCGCTCCCGCCTGCACATGCGGACGGCTCAGTGGTGTCTCAGTACCCAATGGAGCCAGTCCCTCGGACACCTCAGGGATCCCGTCAGTTTTCTTCCCGACCTTCACTTGTCCCTGAACTGGTGGCAAAACCCCCGGAACCTTCTGGGGGATTACCCTTTCAGGTCCCACAGCACGATGTGGTGCTGACTACAGACGCTTCCCTGTTAGGGTGGGGAGCCCATTGTGGGTCTCTCTGCATGCAGGGGCAATGGTCACCCATGGAGGCTCAGCAGCAGATAAACCTGCTCAAGCTCCGGGCAATCTGGAGGGCCTTCAAGGATCTCCTCAGCGGGAAGTCGGTTCTGGTACAGACTGACACCCGGGTAGCGATGTTCTACATCAAAAAAGAGGGGGGCACGGGGTTGCGCTCCCTCTGCAGGGAAGCAGTCCTCATCTGCTCTTTCGCCGCCCGACAGAGGATGTCTATTAAGGCAACGTACCTCCCGGGTCAGGAGAATGGTCTGGCAGACAGACTGAGCAGAATCTTTCGTCCCTACAAGTGGCGACTGGATCCTAGAGTGGCAGGCTGGCTGTTCCTATGCTGGGGTACTCCAGCGATAGACCTCTTTGCCAGCCCCCAGAACACGCAACTCCCTCGCTTTTGCAGTCCGGTACCGCACCCGGGCAGGAAGAGCCCCAGTGCATTTCTCCTGGACTGGTCCTCCAGCCTTCTATATGCATTCCCTCCTTTCCCCCTCATCACAAGGACTCTGTTCAAGGCTCAACGGGACGGGGCATTGTTGATTCTCGTGGCCCCCTCGTGGCCTCGGCAGCCTTGGTTCCCGCTCCGGCTGCTGACGGAGCCTCCAGGTCCGCTGGGCTCTGCCAGAGTCTTGCTTACGCAGGAGGAGGGTGGGGTACTACACCCGAACCTAGCCTCCCTATCCCTCATGGCCTGGCGGCTGAACGGGTCTCTCTGGCCCTTCCGGAGGAGGTTGAGGAAATCCTCCTTGCTTCGAGGAAAGACTCCACTAGGTGGGTATATGCCTTTAAGTGGAAACTCTTCTCCGCCTGGTGCTCAGAGCACCAGATTGGCCCCTTCTCGTGCCCGGTTTGGTGGGTTCTCCAGTACCTCCTCCACCTCTCGAGGGAAGGGCTGAATTCGAACTCTGTTAGAGTTCATTTGAGTGCCATATAGGCTAATCATCTCTGTATTGGAGGGAAACATCTCTCAGGGCAGCCGCTAGTCTCCCGCTTCATGCAGGGCCTTCTGCTATCCAAGCCGCCCATCCGTCCCCCTCTGGCGTAATGAGACTTGAATGTGGTGCTCACCCTTCGAGCCGATGGCGACGTGTTCACTCCGGCACTTGTCCTGGAATGTGGCCTTCCTGGTGGCGCTGACCTCGCCTGGCCGCCCCTTACACCAGGTTTTATCGGAACTGGGTGGTCCTCCGGACTCATCATAAATTCTTACCCAAGGTCGTTTTGGCCTTTCAGCTCAACCAAGAGATAGTGCTCCCGACCTCCTTCCAAAGGCCCCACGCTGACCAGGCATCGGCGGCTCTCCACACCGTCGACTGCAAGCGGGCCCTCGCCTTCTCCTTGCAGCGTACCCAGACTCACCGCAAGTCTGACAGACTTTTCGTGACCTACGATCCCAATAGGCAGGGGCAAGCAGTCACCAAGTGCACCCTCTCTATTTGGGTGGCGGACTGCATCGCATTCGCCCATGTGAAGGCGGGAGTCCCTCTGGATCGTCGAATCACTGCACATGGGGTCCGAGCCAAAGCGGCCTCGGTGGCCTTGCTACGGTCCGTGCCCATGATTGGCATCTGCCGGGCGGCAACCTGGTCTTCTACGAATACCTTCGCTGCCCACTACTGCCTGGAGAGGGAGTCCCGCTGGGACAGTGCCTTCGGCCAGGCTCTACTCCGTAATCTGTTTGGGGTATAAGCAACTCCTGCTCTCTGACCCTTCTTCACGGCTACTGAGGGCTTCGACCTGAGGACTCGGGCTCCTTCGGGCTTCGGCCAGCTTTTCGTGACCTACGATCCCAATCGCTTGGGGCAGACAGCCACAACGCGCACCCTCTCCATTTGGGTAGCGGACTGCATCAGCGAAGGCAGGCACCCCACTGGATCGACAGATCACCGCACACAGCGTCCGATCCAAGGCAGCTTTGGTGGCTTCGCTGCGCTCAGTGCCGCTATCAGACATCTGCCGGGCTTCGACAAACACTTTTGCCTCGCACTACTGCCTGTAGAGGGAGTCCCGCCGGGACAGCGCCTTTGGCCAGGCTGTACTCCATAATCTGTTCGGGGTATAAGCAACTCCTGCCCTCCGACCCTTCTTCACAGCTACCGAGGGCTTCGCCCCGAGGATTCGGGTTCAGCTTCTGCTCACGGCCTCGTGGAGGCATTTTTTGGTTACAGGTTCGGTAGCCTGTAGCTGGGGAGTCCCATAAGTGAGGACTGACTTCCTGGAGAAAGCGCAGTTACTCACCTGTAACAGGTGTTCTCCAGGGACATCAGGAATCAGTCCTCACTACCCTCCCATCTCCCCTGTGGAGTTGCTGGATTTTTATCCTTCCCTTGCCATCTGCTTGGTAGGGCTCAAGCTAAGAGACCTGACTGAGCAAGATGGCACCCTTGGGCGGGAAGAGGACCACGCTTCCGTGGCAGCAATCCCAAAGGCTTTCTTTGAAAGCTGGGGAATTGCTCCGCACAGTCGCCGTCAATGCTGTGATGTCACCCATAAGTGAGGTCTGTTTCCTGCTGTCCCTGGAAAACACCTGTTACAGGTGAGTAACTACGCTATAGGGGTTTACTACTGTCCACCTGGACAGAACGAGCAGATAAATGTTAAAATTGTATCAGAAATTAGGGAAGCTAACAATATTGGTAACACAGTAATGGTGATTTCAGTTATCCCAATATTGATCAGATAAACATCAAGTCAGAACTTGTTAGGGAGGTAAAGTTCCTAGATGAAATAAATGACTACTTCATGGAGCGGCTGGTTCAGGAACTAACTAAAGAAGGAGCTATTTTAGACTTCATCCTTCATGGAACAGAGGATTTAGTACAAGAGCTAACTGTGTTAGAAACACATGGCCATGTAGGGATTATAATATGATCAAATTTGACTTAATAACTGAAGTGAGTATGCTGAGGAAATCTAATGTGTTAGCATTTAATTTTCAAAAGAGAGACTGATAAAATGAGGGACAGAGAAAAAAAAAACTAAAAGGAGCAGCTGCAAAAATCATGAGTTTACATCGGACATGGATGTCTAAAAATGCATTTGGTCTGGGCTTCCAAGATTGTATCCTATGCATCAAGAAAGGTGGAAAGAAGGCCAAGTGACGGCCACGTGGTTAAATGGTAAGGGAAAAGAGGCTATTAGAACCAAAAAAAATTGTTTAAAAAAAACAGAAAAAAGAACCAAATGAAGTTAAATATAAGGCATTGATAAGGAAGGCAAAAAGAGAATTTGAAAAAAAGCTTGTCATAGGTACAAAAACTCACAATAAAATCTTTTTCAGGTACAGGGAAGGATTTGGTTGGATCATTAGATGATCATGGGGTAAAGGGGGCACTCAGGAAGGATAGAGCCATAACTGAGAGACTAAATGAATTATTTGCTTTGGTCTTCACTGAGGAGGATGCGAGGTAACTACCTATACCAGGAAGAGTATTTAAGAATGATGTACCAGAAGAGCTGAATCAAATAGAAACATGATGGTAAAAAAAGACTATAAGGCCTATCCAGTCTGCCCTTCCATACCAACTACTATAGTCCCTTTTTTACCTTTAGAGATCTTCTGTGTTTGTCCCATGCTTTCTTGAATTCAGGTATAGTCCTCGTCTCTACTACTTCCACTGGGAGATTATTCCATGCATCCACTACTCTTTTTGTAAAGAATTATTTCCAAATATTACTCCGGAATCTGTCTCTTTTCACCTTCATTCTATGCCCCTTTGTTGCAGAGCTTTCTTTCACTTGAAAGAGGATCTCCTCTTGTGTATTTATGTCACAGAGGTATTTAAATGTCTCTATCTTATCTCCTCTCTCCAGCCTTTCCTCCAAAGTTATACATATTGAGATCTTTAAGTCTGTCCCTATATGCCTTATGACATAGCCCACTGACAAATCACAATGAACCTGGAAGATGATGTAGAACAAATTAACAAAATAAACAGCAGCCATTCACTTGGATTGGATGGTATAAATCCAAGATTGCTGGAATAACTAAAGATGAACTTGCAGACAGGGCCGGCCCAACCACTAGGCAAGCTCAATAGTTGCCTAGGGCAGCAGCTTCTGGGAGGGGAATGAGTGGCAAAGAGCAAGGCCTTCAAAGCTAAAAATAGATTTTGGCAGTCAGGGGAAAGGGGTTGTCCACAAGGCTTAAGGCTTGCCTAGATTGTAAACACTTTGAACCAACTCTGTGGCCAGCCCTGATTGCAGAGCGATTATTGTTGATTTTTAACCTATCATTAAAATTATCTATGGTACCAGAAGATTGGAGAATGGCCAACATTACATCTGTTTTTAAAAAGGGCTCCAAGGGTGTTCCAGAAAACTACAGACCGGTGAGCCTAATGTTGGTGCCAGGCAAAATGATGAAAGCCATAAACAGGCAAAATGATGAAAGCCATAAACAGTTGAAATACACTGTCTTGTTATGTTTCATGTAAACCGTCTTGACTTGTAGAAAGACGGTATAAAAAACTGTTAAATAAATAAATAAATTATTAAGAACAAAATTCTGGAACACATGAAAAAACATGGTTTATAGGACAAAGTCAACATGGATTTAGTCAAGGGAAGTCTTGCCTCACCAGTCTGCTCCATTTCTTTGAAAACATGAACAAACATGTGGATAATGGGGAGCTAGATGATAATGTATATTCAGACTTTCAGAAAACCTTTGACCAAGTTCCACATTAAAGACTCCTGAGGAAATTTAAAAAGTCATAGCATAGGAGGTAATGTCCTGTTGTAGATTGGAAACTGGTTGAGAGAGAAAAAAAACACAGACTGTAGGGATAAATGGTCAATTTTCTTAATGGAGGAAGGTGAATAGTGGAGTTCCCCAGGGATCTATATTAGGACTGGTGCTTTTTAAAAAAATTATAAATGATCTGGAATTGGAAACAACAAATAAGGTGAATAAATTTGCAGATGAGACAAAATTATTCAAAGTTGTTAAATCGCATGCAGATTGTGAGAAAGTGCAGGAAGATCTTGTGAGACTGGGAAAGTGGGCATCCAAATGGCAGATTAAATTTAATGTGGACAAGTGCAAAGTGATGTATGTAGGGAAGAATAACTTCAAACTATAGATACGCAACAATAGGTTCCACATTAGGAGTTTCCACCCTGGAAAAGGATCTGTGTGTGATCATAAACAATACATTGAAATTTTCTGTTCAGTGTGTGGCGACAGCCAAAAAGCAAACAGATCATTAGGAAAGGAATAGAGAATAAAATAAAGGATATCATAATGCCTCTGTATCAATCCATGTTGTGGCAACACCTTGAATACAAAAAATATATAGCAGCATTGGAAAACGAATGGAGAAAGGCAACCAAAATGATAAAGGGGATAGATCGACTCTCCTACGAAGAAAGACTAAAGAAGTTAGGGCTGTTCAGCTAGGAGAAGAGCCTGCGGAGTGAAGATATGATAGGGGTCTATAAAATTCTGAGCGGAGTGGAATGGATAGATGCAAATCGATTGTTTACTCTTTAAAAAAATACAAGGACCAGGGGACATGCTGTGAAGCTACAAAGTAGAATATTTAAAACGATAGGAGAAAATATTTTTTCTCTTGCGGTATAATTAATCTTTGGAACTCAATGCTAGAGGACATGCTTAAGAAGCACTCATAGTATAGCCAGCTTTAAAAAAGGTTTGAAGAAATTCCTGGAGGAAAAGTCTATAAACTATTCTTAAGATAGTGCAAGAAAAAACACACAACTTATCCCTGGGGATAAGTGGCATGGAACTGGCTACTTTTAGGATATGTCAGGTACTTGTGACCTGGACTGGCCACTGTTGGAAAGAGGACACAGAACTTGATGGACCTTTGGTCTCATCCAGTATGGGAGTTCAGGCCCTTCGCATTGTTAAACAGCATTCTTTTTACCCTGTTTTCTCTCATTTCCCATCTCCCTTTGCCAACTGTTGTCCCCACTGGCAACCCATTATATTCCCAGGATATATATGACACCAACTCCCCCCCCCCCCCCCCCACAGACACACACATAATAAGGCCCATAACCATTTAGACTCACTACCTTTAAAATTTGTTATCCATCTAAAAACCCCCTTAAGCCACATACATAGAACCAGACATAGAAACTTTATGTAGACAACCAACAGCACCCTGATCCGAGAGCTTTTCCAGAAAAGAAAGTGAGGTCTCCCAGCAATTCTTACACAATATGTCTCCAGTAACCCCTCCACAGCCATCATCCCTTACCTTAATATTACTGCTCTTCCTCTTCTATTTCCCCTCACTCCATCATTTACACCCTGACTTTGTAATTTACGTTTTCACTTATTCCTTTCTTCCCAAATTTAGACCACCAAGATTCCTTTCATTCCACCCTCCTCTCCCCAATTCCAGCTGGGCAGTGTCTCTCAATATCGGTTCCTCATAGTCCAACTGGTGCTTCTGTGATGATATATTTGCTGCTGCTGCTGCTTCAGTCTACTTCACTGCCCTGCACCCACCTGGAGCACTGTCTGTAAACAGCACACTCATTGCTTTCTGTCCACTGTTTTGCTTTTTATATAGCACAGTACCCCATGTACGCTGACAGAGTGACTGCACCAGTCTCACTATCCTGAAAATTGGGTGTAGATCTTTCCAGTCATGCTGGGTCCAGCTCCCACCTCAGAAGTGACATCCATTTCATTTGCCAAAACACCACCCACCCTAAACCTAAAGTACAAGTCCTCTTCCAACAGCCCCCAATCCCCTTCCTGCAAAGTGCTTTCAGAAGAGGAGGATAAAACCCCGAAAGAATGACTGCTGGTAGAGGGAAGTAGTCAGCCCAGGCCGCCTTCAGTGCTCAACACCCGAGCCAGGGTCTCACATCCCTTGAAACATTTGTCCAGTATCTCTGGATCATCATGCATAGACAAATCTCTGCTCACATCCTTCATGCAATCTCCAAAGAGAAAACAACTCTGGGAGCTGCTTTTGCAAATTGATCTTGTATCTCAGTTATTACCTTTGTAGTATCACACATGTATAGGCACCTAGTAATGCAGTATCTCCCTTTGGGCAGCCCCTAATCTGCAATCAGAGAGTTTCTTTGCAACTTCCTTGCATTCTGACACCCTAAGAACATAAGATATGCCATACTGGGTCAGACCAAGGTCCATCAAGCCCAGTATCCTGTTTTCAACAGTGGCCAATCTAGGTCATACGTACCTAGCAGTTTCCCCAAAAGACACAGGTTCCGCAATGCTTGTACTGGGTCAAGCACTGATATCCTCGATCCCTTCTTAATAATGGTTTATGGACCTTTCCTTCAGGAACTTATCCAAAGCTTTTTTAAACCCAGCTACACTAACAGCCTTTACTACATCCTCCGGTAACAAATTCCAGAGTTTGATTATACGTTGATTATACGTTGAGTGAAAAAATATTTTCTTTCATTAGTCTTAAATAGTTTACCCTGTAGCTTCATTGTATGTCCCCTAGTCTTTCTATATTCTGATAACGTAAACAATCGATCTACGTTTACCCGTTCCACTCCGTTCATTAATTTATAGACTTCTATCATATCTCCCCTCAGCCGTCTCATTTCCAGGTTAAAGAGCCCTAACCTTTTTAGCCTTTCTTCATAGGAGTATCCTTCCATCCCCTTTACCATTTTGGTGGCTCTTCTCTGAACCTTCTCTAATAACGCTATATCCTTTTTAAGATACGGCGACCAGAATTGCACACAATATTCAAGGTGCGGTCTCACCATGGAACGATATAGAGGCATTATAATATTTTTGGTTTTATTTTCCATTCCTTTCCTTATGATACCTAGCATTCTATTTGCTCTCTTGGCTGCCGCTGCACACTGGGCCGAGGGTTTTAACATGTTATCCACAATGACGCCTAAATCTTTTTCCTGGGTGGTGGTTCCTAATGTGGAACCTTGCATTGTGTAACCATAGTTTGGATTGTTCTTCCCTAGGTGCATAACTTTGCACTTGTCCACATTAAATTTCAACTGCCATTTTGATGCCCAGTCTTCCAATTTATCAAGATCCTCTTGCAATTTTCCACAATCCTCTTGGGTTTTAACAACTTTAAAGAGTTTTGTGTCATCTGCAAATTTGATAACCTCACTCGTTATTCCACTTTCCAGGTCATTTATGAATATGTCAAAAAGCAGCGGACCCAGCACAGATCCCTGGGGTACAGCACTATTCACCTTTCTCCATTGGGAAAATTGGCCATTTAGCCCAACCCTCTGCTTTCTATCTTTTAACAAGTTCTTGATCCACAGTAGTACACTGCCTCCCATCCCATGACTCTTTAGTTTTGCCAAAAGTCTCTGATGAGGGACCCTCTGCCACTTCGTGGGGTGCCCTCTCAGCTTTGACACTATGGACCTTACCCCCTGAGATGGTGCTACTTATCCTCCTCATCAGCTCTGCTGTCTAGAGGGCAGCCTTAGCCTCTGCCTCCTTGCCCATCTGCATAATGGCTCTATTAATTGTAAAGGAGATTGCAAATAGATATAGCCATTTGTACTTAATTTTCTCTTGCATTAGATGCTTCCTATCACACTTTGCCAAGAAAATCCCAAGGATAGTCACAACATGGGCAACTATCCAAAGGGTCGCCAGGAGTCAACATAGACTTGATAGCACTTAACAACAACAGACACTTGCTCACAGGATGATTTTCTCACTGTTGCTGGAGGTTGAGGAAGGAGAGTCACTGAAGAGCTCAAGTGGCTTCTTCTGGAATTAGTTAGTATGAATTCTTTCTCAGGAAAGCACAGAAGCTTTACTATAATACATTCAGCTGGACTCACCAAACTACGCTACCATATCTACCTGCATTCAAGAAACAACAACCTGGCTAAATAACAACAACCTAAACATCAACATAAAAAAATCTGAGGCAATCATCATAACGAGAAACAGCACATTCATTCACCCTACCTCTATCAACATATCCAATACTCCGATTACAATAAAAAATGAAGTCAGATACCTTGGAGTGATTCTAGCCAAGCAACTCACCCTCCAGCCACATATAAACAAGATATCCAAAACAGCATATTTCAAACTTGCAACACTCCGGAGATTAAAACCTCTCCTCAACAATGAACACTTCCGCACAGTATACCAGGCCATTGTTACACCTGTACTGGATTACTGTAATATACTATATCAAGGTCTACCCAAACTAACCACCCGTAAACTACAAATAATACAGAACACTGCTGCTTGCATCATTGCTAGCGCATCAAGACAAGACCATATAACCCCAATACTACATGACCTCCACTGGCTACCGATATCATCACGTACAAAATATAAAGCAGCACTAACTATCTTCAAAATTAAAAACAACATGTCAGCAGAAATACTACATAAACTTATCGGATCCAAAATAAGCACAAGACCAGACCAGACATAAATAGCACCAAAAACAATATACCAACACCCAGTCTATTTACAAGAACCAACAAATCCACATCCATGAGAGCCTTCTCGCTGGCTGCCTCTGCCATCTGGAATGCCCTCCCAGACAAACTAACAGATTTAAAAGAATTCAGGAAACTACTAAAAACCACCCTATTCATTGAGCAATTCAATGAAGACCACCAATCACTCTAATCACTTCAAGAAGAGCACTATCACGGACCACTCCCACGCTCTGGAAATCACTCCAACAACCTAAGGATAAACAAAAGACCTCAAAGACATCTTGAAGACTCTTAAAAACTACACTCATCACAGAACACCAAGGACATCACACAAACTGTTCAAACAAACTCCCCTCTCTGACAATAAAATGTAAAAATGTAAATAGCTCATACTGTATATAGCCTACAGCTGTAGATAGCCTGCAGCAAGAAAATGTAAAATGTATACTGTTCCTGTACAAAACTCCTACTGTATATAGTACACTACGCAATCAACCTCACACCACTTACACACACCACTCACGCACACATACCTCAATGTATCACTGCATGCCCACACCTACACACCCTGCCACTTGATTTGTTTGCTGTGAAATGACTTGTTTGCTGTGTAACCCGCTTTGATTTTAGGATAAAGCGGTATATAAAACTGTTTAAATAAAATAAATAAATTTAGGCCTTTCAATGTGCAATAGGAGTGGAGGAGTGGCCTAGTGGTTGGGGCAAGGTACTTCAGGCCGGAAGGTCGGGGGTTCAAATCCCACTAGAGGACAGCAACCTTGGGCCGGAAGGACTGGGGTTTCTAGTCCCACAGGTGCTCCTTGTGGTCTTGGGCAAGCCACTTAACCCTCCATAGCCCATGTTCCCTGTAAATAGTTATCTCCAAATTATAAGGCCCTGTTCAATTTAATTTCAGTTTGTTCAATGTAAACCGCACTGATGCAGAATAGCGCGGTATATAAGAGAATGCAAATAAATAAATAAATAAAAATACTCTGTGTACATGCTCAATCAGTAGCTCATTTGAGTCCATGATGTCCTAGTGGAGTCCCATTCTCTCCTGGAAGATCTCCACTACTAGTCTTTTTAATGTTTCCCTTTTCCAGCTGCTCCAGGATCTCTCTAATCGGGAGATTATTTCTCTGTGCCCACCTTCCCAAGGTTTCAGCAGTTTTGAAACAACTGTTGAATCTCCAGAATCTCCTCCGTATGTGTATCTAATTTCAACTTGACGACCTCCAACTGGTTCCCAATCTCACCCACATCCATTCTGCAGGCTGCTGATGAGCTCACCAAGCTTTGTTTTTGTTCTCCCAGTGTCTACCATCCATCCTTTTATGTCCTTAGTAATCTCTGAATGATCAGGAGTATATGCCTTACTTCTCTCACTGCTCTCTGGCTTGCTTTCCAGAGCCTACTGCCCAAGGCCTTGTGCTCACAGCTTCTAGCTGCACTAGGAAAGTAATTTTCAAGTCCTGGCCTTTCTTCTTTGTTTCCATGTGCCCATAGACAACTGTTAACCCTGTGTCAATCCGACACTCTTCCTTTCACCCTGATGGCACCAGATTTTGCTCTAGATTCTCAGGAGTTCAGCTCCTAGGCATCCATATTCTTCAGTGATATCACTTCCTCTCTGTATGTGCTTATTTTATAAAATACATACCTACACACAGCACACACACAAGGACATGTGCAGCCATTCAGTTTTAGAAAAAAACCTTTTCCATGTGTAAGAGAGGCTTTCTTCATGGAAAAGACTTTCTTAAATGACCTTTTAAAGGTGATCATCTGAGTGGGGAGGCCATGAATTAAAGGGCATTGGACAACTTTTACCCTAGAATAAAGGGAAGTGAGAGGACATGGGACTTGCTATGCTGCTGCACATTTCTCTAGGCTATGGATAAGTGGAGAATTTTGTTTCCCAGGGCTGTGAAAGAAGAACTTTTCATCAGTTCTAAGTTCAATAGAGAATATAAAATATAAAAGTACATGGGTGAGAAATAGGTGGTATAGACACACTGTTAAATGTGACGCACAAAAAAATAAAATTGAGCTATTTCCTCTCTTTAAGCAAACACAAATTCCAGAAGATGCTGAGCTCATCGTGAAGTTTCTGGATGCCTTGATTGACATGTATTTACCTGGAATTGATGAAGAAGCCAATGAGGAATCGCTCCTGACGCCTACATCTCCTTATCCTCCTGCGGTGCAGAGTCAGCTCAGTATTACTGCAAATCTTAACCTTTCTAATTCCATGACTTCACTAGCTACATCCCAGCATTCCCCAGGTAAGTCAGAATTTGAATGTATGGTCTATCCTAAAGGAAAAGGGGTAGGAAATTAAACTGTATGTATCAAACAGACCATATACGGATATATTTTTCATATTTTAAACATGGGGAGAAGGAATAGAAGGTGTTGAGATTTTGTCATAGTTATATTGGTACGTTAATCATATAAGTGCAATTGTGCATCATGTTTTTATAAAGGGTTGCTAAATAAATGTAAAGTTTACTTTATTTGACATTAGTGTGATATCACAGATCATCTTTCACTGTTGGCAAGAGTTGCAAAATGTATCTAAGTAAGACAGCCTAATCCAAATGCTTTTTTGCTAAAAAAGTATTATTTTTATTTGATGCTTTAAAACTAGCCAACAATTTCAATGCAGAAGATAACACTTATTGTTATCTCTAATTAATATTATGTAAAAGGGGGTTCTTGTTATGAAGGTACCACCATCTTGGCAAGTATGCAAATTAACTGTCTTGCAAAGGATTGTGGTTATTGAAGTCCATTCACACAAAGCTTGCCTTTTTAAAATAATGAAAACTCTTGTAGTTGGTCGAGTGTAGACAGAATTAGAGTTTATTTATGGGGTGATTATCCCACACACAGATATGCTTGGTAACACCTTCCAGATAACTTCTCCAGGGTTTTATTCAACACAAAATAAGGCAACTGAAATATCTTATGCAAATAAGAATCAAAGTCCTTTATAGAACAGAAAGGCTTCTTTCAGCCACTGCTAATAAACTCCTTAGCAGTGCTGGGGAAAAACAAATCAAAGAGGGAAACTTCTTTATACAAAAACAATGCTCACTTTCTCCATACAGAAAAGAACTTTTTAAACCTACATGTGCATGGCTTGTGCTGGGCTCTCCTCCACCAACAGGTGACAATTAACTGCAATCAGTAGCTTGATTTCAGCACACGTACAAAACTTTCCCAAAAGCTTTTTCATTCAACAAAACTTTATGGGACAGCCAATATTTAGAATGTTTCCTTTTGATGTTTGCTCTGATATTTAGGATTTTCCTAAAATAACTTACTCAAAGAACAGTCCATATAATTATCCTCTGTATCAGATATTAAACCTTGCTTTTGAAATTGCATAGATTTTGTTTCTCCGTCTGACTCAGAGGGCTTTAGGAACTGACCTCTACACAGAGAGAAACTGTTTCCCTGCTGTTTGCACTGCTCAAAGCTAGAGAAACGTTCACAGTTCCTACCTGAATCCAGGCAAGCGTCAGGCTGCTTCTTCTGGTATTCTGGCCAGTATGCAATAGAGCTTTTGTGTCCTGTCCTCCAGTTGGTATCTCTGGACCTCAGGATCTTTTCTCCAGACATCCTCCAAGAGGTATTTGGGCTCCTTTCTTCCTTAGCTGCAACAGTTCTCTTCCTAGGCGTTGCTTGAGGGTCCCTGGCTGTGGATCTACAGACCTCTGGCTTTTTCCAGTCCTCTGAAGATTCTTCTCTCCCCCAGGTATCTCTCCAGGCATACGTATTGCTCTGAGCTCCTCTCTTGGACCGTCTGCTTCCTTGTCCCTTGTTCCTTCAGGTTCCGGTTGTTCTTCCTTCTGTTCTCTGACTTCATCTCCGTCTCCTTCTAGTTCTCCTCCTGACTTCCTGAAGATTCCCCTTTAATTTTAAAGGGCTTAGATTGCAACTCCACCCTTGCAGTCTTCAGGTGTTGTGGATTAAGCATTCTTCTAGAGGCTGTTTGATTAGGGATGACATAATGCTTTCTCTGATTAGACTCATGCTTTTCCACTCTAGCTCCCCTAGAGACTTTCCTCATACTAGTGCATTCTGGAACATGTAGTCTTTTAGGGGAAACAAGCTGTCTTATTTCTATAACCTGCCAGCATAGGTCCCTTGATCAGAGTAAATTCTCCTCTTTTGTCATTACTCCCTGAGCTATGATAAGCTTCCTTATCACAATTAGCAAAATTGAGAGAATTCTGTAAGTCATTTGATGATTGTTGTAAACTTGATTTTGATCAGTTTAAGCATTTAGGAGTTTTCCTGCCTTTTTGGTTTTGTTCCTTTACATCATTAAATCTTCTCCTTTGCTCCCATCTCCCTCTTCACTTACCCTTCCGAGACAGCATACCTGGATAGCAGTTGAAGGGTTGGAGAGGTGCTTTTGGTAAGGCATACCCCTTGGCATCCATCTTCTCTGACTCTCCAGGGGTCAAAATACCAATACCAATACTTTGGCACATACAGACCTGACTAGTCCTGAAAGATAGGGGATTCAAAGCTGAATCCCCCATGCCTCAGCAATGCAGCCCTATGGCTTGAGCCATAGAGCTTTCCCAAAACATGTTTGATTTATCTTGGGGAAGGGTATTGCTATTGGGTAACAGAGACATTTAGATGCTCCTGTATCCCATGTAGGAGACTCTGAACTGGCCAAGCTGAATTGGCCAATTTAATCTCTCTTTTTCTGACATCATTTAACATGCTACTATGACATAATAAAAGTGATTCCATGCAGTCTTATCATACAGGCAAGAGTTTCTGAAATATATTCTGAGGATCTCACAGCCACTAGGGTTTTCAGCATATCACAATGAATATGTATGAGGTAAATCTGTTCATGTTTCAAGCCCAGAATATGCAGATTTATGTCATGCATATTCATTGTGGCTATCCTGAAAAGCCAACTGGCTGTGGAGTCCCTGGGGCAGGTTTGGAAAGCCTTAATAATGACCAGCATATGAAGACAAGTGAAATTTTTGCACAGCCAATTCCATGAATTTGCAATTGGAATGTTAACCCGAAAGCATTTTGTTTTTTTAATTTTTTTTTTATTTATAAAATTTTCCAATTACATAACAAGAAAAAATAAACGTAACATTTCAACATAATACAGATGACATAAATCACCAAAAAGAAACAAGATGTTAGACCACTTCAAGGAGGGGCCAGTAATAATAAAAAAAGATTAACACCTAACCAGTTCCCGGTAAATTAAACAATACTCCTATAGAGACTAAAACCCTACGTCTTGTCTTTTAAGAACTCCAACAAATGATTAACCTCAAGAAAAATATTTCTTTTACCTTGGAATATTACAAGACATTTGCAAGGAAATTTAAGATGGAAAACAGCTCCAATAGCCAACGCACGTGGACGCAATTCTAAAAAAGCCTTGCATCGCACTTGCGTGGCCTTGGAGACGTCAGGAAACATCTGAATACTCTGTCCACAGAACTTTTCAGATTTCTTTGCAAAATAAGCCCATAAAATTCTATCCTTATCTGTCTCCAAAACTAACATAACAATTAAAGTGGCCCTAGAAGGAATATCATCACTAGTTGATTCCAAGAAAGCAGAAATATCTAAAGTAGAAGAAATTACATGTTCAAATGGAGTAACTTCCTAACCCTCACCAGCTGGTTTCTTAACTACTCTTCTCACGGAAACATAATATATTTTAGACACAGCGATTGAGCTAAAATCAGTAATCAATAGTATTTCTTTAAAATATTTTTGAAATAACAATAATGGGGATAAATAATGGGTCCATGGGAAATTCAATAAACGAAGATTTTTAGATCGCAAAGAATTTTCAAGCTTCTCATCTTGACGATGCAAAGAATCAAAATCCTGGACAAACGTGGCCAAAACATCCCCCTTGGCTAATTTATCTGCCTTCAATGATTCAATCTTATGTTCCACAGATATCAACCGCTTATCATGATCCGAAAGTTTTTGAACCGTAGCCTTAGAAAAATCCGAGATTTTCTGTAATGAAGCCCCCAACACGGACTCCATACGGGAGATCACGACCCAAATATCTTTTAAGGATAGATCTGTAGGTGGAGCTTGGGCTTCCCCAACCGGACCAAACATAATCACCAATGGTAAGGGGGGAGATATCTCCTCCATTCTCAAAAAAGACACAGGAAGCAAATCCATATCCTTATCACTTGTACTAACCACCAATACAGGAGAATTAGCAGGTATTTGTATAGTCTCTTGCCTGGGAGGAGTAAGTCCCAGATCACGGGAAACAGCTAGAGAGGAAGGGGTACTCACGGTTGATATATCTACCACTCCAACTCTCGGTGTTGAGGCAGGAGGAACAGCCTCACCCGCAGAAATGTGAGCATCCATTGGTCCCACCACCTTAACCACCTTTGGTTGGACAGGTTGTGGATAACGTTTTCTCCTTTTCCCCATTACAGGGAATCCACCTCAAGCCAAAGGAGCGGGACCTGCCCCTTTGGTCACGCACCACGGGCACGCTCTTGCGTCCCGCGATGAGAGCAGGTTCATATAGCCCTCTTACAGAGCTGCCCCAATCAGAACAGCCCCTGCAGGCACCGGGAAACAATTAAGCAGTCCAAAAAGAATCGCAGGAAAAAGTACTGAGCACCTCGAAGTCCCGCGATGAGAGCAGGTTGATATAGCCCTCTTACAGAGCTGCCCCAATTAGAACAGCCCCTGCAGGCACCGGGAAACAATTAGGCAGTCCAAGAAGAATCACAGGAAAAAGCACTGAGCACCTCCGAATTTTTGGTATATTTTTGAACTGCATTTTCACAGGATTGTGATCCAGCAGTTAATGTGTCTCTGCAGATTTTATTTATTTTATTTATTTATCAGGTTTTACATACCGCTTTATTATTTCAGTCAAAGCGGTTTACATTGTAACTTAAACTTGTTAATATACATTAAATAGGGACATTGATAACTTGGATTTTTCTGAGGCAATGGAGGGTTAAGTGACTTGCCCAAGACCACAAGGGGTGCTGGTGGGAATCGAGCCCTAGTCTCTTGGTTCCCAAGCCAGTTTCTTACCATTAGACTACTCTTCCACTCACAGATTTCTGCTTTACCAAATGTTTTCTGTAACTTATTTGCCTCTGTACTGGGTAATCTCCAGGAACAAGCAGGAATGTAGTCTTCACATATAAACTGACGGAGCCTGTGCGGGAACACTCCCCAGTGTCCAATAGAAAAGCTTTTCGGAGCATCCCACTGTGCCTGCATCGCTGCCTTCCCAACTCTCCCTCCTCAGTTCTTCATTTTCCATGGAGCCAGCAAGAAGCAAATCCTGTCACTGCAGAAAATTTCTTTATTTTATTTCTTTTGTTTTTTTGTGTTCGTGTCTGCCTTCCTGTTGACGCCGGGACAGATTACTTTCGGTTCTTTTCTATTCTCTTCTTTTCTTTTTCTTTTTTCTAAAAAGTAAATTAGAACTTTCCTGATCACATCAACACCATTTTAGTCCTTAAGCCTACCATTTGCTTTGGCATAATGGAAAAACCAGCTACCAACACCCACGATTGGTGTCTCAAATGCCTTGGGTCCGACCACCAACCTTCTGAATGTCCTTTATATAGGAAGTTGACAAAAAGAGGCCTGCAGAATCGTGCTGCAAAGTTAGGCATGCTCTTTGCCTCAGACACAGTGTCTTTAGCATCGACATCATCGAGGGCATCGTCTTCCTCTCATGGATCTCAGGTATCAAAACATAAGTCTTTGAAGACACACTGATCCCCCAAGGGTAGATCTCTTTCTAAGAATCGAGATGCCTTGTGCGTTGCCCTAGAGGTGGATTGGCTAGCCAAACTTCGCCAGCGGGAGGACCTTTCCTCCAAAGCCATCGAATGGTCTCAGGATGCTCCTGAGGCCTCCATCTCTGGAGAGCTCCTGGTGCCATGCTCTGGGACGGAAGCCTGCATGTCTGGTACTGATAACCAAGCATCGGTGGGCCCCATGGATCAACATATCCTCGCTATTGAGCACAGTTTGGCGCTCCTACTAGTGGCATCAGTTCCGATCAAACCCTTACCGATGGTACCGATGCAGTCTGCATCGGGGTTTGTACCCATCAAACCGCTACCACAACTGTCTGCCCTGGTACCGGTGGCTCTTCCAGGCAATCTCCCTGATCTGATGCCCATTTCAATCGGTATCGGGCCTTACCGGAGCACGGACATTGCTCTCATCGATACTTTGAATCGTCAGATCTATTTATTTATTTGTTTCTATATACTGTTTTGTCAAGGTAATCAGAGCGTTTTACAGAGAACATTCTACTGTGCAAGGCAGTTTACAGGGAACATTTACAGATGAGGAATCGATCAGTACTCGAGCGATGCAAAGTATACCGGAGAATCCTTCTCCCTCTCCAGAACGCTGCATGTCCCCTCCCGACGACATGTCTTTTCTAGACTTTATTCGGGACCTGGCCAGGGGCCTGTCCATTACAGTAACATCTAAAAAAGAACCTAGGGCTGAGGAATTAGAAATTCTCCAATACCCTATGGCTCCTAAAGAGGCTGCCACCCTTCCAGTTCACTGTATCCTCCAGGACCTCATCTTCTGATGTGCGAGACGCCCCTTACCATCTCTCCCCATATTCAATGACTCAATACCATGTATCAAGTATCAAAGTCTCCTGGACTCCAAAAGACTCAGTTGCCTCATCACTCAATGGTGGTGGAATCGGCAGTGCGTTGAATCAAAAGTTCAAATACTCATTCTTCAAACCCTCCTAGTAGAGAAGCGAGGACTCTCGAAGCTTTCAGGCCTCCATGCTTTCAGCCAGGATAAGTTCATACATATTTTATATGGGTATGTTCCTTAGGGAGGTTACTAGAGATCTTGAATCTATGGCTCCTCCTCTTCCTGATGATAAGAGAGCTGATTATCTCACATTAGTCAAACATGCCCAGAATGTGTCAAAGTTTGTCAATAGGGCAACTTTTGGCTGCTTTGAGTGTACCGGTAGGGCCACCTCAATCTGCATTGGAGCACGCAGGATTGCTTGGCTTCAAGCATCAGATCTTGAACAATGGGTTCAAGATACTGGGCAATATTCCTTGCACAGGTGAAAACCTTTTTTGGCAAGGATTGGCAAGACAAGGTGTCTCAGTTGGAATCTGAGAATACTGCCACTTTCTAGAACCACTGCCAACCCGGCTAAGAAGAATGCAGCTGCAAAGAAGACTTTCTTCAATAAGAAGTAGTTGTTTTACCCTTCTTACACCTCTACTTCACAGTACCAACCCCAGGCTACTCAAAAGAAGCAACAGCCCTCCTAAGCACCAAAAGAAGCCATAGTCTCCTAAAAACCAGCCAGCTCCGCAGATTCAGCCTGTGCCTGGTTTTTTACTTTTCCTAGAGAACATAGCCACTCTGCCTCTGGAGACCCCCCTTTCCCCCAACATTGCCGGCAGACTCTGTCATTATACCCACAGATGGCATCTAATCACATCAGAGCACTGGACTCTGACCATAGTAGCGGCGGGGTAAAGACTTCACCTAAAGACTCTGCCCCCCTCCACAATGGTGAGGGAATATCCTTCTCAGCCTCCTCTCACTGCTCTATTCTTACAAGAGGTCACCTCTCTGCTGTCAGAAGGTGCCATAGAGGGGATCCCAACATCCCAACAAGGAGTGGGTTTCTACTCTCTGTACTTTCTCATTCCAAAGAAAACCGGTGGATACAGACCCATCCTGGACCTTAGAAACCTAAAAAAGTATTTTGTCCGTGAGAAGTTCAAGATGGTCTCTTTAGGGACTCACCTACTCTATCTCCAGAGTCAGGACTGGCTCTGTTCTCTAGATCTCAAGGAAGTGAGCACACATATCCTGATTCATACAGAACGCAGGAAAAATCTACGCTTCATGTTTCAAGGAAAACATCAGTACAGAGTCCTGCCAATCGGACTTGTCTCTGCCTCGAGTGTCTTCACAAATTGCATGGCGGTTGTGGCCATATTTCTAAGATCTCTAGGGATATTTGTCCCTTACTTAGGCGACTGCCTCATAAGGGCAGGAACCTCCCAAGAGGTTCACCTGTCTCTTTCTCATACCATGCAGGTACTTCAACACTTGGGATTTGTGATTAATCTTCCAAAGTTCCATCTCGCTCCTACTCAAACACTAGAGTTCATAGGAGCTCTCTTAAGTACTCAACAGTCAAGAGCATTTCTACCTCAGCCCTGCTGTTCTTGTCTCATCCAGTTGGCATCTCAGGCCCGTGTCAAAAATTATCTCACTGCCTGAGAGATGCTACAGCTTCTAGATCATATGGCCTCAATAGTACATGTGGTGCCACATGCACACCTGCATATGCGTACAGCCCAATGGGCTCTGGCTTCCCAGTGGATGCAGGCCTCAGACCGTGTCTCAGACAAAATATCGGTGTCTGCTTCTCTGGCCACATCACTCCTATAGTGGTGTTCCCCAAAGAATCTCTTTGTCGGGTCACCTTTACAGATGCCTCTGCATCATTGTACCCTGACAATGGATGCCTCCAAGCCCATCTAGGATCCCTTTCCACCCAGGGACTCTGGACAGAGAAGTCCAAGCTCCAGATAAATCTACTGGAACTTCGGGCAATCTTCAACACCCTCAAGGTCTTTCAGACGCATCTAAGCTCCCAGAGGGTCCTGGTCCAAACGGACAATCAGGTAGTCTTGTTCTATCTGAACAAATAAGGGGGAACAGGATCTTGGCTCCTCTGCAGAGAGACTCTCCATCTCTGGTCCTTTACCATTACTCATCAGATACACCTCCAAGCAGTATATCTTCCAGGGGAGCAAAACGTCTTGGCAGACAGATTGAGTCGGATCTTCCTTCCCCACAAATGGTCTCTCCACACAGAGACTGTATCCCTCATTTTTCAGACCTTGGGGACCCTAGAGATAGGCTTTTTGCCACTCCGCAGAATGCCAAATTTCCCCGCTTCTGCACCAAGACTCCCATGTCGGGCAATCAGGAAGTGGATGCTTTTCACCTCCACTGGGGTCGAGAGTTCCTGTATGCTTTTCCTCTCATTCCCCTAATTCCCAAGACATTTTTCAAGCTCCAGGCGGACAGGAGCCTCATGATACTCGTAGCCTCACAATGGCCACATCAACTGTGGTTTCCTACATCTGTCTCAGACTCAACCCCTAGATATCAGATCTGCTCCAGATCTCCTCTCTCAAGAGGAGGGGATGCTGCTCCATCCCAATCCTCAGTCTCTCCACCTCAAGGCATGGCTGCTGAAAGCATAGTACTGCAGCTTCTCCAGGACCAAGCAGGAAGTCAGTCCTCACATATGGGTGACATCGACGTCGATGGAGCCCTTGCGGATCATTTCCCCAGCTTTCTATGAAAGCCTTTGGGAATACTGCACGCATGCGCGGTCCCCTTCCCACCTAAAGGTGCCATCTTGCTCAGCCTTTCTTTTTCCGAGGAGCCCGTCGGACGTTCGTCCTAGTCACCCGGAGAAAAGTTAGATTTTTCTTGCAATTTTCTTCCTATTTCATCGCAGTTTTTTGTCCGGTTTGATGCCAGTTCCCCCTCCCGCCGGGTTCGGTACACCAGTATCGAGCCCGTCTTTCTTTTTTCGGTTTTTGCCCTTAGTGGCTGGCTTTCGCCCCCTTTTTTTCTTTTTTCCCTGGAAGGCCGGTCCTTTAACCTTGCGGGGGCTCTTTTTTTCCCCAATGGCTTCCAGTGGTTTCAAAAAGTGTGATCGGTGCAAGAAACTGATGTCTCTCACCGACACACATGACTGCTGCCTTCGGTGCCTTGGTCCCGACCATGATCCTGCTCAATTGTGAATATTCAGTAACTTTGTAAAATGTGCTGTAAATAGTTCTCACCCAGGTTATTTGCCCTGTTCATTGTAAGCACAATGTGTTCCTGTTACATTGTACTATTGTTTTTGTTCATTGTAAACCGCACTGATTATAATAGCGCGGTATATAAGAAATGTAAATAAATAAATGATCCCAAGATCTGTGGGCCCTGTGGAAAAATGTCCACTAAAGCACTGCGAAGTCGACAGCATCAAAAGGAAAGGCTTTTCTCTGATTTGGCTTCCGGCCGGGCCCGGACCTCGTTGAAGTCTCGGGAGTCTGACCCCGAGCATCGTCGAGGTTCCTCGGACAGGGGGTCCCCCGATTGGGAGCGAAAGAGGAAGAAGCGGCTCGCGAGGGTGGCGTCGGAGGAGGTCACTGGCTCCTCGAGGGCCAGGTCTCGGACCCCCGACCGCCGTCCCAGGCCCTTGGAACAGGAGAAGCCGTCCAAACTACCTCGTGTGGAGCCGGAGTCTGCTGGACACGTAAGTCCTGTTGTCCTCGAGGACTCTCCTCCCAGAGATCCGCCGCCGGGGCTCGAGTCGGTGACTGCTGAGTCTCCTGAGCTTGGACTCAGGCTGACAGCCTTAGAGTGCAGACTGTCTGCCTTCATGGATCAGCAGCGGGTGCTGATGGCCAGCCTTGCTGGCGCATCTGCTCCGACCACCGGGATGTCGAAGTCGACCCCGGAGACCAAGCCGATACTCGAGACCATGAAGGCTCGAGGTCGACCTCGGTCGCGGTCACCCTCGACCTCCCGGTCGGGACCGAGGGCGTCGACATCGGTGCCTTCAGCATCGGGGCGGGTGCTGCCGGGCCCCGCGCAGTTGGAGCCCGACTCCTCTTCGGACGAGTCTGCCTGGGAGACGGAGGACAAGGATTCCCCTGATACCTTCAGGACTCGGTGCGTCCCGTTGGACTCACCGCAGTCCGAGCCCCGGAGTAGATCCCCCCCCCCCCCCCCGGAGGATACCCAGTTCTTGGAGTTCGTTCGGGATATGGCCACAGCGTTGGTGATCCCCGCGAACCCCGAGGAGGAGCCTCGAGCTGAAGAGCTCGAGGCCCTCCAGTATGACTCTCCTCCGAAGGAGGCCTTTACTGTGCTGGTTCCTCCGATGCTGGAACGGCTCCTCTTCCGTATGTGGGAGGCACCGGCCTCGGCGCCGGTTTTGAGCAAGCAGGTCGATTCCATTTATCGACTCTGTAAGAGCCCTGGTTTTCAGACGGTGCAGCTACCACACCATTCCATGGTGGTGGAATCGGCCATGCATCGTCTGAAGAGCCAGAAGATGCACTCCGCGGTGCCCCCCAGCCGGGAGGCCCGGAACCTGGATGGTTTTGGTAGAAAGTGCTTCCAGGGCTCGATGCTTGCTTGCCGTGTCCAGTCTTACCAGCTGTACATGGGCATGTACTTGTGGGATCTGGCAAAGGAACTTGCCGGGTTCTCTGCTGGTCTCTCCGGGGAACCTTTGCAGATGTTCAAGTCCTTGTCTTCGGGGATCCGGGAATGCTCTAAGTTCATGTCCTGAGCAGCCTACGATGGTTTTGAGGCCTCTGCCCGTGTTGCGGCAGCCAGCATCGCGGCTCGACGTCAGGCATGGCTGCAGTCATCGGACCTCGAGCCATGGGTGCAAGACAAGTTGGTCGATGTCCCGTGTCGAGGTGAAAACCTTTTCGGCAAGCCCATGGCCGAGAAGGCTGCACAGCTTGAGACCGAGCACCTCACGAGGACAAGGCTGTCTAGAAAGACTTCTACCCCTTCTCATAAAAAGAAGGGCTCGGGTAAGAAGTCCTTTTACCCGAGGAAGGTGACTGCCTGCAAACAGTTCCCACCTTAACAGGCCTCCCCAGCTCCCCCACAGGGTCAGCAGGCCAAGGGGCAGGGACATGGGCCCCGTAGGCAGAAGGCCCCAAAGCCTCAGGCTCCTGCTCCCACTCAGCAGGATGGGTTTTTTGACTCTTAAGGCATAGCCTCTCCGTCTCTGCTGTCCCATCCCTGCACAGGAGGTCGACTAGCCCTGTTTGCCCCCAGGTGGCCACCCATTACAGGAGACAATTGGGTCTTAAGCATAGTCCACAAGGGCTACCTGCTTCATTTTCAGCAGTTGCCTCCTCCTTACTTCCCCGGAGAGCCTCCAAGGCCTCCTCTCCAAACAGACCTCCTCCTTCAGGAGCTTCAGGGTCTGTTGCGAGACCAGGCGGTGGAGCCTGTGCCTCTCCACCTACAAGCTCACGGTTTCTACTCCAGGTACTTCCTCGTACCAAAGAGGACCGGAGGCCTCAGGCCTATTCTCGACCTCAGAAATCTCAACAGGTTCCTAGAGAAGGAAAAGTTCAAGATGCTTACTCTTGGAACACTTCTGCCCTACCTCCAGCAGGGAGATTGGCTATGCTCTTTAGATCTAAAGGATGCGTACACTCACATCCTCATTCATCCAGACCACAGAAAGTACCTCAGGTTCATTGTGGGAGGAAACCATTACCAGTACAGGGTGCTGTCTTTCGGCCTCACCTCCGCTCCCAGGGTCTTTACCAAATGCCTGGCAGTGGTGGCGGCCTACTTGAGGAACCAGGGTATCTTTGTCTTCCCCTTTCTGGACGACTGGCTCATCAGGGGTCAGACGTGCTAGGAGGCCAGGCAAGCCACCCTCCGCACTATTTCTCTACTTCAACACCTGGGGTTTGTCATAAACTTCGCAAAGTCCACATTGCTCCCCTCCCAAAACTTGGAGTTCATAGGGGCAAGACTAGACTCTGCAGGCAAAAGCTTTCTTGCCAGAGGACAGAGCCCAAAGACTGATCAGCTTGGCAACCCTGTTTCTCAGCAGGTCTCTGGTCTCCGCCAGACTCTGCCTGAGGCTTCTCGGCCACATGGCTTCAACAGTTCATGTGACTCCCAATGCCAGGCTTCACATGAGGCCTGCACAGTGGTGCCTCAGAACTCAGTGGACTCAGGCCACAGGGAGCCTCAGAGACAGAGTAAGGGTGTCCAGACCATTCTTGAACTCCCTGCGATGGTGGCTGCACCCCCCCAACTTACTGCAAGGGGTGCCCTTTCAGATGCCTCGGTTCACAGTGGTGTTGACCACCGATGCCTCCCTGCAGGGCTGGGGTGCACATTGTCTGGGCAAGTGCACCCAGGGCCTGTGGTCTCCCTGGGAGGCCATGCAGCAAATCAATCTGCTGGAACTACGGGCTATTCGCTTAGCCCTCAGGACTTTCTCTCACACCCTGGCTCACCAGTCTGTCTTAGTACAAACAGACAATCAGGTAGCCATGTTTTATGTGAACAAACAGGGCGGCACTGGGTCCAGGCTCCTTTGTCAGGAGGCACAAGACCTTTGCTTGTTTGCGCCCAAGCGCAACATGTTTCTCAAGGCTGTGTATCTTCCTGGCCAGGAAAATTACCTGGCAGACAGGTTGAGCAGGATTCTGCAGCCCCACGAATGGCAGCTCCATCCCTTAGTGGTTCAGAAGATTTTCCTGAAATGGGGACTTCCATCCATAGATCTGTTTGCCAGTCCCCTGAACAAGCAGCTGCCCAGGTTCTGCTCCAGGCAACCGCATCCTCTGCGGCTAGCAGCAGATGCTTTTCTCATTTCCTGGTCCCTGGGCCTCCTGTATGCGTTTCCTCCCACGCCTCTCGTGGCCCGAACCCTGTTCAAGATTCTACAGGACAAGGCCTCGGTCCTTCTGGTCGCTCCCAGATGGCCAAGGCAGCCTTGGTTCCCACTTCTACTTCAACTGGCAGTGGACACCCCACTGCCTCTGGGGTTGCAGCCCGACCTCCTCTCTCAGGATCAGGGTTCTCTCCTGCACCCCAGTCTCAAATCTCTCAATTTGATGGCCTGGAGGCTGCAAGGGTAGTTTTGGCTTCCTGGGGCCTACCTCAGGAAGTTGAGGAGGTCGTCCTGGCCTCTAGGAAGCAGTCTACTAGAAAGACCTATGCCCTGAAATGGAAGAGGTTTTCTCTGTGGTGTCAGCTGTGTACAGAAGATCCTTTCTCCTGTGCTGTACCAGTGGTGCTTCAGTACCTGCTGCACTTATCCAATCATCGACTTAAATCCAATTCTGTTTGGGTCCACCTCTCAGCTCTAGCAGCTCACCACTCACTGGTGGAAGGACACTCTGTTGGTTCACCCCTTGGTGTCCCGGTTCCTCAGAGGTTTGCTCTTGCTCAAGCCTCCTGTCCGTCCTCCAGCCCCTGAGTGGGAGTTGAATGTGGTCTTGCAGCAACTGACTCGCCCATCTTTTGAGCCGATGGCTACTTGTCCTCTCCGCTTCCTGTCCTGGAAGGTACTCTTCTTGGTAGCCCTAACCTTGGCCAGGCGAGTGAGTGAGCTTCAGGCCCTGGTCTGTGACAGGCCTTACACTCGCTTCTATAGGAACAGGGTGGTCCTTAGGACTCATCCTAAGTTCCTCCCAAAGGTTGTCTCCTCTTTCCACCTCAACCAAGGAGGTGGTTCTTCCAACATTCTTCCCTAGGCCTCATGCAAGCCAGGCTGAAGCGGTCCTGCACACCCTGGACTGTAGAAGGGCCTTATCCTTCTACCTTGACTGTACGCAGGGACATAGAAGGGCTACTCAGCTCTTCATATCTTTTGACCCTAATAATTTGGGGTTAGCTGTGTCCAAGCGTACCTTGTCCATCTGGGTGGCTGACTGTATCACCTGGGCTTACAAGGCGGCTGACCTGCCCTTGCAGGGTTGGGTCACGGCCCACCGTGTCAGGGCAGTGGCTGCCTCAGTAGCTCATCTCCGCTCTGTACCATTGGCAGACATCTTTAGGGCTGCAACTTGGTCCTCAAGCCAGACTTTTGCGGCCCATTACTGTCTGGAGAGGGAGTCCTGTAGGGACAGTGCTTTTGGCCAGGCAGTACTCCAGAATCTCTTTGAGGTTTAGGCAACTCCTGCCCTCCAGCCCTCTGTTGGGCTACCGGCGGAGGTTCTTTCAGTGAAAAGCCTTTCTTTGATGCTGGGACTAGAGGGAGTTTTTTTAACAGTATTTCTAAACCGCCTTATCTTGTTCTCTTGTTCAGCCTGGGTTCCTGGTAGCCCAGAGCTAAGGAGTCACCCATATGTGAGGACTGACTTCCTGCTTGGTCCTGGAGAAAGAGTAGTTATTCACCTGTAACAGGTGTTCTCCAGGAGCAGCAGGAATCAGTCCTCACAACCCTCCCTCCTCCCCTGGGAGTTGCAGTTGTACATAGTTTGTTTTTACATTTTTGTGTGCTGTTTTTTAGCTAGGTCATCAAACTGAGCAAGATGGCACCTTTAGGCGGGAAGGGGGCCGCGCATGCGTGCAGTATTCCCAAAGGCTTTCATGGAAAGTTGGGGAAATGCTCCGCAAGGGCTCCATCGACGTCGATGTCACCCATATGTGAGGACTGATTCCTGCTGCTCCTGGAGAACACCTGTTACAGATGAGTAACTACTCTATCTCAACCGTACTCAGGAAGTAAAGGAGATTCTCTTAGCCTCTAGAAAGCCATCCACCAGACATTATTATGTTTTCAAGTGGCGTAGATTCTCTGTCTGGTGTTCTCAGAAGGACCTTAATCCCTTCTTTGGCTCCAGTGGAGGCGCTCCTCCAGTATCTCCTCCATCTATCCTCTTCCGGTCTCAAAACCAACTCAGTTGGAGTTCATATGAGTATCATCACAGCCTCTCACCATCTCCTGGATGGACAACCAATTTCCTCACAGCTGCTTGTGGCATGCTTCAAGAGGGTCTCTTGCTCACCAAACCTTCCATTAGACCACCTCCAGAGGCTTGGGATCTCAATGTTGTTCTAGGGCAACTTCTCAAACTGCTCTTTGAATCTTTAGCCACTACCTTGCTAAGGTTTCTGACATGGAAGATCATCTTTCTGATTGCACTCACTTCGGCTAGGCGCATTAGTGAGCTACAGACTTTGGTGGCCGACCCACCATACACACGGTTCCACCATGACAAAGTTGTCCTAAGGACTTACCCCCATTTCATACCGAAGGTGTTTTCTCCTTTTCACTTGAATCAGTCAGTCTACCTTCCTGCCTTTTTTCCTAGACAACATTCATCTAGGGTAGAGGCAACCCTCCATACCCTTGACTGCAAATGTGCCTTTCTATCATCAAAGAACAGCTGAGCACTGTAAAGGCTCTCAGCGATTCCTCTTCCTTTGATCCCAATCACTTGGGGTTGCCAGTATCCAAACGTACTCTCTCTAGCCGTTGATGAAATCTGCAAAGCGGCAACTTGGTCTTCGGTCCATACCTTTGCTGCTCATTACTGCTTAGACAAGGACTCCCGCCAGGATGCCATGTTTGGTCAGGCTGTTCTCCAGCATCTCTTTCAGACTTAAGGGCAACTCCTACCCTCCATTCTGGAACAATACTAGACATCCATAGAGGATTCATGACCTCTTGAAGCCTGCCCTGAGGCACACCTACCGGTTCTGAGGTCATTTTCTATGGCATCTGGGAGCTAGGGAGTCCCATATATGACGACTACATCCCTGCTTGTTCCTGGAGATAGTGTAGTTACTCACCTGTAACAGGTGATCTCCGGGAACAGCAGGAATTTAGTCTTCACAACCCACCCTCCTCCCCTAGGAGTTGTAGGGTTTCTTCTTTTACTCTCTTTTTTCTCTGCTACAAACTCAACTGAGGAGAGGGAGTTGGGAAGGCAGGAAGGCAGCTACACAGGCACAGTGTTTAGTCAGAATTTAGTCTTCACAACCCACCCTCCTTCCCTAGGAGTTGTAGGTTTCTTCTCTCTTTTTCTCTCAGCTACAAACTCAGTTGAGGAGGGAGAGTTGGGAAGGCGGGAAATCAGCGACGCAGGTGCAGTGGGATGCTCCCAAAAGCTTTCCTATTGGACGCTGGGGAGCGTTCCTGTGCGGGCTCCGTCGGTACTGACGTCACCCCTATGTGAAGACTAAATTCCTGCTGTTTCCTGAGATCACCTGTTACAGGTGAGTAACTACACTTTTCAGCCTAGCAGGGTTGTTTTGTCGGCTAAGGTTGGAATGCTGCTTAAAACCTTTTTAAACAGCCCCTGTTGCCTGACACTGCACTAAGCTATGACACAGGGAACCTTCCTGTCCATTGGGGCTAGTACTGGTTCAAGTATATTGTAAAGGTGTTTACTTGGGTACTTGGGAGGGGAAGCACAAAACACTGCTGTGAGAATAACTTCTAACTTAAATTAGAGTGGCACAAGCAAGTTCAGTGTCAGAGACAATGTGCCTTGACCAGCAAGGAAATCTGTTCTTATAAGAAGTCATCCTGAAGAGGGGGACAAGCAAAAAAAATAAATAAATAAAAGGAAATGGTAGATGCTGTGCTAGTGAGAAAGCCATTCTAGAAAACATAAAAATCTGCTACATTTCTTTGAAGGTGTGGATAAAGACAGGCCAGTTGATACAGAGGCATATTTACTAAGCTGGGCTAATGGTTAGCAAGGGCTATTTGTAACTAGATCCCATTGAATAACATGGGACCTAGTTACAAATGGCCCGTGCTAACTGTTAGCTCAGCTTAGTAAACATGCCTCAAGTGTATTTGGATTTTCAGACAGCATTTGATAGAATCCTAAGTGAGAGACTCCTGAAGAACGTAAGAGGTCATGGCTAGGAGGCAATTTCCTCTTGCGGTTTGGGAACTGCTTAGAAGAAACATAGAAACATGACAGTAGAAATAAACCACATGGCCTGTCTAGTCTGCCCTTCCATATCAAATACAATAGTTCTCTTTTACCTTTAGAGATCCTCTGTGTTTGTCCCATGTTTTTTTGAAATCTGATACTGTCCTCGTGTCCACCGCCTCCACTGGGAGACTATTCCACGCATCTACCACTCTTTCTGTAAAAAAATATTAACACATATTACTCCTGAGTCTATGCTCTTTCACTCTCAGGCTACATCCCTTCATAGCAGAGCTTGCCTTCAAATGAAAGAAATCCTCCTGTGCATTTATGCCACGGAAGTATTTAAATGCTCTATCATATCGCCCCATCCCACCTTTCCTCTAAAGTATGCATATTAAGATCTTTAATTCTGTCATATGCTTCATAACAAAAACATTAACCATTTTAGTAGCCACCCTCTGAACCAACTCCAACCTGCTTATATCCTTTTGAAGGCACAGTCTCCAGCATTGCACACAATACTCCAAATGAGGTCGCACCAGAGACTTATAAAGAGGCATTATTACCTCCTTTTTTCTGCTGGTCATGCCTCTCCCTATACGCCCAAGCATCCTTCTGGCCTTTGCAGTCACCTTAAGATCATCAAACACATTTATGCCCCGGTCCCACTCCTCTTTTGTGGACAGAAGTACCTCACCCACCCCCCACTGTACCACTCCTTTGTTTTTTTGCAGCCCAAATGCATGACATTCCATTTTTTAGCATTAAATTTCAGCTACCAAATTCTAGACCATTCTTCAAGTTTAGCTAGATCCCGCCTTATGTTATTTACTCCTTCCTGGGTACCTACTCTATTGCAAATTTTGGTATCATCTGCAAACAAGCAAACCTTTCCTGACAGCCCTTCTACAATATCGCTAACAAAGATGTTAAAAAGAATTGGACCAAGGACAGATCCCTGAGGCACACCACTGGTAACCTCCTTTTCCTCAGAATGAGCTCCATTTACCTGTACCCTTTGTTGCCTCCCATTCAACCAATTTCTAACCCAATCAGTAACTTTAGGGTCCATCCCTAGGGTGCTCAGTATTATTTGTGCTGACATGGATGAGCAACATCGGATAATAGTCAGTAGGCTTGATGAGTCTCTGCAAACTCTCCGGAACATCTCGGATTTTGGTACCTGGCAGACAGCACATCTCTCTGGACATAAATCTGGTCGGCTGATGGACGCCTCAGTACCCCTCAGAAGAGAGTCACCATCCACCACAACCCTTCGCTTCCTAGTGGTGACTGATTCTGCAACTTTGGGGTGCTCGAGCTGTGATTCTTGCCTTTCCTCGGATGCTTCCACCTCCTCCACTTCCAGGGCTACATACTGGTTTGTCAGTTCAAGGGCTGGAGCAGTTGGAGTGTTGATACTGCAGGCTCTGGTGATTCGTGTCCAACTTCTTCCTTCTGTAGCCTCCCATCTTCACCTCTGTTGGAGAACTTGGATGTTTCAAGAAGCATCTCATCAATGTAGTTCTCACTGTCTCAAATACTTCTCAGCCTTGCCACCTCTTCCCTGAGCTCTATCACTTCTTCCCTGAGAGCCTAAGCATGCAGGCATCCTGCACATGGAACTGGTGCTTCAACTGGCATTGGGATTTCTGTCTGGACAGAGGCAGAAGCTGTAATGGGGCAACAGCTTTAGCAATATGATTTTTCCCAGCCATTGTTTAGTTGATGGAGCTTAGGTAGATGTTGAAGTAAAAGATAGAGAGACCTACCAAAGCCCCTACCTGTTCATCAGCTGTCCTTAAAAAATGGAAAACAAAAAGTTGGGTTAAATGGTCAATTTTCTCAGTGGAGGAAGGAGAATAAGGGATATGTCTTGGGACTAGTATTTTTATTCTGGAAGTGGGAACAATGAGTGAAGTAATCAAATATCTCCAGGAACAAGCAGGAATGAGTCTTCACATATGGGTACGTCGGTACCGACGGAGCCTGCACGGGGATGCTGCCCAGCTTCCAATCAGAAAGCTTTTGGCAGCCTCCCTCGCGCCTGCGCGCTGAGTTCCCGCCCTCTCCAGAGCCTCTCTTCAGTTTTTGTTTTTCCGCGGAGCCGGCAGGACATCCTCCTGTCACCGCAGAAACTTACTTATTTACTTACTTTAATACTTTCGTTTTTTTCTTTTCTTGTGGTCGCGGCTGTATTTCCCGCTCCCACCGGTACCGCTGGTGGATTTTTGACTTAATTCTGAGAAACTTTTTCTTCAGTTTTTGCCTTAACTTGTTGGGCCTACCAGGCCTCTTCATTATGGAGCCTTCTTTTCCTAAGAAGTGCCTTCGGTGTGGAAACACCTGTTTCTTTTTAGATACCAATGCTTGGTGTCTCAACTGTGTGGGTCCTGACCCTTTTTCCCCTGGCAAGTCGGGGGATATTTCTGTGAAGAAACCTTCAACTTTTAGAATTTCCCTCGATACCGTTTTTTTCCTCGGCAGTGAGGGTACCAGGTTTCTCTACTTCACAGCATCAGGTAACCCAAAAACAGTCTGTTAAGACTAGTCAATGTTTGAGTGGTATGTCCCATGCCCAGCATGGTGACGGCTCCGGCCTTACCCTCAAGAATCCATTGGCATTACCCCTGCGGGAGTCTATGGGCTCCAAAGCGTTAAAGGGGTTTCAGGTTGTTCCTGGGGCTCACCCCTCACAGAACATACCTGAGCCATGCGCGGAGGTGGTATCCGCTTCAAGCGGTACCGAGCCTCCGGCATCGGCACCGGTGTCGAGTAGCCTACTCTTCACCAAGGATTGTCATCGGGCATCCTCGGTACCTTCGGGCCCGATCGATTCGCACCGCATTGACTTCCTTCAACCTCAGCCATGCTCCGGGCCGGTACCGGCGTCGATCGGTTCCGATACCCTGGCATCGGCATCGAGGTGGACCACCTTTCCCTTTGAAAAAGGTGTTCATCGGGTATCCTCGGTACCGTCGGTATCGGTCGATGTGACCCAGTCTGCCTTAGGGGTATCGGCATCACCGATACTGCCATGGGCGTCGGCGCCTTCGCGACACGCATCGATAGTATCACTTACTTCGATGCCGAGTCTTGAGTCCATATCTAGTCTCGATGACTCCGTACCGACGTGCCCTGGAACCGACTCCGATCGATTCCAGATCGGCAGTTTCAAAGATCAGAGTCATAACTCTCTCATGATCTCGCTACCACTGCAGCAGTTCCCGATGGCTGCTTCATCTGCTACTCCTGTATCAGTATCCATGCCTCTTCTGGCACCCATGCCTACTTTAGAACCGATACCTGGCATTGGTGTAGTCCCCTGTGCCTCCTCTGGAGCCCTGGCTTTTTCTTTAGCCGGGCCAGGGATGGTTCCCATAGGAGATCAGTCTTTTCAGGCTTTTCTCCGGGACATGGCAACCTTTCTCAATATATCTATCCCTGGTAGTGATCCTACTCAGGCCTCACAGGCACAGATGGAAAATATACAATTTCCTTTACATCCTGCTCTGCAGGATCTCCTTCTCATGGTCTGGAAATCACCCTTACGACTTTCTCCAGTTTCTACAAACATTGAGGGTCGGTACCGGGTGCCACCCTCTCCAGGGTTCCAGAAGCCTCAACTTTCTCATCGTTCCCTTGTAGTGGAATCGGCTCTGAGAAAAGTTAAGAGCAAGAAGAAGCATTCTTCTTATCCACCGGGTCGTTCTTCAAGAACACTCGATGCTTTTGGTCGTCAAGCCTTCCAAAACTCTATGTTGGCCTCCAGAGTTCTCTCATGTATTTTTCACATGAGTCTAACACTCCAGGAAGTCACAGAGAAATTGTCTCTTTTGACCCCTTTTTTACCAGAGCCCAAGACTACTGATTATTCCTTACTCATCAATCACAGCCGGAATATATCTTGGTTCATGTCTCGTGCTTCTATAGACTCTTTTGAGTCTATTAGCAGATCCTCTGCTATTGCCATAGCAGCACGTCGCAGAGCCTGGCTTGAAGCTTCAGACTTGAGTAAATGGGCACAAACTATACTGGCTCATTCTCCTTGTACAGGAGAGGGTCTCTTCAATAAGGAGGCTTTAAGTCAGGTTGCTCAATGCTTCCCTGACTCTCCTTCCACTAAGGACCTTTCTAAGCCACCTCCTTCTACGAGAGGTAGGAAATGTCCTACCAAACCTTCTTTCCCCAAGAGAAGAAAGTTTCATTCCTCTCCTGCCCATCATTGGGCTGTATTTAAACAGGAGACACCTCAGCCTAGTCTGAACTCCTCCAGCTCTAACCAGTCTCAGCATTCCCAGCAACCATAGGAGCTGGGCCTTATACTCTATACTTTCCTTCTAATTCATTAGAAGTTTATACACTGTGTTTCTTTCAGGGTACTGCCTTGTGAAACATTTTATGTTCAGGGACTGCTAACTTCTCCTCCTCTTATCCTCTAGAAGAGCAGTTGCACCTATCCCATTATGGTTTTGTCCCAATTGAACATTCTTCCTTCTGTTGACTTACCCTATGGGTATGTCACCCTCTAATTACTTGCTACCCTCTCCAATGGGTTTTTTTCCCTAACGGAGGGGTACCATACTAAAAGGTTTTTACCAAGCTTATTCCACAGACAGGGAGAAGTTATATCTCCTCCCTCCTTATCTGTTTTTCTTTATGGGGCACAGGGCAATCTTTCTGCTGATTCTGTCAGCTGCTGTGCCTGCAGGAGTTACAGTGATTGTATTACTGGTACTTTTGCCAAGTTCCAGTCTTTTGTTCAATTTCTGTCTAGCCTTGGTAGTATCTCCAAGCTATTCCTTAGCTACCTTGGATCCTCCTACTCCCTTAGGCTTTCTCACATTATTCTATCCATCTCCTCTCCTAGGATATGGTAACAAACCTGACTTCAGTCAGTTTATCTCTCCTGCACAATGCTCTCTACAATCTTCAGAGCAGCTTTCTACTATGAGGGCCTGCTATAGAGCATTGACCTTGTCTCTGAACCTTCGCTATTAGTAGGAAAAAGCTTGTTCACCCTTCCCATGCCTGTGAAGGTTCTCCACACCCTTTAACCTGGGGTGTTAGCACGAGATATATTCTTCTGCGTGAAGATCCAAGGTGGACATTCATGCATGGTACCTCTGGGTCCCTCTAATAGGTCCCTCTGGTATCTTCCCCTGCATTTTGCACCTCTGCCGTGTCAGTGCTCGGTGGAACTCCCGCCTTGTTCCTTACAGATTCATCTTATAATCTGTTCTCACGCAATCATCACGGTTATTTTGTTGGATTGCCTTCCTGCATCCCTCAATTCATAGAAATAGATTCTCTCTACATATCCCAAGTGGCTTTACCCTCTGGTAGTATGCAGAATCTTTTTCTTTTTTATTTCCCATGTCACAATCATGGGGCTGGGTGCTAGACATGTTCTTCAACCTGTCATCTTGTATGTAGCATCTCTATATATGTCTACATACCTATATCATTTCTCTGGTGGTGCAATCCCATGCCCCACAAACATATCTATAATTACGTATTTCATATCTATATTATATATATATATATATTTTGATATATCTCTCCACCCATGTCCCGATTTCTGCATCTGGACATATCGATTCAGGTTTAGATCCCCCCACATATATATATAAACATCTGTATATATGTGTCTCTTGGGCGGTTTCTTAAGGGTTCATATCTCTATACTCTCACCCTTACTGTCTATACTAAATGTTACCTCCTAAAGGATTTAGACAGTCCATCGCCCTATTTCGCATACCATGCAGAAACTGTTAGACACCACTACCATTGTGGTGCTAACTTCTCTAATTTTTCTTAAACCCTTGAAGCATCAAGCTTCAATATTTTTTCCTATTTCTCGACAGTTAGGAAAAACGGTATACATCTTTATCTTTGAGTACACAGCTCTTCTCCTTGGGAATAGGGATTTTTTCCACTTCCCTCTCCCCGTCAGGACTGGGCTAGTTCTCCAACTCCGTCAGTCTTCTTCCTTAGTCCTCCCTGTTAATAACATTATGACTAAAGGAGTTTTTCAGCTTTTTCTCATAAAGCTCTCCATTGAAGACATGACGTCTCATCCTACCCAGTTGACACCTGGATCGTCTACTACCTCCAGGTCTGGACCTTCATCCTCACTGCTGGGAGGTCCCTTCAAGATTCCGCCACTGCTTCTCCAGCAGACTACATCAGGCGTTCTACTTCCTACAGTACAGTAGGTAAGTGACATATCTAATGGTACGTTACATGTGTTCATGTGCCTCCTCATATACACCAAGGACTCCTACAATCTGTACGGCCCTCTAGTCCTTGGCTATGCTGTTCTTCCTCACAGCTCCTTTATTGTCAACTCCTACCCTCCATCCCACATTGGATGCCAGGGATTTCTGGAAACAAAATGCACCCCTGGTCCAGGCTGCTGCATTTTTATGGGATCTCCCCCTGGCATCTCCAGCTATGGAGTCCGCATATGTGAAGACTCATTCCTGCTTGTTCCTGGAGATAGCACAGTTACTTACCTGTAACAGGTGATCTCTGGGAACAGCAGGAATTAGTCTTCACAACCCTCCCACCTCCCCTAGGAGTTGCATCTCTTATCTTCTTCTCCTTTCTCTCCTCGCCTTTGTCTCAGCTTTGAAACTCAACTGAAGAGAGGCTCTGGAGAGGGCGGGAACTCAGCGCGCAGGCGCGAGGGAGGCTGCCAAAAGCTTTCTGATTGGAAGCTGGGCAGCATCCCCGTGCAGGCTCCGTCGGTACCGACGTACCCATATGTGAAGACTAATTCCTGCTGTTCCCAGAGATCACCTGTTACAGGTAAGTAACTGTGCTTTACGGATGATTCCAGTTCCTTATCGTCCCTCCAGTCCAGTCCCGCACCTCTGGATAGTCAACCTCCTCCAGCAGTTTGAAGACTGAGCATGTCATCTTTTGATGTCATCACTGTACTTAGCCTGCTCGCACCTCCTCCAGACCTCCAGTAAGCTCAGTCTCCAAGCAGCTCGAGTAGTGACCTCAGGGGTCTGGACTCACCGTAGGGATATCCGAGGAGCTTTTGTTATTTTGTCTTAATCATTTTTCTCCTTTCCTCTTCTTGGCTGGCTATTTTATTTGTTGCCTGGTGTATGGAACAAGGGGGAGCCAATTCCGTTGGCCAGTCTCCGTGCAAGAAGGGAACAAAACCTTGCATACTAGCACATGTACAGGGAGGGTCTACCACCTCCTCCCAATTAACACACCTCATGCAGATTATACGCGTACCTGGAACAATATTCTCACAGATTTTTCTTACAAAAAAAATCCTTTATTTCTTTCTTATATCACAGAAGCAAGAATACAGGAAGCGTAACAAAACTAACTAAATACAAAGTAACTTAGAGCATTTCCCTCACCCTCTTACAAGTTTACAGCTTTAAAGTAATTAAGAGATTCCCTGTCCATCAACAGATCCTAACACAGCAAAAGAGAAGGATACACTCAAAGATAAACTAAGAAAACTTTCACAAAGACAGATACACACAGCACAAAGAATCAGAATCATACCTACTCACTCAGCAGACATGCAGTGGAAATTTACAAACCACCACCTTCAGAAAATGGGGTGTAAATTCCCAATCTTTAAAAGTTCTGTCCCGTTATATAGTTTTTTCTTTTCCAATTAGTCCCTTTAATTAGTCTCTTTGCTTTCGATTCAAGGCATCTGGATTCTCTCTTCCATTCCTTCCTTTGTCCTGTCATATGTGCACTCCCATTCCTGCTGACCTGTTGACCCTTTATGGCCTTGTGTATAACCATTTGCTCAGGCCTTTGTCAGATTTATTCCCTGTTATCTGACTCTGTTTATTCCCTGTTCCCTGTTATCTGACTCTTTTCTCACTTATTCAATATTTTCACTTGGTTTGTCTTTCCATCCCTTATTTTCAAGAAATATAGAAACTATATCTTATCAGTTCTTTGATATCTTCTGACAGTTTTCACACTAGGCCTCAGTAGGCCCCATGCCAAACTGGCATAACCATGCTAATGATACCTTTTCTCTCCTGTGCTCTGTACATAAGTGTGTTTTTTCTCACATTACTTCCATCTGATGTCACCTAATACCTCTAGCATTGGAGTACATCCAATGCAAATGCCAGCAATGTGGACACATTTTAGATGTTCTCTGTGTTAACCCTAGGGTTGCCAACTTTTTCACCGAGAAAAACCCGACACCTGTGGCTCGCCATGCTCCACCCATTCTCCGCCCCTAGTCCCACCCCTGCCCTGCCCCCAGCCCCACCCACAAAAATTACCGAGGATACGTGTAGGCTAACTTCCTTGGTCAGATAATAATTTAACTGGGAACCCCAAAATCCAAACATGAAATGTACAACACTGGAGAAATAAAACTATAAAGTAATTTCCTCTTGCACTAAACAAAAACGCAAAGATGTTAGCAATACACACTTCCCAGACCAGACATATTCCAGTTAATAAATTCAAAATTAAAAAGTATTTTTCTACCTTCTGTTTGGGCGTTTTATTTTTCAGTTGCAATTGCTCCAGTCACTTTCTTCTGGTTTCTTCGTGTCTTCTGCGAGCTATCCATTTGTCCTTTCTTCTCTTTTAGATGTTTTCCATTCTCTCTCTATTTCTGCTTTAACATACTGATTGTTTCCCTTTTGCTCTTTCCCCCAATTCTTTCCTTATTCCTTTATCATCCGTTTAAATTTCACCCTTCCATTCTCAAGCCCCTCTTACTCTCCCAATACCGGCCCATCATAGACTTTTCTTCCACACAAAATATTTTTTCCCCTCTCCATTCTCATTCCCCATCCATTCTAGTCCTCCCCCCAAATCAATTCCCTTATAGTTCTAGGCCCACCCAGCATCCACTCCCTTCTAGTCCCATTCTCCCATGCCCCACATCAGCCCATTTCCAGTCCTATTCCAGCTCTTCATCAGCCCATTCCCAGTGCTAGCCCTCACATCACAGGCCATTTCCAGTCCTAGCTACCCCCCCCCCAATCACAGCCCATTTCCAGTCCAAGTCCCCCATCACAGCCTATTGCCAGTCCTCGCCCCCCCCCCACCATCACAGCCCATTTGCAGTCCGAGTCCCCCCGCACCATCACAGCCCATTTGCAGTCCGAGTCCCCCCGCACCATCACAGCCCATTTGCAGTCCTAGCCCCCCTAATCACAGCCTATTTCCAGTCCAAGATCCCCCTTCCTCCACCATAGCCCATTTCCAGTCCAAGTTCCCCTCCCCCCCCCATAGCCCTTTTCCAGTCCAGGTCCCCTCCACCCCCATCACAACCCATTTCCAGTCCATGTCGTCCCCCCCCCCATAACCCTTTTACAGTCCAGGTCCCCCCCCCCATCACAGCCTATTTCCAGTCCAAGTCCCCCCCCTTAGCCCTTTTCCAGTCCAAGTCCCCCCAACCCCTTAGCCCTTTTCCAGTCCAAGTCCCCCCCTTTAGCCCTTTTCCAGTCCAAGTCCCCCCCTTATCCCTTTTCCAGTCCATTTTCCCGCCCCTTAGCCCTTTTCCAGTCCTAGTCCCCCCCCTAAGCCATTTTCCAGTCCAAGTCCCCCCCCCCCATAGCCCTTTTCCAGTCCAAGTCCCCCCCCCTTAGCCCTTTTCCAGTCCAGGTCCCCCCCATCACAGCCAATGCAGTCCTTGCCCCCCCCCCTCCCCTCGACCAGCATCGCGGCTGTCTGAGGCTTCAGAGGGAGCCGGGGAAGCCCGCGCGAGGCCCCGGCTCCCTCTGAACAGCCACCAGCGTGAAGAGCCTTTACCTTCACGCTGGCGGCTGTTCCTGTGAAGCCGCGAATGATGGGAAAGGTTAAAGGGCAACCTTTAACCTTTCCCAGCATTCGCGGCTTCACAGGAACAGCCGCCAGCGTGAAGGTAAAGGCTCTTCACGCTGGTGGCTGTTCAGAGGGAGCCGGGGCCTCGCGCGGGCTTCCCCGGCTCCCTCTGAAGCGGAGAAAAGCCGGTTTTTTTGCTCTGGCCGCTCCCGATCTTGCGGCCAGAGCAAAAAAAACGGCTTTTAAAGGGCCGGTTTTGCCTCTGCGCCGGCAGCCGGCCTGGCCGTGGAAAAACCGGCCAGGCCGGCTGAAAACCGGCCAGTTGGCAACCCTAGTTAACCCCTTCCCCACTGGCTCTTACACTGGGTAGTTGGGAGCTCCCAGGGAGATTTTTTGGTCAGCTGGGCTATTTAAGTTAAGCAGAGCAAAAAGAAAAAAAAAGACCATCGGGCCAGGAAGTGGACCAGGGGCTCTCTTGCCAGGGTAAAAAGAAGCCAGGATCCAAGAGAGCCAACAGGAGTGGCTCCCGAACCCGTGATCGGTTGAGGAGCCACTACCGAGGCACCGCATTCGGCCGCGTAACAGCTCTCTTAACAGATTCCCCACCTCAGCGCCGATGCCGGTAAGGAGGGGGCTGAGCGCGAGGCAGGCAGTGCAGGTCGGATTACAGAGTAAAGGAGTTCCTTTCTTTTATTTCCGGCAGCCAGCACTTGCATTTTCGTGGCTCAGGCAGTTTATCTGTATCTATGTGGCTCTGCCTCCTCATAGTGTGCTTTCCTTCAGCGTGGGAACCCGTGCCATTTTTGTGAGCAGAGGGAGAAAGGCACATGTAGTATGTGGAGGAGGGAAGGTGTTACAGATGCTGGGACTTGGCCCCTGCACTTTATTTTCCTGTGCAGTCTTCTTGGCTTAGTTTGCAGCCATATAAAATTTAATAATGATAACAAGGTTCAAGAGGCAAGGCAAGTCATTTGCACTCACACCACACATTAACTGCCCTATCACACAACATGAAAATGGCTAGGTGCTCCTCTCCCTTAGATCTACACATTCTCCCACCTGACCTATAAATGCCCGCGGTTTACTGGAATACTTAACTCTATGTAAATACTTGTATATACCATGTGAATAGTTTCCCTCTTATCCCAGTTTGATTATGCCATGTTCTATGTAAGCACATTGTGATATTTAATGCATTGTTGCTCTGTTCAATTTTAATGTAAACCGCGCTGATTTCAATAGCGCGGTATATAAAAAATAAAAATAAAATAAAAAAATAAAATAAAGGAGCTAGCATGGAGATTGGAAGGGGCAACAGGGCCTTCACTCTTCATGAGCCCAGCCATGCTGGCCAAGCCTCAAGGTGTGATGTGTGGGGCTCAGAGAAGATTACATATATATTTCATAAATAAGGATTGTCATGTATCTCCAGGAACAAGCAGGAATATAGTCATCACATATGGGTATCATCAGTACCGACGGAGCCTGTGTGGGAACGCTCCCCAGCGTCCAATTAGAAAGCTTTTGGGAGCATCCCACAGCACCTGTGTGCTGCCTCTCTCCAGTTCTTAGTTTTCCGCGGAGCCAGCAGGTCGTGTTCCTGTCACCGCAGAAAATTTTCATTCTTTTTTGTGGTCGCGTCTGCCTTCTTCGACGCTTTACCGGTACTGCCGTTTTTTTCTGTCTTCTTTCTTTCTTTTCTTAAAAAAAAAATAAAATAAAATAAATTCTTAGTACTTTTCCCATTTTTTCCAGGTGCACGCACCATTTTGGGCCTTAGGCCCCAGATTTTTTCCATAATGGAAAAACCCTCCTCGGGTTTCAAAAAGTGCACCAAGTGTGGCGGTACCATCTCCGTCACCGACACCCATGAGTAGTGTCTGAATTGTTTAGGTCCTGACCATTCCATCTCGGAGTGTATGGCCTGTGCCATGATGTCCAAGAGAGGTCGACAGAACCAAACCGCCAAGCTCAGTACCCTGTTTCCCGCTGATGCAGCTTCGGTGGCATCGACGTCTTCCAGGGCTTTGTCTTCCTCCCGTAGATCTCAGGTAACTAAACATAAGTCTAGCCGGTCCTCAAAGGGTAGATCTCCTTCTAAGCATCGAGATGCCTCTGGCGTTGCCTTTGAGGATTCTGCACTGGCAAAATTGCCCCGGCGGGAGGCTTCGGCTTCCAAAGCATTATCGGGGCTCCAGGATGTTCTCGAGGCCTCGACCTCGGCAGAACTACTGGTGCCATGCTCTGGGGTACCTGCGGTCTTCTCCGGTACTGACATCCAGGCATTGGCAGTGTCGATAGACCAGAGGGTTCTGGCTATTGAACGCAGTCTTGCGGCTCTCCTTGCGGCATCGACACCCTCGGAACCGCGTCAGACAGTTCAACCGGTACCGGCACAGACTCCAGTATCGGTACCGGTACAGACAGCATCAACATCGGCATCCGCTTTGCCGGTACCCAGTCATGCGATGCCTTCCGGTACCGTTACACCAGTACTGATTCCCCTCGGTACCGACTTCGGTCGGTACGGATATCAGGCTCTTCAAGAGCATCCTGACAGAAGGTACTTCAAGTCCTCAGAGGAATCTGAGGATTCTGACAGTTCTGTCGATGCGGGAATATTTCTCCCAGAGGAGCCTTCCTCCCCTAAATGCAGGATGTCTCCTCCAGAGGACATTTCCTTTCAGGATTTCATCAGGGAGGTGGCTCGAGGTCTGTCTATTACTGTGGCACCTGAAACAGAGCCCAGAGCAAAGGAGTTGGAAATTTTACAATATCCTAAAACTCCTAAGGAGGCAGCTACCTTGCCGATTCATGAGATCTTGCATGATCTCATGTTAAGAATGTGGGAGACACCTCTTACCACCTCTCCTCATTCTCGTAGACTGGATACTCTGTATTGAGTCCCTCCTTGTCCTGGGTTCCAAAAAACTCAGCTTCCTCACCACTATATTGTAGTGGAATCAGCTATGAGAAGGATCAAGAGTGCAAAGAGGTATGCCTCTAATCCTCCAGGACGTGAGTGCAGAACTTTGGATGCTTTTGGACGTCGAGTCTTCCAAGCTTCCATGCTTTCTGCCAGGATCAGTTCCTATAGTCTATATATGGGAATGTTCCTGAAGGAAGTCACAGGTGATTTAGAGGCTTTGAGTCCTCTTCTTCCTGAGGATAGAAGACAGGATTTTCTCACATTGGTCAAACATGCCCAAGATGTTTCTAAATTTGTCAACCGTGCAACTTTTGACTGTTTTGAGTGCATAAGCAGAACCTCTGCCATTGCCATAGGTGCATGTAGAATTGCTTGGCTCCAGGCATCTGATCTGGAGCTCTGGGTACAAGACAAACTAGAAAATATACAAGCCATTCCAGGTTTTGAAAAAGTCTCTCTTACTGTGGCCCATAAGCGGAATATAAATCTTCAAAATTTATTGGTACCATCAGCCTTTACAGAATGGAGTTTCCTTTCTAAACATAAGGGGCATTTTCAATGCGGCTCGTGTTCTGTTTGTACGCATACGTTAACTATTAGGAATTATTTTTCATATCCAGGAGTTAATCGTAAATTTTACCTTGATGATTTCTCCAATTGTGCCACTAGCAACGTGATATATGTTATCATGTGTCCGTGCAAAAAATTATATGTTGGAAAAACTGCACGTCCTGTACGTACTCGAATCATCGAACACAGGAGTTGTCTTAAGAGAGTAGTAGCAGATAAACCACTTGTCTCCCATTGGCAGACAGCAGGACATAAGTTATCAGATTTGAAATATTTTGTTATAAAAAAAGTTAAATTAAATTGGCGAGGGGGTAATATTGATGATACCCTTTTGCGTCTTGAACAACGTTACATTCATAATTTGAACAGTTTGCACCCAGACAGTTTAAACATGGATAGAGACCTTTCTGTGTTTCTTTAGTTTCCTTTGTTTTTCTAACTGTTATCACAATGGGTTAATAAAGGCGACATAGATTTATTCTGAGTTGTTTTCCCTTGTGTTGCTTTTTATTGGGGAAGTATTGTTGCTATCCTTTATACATTATGTACTTTGATTCGTTGACATGTCATAACGTCCTCTTTATATGTGGTTCTTTCAGATTGCCTTTTTCGCTTTGGGTGGCCCCGCCCCCCCCCCCCCCCATCTCATCGTCTTTTTAATGATTGTTCCTCTCCACATTTCTTTCTTTTTATAATTTTCTGGATACTATTTAAATAATAATTAAATAATTGGCTTATCTGTTTATGGTGGTGTGCAGATATAGTTGCGTCTAAATATGCATTGTAGTTCCTTCATTTTGACGTCATTGATCTCCTCTTCTCTTAAGAAGCTCAGCGCGCAGAGCGCCGGCGTTTTTTACATTTTCAACTTTGTGTGCGGCGGAGCCGCTTTTATGCAGTTCAGTAGAGCGTTCTCCTGTGTATTTAACTTGTGAGTTTATTTATTATTTTTTATCGCAATGCGCTAAGTTCAATTTACTGATAGGGTGTCACGAGGTATTGGAATCTTATTTTAATTTGCCAGTCATGGCTTTCACGATTTCAATTTTTAGTGCGATGAAATTATTTAAGGCACAGTGGCTTTCTAAAGTTTTTTATTGTAGGTTAGTTCATCCTTTCTGCCCTGGTTTCTCATAAGTTGATCATCTAATTTGTCACACTTGGTTTTATTTTAAATGATTCCAGTGCCTTTTTTGTGTTGGTGGGTTTCATATATAACTGTGCTTTTTAGTGGCGGTTTTGATTTTCTTCTTACACCTGTACAAGATGGCCTGTTTTATGATATATTAGCCGCCTCTGTGACTAATCATTTTATCCTGCATTTGTTATTTGTATTGGCTCTTTAACTTTTGTTTCTTCTGTTTTTTAAGATTACCCCCATTTTAAAATTTCTTGTTTATTCCTCATCTTTTATTTCTTATTACTATTTTTATTTCTTTATCGAAGCGTGCATTGTTTTGGCGTTTTTCTTTTTCCTAGGAAGGCGTTATGGGGTGCCACAGTATTCAGTTTGATTCAAACTTGGAGAAAGTGGTCACTTTCTGATTTTGCACAACATAGGCACACATTGATTGATTGAGGCATGTCATAAAGGCCTCTGTAGCTGTTGTACATGGCACTATATTTTACCTCATTTTAACGTTTATTGATTCAGACTTTATTTTTTAGATGTTAGTGGCCCCTGTTTAGGGTTCTCACCTGGATGCAAAGTTTTTAGATATTCCAAACACATTTATAGTTATCCCCTGCTTACAATGCCGTTTGATGGTGGTTACACACGTTTGATTAGACATTGCTGATCTTAAGTTTTAGCTTAATATTTGATTTATTTATATCTTTGTTTTAAAAAAGAGGGGTAAGTACCCCTTTTGGTTATGACTGACTTTCACGATGCAGTCTAGAACACTAAATTCTTATCACGCTTATTTCATAGGAGTAGCACTGTGGCACTATAGGAACACACTGGTTTTGGGTGTCAATTACTACACAGGTAAATTTATCATTTTACTTCATATATTTTGATCGTGTTGGTTCATTTTTCCCATATGAATTGCTTGTGGGAATTCGTTCTCATCCCTCCTCTTTGGTCCTCCTTCTGATCCTCCTCTTTCTTTTGGACGTCATTGATATTGTTTATTTATGTTTTTAACATCTTAGGCTCTCCTATGTTTTTAAAGGAGGAGCAATTTACAGTAGTAGAAACACACGACATACAGGTATGTTTTGTTTTATGTTTTTATGAATGGTCACATCCTTTGAAGCGCCCATTTTTGTTTCTTTTGAAGATCTGTTATATTTATGTATTTAACAATGATTTTATATTTGTGGCATGTTCTCTTTTTAGTTGTGGTAATTTTAATACTTTATATATTTATTTATTTATATGTACATTTGTATGGCTCAGCCATAGCATTTTTACACAAATTTATCATTCTAGAACACCTAGCATTTAATTGTAGTAAGGTTTACACAACTTATTATTTTAGAAATCGTTGTAGTTAGTTGTAGTAATCTTAACACCTTATTTATTTATGATGATATTATTTTTTATATATTTATTTATATGTATAGTTTATGGCTCAGTCATAGTGTTTACACAGCTTATTAATTGAGAATGCTTCATAATTTATTATATCATGTATTTTATATATTTTTATTGTTATTTATGATTTTTAGCTGCATTTTTAAGTTTGGTACTTTATAAGTTATTTCTTCTTTCTATGGTTTATGCTCCTTATATTGGCTGTACTTTGTTTTGTCTTTTTGTTTCATATGTTTATGTTGGCGGTGTTTTATTCATATGTCCTGTTCCATTCTCCTTTCCTCTTAGAATAGTTTAATGTATAGTGTTCTTGTTTTTATATGTATATTTTATGTATTTTAGCCATTACTTTGCCCCTGAGGAAGGTTTTTACGAAACACGGCCAGTGTCGGGCCGGTGGCTGGAGTGGAATAAAGAAATAAAAGTTTTTTACTTCACGTCTTTTCGTCGCATTCCACGTTTCTTACTGGGACCTCAGTAAGAGGGACAGGTTATGAGGATTTCAAGTATCTGAGTCCCTTGTATCCCCAGTAGCCTTGCACTCAAAGGCCCCGCAACCCTTGGAGTTGCCTAAAGTTCCCCCGTGTCGAGCTCGCAGGCACTCTGACCAAGGTCCCCAGAGCGTGAGCATAAGAAGAAGAAGAAGGCTTCACGGATGTCGTCTGGGGAGTCAGACAAGCGTGAGGAGACTCATGCATGGTCCTTCAGCGGCCATCTGAGGAGTCGGAGTGGGAGCAGGCAAGGAAAGTTCCCAGGACGGATACTGAGGCCTCCGGCGATGGTGCCCAGTCTCCCGAGGGTTGTCCTAGCAAGGACCCCTTCTCCTCCTCAATGCCTGACTCGGTGACCCTGGCGTCAGTGTCACAGGACCAACACTCCTGAATGGGAAGCCCAAATGCTGACTCTGGAACACAGCGTTTCTGTATTCATCACTGCCCAGCAGGCGCAGATGCCCGGCCCTGCTGGTGCGTGCCCTGATACTGCAGGGGCCTCGATCTCAGAGACTCCCTGGGCTGCCGCTTCGTGAGGATCCTCAGCAAGGGTCTTGGTTTCCATCCTGTTCCTTGGGTGCGAGATCATCCCAGGCGAACACCTCTGGCTCCGGCCAAGCGCTGACCTCGGGTCCCTGTCAGAGGTAGTTGACCCACCTCGAGCCACCTAGTCTCGAGTCCTCCATGGACTACTCGGAATGTGAGTCTGACGGCGAGACGTCCATGGAGACTTGGGCTCACTGAAACCTCCCTTTGGACCCATCCTCGCCGACCCAGAGGTGGCCGTCTCCACCCGAGGACACCTCCTTCCTTGAGTTTGTCCAGGATATGGTGCAGGCCCTCGCCTTCATCACTGAGTCGGAGGAAGACCCTAGAATGGAGGAAATTGATATCCGTCAATATGAGGCACCACCGAAGGAAGCCGTCATGGTTCCTGTTCCCTCCATCCTTAGCTGGCTCCTCCTCCACATGTGAGAGATGCCGGCATCAGTCCCGATCATCAGCTGACGCCTGGTTCCATGTACAGGGTCCAGCGAGGACCAGGGTTTTGGAAGGCGCAGCTCTCTCACACCTCCATAGTCTTGAGTCAGCCATGTGCAAATAGAGTCCAAAGACTCATTCCTCAGTTCATCCGGGCAGGGAGTCGCGCGCCCTTGATGCCCTCGGGCATAAGTGCTACCAGGGCTCCATGCTAGCCTGCCACATACAAGTATACCAACTGTACATTGGCATGTTCCTCCGGGACCTTACCAAGGAACTCGGAGAATTCATGGCTGGCCTCAATGTGGACCACCTCCGATGCTTCCAGACGCTGTCAAAGTCCATCAGTGAGTGCTCTAAATATCTATCCTGAGTCACCTACAATGGCTTTGAGTCCTGTGCAAGGGTGGCGGCCACCGGCATCGATGTCCACCAACAGGCTTAGCTCCAATCCTCAGACCTGGAGCAGTGGGTCCAAAAGTAGCTCCTCAACGTCCCTTGCCTCATAGAGCAACTCTTTGGCAAGTCCATAGAGGACAAAGCGGCCGAAATCGAGACAGAGAACGTCACCCACACTCAGCTCTCAAGGAAGACTTCTACCCTTCCGGGGAAGAAACCCTCCTTCCACAGGATGGGCCAAACCTATTGGGGGTACCCCCCCCCCCGTATCCAGCTTCCCAGACTCCGCAGCAGAGCAGTCAGTGTAAGGGCACTGGCCAGGGACCATGTAATCCCAAGGGCCCAACAGCGCAGGCGTTGACCCCAGCCCAGCCTAGGTGGTGGTTTTGATGTCTCCGGCTTAGTCTCTCGACTGCTGGACGATCAGCTACCGACAGGGGGACGGCTGGTCCTTTTCACCCACAGGTGGAATTCCATCACCGACGACTCATGGGTTCTCAAGGTGGTTAAGGAGGGTTATCTCCTCCACCTAGACCAGCTGCCTCCCCTCTACTTTACTGGGGAGCCTCAATGGCCTCCCCTGCCCCAGATCCTGCTAATCCAAGAGCTCACAGGCTGCCTCCGCGATGGAGCGATGGAGCCCGTACCGCTCCACCTAAAAGGAATGGGATTCTACTCCAGGTACTTCCTAGGCCCGAAAAGAACAAGAGGGCTAAGACCCATCCTAGACCTGAGGAACCTAAACAAATTCCTGGTGCGGGAGAAGTTCAAGATTCTCTCCCTTGGAGCATTGCTGCCCTACCTCCAACAGGGTGATTGGCTATGCTCCTTGGAGCTAAAGGATGCTTACACTCACATCTTTATCCATCCCAGTCATGGTCAGTACCTAAGGTTTGTGTTTGGGGGAGATCACTATCAGTACAGGGTACTCCCCTTCGGTCTCACCTCCGCGCCATGGATCTTCACCAAATGCCTTGCAGTGGTAGTGACTTATCTTCGTCTCCAAGGTGCCTTTATCTATCCTTACCTCAACGACTGGCTCGTAAAAGGGAACACGGCCTCGGAAGCCCTGCAGGCCACAGGCCGCACCATCCAGCTCCTGCAGCACCTGGGCTTCGTGGTGAACCACCCAAAATCCCACCTCACTCCAGCACAATCCCTGGAGTTCATAGGGGCCCGCTTGGACACACTCCAGGGCAGGGCGTATCGCCTCATGACCTTAGCAGCTACATAGCCTCCACAGTCCACATCGTGCCCAATGCCCGCCTTCACATGTGGGTGGTGCAGTGGTGCCTTCACTCCCAGTGGGCCCAGGCTACGGGCCGGCTCCAGGACCCCATCTCGGGGTTCCCTCTGCTGACCAAGTCCTTAGCCTGGTGGCAGGACACACAGCACCTGCTCCAGGACATGCCCTTCCAGGCTCCAAACCCCCAGAGGATCCTAACAACGGATGCTTCCCTCTCAGAGTGGGGGGCCCATTGCGAGGAGCTGCACACCCAGGGGGCCTGGTCTCTCGAGGAGAGCCAGCAACAGATCAATATGCTGGAGCTCCAAGCCATCTTCCTGGTGCTCAAGGCGGTGCTTGTGCATATGGACAACCAAGATACCATGTTCTATCTGAACAAACAGGGTGGCACAGGCTCCTACAGCCTCTGCCAGGAGGCGGTAGCCCTTTGCTCTTACGCAGTAAGCCAGGGCATCTCCTCAGAACGGTCTATCTCCCGGGCCAGGACAATGCCTTGGCAGACAGGCTGAGCAGGATCCACCAGCCGCACAAGTGGTGCCTGGCCCCCGAGATGGCACAGCAGCTGTTCCGGCTCTGGGGCACTTCAGACCTCAGCCTCTTCGCCAGTCCATCCAATGCTCAGCTTCCCTGGTTTTGCAGGCCCCACCCACACCCGGCTCGGGTGACTCCAGATGCCTTTCTCCTCTCATGCAAAAAACAGTTACTACCCCAACCAGTATGACCAAAACAAACCCCAAAAAATATGTGCATAAAAAGAAAATCAAAACACCACAAAACCTAGAACTGCCCACCTACCAGTATAGGAGGAAAAAAGACCTCAGTATCCCCCTGTACAAAAGTAACAGGAGTCAAGTCTGTCTAAAGACGCCTAAACGTCTAAATAACTGAACAGACTGTGAATCACATCAGCGGTCATAAAAAAACCTCCAGCCTACCTAAAAAATAAAACAAAGGCGGCTACCAGCAGGCTTCTAAACAGCTAGGTACAATCAACGTCAAAAAACAACAAAAGCTCCGGACACTTATCTGTGGATGGTAACAGTCACACAATGATGATAAGGATGACAATGAAGATGTTGAAAGTCAAACAATGATGGCGTTGAAATCACATCGGAGTGTAGAAGAAACTGTGGCTTCAATACTATATTTAAGGTGATGAGGAGCCCCGACATCAGATGTTTCGCCTCCGTGGCTTCCTCAGGGAGCAAAAAATCACTCGTCATCTTGCAAATATGTGACTCTATGAAACGAAGCACCGGAGCAAAAGAAACTGAAAACAAAAAGAAGAAAAAGAAAAACTTATGCAACAAAAAACAAAAAACTGGGATCACACCTCCTGAAACAAGCCAGGCGACAAACTAAGAAAATACATAATTACATACCCTGTGTGCTGGATCTGAGGAAATTAAGCGCAAAAATGAAAAGAAATAGCAACCAAAAGATGCTGTTGTAATAGCCGGCTCGCAGCTCACCTCCCCAAACGCCGACGCATGCGTCATAGCAAAATATAAAAGGCGGGGTTAAAACAAGGGAGCCAATCAAACATAAGCCGGCTACAACAAACCCAAAGCGTCTGGTGCCTGAAATCCCTAAACAAAAAAACAAAAAAAAACCCGAACAAACAAACAGGGAAATTCCAAAAAAAAAAACCAAAAAACCCACCCTCCCTGCTGTGAACCAACTAATTGAAAAACTTTTTGGAAAAAATTACAGACAGCTTTTCCATTCAATGGAGTCATTCAAACCATCAGGAGCCACGGTTTGAAGGGAAAAAAATCCAGCGTTGCTCTAAATGAGATAACTGTCGTTGCATGTCCCCACCATAGATAGAAGGAGTGCATTGTGTAATAACCACACATTTCAAATCTTCAAAAACATGTCCCAAAGATCGAAAATGATGGACCAGGGGAGCACCCTCAACCATACAGCGAAGACGGCTGCGATGTTCAATCAAACGAGTACGCAGAGCCCAACTGGTCTTCCCTACATAACCCAGGCCACAAGGGCAACGAAGAAAATAGATGACATTCGTACTATCACAGGACGTGGAAAAATGCAGCTGAACCCAGTGATGTTGATAAGAGAAACTAGTGCAGGATTCCATCACAGAGCACACCGAACAGTGACCACAACTTCGATGTCGCCCAGGTTCCAAAGGTACAGGTGAAGCACTTGAAAAAGCTGATGAACACAGAATGTCCTTCAGATTAGAACCCTTGGTATAAACAGAACGAATACGATGATGATGAAGACCTGGAGTAAGGCGAAGAACATGAGAATGCCGCTGAAGGATCTTAGAAACCTGGTAACTTAGAGGATTGTACTTCTTCAAAATGGGACATATAGAAAGTGGCCACCGATGGGGCCACCGTTGCCCCCATAGCCACTCCATAAGTTTGAAGATAAAATGTAGATTCATACAAAAAATAATTATTTTTGAGCACCATCTGGAGCAGCCCTAGAATAAAATGCTTAGGTATCCTAGACAATAACTCCAATGAAAACTGTGCTATAACTTCTAGTGCTTCCTGCTGATCTTTGTTTGTATACAAAGCAACCACAACCAAAAATACTGAATCAAGAGCTGTCTTTATTTCATGTAATAAAGAAATAAAATGAAACAAATTTTTTATGTATGATCTTGTATTCACAGTAATAAGATGTAAAATGTTATCACAATATTTAGATAAAGGTTCTAATATTGAATCTCGACATGATACTATTGGACAACCTGGTGATTTATCCAATCCTTTATGTACTTTAGGTGCCATAGTATAATAGATATACTGGTGTGCTTCTTATTTAGAAAATCATATTTCTTCTTAGTAATCCAATTATTTAAAAATGTTCTGGTTATATATTCCTCAATCTCTGATTTTAATTCACCAGCTGGATCATCTTGAAATACTTGATAATAGTTTTTATTATTCAAATGATCCAATAATATCTTACGATAGATCTTTGTATCCTGAATTACAATTGCACTCCCTTTATCTGCTCTTTGAATTGTTATATCCTGTCTTGCCCCTAATTCTAATAATATTTGATACTGATGCAGTGAAATGTTAGAAAACGATTCCCTTGATGAATGTTCTAATGCCAAAAAATCTTGTAAAAGTAAATTTTGATAAGTGGAAATTGCAGCATCCACCGCTCCAGATAGTAACCATTTGGATGCATTATAACAAACAGTCATCGTGTTTTAACTGCAGGAAACTTATGAAAAAAATTAGTGATTTGCAATTTTCTGAAAAAGCATTACAAAGCTTGCCTCATATTAAATGGATCACATGTTGATGAAGGGATAAAACATAAGAACATAAGATATGCCATACTGGGTCAGACCAAGGTCCATCAAGCCCAGTATCCTGTTTCCAACAGTGGTCAATCTAGGTCATATGTACCTGGCAGTTTCCCCAAAAGACACAGGTTCCACGATGCTTGTACTGGGTCAAGCATTGATATCCTGGGTCAATCCCAAATTCAACACTCTGGTTTGTGTTTCTGTTAAAGTTTCTCCTGATACGTTGTTAATTACTGTTTGGTGAAGGAGCAAGTTGTGGGTACCCTCCGACCCTCCCCTTGTAGATAACGATATGGTTGACTGTTTCGAGGGCGGTCTCTCTGCAAAACCTTTTGAAAACCCTGAGGATTTTTAGTATTCCTCTGCTCTTTATATGATCTACTAGAGGAATCACTGCTCTGTTCTTCTGATGAAGTTTCAAATGTTACCTGGCATTGAACATCTGACGTCATATTAAGTTTATGACCTAATTTGTGGAGATCATAGTCTGGTTGACTATTTAATGGCAAGCATGAATGTATTAGTTTGCTTAAGGAAGAGCAGAGAGGATTCAGTGGCTTGAAACACAACATTGTATTGTGTTATTTCTGGAAGTGTTAATAACAACGTCAACCTAGAGTGCTCCAAAATTCAAACCTATGGCATTGTGCTATCCCTGAAGGCGTTAATAACAGCGCTAACCTTGAGAGATTCAGTATCTTAATCCAAGGCGTTTGTGAGAGCACTAAGGAACAGAACTGTTCAGTTACACTTCCACCATGATAACATTTGGCGGTGGGAGGTGTTCAGTATTATAAATGCCGTGATTGAGAGAGGTTCACATGGCAGACACTATTTGGAAGAATAGACGCTATTTGGAAAAATAATTTTGCCAATTGATTGAAGCAGCGGTGTTTAGAAGTTCAACATACAGCTAAGTATATCCAAGGGTTCGCTTGTTGCGTTGTCCCTTTGATTACTTTTATGGGGCTTTTGTTGCCTTTGCAAAAGATAAAAATGGAAAGTTTGCCACGAGAAAGGAAATCCCTTTCAAGGCAAACAATCCAACAAAAAAATTATTAGACAGCTGGAAGAACATAATATTAGAGTGTTTAAAAGAGTATAACTTTATTTAAGAACATGATTGTCACCCTTATAAACAATTCAAATCAGTTTGAACAGAAGAACCACATTCCCATAACAGTAAAATTAGATGCATCTGTGATCAATTGTCCGTACTCACATGACTTGAATCAACCAATGAATCAACTAATATTTCAAATAGCCACATTCACTCCCTGTTCCATTTTCATAATGGTGAAGACAAGAAAGCAGCCTGAGACCATCAGAAAAATCATTATCACCAAACATCAAACTTCAAAGGGGTACAAAGCTATCTCCAAAGACCTTGGGGTTCCTATATCTACAGTTCGCAATGTTGTTAAGAAGTTTTCTGCTTATGGAACTGTCAAGAACCTCCCAGGATGTGGTGGGAAGAGGAAAATTAATCCAAAAGGTCTTTGAAAGTTGGTGCGAACTGTTGGAAAAATGCCACGTAAAACATCCAGGGAGCTTAAGGCTGACCTGGAGCAATCTGATAGTTTCAACCCACACCATATGCCACACACTAAACAAAGAAGGACTTCATGGGTGACGGCCAAGGAGGACCCCACTGCTCAAAGACGGACATAAAATAGCATGCCTGATCTTTGCCCAAACCCATCTTCAGAAAACCCATCTTCAGAAACCACAGTCCTTCTGGGAAAATGTTCTGTGGACAGATGAAACCAAACTTCAGCTCTTTGTCAGTGCAGATCAGCGATACATTTACAGGTGAAGAAATGAACCGTATAAAGAAAAAAAACATCTTTCCTACAGTTAAATATGGTGAAACTGGAGGCATTTTGGAGTGAAATGTGCTACCTAGTGTCAGAAAGCTAGGTATCGGTCAAAGGTCATGGGTCCTCCAGTAGGACAATGACTCAAAATAGTATAAAAGAATGGCTAAAAAGGAACAAATGGACTGTTCTAAACTAGCCAACCATGAATCCTGATCTCAATCCAATCGAGAACCATTGGAAAGAGCTGAAATCCGCCATTGGTAAAAGGAATCCTGGAAACTTTCATGAGTTGGAACAAATCGCAGCTGAAGAGTGGGAGAAACTACCAGTAGACAGATGTATGAAACCTTTAGATGGCTACAAGAAACATTTGGAGGCTGTCATCATTGCCAAGGGTTGTGCAACCAAGTATTAGTGAAGGGTGCCTTTAATCCTGTCCAGGTCATATTTTGTTTTCTCAGAAATAACTATGTCTACATTGCACAGACATCTTTTTTTTGTTGTTGTTGTATACCTTTGAACATACTACTAAAATATTATGATGACATGCAGTTGGAATATTTCCAATTATTTCTCAAGATATTGTACACAACATACCTAAAATGCAAGGATGTCAAAAATGTTGACCACAACTGTATTTCTTGCTGTCACAGATGCTTCTCGGTCTTTCCTATAGCAGCAATAAAACACTTTGCATAAGAACACAAAAATACCCCTTTTGCAATACAGCTACAATTCACTAGACAATATGGCAAGAAAAGTTAGCTATTAAAAATGAAAAAAGCCCCCTTTAAAAGCTCTCAGACAGAGGGTTTGTATTCATGTGCCACGGAAGTACTTTGCTTGCAATGGAGATACATTAGGAATGGCAGTAAGTGCAAGGCACTGTAGACCTTTATACAATACTCAGCTGTCTGGCTCCCAGACTCCATACCCTGTTCAGTCAACTGGGGAATCTTGCAAGGCCTAGCTTTAACCACTGAAGTAAAGCAAGTGCAGACAGTAGAAAACCTCAGAGAGAATCTTCAGAGTTCCTAGTTAGAAACTTAAGAATTGACTTAAGGACTTCCGGTGACGTCACGGAGCTAATGGCAGCAGCCTAACTAAGCTCCGTCCGATTCCCATAAAAATCAGCAAAAATAAGCTAAAATCCAGGTAGCAAGGTGGACAGAAGACAGACCCCCGAGGTTGCCATGTCGGCCCGGAAAAGGTTATTGGGTTTCCAGTCGGCATATGTGCGAAAGGAGGGAGCGGCAGCGACGAAGAGCTCCGGGGATGCGAAGGAGAGCGGAGATATAGAGAGCCCCGAGGGGGAGAACAAGGAGAGGCCGAAGCAGATAGAAGGTGCAAAGTTAAAAGTATGGCTACAAGACTTCAGAAAGGAGATACAAGAGGATTTAAAGGCTATGAGGAGAGATCTGAAAGAGACTTTGTGCATGATACAGCAGGACTTGAGCAGCCTGGGACAGCGTGTTGAAGAGATCAAAGAGCACGTGGGCAATCATGCTGGGGAGATGCAGGAAATGGCGGCAGAACAGTGCAAATTAAAGGCGGTGCAGGAAGAAATGCAAGAGAAGATAGAAGAAATGGAGGACAGAGCGAGGCAGAACAACCTGAGAATAAGAGGGATCCCAGAGACTGACAATTATAAAGACTGTGTTCAAGTGGTAAAACGTGTGTGTACACATTTTGAGATTGTAGGGGAGAGAAGAACGAATGGACATCATAGGAGTGGAGAAAGCGCATCGGAGTCTGGGACCGCAGAGGGAGAAGCAGATACGGGATATTATTATGTGCATGAGCTGCTTTCCAGTAAAAGAAAAGGTCCTGAATGTGGCCAGGAAATATGGACGCATAGCATGGGAGTCGTGTGAGGTAGAAATCTTTAATGATCTATCCAGAGGAACGCTGGAGAGGAGGAGAGGACTGAAAGAAGTGACGGAATATCTGAGCGGCAAAGGATTTGAGGGTACAGATGGATGTTCCCGTTTGGACTTTTGATTACTGTGAATGGGGCCTCTCGGAAGGTGAAGGTGGCAGAAGAAGCATAGGCGGTGTTGCAGGAGATGGGGTGTGAACATCTGCCATCGACAAAAGAGAGAGAGCGGGAGCTGCAAAGTAAGGAAACTAGGAGGAGGACGCAAGTCATGTCGCAGTGGCAGAGGGTATCGGAGAAGGGGAAGAGATTAAAGAGACTTTTGCAAGAGCAGAAGAACTTGCCGATGGAAACGGACACTTGAGAACACCAAGACAAGGAGGATGATGTGAAAGGAGCTCTTTAGGAGCGGACCGTAAGGTCGACTGGACTTGCAGGCACTGTTCCCTCTAAGCTGTCCGCGTGTGCGCGCGCACACACCTCGCCGAGCGAGCACACATACTTTACAACAGAGCGCACAAAAATTACGGCTCTGATTCTGATAGAAAACAACACAGACGTCTTAAAATTTAAAAGTTATGATTGTAATTACTAGAAATTTCCCGTTTCATTTAGTAATCGTCTATTTTCATTTAATTTGATTAAAATCAATGTGGTGTACATACTGTATTCTGACGTGTAGTCAAATTTTAAAGTATATAACTCCGAGTGTCGTTATGTGGCGCACAAAAATTTAACCTTCCTTCAAAAGCTGCACACAGCTGATATTTAATGCGCACACAGCCTACAGAAAATTAGAGGGAACATTGCTTGCAGGGCCAACAAGGGTAGAGATAATACGGTGGGAGAGGGGGAGGGAGGAAAGAGGGAGAAGGTGGATAATGTGGATGGGAATAGGGTAAAAGGGGGAATGGGGTAGGAGTGAAGGGGTGGAAGAAGGATGGGGAGGGGTAAAAGTGGATAATTTATGGAAGATGCAGGGTGGGGAAGGGGACTATGGGGGAATTATAAGAGAAGGGGAAATGGATTTGGAAAAGGGGAGATACGGGGAAGCAGGAAGAGAGAAAGGGGAACGAGGAGGAAAAAGGAGACCAGGGGTCTGGGCATATTGGTATATAGAGTGGAGAGCAGGATGAGGAATGGGATAGGACATGACACACATGGAAGAAGAGGAGGGGGAAGATAACAGGGGGTGTATGGGGAGAGGGGGACATACTGGAGAGGTAGTAGAAGGGAAGGGGGGTTGGAAGGGGGGGAGTGGGGAGGGGGGTAGGAAGAGAGGACACAACCAAGGAAGGGGGGGAGAGGAGGAAGGGGGTGGGGGGGAAAGGAAAATGGTGAGGATTGGATCGGTAGATGTTAAAGGGTTGAATTCCCCGAATAAACTGAGGCAATTATACAGAGAGGTTCAGAAGAATCAGTGGGAGGTGGTGTTATACAAGAAACACATTTGAGGAGGGGGGACATAGGGAGGTTAAAAAATGGGAGGTTTCCAGACCAATTTTTCTCCTGTAATAAGGAAGGGGCAAAGGGGGGGGGGGGAGGTTGCCAGTTTGGTAAAGGAGGGAAGTGGGTTACAGGTACGAGAGAGCTTTTGGGATTCAGAAGGGAGGGTGGTGGGTATTAAGGGGAAAATAGGGAATGAATATATCACCATATATGGGCCAAACAGAACCCAAGTGGCATTTTGGAGGGGTTTACGAAAAATGTTGGAGAAGGAAACGCAAGGGAAGCTACTCATAGGAGGGGACTTTAATGTAGTATTACAACCTGGCTTGGATAGGCACCCGCGAGGGTCAGATGGGGGGGGGGAGAAATACGAGAGGGTTAAAAATACTGATGAGGCAGTATAACTTATTAGATGTATGGAGGGATAGGAACCCCAAGAAGAGGGAATACACTCTTTTCTCCAGGACCAAGCAGGAAGTCAGTCCTCACATATGGGTGACGTCGGTGCCGACGGAGCCCTCGTGCGGAGCATTTCCCCAGCTTTCAAAGAAAGCCTTTGGGAATTGCAGCGCGCATGCGCGGTCCCCTTCCCGCCCAAGGGTGCCATCTTGCTCAGTCTTCTTTTTTCCGCGGAGCCCGACGGACGTAGTTCGTTTTTCCCCGAGGAAAAAGTTGATTTTCCCTATTTTTTCTCTTTTTTCTTCGGTTCGACGCCGGATCCTTTTCCCGCCTTGGACCGATACGCCGGTATCGAGTCCTCTCTCTCTTTTTTGGTTTTTGTCCTTTGTGACTAGCGTTCGCGCCATTTTTCTTTTTTTCCTGGCAGCCCGGTCTTTTGACCTCGCAGGGGCCCTTTTTCCCCCGATGGCTACCAGCGGGTTTAAAAAGTGTGATCGGTGTAAGAAACTTATGTCTCTTATCGACACACATGACTGCTGTCTCCGCTACCTCGGTCCCGATCATGACCCGATGATCTGTGGTCCATGTGGCAAAATGTCCTCAAAGGCGTTGAGGAGTCAGCAGCACCAAAAGGATAGGATCTTTTCTGATTCCGTGTCCGGACGGGCCCGGACCTCGTCAGAGGCCTCGACGTCTTGGGACTCCGGCCCCGAGCAGCGTCGGGGTTCCTCTGAGCGGGGGTCTCCTTCGCGGGAACATCGCAGGAAGAAGAAACCCGCGAGAGCGGCGTCGGTGGACGCTCCTGGTTCCTCGAGGGCCAGGTCGCATAGCCCCAATAGCCGTCCCGGGTCTTCGGAGTCGGAGAGGCCTGCCAAACATCCTCGTATCGAGATGGAGTCTCCTGGACACGTAAGTGCTGTAGTCCTCGTGGACTCCAGGGGAGCCGCCGTCGGGGCCCGAGTCGGGGGCTGCTGGGTCTCCTGAGCTCGGACTCAGGTTTACGGCCTTGGAGAGCAGCGTCGCTGCCTTCATGGAACAGCAGTGGGCATTGATCGCCGGTCTCACCGGTGCATCTGCTCCGACCACTGGGACCTCGACGTCCAAGTCGACCCCAGAGGCCGAGCCGATCCTCGAGTCCATGCGGGCTCGAATCGATCCTCGGCCTCCCGTTCAGGACCGAGATCGTCGACGCCGGTACCCTCGGCGTCAGGGCGGATGGCATCGGTACCCGCCCGACCGGAGCTGCTCGATTCCTCCTCCGAGGAGTCGGGCTGGGAGACGGAGGACGAAAGGTCACCCGATACTTATCGGACTCGGTGTGTCCCTTCAGAGTCGCCGGAGTCCGAACCTCGGAGACGATCCCCACCGGAGGATACCCGGTTCTCTGACTTCGTGCGGGATATGGCCAAGGCCTTGGCCTTCCCCGCGGATCCCGAGGAGGAGCCTCGAGCAGAGGAGCTCGAAGCCCTCCAGTATGACTCTCCCCTGAAGGAGGCCTTTACTGTTCCGGTTCCTCTGATGCTGGAGCGGCTGCTCTTCCGCATGTGGGAGACCCCGACCTTGACGCCGGTGTTAAGCAAGCGGGTCGATTCAATCTATCGAGTCCACAAGAGCCCCAGGTTCCAAAAGGCGCAATTACCGCACCACTCCATGGTTGTGGAATCGGCCATGCATCGACTGAAAAGTCCGAAGATGCACTCCTCGGTGCCTCCCAGCCGGGAGGCCCGGAACCTGGATGCCCTCGGTAAGAAATGCTTCCAGGGCTCTATGCTTGCTTGCCGTGTCCAGACTTACCAGCTCTACATGGGCATGTACCTCCGAGACCTGGCAAAGGAGATTGCCGGGTTCTCTGCTGGTCTCTCCGAGGAACCTTTGCAGAGGTTCCAGGCCTTGTCCACTGGTATTCGAGAGTGCTCGAAGTTTATCTCTCGAGCAGCCTACGATGGCTTCGAGGCTTCGGCCCGAGTAGCCGGGGCCAGCATCGGTGCCCGCCGACAGGCTTGGCTACAGTCATCCGACCTCGAGCCATGGGTGCAGGATAAGTTGGTCGATGTCCCCTGCCGAGGTGAAAACCTCTTTGGCAAGCCCATGGCTGAGAATGCTGCAGAACTCGAGACCGAGACTCTGACCAGGACTAGGCTGTCCAGAAAAACCTCTGCCCCTTCTCAGAAGAAGAAGGGCTCGGGGAAAAAGCCCTTTTACCCGAGGAAGTCTTCTGCCTATAAACCATACCCTCATTATCAGGCCTCTGCAGCTCCCCAACAGGGTCAGCAGGCTAAGGGGCAGGGTCAGGGGCCCCGTAGGCAGAAAGCCCCCAAGCCAACAACACCAGTCCCTGCTCAGCAGGGTGGGGGTTTTTGACTCAGCAAGCATAGCCTCTTCTCCTCACCTGGCTCACATCAGCACAGGAGGCCGGCTGGCCCACTTTGCCCACAGGTGGTCAGCCGTCACATCAGATACCTGGGTACTCCATATAGTCCAAAAGGGCTATCTTCTTCATTTTCACCAGGTACCTCCCTCCTACTTTCCAGGAAAGCCTCCAAGACCCCCCTCTGCACAGGGACCTACTCCTTCAGGAGTTAGCAAGTCTGCTAAAGGAACAGGCTGTGGAACCGGTGCCCCACCACCTGAGAAGTCACGGCTTTTATTCCAGGTACTTTCTGGTACCAAAAAGAACAGGAGGCCTCAGACCCATCCTAGACTTGCGTACTTCAACAAGTTCCCGGAGAGGGAAAAGTTCAAGATGCTTACCCTTGGAATCCTGCTGCCCTACCTCCAGCAGGGAGATTGGCTATACTCCTTAGATCTCAAGGATGCTTATACTCACATCCTTATTCATCCAGACCACAGACAGTATCTCAGGTTTGTTGTGGGGGGAAACCACTACCAGTACAGAGTACTTCCCTTTGGCCTAGCCTCCGCTCCCAGGGTGTTCACCAAGTGCCTGGCGGTGGTGGCGGCCTACCTGAGGCTTCAAGGTCTTTTTGTGTTTCCATACCTGGACGACTGGCTCATAAGAGGCCAGTCTTCTCAGGAGGTCAGTCAGGCCACCCTTCGCACTGTGGCTCTGCTTCAGCACTTGGGGTTTGTCATAAACTTTGCAAAGTCCACTTTGCTCCCGTCCCAGAACTTGGAATTCATAGGCGCAAGACTGGACACACTTCAGGCGAGGGCTTTTCTGCCACTGGACAGAGCCCACAGGTTGATGGATCTAGCCAGGCAGTTTCCCAGCAATTCCTGAGACTTCTCGGCCATATGGCTTCCACGGTTCGTGTAACCCCCAATGCCCGCCTGCACATGCGGCCTGCTCAGTGGAGCCTTCGAACTCAGTGGCATCAGGCCACAGGGAGCCTTGCAGACTCGGTGAGTGTATCCACCCTGCTCGTCTCCTCTCTACAGTGGTGGCTTCATCTTCCAAATCTGGTACTCGGAGTGGATTTTCAACCCCCTCCGCATTCTCGAGTGCTGACAACAGATGCTTCTCTTCTAGGTTGGGGAGCACATTGCCAAGGGACATGTACTCAGGGTCTCTGGACTCCTTGGGAGACTGCTCAGCAGATAAACTTCCTAGAGCTACGGGTGATACACCTAGCTCTGCGAGCCTTCTCCAACCTCACGTCGCACCAGTCTGTACTGGTCCAGACGGACAATCAAGTTGCAATGTTCTACGTGAACAAACAGGGAGGCACAGGCTCCTTCCTTCTCTGCCAGGAGACACAACGGCTCTGCTCTTGGGCCGTCAATCATGGAATCCTCCTCAAGGCTGTCTACCTCCCAGGTCAAGAAAATTACCTAGAGGACAGACTGAGCAGGATCCTGCAACCACACGAATGGAGATTGAACCCATTGGTGGTTCAGCAGATCTTTCTCAGGTGGGGCCTCCCCACCATGGATCTTTTCGCCATTCCTCTGAACAGGCAACTCCCAAGATTGTGTTCCAGACAACCGCATCCTCTCAGGGTAGCAGCGGATGCGTTTCTGATCTCGTGGTCCCAAGGCCTGCTATATGCGTTTCCTCCCACGCCACTAGTGTCTCGCACATTGTTCAAGCTCCTCAAGGACAGAGCCTTGATGATTCTGATAGCCCCCAGGTGGCCGAAGCAGCTGTGGTTCCCACTCCTGTTGCAACTGGCGGTGGACACTCCCCTGCCTCTGGGACTTCAACACGATCTCCTGTCTCAGGACCAGGGGTCTCTCTTGCACCCCAACCTCCAGTCCCTTCATCTGATGGCTTGGCTGCTGAAAGGGTAGTCCTGGCTCCCCTACTCCTGCCTAGAGAGGTGGAAGACGTCTTGGCCTCTCGGCAGCAGTCCACCAGGAAGTCCTATGCTCTTAAGTGGCGTAGATTCTCCACCTGGTGTGCTCAGCACAGCGAGAATCCCTTCTCGTGCTTGGTAGCGGTGGTATTGCAATATTTGCTTTACGTCTCCGATCTAGGCCTTAAGTCCAACTCTGTCAGGGTTCACCTCAGTGCTCTCTCAGTGCACCACTCGCCAGTGGACAGGAGGCCTCTTTCCAACCACCCTTTGGTGGCTCGTTTTCTCAGAGGCCTCCTTCTGCTTAAGTCTCCTTTGGTCCACCAGCCCCTGAGTGGGATCTGAATGTGGTCTTACAGCGGATTACTTGTCCGCCATTTGAACCTATGGCTACCTGCCCTCTCCGTTTTCTCTCCTGGAAAACCTTGTTTCTGGTAGCTCTTACCTCTGCTAGGCGAGTGAGTGAGCTTCAGACCCTAGTGTCTGATCCCCCTTACACTAGGTTCTACAGGAAAAGGGTAGTCTTACGGACTCATCCGAAGTTTCTTCCTAAGGTTGTCTCCCCTTTTCATCTCAATCAGGAGGTGGTTCTTCTGACTTTCTTTCCCAGGCCGCATGCCAACCGGGCTGAGATGGTCCTGCATACCCTGGACTGTAGGAGGGCGTTATCCTTCTACCTTGACCGTACGCGGGAGCATCGGAGGGCTGTTCAGCTCTTCGTTTCTTTTGACCCCAATAAGTTGGGGTTACCTGTCTCCAAGCGTACTTTGTCCTTATGGGTCGCTGACTGTATCGCCTGGGCTTATGGGGCAGCCGGCCTCTCGTTGGAGGGTTGAGTCACGGCTCATCGTGTCAGGGCGAAGGCTGCGTCAGTGGCTCATCTCCGCTCTGTTCCGTTGGCAGACATCTGCCAGTCCGCTACTTGGTCTTCAAGCCAGACTTTTGCGGCCCATTACTGCCTTGAGAGGGAGTCCCGCAGGGACAGTGCTTTCGGACAGGCAGTACTCCATAATCTCTTTGGGGTTTAGGCAACTCCTACCCTCCGGCCCTGGTGTTGGGCTACCGGTCGGGGGCGTTCTCAGAGAAGATTCCTTCCTTACGTGCTGACGAGATAGAGGGAGCTCATTTTTTCGGCTTGAGGTCTCCGGTAGCCTTAAGCTTGGGAGTCCCATATGTGAGGACTGACTTCCTGCTTGGTCCTGGAGAAAGAGTAGTTACTCACCTGTAACAGGTGTTCTCCAGGAGCAGCAGGAATCAGTCCTCAGAACCCTCCCTCCTCCCCTTGGAGTTGCAGTCATTTGTTTGTTTTGCTAATTTTTTGCTGTCTTTTAGCTATGTCATCAGACTGAGCAGGATGGCACCCTTGGGCGGGAAGGGGACCGTGCATGCGCGCTGCAATTCCCAAAGGCTTTCTTTGAAAGCTGGGGAAATGCTCCGCACGAGGGCTCCGTCGGCGCCGACATCACCCATATGTGAGGACTGATTCCTGCTGCTCCTGGAGAACACCTGTTACAGGTGAGTAACTACTCTTTCTCAGCGCCACATGGGAGTTGGAGTAGGATTGATATGATATTGGTGGATATGGAATGGATGATAGAGGTTAAAGGGGAAGATATAGTACCGCTTGCATGGTCGGATCATGGGGCGGTGATGGTAGAGTTTAGGGGGAAAAGGCAAGAAGGACTTAAATTCTGGAGGTTAAACGAGAGTTTGCTTAAGAGAAAGGAGGTGATTGCTGGCGATAAAGGAATACCTAGCATTTAATGATAATGGGGAGGTGAGAACAGTAGTTGTATGGGAGGGTTTGAAGGCTTATATTAGGGGGAGGTTTATTATGTGGGGAGCGAAATTGAAAAAGGCTTGATTCCAGAAGGAGGAGGAGCTGAGTAGGGAGTTAAAAGCAGCTGAACGCGGGTTTCAGCAGACTGGAGCAGAAAGGGATAAAAAGGAGGTGGAGAGGGTGAGGGGGAGAGTTGCATGCTTTGTAGGTAGATCAAGTGGCCTTTGAAATGAGACAGGTAAAACAGATGTATTACGAGTTTGGCAATAAGTCGGGTAGACTACTGGCTAGAAGGTTAAGGCAGAGGAAAGTGGCCTCAATGATATATCAAATTAAGGGGAAAAACGGGAGGTCTGTAGAGAAGAAAAGGAGATAAGAGCAATTTGCGCAGTTCTATCAGGAATTGTATAAGAGGGAAGAGGGGATAGAGGCAGACCAAATACAATGATATCTGGATGAGATTCAGTTGCCTAAGCTAACCGAGGAAGCCCAAGAGTTATTAGAGGAGGAAATTACGGGGAGGAATTGGGGAGAGCGGTCAAAGGGATGGTTGGGGGTAAGGCGCCAGGGTTGGACGGGCTACCAGGGAGTTTCTACAAGATGTTCCTAGAGGAAATAGGGGATGTATTGGGAAGGATGTTCAATGGAATATTAGAAGAGGGGGGAGAACTGACGCAGGAAATGCTTATGGCAGGAATTACCATTTTGCCAAAACAGGGAAAGGACCCTTTGAGCTGTGGCTTTGACCCTTTGAGCTGTGGCTCATATCGCCCCATTTTATTGATTAATGTAGATGTAAAAATATTACCGAAGGTTTTGGCGGGGAGGATGGCGCCGTGGTTGTCAAGTCTGATAAAGGAAGACCAGACTGGGTTCATTTTGGGGAGACAGGCAGCAGATAATATAAAGAGGGCATTAGGGGTATTATGGGAGGCGGGGCAAGGGAAGGAGGAATTTTTGTTAATGTCAATAGATGCTGAGAAGGCGTTAGATAGAGTTCACTGGGAATTCTTAATGGGGGTAATGAAGAAAATGGGGCGTGGCCCAAATTATGAGCAATGGGTGAGGGGATTATATACAGGTCCTCGGGCACGAGTGAACGTGAATGGAAGTTATTCAAGGGATTTTGAATTGGGGAGAGGAACTAGGCAGGGGTGCCCCATTTCACCGTTGTTATTTGCAATGGTGGTTGAGCCACTGGCGCAGAGGATAAAGAAGAACGATAGGATCATGGGACTGGAAAAAGGAGGGGTTTAGCATAACATTTCGTTATATGCAGATGAAATCTTATTATATATACGGCAACCGCAGTCGATGATGCCGGAACTTATGGGGGAGTTAGAAAGGTTTGGTGGGGTATCGGGTTTTAAAATGAATCTAGACAAAAAGGAGGTCTTAAACGGGTCGGTGCCTAAGGCTGTGGAGGAACAATTAAAAAGGGAATATCCAGTGAAATGGGTTAAAAGATCATTGGGATATTTAGGAGTCCAGATTCCGGTGGGATATGAAGAGGTATATCAGGTTAATTATCCGAGAGTGATAGGGGAAATTAACAAGGATCTAGAGGGGTGGATGGGATAGGAGGTGACCTGGTTAGGACGGATAGCTGAGGTTAAAATGAATATTCTGACGCGTCTGCTGTATCTGTTCCAGGCGCTGCCGGTGAGAGTGCCGGATGGGGCGATGAGGGCGGTGCAGAGGAAGGTCTTTCAATATATTTGGAAAAGGAAACCTCCAAGAATTGCGAGGGAGGTTATGTATGCACCAAAAGAAGAGGGGGGACTAGGGGTACCCAACCTCAGGGATTACTATAGAGTGGCACAAGTTAGACATGTAATGGATTGGAAGGAGGGGTAGGGGTTAAGCGGGGTGTGACATTGGAAAAGACATACGTCAAGGGTGGAAGATTAAAAGTGTGGTTATGGGCCCTAAAGAAGGCCCGGAAGGAGATGGGGGTGGGTTCGCCAGCTATGAGACAGATAGTAAGGGTGTGGAACGGAGTGAGAGCACAGGAGATAAAGGATAGGGGGAGTGAGTTTTCATTGATGACTCCATGAAGGGGGTGGAAAGCTTTTAGGCCTGGATGGGAAGGGGGAATTTTTGATGAATGGGCGAGAAAAGGACTGGAATGTTTTTATCAATTGGTAGAGGAGGGGGAGGTGCAGGGATTTGAGGAGGTCAAGGGGGAGTATGGATTGGAGGAAAAAGACAGATTTGCATACGTGCAGGTGGGGCACTTTATCAAGAGATTGCAGGGGAAAGAGGGGAGGGTCGGGGAAGTATCAGCGTTGGAGGCCATTTGGTATGGGAAAAAGAATACGAAGGGGTTGATCTTAGAGTTATATAAAGGGGTGGGGCGGGGGGGGAGAAAGAAATTTAGATACGTGAGAGAATGGGAGGAGGATTTGGGAGAGATATTGTCAGACAAGAATTGGAAAAAGGTATGGGATCAGGTTAAACGAGCCCCATGGTCTAGTAGTATTAAGGAAGATTGCTATAAGATAATGTTTAGATGGTATTATACGCCTGAGAGGGTACATAGAATATTCCCTGGGGTAGCAGCAACATGCTGGAGGGAGTGTGGGGAAGTGGGTACATTCTGGCATATCTGGTGGAGCTGTGCAAAGATCCACGAGTATTGGGGTAGGATACGGGAATGGATACAACAAGAAATAGGGGTGGAGATGGAACTGGAACCGGGTATATTCCTGCTATCTTGGTGGGGTGGGGGTCAACAGAAGGGGGGGGCAGATGTTACTGGCATGCTTAAGTGTAGCCAGATGTGAGCTGGCAGCTGCCTGGAAACAGAGGGATGATCTGTCCATGGTGCAGTTTGAAGGGAGACTGAGGCACATAGTACTTAATGGAAAAATTAACAGCAGCTAGACGTCAGAGAGTGGAAAAATTTGATGTGGATTGGGGAGAGTTGTGGAGTGTTGTCAAAGAGGGGAAAAGGGGCGGAGGGAGGGGGGGGAGTAGGGAAGAGTGGGGGGTATAGGAGGGAGGGGAAGGTTAGGGGAGTATTGACTGGGGATATGGGAAGCGGAGGGTGGGGTGGGGTGGGGGGAATAAAAAGAAAATGATGTGAGTTGGGGGTTGTTATGATCAGTGTATCATGTTGAATGGTTAAATGAACATTTAAATATTAGAAAAAAGAATTGATTTAAGGGGTTATTCCTTGTACTTAGTGTTTAGTATGGTCTAGCATTGTTGGTGAAGGTCAGTCGTAGTATTCTATCATAGTTGCTATACCTTGGGACTATATGTAGATAGAGATATATCTCCAGGAACAAGCAGGAGTGAGTCTTCACATATGGGTATCGTCGGTACCGACGGAGCCTGCGCGGGAACGCTCCCCAGCGTCCAAAAGGAAAGCTTTTGGGAGCATCACACAGCGCCTGCGCGCTTCCTTCCCGCCTTTCCCAACTGCCTCTCTCCAGTTCTTCTTTTCCGCGGAGCCAGCAGGTCATGATTCCTGTCACCGCTGAAGAATTTCTTATTTTCTTTTATTTTTCTTTAGTCGTGTGTCTGCCTTCTCGATTCCGGACCGGTACCACCGGTCTTTTTTCTTTCTTTAAAAAAAAAACAAAAAAAACTTCTACTCTCTTCAGTGCATTTTTTCTTCTGGGGCCTTAGGCCTACAGATATAATTTTCCTCATGGAAAAACCCACCTCCGGGTTTAAAAAGTGCACGAAGTGCAGTAGCACGATTTCTGTCACTGACACCCATGACTGGTGTCTAAAATGTTTAGGTCCTGACCACTCCATTGCGGATTGTGAGTCCTGTTCCATGATGTCTAAGAGAGGGTTACAGAATCGGGCAGCCAGGCTCAGTACCCTGTTTCCCTCCGATGCAGCTTCTGTGGCATCGACGTCTTCCAGGGCTGCTTCTTCATCCCATGGATCTCAGGTAACCAAACTTAAATCTAGCCGGTCCTCAAAGAGTTCATCTCCCTCTAAGTATCGAGATGCCCCCGGGCTTACTCTTGAGGAACACACACCAGCAAAATTACCCCGGCGGGAGGCTTCGGCTTCCAAAGCACTACCTATGGGGTCACAGGTTGACATCGATGGCTCGGCCTCGACCGATCACCTGTTACAATGTTCTGGGGTACCGGTGGTTCCGACATCCAGACATTGGTGGCGTCAATGGATCAGAATATTCTGACCATGCAGCGTGCCATCACGGCATTCATACAAGCTGCGACGCCTACGGTACCGCAACAAACTCCATTGTCGGTACCTGAACCGATTCCGGTACCGGACCCGATATCGGTCCCAATACCAGTACCACTTGCATTGACATCAGCATCGACGGCAGCGGTACGCTATCCAGTGATGCCCATCAGTACCGACCCGGTACCGATTACTCCCGATGTCGATACCTCCAGGTACGGGCTCTGCGAGAGCATCCAGACAGTCGATACTTCGATTCCTCTGAAGACTCTGATTCTTCAGAGGCCTCAATTGAAGCATCAGGGATCCTTCCTCGGGAACCCTCTTCTTCAAAAAGGAGAATGTCTCCTCCTGAAGACTTGTCTTTTCAGGACTTCATTAGGGAGGTGGCCAAAGGCCTGTTCATCTCAGTAACCTCTGAAACTGAACCTAGAGCCAAAAAATTAGATATTCTACAATATCCTAAGGCTCCTAAAGAGGCAGCCACCTTACCAATACATGAGATTCTTTATGATCACATGTTGGGCATATGGGATACTCCTCTTTCCACCTCCCCTCATTCCAGAAGGTTGGACACCATGTATCGTGTTCCTCCTTGTCCTGGATTTCATAAGACTCAGCTTCCTCACCACTTCATTGTGGTAGAGTCTGCTATGAAAAACATCAAGAGTACAAAAAGGCACTCCTCTGCTCCTCCAGGAAGAGAATGCAGAACCCTAGATGCCTTTGGCAGGAAAATCTTCCAGGCCAGTATGCTTGTAGCCAGAATCAACTCCTATAGTCTCTATATGGGGATGTTTCTCAAAGAAGTTACAGATCATCTGCAAACCTTATCTCCTTTTATGTCAGAAGATAAGAGAGAAGAGGAGTGGAGAGTGGAGGAGTGGCCTAGTGGTTGGGGCAAGGTACTTCAGGCCGGAAGGTCGGGGGTTCAAATCCCACTAGAGGACAGCAACCTTGGGCCGGAAGGACTGGGGTTTCTAGTCCCACAGGTGCTCCTTGTGGTCTTGGGCAAGCCACTTAACCCTCCATAGCCCATGTTCCCTGTAAAATAGTTATCTCCAAGTTATAATGCCCTGTTCAATGTAATTTCAGTTTGTTCAATGTAAACCGCACTGATGCAGAATAGCGCGGTATATAAGAGAATGTAAATAAATAAATAAATATCACCTGGCTTAAACATGCACAGGATGTATCCAAGTTTTCCAACCGTGCAGCCTTTGACTCTTTTGAGGGGGCCAGTAGAGCCTCGGCTATTGCCATAGGTGCACGCAGAGTTGCTTGGTTGCAAGCCTCTGATTTGGAATCCTGGGTACAGGATGGTCTAGGTAACCTTCCCTGTACAGGCGAAAACCTGTTTGGCAAAGATTGGCAAGCAAAGGCCAACCAGATGGATGCTGAAAATTCTGCTTTAGACAGACTTTCAAAGTCGTCTACTGCTCCTTTTAAAAAGAGGTTGTTCAAAAAGGGATCTTTCCCAAAAAAAGGGAAATTTTCTTCTTATGGTCAGGCCTCTTCTCAAGGTCGTTTTGCTACAAAGAGACAGCAACAACCAAAACAGGCCAAAACCCAGGCTGCGAGGACTGCTACGGCCCAACAGCCTCAGCCTCCTCAGGGCCTTTGACTTTCCACTAGAGAGCTTAGTCTTTCTGGCTCTAGAACATCCAGAGCCTCTCACCATCCCAGGAAGGTTAGCTCACTTTGCTCCCAGATGGGAACAAATCACAGCAGAGCAGTGGACCCTCTCCATCATAAGGGAAGGAGGGTACAAACTTCATTTCTTAAACCTTCCTCCTCACACCATGGTGAAACAGTTCAATTCTCCAACATCTCTCCTCAACCTTCTAGGTCAAGAGATTGCCACCCTTCTTGCCCAAGGGGCAATAGAAGAAGTACCCCTTCTTCAACAGGGCTCAGGGTTCTACTCCCCCTATTTTCTCATTCCAAAGAAAACAGGGGGCTACAGACCCATATTAGATCTCAGGGAATTGAACAAGTTTCTATGCAAGGAGAAATTCAAGATGACTTCTCTCGGAACTCTCCTTCCATACCTCCAGAGTCAGGACTGGCTTTGTTCTCTAGATCTCAAGTATGCGTACACCCATGTTCTCATCCATCCAACACACAGAAGATTCCTTCGCTTCCTTTACCAAGGAAAGCACTACCAATACAAAGTGCTTCCTTTCGGTCTGGCCTCTGCTCCAAGAGTGTTTACAAAATGCATGGCAGTAGTAGCTGCATTCCTGCGCACTCTAGGAATATTCGTATTCCCATATCTGGACGACTGGCTCATCCGAGCTCCATCCCAGTCAGAGGCCCAGATTTCCCTGGCCTGCACAAGGCGTGTTCTTCAGTATCTGGGACTGGTAATCAACATTCCAAAATCCCATCTCACCCCTACTCAGTCTCTAGAGTTCATAGGGGCCTTACTGGATACCACAACTGCAAGGGCCTATCTTCCCCAGGCCCGTTGCCTACGCTTGGTGCAGTTAGCCTCTCAGATTCAGTTAAAACCCCATTTAACTGCTCGAGAGATGTTGCAACTCTTAGGCCACATGGCATCCACGGTGCATGTGGTTCCCTATGCTCGCCTTCACATGAGAGCAGCTCAGTGGACCCTATCCACCCAATGGACCCAGGCATCAGGTTGCCTGTCAGACAAAATAGCAACCTCCAGTCGCCTATTTTGGTCCCTCCACTGGTGGAAGTCCACTCAGAATCTGTTGCTGGGGTCCCCCTTTCAACAGGTGTTACCCCAAGCAACCCTTACAACAGATGCCTCTCCAAAGGGTTGGGGGGCTCATCTACAAGATCTCTCGACCCAGGGCATCTGGTCTCCACAGGAGACATCTCTTCATATCAACCTCTTAGAGCTCAGAGCAATCTTTCTGGCTCTCAGAGTCTTCCACACCCTGCTCAGCTACAAGACAGTCCTCATCCACACGGACAACCATGTAGCCATGTTCTACGTGAACAAGCAGGGAGGGACTGGCTCTCTGTCGCTTTGCAACGAAGCTCTAAGATTGTGGGCCTTCGCCAGAGAGCATCAAATCCATCTCATGGCAGTGTATCTTCCAGGGATTCAAAACTCTTGGGCAGACAGACTCAGTCGAGTTCTGCTTCCGCACGAATGGTCCCTCCATGGGGACCAGATAGCCAGGATGTTTCGGATTTGGGGTACCCCAGACATAGACCTGTTTGCAAGTCCGTGGAATGCCAAACTTCCCCGGTTCTGTTCCAGGATTCCATGTCAGGGAGTTCAGGCCAGGGATGCCTTCCTCCTTCATTCGGGGCAAGACTTCCTCTATGCCTTTCCACCTGTTCCCCTCATCCCCAAGACTCTGTTCAGGCTTCAGAGAGACAATGGGTCTATGATCCTCATAGCACCACTTTGGCCACGCCAAGTGTGATACCCTCTACTTCTGCATCTCTCTCAAGCTCCCTCCCTAGACCTGGGGTCTGCTCCAGATCTCCTCTCCCAGGAGGAGGGAACCTTGTGGCACCCAAAACCTCAGTCTCTTCATCTCAGGGCCTGGTTGCTGAAGGCCTAGACCTTCAAGATTTACACCTTTCTCAGCAACTGAAGGATATCCTTCATGCTTCCAGAAAGCCTTCCACCAGACGTTCATATGCTTTTAAATGGGAAAGGTTTTCCATTTGGTGTGCAGAGAAGGGTCTTAACCCTCTTGCAATACCTTTGAATTCTTTACTAGACTATTTGCTGCATTTATCCCATGCAGGCCTTAAAACAAATTCAATCAGAGTCCATTTGAGTGCTATTGCAGCATCCCTTAAGCCTCTCAATGGACAACCTATTTCCTCTCATCCTCTTATAGCGAGATTCATGAGAGGCCTTCTTTTGACTAAACCTCCCATTAGACCACCTCCAGTGGCATGGGACTTGAATCTGGTTCTTGGCCAGCTTATGAAGCCACCCTTTGAACCCTTAGCCACTACCTCCTTGAAATTCCTTTCCTGGAAGGTTATTTTTCTCATTGCAGTCACCTCAGCTCGCCGTATCAGTGAGCTGCAAGCTTTAGTGGCTAATCCTCCTTATACAAGGTTCCATCATGACAAGGTAGTCCTCAGAACTAATCCACACTTTACGCCTAAAGTGGTCTCACCTTTTCATCTGAACCAGGAGGTGTATTTACCTGTCTTTTTTCCAGGACCTCATGCATCAAGTGCAGAGAGGAATCTTCATACCCTGGATTGTAAAAGAGCACTTGCTTTCTACTTACAAAGGACACAGCAACATAGAAAGTCCTCTCAACTTTTTGTTGCTTTTGATCCTTCTCATTTAGGACTTCCAGTCTCTCAGAGAACTCTGTCCAATTGGATTGCTCAGTATATTTCCTTCGCCTACCAGAGTAAGAACCTTTCTCTGGAGGGCCATGTCACAGCTCACAATGTGAGGGCCATGGCAACCTCTATGGCTCATCTAAACTCTGTGTCTGTCGAGCGGCCACCTAGGCATCGGTTCATACCTTCACAGCCCATTACTGCTTGGACAAGGACTCCCGCCGGGATGCTTTGTTTGGTCAGGCTGTTCTCAAACACCTGTTCCATACCTAATCAGCTCCTACCCTCCATCCCTGACTGGATGCCTGAGATTCATGGGTAGAGGTGGAGCCCTTCCCAGGGACTCACAATCTGGGTGATCTCCCAGGCATCTCTAGCTGGGGAGTCCCCATATGTGAAGACTCATTCCTGCTTGTTCCTGGAGATAGCACAGTTACTTACCTGTAACAGGTGATCTCTGGGAACAGCAGGAATAAGTTTTCACAACCCACCCACCTCCCCTAGGAGTTGTATCTCTCTATCTATCTTTCCTTTCCTCTCTCTCTCTCTTTGTCTCAGCTTTAAAACTCGAACTGGAGAGAGGCAGTTGGGAAAGGCGGGAAGGCAGCGCGCAGGCGCTGTGGGATGCTCCCAAAAGCTTTCCTTTTGGACGCTGGGGAGCGTTCCCGCGCAGGCTCCGTCAGTACCGACGATACCCATATGTGAAAGCTTATTCCTGCTGTTCCCAGAGATCACCTGTTACAGGTAAGTAACTGTGCTTTAGCAAGGTTGCCAAAAGATATTTTGTACTGATGGTCTTCTAAATTTTTACTGGCAACCAAACTTCTTTACTGACATACGATTTACCATTGCTATTTTGTACACACCTGAAAGATCCACCCCTTTATACAGAATGGAGACAGGCCTAGATACTCATGACCACCTTATTGACACGTCTTTTTTTTCCCCCTGACTTAGCTACTCTGATTAACAGTATAGCCATGGATTAAATGTTTGAAATCAGATATTCTGTAGTTTTTACTGATTTCTAGAACCCGACAGATGACATAGGTCCTTCTGATTTTGCCATTTGTAGCTTACTGTGTCTGTTTTTAATCATAATTTTTTGTTCTTTCATCCATCCATCCATGCTTCCTTGGTAATCCTTGTTGGAAAGTTAAATCCACTATAACTGGAGGAGAAAGGATTCACATCTAAATAATTGGCCATGTTTTTACTGTTGCTTTTTCTATCCACCTAGTACTTTCCATGCAGAATATAACATTACTTTATCATTTATATCACATTTAAGTGGGAGCTTCACTATTATAAGATGTTTGAAATTATTCATAATTGTTTTGTCTGTTATATTACTTTCTCTTGTCATGATCATTATTCACTTTTTGTTCTGTTTGTTTTTTTATTGTTTTTTTTTCATTCTGTGTCTGTGAAGCTTCTCTGCCTTGCTCTAAATCAGCAGTTTTCATGCAACCATTCGCACATCAAGGTACTCTTTACTTTCATTCTGTTTGCATGAAATACTACTTTGGTCTGCACTGGAACTAGGTTTATGGCATGAGACAAAAATGCAGTGCAATGAGGAATGATTTATTAATCTCTCTGAACACAGGACTGAGCCCAGACAACATTGCTGTTTGTAAGTAGTGCAGAACTAGCACATGAATGTGGCATTATAAATGAACACCTTTAACACTGGAGAACAGTATGTAAGTCCAGGGTAGAGGGATAAGATTATTTTGATGATGCAGTGCTTTTGATTCTGTTGGGTAGGGAACCTGGTTAGTTTCCACAATATATCGTAACTATCTTGGTATCTTATGTAGATGATTCTAAAGTCAAGATGTATCAGTTACCGCTGAAAATGGCCAAGCTTATGATGTTTAGTGCTCCCATGTGCCATTTTATAACCTCTGGGTCAGGGAGGAATGCCTAAAAGAAAAAAAGGATTTTAATTAATATATTAATTCCTCTCTTCGCTCAAAGACTGTTACAGAGAGGCTCCTTTTCTTGTCATCAGGATCAAACCCTAATTTAGATGATGCTTTGTCCTTCATTCATTATTGGCAACATTTCCTTCTTTTTGTTTCCTTTATTTGCTTGCTGTGCATGACCTGCTGCAAGGTTTGTAAATGTGATGGAGCAGAGAGATCATAACTAATAGAGACCCAAAGAGTTAAGTAATTGCCGGAAGGCTATTGCACCAGTGTTCTTACTAACAATGCTCTAGATAATGTCTAAGGAAAAAGTGAAAGCTGGGGGACGTGGTGCTTATTTGCTTAACAGTCGTCAGAGCACTTAGCAATGTTTCGCACAGATCATTTATTTCATGTTCTTTTTCAGTGTTAGCTGCACAGAAGGAACTTTGTCTCGCTTTTTGCATATAATACAGCTGGAATCATTCTGCGTCTGTGAGACTTTAGGAATAGCCTCTTTCAGTTTATGTAAAGTTTTTGAATAGGGCCTCTATGGGCAGGCTAACAAGACTGCAATACACATCAGTAAGCCGTATTCACATTAAATTCAGAAGAGTCTTTTAGAAAATAGGGCATTCATGTTTTCTGAAATAATTCTTAATGTAACCTATGATTTGAATGGCTTTTGTATTTCTACAACCAAAATAACTGCTTTGTATTAGTTGATGGAATTAAAAGCGAGCGCACATACTTTACAACAGAGCGCACAAAAATTACGGTTCTGATTCTGATAGAAAACACAGACGTCTTAAAATTTAAAAGTTGTGATTGTAATTACTAGAAATTTTCCGCTTCATTTCGTAATCATCTATTTTCATTTAATTTGATTAAAATCAATGTGGTATACATACTGTATTCTAACATGTAGTCAAATTTTAAAGTATATAACTCCGAGTGTCATTATGTGGCACACAAAAATTTAACCTTCCTTCAAAAGCTGCACAGCTGATATTTTATGTGCACACAGCCTACAGAAAATTAGAGGGAACATTGTCCCACACTCTAAGTAGTATTTTTATGTTTGGAAGTTTTGTTGCTTGTCATTTTTCCAGAGTAAACACTGGCACTGTAGAGTTGTATGAACATGGAAGTTTTGGCATTATACAACACACTGTGCTAGTACTTATGTATTTATTTAACACAAAGCAGTGTACATTGTAACCTTAACTTGGTAATGTACATTAAACAGGGACATTGATAATTTGGATTTTTCTGAGGCAATGGAGGGTTAAGTGACTTGCCCAAGGCCTCAAGGAATGCTAGTGGGAATTGAACCCTGGTCTCTTGGTTCCCAAGCCAGTGTTCTAACCATTAGGCTACTCCTCCACTCCAGCTGTCCGTGGAAGATTTTCAGAGACCATTAAGACATCCCTTTATCAGACAGGCAGTTCTCACTATAATAACCTTTTGATTCTGTTGACCTGTGAATCAAGTGTATAGTCTTTGTAGAGTGTCCTGTGCTAGGTCATTGCTTATGTTCTGAAAATTAAATGAATGTAAATGCATATAAGTAATACCTTGGTTATTCCTGCTTAATGTTACATGTTTTAAAAAATGAATGCATCTAGCAAAAAGTAATTATTTTCTCAGAACATTATCCAGCACTAAACAAATGGTACAAATGAGTGATAAATTTTGGCAAGGATAGCCATGAGGTAGAACCTTTCCTCCAAATGTCAACATGCTTAATTTCATTTAAAAATTTATAGGCCATCTTTACAATTAAAAATTGTTCAAGGCAACTTTAAAAAAACATACAAACCAGGCCAAAATCCAGATATACAACATCCATTTAATCATAAAATGATACAGAGTGCACTAACAGCATCATGCCTCTCTTATGCCATATGTTATTGGATCAGAGAGCAGCATCTGCCTCCAAGGTCTCCAGTCCAAATATTTATTAAGGCTGACCTGCTTTGCACTAAGGGTAGCACACCTTACTGTATTGGGACCTCAGATTTTGAGCCTTCCAGGGACAGGGAATTATTTACTGTACCTTAATGGAACACCCTTTGAATTTCTTTGGGAAATGCATGAGCTAAATACAAAATAAATAAATTCTCACAGGATTGTATCCTCCTTGACCATTTCAGTGGATCTATTTAGGATTGCCTTGATCATGTCTGTCTGTTAAACTGGTACCCTCACTTTTATATTGGTAGTTGAGATGTTTGTATTGTAAGCAAAAGATTTTGGGGGCTAGTTGCTAAGGTATGCTGTTAACACATGTTGTTAGTAACTAGATCTGATTGAATAACATGGGACCTTCACTAAAGTAATGCATGTTAACAGTGATCGCAATACCACGGCACCAACAGTATTGTAGAGGGGGAGACCTGATCGTAGCTGTCGAGGGGGGCACAGTAGTAATCGGAGCATGTTAACGTTAAAGAGAAAGAAATGACAGTTTTAGCTATCTACTGGATATGAGTAGAGAAGGAGAGGGAGGAGTCAAAGATGACCCCAAGGTTGCAGGCTGAGGAAACAGGAAGTAAAAGAGTGTTATCAACAGAAATAGAGAAAGGAGGAGGAGGGTTTAGGGGGAAAAATAAAAAGTTTGGTTTTGACCATATTCAATTTTAAATGGCGGTGAAACATCCGGGCAGCGATGTCAGATAGGCAAGCAGAGATACAGGCTTGGAGTATCGGAGACATATCAGGTGTAGATAGATAGATTTGAGAGTCATCAGCTTAAAAATGATACTGAAAGCCATGGGAGGAGATGAGAGCACCAAGGGATGGGGTATAGAGGGAGAAAAGGAGAGGGCCCAGAACAGACCTTGGGGTACACCAACTGAGAGTGGGATAGCAGTAGAGGAGGAATCACCAGAACAAACATTGAGTGATGTGAGAGATAAGAAGAGAACCAGGACAATAAAGAGCCCTTAAAATCAAGTCAGGACAATGTGTGAGGAGAAAGTGGTGGTCAACGGTGTCAAAAGCAGCAGAAAGGTCAAGAAGAATGAGGACTGAGTAAAGGCCCTTGGATTTAGCCAGGAACAAGTCGCTGCAGACTTTGCCAAGAGCTGTTTCAGTAGAGTGTAAGGGATGAAAACTAGATTGAAATGGATCTAGGAGGGCTTGAGAGGAGAGAAATACAAGGCAATGGCAGAGAACTACATGTTCAAAAAGTTTTGAAATGAAGGGAAGAAGGGAGATAGTTAGAAGGACAAGTTGATAGTTAGAAGGACAAGTAGAGTCAAGTGAAGGTTTCTTCAGGAGAGCTGTGACCACAGCATGCTTGAAGGCTACAGTGAAAGTTTCAGTGGGGAGCGATAGGTTGAGAATATGTGAGATGGAAGGGATGACAGAGGAGGAGATAGAGTTAAGGAGACGGGTGAGGATAGGATCAGAGGAACAGGTAGTAAGTTTAGAGGAGGAAAAAAGATGAGAGGTTTCCTCTTCAGAGGTCTTAGAAAAGGATAAAATTGTATAATCTCCTTCACTGCATGAATTACACCCCCTACTTTTGATTGTTGTGACACCGCCTTGATTGTATGATAAGGCGGTATAGAAATACTGTTAAATAAATAAATAAATAATAGATGTAGAAACATGACGGCAGAAAAAGACCAAATGCCCTTCCATATCAGTTACAATAATCCCCTTTTTTCCTTTAGAGATCTTTTGTGTTTGTCCCATGCTTTCTTGAATTCAGAAACTGTCCTCGTCTGTACTACCTCCACTGGGAGACTATTCCACGCATCTGCCATTCTTTCTGTAAAGAAATATTTCTGCATATTACTCCTGAATCTATCCTCTTTCACCCTCATCCTATGTCTCCTTGTGGCGGAGCTTGCTTTCAATCAAAAGAGACTCTCCTCTTGTGCATTTATGCCATGGAGGTATTTAAACTTCTCTATCATATCTCCTCTATCCTGCCTTTTTTATAATGTATATATATTAAGATCTTTAAGTCTGTCCTCATATGCTTTATAACGAAGACCACTAACCATTTTAGTAGCCACCCTCTGTACAGACTCCATCCTGTTTATATCCTTTTGAAGGTGTGTTTTTTATTCCTCTCCCTATGCACCCAAGCATCTTTCTGGCTTTTGCCATCACATTTTCTACCTGTTTAGTCACTTTAAGATCATCAGAAACAATCATGCCCAGGTCCCACTCTTCTTTGGTGGACAGTAATTTGCCCCCTACACTGTACCGCTCCCTTGGATTTTTGCAGCCCAAATGGATGACCCTGCATTTTTTATCATTAAATCTCAGCTGCCAAATTCTCAACCATTCTTCAAGCTTAGCTAGATCCCTCCTCCTTCCTGGGTGTTTACTCTATTGCAGATTTTGGTATCATCTGCAAAGAGGCAAACCTTACCCGACAGCCCTTCCGCAATATCATTAACAAAAATATTTAAAAGAATCAGACCTAGGACAAATCCTTGCGGCACACCACTGGTAACTTCCTTCTCCTCAGTGTGAGCTCCATTTACTTGTAATCTTTGCCACCTTCCACTCAACCAATTTCTAACCCAGTCAGTTCTTTAGGATCCATCCCTAGGGTGCTCAATTTGTTTATAAGTCGCCTGTGCGGAATGGTGTCAAAGGCTTTACTGAAATCTAAGTATACTACATCTAGGGCTCTCCCTCGATCCAACTACTTGGTCGCCCAGTTAAAGAAATCAATCAGATTTGTCCAACAAGACCTGCCTCTGGTAAACTCATGCTGCCTTGGATCCTGCAACCCATTGGACTCCAGCAACCTCTCTCTCTTTTAGCAGTGTTTCCAATAATTTACTCACCACAGAGGTTAGACTAACTGATCTGAAGTTTTCAACCTTATCCTTACTTTCACTTTTGTGTAAAGAGCCCACATGTGCCTTTCTCCAGTCATCTGGGACCACTCCTGACTCTAAAGAAGCTTTGAAAAATTTAGTCAGTGGAGCCGCTAGAACGTCCCCAATTTCCTTAAATATTCTCGAATGTATCCCATCCAGTTCCATCACTTTGTCTACTTTAATTTAGCTAGTTCCTCATGAACACAGTCTTCTGAAAATCGTTCAAGATCCCCATCACTTCTGTTCCTATTTGTAGGTGATTTCTGAGGATCTGCTCCTGGCCCTTCATCTGTGAACACAGAACAGAAATATTTGTTAAGCAATTCCGCTTTATCCTCATCAGTTTCTACATATTCTTCCTCTTCACTCTTGAGTCTGACAATACCATTTTTGCCCTTCCTTCTCTCACTATCATATCTGAAAAATGTCTTATTCTCACATTTTATTGCATTGGCTATTTCTTCTTCTTTTTTTTCTATTTTTGCTTTTCTAAGTTTTTCCAAATATGGATGATTGTCTTCCTCTCTCTGTGATCTCTTGTATTTTATGAAGGCCACTGTTTAATTTCTTTACCTTTTCAGCTACGTCTTTTGAGAACCATAGTGGCCTCCTTTTTCTTTTACATTTATTTACCTTTCTAACAAAAAGGTTTGTTGCCCTTAATATACCCCTTTCAGTTTTGCCCATTGCTTTTCTACATACCCCAGCTGTTCCCACCCCACTAACGACTCCTTGAGATAGTGTCCCATCTTGGCAAAGTTAGTTTTCCTAAAGTCTAAGACCCTTGCTTTTGAATGGATTTTATTAACCCTAGTCCTAATACTGAACCACTCGATCTGGTAATCACTGGATGTGAGATGATCTCTCACTATGAAATCGGAAACACTTTCCACATTGGTAAGCACCAAGTTTAGTATGGTCCCTGAATGTGTGGGTTCTGTTTCCAGTTGCCGGAATAGTTCTCCCTTTAGAGAATCTAGGATATCCTTATTTCTAGATGATGCCGCAGCAGGGATGTGCCAGTCGACATCCAGCATATTGAAATCACCTATCAGTAGCACTTCTCCAATCCTTGTCCACTTCTTCCCCCTGTGAAGAAGATCTGTATATCACAGCAATGCAAATGAATTTCCCTTTCCCTCTTTCTAATCCACAGTGCCTCCTTGCTCCCTTTGAAGCCCTGTAATTCTATAGCTTCAATATTATTTTTTACATACAGAGCCTCTCCTCCTCCCCTTCTTCCTACCCTGTCCTTTCTGAAAAAAGGTAGAATTACATCCCAGTCATGGTTGTCTGTGAACCATGTCTCCATAAACCACCACCACTAAATCCAAGTCAGCCTCTTCCATTAAAGCCTCAACATCTGCAATCTTACTCCCCATGTTATGGGCATTTATACACACCGCTTTCCAGATGTCCCTTTTACCAATTTCCACAGACGTATTTATTGTTTCACTTACCTGGGTGCTTTCTTCACCCATGCTCAACGAATCTAGTTTAAAGCCCTCTTCAATAGGTTAGCCTGTCTGCTGCGGAAGACACTTCAACATTTCTTGGACAGATGGACACCATCTCTACTTTGCTGCCCTTGGAAAATCTTTCTATGGTCTAAGAAACCAAAACGCTCTTGATGACACCATCCACCAAGCCATGCATTCATCTCCAGGATGTAAGCTTCTCTGCCGCGGCCTTTGCCCTCAACAGGGAGGATTGAAGAGAACACCACCTATGCACCTATCTGCTTCACCCTCTGTCCCAGATCCATGAAGTCACTTTTGAGGGGAAAAGTTAGTATTGAAGAGGGGAAGAAGCTGATTTTGGGGGGAACTGGCATGTAATGTTGTGGACCTTGTCATGGAAATAGTCTGCTAGAGTTTGGGCAGAAAGAGGGGTTGGAGGTGGAGGCATCTTGAATAGAGAGTTGAGAAGACGGCAGGGGTCAGAGGCAAGAGAGTTAGTCATCTGGACATAGTAGTTTTGCTTGGCGAGTGCTATGGCTGACTGGAAGGAAGAACGCATTAATTTGAAGTGAAGAAAACCAGAAAGGGAGCGGGATTTGAGCCAAATGTGCTCAGATGAGTGGGCCCAGGAGCATAGGTAGGAGGAAGTTGAAGACAGCCAGGGCTGAGGTATAGTGCGCCTCAGAGGATGTGGTATGGGAGGAGCAAGAGCATCTAGAACAGAGGAGAGTGCAGAGTTATAGAAAACTACAGCCTCAAAGAGATGATGAGACAATAGTGGAGATAGCCGATGGATTGATAGCATAAAGATTTCTAAAAAAGGTAGGAGACTGGGTGAGATTGAGGCAGGGAGTCATGAATAGTGAAGTTTAGCAGGTGATAGATAAGGGAAGAACTGAGGTATGGAAATTAGAGGATAAACAATTAAAGAAGAAAATGAGGTCAAGACAGTGACCATGCTGATGAGTGGGGGCAGTAGAGCAAAGCTGGAGGTTGAATGAGGAGGTAAGGGAAAGGAGCTTAGAAGCATAGGGGTCAGAAAGGTTATCAACATGAATATTAAAGTCACCAAGAATAATGGAGGGGGAAGACAAATCCAGAAATAAGGAGCGCCATGGGTCAAATTTGGTAAAGAAGGTACAGGTGGCCTTGTCAGGGGATCTATAAATACCAGCTCTCCGGAGAGGTAAGGGATTAAACAGATGGATGGAGTGGACTTCAAAAGAGGAAAAGGAGTGAGACTGAGGTAGAAGGCGGGTTGAAATTGGAAGGAAGGAGAAAGCAGAAATCCAACACCACTACCATCAGGGACAGTGGCATAAGGAGTATGGGAGAATTGCTAGCTGCTGTGACAGAGGGCAGCAACAGACGCAGTGTAATCAGGGAGGAGCTAGGTCTCGGTGAGAGCTAGAAGATGGAAAATGTGAGAGATAAAGAGATCGTGAGTAAAGGGGAGTTTTTTAGAAATGGAATGAGCATTCTATAAGGCACAAGAGAAAGGGAGAGAGGATGAGGAAAGGAGAGGAATATGAATGAGATTGGGATGCTTGAGAAAAGAACTATCATGGGAGTGAGAGACATATCTAGGGGGGGGGAGGTCAGGGCTGGGGTTAATACCACCAGATAATAGAAGAAAAGTGCGAGGCAGAGAGGAGACGGTCCGTCGGAAATGAGGATGAGGTTGTTTCAGAGAGCAAGGAGAGGGGTGAATGAGAGGAAGAATAATGTGAAACTCAAGTGCTGAAGAAATGGTGGAAGACAAGATGGGGGGGGGAAGGTGGAGAGAGGATGAAAAGGGGGGGGGGGGTAAGTTGATGGTATAAGGGGAGAAGGTTAGGGAGTGTCAGAAAAAGGAAGAAAAGGTGGTTTGGAGCCATAAGAAAATGGAGATGTAAATCCAACCTAAGAAATAGACTGTGGAAGGGCAAATTCTATCAGGAGAAGGAGGTGAATAAAATAAAATACAGATAAGTAAATAATCAAACTAGTCTAAAAATTCTTTTGTTTTAGATGGCTGCAGTGATAAAATAGTGATGTGAAAGTCTAAGCGAGTAGCAATCTAAAATACAACTAACTAAAAATTTAAATATTGAGCCTTTGAAGGACTACAAAAGGGGACTACTACTTCTGAAGAGAGATCTGCAATTGTAAGTATTTACTAATGGGAATTTTTCTAAATCTTGGGGAAAAAGGAATTCTTTAGATTAAAGCTGATTAATCTGTGAACCCAGTGTATTTGTAAAATCAGTCAGGGCCTAGTAGCAGCAAAGAGTTTTCAGTTTAAATTTAAAACACAGAAAAGAGCTTTCTGGTTAAATTTAGAACCCAAGACTCCCTCTATCCAAGCAAGGGCTGTGGGACTCCCCCTGGAGATTGGTCACAGATTACCTTAGAAGAACAGGATAGGGTACTGTGTGGTAGCCAGCTTTTAATAAGTTTTCTGCGGAAGAATTGAAAGAAATATTGATACACCGGGAAGATGTATTTACAACTGTTTGATAAACTGAAGAATAGCAAATCAACTGGACCGGATGGTATACATCCAAAGGTGTTGAAAGAACTGAAATATGAGATTGCAGACCTGCTATTAGTAATCTGTGAACTATCATTAAAATCATCTGTAATACCTGAAGATTGGAGGATCGCCAGTGTAACGCCAATTTTAAAAACGGTTCCAGGGGTGATCCGGGAAACTACAGACCGGTGAGCCTGACGTCAGTACCGGGAAAAATGGTAGAAACCATCATAAAGAACAAAATTAGTGAACATGTAGATAATCATGGCTTAATGGGAGACAGTCAACATGGCTTTAGACAAGGAAAATCTTGTCTAATTAATCTGTTATGTTTTTTTGAAGGTGTGAATAAACAGGTAGACAAAGATGAGTCAGTAGATATAGTGTATCTGGACTTTCAGAAAGCCTTTGACGAGGTCAGAGACTTTTGGCAAAACTAAAAAGTCACAGGATAGGAGGCAGTGTACTATTGTGGATCAGGAACTGGTTAAAAGCAGAGGGTAGGGCTAAATGGCCAATTTTCCCAATAGAGAAAGGTGAATAGTGGTGTACCCCAGGGATCTGTGCTGGGTCCGCTGCTTTTTGACATATTCATAAATGACCTGGAAAAGGGAATAACGAGTGAGGTTATCAAATTTGCAGATGACACGAAACTATTTAAAGTTGTTAAAACCCATGAGGATTGTGGAAAATTGCAAGAGGATCTTGATAAAATTGGAAGACTAGGCATCCAAATGGCAGATAAAATTTAATGTGGACAAGTGCAAAGTTATGCACCTAGGAAAGAAAAACCCAAACTATGGTTACACGATGCAAGGTTACACATTAGGAACCACCACCTAGGAAAAAGATTTAGGTGTCATCGTGGATAACATGTTAAAACCCTCCACCCAGTGTGCAGCGGCGGCCAAGAGAGCAAATAGAATGCTAGGTATCATAAGGAAACGAATGGAAAATAAAACAAAGGATATTATAATGCCTCTGTATCGTTCCATGGTGCGACCGCACCTTGAATATTGTGTGCAATTCTGGTCGCCGTATCTTACCAAGGATATAGCGTTATTAGAAAAGGTACAGAGAAGAGCCACCAAAATGGTAAAGGGGATGGAAGGGATACCCCTATGAAGATGTCTTACTACATCAAAGGCTAACATCTTGTAATGAAGACGTGCAGTTTATTTTCAAACAAAGCAAGGATACTTATTCAGAAAGGCAAGTAATTCTCTTAGTTACACATGAGTAGTTAGAAAAGATAACTAGAATGCAATTAGAATAATAACTAATGCACTTAATTACAGAAAAATAATACTTCACTGAAAGAGTTATGAGATAGTGCAGCTATTTACAAAGAATACTTCACCAAACTTGTCATACAGCCCTTTACACATCAGCTGGGAGCGCTCAGCGAAAAGCTGGGGACAGTCTAGGATTCTTCATGCCTGGCCCAGCAGATCTACGCTCTCTCTGTTCTGGGTTTTCTCTCTCTATATATATATATATAGGCTAAATGCAGCCGGCCATCACATGATTCCTTCCACCCCATACACCTCCTGCTTGACCATCCCTCTCTAGCCTTTGTTCCCAGCCTTTTGGTTTCCGGGCAGGCATCTGACAATGCTCACAGAAGTTCAGAACTCCACAATTACAATTAGGTAAATATTCTGCTAAGAGAATTGTTCAAAGGCCAGGAAAAGAATGCTGTCTCCTTTCCTAGGACATTTGCATTTGTTAGGAGAAGGACCAGATAAGAAGAATTCTGATGTGTAAGCAATTCTCACCAGACTGCAAATACAGCTTTGATCTCTGGGCTAGCAAACTGACTCAGCATGGTTTGATTTCTCACATGCAGCATGGCTTAAAAGTTCAATTTCCTTGCTGATCCAAATAAATTTTTAATTAGTAATACATTCCACCCGTGGATCAGTAAGGATATTGTACGTAAGCAGTGGCTGAATTGCCTTTGTAATTCATCTGGAAATACAATAATAATAACATGGGATAAAACATAGTGGATGGTATTTTTCCCAAGATATCTAATATACCATTCCCATCAGCATTACAATTGCCAAAGCCAAATAGCTTGTGGATCTCAGTTACTTTTATCAGTTCCCCATGCAGTGGGGGACTCATTTCACCTGCATATTCAGAACTTTTTCTACTGTATATCTGACCCATGGATTTCAATCTACTAGTTATATATTGAGGGTAGTGGAGCAAGTGGTGAGGGACTAACAACCTCAGTCATATTGCAACTACTTCTCCCTCCACCAGCTATGAATCTGGTCTTTCATATTTTACCCAAACGTTTACACTATTGACCACCCGTGGATTCAAAAGTAGTATAAGCAGGAGAAAGAGAAACCACAGCAATAACTAAGATCTGAGGAACAGGTAACATAAGCAATTGGGCACATGATGTTCAGCAGAAAAAATCTGAGATACTAGAATTACAGTTACTTTCCAAGGAAACAATAATAAAAGGATAACAATACATAAAACAAAAAAGCATTCACAAAACCCCCCAATCAGTCCAATAGTCCTCTTCCTATTTTCAGATAATTTGGCCTGCTTCTCAGCAGTTCTTCAGGACTCCGTAGTGTTATTTCACCTTTCTCTGAAGTTTAAGTTTGGTTTCTCTCAAAAGTTGAACCTCTTATTCTCTTGGGCAGATATTTTGGCCCCTTTTTCAATGTGACACTCTGATCCAGGTAGGAACGCCTTCACACATTTCTGCGGTGTGTAGTTCGAATTTCTCGGGATGGTCTGCTCCATCTGGACTCTGGCCAATACCCTCTGCTGGACTCTTTGGATTGCAATTGGTGACATGGCTCCAGGCCTCATTCAGAAGAGCAGCACCAATATTAAATGAAAAGACTAAATATTCTAGATTAGATTTCACAATAAGATAAACTTAATTTCATCTATATTTACTAAGATGATATCCTATAAATAATAAATATTGCTTTATAAACTTTCAGTGGTCTACCAGTAACTATCTCAGATGGTGTCAATCTTGTCTCGCAATTTGATTAGCTCCTTGTCTCTCTATCACTGGAAATTCATTTGCTTGTAGGCAATATTCCATTATGCCCTTGACTGACCTTTACATGTTTACAGATCAGACAAGTTGCACACAAGTGTTCTGCAATTTTGGCACGTTTTAGAATTATACCAATTGTGTGAGAATTTGTCATCAAATCATCCCCCTTTGCCTCGGCATGCCTGGCCAGGACATACAGAGGAAAAGTGAGGCAAAAAAGCATCCGGAAGTACCACATGGCCAGTGTGGGTTTTCCAAAGCTCATCAGGGTGCAAGGTGCACCTAGCCTGTCTCCAAGTATCTATTTCCAATTGTTGAGTATGACATCCTGAATTGAAGCTTCTGGAGACGGCATAGTTGAATAAAGTGCTCATAATTTTTTTTGTTTACATATTCATTGGGCAGATATGTCACTTGTCAGACGGCTGCCTGGGTGAGAATGTTCACAGTCTTGGCAAGTGCATATATCAATATGATTTGCAAGGGATTGTGGGCAATGCAGTCCATTCACACCAGACACAGCTGCTCACAATAATTAGTTGTGCTTGAGGTTAAAGCCAATAAGATATTTATTTATGGGGTTATTTCTCCCAACACAGATATGCTTGGTAGCACATAAATCAGGATACTTGCTTTCAATGTTTAACTTAGAAAAACAAAATCAGGAAAACAACATTTGAACTTGTCAGGCAATCAAAGCAAAAGAAATAAGACCTGGTTGGTAACAAACTGGTCTTTTCTGTAGGCTTTAGCTAATATTTTCTTAGCAGTGTATCAAACAACAAACAATATCCACAAAGAAGAAAAAAACTGTTCTTTTCAGGTTAACTTCTTATATCTTCCCACATAGATTCAGAAGTGATTCCCTCAGAGCTCACAAGCAATTAGGTAAGGCTCAATTGCTAGCAGTTACCCAGCTGAAACCCCTTAGCTGGCATGCTTTCTACTGCGTGGCTAAAAATCCTACTCAGGAGCTTTTCTGAGTAGATTAAAGAACAAGTTTGTATTTCTTTGTGATGGTTGCTGTACTTTGTAACAGAAAATTACCAAAGGAGTTTAGACAGAGAGCAATCCATGTAAACACATCCTTCATCTGCAATCACTCCCCCTTCTTCAACAATCATGGGTTCAATATCCTGGATTGGCACAGATGAATTTCTCAATGGAGCACTTTCAGGAGAATACTTGTTTCCCTGCTGTCTTTCAAGGTTATAGCTAGGGCATAGATCAGTGTTCATACCTGAGCTCCCATTGCTGTTAGAGTTCCTCTCTATATAGCCTGGCCAGTATGTAGTCCAGTTCTTATGTCCAGCCTTCCAATCCAGATCCCTGGACACTGGATCTCTCTTCACATACCTTATGGCACGGGTCTTAGGGTCCCTTCCACGTGCAGCCGTCTCCCTCACAGGTACCGTCTGGAGATTCCTAACTCTGCAGCACCATTCCTCTGGCTTTCCCCAGTCCAATGGTGTATGCTGGCCCTTGGAATGCCTTCCAGTATACGTACTGCTATGAACTCCTGTAGACCTCCCAAAGGCTTTTCTCTTCTTTCTTCCAAAGGGTTTCTTGCCCTCTCTGTCCGTCCGGTTTGGCTTCTGCTTCTGATGAGCCTCCAGATGAAACTGAGGATATCCAAGCTGATTATGAAGATGATGATGATGATTCTCTGTAGAATAAACTCTACCTTTATTCTGCTTAGATGAGTGCTCCTCCCTAACACAGCGCAGCTGTGCTGAATCAGGCCCTGCCCTTTGAGATGAGTACTTAGGGATTACCTCATAGCCCTCCTGATTGAACACACGTTTCCCCACTTCAGCTCCTCTAATGGCTGTTGGAAACCTGGTGCATTCTGGGACTGGTAGTCTTTTATGGGAAAATTCTGTTTTCTTATTTCTACCAGAACTGACAGGTTGCTTGTTCAGAGTCACTTCACCTTTTCTATAGCTCCTTCCTGAGCTATGATAAGCTTCCTTATCACACACTTCAAATTACCTTCATCAGTTTACTGTCTATCACAGTTTCTCCTTTAAGATTCCACTTCATCCCTCACAACACTTTTTCACAACACATTTTCATCACCTGCATCATTCCACCAACTACATACATAGGTCCTTTTCCTGTTTTTTATACCATACTAATGTATCCTTATTTGGCAAGGCTGCTAAGAATATCAAACAATTGTTAATAACTTAATATTGCTGTAAACAAATGGTAGGCAGAGAATATACATTTAGATTCTTCTCAATAAGATAACAGTATGAGTAAACAGTGTCCCTTTCCCATCAACCTAATTGGTCCAATGCTAAGTGGACATATGCTCATTCTAAATAGGAACAATTTGGGTAAAGTCCTTATAATATAAAACTATTATTTTGCAGCATTTTCATAACATGACAGTCACATATCTCTCACGTATAACTAGAATCTATCGTATACACTGTTCTCAGTGAAAGTGCTGTTGGACTGATTTTAAAATTTCAATGTTCACAACGATTTGTGTAAGCTACTCATTAATTATGGTATCACAAAGAGATCCTTTTGAGGTGAGAGATCTAAGAGGGTACAAGGCGTTGGTGGTTGGGCCTCAAGGCGATACGTCTTCAGGTTCTTCTTGGCCTGCAAGGCATTTGTGGCTGGGCCTCATGACGATCCTCGGGTTCTTCTCGGCCTATTCCCCCCTGCCTATTCATGTCTCTTCAGAGGCATAAATATGCAAGGTTCCTGTTCTTCAGGCCTTGTGGGTCCTCGAGGAGTCTTAGAGCAGTCAGAATTCTGGTAGCCCAGATCATCACACTGGAAGCAGCACATTTATTGTCTCTTCCTTAGCCTAGGCCGTGGCCTCACCTTTCTGCCTCTCTCTCTCTCTCTTATTCTTTTTCTCAAACCTCTCCTGGATCATTGCTGACAAGCAAGATTTGGTTTTATCCAATCAACTCAAGTTCTCATTATTTTCTGGGAACTCAGTTCCATCTTTAATCTATATTTGCTCTATATGCTTGGGAACAAAGCAATTTCATATCAGCCTCTGTCCAAAATTTCAGCAAACTTATTAACTTAATATTGCTGTGTGTGTACTGGACCTCGGCATAATGTACTGATACAAGTATATTTGGTAACCTAAAATGCAAGTGTATAAACTCAATAAAATTCATATCTAACAGTGCTATAATATACTGTACTCCTGAAACTGAAATTTAAAAACTTTAAAACAAAGTACACTTTTTCTCTGGACACCAGCACGTAAAATTCAAATACAGAAAAACAGGTGATCTTACCCTAAAATCCCATATTGTAACAAGTAAAACTGTGATGTTACTGTTGTGTTCATCAGTCATCAACACAGAGCTTAACAAGGTAAAGTAATTACCTTGAATCTTACAGTTCAAAAACAAGCATGAAACTGATACTTTGTCATAAAAAGGTTGGTGGATATCTGGAATGCAAATACTCTTTTTTTATATGTTTAAAGTAATACAGTAACATGGAATAGACAAGTCTTACTAAAATCATTTTAAGGTATCATTGTAGTATCAGAAAAGTGAATACAGTTGATCAAGGCAGTTAATGTACCTAGCATGAAAGAATGCAATCATCAAAACAGCATATACTGTCTGCAGATTAAAATGTCAAAGATGGCATATCATGCAGAAGTATTACTTGTATTTGCAAGTTCAGAAAAAGATTTGTTTGCAAAACAGAAAACATTTGTGCAGAAAACACTAAATATTTTAAAAGAATGAGCCAAAATACATTAAACATCATTTATTCAAGTGACTTCAATGAAGCAGTTTTGTTAGTGTATAAGCAATCAGGTATTCTCTTCCTTTTATCTGCCTCTCTCTAGCATGGCACTAATAAACCCTTACTGAGTAGTTCTGACAACTGTCAGTGTTTTTATTTGTCGGTACTAATTACTGCTCTCAGACAGAACATCTTTACAGTTAATAACCAAAATGTACTTTTCACATTTAAATTAAAACCTTATACATAATACCTGAGACTGGTATCAAACTGACCTGAAATGTTATCTTCAACACAGACAGCAAAACAATAGGTCTCTCTTGTGTCCAGATTCCTTCAGGCAAATGCAGATTACTATGTAGCTGAACAATTAACCTATAGTTATAGCTGTTGTGATAAGGAAGCTTATCATAGCTCAGGTAGGAGCTATAGAAAAGATGATGTGACTCTGAACAAGCAACCTGTCAGTTCTGGTAGAAGCAAGAAAACAGAGTTTTCACATAAAAGACTACCAGTCCCAGAATGCACCAGGTTTCCAGCAGCCATGAGAGGGGCTGAAGTGAGAAAATGTGTGTGCAATCAAGAGAGCTATGAGGTAATCCCTAAGCACTCATCTCAAAGGGCAGGGCCTGATTCAAGACAGCTGCGCTGTGTTAGGGAGCAGCACACATTAGAACAGGATAAGAATAGAGCTGATTCTTCAGATAACGGCTTCAGGGAGAGTTTCAAGAACAGCTTCAGGAAGAGATACAGAGGGGAGAGCTTCAGCAACGGCTACAAGCACCAGTATCACCTGGAGAAACAGAAGCCAAGCCAAGCAGATAGAGAGAGAAGGAAACTCTCTGGAAGGAAGAGAAGAAAGGCCATTGGAAGGTCTGGGAGATTCCAAGGCAGTACTCATACTGGGAGGTATTCCAAAAGCCAGCAGAGTCCATTGGACTGGATTCAGCCAGAGGAATGGAGTGGCAGAGATAGGAATATCACCAGTGGCTACCTGGAAGAGAGAAGACTGCATGTGGAAGGGACTTTCAGACCAAGGCCAGAAGGTATGTGAGAGGAGATCCAGTGTCCAGGGATCAAGATTGGAAGGCTGGACATCAGAATTGGGTTACATATTGGCCAGGCTATACAGAGAGGAATAATGATAGCAGGAGAGGCTCAGGTATGAACACTGATCCAGACCCTATCTATAATAGAGAATGGCAGCAAGGGAATAAGCATTCTCATGATAGTGCCTTAATGAAAGACTCGTCTGTGCCAATGTATGATAGTGACCCTATGATAATTGATACAGCAGATGAAAGTACAGTTTACATGGACTGTTCTCTATCTAAATGCTATTGCTAGCTTTCTCTGAGCAAACACATCAGCCATCACAAAGAAACCTAACTTTGTTCTTTATTTCCACTGCAAACAGCTCTTAAAGCAGGATTTGGGCTCACACAGTAGCAGCCAGCCAGCTAAAGGCTTTCAGCTGGTCCATTGATAGTAATTAGGGCTGCACCTGATTGTGTGTGTGAGCAAGGGAGAATCACTGCTGAGATCGGCGTGGAAAATAAGCAGAAGTTAACCTAACCAGCAAAGTTTATTCTTTTCTTTGTGCCTTTGTATTTGGTAATTATTTGCTAAGAAAACATTAGCTAATTGCCTGACAAGCTGAAGGTTGTTTCTGGTTTACTTTGTGACTTTTTGTTATCCATTTTAAACACTGCAAGCAAGTAACCTCATTTATAGTGCTATCAAGCATACATGTGCTGGGTGAATTAAACCCCATCAATAAAAGAAGTATTTTATTGATCTTACCACTTGGTTTCACAACTCAAATTATTGTCATCAGCTGTGTTTGGGAGTGAATGAACTACAATACCCACAATACCTTGCAAGAATCATATGAATATATGCATCGTCAAGATTGTGTAAGTTCTCACCCTAGGCAGCCGTTTGACACTGTTTATGGTTCTGTAAAATATAAACAATAACTATACTCTCTGAGGTGCTTGCCACAATATATAAAATCCCCCTTTAACTTTTAAGTTTGCTTGATAGCATATACAGTCAAAGACAAAGAATAGATGCATAACATACTAATGATAAAGATTAACCAGGATTTACCTTATTTACTCAGGATTTAAATCATTTGCAAACTGGCTCAGGATGCCCCATTGTCCTGTCAGGGCTCTTAACCTCTACTTTGAAGGTCAAAGAAAAACAAAAACAGTTTTTTTAGTTTCATGCCTTGTTTGTTTAATCTGGTCACTTCAGCATCCAGGGACCATAAAATCTACTGGAGTAGCCAGTAATGAAAGAAAAACAGTATTTACTGCAAACAAACATTTAAACACAAGACAAATCAAAGCTTACAAGTGCTTTATACCTATCTGATCAGAGTTTCTCTTAACCAGGGACCTTAAAAAAAAGTCTTCACTTCTTCATAATCTTATAAAGATTTTCCATAACAATTAATACCAACTCTACAGGATAGGCATTTTGTTCAAAGCACTGAATTAAACATCTTTGCAGCACAAGGTTACATATTTTCCTAAACAGTTTTTTATTATTTTTAGATCCCTTTTCCTTGGCTGCAGATCCAGCTGCAGTCATTTCCCTTATCAATTTGAAATTGAATTTGTAAAGTCATAATAACATGACAAAACTGATCTTGTATCAGTGGGTCAGAACTAACCAAACAGAATTTCTTAGCATCACCATGATCTATCATTAATCTCTTGTTGATTAAAATCCTCCACAGTATCTTCTAGATTAACTCCTCCAGGATTTTGGGGAGTACTCTGCACTTTTCTCCTATAAATTGGTTAGCAATAGACGTGCATTTTCTTTTTCTTTCTTTTTCCCCGTCTCCTACGGTATTTATACTGAGCCACCCTCTCAGCAACTTGCTGATAAATGTCTATTTTATCTGTCCATGCAATCAAATCTAATTTGCTAGAATTTGTCTGATGCATCTTACAATATGCAGACAACAAAAGCAATCTCCTTCTCCCTAAGGTACTCAATTCTGTTCCTTTTTCAACAGGTATTTTTTGCAAGCATGTAAGGGCATTAACAGGTTCATCATCTTTTAAAACAGATTCCCAATTCTCACTTAGTCCTGACCCACAAGAACACTCTCTAGCTAATATTTCATAAAAAGCCTGATGCCCGCTATGAATATTTACAATATTCACATCTCTACCTTCCTTTACAGTTTTTATACTATTTACATTTTTTCCTCTTCTTTTCAACATTGTTTTAGCCTTTCTTTTTGTCGCACCCCACTTCTGGTACCAAAATGTCTTACTACATCAAAGGCTAACACCTTGTAATGAAGACGTGCAGTTTATTTACAAACAAAGCAAGGATACTTATTCAGAAAGGCAAGTAATTCTCTTAGTTACACGAGTAGTTAGAAAAGATAACTAGAATGCAATTAGAATAATAACTAATGCACTTAATTACAGAAAAATAATACTTCACTGAGTTATGAGATAGTGCAGCTATTTACAAAGAATACTTCACCAAACTTGTCATACAGCCCTTTACACATCAGCTGGGAGCGCTCAGCGAAAAGCTGGGGACAGTCTAGGATTCTTCATGCCTGGCCAAGCAGATCTACGCTCTCTCTGTTCTGGGTTTTCTCTCTCTCTCTCTCTCTCTCTCTCTCTCTCTCTCTCTCTCTCTCTCTCTATATATATATAAATATATATATATATATATATATATATATATATATATATATATAGGCTAAATGCAGCCGGCCATCACATGATTCCTTCCACCCCATACACCTCCTGCTTGACCATCCCTCTCTAGCCTTTGTTCCCAGCCTTTTGGTTTCCGGGCAGGCATCTGACAATGCTCACAGAAGTTCAGAACTCCACAATTACAATTAGGTAAATAGTTCTTATCAATTGATCTACATCTGCTAAGAGAATTGTTCAAAGGCCAGGAAAAGAATGCTGTCTCCTTTCCTAGGACATTTGCATTTGTTAGGAGAAGGACCAGATAAGAAGAATTCTGATGTGTAAGCAATTCTCACCAGACTGCAAATACAGCTTTGATCTCTGGGCTAGCAAACTGACTCAGCATGGTTTGATTTCTCACATGCAGCATGGCTTAAAAGTTCAATTTCCTTGCTGATCCAATACATTTTTAATTAGTAATACAGAAGAGAGGCTAAAAAGGTTAGGGCTCTTCAACCTAGAAAAGAGATGGCTGAGGGGAGATATGATAGAGGTCTATAAATGAATGAATGGAGTGGAATGGGTAAATGTAGATCGATTGTTTACATCATCAGAATATAGAAAGACTAGGGGACATGCAATGAAGCTACAGGGTAAACTATTTAAGACTAATAAGAGAAAATATTTTTTCACTCAACGTGTAATCAAACTCTGGAATTTGTTACCAGAGGATGTAGTAAAAGCTGTTAGTGTAGCTGGGTTTAAAAAAGGTTTGGAAAAGTTCCTGGAGGAAAGGTCCATAAGCCATTATTAAAAGGGACCCGGGATATCACTGCTTGACCCAATACAAGCATTGAGGGACCTGTGTCTTTTGGGGAAACTGCTAGGTACTTAAGTCCTAGATTGGCCACTGTTGGAAACAGGATACTGGGCTTGATGGACCTTGGTCTGACCCAGTATGGCATATCTTATGTTCTTATGAATTTTGATTGTGTAAGTTGCTGGGGCCTGATTATTCTAGTATGAGAAACGTTTTTGAGACTGGGAACCTCTGCTGTTTGTTTGTTAATCTTGGTTACGCTACATGCTGCTTGCTTTTTAACCTGCCCATTTTTGAGTTGTGCATTTAACCTTTTCACTGTAGAACCAAGAGAAGTTGTGGAATTCAAAGCTTCAGAGTTCTATTCAAAGTGTAGCTCATGGAAATCAGTATCAGGGCAAATGGAATATAAAACATTTTAAAGGGTTATTTCACATAGTCGCAAGAAGTATTGCATGTACAATTTGTAAAATCCAAATGATGTGTCTGTTTGCAGGAATTGACAAAGAGAATGTGGAACTCTCGCCCACAACAGGACACAGTAACAGCGGCAGGACACGTCACGGATCTGCAAGCCAGGTGCAGAAGCAGCGGAGTGCTGGCAGTTTCAAACGGCACATCATTAAAAAGATTGTGTGAAGCTTGCATAAGAGGTTTGGGAAACAAGAGGTACAAAATAAAGAAAACAATTTTTTCTTCTGGGCTTCACTAGTGACTCCCAACCAGTCAGGATGCTGCACTTAATTTTTAATGTCACTATATGGTCAGCCATGTTGCCAAAAGAACAACTCTTGGATGTATTGCCTGAATTTAATAGCACCTTCAGGTTTCTTCTGTTTCACCTTGTTCTTTTTGTTTTAAACCAGTGTTCCAGAACCATTGTAGAAAAATTGTTTGTAGATTCTGAGGTTCCAGATTGAAGAACTTTTGTAGCTAAAGAAAGCACTGAGTCCACGTCAGTAACTAAGATATGGAAGCCATTTTTTATAGATGGTTCTCTGGCTTTATCTTCTTTGCCTTTTTTGTTTGTAAAGAAGGAAAATGTTAATGCTGAATTATTTTTGCACACTTTTCAAGGTGGTGGGTTTATGGAAGAAAATAAGAAGGTTTATTTCTGTTTGGAATAATATCCCTATTAGACATTTTAGCTGTGGACTTTTTTAAATTTTTTTACCTGCAGACAAAATCGATTCTGCAAAAGTTGCATTTTTGAAACTATGGTGCGCCTTTCAAATAAAGGAATGTAACTTCTATACACATTGATGAAGTCATGATCATCTCTAGCACTTCAGCATTTACTCCATGATACCCATAAATTCCTCTGGAGGTTTTTTATAAAAGGCAAAATAGTTTGTGCCCCTGTTCTTAATGTCTATCAGATTTCATTAATGGAAATACTGTTTTCATTTTTGGATACTGAGCTGTTTCTTTTCTTGGGTTTGCAGATAATAGCAGTATTAATTCAAAACTCAGTCTCCTAGAGATCTGCTGTTAGAGTAGAATAGTTGATAATACAGGTACAGAGAACTCAAATAGTTTGCAGCAATATAGGAAAACATATTTAGGAAAACTTGTGACAATTTCCTGAAGGGAGATGATAGTTGAAACTTTCCATCTATATTCTTTTCGATAACAAGTACTTACTGGGGAATCTGGTTTAGAGCAACTGAATTTGTTGATTGCAACACATTCTAATTTATTAGTTTTAATGGTTGAAAGTAAGGAGCAAAAATATTACCGTGCCCAGAATCGTGCATTTTGCATATAGACACATCTTCCTGAAGAAATGCTGCACAATTTTTTTTGTAAGAAAACCAGTCTGTTTTAACAAATTTATATCTGCACTAAAACATATTAGTAGGTGAGAACTGAATCTGTAATGACACTTCCCATAGGAAAGACATTTGATGTTATTTGTGAACCCAGCATTGTCCTGACGTTTTGTCTGGTGCTCCTTATGTTTGAGTTTTTTTAAGTTCCTTCCCCTGGGGACAATGCATGCAGAATAAATGCAGAATTAGTCAGTTTGGGAGTTAGAAGCATTACACCAGCACAGTTCAGCCCAGCAATCAGCACAAGTATTTATCATGCCCGCACAAATACAAAAGGAAACGGTAGGTAACTGAAGCAAGCTTAGCATTAAATCCGTTTCACAATGTCAAGCTCTCACATTAAAGAGCTTCTAGCTCTAGACATCTTTTCAATGTCAAATTATATTGTAGAATAAACACATTTTAAAATCACATTTGAAAAGTCTGGGCATTTGTAAGTAAACTGAAAATCACATTTTATCACTGTGAAAGCCTTATCAATCTAGCATAGTGTAATGGCAGTAGATGACTGTCCTGGTATGCTGCTGTGGAGGATAGTATGTAGTATGGTGTAGTGCAAGTGCTATAAAATACTAACATGGAGAATAATGTTAAGAATATTTTCATCAAGGTAATAAACTTACATTTTTTGAGAGCTAGTCAAGGATCTGCTATCTTAGGTGCTTATTTTTAGGCCAACTGTATTTACTGCTTAGACATCTATCCCATGCCCCATTATAATACTAAAATTACAAAAGGCTTTACAAAATATGAATAACGTAAAAAAAATACATAGGATGATTTTAAGTGTATTTCAGTAAATCTAAATCCACAGCTAAATTAGTAGAAAATGGTACAGTAAAGTATTCAGACTGCATCACTATAGCATATAACCCACACTTATTCAGAAACGATATTCAGTATAACAGTGATGTAAATAAATTACCTTTATTTTATTGATTCACAAAAATAACTTAATTTGTTTTTAATTTGTTTACAGTCCTGGAAAAAACTATGAACAGAAACCTAATATGCAAATATAGGTTGCCAAAATATGTTTTTTAAAAAACAAACAAATAACTCTTAGTATTAGTCATGGCTATTTTGAAGTAGCTGTAATATTGAAAAATATTGAAGGCTTGTGCAATTAACCAAACATTTTGTTTTTTTTTATTATTCTTATTCTTTTTGGTAATGTAGATGCTGCAGAATAGAAATAAGTAAAATGCTACAAAACATATGAAGGGTATTAAAAAATAAAGTAAATGAAGTTAGAAATAGAGCAATGGCCCAATGGCAGGTTCCATAATATCTACTTATTCCCCATAGTCCAAAGATTTTACATAATAAATGGGTACTGTACAGCAAAGAAGATTCTATTTTTAATCAAAATTGTCTAGTTGAAACCACACATCAGTTGAAGTCCTAAGTGACAGGTTTCTATACCAAACTCAGTTAGGTTTATTTTTGTAATCTCTTTTTTAAAACTCTAACTTTGAGGCTGAACAGACAACCAAGGAGAAGGTGGGAAAATGTAATGCATGCCTTGAGCTAATTTTTCAGAGCAGTACAATTTTCTGAAACTGTCATAAAATCAAGTCTGTTTGGTAATCTGATCAAGTCCTTGGCATTTCTGTTTTGGTTCACAGTGTTAAGGCTGCATGTTCCTTAACTACAGCCCAAGTTGCACAATGAGCAATTAATTTGGAAGGTACTACTCGCCCCCGCCTCCCCCCCCCCCCTTACCACCTCATAAAATTTCAGAAGTATCTGTGACCCCGATTTGCTCCACAGAGTCTTCATCTTTTGAAATCCTAAAATGTGACCAGGAAATGTTTTACTTCTCAAAACAAAACTCACAGAACAGCATAACTAATATTTACCAAAAACAAGTGTCCATTATTAATACTTAAGATCTGATCCTGGGAGCATGTTCCATGCATTCATTCTTTCAGTTTAATACTGTAAAGAAGACTGGCATTTGATTGTCTGTCTGTGTATGTATGTTACCTGTCCTAAGAGGTATCTTGGTAGTGTTTCAATCATGCATATAACCTACCTGTAAATGATGGCAATGTTTTAACTCTCCATGTTTTCAGTAAGTAAGAAATGTTTATTGAGGATTGGGAACCGAGCTTGTCGGGTAGAGTCAGTGCTCTATTTCTAATTGGTCTGTAAGATTTCAATATTTGATTTTGTTTTCCTGATGTAATAAAGCATGTCTTGCTCAATGTTATGCAACAGACTTAACCACAGAAAGTCACTCCGTTGGCCACACAATTTTTTAATTCAGTACATTCACCTGTAAATAGTTTTTTTTGTGTAAAATTTGACAGAAAAGTATATTTACTACACTGTAAATACATGTGACAATATATTGTATTATTTTTCTTTTTTGTAAAACGGTTGCTGTACATGTATAACATACAAATTTGATTATTCTAGTGTTAGTATTGTTAACTTCTCTCTCCTTCCTGCTGTTGCGTTATGTCATAAAAGATGTATTATAAACCTACACAGTGTATGATAACTTGCTATTTACATTTGGGCCTAAACTTTGGAACAGTTTCCTTGTTTAGCAATTCTGTTAATATAGTAAGCGCGTGTATTCCAGCAGGAGAAATACTACAGCAGCAAACTGAATTTGGAATTGGAGATAAAGCTGTGGAAAAATCATGGCTGCAGTTTGTGGTTGCCCTTCGCGCATTCTCTCACTATGTATGTACTACTTCCTTCCTCTTCCCTTTTTTTGAAGTAAAATGTAAATTAAGCCTGCTTCTGGAGTTGTGTGATTGTCTTATTTTCCATTTTTAAATGTTTTCTTTTTTAATCAATATTTATTATTATTCAAAGACAATTGGAATTACAAATCAAAATGGAACAAAGAAAACCAACCAGTACAAATGAGTGATTTTATATTTATTTATAAAGGTTTTCTGACCATAGCCAATCAAAAGAGTGTAGAAACAAATACAGAAAAATACAATACAATAACTGTTTCCAGTGTCTCTAAAACTTTTTTAGCCTTGCTTTAATAATATGAAAAGAGGTTTATGATCTCACACAGATTCTGAAAAATACCACTCTACTGTTAACTGAACTAAGAAGTACCCAGGAAACGTTAGAAAAGGACTTTGAATGGTTCATAGTGCTCTCTATTATTTTTTATCAATATCAGTATTTGAGAAAGAAAACTGAGGCTATTGCTAGCTCCCTCCATGAATTTTGCAGAAAGTGATAGAAATGATGATTCATCCAGGAGCCCTGTTCATGGAAATATAACAAAAGTGACATTTTGCTTACCAGATAATGCCATTTCCTTGTGTCCTGCAAGATAACCTGACCATTTTTCTAAGTTCAAATATGGGAGACTCAATCAAGCCGGGGAGTTGAAAGTTAAGAAAAATAAAAAATATGTATATAATTACAATTTTAATTCTAACCCAAAATTGTAATCAACTTTACTTACAAATGTGCCATTCAGGCTTACTTGTACGTCTCTACAGAGTGAATTTTGTTAGCAACATTTCCACTAAGATAATTAAAAAAAATTCTGGGCAACTCAACTCAAAATTGTATTTTACAATCATTAGACATATGAGAATCTCTACACACAGTTAGATTTTTTCTGTAGACCACACATTGTTCATGATTGAAAAGCACCTTTCATTTGGAGGATTGGAACCTGGCAAACATAATTCAACCAGTTTGTATACATTTTTATATGGTACCTCATTACTTTGGAGGTGTCCAAACACCACCTTCCATTTTTCGTCAACCATGATGTCTGTTTTTTTCCATTCTTGAACTTTTTCTTCAGAAACAAATGACTTAAGACAAGAGAATTCATCATGCAGTTCAGTATCATTCTCCAGGAACAAGCAGGAAGTCAGTCCTCACTTATGGGTGACGCCGGCGCCGACGGAGCCCCATGCGAAGCAAATCCCCAGCTTTCAAAGAAAGCCTTTGGGAATTGCTACCACGCATGCGCAGTCCCCTTCCTGCTCAAGGGTGCCATCTTGCTCAGTCTCCTTTTTTCAGTTGAGCCTTTCAGACGTAGTTCCTTTGTGTCCCGGAAAAAGTGATTATTCTCTCTGTTTTCTTTGCCGGTCGACACCGATATCCTTCCTGCCTCCGGCTTCGGTACTCCGGTATCAAGCCGGGTTCTTTTTTTATTTCACTTCTTCAACTTTTTGTCCCTGAGGCGCTTTCGCGCCCTTTTTGTCCCTCTTTTCCTCGCTGGCAGCCCGCAGGGTCTTTGATCTCACCGGGGTCCTTTTTCCCCCGCTGGCTATCAGCGGTTTTAAGAAGTGCGATCGGTGAGGGAAAACAATGTCCCTCACCAATACTCACGACTGCTGCCTCCGTTGCCTCGGGGCCAGATCACGACCCGACGGCCTGTGGCCCATGTAAGAGGATTTCCTCTAAGGCCCTGAGGAGCCGCCAGAAGCAGCACAAAAACATTTTCACGTCTCGGGGAGAACACGCCGAGCCCGTCAAGGTTCCTCGAAAAGGTAGTCCCCTTCGCGGGAGCACAAGAGGAAATAGAAGTCCTCGAAGGCAGCGTCTCTGGATGGCTCCGGCGTCGTGCCTTCTCAGGGCCAGTTGCAGAGCCCTGAACGCCTGCTCGGGTCGTCGGAGAGGGAGCGGCCTGCTAAGGTTCCTCGGCGGACCTGTCTAGGCAAGTACAGACCATTCTTTTTGAGGACTTCCCTCCAAGGGAGCCTGCGTCGGGGCCGATCAAGTCGGCACCTGAGCCAGAAGCTGCGGAGCCTCCCGGACTCGTGTCCAGGATGGCGGCTTTGGAGCGCAGTTTCACTACCTTCATCGCAGAGCAGCGGGCACTGATGTCCAGCATGTCCAGTTCCTCCGCCCCAACCACCGGGCCCTCGATGTCCAAGTCGACCCCGGAGGCCGAGCTGATCCTCGAGGCCTTTCGGGCTCGAGTCGATCCTCGGCCGAGGTCACCCTTGGCCTCCCGTTCTGGACTGAGGCCGCCACTGAGGCCCTTGAAGCCTGCGGAGCCCCTCAATTCGTCCTTGGAGGCCTCGGCTTGTGAGACAGAGGAAGAGGAGTCCCCGGATACCCACAGGCATAGGGATGTCCCGTCTGATTCCCTGGTATCCGACCCTCGGAGAATGTACCCACCGGAGGGTATACGGTTCCTGGACTTCATGTGGGATATGGCTTTGGCTTTCCCCACGGAGTCCGAGGAGAAGCCTCGAGCCGACGAGCTCGAGATCCTCTAGTATGAGGCTCCTCCTCAGGAGACCCTCACGGTACCCGTTCCTCCGATCCTGGAACGACTTATGCTCCGCATGTGGGAGACACCGGCGTTGATGCTGGTGATCAGCAAACGACTCGACTCGATGTATCAGGTCTGTCGAAGCCCTGGATTCCAGAAATCACAGCTGACGCACAACTCCATGGTTGTGGAATCGACCATGCATCGGCTGAAGAGTCAGAAGATGCACTTCTTGGTGCCCCCCGGCAGGGAAGCCCATAACCTGGATGCTCTCGGCAGAAAATGTTTCCAGGGTGCAATGCTGAACTGTCGAATCCAGGCATACCAGCTGTACATGGGCATGTACCTGAAGGACCTGGCGAAGGAGATCTCCGGGTACTCGGCTGGTCTCTCCGAGGAGCCTTTGCAGCGCTTCAAGGGCCTGTCCAAAGCCATCCGTGAGTGCTCCAAATTTATGTCTCAGGCGGCCTATGACCGTTTCGAGTCGGCAGCTCCAATAGCTGCGGTGGGCATCGGTGCACGCCACCAAGCCTGGCTGCAGTCGTCCAACCTCAAGCAATGGGTTCAGGACAAATCGGTCGATGTCCCATGTCAAGGGGAAAATCTCTTTGGCAAACTCATGATCGACAAGGCTGCAGAGCTAGAGACCGAGTACATGATGAGGATACGGCTCTCCAAGAAGACCTCTGCCCCTTCTCGTAAGAAGGGCTCGGGTAAGGTAAAAAGCCCTTTTACCCGAGGAAGGGAGTTGCTTACCAAAATTACCCCCCCTTATCAGGCATCCCCGGCTCCCCAACAGGGGGAGCAGGCCAAGGGACAGGGGCATGGCTCGCGTAAGCAGAAGGCCCCTAGGCCCCAGCTCCTGCCCAGCCTGGTGGGGGTTTTTGACTCCCACAGCATGGCCCCTCTTCCAGCCGGAGCCAGGCAGTCCAGAGAAGACTGACTCGCCTTGTTTGCCCACAGGTGGACATCCATCACCACCGATTCTTGAGCATTACAGGTGGTCAGGGAGGGCTACCTTCTACGCCTGGCCCAGGTGCCTCTACAATACTTTCCAGGAAAGCCTTTCAGGTCTCCCCTTTACCAGGACCTCCTTTTGAAGGAGTTGGCAGGTCTTTTCGAGGATCAGGCGGTGGAACCGGTGCCCCACCACCTTCAGGGCAGGGGTTCCTACTCCACGTACTTTCTGGTACCAAAGAGAACAGAAGGCCTCACTCAGACTTATCCTAGACCTGCGCAATCTGAACAAATTCCTGGTACGGGAGAAGTTCAAGATGCTCTTCCTAGGAATATTGCTTCCTTACCTCCACCAGGGAGACTGGCAATGCTCCTTAGATCTGAAGGATGCCTACATGCATATTATGATCCACCCAAACCACAGGCAATACCTCCGCTTTGTGGTGGGAGGAAACCACTACCAGTACAGAGTACTTCCCTTTGGCCTTGCATCGGCCGCCAGGGTATTCACAAAATGCCTTCATCAGGCTTCAAGGAGTCTTCGTCTTTCCCTATCTAGACGATTGGCTCATCAGGGGCACTTCAGTCAACGAAATGTGACAGGCCACGGCCCATACCATCCAGATCCTACAGCACCTGGGGTTCATAATCAACTACTCCAAGTCTCATCTGGAACCGGCCCAGGAGCTCGAATTCATTGGGGCAAGGCTCAACACCATCCAGGCCTTCCTGCCCACAGACAGGGCAGAGCGACTCATGGCCCTGGCGGGCCAGGTGAGTCGCAGCCCCTTAAGACAACTGCTGCAAGACAACTGCTGCATCTTCTGGGCCACATGGCCTCCATGGTTCACGTAACCCCAAATGCCCGCCTCCACATGTGAACTGCACAGTGGTGCCTCGGAGACCAGTGGTCCCAGGCCTCAGGACACCTCAGGGACAGGATCAAGATCACCGGGGTCCTGGTGCGATCCCTGACCTGGTGGCTCTCCCGTCATCATCTGGGAGCAGGCATGCCCTTTCAGGCCCCTCTCCACTCAAGGACTCTCACCACAGATGCCTCCTTACTGGGTTAGGGAGCTCATTGTCAGGGGTACCGTACTCAGGGAGTGTGTTCCCGGAAGGAGAGTGCACAGCAGATCAACTTATTGCAGCTTCATGCCATTCGCCTCGGCCTCGCAGTCTTCAAACTCTACCTGAACCGCAGAGCTGTCTTAGTCCAAACGGACAACCAGGTGGCCATGTTTTACGTGAACAAACAAGGGGGCACAGGGTCCCGCATCCTAAGACAGGAAGCCCTAAGCTTGTGCTCCTTTGCAGTTCAACAAGGGATTCTTCTGAAAGTGGTGTACCTGCCCGGCCAGGACAACTGCCTGGCCGACAGGCTCAGCAGGATCCTCCGACCGCATGAGTGGCAACTCGATCAGGAGATGGCCGACCAGCTCTTTCAGACCTGTGAGAGGCCAGTGTTGGACTTGTTTGCCAGTCCAGATAATCAACAGTTACCCCGGTTTTGCTCAAGGCAACCACACCCGGCCAGAGTAGCGGTGGCCCAAGCAACCGTGGTTCCCACTTCTCCTGCAGCTGGCGGTGGAGGCCCCCATTCCCTTGGGCTCGTCCCCACGGCTCCTATCCCAGGAGGGGGGCTCTCTCCTACATCCCAACCTTCGTTCTCTGTCACTGACAGCGTGGCTGCTGAGAGGATGACTGTTGCCCCACTTCTCCTCCCAACGGAAGTCGAGGAGGTCTTACTGGCTTCTCGTAAACCGTCCACTAGACAGACGTACGCCTACAAGTGGCGCCAATTTGGTGTGCTGGGCAGAGGGTTGATCCCTTCTCCTGCCCAGTTGTTGTGGTCCTGCAATACCTACTCCATCTCTCTGAGCAGGGCCTTAAGTCAAACTCCATCAGAGTGCATCTCAGTGCCCGGGCAGCAAACCACTTTCTCATGGACAACAAGCCTCTCTCTGCTCACCCAGTGGTGTCCAGGTTTTTGAAAGGCTTTCTTCTCTTAAAGCCCCTGGTGCGTCCCCCGGCAGCCAAGTGGGATCTTAATATTGTCTTGGGGCAGCTCACCCGACTGCCCTTTGAACCGATGGCCACGTGCCATCTTCGTTACCTCTCCTGGAAAGTGGTGTTCTTGGTGGCGCTCACTTATGCCCGCAGGGTCAGTGAGTTCCAGGCCCTCGTAGTCGAGAGGCCTTATACCAGGTTTTACCAGAATAGGGTGGTGCTCCGGACCCATCCCAAGTTCCTTCGGAAGGTGGTTTTTCCGTTTCACCTCAATCAAGAGGTAGTGTTTCCCACCTTCTTCCCAAGACCGCATACCAGTTGGGCGGAGGCGGTCCTCCATACCCTGGATTGTAAGAGGGCCCTGTCCTTTTACGTTCAGCTTTTGCAAGGTCACAGGAAAACCTCTCAGCTGTTTGTTTCCTATGATCCCAGTAAGCTGGGGGGTGGCTGTGACGAAGTGTACGGTGTTCACCTGGGTGATGGACTGCATTGCCTGGGCTTATGAGGCAGCGGGTCTCCCACTGGAGGGCTGGGTTATGGCTCATAGGGTCAGGGCCATGGCGGCTTCAGTGGCTCACCTCCGCTCTCTTACGTTCGCGGACATCTGCCGGGCCACCACCTGGTCTTCGGGGCAGACCTTCGCAGCTCATTACTGCCTGGATAGGGAGTCCCAACGGGAAAGTGCCTTTGGCTAGGCGGTACTCCGGAATTTATTTGAGGTCTAGGCAACTCCTGCCCTCTGACCCTCTCTGTGTTCAGGCTACTGGAGTGTCACTCCCTTGTTAGGGTTGTCCTTGCAGCTCTCCTGAGGGAGCCCCTTTTTTGGCTATGGGTTCCAGGTAACCTGTAGCTGGGGAGTCCCATAAGTGAGGACTGACTTCCTGCTTGTTCCTGGAGAAAGCGTAGTTACTAACCTGTAACAGGTGTTCTCCAGGAGCAGCAGGAATCAGTCCTCACTACCCTCCCTCCTTCCCTTGGAGTTGCAGCCCTTCATCTCATTGTTTTTTGCCGTCTTTTTAGCTAGGTCATCTGACTGAGCAAGATGGCACCCTTGGGCGGGAAGGGGACCGGTCATGCATGGTAGCAATTCCGAGAGGCTTTCTTTGAAAGCTGGGGATTTGCTCGGCATGGGGCTCCGTCAGCACCGACGTCACCCAAAAGTGAGGACTGATTCCTGCTGTTCCTGGAGAACACCTGTTACAGGTAACTACTCTTTACTGACTCTAGGCCGGGTCTTGTAGACAAAATGTATTCTAAAGATGACTCTAGCTCACACCACTCCGATTGTTTTTGAAGGAGAGTCCACTGTTGTTTCCCAATCTCCTAGAAGTGAGTGGTCCACTGATCCAAATAATCAATGCAAGTGGTGTAGAAAGATGACACAGATTGCTTGAAATCTGCTTCATCAACGCTGCCCTCTTCTTCAAGATCTTTTATCTTCTTTCTGATTGTCGGCAACAAAAACACTTCATTCTTCCTAGTTACTAACTTGTTTCTAAGGTCACTGATTACTCCAGCCACCTCTATCATTGAGATGTTTTGAAACTCAGTTTTTAAAGTCGCATTTTGGAAAATCACTACCTGACTGTGCAGAAAGTACAGCCAAACTTCTGCTGATTCATTCTTCAAAATGTTTTTGATAATAACTGGGCATTTTTCCTGGCTCAGAAAGCATAGTTACTCACCTGTAACAGGTGATCTCCGGGAACAGCAGGAATTTAGTCCTCACATATGGGTATCGTCGGTACCGACGGAGCCTGCGCGGGAACGCTCCCAGTCCCCAGCGTCCAATTAGAAAGCTTTTGTGAGCATCCCACAGTGCCTGCGTGCTGCCTTCCCGCCTTTCCCAACTGCTTCTCTCCAGTTGAGTTTTAAAGCTGAGACAAAGAGAGGGAAAGGGAAAGAGATAGAGAGATACAACTCCTAAGGGAGATGGGTGGGTTGTGAGGACTAAATTCCTGCTGTTCCTGGAGATCACCTGTTAGAGGTGAGTAACTATGCTATCTCCAGGAACAAGCAGGAATGTAGTCATCACATATGGGGACTCCCTAGCTTTAGGTGCCAGGGAGAGACCCCAGAAGTTGTGTGTCCCTGAACCAGGGCTCCACTTCCTCCCATGGATCTCTGGCATCCAACAGGGATGGCGGATAGGAGTTGAGGTGTTGAAGAACAGCCTGACCAAACAAGGCATCCCGGCGGGAGTCCTTGTCCAAGCAGTAATAGGCTGTGAAGGTATGAACCGAGGCCCAGGTGGCTGCTCGACAGATGTCGTCGATAGACAAAGAGTGCAGATAAGCCATTGAAGCTGCCATGGCTCTTACGTTGTGAGCTGTGACATGGCCCTCCAGAGGAAGATTCTTACTCTGATAGGTAAAGGAAATACACTGAGCAATCCAGTTAGATAGTGTTCTCTTGGAGACTGGAAGTCCCAAATGAGAAGGATCAAAAGCAACAAAGAGTTGAGAGGACTTTCTATGTTGCTGTGTTCTTTGTAAGTAAAAAGCTTTACAGTCCAAAGTATGAAGATTCCTTTCTGCATTCGATGCATGAGGCCTTGGAAAGAACACAGGTAGGTAGACTGCTTGGTTTAGATGAAAAGGCGAAACCACCTTTGGCATAAAGTGTGGATGAGTCCTAAGGACTACCTTGTCATGATGGAACCTTGTATAAGGTGGATCAGCTACTAGTGCTTGCAACTCACTGATGCGACATGCTGATGTGATTGCAATGAGACAGATAACTTTCCAAGAAAGGAATTTCAAGGAGGTAGTAGCTAAGGGTTCGAAAGGTGGCTTCATGAGCTGACCAAGAACCAAATTTAAGTCCCATGCCACAGGAAGTGGCTTAATGGGAGGCTTAGTTAGCAGAAGGCCTCTCATAAATCTTGCTATAAGAGGATGGGAGGAAATGGGTTGTCCATTTAGGGGCTTGAAGGAAGCTGCAATAGCACTCAAATGGACCCTCACTGAGTTAGTCTTAAGTCCTGCATTGGATAAATGAAGGAGATACTCCAGTAATGATTCCAGAGGTATGGCAATGGGGTTAAGACCCTTCTGTGAACACCATACGGTAAACCTTTTCCACTTGAAAACATAAGAGCGTCTTGTGGAAGACTTCGTGGAAGCATAAAGGATGTCCTTATTTGCTGAGGGAGGTTAAGACCATGGAAATCTAGGCCTTCAGCAACCAAGCCCTCAGACGCAGAGACTGGGGATTGGGATGTCATAACATTCCGTCCTCCTGAGACAGGAGATCTGGAGCAGACCCTAACTCCAGCGAGGGAGCTTGAGAGAGATGTAGAATCATACGGCCACTGTCTCTCTGAAGCTTGAACAGGGTTATGGGAATTAGGGGAATGGGTGGAAAGGCATACAGGAAGTCTTGAACCCAGTAAAGGAGGAAAGCATCCCTGGCCTGAGCTCCCTGAGCCGGAATTCTGGAACAGAATCGGGGAACTTTAGCATTCCACGGACTTGCAAAGAGGTCTATGTCCGGGATTCCCCAATTTTGAAAAATCTTGGCCACCTGGTCTGCATCCAGAGACCACTCGTGTGGAAGCAGAACTCGACTGAGTCTGTCTGCCCAAGAATTTTGTATGCCTGGAAGATACACTGCCAGGAGATGAATCGGATGCTCTCTGGCGAGGGCCCATAGTCGCAAAGCTTCATTGCAAAGCGACAGAGAGCCTGTTCCCCCTGCTTGTTCACGTAGAACATGGCTACTTGATTGTCTGTATGAATGAGGACTGTCTTGTAGCTGAGCAGGGTGTGGAACACTCGAAGAGCAAGGAAGATTGCTCTGAGCTCCAAGAGGTTGATATGTAGATGAGTCTCCTGTGGAGACCAGGTGCCTTGGGTGGAGAGGTCTTGCAGATGAGCTCCCCAACCCATCGAAGAAGCATCTGTTGTGAGAGTTGCTTGGGGTAAGGGTTGTTGAAAAGGGGACCCCAGAAACAGGTTTTCAGTGGATTTCCACCACTGGAGGGACAAAATAAGGCGACTTGTGTTTGCTATTTTGTCTGACAGGCATCCTGATGCCTGGGTCCATTGAGTGGATAAAGTCCACTGGGCTGCCCTCATATGGAGGCAAGCATAGGGAACCACATGCACAGTAGATGCCATGTGGCCTAGTAGTTGTAGCATTTCTCGGGCAGTGAGAAGAGGCTTTAGCACTGCCTGAGAAGCTAACTGCACCATGCGAAGGCAACGGCCCTGGGGGAGATAGGTCCTTGCCTTTCTGGTATCCAGCAAAGCTCCTATGAACTCTAAAGACTGAGTGGGAGTTAGACTGGATTTTGGGATGTTTATTACCAGACCCAAATACTGAAGGATACGCATTGTGCAGGATAGAGAAGTCCTGGCCTCTGACTCTGTTGGGGCTCGAATGAGCCAGTCGTCTAAGTAGGGGAAGACGAATATCCCTAGAGAGCGGAGAAATGCTGCTACCACAGCCATACATTTCGTGAACACCCTTGGTGCTGAGGCCAGGCCAAATGTAAGCACCCTGTATTGGTAGTGCTTTTCTTGAAAAAGGAACAGAAGGAACTTTCTGTGAGTTGAATGGATGAGAACATGGGTGTACGCATCCTTGAGATCTAGAGAACAAAGCCAATCCTGACTCTGAAGGTATGGCAGCAGAGTTCCAAGAGAAATCATCTTGAATTTCTCTTTGACAAGGAATTTGTTCAATTCTCTGAGGTCCAAGATAGGTCTGTATCCCCCTGTTTTCTTTGGGATAAAGAAATAGGGGGAGTAAAACCCTCTACGCTGCTGATGGATGGGTACCTCTTCTATTGCCCCTTGGGCAAGAAGCAAAGTGACCTCCTGACCTAACAGGTTGATAAGAGAGGTCGGAGAATTGAACTGCCTTATCATTGTGGGAGGGGGCATGCTTGAAAAATGCAGCTTGTACCCCTCTTTTATGATGGAGAGTGTCCAATGCTCTGCTGTTGTTTGCCCCCATCTGGGGGCAAAGTGACACAACCTTCCTGGAATGGTGGAAGGCTCTGGTCCAATGAGAGCCAGGAAGGCTAAGTTCTCTAGCTGAAAGTCAAAGGCCTTGTGGAGGCTGAGACTGCTGGGAAGGCTGAGGCTTAGCAGTCTTTGCTTTCCTTTGTTTGGGTGGTTGCTGACCTGCAGAACGTCCCTGCTGAGAATAAGCAGGATAATACTTTTTCTTTTTAGAAAAGAATGGTTTCTTAAAATATTTCTTTCTTTCAGGATCAGCTGTGGACTTGGACAATCTATCCAAGGTGGAGTTGTCAGCATCCAACTCATTGGCCTTTTCCTGCCAATCTTTACCAAACAGGTTCTCACCAGTACAAGGAATATTTCCCAGTTTATCTAGGAGTGGAGGAGTAGCCTAGTGGTTGGGGCAAGGTACTTCAGGCCGGAAGGTCGGGGGTTCAAATCCCACTAGAGGACAGCAACCTTGGGCCGGAAGGACTGGGGTTTCTAGTCCCACAGGTACTCCTTGTGGTCTTGGGCAAGCCACTTAACCCTCCATAGCCCATGTTCCCTGTAAAATAGTTATCTCCAAGTTATAATGCCCTGTTCAATGTAATTTCAGTTTGTTCAATGTAAACCGCACTGATGCAGAATAGCGCGGTATATAAGAGAATTAAATAAATAAATAAATAAAAAAATTCTACGTACACCTATGGCAATGGCAGAGGTTCTGCTTATGCACTCAAAACAGTCAAAAGCTGCACGGTTGACAAATTTAGAAATATCTTGGGCATGTTTGACCAAAGTGAGAAAATCCTATCTTCTATCCTGGCGGTGATGCCTGGCCGCATCACCGCCAAGCTCCTGCCCAATCGGGGCAGTGGGAGCACATTCCACAGCAGCCTCCAGCCCTTAAAAGTGGCGTCTCTGCTCAGAGGGAGCCGCTGCCCAATCGGGGCAGTGGGAGCACATTCCACAGCAGCCTCCAGCCCTTAAAAGCAGCGTCCCTGCTCAGAGGGAGCCGCTGCCTGGCCGCATCACCGCTGAGCTCCTGCCCAATTGGGGCAGTGGGAGCACATTCCACAGCAGCCTCCAGCCCTTAAAAGCGGCGTCCCTGCAGGGTGCGCCCGTGCCTGGCGGGCCTCGCCAGAGGGCCCTTTGGTGTGGCCCTTAGGCACGGCACAGAGGCGCGAATAAAAAGAAACAACAGGACTATACCCGACAAGAACTGCGGAGCTCAAAAACAGAGAAACGAAAACCACCGCAGAATATGCCAACCCACTAAAGCGGCAGAAATACAACGACGATGACTAAGGACCCCACCGCGCTAAGGAACCAGCACTGAAACACAGCATGGACCTAAACACCAAGGTACTCTCACAGACCATGTCACCCTTCTTTGCCCCCATCTACCTCCTCACTCTGCTCCTGACCCTATACCCCCCCCCCCCTTGCAGGCACACTCAATAACCTACCCTGGCCAGACACCACGGTAACACAACCCACACACACCTACAACCCTAAACAAAACCACTCGCACACACAGCATACACCAACCCACACCCCCAACCCCCCAAACTACCACCACCTCTCCATCTCACTAATAAACGCACGCTCAGTCAGAAACAAATACCACATGCTCCAAGACCTAATTACAACTAAGAAAATTGACATCCTATGTGTAACAGAAACCTGGTTAACAGATAACGACACAGTGATAATGAACCAGCTAACCCCAAAAGGATACAACCTCCACCACTGCTCCCGAACACATGCCAAAGGTGGAGGCGTAGCCATCATAGCAAAAGTCGACCTCCACCTCAGGATCCATTCTACAGAAACTACCAATGAAGCAGACATACTCACCCTCACCAATAAACACCTTTCAATATGTCTAATCTACCGTGCACTTACCTCAAACACCGACCTACCAAGGATGCTTCAATTCATATCGGAGAGCACCAGCTCTGCAAAAGAGCAAATAATCCTAGGAGACTTCAACCTCCCATCACTTCAAGAAGAACAAACAGAAACCTTCACCACCGCCATGACAGCAATGAACCTGATACAGATCGTACAAAATCCCACTCACGAAAAAGGGAATACATTGGACCTCATATTCCTAAACTCCCTAGCTGCCTCCTCATGAAAGAACCCGGAGATCTCACCTGTACCATGGTCAGACCACCACCTCATCACCATATCCCACACCTACCACCATATGACTAACAAGGGCAACGAACACCACGCTAGAAGATTTAAAACATTTAACAAAGAGGACTTCTTAGCGCAAACGCTACCTAAACTACAAACAAACTCTAGCAACATCGATGAACTAATTCACAACTGGAACACCACAATCTCCACAGCGTCCAGCGCACCCACGAACAAAGCCACCACCAGACCAACTTCCATAAAAGCCAGATGGTTCACTCCCAATCTCCGAAAGCTAAAAACAAAACTCAGAAGAACAGAAAGAAAATTGAGAAAAACCAAAAATGACAACGACAAATCAAAATACCTATCTGAACTCAACGCATACCACTCAGAAACTGACAAAGCAAAAAAACCCTACCACTCAAAAATCATAAACACGTCCATAAATAAACCTCGAGAACTCTTTCAGATTGTCAAAAAGCTGACAAAGGCACCCAATAACTCTGACCAGCTACCGAAGATTCCACCAGAGCTACTAGCCCGACAATACAAACCGCTTCAACAACCACAAAACCCCCATTTGAACGCCGAGACAACCACAAACCACCACCCAAACATGTACAAAGACTGGACTACCTTCAAAGAAACCACAGCAGACGAGATATCATCCACCATCTCCCGCCTAAACACCACCACCTCCCCACTGGACCCCTGTCCCGCTGACTGGATAAAGAAATCCAATGAGGACCTAAGCACACCATTAACCCATATTGTCAACGAATCCTTCTCCCAAGGGCGCATGCCAGACATCCTCAAAACCACAATCATTCGACCATCCCTAAAAAAGCAAAACCTAGATCCCCTAGACTCCGCATCCTACAGACCTATAGCGCCTACCATTCACCGCCAAGATAATCGAGAAGATAGTACAGCAGCAGCTTCCAGAACACCTAGACATCAACAACATACTGGACCCACAACAACACGGCTTCCGCCCACTACATGGAGTCGAGACCCTCATGACCACACTGATGAACACTCTCATCATAGGAACCCAAGCAAAACACTCCGGATATGCTCTGATCTTCCTTGATATATCAGCAGCCTTCGACACCATCTCCCACAATATCCTCATACGCAGACTGCAAACAATTGGGATCAAAGACACCGTACTTCAATGGTTTCAATCCTACCTAACTAACAGACAACAACTGATCCGTACCAGCACCTCAACCTCACCCCCCTTCCAGCAACTCCAAGGAGTACCTCAAGGATCCACCCTGTCAGCCATGCTCTTCAACATCTACCTACAACCACTCTGCTCAGTCATACGTGCCCACAACATCAACTTCCACATATATGCTGATGACATCATGCTCTACGCCCCAATCACAACCACAAACCCAACAAATGAACATCTATCAGCATGCTTCTCCGAAGTATCCAACTGGCTACAAGAAAATGCAATGCAATGTGTGCCTTCGAGTCAGTCCTGACTCATAAACATAAAGAAAACTGAAGCTCTCATAGTGACAAAAGACTCAGACTTCACACCACCTACACACCTCAACATAGGAACTACACACATTCAAATACAGCCACAAATCAGATACCTAGGAGTTATCATTGACCAAGCCCTAACCCTCAAGCAACAAATTACTAAAACCACCGGAAATATATTCCACAAAGCTAAAACAGTGCAACGTCTCAGACCCCTCCTCGAACCTCAAGACTTCAGGACCGTAATGCAAGCTATGACACTCCCACATCTGGATTACTGCAACATAATCTACCATGGATTACCAGCTTCACAGACCAACCCCCTCCGAACCGCCTTGAACACCACCGCAAGAATCATTCAGAGAGCAAAGAAACGCGACCACATCACCCCAATTTTGAGAGACCTACACATACTTCCCTTCGAAGCAAGAACTAAATACAAATCCATCCTACTCACCCACAAAGCCATCCACCAAACACAGAACACCCAGCTTCGCGCCCTGCTGACTCTTCCAGCCCACGGCAAAACAACCAGACAGGCCTCCAACAACTACCTCACCATCCCACACAAAAGAACCAAATGCTCTCAACGGACATGCAATAGAGCCTTTGAACATTACGCTCCGTCACTATGGAATTCTCTACCGACCCACGTCAGGAACAATGGCGACCTCCTATCATTCAGAAAACAGCTAAAAACCATCCTATTCCAAGAATATCTCAAGACAACTCCCACCAAAAAAGCGTCAACCCCTAAACCATCATGAACCTATGATTGAAAACTTACTGTGTTGTCCATGTCTACAGTCAGTCCTATCTCGAAATCATTAATGTTGCCACCCGGTGACGGCCCCCATCCTTATATCTGATTATTCCCCCCCCCCCCTTATATGTAACACCGCTTTGACCCGGTTAAAAGCGGGATATAAATGCAGTTAAATAAAATAAATAAATAAATAAATCCTCCGGAAGAAGAGGACTCAAAGCCTCTAAATCACCTGTGACTTCCTTCAGGAACATTCCCATATATAGACTATAGGAACTGATCCTGGCAGAAAGCATGGAAGCTTGGAAGACTCGACGTCCAAAAGCATCCAAAGTTCTGCACTCACGTCCTGGAGGATTAGAGGCATGCCTCTTTGCACTCTTGATCCTTCTCATAGCTGATTCCACTACAATAGAGTGGTGAGGAAGCTGAGTTTTCTGGAAACCAGGACAAGGAGGGACTCAATACAGAGTATCCAGTTTACGAGAATGAGAAGAGGTGGTAAGAGGTGTCTCCCACATTCTTAACATGAGATCATGCAAGATCTCATGGATGGGCAAGGTAGCTGCCTCCTTAGGAGTTTTAGGATATTGTAAAATTTCCAACTCCTTTGCTCTGGGCTCTGTTTCAGGTGCCACAGTAATGGACAGACCTCGAGCCACCTCCCTGATGAAATCCTGAAAGGAAATGTCCTCTGGAGGAGACATCCTACGTTTAGGGGAGGAAAGCTCCTCTGGGAGAAGTATTCCCGCATCGAAAGAACTGTCAGAATCCTGATTCCTCTGAGGACTCAAAGTACCTTCTGTCAGGATGCTCTTGAAGAGCCCGATACCCGTACCGACCGAAGTCGGTACCGGGAGTAATCGGTACCGGAAGGCATCGGATGACTGGGTGCCGGCAATGCAGACACCGATGTCGATGCTATCCGTACCGGTACCGATACTGGAGTCGGTGCCGGTACCGGTTGAAAAGTCTGACGCGGTTCCGAGGGCGTCGATGCCGCAAGGAGAGCTGCCAGACTGCGCTCAATAGCCAGGACTCTCTGGTCTATCGATGCTGCCGATGCCTGGATGTCGATACCGGAGAAGACCACCGGTACCCCAGAGCATGGCATCAGTAGTTCTGCCGAGGTTGAGGCCTCGAGAACATCCTGGAGCCCCGATAATGCTTTGGAAGCCGAAGCTTCCCGCCGGGGCAATTTTGCCGGTGCAGAATCCTCAAGGGCAACGCCAGAGGCATCTCGATGCTTTTTTTAAAACCCAAGGAGGGTTTTTCTATTATGGAAAAAATCTTGGGCCTAAGGCCAAAAATGGTGCGTGCACCTGGGAAAAAAATGGGAAAGTAGTAAGAATTTTTTTTTTTTTTAAAGAAAAGAAAGAAATAAAGAAAAACCGGCGGTACCGGTAAAGCGTCAAGGAAGGCAGACGCGACCACAAAAAAAGAAGAAATATTTTCCGCGGTGACAGGAACACGACTTGCTGGCTCTGCGGAAAACGAAGAACTGGAGAGAGGCAGTTGGGAAAGGCGGGAAGGCAGCATGCAGGCGCTGTGGGATGCTCCCAAAAGCTTTCTATTTGGACGCTGGGGAGCGTTCCCGCGCAGGCTCCGTCGGTACCGACGATACCCATATGTGATTGACTACATTCTTGCTTGTTCCTGGAGATAATATGATTTCACTGGTTGGAATATTTGAATTAACCTCTCTATGGCTGGTAGTAAAGCCAGCCACCTAGTGTTACTGTGTCCGAGAAGCTTTTTGATATTCACTCTCAACAGTCACATCTCTTTAAGTTCTTCAATTCTCACTGTATAAATGTGAAAATGTCTGAATATCTTGTCAACAATAACTTCAATGTTCAATGTTAGGCATTCGGCAGCAGTGCTGACACAATTATGAACAATGTGAGCTGCACAGTTTGCACCAATTAAATTTCTTCCTAAATCTTTTTTGCAGCTTGTAAAAAATATTGTTGGGTTCCGGTGACGTCAGCATACAGAATGGCAGTGTATGTCGCGAGCTCCCGAACCCTCTCAGCAAAATCAGCAAGAATACCCACATTATTGGGAGTAATTTAACAAACAAAAATAAGAAGAAAAAAAAGAGAAGAAAGGAAAGGTGCAGACTGCATGGCAAATTAGAAACCTGACAAAAGAGTTTGCTACAGGCACGCTTCACTGCGAGAAAGGAGGCTAAAATTGCACCACTGGGTGGGACATGCAAACAAGGCCAGGGAGAGCATAGAGAACATGGGAGTGCCTCCGAGGATACCAAAGAGCTACAGCTGGTTCCAGGAGATAAAAAACAGAATGCAGAATTTGCAAACGAACATCAGCACTCTGGCAGCTGACCTACGGGTGGAATTACACGACTTGGGCAGCCAGATTGAAATGGTTGAGGAACAAGGAAATGAGCAGGCAGAACAACTAAAAGCCCTACATACTAAGACAAAGGAGATGGAGGGGATGCAGGACGCCTTAATGGACAAATTGGAGGATGTGGAGAATCGGAGCAGGAGGTGCAACATAAGAGTCTGGGGGTTGCCAGAGGGACCAGAATATCAGGACTGCACAAAAGTAGTCGAAAACCTTGTCCGGCACTTACAGCCAGAGGGAGATGGACCCGCGGTGCTCCTTGAAAGAGCGCATTGGATCTTGGGGCACTCCACAGGTCAATCAGCCAAGGGACATCGTGATCTGCTTTCATCACTACACTACGAAGGAGGATGTGATGGCTAAAGCCAGGAAGTCTACAGACATACAGTGGCAGGGACACTCCATTGCACTGTATGAAGATCTCTCATCAACACTGTGGCAATGAAAAGAACTTTACGACATTACTATAAAATTGAGAGAAACAGGGATCCAGTACAGATGGCACTTCCCGTTTGCACTGGGTAAAACTAAGGATGGGCACACACTTCGCAGGCGCACCTAAAAGAACTGGCAATAGACAGAGCAGCGGCCTTTTCTAAGAAGAATCTTCCCATACAGCGACAACAGGCAACTTGGCAAAGGGTGAAAAGTGGCAGCCGGCTGCAGAGACATAAAGACCAGGCCACGAGTGACAGATCAGGAAGCATGAATATGGACTCTAATGACTGATAACAACTTTTTAATACTAGAGATGTGGAAGAGAGGGGGTCCTATCATGGCAGGGCTCTACTGAACTTGTTACCACATGTGGAAGGGTGAGATGAAACCGGTTAAGGGGGAGAATGTGTGCAGGGAAGGTGAAATTAGACTTACCTGCTAATTGTTGTTCCTTAAGGAACTCTAGTCCTGTCCCGGAACATCCAAGTTCTGTACCTCCTCCAGCAACTTTGTAGACTGAAACACGTCATCGCTTTGATGCCACCAGTATAAGTAGGCAAGGACCACCTCTCCCCGCCAGTACCTACTGACAAAGCAGACTCAGCAGAGCAACAAATAAAAAAATAAAAAGGAATACATTTAACTACTTAATATAACTGTGAAAGCCCAATGCCTTCGCTAACCTTCTATTAAAAGACGCTCCCCTAAAAGAGGACCATCCACGACAACCTTAATTATCGCCTAGGAAATTGCCTTCTCTCTGCCCGACAATAGAAATCTTAAAGAGAGAGAGAGCCCCCCCATGCGAAAATGAAAAACTGGCACTCCTTATCTCCGCAGTGCTCCGCAAGCACTTCAGGCTGACTCAAAACATGAAACAACACCCCGGGAGGGATCTGGGACTGGACTAGAGTTCCTTAAGGAACAACAATTAGCAGGTAAGTCTAATTTCACCTTCCTTTTCGTCCCTCTAGTCCAGTCCCGGAACATCCGAGGATGTAACAGAGCAGTAAATATCAACGGGAGGGCCTTGCAAGAGCAGCCTGAAGAACTGCCAACCCAAAACGCACATCACTTGCTGCTTGCACATCCAGCCTATAATGCTTGACAAATGAATTCAAGGATGACCAGGTTGCTGCCTTGCAAATCTCCACAGCCGGCACCAAGCTAAATTCCGCCCAGGAAGCCACCTGCGTTCTAGTCGAATGAGCTCTGAGTCCCTCCGGGACCGCCTTACCCTTCAAGATATATGCCGCTGCAATGATTTCCTTTAACCATCTGGAAATGGACGCTTTAGCCGCAGCCTCCCCTTTCCGCAGACCTCCAAACAATACAAACAAACGATCCGACTTACGGAAGGCCGCTGACCTGCGAAGGTAGCGCTTCAGAGCCTGCCAAACATCCAAAAGATGTAATCTACCTCCAAATGAGTCCTTCTCCTCTCCAGAGAACACTGGTAACGACACCGTCTGATTAACGTGAAAAACTGAAACTACCTTGGGTAAGAATGCAGGAACCGTCCTCAGCACCACCTTCTGATCCGAAAATTACAGGAACGGTACCTTACAGGACAAAGCTTGCAACTCCGAAATCCTGCGAGCTGAACAGATGGCCACCAGGAAAATCGTTTTTAATGTCAAGTCCTTCAGGGATGCCTTACCTAACTGCTCAGAAGGAGCTCTGACCAATGCTTCCAAAACCAAATTCAGGTCCCACGGAGGAACCGAACACCGACGAGGAGACCTCAGGAGCAACACCGCCTGTAGAAACCTCTTCACATCCGCGTGCACGCCCAACAATTCTCCTTGAACCTTACCGCGGTAGCATGATATCACCGCCAACTGCACCCGCAAAGAACTGCCCGCCAGCCCCTTCTCAAAGCCATCCTGCAAAAATGAAAGGATCTGCGAAATAGACGCCGCTGAGGGTCGTACCTGTCTGTCCGCACACCAGGCCTCAAAAATGCGCCAGACCCGCACATAAGCTAAGGAGGTAGAAGTGTGTTTTGCCTTCAGCAAAGTAGAAATGACTGCCGCCGAATAACCCTTGGTTCTCAACGTCGCCCTTTCAAGAGTCAAGCCGTAAGCGAGAACCGATTCACCTGCGGCATGCGAAGCGGCCTCTGAAGCAACAGATCCTCCCGCCACGGATTGTCTACAAGTAGACAAACCAGATCTGCGTACCATGGACTTCTCGGCCAGTCAGGCGCTACCAGAATCACTAGACCCCGGTGGCGCTCTATGCGCTGCACCACCCGTCCGATGAGCGCCCAAGGCGGAAAAACGTAGACGAGGCCCTTGACAGGCCACCTCTGCATCAATGCGTCAAGCCCTTCCGACATTCTTTCCCGTTGTCTGCTGAAAAACTGAGCTGCCTTCGCCGACTCGAAGGTCGCCATTAGATCCATAATCGGTGCTCCCCATCGCTGAGCTATTAGCACAAACACGTCCGGGCGAAGCACCCATTCTCCCAGATCCACCTTGTGGTGACTCAAGTAATACGCCTCGACATTGTCCACCCCTGCTACATGCTGAGCAGAGATGGCCAATAGATTTAGCTCGGCCCAGGCTAACAGCTGACTTGCTTCCTCCTCCAATGCCGCACTCCCTGTGCCACCTTGTCGGTTGATGTAGGCTACCGTGGTCGCATTGTCGGAGAGCACCCGAACCGCCAACCGACTCAGCCATGGCTGGAACTCTAACAAGGCCAAATACACTGCCCTCATTTCCAGCCTGTTGATTGCCCACTCCTCCAGCGCCGACCACTGCCCCTGCGCCAACCTTCCTTCGAAATGCGCTCCCCAGCCCATCAGACTTGCGTCTGTTGTCAAGGGCCTCCAGGGGCATTCCCTTTTCCAAGTTCTCTCACCGCGATCACCAGAGAAACTCCTGTCTCACCTCCAGCGGACAGACCAACCGCCGAGACAGCGCATTCGACTGATGCGACCAACACCGAAGAAGGGCCCTTTGTAATGGCCTCATGTGAGCCCTGGCCCAAGGCACCACCTCTATCGTGGCTGCCATCATTCCTAACAATTGCAGATATTGCCATGCTGTGGGAGCCTTCTGAGCCCGAAACTTCCTCACCAGCTCCCTTAAGCCCTGCAATCGTCCCACAGGGAGAAAGACTTTCCCCTGCGCTGTGTCGAACTGCGCCCCCAGGTACTCTAGTGATTGCGATGGAACCAGCTTGCTCTTGGAGAAGTTGACCACCCATCCCAGACTCTGTAACATCTGCACTACCCGGGATGTGGCTCTTCTGCTCGGACTTCGCCCGAATCAGCCAATCGTCCAAATATGGATGCACCAGCACTCCCTCCTTGAGGAGAGCTGCTGCCACCACCACCACCACCATAATCTTGGTGAATGTCCTTGGAGCCGTCGCCAGACCAAACGGCAAGGCCTGGAATTGGAAATGCCCCATAGGTACTGCAAACCACAGAAACCACTGGTGCTCCCGACAAATGGGAATATGCAAATAGGCCTCTGTCAGATCCAATAACATCAGGAACTCTCCCTTTCTGACCGCCACAATCACAGAACGCAACGTCTCCATACGGAAATGTGACACCCGGAGACAGCGATTCACTCTTTTCAAGTCTAGAATAGGCCAAAACGTGCCGTCTTTCTTTGGCCCTACAAAATAAATAAAGTACCGACCGTACCCGTACTGCTCTGGCGGAACTGGCACCACCGCCCGAAGTTGCAACAACCTCTGAAGTGTCTCCCGCACTGCCCAGAACTTTAACCATGCTCTGCACGGAGACTGGACAAACAAATCTACCACTGGCTGTTGGAGCTCCAGAGCGTAGCCCTCTCGAATAACCTCCAACACCCACGGATCTGACATTATCCAGACCCAGGCAGGGTAAAAATCTCGTAGGTGCCCCCCTACCGCACACCCCACCTGAGTCCCCCTCATCTCATTGTGGCTTTTTAAGGTTTGAGGACGAGATGGGTGTAAACCCTCTACCTGCCCCTCAAAACCCCCGGCTTTGCCCCGGAAACCTGCCCTGCTGAAACTGGGGGGGGGGGGGGCAAAGAAAAAGAGGCAGAGGGAGCAGGCCCTAATACAAACTAACAGGGTACTGAAAGAAAAGCTGCTTTAGAAGGACGACAAAAGTGGGGAGCAAAGCTAGTAGACACTCGAACTACGGTTCATGACTTACAAGCCGAAACATTAGCATTCCATCGCCAATGTGGCTGGCAAAGATTCTGTGAACATGGGGGATTAACCAGGCAGGTTACTAGTGCAAGCCCTTAAAACTCAACAAATGCAGAAGTCAGTGGCCAAGCCAAGGGAGGAAGAGAATAGTTGGATTTATGGAGATGAGACAGTAAGAAAGGCTTTTAAGGCCTTTTATCACCAGCTCTATAGCGAGGAGGGAGAACAAAATATGGAAGTCAAAATGGAGTATTTGTAAAAGGCCCATCTCCCCAAATTAACAGAAGAAGAGCAGGGTATCCTCGACCGCCTTATTAGCGAGGGAGAGGTTTTGCGGGTTATTGGAGCATTGGCAAATGGCAAAGCACCAGGATTAAACTGCTAGAGTTTATGTATAAGACTTTTAAGGAACAATTAGTGTCGGTATATAATGGAGCACTTGTCACCGGACAACTCCTTGAATCAATGGGGCAAACTGGGACAAGCATACTGTTGAAACCAGGGAAAATTGCCCATACAATGTGTCTTCTATAGACCAATTTCATTAAATCTGGATACATAAATTCTGGCCTGTATCCTAGCTGCACGAATAAACATTTACATGCCCAAATTAATAATTAATGATCAAGCCAGGTTTATCCTAGGTAGGTTAGCAGCTGATAATGTTAAAATGGTTGTTAACCTATGTTGGTGGATTAAAGAAGAGAATGTTCCCGCTTTAACATTGGCTATCAACACCAAAAAGTAAATTCCTGTGGGAAACATTAAGGGCCTTTGGAGTAGGGGGAGACATATCTCAAATGGATTCCGGCACTATAGGCAAAACCCTCAGCAACCATTAAGATAAATGGAGGGTATGCAACATTTTTTATGTTACAAAGTGGGACGAGGCAGGGGTGTTCGTTGTCCTCTCTGTTGTTCACACTCTCAGTGGAGCCGTTTGCAGCCAGGATCCGACAACGGAAAGATGTGAAGGGGGTGCGGGTAAATCAGCAAGAGTTTAAGATCAGCTTGTTTGCAGATGATATTCTAACGCTCATGGACCAAGAAATCTCACTGGGGAGGAACTAGAGATGTACCAAGGTGTGTTGGGATTTAAAGCCAACTTAGAGAAAACTGAAATTCTCAGTCTTACACTACAAGATCCCTCATTTGGTTTGCAGCTTGTTATGCTGTGAACGCTTGTGTGCATTAGTGATGCTGAGGGTTAAGCTTTCAGTAGCTTAACTACTGGCAGGGTCTCCCAAGATGGACAGGCCTCAGCTGAGGTGCCAGACCAAAACAAACCACCCATTTAGGCAGCAGCAGCAGCGATGATGGTGGCGGAGGATCACATTTCTGTGACAAACGGCAACAACACTATAATTAAACTGCACGGAAGAAAGGCCTGGCAGTCTACTTCCCTATCTTGCCATGAAAACCCAATGGATAGTCACAACAAAACAAATTGCACTATAGTGCTGGAAGATGACACCTCCAGGTTGGAAGGCACTCAACTGGATACTGGGGAGGAGCTAAAGATTTTTCAGAGTTAAGCCAACATTTATGATGTGGTTTGATCAAACCCTTGTGACATCTGAATGCTGATGTAGCTGCACATGAAATGAGAGTCAGAAGCTGCAAAGATGTCTTACATACTGGAACATGGCACATAAACCAAGAGAAGTTGGAGGTGGTCAAGAATGAAATGGAATGTGTACAACTTGATCTGCTGGGTGTCAGCGAGCTGAAATGGACTAGTATCGTGTATTTTGCATCTGATGATCAAATGGTCTAATATGTAGGAATTGAAAGATAAAGAAGAAACTTGCAAGAACTGTATTGAAATACAATACAATAAATGCTTAATTTCTATTGATCTACGAGGAATGCCTATCAACACATCTATAATTCAAGTATATGCCCCAACAACAGCTGCAGAAGAGGATGTAATTGATAAGTTTTATGAATAAGTACAAGCTGAAATTGCCAGAACATGCAAACAGGATATCCTGATAGTCAGGGGTGACTGGAACGCAAACACTGGCAACAAAGAAGGTAAAATAGTTGGAAAATATAGACTTGGCAACAGAAATGAAGCTGGAGAAAGACTGATAGAATTCTGCAAGACCAAAGATCTATTCATCTTAAACACCTTCTTCCAGCAACACAAGCAGCGACTGTGCACATGGGCTTCTTTCAAACATTACCTTCTGCGGAAAGACAGTGCGAGCGTACAAACAGGCCGTTTACTATAGGACATTAGAATAGTCGAGTGAGTTTCATATGGCTCGTAATGATAGTCTGAATAAAATACACAGTAAATCGAGCCGATAAACGCGGTTAATGAAATTGCCATAAACTTAGTTTTGTAACTACACAAGAACTAACAGAATTCTAATTTGATGATTAAGTCCATGGAAGGTGTTCTCCATATTTTTCTCTACGCTGCACTGCAGCAAGATGGGGAGCTGCTGCCATTCTTTAAGTGCTGTCGAATGGTATGAGCCGGCTCTGGGATAGCTTTCGTACCTGCACGAGGCTGGATCGTATCCTTGCATCATTTACTGATCTCCACTCGCTCTCTCTCAAGAGCAATCCTCTACGAGACGACTTTTTTTTCTGTAACTTTATTATTTGGCCCGCCGCTGACAGCAGACAAAAGAGAGCCTTCCCGAAGAGCACATTTAAGGGCGTCAGTGAATGTGTGTGTACTGAGGAACGCCGTTTCGCTCAATATGCCAAAGAAGCGGGCAGGCCAGCACGGCCCCTCGGAGGTACATGTGTTGTGGGATTCGGATTCCGGAACAAGGACACTTCTTCTCTTCCGTGAGGCAAGAAATGCGCAGGCGCACTGTGCCCCAACCCCTGCAAGATCCGCAACTAGGCGAGCAGCTGTCAGTCGGAGCCGAGTCTCGCGAGGCCGGCGCGCGCAGAACGGTTGGTAGCAGTAGCTGTAAGAGCTTAGTTGTAATGTAAAGCGTCAGCTGGCAGGTCTTCCCGTGCGTGCGTGTGTTTGTGCGCGCGCACCGTGTGAGGTAGTAGCTACCGCACGTGGACGGTGCATTAGTCGAGACGGGTGGCAGTAGTAGAGGCGCGTGGTGTGGGTGTATGTGCACGCGCCCCCCAAGTGGGGGGAGGGAAGGTGAAAGGGCGACGCAAGTTCCTAACCTATAGACTTGACAGAACACAACCAAACAGAGTGAGACGACAGCAAGGAAGTGAAAGGCCAGGATAGCAGAGTTGTTGTGCTGGGGGGTTGAGGTTGCTCCCCCATCTCTTGACTACCATCGCAAACAGCTTGTGGTAAGTGTTTGAGGAGGAAAGGGATAGCCGTCTTGTCCCGTACGTTGTTTCTTCCTCTGTCCGTTAGTCCGTGGCCGGCTTGTGGCCTAGTTTAGCTGCCTGACGAGCTTGACAGGGATTCGAGGAGCGAGGCGTGTAACGGCTTCAGCTCGTGACCTTCAGTAGTGGTTCTCTCAGCAGCACCTTACACCGTCGTAACAGCAGCAGCAGCAGCAGCAGTAGCCGCCGCCGGGGGGAGGGGTTGCCTTCCAAATGACTTTCCCCCTCTGGCGGTGTTTCCCTTTCCCCTCCGGCGTGTTGTACAGCTCTGAGAAGCTCTCTGACATTCCTGCGAAGCTTTTCTTTAGTGTCTTGCAGTGTTTGACCTGTGTAATGCTCCAGGTGAGAAGGCAGAAAATAGCCTGTAGTACCGGAGGGGGGAGTTAGAAGTTGTATCAGTAAATGACCCCTAACTGCAGGTGTTCGAACAAGGGTGAGAGTGACCTGAAGGTATTCCATCAAGGTCGCCCAACTTTATCGTTCTTCGCGGTTTAGAGGTCAGCCTTAGCTGTTCGTTTTACGCGCAGGTAATACTGCTACAGCCCCAGAATGGGGGGAAAAGTCCTTTCTGAAGCTTCTATAAGTAGTAGGTGGAATTGCGCTGGTGGGAGGAAATAGATTTGTGCTTATTTTAAATAGCTGTAAGTCGCAGGTTTAAGGTGTGATGCAGAATAGTAACTTTAGAAATGTCACTTGCTACATGTGCTTACAAGGACTCTTCTCATAGCTCAGCGTTTATTCATTGCCCTGTTTATCTGTCATTCATACTCGTAATGGCCTTCATGTTTTGTTTTGCCTTTTTAAAGTTATACTTATTTTAAAGCGCGAAAATCAAATTTGTACAACAGTATTCGGGCTATTGAAGCTGTACTGACAGCATATGCTTAACGAGCTGGCTGCTTTCTTTCGGTCCAGTTCTAAAGCAAAAAAACAATTAGCCAGCCATGTTTCTGTGACGATTATTTGTTGTTTCTGAGCAAACACAAAAGCTGATTATTATTAACAAAAAAAAGTAAACTGGTTGAACAACTTGATTTTGCAGTAACATTGTTAAGTAGACACCATGTGCAGCGCCAGTGTCTTTGTTGTTGAGGAAGTACTTTAATGGCAAGCTGCCAGAATGTGTATGTGTTGTTGAAATGCCAATGTGAATTGATTTATTAAAATATGTTAAGTATTGCAGTATGTGAGTTTGTTACTGTGCATTGTAAAAGATGAACCCTATGAGTTCTTCTATAGCTAGGAGGAGAATCAAAGTTGTAAATTCCCCAGCTATGCATACCGTATATGTATCTTTTAGCTTGGGAGAGGGAAGGGGATGAAGAAACCTAACAACTTGGATATGCATTGCAAAACAGTTGCAGTAAAGCAACGTTCTGTGAATTTCTTTTCTTTCCACTATGGTTATGCTTAGTATTAAATTAGATGACCATGTATCACTGAAGATCACCTTTATGCATATAGTAGCTTACCTTGATTAGACCTATTTATCATAAAGCAGTTGACCATATAAAAATATTATCCTTCATTTTTTTTAAAGATATTCAGAAACTGTAAATGCAAAGTGTTCAGCAACACATCAAACTTGAATAGTTCAATCTCATGTCTGTGGAGAAAACATTCTGTAAGTTGATATTTAGCTGTTTTTTTTTCTTTTCCAGATAGGAGTGGTGGCTTTTATGCTACAGACTGAATGAACTCGCTAGGAAGTATGCAATTTTTTTGTCAGATCTTTTAATCTAGCTGCTGGTACAGTTTCAGCTTGTATCTTCAGTGTTCCTTTTTAATATAATTTTTCATTAAAAATCATCCAAAATGATTTACTGTTCCCAGCACCATCTAAACATTGTTTACTCAGCCATTGTTTACCCAAAACACACATGCCCAAGTTTCTGTACCACTGACACACCTGATGATTTGAGATGGGGAATTGCTTCAGTTAAGGCAAATTTTGGAATGGATCAACACTTGTAAATCTAATGTGTGATTTCAAAGTGATATAAGTGAAGAGACAGTTTCATTTTTGGATGTCCAAACATCTAAGAGTCACAAAACTGTAGAGTGCAACAATTTAGTGAGATTTCAATGTCCTCTCTACTGCTTGGAGGCAGGAATACCAGAGAGCCAATTCTTGGTGATAAGGAGATTGTGCCTGTATGGGAGAATATAAGGTCCAGGTATTGGATTGAATGAAGCGGTTTCAGCAAAGTGGCTCAGCTGGTCTGCAGACACAGTACCCCTTTTCAATAAGAGCAACAAGAATATCAGCAATACTCCACAATTTTGGAAACCCATGAGTGTTTCAAAGAACATCCAGTTATAGCCTTTAAAAGAGGCAGAAATTTGATGTTTTAGTTGATGATTATATGGGATGAAGAAGATAGCATAATGCCTAGAACTAAAGGAAGCTATCAATGTCAAGGATGTGATTTTTGCTAGCAAACAAAGGAGGAGTCTTGGAAGAATTGTTTCCTTAAATGGATGGTGATGGCAAAGTATAGGACCACCTGCATGTTATCTTTTGTGGTATTTATAATATGCCGTTTACTTGTTGGTGTATGTAGGACATACGAAAAAAATAATGAAGGTGCAATTGCAGGAACATTCAGACTTTGTCAGCTCCTATTGTGGAACATTTTGCCTCACAACTATTCTTTTCAACAATTAAGTTTGCGAATTGAGCATGTTCCCCTGAATTGGCATGGAAGAGATTGGATAGACAGATTTAAAGTTTTGGAGCAGTGTTAGATATCTAAGTTGGATGCAGTATCTCCGTGGGATATGAAGTGGTATTCATTATTATGAATGGCCCCTTTAAGGAGAGGAAGGGTGATGTGGCTTAAGAACATCATGGCCATGTTTTGAAGGAGAGCCATCAAAGAATATGAGGACCAGAGCACTAAGTTGGAGAAAGCAGCACCGAATTGCCTTATGGAAGCGCAGATAAGTATATGTGTTCATCTCCCTGAAGCAGAACTTGTATGTAAACTTGGATTTAAAGAGTTCAAAACATGACGTTGTGTTGGTGGCATGGAGATCTGTGTATGTCTTTTCGAAGAACTGCTTTAGTACATGGCACCATTTATAATCTTTTTTTAAATGCTAAGTACATACAATTTTGGATGATTTTTAATGAGATGTTATATTTAAAAGGACAATTGAAGATAGATATTAGCTGAAACTGAGCTAGCAATTTGATTAAAAGGTCTAACAAAATTATTTTTGTATATTTACTAGTGGGAATATATTGAAGGAGTAGGAGAATTTTATACAGACAGAACAAAAGCAAGTTTCCCCTTTTATAGAGGCAGCATTTATATGTAGAAAACCATCTTATTCTGATCTTCTAAAGTTTTTTATATTTCAGCATATCTACATCAAAAACGGCATTTTCTCTTTTTGCTCACTCCCCATGGAATTCACTTCCTCCTGCAATCGGATCCACAGATCTAAAATCTTTTAGACGGCTTTTAAAAACTTTTTTATTTAAGGAACATTATGATGACTCAATTTCTTAAATATACCTTTTAGTAATTAATACAAAATTGGGAAAATAAATTAATTTTAAGATCTCTATATATTATAATATTTGTTTTTAAAGCTGTTTTTATCTGTATTTATACTTTAATATTTAACTGTATTTCACTTTATTTTCAAGTTTCACTGTAAACCGCTTTGGTTTCCAAAAGGCGGTATATAAGTTCAATTGAATAAAATTAAATAATAAATAAATAAATCCAAATTATAGATAGATCTTATATTCAAGAATGATTTTAACTTGATAAAGGAAAATTATTTATTAAGTCCTTTTTTTATGGACAACTTTAAGCTAATTCATAGCTGTTGTGGTCTCAGATGATTTCTGGATATTTTATTTTGCAGTATTGGTAGAATTTTCATATAGTCTAGATCTCATGGTAGGTTTAGTATATTGGTGTGTATCTTTTTGTATTTGTTCCTTGAGCAGCTTTCAGGAAAGGCAAGTAAAAATGTAGTAATTTTAGCAAGTAAATTTGTCTGAGATCATGCTCAGTAGCAGGTCACTGTTGACTTGAACCTCAAACTCTGTGAATCGCATGTTTCTGTAGGCTATTCCAGTGTTCATTGCGAGACTTGTTGGGGGGGGGGATAGTTGTGGACCATTGACTGACTTTTCTCCCAATACACAGTCTTCCCCACATCCTTCTCTGCAGCCTTTTTCTGCTGGCATATTTCCCTGATGGTATTTTTGTTTTCTACCTGCACCATGCAATTCTTAAAGTTTGTCATGTGCTTCCCAGTATTTCACTTGCAAGTCTAAATGTACTGCTCTCATTATGGACTTGCAAGTACCAGCCACTTAGTACAAGCATGCTGCATCCCTCATTCTTCTCCCTGTTCGCGTCCCCCCCCCCCCACCCCTCCTTTTTTTTTTTTTTTTTTTTCTTTTTAGTCTTTGGAATATCTTAGATTGATTCTTTTTATCTTAACAACTTTAACACAAAACGTTAACAGTGGACTAAACAAGCCACAGCTCAAAGATAACATGCATAACTCAGTATATATAGTCATATTCAACCAGAACAATGCCCAAGCAGCAGTAGCCTCTATTGCTGCCACCAAGGAGACATTACCTTAGGGCTCAACAAATTCCAGCTGCTAGGTCACCAAGGTGACCAGAAATTTGCATCTGGCGCCTAGGATTTATTTACCCCCCCCCCTTAAGAAAAAAATCATGATCATGGGGCAAGGACCCTTCTGTCTGCCCAAGGGAGATCGATCTCCGTGGACGGAAGGGAAGGGGATGGCTGTGATTGTGGCCCTGATGCAAGCTGTTTGTCACAGGAGATTAGTTCCATGATCGCAGCCATCCCCTTCTCTTTTGCCTGTAGGAGATTTGATCCCCATGGGGAAGGCAAGGATTGTGGCCTGGAAGGCAAAAAAAGAGAGCTGATGGGGGCAGCAATTTTAAAAAAGTTGGGAAGGGGAAGTAAAACTGCAAAACCTTAAAGGGCTACACGCACAATGCACTGCAGTCCTGCACCCCCCCCCCAACCACACAATGGCATCCATTTCCACATCCCAGACACACAGGCGCACCACACACCCACATAACCGTTATGGCTTCATATAGCAAGTGTCTATCTAAAGATGATGCATGGTGTAGGAACTCGTTATGCTGGTCTCATGTTCTCAAGCCTCATAAGATCAGTGCCAGAGATAACTAGAGGTGGGGTGGCATGAGGTGATCACAAGCACTGGCTTCTAAATATGCACAAAATTTGTCAAGGCCTAAATTACCTTACTACTGTTCACCTTTTACCACTTGTCCAGCTGTGCGTTGCTGGATGTCTGGAGCATGGGGCAGCTGTGCTAGCTGTCCCCACCAGTTCTTTCAAATTCTTCCTCAGCCATCCATGATTGTGGTCTGAGACCACTTTTTTTAACCTTTATTTAAAGATGTGTATACACAAATTCACCCAGCCATCCAATTTGTGGCCAGAGTATTAAGGGGGCAATTTCTGCACTAAACCAATATTCCCCACCAGCCTGGGTTCGCCCTAATGGCACCTGAGCTCCCCTGTTTAACTGTCACCCTTTTTGGGCTGGTGGACTCCTCCATGAGAGGTGCCAATAATCTCTTACTTCGACTACCTCCCACCCCCCTCCCCTTTATTTATTTATATACACACACATGCGCGCGCGCACACACTTTACTAAGTCTATTGCTGACTGCAGTTCCATTATAAACACGTCATTAAAAAAAAAATAAAAACACATCAGATAAGTGGACCCTATTTAGTTTGTTTAGACCTTGGTAGTTACTTGAAAACCTCTTCAAGCTAATGCAGTAAGGCCAATGCAGCCTTTGCACAAAGATAATGCAGCTTATAAGCACGAGTTCCAACAGGCCAAATGCAGAATAGAGATTGACACGTGTGTATACAGCAAAGGAAAAGCAAGCACACACAGCAACGCCAAGTGTATTTAAATTATAGTTAAATGAACTGTGCATATTAAAATAGTATGCTAATATTGTCTGCACCTGATGCAGAGAAACATATAGAGGATTTTGTAACCAGCTGAAGCGCCAATTCTCTACGCCTGGATCTGAGGTGGCTTAAATGTCCTGCACATTTCCCTGACAGTATTTTGATGACATCGGGGACTTTCCCTTATGCCCTGGATCATCTGAGGAGAAGTGTCAAACTTCTCCTTAGATGATCCAGGCATCAGGAAAAGCCCCCGATGCCATCTAAATACTGTCTGGGGGCTAAGCCCGACAGAAATAAAATCCTTGGTGGCCCTGACCCCCCACCTCCCTACTGGTACCCTTACAATGGAGTGGGAGCATTGCCCATGCGCTCCTGCTCCTGTGCAGTTATCTTGATAAATACCAGTGCTGGGCCCTGTGTGTTGCATCCTGGGATGCCCCAGGTGGGATCAGATTGCCATATAAAGTATAAAATGCCTTCCATATCATCCCTCCAGTCCAGACGCATGAGTTATGCCACCTAACCGGCAGATGGAAACCAAGTGTGGCAAGCTTTGCTGATGTCACCTATTAAGGGCACTACATCAGGAAGCTGGCCCGTATTGCTCAGTCTCTAGCAGATGGGGGGGCTCTCTGTGCATCTGGGCTCTACTATAGAGATACCTTTTGGAGATACTAAGGCCTGCCTGGAGTAGATCAATTGAACTGAGCCTTAGCTACAAGAGAAAAAGAGGAATTTAAGAAGAAGATGTCGAGCCAGGAGATATCAGTTGATTTCTATGGGGAAATTTTGGAGGTGGCAAACCCCCCCCCCCCCCCCAATAAAAAAGGGAAAAATTAAAGAGGGCTGCCTCCAAGCAGCGAGTGCTGCAAACTGTGTAAGGACTGTGACAGCCTCACTCGCAGAGGGGTGTAAACCTGAGGGCCCTGGGTCCCTCCCTCCTTTATTGCCCGTGGTCTTTGATGAATCCTGATTTGGCCTGGAGAGGTTTTACTGATCAGGTGAGTGTTTCCCTTTGTTTCTTTCCCCTCCGTTTTTGCCAGGTCTGGTTGGCTCCGGGGAGGGGCCGAGGTGTGCACATGGTGAGGCTTTTCATCAGCTTTGCGTTTGGCAGCTGTTCTGTTTTTGGGGTGGGGGGGTTGTTTGTTTTATTTCCTCCTGGGGGGTGGTCAGATTGGGCAGGACAGCCAGCGTGTGAGATCTGGACATGTTCTCTGCTAAGCACGTGTGTACTGTTTTTTTTAGCTGTGGGACTTTGCTGTCTGTGCTTAGAGGAGAGCAAGATGGCAGAGCAGGGTTTGAAGACAATGCAGCAGTCGGCGGTGCTTCGGGAGAAGCGGTTGAGCTTGATTCATCAGTGACCTGCTTTCCTACTGCACAGCTCAAGTCTGGCAGGAAAGTTGGCCATTTTGAGCCATGTGGAGGCAGGAAAAGTGCAGGAAGAGCAGGCTAAGGCTATTGGACTATCCAATCTCTTGGGGGGGGGGTCCCACTTTTCAGTAGAAGCAACGGAAGGGACCTTAGGAAGAGACCTATGGGCCTGAGGCAGACGGTGGAGACACTCCTCGGCCAATGAGCCCTCAGTAGTGTGGGTGTTCTGTAGAGAGGAGCTGGCATACCTCTTCTCCCATTCTCTGGGGGCCCTTAATTTGGCAGTCGGTACAGCCGCAGAGGAGCTTGCCCTGGAAACCCCCCCTGCCCCGCTACAGGGAATTCATTCCTCCCCAGGATTTTTTCCCGGTACACAAGGCAATCAAGCAGATGATTGATGCGGAATGGGAGCTGCCCAAATACAGTTTGAGGGGAACAGAACCATGGCACGCTTGTACCGTCTTGCTCTGGAGGAGAAGGAGTTGCTCAAACTGTCCAGGGTGGATGCCTTGGTGTCTGTGGTGACCAAGAAGACCACCATTCCGGTAGAGGGTTAGAAACCTTTATGCTTAAGCAGGCATTTGAAGCTAATGTGCTCACTCTGCAGACATCTTTGTGGAGCATACGTCACTAGGGTATGCCTCCACTGGGCGCAGCACTTACTTGACCTGGGGTCATGCTCCAAGGCGGCTCTGTAAGAATTGGGTGTCACGTATCTGGTGGACTCCTTTTATGACCTGGTTAGAGTGTCATCTAAAAGCATGGCTTCCGCATTGGGCGCTCACCATCTTCTCTGGCTCAGGAATTGGTCCACGAACATCTCTTCTGAGGTCCATCTCACCAAACTGCCTTTTAAGGGCAAGCATCTGTTTGGAGAAGCCTTGGAGAAGTTAGTCAAGGACTTGGGAGACTCCAAGGGCAGTAGACTCCTGGAGTACAAACCCAGAGGAGCCAAGGCAGGGGATGCCCCTAGGGGGCAGTCCTGGGCTTTTCGGAGGTTTCAGGCAGTCTGGTTTGCTCCATTTTCAGAGGGAACGATACCCCTGGCCTTTCTTGGATGAGGAATGGGCAGGGGCTTCTACCCCTCAATCTCTGGCTCAGATAAGAAGTCTCAGTGAAATGAGGGGGACCCAAAGGGAGGAAAGGATCGGGGGGGGGGGGGGAAGACTCTGACTCTTCTACTCTGCTTGGGTCTGCATCAGTTGGGACCAGTGGATGCTAGAGATCATTCGGGAGGGCTATGTGTTGAAGTTGGCGCGGCCCATGCCTGACACCTTTCTGGTCTCTCCTTGCATGTCCTAAGTCGAGCTGTGCAGACAACACTGGACAGGTTGGTTCGTTTTGGGGCTGTCAGCCTTGTCTCTGTAGACCAGCTGGGTTAGGTTGATACTACATCTACTTCAGCATCCTCAAAAATGAGGGCTCCTTTTGCCCAATTCTGGACCTCAAATTTGTCAACAGGGCGTGGGTGCTGCATTTTCACATGGAAATGCTACACTCTGTCATTTATGGTGGTACAAAAAGGAGAATTCCTTACACCTGTTAGGTCGAGAGAAGCGTATCTCCACATCCCAATTCATGGAGATCACCAGGCCTTCCTGAGATTCATGGAGCCCATGGGTCACTTTTTAGTTTCAGGCCCTGCTATTCAGACTGGCCACCACTCCCCGGATGTTTACAGAGGTCATGGTGGTCATAGTGGCCACCTTTAAGGCAGGAGGGTGTGCTAGTCCATCTGTATCTGGACAACTGGTTGATCAGGGCAAAGTCCCTAGAGGAGAGCCTGCAAGCCAATCGGCGAGTGGTGGAGCTCCTACAGAGCTTAGGTTGGGTGGTGAACTTCAGAGAGCCACCTGGTACCTTCTCAGCAGCTGACTTAGTTGGGAATATGGTTTGATACCCAGGAAGGGCTGGTGTCCCTGCCTCCGGAACAAGCTGTAAAAGTGCAGGAGCAGGTGAGACGTTTTCCCTGGATGGCCAGCCCTCGGCATGGCATTGCCTGCAGCTCTTGGGCTCCTTGGCTGCGACCATCGACCTGATTCCAAGGGCGTGGTCTCAAAGGAGACCTCTGCAGTGCACTCTGTCAGGCTGGCCTCCCTAGTGAGAATCATGGTCACAGTGGCCGGAGTGTCCCAGGGAGATTTGACTAAGCCTAGGGTGATGGCTTTCCTCCCCCGCCCCTCCAGCAGGCATGCTGCTGGAGACTCCCTCCTGGGTGATCGTGTTGACCAGTGCCAGGTGCTGTGGGTCTTTTTGGACAATGCAATGATGGTAGCCTATATCAACTGCCAAGGGAGGCACGGCCAGTGACATGCTGATGGAGGAAATGGCTCCACTCCTCCAGTGGGCGGAGGGACACCAACTCACCCTATTGGTGGCACGTGGCAGACGAGGAGAATGTTCAGAGTGATCCTTGCAGGATTCCATGTTTCGGGATGTAGTGAGGTGCTGGGGCCAGCCAGTGATAGACCTGATGGCCTCTGTGTCCAATGCCAAGGCGCACCGGTTTTACAGCAAGAGACTTGAGCGCATATCTGATGGTCTCAATGAGCTGTTGCAGCAGTGGCTGCAGGAGGGTCTCCTGTATGTCTTCCCATTCTGGCCCCTGGTTGGGCAAGTTCTCCACAGGATTAGGTAACACGGGGGGGGGCGGTGATCCTGATCGCTCCGGACTGACTGCAGAGGCTGGGCTATGCGAATATGCTGTGTCTGAAGGCAGCAGTCGTGCCTTGGCAGCTCTCAGTGAGGGATGATCTTTCAGTTCAGAGGCTGTTACACATGCCTCAAATGGATTGACTCTCGCTTACAGCCTTGCTCTTGAGAGGGTGAGATTGAGCAAGTGGAGTTACTCATGCTGCTTAAGGCCCAAAAACAAGGTCTTGTATATCAGATTGAGGAGTGGTGCAGGGCTAGGGAGGCCGCAGCCCTAACTGCCTCCATCCCACAGGTTTTGGCTTTCCTGCAGGCTGGGCTAGAAAAGGGCCTGGCTCTTGGTTCGCTGTGGGTATAGGTGGCAGCTTGGGCCTGCTATCACGGTAGGATGTGGGGCTCATCTCTGACTGTGAGACAGGTTTGGTCACCTCAGAGGCCATTGACCCTGCCATGGGATTTGAACTTGGTGCTGTTGGTGCTTACGGAGCCGCCATTCGAGTCATTGAAGGAGGCCACCTTAAAGGATCTCACCTTAAAGACAGTGTTTTTGGTGTCTGGCTGCTCCACAAGGCACATCTCTGAGCTGCAAGCGTTGTCAAGAACCCTTTCTGGTCTTCTATCTGGAAAAGGTGGTGTTGCATATAGTGTCTCCTTACCCAAAGTGGTGACCCCTTTTTACATGTAAATGAACCCTTATCCCTGCCTGTGCTGGGGGGGGGGGAGAGAGGGGGACAGCAAGAAGCTGCGGTTGCTTGATGCCAGACAGGTGCTCTGGCAGTATCTGATGTGGACAGTGGTGTTCTAACGGGTCCGACTGCCTTTGTCTTTTTCGGAGGGGCACGGCAGGAAGCAGTGGCTTCCAAAGCAATGGTTGAAGGAGGCTATTTCAACGGCGTATTTACTGAGGTGCAGGCCAGTCCCTCCAGGACTGCGTGCCCACGCTACTAGTGTGCAGGTAGCCTAGTGTCTGGTGTCACCCGGGGAGATTTTGTACGGTGGCCACTTGGGTGTCGCTGCATGCCTTTGTGAAGCACTATTGCCCCAATGTTGGGGCCAGGGAGGAGGCTCGTTTTTGGGCACGCGTGTTACAGGTCAACCTCGCAGGTCCCTCCCTGTAAAAGGCACTGATGTGGTACATTTCCATCTGTTTGGATTGGACTGGAGGGATGATGTAGAAGGTGAAATTAGACCTTACCTTCTAATTACCTTTCCTTGAATCCCTCCAGTCCAGACCAGACTTATGCTGTCTGTTGTGGTCAGGAGAAGGGAGTAATTGCGTGGGCCGTCTTTTTTTTTATTAGAAGTAGGGGTCGATGAACTCCTGAGAGTAAGAGCTCTTTTTGGCAGTTGAGGAAAAAAGAAAAAGAAATAAAGGAGACAGACTTGCCTGATGAATGAATAGGGTCTATAATGATCCTGGAGCAGTAAGCAGTGACCTGAAAGGGTTCTGGTGACCCCCATCCTCTATGTAATGTTCTTAGGTTTAGGACCAGTTGGGTTCATGTTGGCTTAAATTCTGCTTTGAAACTGCAATACTAGCCAGCTTCCTGATGCACAGTGCCCTTAATAGGTGACGTCAGCAAAGCTTGTCATGCTTAGTCTCCATCTGCTGGCTGTGAGGCACAACCCATGCGTTTGGACTGGAGGGATTTAAGGAAAGGTAATTAGCAAATACACTGTGGCACAAATGGTGAAACTAGATCTTAACATGTTGCTAATTTGCATGTGTGTCCCTTTTTGCATGCTAGCGCACGACTTCAGCGCCATCTGTGTGCAGTATAGAGGCATACAGAGTTAATAGTGCACAACTTCAGATCCGGCTTTCTGTGTCGGTCCGCTTCTGTTTTGTTTTGCTATGTAAATTCCTAACAAAACTGCTTCTCTTCTTTTCTACTTTTCTCTGTGCCTCTCCTTTTTTGGCTCCCTATTATACTAGCCTTGTAATGATATGAGACCAGACCAAAAGCGTGCCCCTCTGTGCCTTCTCTGCTGCTCCTCTCCAGAATGACTGACTAGTCCTAAATCTTCACCTTTTTCTTTTTCCTCTCTCCTTCTTTATTCCCTTACTTTTTGCCTGCCCTAGCGAATCTGCTTTTGTAATTGAAAAAAACAGCCATCCCCATCCTCTATTGTTTTGAACCCTAGAGGGTTCTAGAGGGCGATGGCTATTGGGACTACCGTCTGCCTAGGGAGGTGGATGAGGGCAACGGCCATGTTAGGTACATCTGGCCACCTAGGTGATAGCTGGCATGACTGATGGTGACGCCAGCTCTGTAATAATTATTAAGTCTCTGGAGAAAGTGTGGTGGGAAAGCCAGTTTGAAGGGGATGAAAGTGGAGTCAGGATGGTAGAAATTGACTGGTGGGGATGACAGATTGGAGATTTAGTCTGACTGACTGCAATGAAATTGAAGGTGCTGTATTTTTAAAGTGTATGTGGAACAGCGGAGCTGGAGGGAAAGTGTGTGTGAGGGACCAGTGATAAAGAATATGTGATGGGGAGGTGGCATAGGGAAAGAGACTATGTAAGAGACTAAACCTTTTTGTTTTAGCTACATGAGACATGGCCGTTGCCCTCATCCACCTCCCTAGGCAGACGGTAGTCCCAATAGCCATCGCCCTCTAGAACCCTCTAGGGATCAAAACAATAGAGGATGGGGATGGCTGTTTTTTTCAATTACAAAAGCAGATTCGCTAGGGCAGGCAAAAAGTAAGGGAATAAAGAAGGAGAGAGGAAAAAGAAAAAGGTGAAGATTTAGGGACTAGTCAGTCATTCTGGAGAGGAGCAGCAGAGAAGGCACAGAGGGGCACGCTTTTGGTCTGGTCTCATATCATTACAAGGCTAGTATTGCCAATCTCTGACCATAACAGGCACACCTACCCCTACCTCTACTAGTCTTATTTTCTTATAATTACAAATATTGCCAATATCACTACTTTTTATGAAGTTGCTACCATTGCTAATGTTGCTACTGTTTTACTACTACTATTAACACATATCCCTGACATGTATACTGGATACTGTTGACACTGGATACTGTTGATACTTGCTGGTACTAACTGTTACAAGCTATACTGTTGTTCACCCACGCTTGTTAAGGCTGCAACTGCAACGACCAGGTCTAAAAACTATAGCTGTCAGAGTAAAGGGCACTGCAGAGTTACATCACCCAGCTAAAAATGAAGGCGCTAATCTTGTACGTGGGGATATACCTGTTTACACTAATCCCTGCCTACGCATTCAATCAAAACCTATACCAATCACACCCACACCTTTACACTCCATTCTACCTCCTCTACACCATACAAACGCCACAACCACTCCTACTCGCACCATACTACTTCACCGGAAAGATTGTAAGGCACACGCCCCAACACAGGGATTCCACTAACAGTTCTACGAGAAATCGGAGGAACCGCAAGCCCAAAGCATCATTGCCCCACTCACTCAACCAAACTACGTCACAAACCACTAACAACCAGGCTACACAGGCTCTGCATGAAACCTGTAATATCATCATCCTCATCAATGCTCGCTCAATCAGAAACAAAACCCACATAATCTACGACATCATCACAGACGACCAACCGGACATCCTATGTATAACTGAAACATGGGTCACAGACACTGATGCAGCCATATTGAACCAGATCAGCAAACCAGGATACAACCTGTATAACTGTCCCCGATCCCACAAGAAGGGTGGAGGGGTCCTCATAATAGTGAAACCAACCTGAAACTCTCAAGCACATATCAGAACTCAAACACAGACATAGACCTACTCAAGGTAGAAAACGCAGCATTATCCATCTGCTTGATATACAGACCCCCCACGCCGCATCATGAGATATTTGCATCAGCATTGGAAACCATTTCAGCGACGCAACCAAGAAAATTCCAGATCATACTAGGGGACCTAAACCTAGCATCAACAACAGACACGCATGCAAACACCTTCCTAGAAGCTATGACCCAGCTAGGGTACCAACAACTAATAACAGAACCCACCCATGAAAAAGGACACACACTGGACATGGTTTTCACACCCAAAGGAGAACAGGCCAATGTTGAGAAGCCCCTGATAGAGATCAATCCACTACCCTGGTCAGACCACCACCAAATCAATATACGGATAAAGCTTCCTAACTTGACTAAAGACACAAAAGCAAAAAGAGTAACACACCAACAACGAAGATTTAACAAACCAAACATGGAAGGTCTCATCAATACTATCAAATCCCACATAGACCTGGGAAAAACAGACCTCGATGAATTAACAAGCAACTGGGATTCTGGAATTCAGACCATAGCGATCCCTAAAAGGAATCAGACACCAAACACATTCAAACACCAATCAGAACCTTGGTACACCATAACACTGACCAGAATGAAGAGAGACCTCAAAGCACGAAAGAAAGTGGAGACACACCAAATCCACCGAACTCAGGGCTGTGTACCTTAATCTCCTCTCAAAATACAAAGAAGAAGTAAACACAGCAAAGAGGATACACCATACCAACATCCTAAACAAAGCCATCAACAAACCACGTGAACTTTTTGCACTAGTAAAATCGCTAACCAAAACAGCCCTATCCATCCACAAATACTGGCAGATCGCTATGCAAGCAAACTGACTACCACCGCCCCCACATTCGATGTAGGCACACCACACCAACGAACAAAAGTGAAGCAAGAACTAACATGGAGCACGTTCAACAACATTGATGAACAACAAACCACCAACATTCTAACCTCCATAAATACCACCACCTCACCACTCGACCCCTGCCCAACCGCATGGATCAAAGCAACAAAAAAAGAGATCAACCAGCAAATAGCTCACATTGTAAATCAGTCACTAAGTCGAGGAATAATGCCTGACCAACTAAAGCAATCTATAATAAGGCCAATCCTAAAAAACAACTCTCTCAACAAGGAAGACCCGACCTCATACCGCCCCATATCCAGCATTTCATTCCTGGCAAAAATCATTGAAAAGGCAGTACTCCTACAACTTCAAGATCACCTTGATGACCATGATACCTTAGACAAACAACAATACGGGTTCAGAAGAAACCATGGAGTTGAAACACTTTTGATAGCGCTAATGAACAACCTCCTCAAAGGACTAGAAGACAGAAAGAAAATGTTTATACTCATTTTCATTGACATCTCCGCCGCCTTTGACGCTGTACATCATGGGATCCTCCTTAGCAAACTGGAATCCATAGGAGTTGTGGGAACCCCCCTCAAATGGTTCTCCTCCTACATATCAAACAGAAGGCCTCAAGTACAATGCAATGGGGAACAAGCTGAACCGTTCTCGCAAACACAGGGCATACCCCAGGGCTCGGCTCTCTCGGCACTACTGTTCAACATTTACATGCAACCCCTCTGCGACATTTTCAAAAGGCATAACATCAACTACCACATCTATGCGGATGATATTATGCTCTACACACAATTGGACGCCGCTGACCCGAAATATACACAGCTCGAAACCTGCCTGGACGAGATGTTACTATGGCTACAGAAAAACAACATGACAATTAACCACAAAAAAACAGAGGTCATGTATATATCCAGTAAACCAAACTTCAAGCCCCCTTCTACAATCACCCTGTGCAACAACACGTACAACGCGAAAGATGAAATCAAATATCTAGGAGTCACACTCGACTGCAACCTAAAAATGGAGACACACCTACGTAAAACAAACAAAGCCATCTTCCATAAACTTAGGGTGATACAACCTCTAAGGAAAATAATAGCACCCTGTGACTTCCGGTCTGTGGCTCAAGCACTCATTATGCCACACCTAGACTACTGTAATGCCATCTTACAAGGTCTGCCTAAAAAATCACTAAATATCCTTCAGATGGCCCAAAATGTGACAGCCAGGATCATAATGGGAACAAGCATTTCTGAACACATCACCCCCATTTTAATCGAGTTACATTGGCTTCCAATTGCAGCGAGGATACAGTACAAGATGTTAGTAACCACATTCAAACTTATCAACAACTTAGCCCCCTCATTTCTGTCCTCACTTATCAGCACACAACCTGCAAATAGGGACAGAAGAACCACCAACTCGGGCACCCTGCAGGTCCCCTCCAACATCAGAACTGTGAAAACAAGTACATGTCGCAGAGCTTTCTCATTCTCTGCGCCAACCATCTGGAATCAACTCCCTTTTGAACTACGTTTAATCAAGGACATTACAATATTCAGGAAAGAGCTAAAAACCCACCTATTCAAATGTTACTACAATCAGCCATGACTCTCAAGTTCCGTTGAATCGTAGCAAAACAATCAGATAATTATATGCTTTTGATTCCGCTTCATGTATAAATATGGAAAATTGTGTAATCCAAAAAGGTGTAAATATGTATGTATAAATGTAAATGTGTAATCCGTTCCCCAAGACACTAACCCTGTGTGCTGTGACCTGTCCTCAGATCTATGTATCTACTATCCCCTCCCAGTCCTGATTTGACAACCCCCAAAAGATGAATCGAACCGCTGCTGATCGCTGGAAGCAGCGGTATATAAGTGTGTATTAAATAAAAATAAATAAATGAGTTACTGAGCCTGAGCAGCTAGGCTGACTGCATCAACAGAGGAGGAACATCTCCAAGCCAGTTCTATCACTGAAGGGGACCGCCACCCTGCCCAGGTCATTAGCTGCTTTGCCCACTGGCAGTCTTGGCTCTTATATTTGAAGATATTTTGTGAAAAGTGGCTTCACTTGAAAGTTTGTTTTATTACTGTCCCTGCAGTCCAGATAATCAGGTTCTACCCATCCACCAGCAACTGGAGACTGCATCTTCAAAGTTTGATATCACAGGATAAGAGGCCTTGAGCCCCTCCTCCACCCTCCCCCCCCCCCCCCCCAGCATCTCAGTATTGCAGTCTCTAGCAGATGGGGAACAGTCATCCGGACGGAGGGGAGACCACCGATCTGATCGCAGAGGCCATTTGTCTACCTTAAAACAAAATTAAACAATAAAAGGAAGAAAAATAAAGATAGTGGGCTGCAAACTAGGTAAGATCCCTTCGGTGGTGGTATCTGGCCTCTGCCAGAGCTCTGCGACCCGTTGAGTCGGCATGCGTTGTCTCCAGGCACCATGAAGGAAGGGGGGTGGTTTTGAGTTCCAGGACCATCCCGTCAGCTGCATTTTACTTCCAGGTGCACTTAAGTGTTCCGTGGGCATGCATCAGAGGGCCCATCAATCAGCGTATGAACAGTTCGGCGGCTATGCTGTCAAAGCAGGTTTGTGCAACTTGTGGGGCCTGGAGGCACTCTGTCGGCAGCTGGTTGTTGCAGAGGCTGCGAGGCAGAGAGCAGGGCTCTAGAACAGCCATTGGGAAGAGATGCCAGAGGACAGGTAGCCATTTTGTCTCCTGCTCCCACCCTCCAACTGGGGCCGGCTCAGAGGGTTTGGTTTCGAGGGGGTGAGGAAGCCCGGCTGGGGGCAGCACAGCAGGTGAGTGAGGAAGGGCTCTCCTCAGAGAAGGCGTTTGAATTTGGGTGAAAATAATGTTCTTCCATAGAGCATATCGGTTGAAGGAGACAGGTGCTGATACGGCAGGAAGGGGCTCTCTAGCAGGTCTCAAGAGAGGGCTGTCTGCTAGGGGTTCTGAAAGAACGTAAACGCAGCAGGCTGTCAGATGAGGTGTAGGAGGCACAGGAGCATCTGTTGGAACCCTCAGTTGACCTGGAGGGACCATTAACCCGGTACGAGGAACCTGAGTCTATAGAGCTCAAGGAGGAGGAATCCCCCCGCCCCTCCAGGAAGACCTGTCTGTTAAGGCTTTTCAAAAGGAAGAACTGTTGCCTCTAATTTCACAGTCCCTGGTGGCCCTGAATATCCGCTTTTAAGAGGGCAGAAGAGGATCTATCCTTGGAGGATCTTCTCCTAGAGTGTATGCGCTTTCCTCTGAATTGGTTCCTGGTGCACAAGGTCATCATGCAGATGAATGCGGTTGAGTCGGAGCTGCCAGAGGCATGTGTGAAGGGGTACAGGGCTATGGCTCTGTTGTACCCCATTCCCTCTGCAGAGAAGGAGCTGTTCTCGATACCCAAGGTAGACTCCTTGATGATGGGAGTCATGAAAAATACGGCCATACCTGTAGAAGAGGAGAAATCCCTAAAGGATCCTCGGGACTGGCAGTTGGAAGCTGTCTTCCACCAGGCCTTTGAGGTGAATGCTTTGTCTTTGTCTCTGAAAGCCTCAATCTGTGGCGCTTATATGGCAAGAGCCTGTATGCGCTGTGTGGAGTCTTTGTCGGAGCAAGTCACTGGGTTGTATAAGGACCCAGCAGAGCTGCCCAACTTGGAGATGGCCTCAGCCTATTTGGCAGACCACTGTTATGATCTGGTCTGGTCCGCTGCAAACAGTATGGCATTGGTGGTGGCGGTGGTTTGTGTGGTTGTGCAACTGGGCCACTGACGTTTCGTCCAAGATCCGTCTTAGTAAGCTTCCTTTTAAAGGGAAGCTTCTGTTTGGAGACACACTGAAAAATCTTGTTAAGGAGCTGAGTGAGAACAAGGGAGCTCTCTTGCTGGAGGACAAGGCCCAGGGAGTCGCGACTCCAGCAGCTGGCTAGAGGGGCTCTTGGGATTCCTGGCGTTTCCGACCTGCCTGATTTACTCAGCCCCAGCCAGGACATTTCCCCTTCAGGGGGTGGTCCTTTTTAGGCCAAGGAATCAGCCATAGCGGTTATTCGGGAGGTGCTGCTGCCTCCAAAAAACAATGAAGTGAAGTAGGCCCAGGAGGAGGACCAGCTGATTGGCGGACGCTTGCAACAGTTTTACCACTCCTGGGTCCATATCATGTTGGACCAATGGGTCCTTGAAGTTATCAGAGAAGGGTACACCCTGGAATTTGCTCAGCTGTCCACAGATACTTAGATTCTCTCTCCATGCAGATCCTGACTAAAAGCTTGAGCGGTGGGGCAGCCACTGTGGCGGTTGCGCACCCTGGAGGCTGTGGTGGAGGTCCCAAAAGACCTTTGCAGCACCAGTCGATGCTCAACAGGGCTCTCCTGGCACCTCTGTTTCATATGGAAACTTGACGGTCGTTCATGGTGGCCTTTAAGGAAAATTCCTCACTGCCATAGTCCTAAAGGAAGCATATCTGCACATTCCTATTTGTCCAGAGCACTAGAGGCTTTTGCGTTTTTTGCTACCCTGATGGGGCTCTTTCAGTTTTGAGCACTTTCTTTTAGGTTGGCCCCCTCACACCTTCACCAAGATGATAGTGGTGGCAGTCACAGCCCTCAGGCAGCAGGGTATTTTGGTGTACCCTTACCTGGATAATTGGCTAATCTGGATGCAGTCTGTAGAGGAGAGTCGAGCAGTTACGGAATGGGTTATATCCTTCCTGCAGGAGCTTGGCTGGGTCATCAATGTCTCCAAGAGCAAGCTGACCCCATCCCAGTGTCTGGTGTATCTCGGGGCAGAGTTCAACACGAACAGGATGGTATCCTTGCCTCCGGAGTGGATAGCCCATTTATGTCATTGAATTGGACTATTCCAGAGAATGAGACTTCCGACAGCTTGGCACTATCTGCAGGTGCTGGGCTTGATGGCGGCAGCCTTAGACTTGGTACCCTGGGCCAGAGCGCACATGAGGCTGCTGCAGCTGGCGTTGCTATTGTGCTGGTCCCCACAACATCATTCCCTGTCCAGGAGGCTTCGGAGCCTGCAGGATGTAAAGAGCAGCCTTGAGTGGTGGTTGGAGCACTGGAATCTCATGATGAGAGTGCCATTGGACAACCCAGATTGGGTGGTGGTCACAGCAGATGCCAGCCTTTTTGGACTGGGGAGCACAGTGTAAGACAAAGGTGGCCCAGGAAATGTGGTTAGAGGAGGGGAGAGTGCCTGGTCGATCAATTGGTTGGAAATCCGTGTGGTCTGGTGGGCGGTACTTCGGTTTGCCCCTCTGCTAGAGAACAAAGCAGTGCAGGTGTTCTTCTGACAACGCGGCAGCGGTGGCCTACATCATTCAGTGGGGGGGGGGGCATGGGCAGTACCCTCCTGGTGGCGAAGGTGGCTCTGCTTCTACAATGGGTGGAGTGTCATCTGCTGGCACGCTCTGTGGCTCATGTTGCCAGCAAGGAAAACATTTAGCTGATTTTTCTAAGTAGGCATTCACTTGGATTCTGTGGAGTGGTCCCTCCAAGAGTTGGTGTTCAGCAAAATCATGCAGCATTGGGGGCAGCTGCTCAGCCAGGCGACCAGCATGAAAGCCTCGGGTCACTACCCCGCCCTGCCTCCCCCCCCCCCGCCTCCTCTCCCCTCCCCCCCCCCTGCCAGAATAACCGCACTCACTCTGAATTAACCAAATAAAAGGATCAGTGCTTTGTCGCTATCAACACATTCTTGGAAATTACAGTACACGAAACTGTTGGCCACAGCATGATCCATTATTTACAGAATCCTTATTATACTATACAACCATTCTACAGTGAATGACAGTAAATGACCTTAAATTACGTTTTCTTTTAGCCTTTCTCCAGAGGCACAGCCCACTCTGATTAGGTTCTTGTCGCCCGGCAGGGATCTCTGGAAAGCGGCCGTCCAAGCCCTTTCCCCACTGCCGTCGTTTCTTACTAGTATGATATCTTCACGGGGATGTTTTCGCTACCAGGCCCTGTTCTGGGCTCTGTCCCTCTTGCAACAGTGTCCCTATCCGCCTCTGCCCAAGTCCCGTCAAAGGCTTGAGCAGGGCTACGTTGTGAATCTCTGTACTCGTTTCTCCCGCTGTGAAAGCATCGGGAGGCCCTGTAGACACTGTTGCTGCTTCCACTCAGTGTCCCGTTTACGGAGACATCCTCTATGTTCCACTCCCCCTTATCATGTCTGGGCTGTGCGCTCTCTCGAGAGGAGGGGGTCCCTATCTCTCCTGCCAATCCCTCCTGGCGTCGATTCCTCGCTCGCCAGGGGGGTCTCCACTTCGCGCTGGGTCCCCTCCTGCAGCTGTGGCCAACACTCTTTTCAGCCATAGACGCTCCATCGTGTCTTGTATCGCACATAGGTATACATCCATCCCAATTTCAGATAGATGCACGCCATCAGTACGGTACAAGCCGGGGCACTTCTCCTCTATGAGCTCATGAACGATGCTATACCCCCCAATCGTGTCCATAAATCGCATCATCCACCTATTCACTTTCTTCCTTGTACGCTCCACTGCCCGATGCGACCATGCGCCCCTCCAGACCCTCCGAGGTATGATGTGCGACCAGACCATTAATGTACCCGGGAAAGTCGTCGCTAGTGTCTGCATGTCCCTTTGCATTTTCCTCGTGAGCTCGACACTGCGCGTACTCGTCAGGTCATTACCGCCGAGGTGGATGATTATCACTCAAGGACGTTCCCCTGCCGCTCTTACCCGCAAGAGGAATGGCATCAACTGGTCCCACACCATACCCCGACGGCCCATCCACTTTACTGCCACTTTATCCGTGGGGAGGCCCAAATTAGGGCCCTGTGGTCTGATACTTGCTCTCCTCTCCGCCCAATGCACGAAGGAATGGCCGCATATCCACGCTTCCTGTCCACGTCTGTCACCTACATACGTCATCGTTGAGATAAAACGAGCATGTTAAGATTGGTTTGGCAAGTGTCATTGCACCACATGAAAATACAACTTGAACCTGATAAAACATACACCTCTGCTGTATCGCACACTGCTTTTAGCTCATACTTCTTATAATTAATACAAATTAATACAAATTCCCCCTTGGGTTTTTCTTGGGGGGCTTTTTGCGCGTCTTCGCCCCGCTATTCTTGCCTGTGCTGTTAAAGCTGGCGGACGTATAACTTATATCTATCGGAGCGCCATCTACCGATGCACATAATCTGCTCCTTGGTCATCCCCAGGCTGGCTGCCGTTGAAGCGGCGCCGATCCGGAAGGAATGCGTGCCGTAGAAGCACGATTCCAGGCCTATTACCTCTAGGGCCTGCTTCAGGACCTTGGCGAATTGGAAGTGGGATAGGGGGGCACCATTTGAGTGCACTAACCAATGATCCGACCCCTTCGGCCGAATTTGCTGATAGTCCGCAAAGGTTTTTACTGGGCAGGATGTATCCCCTGGTAGCTGGACTAACCTTATTGTAGCGCCCCTCCCCTCCGTGTCAGTCTTGGATTTCTGCACCCGCAATGAGAGCATACTGTTGATTAGATTGACATCTCGTTCCCTAATGCCCCCGTTTGCATTGGCCTTACTCGCTGAGGCGTCTAGCTCGCCTACCCGGAAGGCTCCGAAGAATGCCCATGAGAAGGCACATCGGAACAGGCGCATCTCGAAATCGTCGAAACATATTCGGCCTACGACTTCCATCAACTGATGCAATATTGCATGCGTTATAGGGCGCCGTAATTCCCTTCAGCATGGCTGTTCGCTTGTCCAGCCCTTCATTGCCCTGGTGATCGCAAAGTCTGCTCTCGGGCTGTTCCCGCCCATCGCCTTTCTAAAGAAAGCAATCGCGGCCAATTGCGATTGCACCGCTGATTTTTTTGTGCCCATGCTGTTTTGCTGCAAGATCCATCGTAGAATGGCTCCTGTGGTAGGGCAGACTTCGGGAATCCTGTTCAGCACACAGAAAGCCCGGAACTTCTCCCAGGCCGTGATGTATCTTCTCCTGGTCCTCGCGGATAGTGAGCCCAGCACCAGCCCCCATACTTCGGTGGACCAAGATCCCATGCCTGATCCGGGACGGCTGTCCTGGCTGCGTCGGCATTGGGCGCAAGGGATCTGAAAAGGGAGATCTTGGAACGAGAGAGAGCATCGGCAAGGTTATTGCAAGTACCTGGTATGTGTTTCGCCCTGATAGTTAGTTATATTGTGCGTTAGGCATGCCAGTACTATATTCCTCAGGAGTGCTATCACCCCTTGAGTATGCGCACGCATTCCGTTCAAGGCATACACCACTGCCATGTTGTCAGTGTGAAAAGTGATTGCCTTATCGCGGAGCTGCGGGGCCCATATGGCCAATGCCACGGCTATGGGAAAGAGCTCAAGGAATGTGATATCCCTGGTAACACCCACCGTGTGCCATTCGGGGGGCCACTCCTCTGCACACCACGCTCCTTTAAAGTAAATCCCAAACCCCGCGCTACCGGCGGCATCGGTGAACAGGTCCATGTCCTCATTCGACACGGGCAGTTCTTGCCAGAAAGTCAGCCCGTTGAAGGATTGCAAAAAGAATTCCCACATTTTATTTATTTATTTATTTAACAGTTGCTTATATACCGCTACCTTCCACAGATCAGGTGCGGTTTACAATGAACAAGAATGAACAGATTTACAAGTCTGTTTTACATGGAACATTTGTTAACTAGGTACAATGTAGCTGTTTTACATGGAACATTTGTTAACTTGGTACAATTTTGCAATATACATTAATCATGAATGACTAAATATGGTAAAACTTGTTAAATAACAAACGAACTTATTTACATATTTTGATTTATTACATATATTTATATACAGGATTTACAAGTAGTTATTTATTCGATTTTAATTGTAATTGTAGTTTGCTAGGAGAATTAGAGTTGGTGTACCCTGGGTTATTAACCATTACCTGTCTGAGGTAAGGTATTTTCAAGTGTGCCAAAATGAGAGGTGAATAGATAAGTTTTTAATTTCTTGCGGAGTTCCTTTGCATCATTTAATGCTCTTATTTCTTCAGGGAGGGAGTTCCATAGGGTGGGAGCTGCATGTGAGAACGCTTTCCTATTAGTAGTCTTTTTAGCAGTTGTGAATTCTTTCGGGATCCTAATTCTGTTCGTGTGGCCTCTCCGAAGCGAAGTTTGGGATATGTCTTTGGTGATAAGTTTTGTCAAGGGGACTGGGGCCATTGTGTTTAAAGTCTTAAATGTGGTGATAATCAATTTGTGATTTATTCTGGATTGAATTGGGAGCCAGTGAAGGTTTGCTAGTATAGGGGTAATGTGTTCAAATGGTGGAACCTTCATTACAATTCTTGCTGCTGCATTTTGGGCAAGTTGGAGTCTTTTAATGTTTTGTTTTGTTGTTCCTAGTAGGGTGAGATTTGCAAAATCAAAGTGTGGTGTGATGATGGCCTGTACAATGCTCAGAAAATCATGTAGAAGTACAAGAGGACGTAATTGTTTTAAAATTTTGAGTTTAAAGTAGATCTTCTTAGTGATGTTTCTAATATGTGTGTCCATACTAAGGTGTGAGTCAAGAGTGACACCCAGGTATTTTACTTCATTTTTTATAGTAATGTTGTGATTTTGGAGAGTGATGTGTGTTGGAGGTATGTAGGATTGATTTTTAGTTACTATTAGTATATCCGTTTTAGAATGATTGATATGGAGATTGTGTTCTTTTAGCCAGGTTGTTAATTCAGAGAAGCATTCTGTTAACAGTTGTAGTGGGAGTGTTGGGATTGTGAATGGAATGTACATCATCATGTCGTCTGCGTATATGTGGTAGTGGACTTTAAATTTCTGGAAGATGTCACAGACCGGTTGGATATATATATTAAATAGGAGGGCAGAGAGGGCGGAGCCTTGTGGGAGACCAATTTCCTGTTTGTATGTTTTAGAAGTTTCAGTGTTAGTTCGGACTGTTTGTGTTCGATCAGTTAGATATGAGGTGAACCAATTTTGTACAGTTGAGTGGGTTCCTATTTGTTCTAGTCTGTCAAGCATTAGAGCATGGTGTACACTGTCAAACGCTGCAGAGATGTCTAGAAAGAGGAGAATGAAAGCTTGTTTATGGTTATCAATGCCTCTTATTAATGTATCGAGGAGTACTGTTAATAGGGTGTCTACACCATGGTAAGGGCGAAAGCCATATTGTTGATCATCAAGTGGGGCTGAGGTTTCTATATGATCTTGTGTTTGAGTTTGGACGATCTTTTCAATCAGTTTAGCCATAAATGGGATACTAGAGATAGGTCTGTAGGAGTTGGGTGATGTTTTGTCAAGGGTGTTATTTTTAATTATTGGACGGATTTGTGCATGTTTGAGGGAAGGTGGTAAGTATCCTTGGTGCAGCGACAGGTTGACTATGGGAAGGATAAAGGGGGATAGTGTAGTAAGGGTATGCTTGATCCAGTTTACCGGACATGGATCAAGTTGAGAGGTCGTAGTGTTAAGGTTTGAAATAGTAGTCTTGATAGTGTCTTTGGTTATAGGGTGAAAGTTGGACCATTTTTCAGATTGGTGTTGGTGGGAAAGGGATAGAGGATTTGGTGTGAAAGCAAATGATTTTGCTTTATTCATATAGTGGTTTGCTAGAGTCTGGGCAGAGATATCAATATTATCGTTGCTGGTCCCATATGTGTTATTGGTTAAGTTTTGGACGATACTAAAAAGTTCTCTTGGTCTATTAATGGATTTGTTTAGTATGTTTGAGTGGTAATTTTTCTTTGCGCTATCTGAAGCTTCTTTGTACATTTTAAGGTGGCTGTGGTACGCATTGTAATAAGGGATGGATTTGGTTTTGCGCCATTTAGATTCAATATTTCTCAATTCTCTCTTCATATGTCTTAAGGTGCTGTTGAACCAGGGGCATCTCCTATTCTAGAGTAGTTTTTCTTTTTGATGGATTGTTTATAAGCAGCTGCATTGTTAATTGTTTTGTGCCAAGTTGTGACAGCTTCATCTAGGTCAGTTGGTACAAGGGTGAGATGGGGTATAGTTAGATTGATAAATTCATCAGCGTTAAATTTTGTAAATCTAGGTGGAGGGGTAATTTGTGAATTATTTTTATTGTTTCTTACAGTGTAGGCTAAGGTGAATTTGATCAGGTGGTGGTCTGACCAAGGAACAGGTGTACACTCAAGCGATGACTGGTTGAAATGTTTTTGGAAAGCATCTGGTAAAAAGACTAGATCAAGGGTTCCTCCTTTCTTATGAGTCTTTGTATTGATTATTTGGAGGAAACCCATATCTGCAATTGATTCCAAGAAAAGGGCTGAGTGTGAAGGTGGCAAGGATGGGAGGTTAAAGTCTCCTAGTGATATAATAGGGTTGGAGGATGTGGATGAGCTGAGGAGTTCTATTAGGGCATCTAAGTTTTCAGATTTTTGGTCCGGTGGCCTGTATAATAAGCAAATTTTGAAGTGATCTATTTTTAAAATGATGGTGTCAATGTTATTTGGGAGATCAGATGGATGTGGTTTAGCCTTTAGTTCTTTTTTTGTCATTATAAGAACACCACCTCCTTTTTTAGAGTTTCTGTGTGTGTGAGATATGTCATAGATGTTGGTGTTAAGTTGGTTTAGGTAAACAACATCAGAGTCGGTTAGCCAAGTTTCGGTAACACATAGGATGTCTGGCTTTTGATCATTTAGTAAGTCAGTGAAGATGGGTAATTTATTTTTCATAGATCTTGCATTTATTAATATACAAGACAATGTTTGGGTGGTTGTTGGTTGGGTGTGAAGATGGGTGAATGTGGTAGGTTTTATATGTATTAGTCTGTGATGATTTATTTTTATGTTGATGTCGATATGCATTTGAGATGAAGGAGGATCCGGGCGGGCGCTTCTCTGAATTATTGGGATTATGTTCAGGTCCTCTCTTATGCCTTTCGTGATCCTGATCTTATGGTGTTTCCTCCGAATCCCTTTCGTCGCCATTGCTATGCGACGGCAGAAGACCCGCCCCATAGGCATGATTCTGCAAGCGAAACATAACAGGCCCAGCATCGATTGGAATTGCTCCAAAGTTGCTTTTTTGCAGGCCTGAATGGCGGCTCTCAATTTATTTATTTTGTCATCGGGGAGGCGTGACTGCTGCTTTGCTACATCTAGCTCAATGCCTAAGAAGGTGATGGTCTCTGCGGGCCCACAGGTCTTGTCGGCCGCCAGCGGTATGCCGAAGCTCTCGGCTACTTGCTCAAAGACCCCGAGGACTCTTTGGCAGTCCTGCTGGTCACTTCCAATAAAGAGGAAATCGTCCAGGTAGTGCACCAGCGCACCTGACCCGGCGATATCCACTACCACCCAGTGTATGAATGTGCTGAATTGCTCGAAATATGCGCACGATATCGAGCAACCCATGGGCAGACACTTATCAAAGTAATAATCGCCATTGAAAGTGAATCCCAGCAGGACAAAGGGCTCAGGGTGGACCGGAAGAAGTCGAAAGGCTGATTCGATATCCGCCTTTGCCAGGTTCGCCTGACGGCCCCGTTTTCTTTATGATATCTATAGCGTGGTCAATCGTTGAATATCTCACTGAGCATAACGCTGGATCGATTTGATCGTTCGCTGAGCCTCCCTCGGGGTATGATAAGTTGTGTATCAGGTGGAATTTGCCTGGCTCCTCCTTGGGCACGATTCCCAGCGGGGACAGCACCAATTTCTTAAGGGGTGGGGTCTTAAATGGGCCTGCCACCCTCCCTAGCTCTTTTTCCTTTAACAGTTTTTGTTGGACTACATTATTGAATTTATTAACTGATGGGGCATTGCGTATTCCTTGCGCCATTGGGTCGGTGGCAACCGGGATCCTGAAGCCGCAGCTGAATCTGCTCTCGATACTGAGAGCATCGTCCCGGCGCGCGTACGCGCGTAGCCAAGGTCGCATGCGGTCAAGCCTGATGGGGGTTGGGGCCATGGCCATCACCTCCTCGTAGTTGCCCCGGACGGAAGGGTTTATTGTCTTTGCCGGTGCGGCAGGCGGTGATTGGATGATTTCCCCCGCAGTTGGAACACGCATGCCGAAATTTGCAAGGCCGCCATGTGCAGCTCCCTGCATTGAATTGGCAGCATGCCCTACGCCCGTTCGTCTGGGGTGCCGGTCGCCACTGTGGCGCCGGAAATGACTGAAAGGACCCTTCCTGACGGTCTGTTGGGTGACATCTCTTCTATCCAGAGATCCACGATCCTGTGCTGCCAGGTCATGGTTGGGTCTTCAGCCAGGCTTTGCCTGAACTTGACGTCGTAATTCAGCCAAGCCCAACCCCCTAGCCGCTTGTGTGCCTGTGTTATTGCATCCAGGTATTTAACTAGATACTGGCTCAGCTCCGGCTCACGCTCATAAAAATATGGAAAGCCGAAACCCAATTGCTTATGGATTTTACAATTTTCGGCTTCTCCCCCTTCTTGTCTTTTTCCCTGCCCTCTATTATTGCTCCATCCTGATCCCTTATTAGAAGCGAAAATATATCAATAAACTCCCTACGCCAAATTCGTTTTTTTAGTTTTCTGGGTACCGCGCTGGCTAGAGAGCTAACCCCGCAACGCGGGTCTCCGCTAACTGCCACTGGGCTCATTAGCGTAGCTGTGGGCGCCGGCCCGTAGGGCACGGATGTCCCGTTGTCCGTTGTATGTGTGCGCGTCTCACCCTGCCCGCCCCACACCCTTGCTAACTGTCCCTCTTTGTGGGGTCTATAACTTTTCTTTTTACAAGCTTTCAGTATGGTGTGCATGGCGCTTGCCAGTGAAATGCCTCCCTCGTCATCCGAGCCTGTTTCCTCCGATGACGAGGAGGACAATCCTGCCAATGCTACTCGGTTGCCCGCAGGCTTACCTTGAACTGTTGAGTTGAGCGGTGGACCGCCTCCCTCGGGCGCACTGTCACATGATGTTGAGCTGGGGCGAGGTGTGTTGCCACCCCCTGCCGAGGTGGTGCTTGGTGCGTTGCTGGTCGCGGCCTGTGGTTCGTCTTGCCGCCCGCTAGCTGCTTCCAGCCGTTGCTTGAAAGCGCTCAAGCCGTGTTGGTCTACCTGTTTGCGTATGAGCCGCAACAGCTCCTCCAGCTCTGGACTTGATGCCGATTGTCCCTGCGGCTGCGTAGTGTCCAGTCGCGAATTCTTAGCTGCGCGACTCTTGCGCGAACCGTCTCCGCCACTGGCTTTCCTTTTGGTCTCTTTAGCAGGTGCCCGTTTCGTAGCACCACGTGTCGTTCTACCCACGGTGCTCTGACCCCAGCTTGCGCCTTCCAGGTCGTGGTGTCTCCCCTGGCTCCTTTCTCCGCCCTGTGGTGCCCTTCGCGGCATATTGACCTGCCTGCACACAATGCTATGGGAGGGACAGGAAGGGACAGGAATGCACATTAAAGCTGTACTTGTGGAACCCATAACGTTGACGTGGCACCATCTCTCTTACCTTTTCTTCCCATCTGCTTATATGGACATAAATATGTAAATATGAGCATCTAATACATATTTTTTTTTTTTGAATATGCATCCTTATAAATATATGTATGTGTATCCCAATATATTTATTCCTATATATATGTATATGTATGTATTTTTTGTCCTCCCTCTAGCACCATGTGAACCCTGCGTGTCTGAGGAAAAGGTACACTTGTGCCCTATACTCCCTCAATATCCACTTCAACCTTATCACAACTTTGTAAGCTTAGTATCTGTTTTATGCCACTAGATGGCAGCCATAGCATGTGGTAAGGAACTAGCAGATCCCTGAAAGAAATGGGACAGATTAGGAAGCATGCACGAGCCCCGATGGTTTTAAGAAACCCAATAGCCACCCCCTTCGGAGGATTCGACCCCGAGTAGCAGCTTGAATACCTCCCGTTCCCATCGCATTACGTTCCAGCGTCGGTCTCTATATACACATTCTGTCTTGCTCTACCCCCCGGAGCCCGCACCATGCTTCATTTTTTTTTTTTTTTTTTTGCAAAGAATAATTAGTTCCCGTTGTCTTAAACAACCCTTTCAGCATCCCACCGCATTCACTTCTCCCCCCCCCCCCTCCCATCGGGGTCCAGGAAAAAAAAGAAAAATTCGGGGCAAAACCAAGCATCCGACATTTATTTGTAGCACGGATCTCCCCACCTCTGCTCTGGGACCGGGAGCTTACGCTTTGTATGCCTCACCGTCTGGGCCTTCCCCGTGCCTGCTTGGTTTGCCCGCGAGGCTCCTCCGGAAGCCCCGTTCCGCTGCTTTTATTTATTTATCACATTAACACAACCAGTAGCGAGGGGAGAAGAGTCCGCCCTGTGGAACACCCACACTTCGGTTCCCCTCTTCGATAACCCACCCTGCCCTCCATCGGGCTGCTGCTCGATCCCCCCCGCCCTCTCTCCCTCCTGCCTCGCTACACTCCCCAGGCCAATCCAAGGATCCGCCTCAGACGCGCTGCTCCTACCTCCGATAGCACGCTGCTTTTCGTTGCTCAAGCTCCACCACCCCGTGCCTCTGGCCTTGCTGGATGCTGCGGTTCGCCGAGGCGGCTTTCCACGTGTCTACAGCGAGGGGTGAGTTGATCGCGGTGATTGTCTTCCGTCCGGCACCGTGCGGGGGGGGGGGGGTAAAGAGGGCGAGCAACGGCGCCGCCGGCCTTTAAGTATCCTGCCGTGCCGCCCGCGCTGCCCGCCCCCCCGCCCCGCCCCCCCCCCCCCCCGAGGTTAACCCTCGGCCCGCCTGTGCCCGGCCACGTTTAAAGTCGCGGCCGGATCTAATTGATCTCATGGCATCCAGGGTGAGTCGCTTCTTCAGTCTGCGACAAGAGAGTGTCCAAAGGGCTGGATGCCCTGACTCAACTCTGATTGAAGGACTGTCTGCTGTATGTTTTTCCCTCCGTGGGCCTTGATTGGCCATCTGTTACAGAGGGTAGCACAACATTGGGGGCAGGTAATCCTAGTGGCACTGGATTGGCCCTGCCGTCCATGGTATGCAGACTTGTTCAGGATGTTGGCAGCCAGCCCTCTGCGACTCCCGACCAGACCGGACCTGCTGAAGCAGGGACCTGTCGTGATGCCCCAGGTGAATATATTTTTGCTTACGGCTTGGCTCTTGAAAGGATGCGGTTGAGGAAGCGTGGATATTCTTTAGGGGTGATTGCTACCCTCTTGAAGGCGTGTAAGCGGTCCACTTCTCTCTCCTACATCAGTATGGGGCATGTGTTTTAAAAGGTAGTGCAGGGACTGTGGTGGAAATTTTGGCTTTTCATCAAGTGGGGCTTGACAAAGGTTTAGCATGGAATTCCTTGAAGGTACAAGTGGTGGTGTTGGCCTGCTATAGGGGTAACGTTCAGGGGTCAGCATTAGCATCTCATCCAGATGTGTGTTTGCGTTTTAAGCACGTGCGACTCCTATCCCCCCAATCCATCCGGTGGCTCCCTCTTGGGACCTCGGTTTGGTCCTTTCGGCTCTGATAGAGGCACCCTTTGAGACACTTCTGGGAGCATTGTTGAAGGATTTGACCTTGAAGATGGTGTTTCTGGTGGCCATCAGCTCCGCATGCCATATTTTGGAGTTGCACGACTTATCCTTATGAGCTAACTAATAAAAATGTATTCCTTATTGTCTCTCCAGTTCAGTCCCACACCTCTGGGTAGTGCACCTCCTCCTGCAGCATGGAGACTGGGCATGTCAAACTCGTGACGTCACTGGATATAGCCTGCTGGCCTCTCCCACCAGCCCCCAGTATGCCCAGTCTCCATGCAGCTGGAGGTAGTGAGCCTAGGTGCTGGGCTCACTGAGGAGCAAATAAGGAGCTTTTTAGTTAGGATAGGTTGGGGTTTTTGTCTATTCCCTTTCCCTATGGTTAATTTCATTTGGGGGTGTTTGTGCCTTTTAATGTTAAAAAAAAAAAAAGTGACCCAAAAAGGGGAATGGAGAATACCTGGAGGATTTCTTCTCTTTCCCCTGGGACCTGCTTTACCTTCTGCCCACTCTCCCCTCCTAGATTGCACGGAGGGGAGCTGTTCAGAGGCTTTTGCGGGGTCTGATCTGTCTCTGGCAGGCATCGGTGATTTTTCAGACACACTGCAGCTCACCGCGGAGCTTCGGCTCTGCTTCAGCAGAAACAAAAAACAGCTGTTAGGCTGATAGTGGCTGGCGGTCTGATAGATCTGCTGGTTCTGAGTGCGAGGGGCAGGAAGTGAATTTTTAAAGCTGTCAGGACAGAGGTGAGTCTCCCGTTAGTGATTTTGGGACCATGGGGCAACTTTCGGCCGCGTATAAAGCACATTTGGCAGTAGTAGTGGGCTGACGAGAATCACGGGCCGTTTTCCTTCCCGCATTTTTTTTTTTTCTTCGGGACTCAGAACTGCTTTGGGAACAGTTCTTTGAGGATTTAGACTGTAATTTTTCAGGGGACAGTCTGTTTTATTTTGATTTAATCTAGTTCCGTTTAATTTGAGTTAATTTGAGTTGTTTTGTCCCTTAACGGGGCCACTGCAAAAAAATAAAAAAAATTAGAACAGTTTCTTTGTTGCTGTTTTTGTTTTTTGGTCAATTTCTCGGTGGAGTGTACTTATTTTTTCGGATCTCTCGAACTGCGTTCCACTGATGTCGCGCGCACACAGTGTCTGGGGTGTGGGTCGCATAGGGGCACAGTCTCGGACGCGAGGGTTTGTCGGGGCTGTGCAACTGAAGTGCTCAATATGGAGCAGGAGCTCCACAAGGCTACTGAAGGGATTCAGGGGGTCCCCAGTGCGGGGGAAGGGGAGTGTCCCCCGGAGCCCCCATCTACTCTTTTGGTGGACAGTTCAGCTGTGCCCGGTCCTTTCACTGTGCCGGTGGCGGCGGGACCAGTGCTTGGAGGTTTTTCCCCAGATTTTGTGCTTGTTATGAATCAAACGTATTGCTTGCGCAGATCTTTCGCTGTTGGGAGTGACGGGGAATCAAGCGACCACGGACAAGATTGGAACTGGTTTGACTAGAGCGGCTAAGAGGCCTCGCTCGGTGGAAGATCAACCTCTTGATTCGGATTGGCCGGAAGGGGAAGACTTCGAAATGGAACCAGAATCCAGAGTGGAAGAACTGGAGGAAGGTGAAATTCAGGAACCTGAGGATCATCAGAGTTTTTCGGAGAGAGGAGCTCACAGCGCTCATTACGGAGTTGCTGCAGGCTCTTAATCTGTCTTCCGAGCATCAAGCAGAAGATGATGGGCTAGAGGATCTTCTCATTCAGGTGGTGCGTAAGACGCAGGCTGTGTTTCCTGTTCACCGAGTGATTTAAGCAAATGATTCAGGATGAATGGGATTTGCCAGAGGCAGGATTGCGTGGAGTTCAGTCTATGAATCGGCTTTATCTCTTGGTGGATCAAGAAAGGGAAATATTTCGTTCTCCACGTATAGATGCTACGGTGTCAGCGGTCACGAAGAAGACGACTATCCCGGTGGAAGGCAGTGCGGCTTTGAAAGGCGCACAGGATAGAAAGGTGGACACTTTATTGAAACAAACCTTTGACGTTAATGCTCTCTCGCTGCAAGTGTCTATTTGTGGGGCTTGCGTAGCGAGAGCTTGCCTTCGGTGGTCGCATTGTTTGCAGCAGCCAGCGCAACAAGCGCAGGACCGCTTAGCGGATGTGACAAGGATCGAGTCAGGAGCTGCTTATTTAGTGGATGTCCATTATGAAATCAATTATATCATTAGCAAATAGCATGGCTTCCTTGGTAGCTGCGCGCCGGTATCTTTGGTTACGAAATTGGGCGGCAGGCGGTTCCTCCAAGTCCCATCTCAGCAAACTTCCTTTTAAGGGGAAGTTGTTGTTTGGAGAGGATCTAGACAAGCTGGTTAAAGATTTGGGTGAATCAAAAGGCAGATGCTTGCTGGAGGATAAACCGAAGCAGGGTCGGGCTCTGGGATCTTCGCGGGGTCAGTTTCGAGACTTCAGGCATTTCCATACCTCCCAGGTTGGGAAGTTTTCAAAGAGGAAGATTCCCCTCGCGAGGTCAAAGTTTACGAGGGGCGGGCAGAGGTTATTCTAGCCCCTCGTCAACAGCGCTCAGGGAAGCTCCAATGAAGCGAGGTGGACTCAGGCAGGTTTTCAGCCGTTAGGAGGTCGGCTTCGAGATTTTCTTCCTGCCTGGGTCCAGATAACATCCGATCAGTGGGTTTTAGTGGTCATTCGCGAAGGATATGCACTCGAATTTGCTTGTCCGGTGCTCGACTCCTTTGTCCTGTCTCCTTGCAGAGGACAGGTAAAGTCGACTGCGGTACGGGAGACGCTAGCTCGTCTTTTATAGCTGGGAGCAGTGGTATCGGTGCCTCGAGCTCTACGGTATTGGTCAATGCTCTATTTAGTTCATGGTTCCAAAGAAAGACGGAACCTTTCGTCCAATTCTAGACCTCAAAGGGGTAAATAGTTGTCTGCGAGTGCCTCATTTTCGAATGGAGACCTTATGGTCCGTTACAGTAGCGGTTCGTTAGGGGGAGTTTTTGACATCCCTCGATCTGACAGAAGCGTATTTACACATTCCTATCAGGCCGGGACATCAGAAGTTTCTAAGATTTGCGCTGCCGTGGGGGCATTTTCAGTTCCAGGCATTGCCCTTCGGGTTGGCGACAGCTCTGCGCACCTTCACCAAGATTATGGTGGTAGTAGTGGCAGCTCTTCAAAGAAAAGGAATACTAGTTCATCTGTATTTCGACGACTGGTTGATACGGTCAAAATCGGAGGCCGAGAGTGTTACAGCCAAAGTGGTGCACCTGCTTCAGAGTCTCGGTTGGATAGTCAATGCGGCCAAAAGCCGTTTGGAGCCATCGCAGGTTCTGGAGTATTTGGGAGTGCGCGTCGACACTCTTGTGGGAGCGGTATTTCTGCCGGATCTCCGAGCTCAAGCGTTGCGGCACCTGGTGTGCAAATTTCTAAGGACTCCAGCACCGTCAGCCTGGGACTATCTGCGTGTTGGGATAATGACAGCAACGCTGGAAGTTGTGCCGTGGGACAGGGCGCATATGCGTCCATTACAGAGGTTTCTGCTTCGTCGCTGGTTGCACCAGACCGATTCTCTGTGCAAACAGCTCCCTTGTCCGTTACGGGTCAGGAGGTTGCTTCAATGGTGGCTTTGTCCATGAAATCTTGCAGCGGGTATGCCTCTCGAGCAACCGCAGTGGCTTCCGCTGTTAACAGATGCCAGTCTCGCAGGCTGGAGAGCTCGTTGCGGGGAGCGGTTCGTGCAAGGAAGTTGGACCGCACAGGAGGCAAAATGGTCGATCAATCGCTTTAAAGTTGCGAGTGGTAGCGCAAGCTCTTCGGGCGTGCGGGGTCGAGCGATTAGAGTGCTGCCGCAACAGTAGCACACTTCAACTGGCAACCGGCAAGGTGGCATGGGAAGCGTGGCATTGGAAGAGGAGGCGGAAAGCTTATTTGCTTGGGTGGAGCCTCGTCTTCAAGCAATATCGGCAGCGCACATTGCAGGAACGGAGAATGTGACGGTGGATTTTCTCAGCAGAGTACGGGTGGATGCTGGAGAGTGGGAGCTCCATCCAGAAGTTTTTGCTCAGATAGTTAATAGGTGGGGACCTCCGATTATGGATCTCATGGCGACCTTTCGGTCGGCCAAGGCGACTTGTTTTTACAGCAGGAGAAGAGAAAGGATGTCGGAAGATCTAGATGCCTTATTGCAACCATGGCCCACGCAAGGCCTGCTCTACGTTTTCCCTCCTTGGACGCTCATAGGTTGGGTAGTTCAGCGCATCAAAGCTCATATAGGGGAAAAGTAGTTTTAGTGGCTTCGGATTGGCCATGACGCCCATGGTATGCTGATCTGATTCGTCTTCTCGTTGGGGAGCCATGGCGAATGCCATCAAAGACGGATCTTCTGACCCAAGGTCCTCTGTAAATGCCTCAGGTGGATCGGTTCTCTTACGGCTTGGTTGAAGGAGAAGGGTTACTCTGGGGTGGTAATTGCTACCTTGCTGTTGGCCAGAAAGAGGTCAACATCTTTGGCATACATACATGTTTGGCGTGTCTTTGAGGACTGGTGTGCGCAACATCAGGTCCGTCCAACCTCGGTGTCTGTTCCTATGGTATTGAGTTTCTTGCAGGACGGTTTTGATAAGGGATTGGCGGTCAGTTCCTTAAGGGTTCAACTGGCAGCTATTTCTTATCAAGGAAAGGTTCAGGGAGTTTCCTTGGGTTCCTATTCCGATGTGATACGCTTATTGAAGGCGGTTTCACATTTACGACCTGCTCGCAGGATGGTGTCGTCTCTGTGGGACCTCAACTTGGTGCTAGGAGCATTGACTAAGGAGCCTTTTGAACCTTTGCGTCTGGCTTCGTTAAAGTATTTGACTTTGAAGACACTGTTCTTGGTAGCCATTTGTTCGGCGTGTCGAATTTCGGAGTTGCAGGCGTTGTCCTGTCGTGAATCTTTTCTGTCCTTTTCTAGGGAAAAGGTGGTGTTGCGTCCGTTGCTGTCCTTTCTGCCGAAGGTAGTTTTGCCTTTTCATATGAATCAATCTGTCTCTTTGCCAGTATTAGGTGTTTTGGGAGAGGACGCGTCAGATCGTAGTTTGCGTCTCTTGCACATAAAGAGGATACTGCAGCATTACTTGAAGGTCTCGGAGTCCTTCTGCATATCGGAACGTTTATTCGTTCTCTTTGGTGGTCCGCGTAAAGAGGAAGCGTCGGCCAAAGCTTCAATTTCCAGATGGGTCCGTGAAGCAATAGCATCGGCGTATATTTTGCAGGGGAGTCATGTGCCTGTGGGGCTGCGGGCGCATTCTACTAGAGCACAAGCGACTTCGTGGGCGGAACATAGCTTGGTTCTGCCGGTAGAAATTTTCCGAGCAGCCACTTGGTCTTCGCTGCATACTTTCAGTGAACATTATCGCCTAGATGTTCAGGCGATGCAGGATGCCTGCTTTGGGGCTGCGGTTTTGCGGTCCGGGTGGAAAGGTCCCTCCCAATAATTACTGCTCTGTTACATCCCAGAGGTGTGGGACTGAACTGGAGAGACGATAAGGAAAGAGAAATTAGACCTACCTGCTAATTGTTGTTTCTTGAGGAACAACAATTCCCGATAACCGCCCTGGATTTTTTTTCAGTTTCCACAGGATTATTTTGCTGAGAGGAGCTTCTACAGCTATGCAGAGAGCAGATCAAGGGAGGTATTACGCTCTTTCTGTGCTAAGACTATATGGTTTCTCGTTTTTCTGTCTGCTCTTCCCTTTCTGTACTGTTTCTTCAAAGGGGGGAGAGAGGGAGTTATCCTCTTGGTTAACGGGGATTTAGTGCAGTTTGAAAGTTAAATGGTTGATTTAATACTACAGCTACTTATTTGTTGCTCATTTGAGTCTGCTTTGTAAATAGGTCACTGGGGGCTGGTGGGAGAGACAAGCAGGTTATATATCCAATGATGTCATGAGTTTGACATGAATGGAAAAAATGAACTCATTCAACAATTCACCTTCATATCACTATTCAATATATTATAGTGTCCTACATAAGCCTCAGAAAATCCCTTGTTAGCACTGCAAGACCATGACTATATGAAAATGTCTCGGGCGCGTGCAGGGGTTTTAAACATCAATGGCTTATGACAAATGAAGAACTAAATTAACCGACAGCTATTTATGTCAAAACAATGCTCTGAATTCACAGAAAAATCACTTAACTTTCGTGCTGATATGTCCGGTCATAGTCTTCAGTTTCAAAGAATTTTTTAAGAATTTTGTTGCTATTTTGTTGCTTAATAATAGCCTTTTCTCTTGTAATGGAAAGAAAGGCTGTGCCCCAACGCCTATCTTATAAGGCGCCCCTGCGTTTCACCACTGAGGGTTTGTCAAGGGATCCATTCTTCAACAAAATATCTGAGAACAGCACAGCTTCTAGTCTTTAAACTTCTGTCTTCGTAATATTCATCTATGCTCTCAAAGACGCCGCGCAGGCATGTAAGTTCTTTGAGCTTCAGTTTACGAATTTCACTTTTGGGTGGAAAATCAACATCAAACTTATTGCTATGCAGAGCCTTATAATGACGTTCCAGATTACCCTTTTTGGGCAAGGATACTGGGGCGTTACAAATTAGACAACAACACTTGCCTTTCACCATGATGTAGTAGTCCATTTTCCATTCATCATGAAAGTGGTAGGTTTTGCTCTTCTTTGGAACACTCATCTTTGTTATACTGGGGTGACTGGATGTAAGAAGGCCATATCTGCTAAGTTAGTATAAACACTGGCTGAATCTGGTCCAAAACTGTCACTGTCCCAAAGTATTAAAGGTCAACAGGAACTGAAGACCTCTGGATGATGTGCAATACAGGGACTGGAGGTTCCCAAACTACACATGCAGTTCTAAAAGTAAAAATAAGAATTCATCATACTGGCACCAATAATCAAATACCGCCAAACAATCATCAAAAAAACTCAAAACACCTGTCCAGCAAACCAGATAAAATCAAATACCGCCAAACAAGTTCAAATACCACCACACGCGATTTAATAAATTCTGCACACAGTGTAGAATCAACGCAAAGGCAAGGCGAAATAAAATTGCAGAAGCAAGCAAAAGTCTCACAGTGGTTTGAACCAATTTGAAGGCAAGTCATAGGCAAGTTAGAACAAAATTGGAAAAGCCTGCCAAAATCACTAAATTCTTGACACTTTGTTGTGTCTGCCCGAAAACGTTTAATGAAAGCGAACTATAAAGTGACCAAAGACCAGCACACGACACAACTAATACGGTAAGTATATTCAGGTAAAGCCTAGGCAAATGGATATCGCCTGGTATATAACACACTTCTAAGGGGTGTTGGGGCAGGGGTTAGGAATGGGTGATTCTGAGAGGCAGGAGACCAGGTATGATGCTGGGCCTGTGGTGTATCGTCACGGGGCGTGGGCGGCGGCCCCCTGGGGTACCCACAAACTATTGGCACGAAAACAACAAGCGCCCCTAATACACCCGCAGGCAAGATTCCCACAGGCAGGGAAAAAAGACAGGCAAAGGATCAGCAGCGGCGGCAAGCCTTCGGCAGACAACCTGCCGGCACGAGCTCTCTCCTAGCGACGGGGCAAGCTGCTGGAGAGATGGAGCGAAGTGGGGCTGGCAATCTACCTCTGACCCCTCCGATCTACAGGTAGATCGCGATCTACCTGTTGGTCATGCCTGTCTTAGAGGAACAACATGATGAAATTTTGAAGTGTTGTGGAGGAGCTTCACCGCCATGTTTTGTAACCTCGAAGGTGATCATTCTTAAAATAATATCCTCTCTTGGGCTCCAAGTTAGACATCGGTTTCTCTTCATTTTAAACAAATTGTAGGGATTGAGCTAAACTAATAGGTTAAATAAATGTTTACAGTGAGTGCCCTGGGGGAACTAAGGTTGGTTATTTTTGGATTATATTTCGATTATTAAGAAAAAGCAGCAAAGGAAAATGACCTTGTCTGTTTTAAAGCCTTATATACTAACCAAATATTTCTTGGCTAGCAAAACAGCTCATCACTATGTGTATGATAGTATGTGGTGCTAGATGCTTGTTTGCTAATATATAAATAAATCCTCTCTCAGAAGGCAAAATTAGGACATAGTTTTACCAGTTCAGAAGTCATGAATCTCTTACGGAGATATGTTCTGCTCATGTCACGGTATTTTTCAGCTAGTCAAGCATATCGCAGATATCTTTCAAAACTTGAACTGAGCTCGTATTATTCTTCTTTTTGGACTGAACTTTAAGGTTTGCAATATTTGAAAAGTACATGTGTCAGTTTTATTTTGATTTAAAAAATACTGTAAAATTTAGTTTTTCCTTTTGAAGTTTAGGCATGTCCTTGTGATAAGCTGGTGCCTATGTAAGCAACTTAGGAGAGAACCATAAATGTGACCAGTGTAATCCAGTCAAATTCAGGTGTAATGTAGTTTAGCAGTCCTTTTACCATGACTGCTAGAAGCAAATACATCGAGCAGCTTCCCCCTCCAAAGAAACCTAAATTATTTTAATTGATACTTTCTGCACAGAAAGGATTCATTACTTAGTCATTTATGGAAAATTTCTCCATTATTAACTTTCTTTTCCTTCAATCCTGCTATTCCAGTCCAGACAAGTTAGTTATGCACCCCAGCCCCAATAGATGGAGGCAGCGCAAGACAAACTTCCTTAGCGGCCCTCCAGTCTGGTCCCGAAACCTCTGGGGTTTTGCTCCTCCAGCAGCTTGGAGACTGAGAAACGTCACTCTTGTGATGTCACTGGTACATAAGCTCTGGAACCGCCGCCTTCCACCAGTTACCTCAGTCTCCAAGCAGCTGGAGGATTGATGAGCTTAGCTGTGTGGGGCTCATGAGAGGAGCAATTAAGAGTTAGGATAGTTTTAGTCTCATTTGATTTTCATTGGTTTAATTTTTGATTTGGGGTAAAAAAAAAAAAAAAGGATTTTTTTTGTTTTGTTTCATCAATTCTTTGCTGTGCCGTTGGTGCTGTGGCTCTCCCCTCCCCCTCCCGAGTGGAATCTGCTTAAGGGCAGGGGGCTGCTGAAGGGGAGAAGGCTCCTTTCGCTCCTCCTCAGCTGGGGAGACGAAGGAGTGCAGAGGTGACTGTCAGCGTGCAGAAGCAGTGCCTGCGATCACTGTTGGGGGCCGTCGACCAGACAGACGGGACGAACACCACAAGGTTTACAGTAGAGCCCGGGCAAGAAAGTGGACTTCTGCCTTCACTGGTGGCAGGTAAGAGGGGCCCTGATATCCAGGAGAGGAGATCCAGGCAAAGAAACGGCGGCATGCCAAATCGCGGCTTCGGCGGAGCAGGCCGAGCCGCATGGCGAATGCGCGGGAAACGCCGGCTTCATTTTTCTTTTTTGTTTTTCAAATTTCTAAGCTGTGCCAGGGGAGCCTCGTTTTCGCATCGGGTACCTGGAGCCTGGCTGGAGAAGGCACTCGGAGACTTGACAAGTGCGTCATATAAAAAAAAAAAAAAGAAATAGATAAAATAAACAGCACGTTGAGCAGTGCTCCAGGACGGCTGGGGCTGGTGGATCCCTATCAGCGCGTTTTCAGGGAGGTGTTAAGACCTTTTTCCCTGCAACGAGATGCCTAGGCAGCACTGTTTGCTCTGCGGAGCAAAAAGGGGCACAGTTTCTGAAGGGGGGGTCTGTATGGGCTGCAGTCAGGAGGCTGCAGTGCTGGAGCCGGGGGCTGAGGGCGTAGAGGGCATGCAGGGGAGGGCCTCCATAGCCATTCACCAGCCCGGCTCTCCCAGGCTTCCGTCCCTAGAGCCCATTCCAAGTGCGTTGGCAGCTCCGGATCCCCCAGCCCATGTTACCGGGGGCTCTGACGGCGATATTTTCGCCGGATTTCATTACCCTGATTCAACATGCGTTTAGCAGTCACTCAGGTATGCCTTCCCCCGGGGCTACAGAGGGGAGCATGGCGCTAAAACGGCCAGGGACTCCGTTGGACACGGGAGTGGCAGGAATGGCGGCAAAAAAGTCCAGGACCGACAGCGGTCTGAGCAGTCGGTGTCGGCAGGTCTCCGTTCGGAGGAGCCGGACACTGATTTGGACTTGGATGACGAACTTGAAGGGGAGATTGCAGAGCAGGAGGACCAAGCCAGGGTCGTGCGCGTGTTTCGGAGAGAGGAGTTATCGGCGCTGATCTTGGAAACATTAAAAGCGTTGAATATGCCCTCCGGGGGTCCGGCGGAGAACTCCACCCTGGAAGACCTGTTGTTGCAGGCTTTCCGGAAAACTCAGAAGGCTTTCCCGGTGCACAGGGTGGTTAAGGAGATGATTCAGGAGGAATGGGACTTGCCCGAGTCAGTCTTAAAGGGGTCTCGGGTTATGTCGAGGTTGTATCTGCTAATAGACCAAGATCGTGAGTTGTTTAAATCTCCCAGAGTGGATGCTGCTATTTCGGCGGTTACTAAAAAGACTACCATTCCAGTGGAAGGTGGTGCGGCCCTTAAGGATGCCCAGGACCGTAGATTGGAAGATCTTTTGAAACAGGTTTTTGAGGTTAATGCGCTGTCTATGCAAGCGTCTATTTGTGGGGCTTGGGTAGCTAGAGCCTGTCTGCGATGAGTACAGCGTATTCAAATAGAACAGTCCGAGGAGACAATGGCAGAAGCCACCAGGTTAGAGTCGGGGGCGGCCTATTTAGCTGATATTCATTATGACCTTATCCGAGGTCTTGCTAAAAGTATGGCATCGGCGGTTGCGGCTAGGCGATATCTTTGGCTACGCGACTGGGCGGCAGACAGCTCTTCCAAAGCAAGGTTGAGTAAGCTTCCCTTTCGGGGGAAGCTTGTTTGGAGAGGACTTGGATATGTTAAGGATTTGGGGGATTCTAAGGGCGGCAGGTTGCCCGAAGACAAGCAGAAGCAAGGGCGGTTGGGTCCCGGGCCTAACGGGCAACTTAGGGTTTTTCGGTGCTTTCGTTCCCCCAGGTTTGGACAAGCTCTACAGGGGCATTTTCCGTACAGAAACCAGGGGTTTCTGGAGTTTTGAGGAGCAGGTAGGGGATTTGCTGCTTCCGCCCCCTCTACCTCGGTTCTTAGGAAGTCACAATGAAGCCAACGGGGCCCAGGTGGGACTGGTTCCCGTAGGAGGGTGGATGTTGGAGTTTTACCCTGCCTGGGTCCAGATCACTTCAGATCAGTGGGTGTTGGAGGTGATTCGAGAAGGTTATGCGTTGGAGTTGCAAAGGCCAGTGGCGGATTCTTTCATTCAGTCGCCGTGCGGGGCAAGTCTCAAGCACAAGGCGATGCACGGCACGGTACGCAGGCTGTTAGCCCTCAAGGCAATAGTGCCGGTTCCTCCCGACCAATGCGGCAGCGGTCGATACTCCATATATTTCATAGTGCCAAAGAAAGAGGGAACTTTTCGGCCAATTTTAGACCTAAAAAGGGTAAATCGCTGTCTGTGTCCCATTTTCGGATGGAAATCTTGCGTTCCGTCATCGTGGCGGTACAGAAGGGAGAGTTTCTTTCCTCCCTGGACTTGTTGGAGGCATATCTGTACATTCCGATAAGGCCAGAGCATCAGAGGTTTCTCAGATTTGCGGTTCCCATGGGACACTTTCAATTCCAAGCGCTACCCTTCGGGCTGGCAACGGCGCCGTGGACATTCACCAAGGTGATGGTGGTGGTGGCTGCGGCTCTGCGAAAGGAGGGAGTGTTGGTGCACCCTTATCTAGACGATTGGTTGATCCGGGCAAAGTTGAGGACAGAAAACGAGGCAGCCACGGCCAAGGTGGTGGCCTTTCTGCAAAGTCTCGGTTGGGTGGTCAACATGTCCAAGAGCAAGTTGTCGCCATCTCAGTGCCTGGACTACCTGGGAGCGTGCTTCGATACGAGCAAAGGGAGAGTTCCTTATCGTTCCTCCAGTTTAGTCCTCCACCTCTGGGTTTTGCACCTCTTCCTGCAGCTTGGAGACTGGGCATGTCAAAGTCGTGACATCACTGGATATAGCCTGCTGGTATCTCCCATCAGCCTTCAGTGTGTCCAGTCTCCATGCAGCAGGAGGACATAGTGAGCCTAGCTTCTGGGCTCACTTGGGGAGAACAGATAAGGAGCATTTAGTGTGACAAATTCTATTCTGATTTTACTTTTTGATTTTTACCTTTAATTTACTTTTAATTTTACTTTTAATTCAGTTACCTTTGGTTAATTGGCAATCAGGGATTAGTTCCCTTTTAGTTAGGAGCAAATTTCCTTATTTACAGTAATTTTAAATTTGAGCCTGGCTTTTTAAATTAGTAGCAGCTCTCGCCTTCCCTCCTTGTCAGTTATTTTCACTTGCTGCAGGCATTCGCCGTTGCGGATCTCTCTCCCTGGACAGTACAGGAGAGAGCTCCAGGACCCGTACAGCCACACTGAAGCTGTGTGAGACGGAGCCTCTCCGTTGCTGCGGGATTTTAATTTTACTCTGTGGAACCGGCTGAGCGGTCCTCGCCACGGCTGCCAGGCGCATCAGCGCGGCTTGAGTATCGGAGGAATTCAAGGTGGCAGGAGCAGGCTGTGTGGCTTTCTGCCCTGCAGGTAAGGCCTTTGGGCTCTGTCGGTCTGCTGAGGCCTCCTTTTTGCAGCAGCTGTTCTTGGCGCCAAAATTCATTGGCAAAGGGGCGGCCATTTTCTCTCTAGGTATTTGGACCGCATGGTGAGAGTTGCAGGGAGCTGCCTGTGTGAGGAAAACAGGCAGACTAGCTAGATTTTTGGGCCTAGTGTTTCTTTCTTTTGTAGGCTTTTGAGGCTCGGGGTGTTTCTCAGCCTTAAGGGGGGCTGTTGTCAATCCTCTTTATTTTTAAGTCTATTCTTAGTTTTATAGGACAGCAGTTTTGGCATTGATCTCTGATGCCACAGGTTCTTTCCCTCCTAATCATGTCTCTGAGGAGCATCTGTTAAGTCCCGGGATATTAGGCAAATTGCCAGCTTTTAGGTTCAAGAGCAGAGCCCTAACTTGTAGTTGGAAGGAGGGGACAGCCTGGAAGTGTGCTTTTATGTATTCTATAGTGAAAGTTGCCCAAAATTCACAGGGACAGGTTTAGGAAACCTTAGGATATAAAAAAAATAGACTGACAGTTAAACTGTCAACCAAGAAGTGCTTGTGCTACGGTCTATGGCCACCAGAGGGCAGCTGGTACACTCAATAGTGCCTTTCTATGACTGTGTGTATGCAGCCATTATCAAATTGATCATTCTCCTGCAAGTCAGGGAAGAAATAACCACAGAGCCACCTCATGAGCTCTCAGGGGTTAGTGACTAAACAAGCAGCTGTAATGTAATGTTCTGCAAATCAAGATTATATGACCAAGATTTAAAGCTCTTAACTTCTCTATCGTTTGTCGGGCTCTGGTGCCCTAAAGGCCACTGGATGGCAGCGCTGCTCATGAATCACATATAGTTTTCAGTGCCCCCATCCCTTGCGGGGGGGGGGGGGGTGGTATTACTCATCAGGTTCACACGGACAGCAACCTCTAAGACCTCCATTTGCAAGGTTGTCTGTGTATTCCATTGCTATTTCTCTGACTGCAGGAAGGCCGGGGTGGGGGGGTGCCTGTTTGTTTCATAGCTCCATTTAGCATGCCCTTCCCAGGAAATCTCATCTATTTCTAGAGCAGGGGTTCATTTCATTTCATTTCTCTGGTTGTGGTTAAAGCACAGCGTTAGGGGCTGTGTTTGAAAGCTTGGGTCCCACGGACTTTGGTGGGATTTCAAAAAGAAAAAGAAACTCTCTTTAGTGAGAGAGAGCCTTGTTAATTTTTAGCTAACACTGTTGATTTATTCGGTGGCCTTTTGCATCCTGAACCCCAAGGTCGGGACACTGTTTGCTTCCAGGGGTTCTACTTTCTATTTTGCTCTTCAGCTCTCTGGCAGACGCAGCAGGCTGGCAGGGGGTGCGCAACGTGTCCTGCAATGCTGAATTCGTCAGGATAAGGGGGGGAAGGAAAACTGGGTGCAGTGGGGGCTGGTAGCTTCTTGCAAAGCTATAGGAGCAGTTCGGGTAATTTTAGTTTATCTTTGATTTCATTGGAGTTGGCGGAAACTTTCTTTTTGGAATCCTATACTTTAAAAAAAAAAAGAAAAAGGGGCATAGCTATGTTGATTTACAAGAATCTCCTTCCGCTGTCCATAGAAGGTCCTATAAAGCATTAAAGTCAGTTTATATGGCAGGGTAATATTTTGGCTTAGCTGCTGTGATATAGCGCTATGATCCGCTGTAAACATATTCAAGTCAAAAGGAATTATGGTGATAACTCTCTTGGACAGTTGTAACGGGTGAGCGCCATGGCCAGTCCACAGATGTGGAAGGCTCTGCCATAAGCATTGTCATGAGAGGGGTTTTATAGTTGTGTGGTTTCTTAATGGAAAATATTCCGGTTTAGTTTGGCTTTGCCCAAATTATAAGATTTTACGGTAGATTTGTAATGGCTTAATTTTGGCTATATGTGGTTTAATTTTACATATGGAAAAGGCAGCTCAGCGGAGAGAGGTTGCAAAATAGAACTCTAGCCTTTGAAGCTATCTATGCTCCGTTTATCAGAGGTTCTCCAGTACGCAGAGTCTCTGCTAGTGTTCAGCGAATGCCTTAATAGGGGCCAGAAGCACGCAGCCAGGCTAGTTCTCTAGCAGTAATGGCAGCAGCTCAGATTCTAGTAGGCATACATCATATGCTGGGCTTACAAGATGGCTTCCGCGCTTATCGGCATCAGCCAAGATGGCTGCCGGTTTAGACTGTGAATGTGGAGTCAGCCTGGATGAGGGACCTTGTGTTCTCTGGAAAATGCCCTGCATACATTGAATCATTTCAATTCGATAAGCTACTGGCAGGACACAAGGCACTCTCGCATGCTTTTTTGCTTCAGTGGTCTAAAAGTGGAGTCTACCAGGTGGTATAATGGGAACTGGTCTGCAGTTTCTCAGCTTCTTCATTGCTGACTCAATTGCCACTGCGGAATGAGAGAGCTGTATTTCCTAACACCAGGTGCTAGTTGAACTTAAAATATAAAGTCCATCTTTATGCAGTCAGATGGAATGGGGCATTACTCTAGCAGGAAGGCCGTGGATTAGTATGCCTGTGTTTGGGAGTTCTTTCTACTTCATATTGTTGGCACAGAAAGAGCGTCTCTTAACATATGCTGAAGGAATTTTTGGTTAAGAGATGTCTTTGGTAAAAAAAAAAAAAAAAAGTATTCAGCTGTCCTGAATTCGCCTGTTCTTTGACATTTTGAGGCTAAGCAGGGGCAGGCCTGGGTACTACGTGGATGGGTGCCCACCTTGCACTACCAGGGGTTGTGGACTCACTGTATGGAAGAGAGCCCTAGCAATCTTCTTTAGAGCAAGATAGGAAAGTAGATGGTTCACTGAAGCGATCGTTGGGGGCAATGCTCTGTCCTTACAAGCTCCCATTTGTGGAGCCTGGGGAGGCGAGAGCATGCTTCAAGTGGTCGCAGTGTTTACGGCAGTCTACTCGCCTGGAACAGGAAAGGATCAAGGAGTTGAATCGACTAGAGCCTGATTTGCTTTATGTGGCAAATGTGCATTATGGCTTAATTCGAGCGCTAGCTAATATTATTGGCTTCCTTGGGGTTCACCCGGAGGTGTCTCTGGTGCAGGAATGGGGCGGCTGATGGTTCGTCCAAGTCGAGACTCATTAAGTCTTTGTCTTGTCCTTTCCCCGTGGGCTCTCATAGGGCAACTAGTTGGCGTATCGAGGCTTTCGGGGAAAGCTACTCTTGGTAGCGCCCAGTTGGACGAGACGGCCGTGCTAGGCTGATCTCATTCGCCTACTCGACAGGCTTTTCCTAGAAGTTGCCGGTATCGGATGCTCTGCTGCGGCTAGATCCACGACGAATGTCTCAGGTGGATTGGTGCCCGCCTACGGTTTGGCCTTTGAATGGGCGGGGCTGAAGAAGGGTTATTCTGTGGCAATCTTCGCCACCTTGTTGAGAGCAAGGAGGCAGGCTGCTTCTGGTACATAGGTCTGTGCTTAGCGCCTTTTTGAAGGCTGCTGTTCATGGCGGCAAGTCCGGGCGACAAAGGTGTCTGTATCCTTGGTCAGAGTTCTCTGCAGGACAGTGTCTGAAGGAACTAGCGGCCAGTTCCTTAGAGGGTCCAGCAGGCGACTGTTTCCGGCTGTAGAGGTTTTGTGGAGGGAATAGCGCTAGGTGTTCGGATCGATGTGTAGCGTTTCCTTGTTGGGACCCGACTGCGCTCCTCAAGGAGAGTTTGGGTGCCGCCGGGGGATCCCGATTGGGTCTTAGAGGAGTTAACTAAAGAGCCCTTTGATTCTTTACTCCAGGCGTCTGTAGAGGATTTGCTCTTATAGACAGTGGCTTTGATAGCTCTTTGTTCGGCACAACGAGTTTCGGAGTTTCAGGCGTTGTCAGGTAATGAGCTGTTTTCACCCTTTCTGGATAGAGGGTGGTGTTTGCAAGCAGTCCCATCATCCTTCCAAAAGGTGGTATCTGATTTTTCTCCTGAGCCTATTGGTTTCTCTTCCAGTTCTCGGTTTTTCTGGAAAGGGAGGTTTTTATTCGTAGCTTACGCCGATAGAAAACATAAAATGCAGGGTGCACCGTTCGTTTCTTTGTTTTTGTGTGTTGGTTGGAGGTCCCCGCAAAGGGGGAAGCAGCAGCAAAGGCGGCCATTTCGCACTGGCTTAAGGCAGTGGTTGCCTCAGCTTTCTGGTGGTGAGGTTGTATGATTCCGGGGGGCTTTCTGACTCTTGCTACCAGGGCGCAAGCAGCTTCATGGGTGAATCACTGTGTCCTTCCACCAGGGGGGATTGGTAGAGCAGCTTCCAGGTCGTCTCTTCATTTCCTCAGTAACCACTACTGCCTAAATGTTTTGGCAGTAAAGGATGCCTGTTCCGGGTCGACGGTGTGGTGAGTTGGCTGGATAGGTCCCTCCCAATGATTACTGCTCTGTTACATCCCAGAGGTGGAGGACTAAACTGGAGGAACGATAAGGAAATAGAAATTACACTTACCTGGTAATTGTCATTCCTTGAGTGACGACAGTTTAGTCCTCATTCCCGCCCAGGGGTGTGATTTCTTCACAGTTTATTTTCAGGCGGAGTGGAGCATCAGTCTCAAGGAGTAGACAGATCCTTTCAGTTTCTAGATCGCAGTGAGTATCCCTCTCTGTTGTTTCTTCCTTCTCTCTTATTTAAATGAGGGGATGATATAGGAAACGTGTTTGCATAGGGGGGACCTGAATGTAAAGTTAAAAAAAAAAAGAAAAGAAAATATAAGACGGATACGGTTAAAAAGGTTCCTCAGGTTGAAGAATGGGGAGTTATTTAAAGTTATGGTATAGTTACTTATTTGTTGTTCCTTTGAGTTTTCTTTGTCAATAGTACACTGGAGGCTGATGGGAGATACCAGCAGGCTATATCCAGTGATGTCACGACTTTGACATGCCCAGTCTCCAAGCTGCAGGAAGAGGTGCACAACCCAGAGGTGGAGGACTAAACTGTCCCTCAAGGAACGACAATTACCAGGTAAGTGTAATTTCTATTTTTTCTGCTGCAGCAACAAGCGATAGGACTTCAGAGAATGGTTCGAGAGTTTCTCAAGAAGCAGGCTCCCACGGCGTGGAGCTATATGCAGCTACTAGGGACCATGACAGCGACGCTCAAATTAGTCCCGTGGGCTCGAGCTCACATGAGGCCGTTGCAGAGAGCATTGAGGAGGTGGTCTCACCTAAAGGATCGGTTGGACCAGCATCTGCCCTGCCCCTCGGAGACGCGTGTGGCTCTACAGTGGTGGTTGTGCCCAGGATGTCTAGAAAAAGGAATGCCCTTGGAAACCGCAGCGTGGGTTTCGCTGACGATGGATGCCAGACTCATGGGTTGCGGGGCTCACTGTCAAGGAAGATTCACTCAGGGGCAATGGACGGGGCTGGAGAAGAGCTGGTCCATCAACAGATTGGAGTTGAGAGCGGTGGCAAGGGCACTGCAGGTTCTTCAGCCTTTGTTACAAGGGAAAGACGTTCGGGTATTTTCCGACAATGCGACTGCGGTAGCTTATATCAATCGTCAAGGGGGCACCAGCAGTGTAACGCTCGAAGCAGAGGCCGAGGATTTGTTTGTATGGGCCGAGGAGAATCTGCTGGCGCTGTCGGCGGCACATGTAGCGGGGGTGGACAATGTGGAGGCTGACTTCTTGGGCCGTGTAAGAGTAGACCCAGGAGAGTGGGTTCTTCACCCGGAAGTGTTCGCGTTGCTGGTGCGCTGGTGGGGAATGCCGGTGATGGATCTGATGGCGACCTTTCAGTCGGCACAGGTCGATCGCTTCTTCAGCAGAAGAAGGGAAAGAATGTCAGAGGGCCTGGATGCTCTCATTCAAGCCTGGCCGGATTAACAGCTTCTGTACGTGTTCCCGCCCTGGGTTTTAATAGGTCGAGTGATGCAGCGCATAGAGCGTCACCAGGGACAGGTAATATTGATCGCGCCGGGCTGGCCAAGAAGGCCATTGTATGCCGACCTGAGGAGACTTTTGATCGGGAATCCGTGGCTCCTTCCCCGGCGGGAAGACCTTCTCTTTCAAGGGCCGCTGGTCATGCCTCGAGTGGATCGGTTCTCGCTTACGGCTTGGCTCTTGAGAGGGCGAGGTTGACAGCAAAGGGATATTCGTCGGTCGACTTCCTTAGCCTATATCAGAGTATGGTGCATATTTGAAGCTTGGTGTGTGGAGCGACAGGGGGCGGCGTTGAGAGCTTCAATCCTGCAGGTTCTGGCCTTCCTGCAGGATGAGTTTCAGAAAGGCTTAGCGGCTTCGTCCCTAAGAGTGCAGTTAGCGGCCCTATCCTGTTATAGAGGGTGGCCTTAGGAGTTCATCCGGATATTAAGCGATTTTTAAGGGCAGTTGCCTTGTTGGGCCCCCCCCCGGAGGCCGGTGGTGCCGACGTGGGATCTGCCTCTAGTGTTGGACGCGTTGGTACGCGAGCCCTTTGAGCCGCTGGCAAGGGCTTCGCTGAAGGACCTTACCCTTAAGGTGGTGTTCTTGGTGGCGATTGCGTCGGCACGAAGAATTTCAGAGTTGCAAGCTCTGTCCTGTAGGAAGCCTTTTCTGTCTTTCTGTGAGTCTGAGGTGGTTCTGAGACCGGTTCTGTCATTTTTGCCGAAGATGGTTTCGGTTTTTTATATGAACCAAGTTGTTTCTTTGCCGGTGTTCGGGGAGGGCGCTTCCTCAAGGCGCTTGCAGTGCTTGGATGTCTGAAGGGCCTTAAAGCACTGTTTGCATAGGACAGCCCCTTTCCGGAAGTCGGATAGGCTTTTTGTTCTCTTTGCGGGGGCAAGGAGAGGGGAAGCGGCATCCAAGGCGTCGGTTGCTCGTTGGGTAAAGGAAGCGATTACATCTGCATATCTGCTAAAGGGCAAGCAGGCGCCTAAAGGATTGAGAGCTCATTCTACAAGAGGGCAGGCAGCGTCTTGGGCAGAGTGCAGTTTGGTGCCTGCGTTGGAAATTTGTAAGGCAGCAACCTGGTCGTCTCTGCATTCCTTTGTCAAACATTACCGGCTGGATGTTCAGGCGGACAGGGATACCTGTTTTGGATTGGCGGTGCTTCAGGCCGGTCTACGGGATCCCACCCATTGATTTTTCACTGCTCTGTTACATCCCCAGAGGTTTCGGGACCAGACTGGAAGGGCCGCTAAGGAAGGTGAAATTAGACTTACCTGCTAATTGTTGTTCCTTACGGAACTCCAGTCTGGTCCTGTATCCCGCCCTGGTGGTTGCAGTTGACGGGCGCCTGAAGCATAGGAGAGTTTACAGGTAAGTGACGGGTCTAACAGGGGACGACATAGCTCTGTGTCTCAAAGTAGTCGTTCTGCAGGTTTAAGTAGATTCCATGTTTCCATAAGGGGGGAGAAAAGGGCCTCAGCACTTATGGGACAGTTCGGGGACGATGTGTGTTTAATGTTTCCAGTATTGGTTACTGTTTAGTCTATTTGATTTTTGGTTAGTAGTTCTTACTAAATTGTTGCTCCGGTGAGTCTGCTTTGTCAATAGGTTACTGGTGGAAGAAGGCGGTTCCGGAGCTTATGTACCAGTGACATCACAAGAGTGACCTATCTCAGTCTCCAAGCTGCTGGAGGAGGAGCAAAACCCCAGAGGTTTCGGGACCAGACTGGAGTTCCGTAAGGAACAACAATTAGCAGGTAAGTCTAATTTCACCTTCAGTAACATTGCTTGTATAAGTGCTGTGCAGCATTGAAAATTGCCAGTATGGCACTTCCAAAGCAAAGAAGAATGCCTGAAAGTGTTAGGTTAAAAACAAGAACTCCAAAACAATGTAGTGGAACAATCTTTATGGAGAAGCACTAAAACAGGACTTGACAAACTCCAGGCACCAGATCACCATGGTGACTAAAAACATCAGATTTGGGGCTCAGAGCACATGGGCAGAAGAGCATTTGGGAAATCCAGTACCTGCCTGTGGGGATTCCAACCCCCGTGGGCAGAAGTGCTGAAAAGGAGCCGGTGTCTACACAGCCTTTATATATAAAAAAAAGTAAGTTTGCTACATAGATGGGTAATTAAATTAAAGGGGCAATAGGTTTTAGTTACTAGCAGAGTGTGACACCCTCCTCCCGTGCCCCTCCCCCCCCCCCCCCCGTTTTATCCTGGGACATCTTGTGTATCCCAGGATGCAACAGGGGAGGGTCACTCTGCCATATAAGGCATTTATTTTCCTTATATAGCAAGTCTGACCCCACCAGGATGTGCTGCATGGGGTCAGGTGCTGCCAGTTTTCAAGATGGTGGCGCAGGGGTGGGAGAGTTTGGGCAACACACTTGCCCCAGATTGAAGGTACTGGGAAGGGGAGGGTGGGGTTCAGAGGCCACTCAGTCACCAGAGATATTTTTTTTGTTTGGATGGGGGGGATTGGGGCTCTTGCACCACTGGATATTTTATTTCTGTTGGGTGGGGAGAGGGGTCTGTATCCAGGGGAGGCACTGGCCCCCTTACCCCGACAATGTATCTATTGGCATCAGGGGCTTTTCCTGTTGCCTAGGTCATCTGAGGTGAAGTGCCAAACTTCACCTCAGTTGGCCCTGTTTCTCTGGGCAGCATGCCAAACTTACTACTACTGATCATTTGTATAGCACAACAAGGCGTATGCAATGCTGTACCAGACACAAGTCAGACATAGGAGACTAAGCGGATCAGGATCCAAAAGCGGCCTCAAAAAGGTGAGTTGCCCCAACTTCTGTCTGCATGTTTTGGCTTGCTCTCCCAGCTTAACATAGACTCTTTGTGCACTGGGTAACTTCTGTATAGCATCCCAGCACAGAGAGAGTCAGTGTTCCTTATCGTCCCTACAGTCCAGTCCCGCACCTCTGGGTAGTGTACCTCTTCCTGTCCTCCTCTTGGAGAGCTTGGGGTTCTTATTACTTACCCAAAGTTTCATCTCGAGCCGGCACAGGCTCTTGAGTTGATTGGGGCGCATGCCGATACTCGGCAGGCCATGGCCTTCTTGCCGGTGGATCGCTCCACCTGCCTCTGGGCTCTGGCCGCTCGTGTCCAAAGCGCCCGGAAGATCACAGCTCGGTCCATGCTACATCTCTTGGGCCACATAGCCTCAACCGTGCATGTGGTTCCTCACTCCTGCCTGCACATGCAGACGGCCCAGTGGTGTCTCAGCTTTCAATGGAGACAATCCCTCGGACACTTCAGGGACTCCATCAGAGTTCTTCCTGATCTCCGTTTGTCCCTGAACTGGTGGCAGAACCCCCGCAACCTCCTGCGGGGCTCACTCTTCCAGACCCCACAGCATGATGTGGTACTGACCACAGATGCCTCCCTGCAAGGGTGGGGAGCCCATTGCGGCTCTCTGTACATAAGGGCAGTGGTCGCCTGTGGAGGCTCAGCAGCAGGTAAACCTGCTCAAGCTCCGGGCCATTCGATGGGCCTTGAGGGCCTTTGAGGATGTCCTCATGGGAAGTCGGTCCTGGTGCAGACCAACAACCGAGTAGCGATGTTTTACATCAACAAGGAGGGGGCACGGGGTCGCACTTCCTCTGCAGGGAGGCAGTCCTCGTCTGCTCTTTCGCCGCCCGGTGGAGGATGTCCCTCAAGGTGACGTATCTCCCAGGTCAGAAGAACGGCCTGGCGGACAGGCTCAACAGAATTCTTCGCCTCCACACGTGGCGCCTGGATCCCAGAGTGGCAGGCTGTGGCTGTTCCTGCTCTGGGAAACTCCAGCGATTGACCTCTTCGTCAGCCCCCAGAACACTCAGCTTCCGCGCTTCTGTGGCCTGGTACCGCACCAGGGCAGGGAGGGCCCCGATGCATTTCTCCTGGGACTGGTCGTCCAGCCTCCTTTATGCATTCCCTCCCTTCCCCCTCATTGTGAGGACTCTGTTCAAAGCTCAACGGGACAGAGCATCACTGATTCTCATGGCCCCCTCATGTCCTCGGCAGTCTTGGTTCCCACTTCTGCTCTGACTGTCGTCGGAGCCTCTGATTTCCTTAGGCTCTGCCAGAGACTTATTGACGCAGGAGGAAGATCAGGTACTACACGCTAATCTACCCTCCCTATCCCTCATGGCCTGGTGGCTGAATGGGTCTCTCTAGCCTCCCTGGCCCTTCCGGAAGAGGTCGAGGAAGTCCTCCTTGCCTCGAGGAAGGACTCCACTAGGCGTGCTTACGCCTTTAAGTGGAAATGCTTCTCCGTCTGCTGCTCGGAGCACCAGATCGACCCCTTCTCCGGCCTGGTTCGGTGGGTTCTCTAGTACCTTCTTCACCTCTCGATGGAGGGACTGAAGTCAAACTTGGTTAGAGTTCATCTGAGCGCCATATCGGCTAATCATCTCCCTATCGAGGGAAAGCCTCTCTCGGGGCAGCCACTGGTTTCTCACTTCATGTGTGGCCTTCTATTATCCAAGCCACCCATCTGTCCCCCTCCAGCGGAATGGGACTTGAACGTGGTGCTCACGCAGCTCACTCGTCCATCCTTCAAGTCAGCATGGCGACGTGTTCGCTCCAGCATTTGTCCTGGAAGGTGGCCTTCCTGGTAGCGTTGACCTTGGCTCGCTGAGTCAGTGAGCTTCAGGCGCTCATGGCTAGCGCCCCTTACACCAGGTTTTATCGGAACAGGGTGGTCCTCCGGATGCATCCTAAGTTCTTACCCAAGGTCGTGTCGGCTTTTCATCTGAACCAAGAGTTCTCCCGACCTTCTTCGCGAGGCCCCACGCCAATCAGGCGTTGGCGACTCTCCACACTCTCGACTGCAAGCTGTCCCTCGCCTTCTACTTGCAGCGTACCTAGACTCATTGCAAGTCTGACCGGCTCTTCGTGAACTACAATCCCAATAGGCAGGGGCAAGTAGTCACCAAGTGCACCCTCTCTATTTGGGTGGCAGACTGCATTGCGTTCGCCTCGGTGGTCTCGCTGTGCTCCATGCCCATGATGGACATCTGCCAGGCAGCAACCTGGTCTTCTACGAATACCTTCGCCGTCCACTACTGCCTGGAGAGGGAATCCTGCTGGGACAGTGCCTTCGGCCAGGCTGTACTCTGTAATCTGTTTAGGGCATAAGCAACGCCTGCACTCTGACCCTTCTTCACGGCTTCCGAGGGTTTTGCCTCGAAGACCCGAAGACTTGGGTTCCGTCGAGCTTCGGCTTCTGCTTATGGCCTCGCGAGGCATTTTTTGGTTACAGGTTTGGTAGCCTGTAGCTAGGGAGTCCCATAAGTGAGGGCTAACTTCCTGCTTGTTCCTGGAGAAAGCGTAGTTACTTACCTGTAACAGGTGTTCTACAGGGACAGCGGGAATCAGTCCTCACTACCCTCCCGCTTCCCCTGATGAGTTGCTGTATTTTTGTCCTTCCTTTGCCATATTTTTGTCCTTCCTTTGCCATCTGCTTGGTAGGGCTCGAGCTAAGGGACCTGACTGAGCAAGATGGCACCATTGGGCGGGAAGAGGACCACGCATGCATGGTAGCAATCCCAAAGGCTGTCTCCAGGAACAAGCAGGAATGTAGTCTTCACATATGGGTACCGACGGAGCCTGCGCGGGAACGCTCCCCAGCGTCCAATTAGAAAGCTCCCCAGCGTCCAATTAGAAAGCTTTTGGGAGCATCCCACAGCGCCTGCATGCTGCCTTCCCGCCTTTCCCAACTGCCTCTCTCCAGTTCTTCGTTTTCCGCGGAGCCACCAGGTCATTTTTCCTGTCACCGCAGAAATTATCCCATCTTCTTCATTCTTTTTTGTGGTAGCGTCTGCCTTCCTCGTCGCTGTACCGGTACCGCCGGTTCTTTCTTTTTTTTTCAAAAAAAAAAAAATTTGTAATCTTTTTTTTTTTTTTTCTGGACTTGCCAGTCTTTTTTTTTTTTCTGTCGGGTGCCACGTGCCATTTTGGGCACTAGGCCCAACTTTTCCTTCAGAATGGAAAAACCCGCCTCGGGTTTTAAAAGGTGTTCCAAGTATGACAGTACCATCTCCGTCACCGACACTCATGAGTGGTGCCTTAAATGTTTAGGTCCTGACCACTCCATCTCGGAGTGTGTTGCCTGTGGGATGATGTCGAAGAGAGGTCGGCAAAACCGAGCTGCTAAGCTTAGCACCCTTTTTCCCTCTGATGTAGCATCCGTGGCATCGACGTCTTCCAGGGCTTCGTCTTCCTCCCATGGATCTCAGGTAACCAAACATAAATCTGGCTGGTCCTCAAAGGGTAGATCTCCTTCCAAGCATCGAGATGCCTCTGGCATTGCCCTTGAGGAACTTGTACTGGCAAAATTGCCCCGGCGGGAGGCTTCTGCTTCCAAAGCACTATAGGGGCTCCAGGATGTTCTCGAGGCCTCAACCTCGGCAGAACTACTGGTGCCATGCTCTGGGGTACCGGCCGCTTCGTCTGGTACCGATACCCAGGCATCAGCAGCGTCAATAGACCAGAGATTCTTGGCTATTGAACGCAGTCTGGCGGCTCTCCTTGCAGCTTCATTGCCTTCGGGACCGCTTCAGACGGTTCAACCCGTATCGACACCGAGTCATGCTGTTTCCTCCGGTATCGACAGGCCGGTACCAGACCACTCTGGTACGGACTTCGATCGGTACCGGTATCGTGCTTTGCAAGAGCACCCGGACAGGAGATACTTTGAATCCTCTGAGGAGTCTGAGGATTCTGACAGCTCTGTCGGTACCGGAGTACTTCTCTCTGAGGAGCCTTCCTCTCCTAAACGGATGTCTCCTCCAGAGGATATATCCTTTCAGGATTTCATCCGGGAGGTGGCTAGAGGTCTTTCCATCACAGTGGTTCCTGAAACAAAGCCCAGAGCAAGGGAATTGGAGATTTTACAATATCCTAAAGCTCCCAAGGAAGCGGCTACTTTGTCTATTTATGAGATCTTGCATGATCTCATGTTAAGAATGTAGGAAACGCCTCTTACCACATCTCTCCATTCCCGTAGGCTGGATACCATGTATCGAGTACCTCCTTGTCCTGGATTTCAAAAAACCCAGTTGTCACACCACTCCATGGTAGCGGAATCAGCTATGAGAAGGATCAAGAGTGCAAAAAGACATGCATCTAATCTGCCAGGACGTGAATGTAGGACTCTTGATACCTTTTGGGCGTCGAACCTTCCAGGCCTCTATGCTTTCTGCCAGGATTAGTTCCTACATTTTATATATGAGAATGTTCCTTAAGGAGGTTACAGGAGATCTAGAGCTTATGAGCCCTCTCCTTCCTGATGATAAGAGGCAAGATTATCTTACACTTGTCAAACATGCCCAAGATGTTTCCAAGTTTAATTGTGCAGCTTTTGACTGCTTTGAGTGCATAAGCAGAGCCTCTGCCATTACCATAGGTGCTTGTAGGATTGCCTGCTCCAGGCATCTGACTTAGAACTCTGGGTACAAGACAAATTGGGGAATATCCCTTGTACAAAATCTCTTTGGCAAAAATTGGCAAAAGAAAGTTAATGAGCTGGATGCTGATAACACCACTTTGGATAGACTATCCAAGGCTACAGCTGATCCTGCAAGGAGAAAATCCTACAAGAAACCATTTTTCTCTAAAAAGCAGAGGTTTTACCCCTCCTATACCTAGCAGGAGCATTCTGCAGGTCAGTCTGCCCGAAAGGGGCAGCAGCCACCAAAACAAAGAAAAGCAAAGTCTGCTAAGCCTCAACTGGCCCAAGAGAATCAGCCTCCACAGGGGCTTTGACTCCCATCTAGAGAACCGGGCTTTCCTGGCCCTCAACTGGCCAGAGTCCTCCACCATTTCAGTAAGGTTGTCATTTTGCCCCCAGATGGGAGCAGATAACAGCAGAAGAATGGACTCTCTCCATTGTAAAAGAGGGGTACAAGCTTCATTTCCTCAACATGCCCCCTCCTACAGTTGTAAGACGGTTCAATTCTCAGACTTTACTCGAAAATCAGTTAAGTCAAGAGGTCAATTTACTTCTTGCCCATGGGGCAATAGGGGTACAGGGTTTTACTCCCCTTATTTCCTTATTCCAAAGAAAACAGGGGGACAGAGACCCATTTTAGACCTCAGAGAATTGAACAAATTCCTGTTCAAGGAGAACTTCAAGATGATTTCTCTAGGAACTCTTCTGCCATACCTTCAGAGTCAGGATTGTCTTTGTTCTCTAGATCTCAAGGATGCGTACACCCACGTTCTCATCCATCCAACTCACCGAAGATTCCTTCGGTTTCTATTTCAGGGGAAGCACTATCAGTGCAGGGTTCTTCCTTTTGGCCTGGCCTCAGCACCAAGGGTGTTTACGAAATGCATGGCTGTAGTGGCAGCATTTCTTCGCACTCTAGGAATATTAGTCTTCCCCTTCTTAAACGACTGGCTCATTCGAGCCCCATCAGAATCAGAGGCTAGAATTTCCCTATCTTGCACAATGCGTATACTTCAGTATTTGGGTCTGGTTATAAACATCCCAAAATCCAACCTAACTCCCACTCAGTCTCTAGAGTTTATAGGAGCTATGCTGGATACCAGGAAAGCAAGGGCCTATATTCCACAGCCCTGCTGCCTTCGCATTGTGCAGTTAGCTTCCCAAGCAGTGTTAAAAACTCATCTCACTTCATGGGAAATGTTTCAATTGCTAGGCCACATGGCATCTACTGTGCATGTGGTTCCTTATGCTCGCCTCCATATGACTACATTCCTGCTTGTTCCTGGAGATAGCATAGTTACTCACCTGTAACAGGTGATCTCCGGGAACAGCAGGAATTTAGTCTTCACAACCCACCCACCTCCCCTAGGAGTTGTATCTCTCTTTTCATTTCTCTCTCTCTCTCTCTCTCTCTCTCTCAGCTGTACAACTCAACTGGAGAGAGGCAGTTGTGAAAGGCGGGAAGGCAGCACACAGGCGCTGTGGGATGCTCCCAAACGCTTTCTAATTGGACGCTGGGGAGCGTTCCCGCGCAGGCTCCGTCGGTACCGATGATACCCATATGTGAAGACTAAATTCCTGCTGTTACAGGTGAGTAACTATGCTTTCTTTGAAAGCTTGGAATTGCTCCGCGCGGGCTCTGTCAGTGCCAACATCACCCATAAGTGAAGACTGATTCCTGCTGTCTCTGGAGAACACCTGTTACAGGTGAGTAATTACGCTTTCCGATGAAGAAGAGGAGGTAGAAGTAGAACAGGATATGGGGGGCGGAGGAATTGGAGCTGAAGGAAGGAGACACACCTCAAGGAGAGGAGGCACGTTATCGTCCCCGTCTTCAGGAGAGAGGAGCTGGCAGCCTTGATTGCTCACTCCTTGAAGGCCCTCAATATGGGCATGGAGGCTCTGTTGGAAGAGGAGCCTCTGGAGGACCCTCTGTTCTAGGCCATCAGAAAGACATAGACGGTGTTCTGATGCACCTAGTAATCCATCAGATGATCCAGGATGAGTGGGACATGCTGGAGGCTGTGTTAAAGGGAACGCAGACTATGGCAAGTTTGTACCCGCTTCTGGAAAAGGACAGGGAGCTCCTGCGTTCCCCTTAGGAGGATGCAACAGTTTCAGCAGTAAGAAAGAAGACTACCATTCTAGTGGAACGTGGAAACCCTGCTGAAGCAGGCATTTGATATTAATGCCCTGTCCTTACAGTCGTTGGTCTGTGGTGCCTTTTGTAGCACGGGTGTATTTTAAGATGGGTGCAAGGGATTATAGAGCGCTTCCACCAGCTACCGCCCGAAGCAGCCAAGTTGAGTCCAGCATGGCCTATTTGGCGGATTCCTTTATTTGATTGGAGGTTTGTTCAAGAGTATGGAGGCGGTGGCAGCAGCTCATCGGTATCTCTGTCTTAGGAATTGGTCAGCTGATGTCTCATGTTTGAGTAAGCTACCTTTCCAGGGTATGCTCTTATTTGGTGAAAACCTATATAAATTGATGAAGGAATTGGGGGGGGGCTCGAAAGGAGAGAGGCTCCCAGAGAACAAACAAAAAAACAACTCATTTTGCAGTCCCGCCTTGGGGGCAATCCACAAACTACCAATGTTTCAGAGTGGTACGTTTTGCTCCATACCAGAGGGGAAGATTCCCTTCCAGGGGGCATTCCTTTCAGGGTTTTCAAGGAACAGGGAGCGGGTTTTTCTCTTCTCCCCCCCCCCCCCTTTGTCCTAAGGAAAGCCCATACAGGGGTGGTACCCATAGGAGGATGGCTGCAGGACTTCTATTCCATTGGCATAGTCGATCAACCAGCTTGAGTTGAGGGCGGTGATCTTGGCATTACAACAGTTTCACTCCTAGGTAAGGCCATCAATGTTCTCAGACAATGCCACGACAGGGACTTACATCATTCGGCAGGGCAGAATGAGCAGTGTGAACGTGGAGAAGGAAGCCACTCCGCTGTTACCCTTGGGAAAGGCAGTCTGCAAGAGTTGGCGGCACATGTGGCAGGAAAGGACAGTATAGTGGCCGATTATCTCAGCCATGTACATATCGATCCAGGGGTGTGGATGCTCAATGATGCAGTGTTCAGGTGGTGAGCTTGTGGGGCCAACTGATTATGGACCTCATGACGACGTTCGAATCAGCGAAGGCAATACAGTTTTTCAACAGAAAGAGAGAGCAAATGTTGGAAGACCTCTGCACTGGTGCAGAGTTTGCCAACGGAAGGGCTGCTCTGTGTTTCCCCCATGAGCACTCATAGGACAAGTGGTGCAGCGGATAGACGCATCAGGGTCTGGTGGTTCTGATGTCCGCCGGGACCAATCAGAAGCTATGGTCTGCTGACCTGCCTTGACTGGCAATCAACCATTCATGGCGGCTCCTGGCTCTGTGGGATCTGTTGTCACAGGGACAGATCCTGATGCCACAGGTGGATTGATTCTCATGGCTTGGCTCTTTGAGCAGGCGAGATTGTGGAGAAGGGGCTATTCAGTCTTAGTGATTGCAATGTTAGGCCAGGCGACACTCCACTTCGCTAGTGTATATTCAGGTGTGGAGAGTATTTGAGGCCTGGTGTGAGAACGGCCACTGTTGGCCACTCTTCGCTTTGGTGCTGGAGGTCCTCTGCCTTTTTGCAGGTGGGCTTCAAGAAGGGGTTGGCATGTAGTACACTACAGGTACAGGTGGCAGCCATTTCTTGCTAACTGAAAAGAGTCTAAGGAGTTCCCTTAGTGGTTCACCCAGATGTGGTTAGCTTCCTGCAGACAGTAAAGCAGGTGTGGCCACCAGTGCGGTCCATTGTGCCACCATGGAACCTCAATTTGGTATAGTTGATGTTGATGGAACTGCCCTTCGAGCCACTGGGGGCTTGTACCTTGAAAGATCTCACCTTTAAAAGTAGTATTCCTAGTGGCCGTTTGTTCGGCTAGATGGATATCGGAGTTGCAGGCGCTGTCGTGTCGACCACCTTTTCTTCTCCTAGCAAAGGAGAAGGTGGTTCTCAGGCCGGTGCCGTCGTTTGTTCCCAAGGTGCTGTTGGTTTTTCACCTTAATCAGGCAGTGATGCTCCCAGGATTTTCAGGAGCAGGAAGAATGGAGAAGGATCATCTTCACTGTTTGGATGTCCGTAGAGTGTTACAACACTACTTAAAAAGAACAGAGCTATTTAGGCAGTTAGATCGTCTTTTCGTTCTGTTCGGTAGAAGAGACAAGGGAGAGGCTTTTGAAGCTGCTTCCATTTCCCAATGGATGAGGGAGGCTATCTCTTTGGCCTACTTGCTACGTCGCAAGCAACTACCCGTGGGGTTGAGGGCACACTCAACCCAAGCACAAGCCACGTCATGGGCTGAGACTGTTAGTCTCGCCAGCAGAGATCTGTAGGGCGGCCACCTGGTTGTCCTTGCATACCTTTGTGAAACATTATAGGTTTGATGTTCAGTCATCGGGGGACATGAGGTTTGGATTGGTTCTTCAGGCCAATCTAGCGGGTCCCTCCCAAGTGTAGTACTGCTATGATACATCCCACAGGTGCAGGACTGAATTGGAGGAGCGATAAGGAAGGTGAAAATTAGGCCTTACCTGCTAATTGACATTCCTTGAGTGACTCCAGTCCAGTCCTGATCCCACCCAGGGGTTTTGAATCATTCTCAAGTAGAGTTCTCTGGTCTGAAGAAAATTATTCTGTGGTATCAGGTCAGAGGAGAGTTTGTGGCGACTAAAGCCGAACGTCACTCACAACAAAGGAATCATTAGTCTCTATCTACTGGTTATACTGGCTAACCCATGCACCTGGATTGGACTAGACTGGAGGGACTTGAGGAAAGAGAATTAGCAGGTAAGGTCTAAGTTCACCTTAGTCTAGCCCCAACTTTGTACCTAAGGCCATGTTTCCCCCTCCTCTCTCTCCCATTCGGTTACTCGGGCATGTCTGTATGGGGACTCCAGTTGAACACCCATGGTAAAGTGTGTTCCGGTAAGGTAGCAGGAGATGTTAGGTGGGTGTTTGTGCATAATATCCATAGTGACTGATAGTGTATATGTATCTGTGAATCGGTGGTATAGGGTGTGTATCCCAGTGGCAGAAATAGGATTGAATTTTGATGTGGCCTAAGGTTAACATGGAGGGGCACTAGACAGTGTGGATGTTGACACTACTTGTGGTTCTTCTCACTGGTTCAGGTTTTCTGCCTCTGACTAGGTAGGCCTGACTACAGCATACTTAAAGCTACTGACCTGCAGTCAACTCGGAGGTATTGTGTCCCTTCCCCTAGATCAGCAGCAGCATTTGTGCGCATCTGGCACCCAATTGCAACAGGGAAGCACTGTAGGGGAAACGCAAGGGCCCTCTCCATGCGGCACAGATCTCTGCCCATCAGCCGGCGCTGCTACAGCATACTTAAAGCTACTGACCTGCAGGCGCGCCCGTTCCCAAGGGCCATGCCAAAAGGCCCTTAGGTGTGGACCATCAAATTGACAATAGAAATCACACACACAAGAAGACACAACTAGAACCCTACACAAAGCTCTACCTCAATATAGGAACTTAACTGACAATAACTCCACAACCAACAATGTAAGCAGGTAAGGCTCTGCAACCCACCTACCTAAGACACACACCTCAAGTGGCCTGAGAATAGCCAAGAATACATCATCACTCCACAGTGATCTACAACAGAGAATCGGCCTCAGAATCCCCGTCATCTGCACTATGCAGTCTAGCCAACCTCACAACCTGAACAGCAAAACTTCCCAAACACAAACAATTCATGCATCCACCTATTCACAGGCCCTGACCGCCCACCGGCGACCCCTCTCAAAGGCCCCTCACTTTGAGGTTCATATTGCCCTTAGCATACACAGACTCCTTCTCAAAGGAACCAACTACACTTACAACCTCTGATTCAAGTATCTCTCTCAATTTCAGCATGCCGAAGCATAAAAGAAGTGTCTGTATGGGCTACAATTCAGCCACCACAACACAAAAACTGCCCATAAATAGGCACCACAGTTCAAGCATGGCGCTAATAGCCATCCTATTCAGTCTGCTATGCTTCACCTCACTCCTCTCATCCTGTACCGCACAGGCTCCCCCCTCCGATCACATACCAATCATATACTCGTACCCTTACCATACAATACCCTTCCACTTTGCCAGACCAAGACTAAGCATACCATCACCTCATCCGAATTTAAACTGCAACAGTTTACAGTAACAACACATCATGAATCTGCAAACAACTCTCATTACCTCAGGCACACACTTCTCAATGCACACTTAGCACGAAACAAAATTCAGCTCCTCTCTGACTATATCACAGATAACCAGATAGATGTTGTGTGTCACTGAACCTGACAATATGTGGATTTAACCAGCTACTAAAATCCAGCTACAATATATTCAGTTGTCCAAGAACCAAGCATAGAAGCGGAGGAGTTTTTATCATAACCAACAAGCACCTTGACTTTCACATTCTCGCCAACAACACAGGTGGAGGTTTAAATATAATATCTTATCACAAACAAATTCATAACACCATGCATCGCATATAGATCCCAAATACTTGTGCAGATGAACTAGCAGCCCTACTAGAAACTGTATGCAACCACAAACCAACCACTTCTTGCTCCTAGGTGATCTCAACCTCACATCTGCTGCCCTCGGGACTTCAGAAGCCTTCCTTGAAGCCATAGAAGCCCTGGAATACAAGAAACTTATCAACAAACCAGCTCACGACAAAGGAAAAATGCTAGACTTTATATTCACCCCACACTATCCATGGTGCCCTGGTCTGACCACAAAACAATTTTCTTTCTCCTCCCACATGGATCACACAACCAAAAACACACTCAAATACAAACTTCAGCTCGGAGATTCTACCACTTGGGGGAAAAAAGAGAATTCCTAGATAAAATCCTACCACAGTTCTAGAACGCTTCAGAAGATATTGACACACTTATTCAGGCAATAAGCAAAATAGCCACAAAACTATACACTCCTACAGTCTTCAGGAGGCACAATACAGCCACATGGTACACCACCCATCTAAAAGACATGAAAAGCAGTCTGACTTCTGGAAAGAAAATGGAGATGCTCCAAGTCTGCTTACGACTTCAGTAAATACATGGCCAAATTACTCGGATACCAGACATCCACAAGCAAAGCAAAAAAGGAATACTTTTCCAAACTAATACAAAGCTCTTCAGTATAGTTAAATCTTTAGTAAGAGGCCCTACCCAGCAGAAGGAAAAAATAAATCTATCCCCCCTCCCAGTTTAAGGCAGACTATTTTCAAAGCCAGACACACACTCAAGATTATATAAAAACCACAACCACATAGAAGTCAAATTCGTCTGAAACTCACTCACAACCATCTCACCCGAACAACTGGAAAAAATTATCACAAAAATTACCACCACCAAATCCCCACTTGATCCTTGCCCGGTGAGCTGGATCAAGATTGCCCAAATAGAGATAATCCCCACAATTCTCAAAATTGCTCAATTACTCCATCAAGGATATATTTACTTATTTATTTTATTTAACATTTCTTATATACCACCTTTCATGATATCAAGGCGGTTTACATTGAACAAACTGAAATTACATTGAACAGGGCATTATAACTTGGAGATAACTATTTTACAGGGAACATGGCCAATGGAGGGTTAAGTGGCTTGCCCAAGACCACAAGGAGCACCTGTGAGACTAGAAACCCCAGTCCTTCCGGCCCAAGGTTGCTGTCCTCTAGTGGGATTTGAACACCTGACCTTCCGGCCCGAGGTAACTTGCCACTCCTCCCTCCTGTAGAATTCAAACATGCCTCTATCCTGTCTCTTTCTTTAATGGGCAGAATTGATGCAAACCAACTAAGCTCATACAGACCTATTACCAGCCTTTCATTCCTGGCAAAAGTAATAGATAAAATCGTCCAGACACCACTTCAAGGCCACATTGACTCTCATTTCCCTGCTTGACCCTCAGGAAATGGGTTCAGACCACACCATGGCGTTGAAACTCTCTTGACATCCGTCACTGACAATCTATTAAAAGGCACTAACAAACCTCAGAGGATTCATTCTGATCTTCCTTGACATCAAAGCAGCCTTTTATTCTGTTCCCCATAACTTCATTGTCCAATGACTGCAGTCAATACCACTAAAGTGGTTCAAATCTTACCTGGCGGAGCATCAATTTCAAGTAAAAATGGACTCCAAAAAGTCAACCCCATCTACACAACACCAGGGAGTCCTGCAAGTCTCCACCCTAACTGCTTTGCTATTCAATATCTTCCTCCAACCTATCTGCACAACTTTGCAAGCACACAACATATTCTACTATAATATACGCAGATGATGTGATGCTCTACGCCCCATTCACCACAACCAATCCAACAATCTTATTCATAAAGAAATGCTTCAGTTCCATCACACAATGGCTCTCAGAACACAATATGACCAAAAACTATGAAGACAGATGTGTTATACAGTGCCAGAGACACCAACTTCACCCCACCTGCAGCTATAACTATTGCTGGAACACAACTGCAAGTAAAATCTGAAGTTCATTACCTAGGAGTAACACTAGACCCAATGCTTGACCTTAACTTCTCATATCAGCAATATCACAAGAACCATGTATTACAAAATCAAAATGGTATAGCACCTCAAAGCACTCTTCAATACTCACGACTTCCACACAGTGTTTCAGGCACTCATTTTCTCCCACTTTGTTTACTGTAACCACCTCTTCCAAGGCCTGCCGAAATGTGCACTTCATCCACTTTATCTAGCCCAAAATACCGCACGCATTCTCTGCAATACCTCTAGAGCTGACCACCTAACTCCTCTATTCAAACTACACTGGTTACCCATCGCAGAGCGGATAAAGTGTACAGGCTGTGAGTGATTTGAAAATTGTGAGGATGGCTTTATTTTCAATCTTCCTCCAGGCACTGAAATAGAAAATACCTAGCAACAGATCTCGAAGAGTAAACTCCCTGAATGCACTCGCAATTCCCACAATAAACACTAAGACCAACCACACAACCTCCAAAAGAGCCTTCTCCCTATTTGCCCCAACCCTATCGAATGCAATCCCTAGCAACTTTCTGAATAAAACTGAAAACACACCTATTCTTGGAACGCTTTGCTGATGAAACATAGCCACTCATCTCACAAGGAACTATTCAATCCTAACTTACCTTCACCACCACCTTATATCTACCCAACCATGACATCCTCCCACCCTCCCTACCCCTTGCCCCTGTTACTTTAACATAAAATTTCCTTGTAATGTCAGTTACCTAGTTAACATGTTGCTCTTATGTTATATTCCATGTAAAGCCCTGTTGAGTTGTTATGATTATCATGCAAACTACTTTGACTTGTAAATATAGCAGTATAGAAAAATAACTAAATAAAGTGAGATGTCCACGGCCTACTCAGGCCCACCCTTGGCTACACCCTTAGCATATTTCCACAGAGTGTTCAGCTGTTTTATCTGTGCAGATGTGAAGATGGGGTGTCAGAAAGTATATGTGAGTAGCGAGTATTTGTGGGCAGGGTGTGTCGGGCTGTGTGTGCGTGTGCAGGGCCAGTTCAAGGATTTTGGGCACATTAAGTGAACTCTCAGCCGTATGCTCCTCTTCCCCTCATTCCCCCCCTCCCCCAATTAAACTCAACAGTCATAATCATCCTAACATCATCCTACCTTCATTCCTTTTACAACAACTCTGTGAAAATGCATTAGATATCATACTTGTAAATGTTAAATTTCTTATCGTCCCTCCAGTCCAGTCCCTTACCACTGGGTAGTGCATCTCCTCCTGCAGCATGGAGACTGGGCATGTCAGAAATCTGGCACCTACACTGGTGTCTTCTCCCACCAGCTTCCAGAGTGCTCAGTCTCCATGCAGCAGGAGTTAGTGAGCCTAGGTCTGGACTCACACTAGGATCATATAAGTAGCTGGATAGGACTTGTAGGGGTTTAGATTTCCTTTTACCTATATATATATATATATATATATATACATATATATATATATATATATATATATATATATATATATATATATATATATATATATATATATATATATATATATATTGCTTTCCTTTGGGAGATTCAATTAAGTTTGTTCAGTTGGAAAGAAAAAAGGGAGCAGGTTTAGTTGGGGCTAGTGAATGGGCAGTGGAAGAGGATTCCTGCTCTGCCTTCACTTTTATCTATTTTTCTCTTGTCTGCCCCTCTGCACTCCCCTCCTTGGCTGTACGGAGGGGAGTTTTGCCTGTATAATTCTCCTGCCGGCTGATTGGTTCTGGATCGGAGGGGACCGTCGGCAAGGAGTTTGCTGCTGTTCTCACTGCCGGTGCTGTGGGCAGAGAAGCTCAGCTTAGTAGTAAGGTTTGGAGAGATCCTACTGCCTTGGAATCAGGTGAGTGCCCTATCGATGTGGGGGTGCTTGGAGGTTTGTTTCCTCATGCTGAGCCTGCCGGCTTGATTTTGAGCGTGGCGGTGTTCATGGAGCCCTTTTTCCCGTAGGTTTAACGGAGCCTTTTTCTTGCCTGGGAGCTTTTTCGGCGGCATTTTGAGGCAAGGAAGTTAATTTTGGAATCTAGCGGGTCCCTCCTAGTCACCTGCTTAAGTGCATTTAAAATAAATAAATTTAAAAAAAAATTATTTAATTTCTTAATTGTAAGGCAGCAGAAAATTCTGCTGTGGGGTCCCTTGAATTTTTGGAAGGGTACTTGTAAAGGGCTCTGTGTCTTTTGGGGTCACAGTGTCTAATGCCTGGGTGTCCGCAGTGCCTGGTGTGTGGTACTCGTTGGGGGACGGTTTCAGACGCAGGGATCTGTCACATCTGTGCAATGGAGGCGCGTGGAATGGAACGAGCTGCCTGATAAGCTGAAGGAGGTGCTCCTTGCCATACCTCAGGAGGCTGGGATGGCTGCGGAGGGTGCTTCGCTCTTAGAGCCTCCGGCTTCGCCGTCAACGGCTTCTTTTTTGCACGCGAGTTCAGTGGCCCCGGCTGCGATAAGTGCGTCACCTATGGGTGATTTTTCCCCGGACTTTGTGCTGTTTATGCATCAGGTGTTCTGCATTCAGCAGCGTGGAGCGGTTCCGAATCTCGCAGGTTTGGCCCCTCTGGGAGGCCGTGCAGCAGGAGAAACTCCTGTTAGCGCTGAGGTGAGATCAACTAAGAGGACCCGGCCGCTGGGGGAGCGTTGGCAGGGGTCAGATTGATTTGAAAGTGACGAATTAGATATGGAGGAGAGTACTATAGAGGAGTTGGAGGAAGGTGAGATTCAAGAGCCGGAGGATCAGGCTAGAATTATCAGAGTGTTCCGGAGGGAAGAACTGACAGCCCTGATTAGAGTCCTTACAGGCTCTTAACCTTTCAGTGGGCATGCCTGCAGAGGAGGGCAGTGTAGAGGACCCTCTAAATCAGGCGGTATGGAAGTCCCAAGCGGTATTTCCGGTTCACAAAGTGGTTAGGCAAATGATTCAGAATGAGTGGGATTTGCCAGAGGCAGGGCTGAGAGGGGTTACATCTACATCTCGGCTATACCCTTTAGCAGACAATGAACGGGAGCTGTTTGTTCACCGCGTGTGGACGCAGCGGTCTAGGTGGTTACAAAGTAAACTACCATTCCGGTGGAAGGTAGTGCAGCCTTGAAGGATAGTCAGGACAAAGAGAGCGGACTCTCTGGTAAAGCAGGCCTTTGAAGCCAATGCGCTTTCATTGCAAACCTCTATTTGTGGGGCTTGGGTGGCGAGAGCTTGCCTGCGCTGGTCTCAGCGTTTGCGTCAGACGGCAGAGCCTTTGCAGGAGCAGTTAGCGGACATGACTAGGTTAGAGTCCGGAGCGGCTTACTTAGTGGATGTTCATTATGACCTCATCAGACGTCTGGCCAAAAGTATGTCTTCGCTGGTGGCGGCCTGGCGGTATATTTAGCTGCGCAGTTGGGCAGCGGATAATTCCTCTAAACCTAGGCTTAGCAAGCTCCCATTTTAAAGGGAAATTATTATTCGGGGAGAAGCTGGACAAAATTAATCAAGGATTTGGGGGAGTCTAAAGGGTGTCGGTTACCAGAAAAACCAAGACCAGGGAGGACTGGAGCGGTAGCTAGGAGCCATTCTCGAGATTTTAGGCGCTTTTGGTCATCGTGTCTTGATACCTTTCAGAGGGGAAGGTATTCCTTTCGAGGACAAGGCTTCAGAAGTTTCTGCGGTGCAGGTAGTGGTTTCACCAGCCCTTCTCCCACTGGGTTTAAAAAGCTGCAATGAAGCAAGGGGGACCCAGGTGGGAGTTCTTTCGATGGGAGGTCGATTGCGGGACTTCCTTTCTACCTCTGTCCGCATAACTTCAGATCAGTGGGTCTTGCAGGTCATTCGAGAGGGGTACACTCTCGAGTTGGCTCGGTCGGTTCTCGACTCCTTTGTTCTCTCCCCTTGCAGGGGGAGGAACAAAGAGGGGGCGGTTCGAGCAACCTTGTCCCGTTTGCAACAGCTGGGGGCCGTGGTTCCGGTGCCACGAGACCGTTGTGGTTGCTACTCGCTTTATTTTGTAGTTCCAAAGAAGGATGGGGCCTGTCGTCCAGTTCTCGACCTTGTGGGCGTAAACTGTTGTCTGCGGGTGCCTCATTTCCATATGGAAATGCTACAATCGGTGTTAGTGATGGTGCGTCAGGGGGAGTTCTTGGCATCGCTAGACCTTAACGAGGCAGACCTACACATTCCCATCGAAGGCTTTTGTGCTTTGCGGTGCCGTGGGGTCATTTTCAGTTCCAGGCCCTTCCCTTCGGGCTAGCAACGGCTCCACGAACGTTCACCAAGGTGATGGTGATGGTGGCAGCTTTTCTTCACAAAGAAGGAATTCTAGTCCACCCTTACCTCAATGACTGGTTAATTCGAGCAGTGTCTTTGGGCCGAGAGTGTAAAAGCTTCAACCAGAGTGGTGCAGTGCCTGCAGAGTCTTGGTTGGGTAGTCAATGCAGCAAAGAGCAGGCTGGTACTGTCTCAATACCTGGAGTATTTAGGAGTTCGGTTCGACACTCGGGTAGGAGCGGTGTTTCTACCGGAGGCTCGGATACGAGGGCTTCAGTTGCTGGTAAGCTCCTTTCTGAAGCAACCATCGCTATCAGCATGGCAGTACCTTCGGATGTTGGGAACGATGGCGGCAATGTTGGAAGTGGTACCTTGGGCCAGGGTGCATATGCCCCTTGCAGAGAGCCCTGCTTCGGCGCTGGTGTCATCAGAGGGACTCCTTGAACAAGCGTCTGCCATGCCCAAAGAAGGTTCAAGCTTCTCTCCAGTGGTGGCTGAAGCCGGAGAAATCGGCGGTGGGCATGCTGCTTGAGCAGCCGCAGTGGGTTCCCGTGTTGACAGATGCCAGTCTGGTGGGATGGGGAGCTCATTGCAATGGACATTTTGCGTAGGAAGAAAGGAACAGCCAGGAAGCGCAGTGGTCAATCAATCATCTAGAGCTGCAGGCAGTGGCGTTAGCACTGCGAGTGTTCGAATTGGTGTTGCAGGGCCACTCGGTGTGAGGGTTGTCAGACAATGCTTCCACGGTGGCGAATCTCAATCGTCAAGGGGGCACGGGTAGCACGGTGCTAGAAAAGGAAGCAGAAAGCCTCTTCGAATGGCTGGAGCTGCACCTTCAAGCTCTGTCAGCGGCACACATAGCAGGTTCGGTCAATTTGATGGCGGACTATCTCCGCCGCGTTCAGGTGGATCCTGGAGAGTGGGAATTGCACCCCGAAGTTTTCGCGCAATTAGTTGCCAGATGGGGGATGCCATTGATGGATCTCATGGCGACCTTCCAGACAGCCAAGGTCGATCGTTTTTTCAGCAGAAGGAGACAGAGGATGTCAGAGGGCCTGGATATGTTGATTCAGCGGTGGCCCTCTCAGGGTCTTCGCTATATGTTTTCTCCGTGGGCTCTTATAGGTCGGATAATTCAGCGTATCGAAGCACATCAGGGACGGGTGATTCTGATCGCACCAGACTAGCCATGTCACCCGTGGTACACAGACCTGGTGAGGCTGCTAGAAGGGCAGCCGTGAGCTCTACGGGTTCGGGAGGATTTCCTTTTGCAGGGGGTCCCCTGCGAATGCCACAAGTAGCTTGGTTCTTGCTTACGGCTTGACCATTGAAAGGGCTCGGTTAAGGAAAATGGGCTACTCTTCAAAAGTAATCTCTACTTTGCTTATGGCCAGGAAACGTTCAATATCGTTGGCCTATGTGCGGGTATGGCTTGTTTTTGAGGAGTGGTGTGCAGCTAGGCAGCTGCAGCCTTCTGTGGCTTCGATACCAGTGGTGCTAAGTTTTCTTCAGGATGGGTTTGATAAAGGTTTGGCTGCCAGTTTAAGGGTCCAGCTGGTGGCAGTTTCTTGTTATTGCGGAAAGGTTCACGGTTCCGTTCTGGGTCCCCATCCGGATGTGCTGCGGTTTTTGAAGGCCATTTCTCATTTGAGGCCGCCTTATAGGCTGGTGATTCCTCTGTGGGATCTCAATTTGGTGTTGGGGGCATTGGTCAAGCAGCCCTTTGAGCCCTTGCAGCAGGCTTCCCTGAAGGATCTAAGCTTGAAGACAGTTTTCCTGGTAGCAATCTGTTCTGCACAGCAAGTGTCAGAGTTGCAAGCGTTGTCTTGTAGAGAGCCTTTTTTGATTTTTTTCAGGAAAATGTGGTTTTGCGTCCGGTGCCCTCCTTTTTGCCGAAAGTGGTCTCTCCATTTCATGTGAATCATTCAGTGTCTCTGCTAGTCTTGTGTTCAATGGATGGCAATGTGGTGGATCGTAGTTTGCGTTTGCTGGATGTAAAGAGAGTTCTCCATCGTTATTTGAAACTTTCGGAATCCTTTCGTAAATCGGACCGGTTGTTTGTGCTATTTGGAGGTCCGCGTAAGGGAGAAGCGGCGTCTAAGACTTCCATTACCAGGTGAGTCAGGGAGGCTATTTTGTCGGCTTATATTCTGCAAGGTCGGACAGTGCCCGTAGGTTTGCGGGCGCACTCCACGATGGCTCAAGCAGCGTCCTGAGAGGAGCATGGTTTGGTTCCGCCAGTTGAAATTTGTAAGGCGGCCACTTGGTCCTCATTGCATACTTTCAGTAGACACTACCAGTTGGATGTTCAAGCGGCAGGGGATGCCTGTTTAGGTTCTGCAGTGTTGCGAGCTGGTGTGGCAGGTCCCTCCCTTTAATGTACTGCTCTGTTACATCCCAGTGGTGAGGGACTGAACTGGAGGGTCAGTAAGGAAAGAGAAATTAGACTTACCTGCTAATTGTTGTTCCTTGAACTCCAGTCCAGTCCCGATTCCCACCCGATTCCGTTGTTCTTGTATAGTCTTTTGCCGGTATTGGATGGAATCCTGTGATACTAAGAAGACATCCTTCCGTGAGTATTTTCTTTTTAATTTAAGAAATAGAAGGAAATAAGAGGGAAACGGTTCATTCAATTCTCTTTTCATACTGTTGCGCGTTCTGTGCGCAAGTTCTTCCTATTTTCTTCTACTTCCTTGGTGAGGGGAGGTGGAGAAGTTATCCTCTTCTGTTACGGGGTTCAGTGTAGATTTGTATTGAATTATTAGTATGGCTACTTATGTGTTGCTCTTTTGAGTCTGCTTTGTCAATAGGTCACTGGAAGCTGGTGGGAAGTGCCAGATTTCTGACATGCCCAGTCTCCATGCTGCAGGAGGAGGTGCACTACCCAGCGGTGAGGGGCTGGACTGGAATTCCTCAAGGAACAACAATTAGCAGGTAAGTCTAATTTCTCTTTTTGCTATATATTTGTTCGTTCTCCTTTCAGTGTTAACAATGTGCTGATGGTGAGTTTGTGACTGACACTATCTATTGTTTTGTGCTCACCGCTACTGCTCTTTGCTGTCTCTTGGAAGGTGCTGCCCTTGGTGACTACTTCGTCTTGCATGATGGTTGGGCCAACGCAGTGTGTGTTAGTGGGCTGTGTCAGAGGGCTATATGTGTGCATGCCTGTATATTGGGGCTCTGTGCGTGCTTGTATGTATGTATTTGTGCTTGAGTATATTAGGAGGGGAGCTGTGTATGTGTGTCAGGACTCTGCATGTGTGTATTTGGAGGGTTATGTTTGAATATGGCATATAAAGCTTCTCTCTGTCTCCCTTGCATGTTCCCCTGTCATTCTGCAGCCACTCCCTCACCTTCCCTTCCACGCTTCCTCTTTCCCTTCCACCTACCCATGCACTCACCCTGCCTTCCCCTGCTACTGGAGCCTTTGCTATCTCTATTTCCTGCCACTGGCCTTTGACACACTCTCCCTTCCCATCTCTTCTCAGTTCCTCCTCTAACGCTGCTTCTTTATCATCCTTGTAGACCAGTCCATACAAGTGGGCTATGCACCCCACCAGCAGGTGGAGGCAGAGTAGAACGACTTTCAGTGTTTATCATCACTAGTCTATCCTCTGGTACAGCACTGAGAGAAGCAGGTATGACACTTCCCAAGCAGTAAAAGAGACTGAAACTCAGTCTATAAATGTTAACTAGCCCTGCGTACACCTTGCAGCACCATATAAATGATGATTAGTAATAAGTAGTAGTAGTAACTATAATTTGGGACAGTCAGTAGGAAAAAGTATTTGGTTCTCTTACCCTAATTGACAATATTGGGCACTAAGACTGGCCATGCAGTAAAGCGGCAGCAGAGCTCCCAAGCATGTAGGACTAGTCTTAGGGTGGATCCTGGACTGGTTTAACAGGATTCAAGAAAAGAAAGTTACTTAGATCACTCCAAGATGGGTGGGAAGGGGGGGGGGGGCTCAGATTAATCCAGTAACAATTCCAGTCAAAGATATGCTTTATCACATCACTCTGAAAGTATTCTTATTTGTCAAATGTCCTTGACGAGCCTGTTTGTTTATGTATGATATCAAGCCACTGGCACTGACTTGTTTTTGTATGCTTTCCATTTCTATAAAGATAGTTATAGGTCTTTGTGCTACATGTAATTTTGAAGGCGTTTTCTGCCTTCTAAGTTTGTTTTCTGCTTTATTATGGCATACAAAAAGACTTCAGAGTTTTAAAATATGAAGCCCTGGTCAGCAACTTTCATTGCTGCTTTTGAAGTTTGTCATGTAAAGCATTGCAAGGCATGGTTATGTTATGGAATAAGACTAAATTTGCACAAATCTTGAAGATGAAAGAACTGTTTCAGCTGTTTAAAAAAAATTAAATTCTTTGTAAAGACCATACCAATTTTTCATTCTTTTAATATTGAGAAATCTATCTTTAATAGACATTTTAGATGTCTTGAAGAGATGGTTCTGTGCAAACAGTATTTATTGGAAATTAGTCCAGGGTAATGGATATGACAGAAGGGTAACGATTAGGAAACACACAAATTATTTAGTGGGCTAAGGAATCAAATATTGTTGTTTGGAGCAAGAAGAGGCACTCTGACAACATGATAGACTTATAGTTAGTACATATTATTCCTATGGCCATGATTGCATGCTTACAGACGTTACTGTGCTTTAACCTTTAGTAATCATGCTCCATAGTGACATTCATTATCTCCAGGAACAAGCAGGAATGTAGTCTTCACATATGGGTATCGTCGGTACCGACGGAGCCTGCGCGGGAACGCTCCCCAGTGTCTAATAGGAACGCTTTTGGGAGCATCCCTCAGCACATGCGCGTTGCCATTCCAACTGTCCCTCTTGAGTTCTTCGTTTTCCGCGGAGCCGACAGGACACATACCCTGTCACTGCAGAAAATTTCTTCCTTAAACTTGTTTTCTTGTGGTCGCGCCTGCCTCCGCACGACTCCTACCGGTACCGCTGGTTCTTTCTTCTTTTCTAAAAACAAGATAATCTCTAATACAATATAATTTTTATTTTCTTTTAACTGTTTCTCTTCAGAAACTTTTTCTTTTGGTGCTAGGTGCCATTTTGAGCATTAGGTCCCATTTTTTTCTTAAAAGATGGAAAAACCAGCTAGTGCTTTTAAAAAATGTACTAAGTGTGGCGGTACCATCTCCGTCACCGACACCCATGACTGGTGTCTAAAATGTTTAGGCCCTGACCATTCTCCATATGAGTGTTCCTCCTGTATGGGGATGACTAAAAGAGGAAGACAGAACCGAGCTGAAAAGCTCAGTACCCTCTTTTCTTCGGATACCAGGTCCATGGCATCGCCGTCTTCAAGAGCCTCGTCTTCTTCCCATGGATCTCGGGTAACTAAACATAAGAGCCGGTCCTCAAAGGGTAGCTCTCCTTCAAAGCATTGAGAGGCCATTGGCATTGCCCTTGAGAAAACTACACCGGCAAAACAGCCCTGGTGGGAGGCTTTAGCCTCCAAAGCATCAACGGAGTTTTAGGATGTTCTCGAGGCTTAGACCTCGGCAGAGCTACTGGTGCCATGCTAAGGGGTTCCAGCCGCTTTTACAGGTACCGATACCCAGGCATCGGCAGCGTCGATAGACCAGAGATTCCTCGCTATCGAACGCAGTCTTGCAGCTCTCCTTACAGCTGCGATACCGTTAACGGCGGTTCAATGGGCACCGGTACAGATACTGGCACCGGTGGGAATCCTTCCCATGCTGACTTTTTCGGGCATTGACAGATCGGTACTGGACTAATTCGGTACTGACTTTGATCGATACCGAGACCGTGCTTTGCATGAACATCGGGATCAGAGATACTTTGAATCCTCCGAATCCGATGACTCTGATAATTCTGCTGGTATCAGAGTGTTTCTCCCGGAAGACTCCTCTTCTCCCCAACGCAGAATGTCTCCTCCAGAAGACATGTCTTTTCAGGATTTTATTCGTGATGTGGCCCGAGGCCTTTCAATCACGGTAGCTCCTGAAAAAGAACCTAGAGCAAAGGATTGGAAATTCTCCAATACCCTAAGGCTCCCAAGGAGGTAGCCACTCTGCCCATTCATGAAATTCTTCATGATTTGATGCTCAGAATGTGGGAGACAACTTTAACCACATTTCCTCATTCTAGGAGATATGATACCATGTATCGAGTTCCACCATGTCCTGATTTTCAAAAGACTCAGCTGCCACACCATTCAGTGGTAGTGGAGTCAGCCATTTGTAGGATGAAAAGTGCAGAGAGACATGCATCCAATCCTCCAGGTCGTGAATGCAGGACTCTTGATGCTTTTGGGCGTCAAATTTTTCAGGCTTCCATGCTTTCAGCTAGGATCAGCTCATATATTTTATATATGGGAATGTTCCTCAAAGAGGTCACAGGAGATTTGGAGCTTTTGAGCCCCCTTCTCCCTGACGACAAATGACAGGACTTTCTTACTCTTGTCAAGCATGCTCAAGATGTCTCCAAGTTTGTAAACCGTGCAGCCTTTGACTGCTTTGAATGCATCAGCAGAACCTCTGCTATTGCCATTGGTGCATGTCGGATTGCCTGGCTTCAGGCATCAGACTTGGATATTTGGGTACAGAATAAATTGGGAAACATCCCTTGCACAGGAGAAAACCTCTTTGGCAAGAATTGGCAGGAGAAGGCTAACGAGAGAGAGTTATTTTTTTTATTTTATTTATATATTTACATTCTCTTTTATATATCGTGCTGTTCTGCATCAGTGCGGTTTACATTGAACAAACTGAAATTACATTGAACAGGGCATTATAACTTGGAGATAACTATTTTACAGGGAACATGGGCTATGGAGGGTTAAGTGGCTTGCCCAAGACCACAAGGAGCACCTGTGGGACTAGAAACCCCAGTCCTTCCAGCCCAAGGTTGCTGTCCTCTAGTGGGGTTTGAACTTCCGGCCTGAAGTACCTTGCCCCAACCACTAGGCCACTCCTTCTCCAGATTGTCAAAATCTACAGCCACTCCAGCCAAAAAGAAACCCTATAAACAAATTTTCAGCAAAAAGAGGAAGTTTTATCCGTCCTATACCCAGCAAGGGCAAGCTCAGGGTCACGTTGCCCAGAATGGTCAACAACAACAATCCAGACAAAAGAAGCCAAAAGGCCTTAGAGCTCAACCAGATCCACAGGCCCAGCCCCCTCAAGGGCTTTGACTCCTTTATAGAGAACTTAGCCTTCCTGCCTCTGAATGGTCCAGAACCCCTAAACATTCCAGGCAGGTTATGTCATTTTGCCAACAAATGGCACCAAATAACAGCAGAAAATTGGACTGTCCATTGAGGGAGAGGGGTACAAGCTTCATTTTCACAGTATGCCCCCTCCTACAATCGTAAGAGTTCAATTCCCAAACCTCTATGGGCAATCTACTGGATCAAGAGGTCTCAACACTCCTTGCTCGAGGAGGTGCCCATTCTTCAGCAGGGTGCAGGGTTCTACTCCCCCTATTTTCTTATTCCAAAGAAAACAGGAGGACACAGACCCATTCTGGACCTCAGAGAATTGAACAAATATCTGTTCCGTGAAAAGTTCAAAATGATTTCTTTGGGAACTCTTCTGCCATACCTTCAAAGTCAGGATTGGCTTTGTTCTCTAGATCTAAAGGATGCATATACCAACATTCTGATCCATCCAGATCACAGGAAATTCTTACAATTCCTTTTCAAGGGAAAAGATTTCCAATACAGGGTTCTTCCATTTTGGTCTGGCTTCGGCAGCAAGAGTATTCACAAAATTTCATGGCAGTAGTAGCTGCATTTCTGCGAACCCTGGGGATGTTCGTCTTCCCTTACTTGGACAACTGGCTCATTCGAGCCCCCACGGTTCCAGAAGCCAGCTCTGCACTGTTTCGCACAATGCGAATCCTTCAATACTTGGGATTGGTCATAAACCTCCCAAAATCCCAACTTGCTCCGTGTCAGTCCCTAGATAGAGTTCATAGGAGCTCGTCTAGATACCAGAGAGTCAAGGGCTTTTCGCCCACAACCCCGCTGTCTTTGTATAATGCACCTAGCTTCTCAAGCAGCAATGAAGTCCTCCCTAACTGCTCAAGAACTACTACAACTATTGGGACATATGGCATCCACAGTTCATGTGGTTCCCTACGCTCGCCTTCATATGCAAGCAGCCCAGTGGACCCTATCCACACAGTGGACACAGGCCACAGGACGTCTGTCGGACAAGATATCAAACTCACAATGACTGATCTTGTCCCTACAATGGTGGCAGTCACTGGAAAATCTTCTAGTGGGGTCTCCTTTCCAGCAACCCCTATTCCAGGCCACCCTAACAGATGCATCACAGGTGGGATGGGGAGCACACCTGCATCATCTCTCTACTCAGGGTACCTGGACTCCACAGGAGGCTTGTCTTCACATAAACCTCCTGTAACTCAGAGCAATCTATCTAGCTCTTCGAGTATTCCATACCCAGCTCAGCTACAAGATAATCCTAGTCCAAACGGACCATCAGGTAGCTATGTTCTATGTGAACAAGCAGGGGGGAACAGTCTCTCTGTCATTATGCAACAAAGTTTTAAGACTATGGGCCCTCGCCAGAGAGCATCAAATTCACTTTCTCGTGGTATATCTTCCAGGCATTCAAAACCTTTGGGCAGACAAACTCAGCCGAGTACTGCTGCCTCACGAATGGTCTCTCCACCTAGACCAGATGGCCAAAATATTTCAGATCTGGGGAACCCCAGACATAGACCTATTTGCAAGTCCACTGAATTCCAAACTTCCCCGCTTCTGTTCCAGAATTCCGGCTCAAAATTGCCAGGCAAGGGACACCTTCCTTCACTGGGGTCACGACTTCCTCTATGCCTTCTCACCCATTCCCCTCATCCCCAAAACATTTTTCAAGCTTCAGAGAGACAGAGGTCGTATGATCCTCATAGCGCAACGGTGGCCATGCCAAATGTGGTATCCCCTGCTTCTGCATCTCTCTCAAGCTGCACCTCTGGATTTAGGCTATGCTCCAGATCTCCTCTCCCAAGAGAACGGGAAGCTATGGCACCCAAATCCCCAGTTCCTGCATCTCGTGGCCTGGTTGCTGAAAGCTTAGACCTTAAGGATCTCAACCTTTCACAATAGGTAAAGGATATCCTTCAGGCTTCTAGAAAACTTTCCACAAGACGCTCTTATGCCTTCAAGTTGAAACGTTTTACTATATGGTGTTAACAGAAAGGGTTAAACCCCCTTATGATACCTTTGGAATCGATACTAGAGTATCTGCTTCATTTATCAAATTCTGCTTTAAAGACCAATTCAGTAAGAGTCCATCTTAGTGCAATTGCAGTTTCCGATAAGTCTCTAAATGGACAATCAATTTCCTCTCATCCACTCATATCAAGATTTATGAGAGGTCTTCTATTAACAAAGTCTCCCATCAGGCCACCACCGGTGGCATGGGATTTAAACCTAGTTCTCGGGCAGCTCATGAAACCGCCTTTTGAACCTTTAGTCACTACAACCCTAAAGCTTTTGTCCTGGAAGGTCATCTTCCTGATTGCAATCACCTCTGCACGTCGCATTAGTGAATTGCAAGCTTTAGTGGCTAATCCTCCTTATACTAGGTTTCACCATGATAAGGTTGTACTCGGAACTCATCCACACTTTACGCCAAAGGTGGTTTCGCCTTTTCATTTAAATCAATCAATTTATCTTCCTGTATTCTTTCCAAGGCCTCATGCCTCTATTGCAGAAAGGAACCTTCACACTTTGGATTGTAAAAGAGCCTTGGCTTTTTACCTACAAAGAACACAGCAACATAGAAAGTCTTCTGAACTTTTTATTGCTTTTGATTCTAGTCATTTGGGACGTCCAGTCTCCAAGAGAACTCTATCCAAATGGATTGCACAATGAATATCCTTTGTTTGTGAGAGTTAGAGGCTTCTTTATGGCCATGTCAGAGCTCATAATGTGAGAGCCATGGCAGCCTCTATGGCTAACCTTCACTCTGTGTCTATAGATGACATTTGTCGAGCAGCCACCTGGGCTTCCATATACACCTTTACAGCCCACTACTGCCTAGATAAAGCCTCCCGTCGGGATGCCTAGGCATGTCAAAATCATGACATCACTGGATGTAGTCTGCTGGTCTCTCCCATCAGCCCCAGTGGGGTCCAGTCTCCATGCAGCAGGAGGACGTAGTGAGCCTAGGTCTGGGCTCACTTGAGGAACAGATCAGGAGCTGTTAGGGTAGCTAGCATAAAAGTAGTGTTATGTGATTCTTTTCTAAATTGGGTCTATAGCTTTAAAAAAAAAAAAAAAAAAAAGTATTACTGCCTTGTCTCGGTCTGTCTCCCTGTCTTGTTGCTCATCCGTGGGACAACTTGGGCTGCTAGATCTCTCCTCCTTGACAGTACGGAGGAGAGCTCTGCAGCAGGCACCCTCCCTAGTCGCGTCCCTGGCAGCTGCAGAGGAAGCGGTCAGCTTCGTTGAAGGGGCAGAAAGGAGATCATTCAGCCGGCGGTTCCCACTCACTCTGCTGATGAGCGGGACCGCGCGAGCGGCGTATTCCCGTGGCAGCTTCAGTGACGACTTGGCCTGAACGGGGTAAGCAATTGCTTTTAAGGCAATACTTTGGGGGGGGGGAGGATCAGGCCGGTAAAGCAGAGGGAAACCTGGAGAGTTTAATTTGGAGCGTTTCTCCGTTGGCACCATTTCTCTGGTTTCCTTGCTGGCGGCCATTTTGGGAGCAGTGGGTTCACCGTGTGGCGATAGGTCGCGTCTCGGGGTCTGGAGCATTTTTGGGCTTGGGCTCGGTATCGCAGCAGTTTAGTTAGTCTAGTGAAGTTTGCTTTGGTTGTTTTGTTTAGAGATAGTGTCTCTCTCTTGTTCTGGTGGATTTGTCTTCGGTTGGTTTTTGGCGTTTCGTGTTGCATGGGGGAGCCCTTGTTTTCTTTGGGGCGCTCTTAGAGTAACTTCTCTTTTTTTGTTTAAAAAAAAAAAAGCCAATTTTGACTTTGGGGCGTATCGCCCGTATATGGTGGTGGACGGGCTGGTTGATGGCAGCGCGCCCGCAGTGTGTGGTCTGTGGCACCCACAGAGGTACAGTGGTGGACTCCGGGCTGCGCAACAGTGTCCACCAGTCTGGAACAGCAGATGGAGATTACAGTGCCTCACAAGCCCCAGGATACAGCGGATGGTGCTGTAGGGGAGGCAGGGCGGCCAGCGTCACAAGGGTCAGGTCAGGAGGTCTCGGCAGGTTTGTCTGGTGCACTACCGGCCTTTGGGTCGGGACCGCATCTCAGAGATTTTTGCCCAGATTTCGTTTTGATTATGCATCAGGTGTTCTGCTTGCTTGCGGCAAGGGAATGTTCCGGAGCCTTTGTCCTTGCCTGGTCCTTTGCAACCGTCCAGAGCAGGTGAACCTGGTAGCTTGGCACCACTGCCTCCAAAGAGGTTAAAGACGCATGCGCCCTCGCAATCCGAGGGCAGCTGCTCAGAGATGGATGAAGCAAAGGTGGAGCTAGAGGCAGAAATGGAGGATTTGGAAGAAGGTGAGATGCAAGAGCCTGAGGATCAGGTGCAAATCATTCAGGTATTCCGTAGGGATGAGCTGGCGGCACTTATCATGGAATCCCTGCAGACACTAAATCTTGCTACGGCACAGGCTCCGGAAGAAGATGAAGTGGAAGATCCTGTTGTTCAAGCGGTGAGACGGGTGCAGGTGGTGTTTCCCTTCCACCGTGTGGTCGACCAGGTGATCCAGGATGAGTGGGATCAGCCAAAAGCGGGACTTAGTGGGATTAGAGCTATGAACCGGCTCTATCCCTTAGAGAAGGATAAAGAGACGTTTCGCTCGCCGCGAATTGATGCGGCGGTATCAGCAGTTACGAAGACCACTATTCCAGTGGAAGGTAGTGCAGCTTTAAAGGATGCGCAGGACAGAAAAGTAGATGGTTGGTTGAAGCAATCATTTGAGGCTAATGCCCTGTCTTTACAAGCTTCTATTTGTGGAGCGTGGGTGGTGAGAGCATGTCTTCGGTGGTCTCAGCGTTTGCGACAGTCTCCTCACTTAGATCAGGAAGACATGAGAGCTGCTTTGCCTAGAGTCGGGGTTGGCTTACTTAGTGGATGTGCATTATGACTTAATCCATGCGCTAGCTAATAGTATGGCTTCCTTAGTGGCCGCCAGGAGGTCTTTATGGTTGAAGAATTGGGCGGCCGATGGGTCGTCCAAGTCCCGTCTCAGTAGGCTTCCATTTAAGGGCAGGTGGTTGTTCGGAGAAGACCTGGACAAGTTGGTGAAGGATATCGGGGAGTCCAAGGGCGGGAGGCTTCCGGAGGATAAACCGAAGCAAGGGAAGCCCGGTCAAGCGTTTCGCGGCCAGTTTAGAGATTTCCGGTGATTTCGTACTTCTCATTCGGGGGGGGTTTCCAAAGAGGAAGGTTTGCAGCTAGGACCTAGGGGTTTCGTGGAGCAAGTAGAGGTGTTGCAGTGGCTTCCGCAGGGACATCTCGAAAACCACAATGAAAGGAGGCGGGCCCCAGTTGGAAGTCAACCGATAGGCAGGCGACTTCGGGGATTTCTTCCTGCCTGGACCCAAATAACGTCAGACCAGTGAGTTTTAGAGAGAATTCGTGAGGGTTATGCACTGGAATTGGTAAAACCAGTGCGGGACTCCTTCGTACTGTCTCCTTGCAGAGGTCAATGAAAAGCCCTGGAGGTTCGCGGTACAGTGGATCGTCTGTTACAATTGGAAGCAGTCGTCCCGGTGCCGGTGGCAGACTACAGCATAGGTCGATATTCCATTTACTTCGTAGTGCCAAAAAAGGATGGGGCCTTGCATCCTATCTTAAATCTGAAAGGGGTGAATTGGTGCCTTCGGGTGCCTCATTTCAGGATCGAAACTCTGAGGTCGGTCATTGTGGTGGTGCATCAGGGAGAGTACTTGACTTCCCTCGATCTTACAGAGGCGTATTTGCATATCTCAATCCGAGCGGCGCACCAAACATTTCTACGGTTCACTCTACCCTGTGGTCACTATCAATTCCAAGCATTGCCTTTCGATCCAGCAACAGCGCCGTGGACTTTCACTAAGATTATGGTGGTAGTGGCGGCAGCATTAAGAAAGGAAGGAATTCTAGTCTATCCGTACCTCGATGATTGGTTAATTTGGATGCGAGTCTCGTGGACTGGGAAGCACATTGCGGAGACCAGTTCACGCAAGGAACTTGGTCCCTTCTGGAGAGCCAGTGGTCGATCAACCGGCTAGAGCTGCGAGCAGTGTTGCTGGCGCTTCAACAGTTCGAGGCTACGGTGATGGGTCAAGCGGTGAGAGTGCTGTCAGACAACTCTGTGACGGTGACCTACATCAATCGGCAGAGTGGCACAGGAAGTGTAGCCATGGAGGAGGAGGTGAAGGCTCTGTTCTCTTGAGTGGATCGGCGGCTTCCAGCGATATCCACGGCACACATCGCAGGAAAGGACAATGTGATGGCAAATTTTCTCAGCAGGGTCCGAGTGGAATGCTTGGAGTGGGAGTTGCATCTGGACGTGTATGTGCAAATAGTTCACAGATGGGGTCCGCCAATCATGGATCTCATGGTGACCTTTCAGTCTGCAAAAGCCAGTCATTTCTTCAGCAGGCAACAAGAGAATGTCAGAGGGAATCGACACCCTGATGCAGCCTTAGCTGTCGACAGGTCTCCTTTATGCCTTTCCCCCGTGGGCGCTAATAGGACGCATAGTGCAGGGGAGAGTGCTGTTAGTGGCACTGGACTGGCCAAGACGCCCGTGGTACGCCGATCTCGTTTGCCTGCTAGACGGTCATCCCTGGAGATTACCGGTGTCAGCAGATCTGTTGCTACAAGGTCCACTTCGAATGCCTCAGGTGCATCGGTTCTCACTTACGGTTTGGCCATTGAAAGGGCAAGGCTGAGGAAGAAAGGTTATTCTGAGGCAGTCATCGCTACGTTGCTAAGAGCAAGGAAACAGTCCACGTCACTTTCATATGTCCGTGTTTGGCGTACCTTTTGAGGACTGGTGTTCACGGCGCAAGTTCGGGCGGCTATGGTGTCCGTCTACCTGGTGTTAAGCTTTCTGCAAGATGGGTTTGATAAGGACTAGCGGCCATTTCCTTGAAAGTACAATTGGCAGCTATTTCGTGTTATAGAGGCAAAGTGCAGGGAGTTGCTCTAGGGGCTCATTCGGACGTGTTACGTTTCCTTAAGGCAGTGGCCAGACTGGCCATCGCGGAGAATTTTGGTGCCGCCATGGGACCTCAATTTGGTATTGGGGGCATTTGGTTAAGGAACCTTTGAGCCATTTCACCAGGCATCGGTGAAGGATGTGACTTTAAAGACAGTGTTTTTGGTAGCCATTTGTTTGGCGAGACGGATTTCTGAGTTACAGGCGTTCTCATGTAGAGAGCCGTTTTTATCTTTTTCTAGAGAGAAGGTGGTGGTACGGCCAGTACTGTCCTTTTTGCCAAAGGTGGTGTCGCCTTTTCACTTAAATCAGGCGGTTTCTCTTCCTGTACTAGGATCCCTGGAGGGGAACACGTCAGATCGTAGTTTGTGCCGTTTGGACATAAAACGAGTTTCAGAAACCTTATGTAAATCGGACCGCCTCTTCGTGGTGTTCGGAGGGCACCGCAAGGGGGAAGTGGTGGCGAAGGCGTCCATTTTCAGATGGATTAAAGAGGCGATTGCATCAGCTTATCTGTTACAAGGTTGTGCAGTTCCGACGGGCCTAAAAGCCCATTCGACCAGAGGATAGGCAACTTCTTGGGCGGAACATAGTTTGGTTCCACCAGGGGAAATATGTAGAGCAGCCACCTGGTCGTCTCTTCATACTTTCAGTAAGCACTACCGTCTGGATATTTCGGCGACGAATGATGCCTTCTTTGGTGCGGCGGTGTTGTGAGCCGACTGGAAAGGTCCCTCCCACTGATTACTGCTCTGTTACATCTCAGAGGTGGAGGACTGAACTGGAGGAATGATCAGGAAATGATAATTACACTTACCTGGTAATTGTAGTTCCTGGAGGAACTCCAGTTCAGTCCTCATTCCCACCCGGGGACTTATCGTTGACAATACAGGCTGCGTTGGGAAAGGTAAAAGATTACCGGTAGGTGCCTTTATTAATGGTGTCTTATTTCTCAGAGTGCTGATTTTTCTATCTCTCACTGCCTATTCTTATTTCCCTGTCTTCCTAATCCTTTGGAGAACAGCAGGGGACGGTACAAGGCGGTTGGGTTTTCTTTTAGTAGGAGGATATTCAAGTTACGCATTTAATGTTATACGTTCGTTATAGAGTTTAAAACGTTTTATATATTAGCTACTTATTTGTTGCTCCTTTTGAGTGTGCTTTGTCAATAGTTAACTGGGGCTGACGGGAGAGACCAGCAGACTACATCCAGTGATGTCACGATTTTGACATGCCCAGTCTCCAAGCTGCAGGAGGAGGTACACAACCCAGAGGTGGAGGTCTGAACTGGAATTCCTCCAGGAACTACAATTACTAGGTAAGTGTAAATTATCATTTCCTTATTGTCCTTCCAGTCCAGTCCCGCACCTCTGGGTAGTGCACCTCCTCCCGCAGCTTGAAGACTGGGCATGTCAGATTCTGAAGTCACTTATACATATACTGCTGGCACCTCCCACCAGCTCCCAATGTGCTCAGTCTCCAAGCAGCTGGGGGTAGTAGTGAGCCTAGGTGCTGGGCTCACTGTAGGAACAGATAAGGAGCATTTTAGTTAGGGTAGCTAAGGTTTTTGGAGTTTTTCCCTCTCCTATACTTTATTTGATTTGAGGTGCAGTTTGTTTAAAGTTGTTTTTTTTGTTGTTTTTTTTTCCCCCTTAAACAAAAAAAAAAAAAGAAAGCTCTGAGGGCAGACAGGTGGGGACAATGTAAAGAGGATCTCTTCCCCTGCTGCCGTTCTGCATTTGTTTTTCCCTTCTTCACTCCCCTCCTTGTTTGTACGGAGGGGAGCTGAGGTGCTGACTTACTCCTGCGGTGCCTGGGCGGCTCCTGATCTTGTTAGCGAGTGAGGAGCCATTAACAGGTTTGATCGCTCACTGCTTCTGCTGGCATTTATACTCCCTCCGGCGTTTGTCAGTTCTGCTGGGTTCAGCCTCAGAGCCGGCGGAAAAGGTCTCCTCAGGGCCGATTTTCACAGAGGTAAGTCCTGCAATTGGGGGGATCCCAGCTGGCCTCTCAGACGTGGCCGCCTGCCTCGTGGGGAGCGCCTTTAGGCCTCATAGCTCTGACTGCTCAACAGCCCAATTTTTCCCGCGTTTTTTCTCAGGGCACTGTCTTCGGCGGCGTTTGTTTCTTGACAGAGTTCTGGGACTTTTTTAAAAGGGGCACTTTCTAGCCTTATAATGCTTCAGGGGCTGTAAGGGGCTAGTAATAAGAGCAAAAGAAGAAGAAAAATTTGGTTTGCTGTACTTTTTTTCTTGCAGGTTTCGCTCCTGGGAAGGCACCTGTCTGGTCTTGGGTTGTGGCAGGCTAAGCCGGTATCTTCTTCCTGCTCTGCCTTGCCCTTTAGTACAGCCAAAGGTGGTACGGAAGACGCAGGCAGTTTTTCCAGTTTACCGTGTGGTCAAGCAGATGATCCAGGATGAGTGGGACCTGCCGGAGGCAGGCGTAAGTGGAGTGAGGTCCATGACTCGCCTCTATCCCTTGTCGGACCAACAGCGTGAAATGTTTCATTCCCCACACGTGGATGCAGCCGTTTCGGCTGTCACGAAGAAAACCATTCCGTTAGAAGGCAGCACTGCCCTGAAAGATGGGCAAGACTGGAAGTAGGACTCATTGTTGAAGCAGGCCTTTGACTGGAAGCAAGACTGGAAGCAGGCCTTTGAGGTCAATGCGCTATCCTTACAAGCTTCTTTTTGTGGGGCTTGGGTAGCGAGAACCTGTCTTTGCTGGTCGCAGCACCTGCAGCAGCCAGGGAAGCAGGCGCAAGACCACTTGGTGGACGTAACTAAGCTAGATTCTGGAGAGACTTACCTGGCTGATGACCTCATTAGAGGATTGGCTAATAGCATGGCATCGCTAGTGACGGCGCAGTGTTACCTTTGGCTATGGAATTGAGCAGCGGATAGTTTCTCCAAGTCACGGCTTAGCAAGCTCCCCTTTACGGGGAAGCTGTTGTTCGGGGAGGACCTCGACAAGCTGGTCAAGGACTTGGGGGAGTCAAAAGGAGGTTGCTTGCCGGAGGATAAGCCAAAGCCTGGTCGCACCGTGACAGCTTCGCAGGGCCAGTCGTGGGATTTCAGGCGTTTTCGTACCTCCCACCTGGGAAGTTTCCAAAAGGGGAGGTTTCCCTCTCATGGTCAAGGTTTCAGGGGATTCTGGAGAGCGGGCAGAGGTTTCGTTAGTCCCTCTTCCTCGGAATTTAGAAAGACCCAATGTAGCGAGGAGGACCCAGGCTGTGGTGCAGCCCATGGGAGGTTGGCTTTGGGATTTTCTCTCAGCCTGGGTCCAGATAACATCCAACTGATGGGTATTGGAGGTCCTTCGCGAGGGGTATGCCCTCAAATTCACCCGGCCTGTGGCCGACTCCTTTGTTCTGTCTCCCTGCAGGGTGTGGAGCAAGGCAGTAGTGATAAAGGAGACTGTCTCTCCTTCTTCAGCTGGGAGCAGTGGTTCTGTTTCCTTGAGAGCAGAGGGGCTGCGGTCGATATTCCATTTATTTTGTGGCTCCCAAGAAAGACTGGTCCTTTTGTCCAATTCTGGGCCTGAAGTTGGTAAACCGTTGTCTTCGGGTGCCGCATTTTTGCATGGAAACTTTGCGGTCGGTAATCGTTGCAGTACGAAAGGGGGAATTTTTGATGTCTCTTGATCTCACCAAAGTGTACCTGCACATTCCGATCAGGCCAGATCATCAACGTTTTCTAAGGTTTGCGGTGCCGCAGGGGCACTTTCAGTTCCAGGTATTACTGTTCGGCCTGGCGACGGCGCCACGTACCTTCACCAAGGTGATAGTGGTGGTGGCGGCGGCTCTTCACAAAGAGGGAGTATTGGTACCCCCTTATCTCGACGACTGGTTGATCCGAGCAAAGTCCAGAGCCGAGAGTGTACGGGCTACAGCCAGGGTGGTGCAGCTCCTAGAAAACCTCAGTTGGGTGGTCAATGTGGCCAAGAGCCAATTGGTGCCCTCGCAGGTTCTGGAATATTTGGGAGTCTGGTTCGACACTCGAGAGTGAACAGTTTTTCTGTCGGAACACCAGGCCCAAGGGCTTCATTTCTTAGTGTGCAGTTTTTTGGGGTGCCCAGTGCCTACGACCTGGCAGTATCTTTGAGTTCTGGGAATGATGGCAGCCACTCTGGAGGTAGTGTCATGGGCGAGAGCGCTCATGTGTCCTTTGTAGAGGTTCTTACTCTGGCGCTGGTCCCACCAGAGGGAGACTCTGGACAAACATCTGCCCTGTCCGCTGGGAGTCAGGGAGGCTCTTCTATGGTGGTTTCGTCCAGAAAATTTGGCGGCGGGCATGCCTCTCGAGCAGCCGCAGTGGGTTCCTGTGTTGACCGATGCCAGTCTGGCGGATTGGGGGGCTCATTGCGGGGAGCTCTTCACGCAAAGGTGCTGGAGAAGTCAGGAAGTCCAGTGGTCGATCAACCGTCTGGAATTGCGAGCTGTAGCTCTGGCGCTCTGCGCCTTCAAGCCCAGCTTACTAGATCAGGCAGTCTGAGTTCTGTCAGATAATGCCTCCTCAGTCGCGTACCTCAGCCGACAAGGGGGCACAGGCAGCGCAGCTGTGGAGGAGGAGGCGGAAGCCTTGTTCAGCTGGGCGGAGCCTCGGCTTTAGGTGCTGTCGGTGAGCGCACATTGTGGGAGTAGACAATGTGATGGATTATTGCAGTCGAGTTTGCGTGGATCCCGGGAAGTGGGAGCTTCACTTGTAAGTCTTCGCTCAGATAGTCCACAGGTGGGGGACGCCCATTATGGATCTGATGGCTACGTTCCGGTCCACCAAAGCAAGCCGCTGCTTCAGCAGGAGATGAGAGAGGCTGTGCCAGGGTTTGGATGCGTTGCTGCAACAATGGCCCACGAAGGGTCTCCTCGGTCTTCCCCCCCCCCCTTGGGCTCTCATAGACCGGGTGGTTCAGCGCATTGAAGCCCACCAAGGGCGGGTGATTTTAATCGCTCCAGATTGGCCATGACGTCTGTGGTATGCCGACTTAGTGTGTCTTCTCGACGGTCGGCCATGGCGGCTTCCGATATGGGAGGGTCTCCTACGGCAGGGACCTCTTCGGGTGCCGCAAGTGGATCGGTTCTCGCTTACGGCTTGGCCATTGAAAGGGCGAGGCTAAGGAAGAAGGGTTACTCTGGACCTGTAATCTCTACCTTGCTCTTGACCAGAAAAAGGTTGACCTCGCTAGCCTATGTCCACGTTTGGCGTATTTTTTGAGGATTGATGTGCGGCCGGCCTCGGTTTCAATTCTGGAGGTATTGTTTCTTGCAGTATGGTTTTGAATAAGGGTCTAGCAGCCAGCTCATTAAGGGTGCAGCTGGCAGCTATTTCTTGCTATCGCGGAAAGGTTCAGGGTGTCACCTTGGGATCCCACCCAGATGTATTACGTTTCTTGAGGGCGGTATCCCGTTTATGCCCTCCGCCTCCTTGGGATCTCAATTTGGTCTTGGGGGTGTTGACGAGAGAGCCCTTTGAGCCGTTCAACCAGGCCTAGTTAAAGGATTTAACTTTGAAGACTATCTTTGGTAGCAATCTGCTCTGTGCGCCGAATCTGAGTTAGAAGCCTTGTCTTACCAGGAGCTGTTCCTGACCTTCTCTCGGGAGAAGGTGGTTTTGCGTCCTGTTCCATCTTTCCTGCCGAAGGTGGTTTCAGCATTTCATGTGAATCAACCGGTGTCCTTGCCAGTTTTGGGGACTTCGGGGGAGAGTGTCTCAGACCGTAATTTGCGCTTGCTGGACATAGAGACTTCTTTATCGTTATATGAAGGCATTGGAGCCTTTTTGCAAGTCTAATCGTTTGGTCATCCTGTTTGGGGGGCCACGTAGGGGCGAAGTGGTGGCCAAGGATTCCATTTCCAGATGGGTCCGTGAAACGATAACGTCAGCTTATATCTTGCAAGGTCGTCAGGTCCCCTTGGGGTTGCGGGCTCATTCTACCAGGGCTCAGGTTGCTTCGTGGGCGGAGTATAGTTTGGTTCCCCCGTTTGAAATTTGCAAAGCAGCTACGTGGTCCTCTTTGCATACCTTCAGTAGACATTATCAGCTGGATGTCCATGCGGCAGGGGATGCCTGTTTCGGGTTGGTGGTTTCGCAGGTCCCTCCCATTAAATTACTGCTCTGTTACATCCCAGAGGTGCGGGACTGGACTGGACTGGAGGGATGATAAAAAAAAAAAAAAAGAGAAATTAGACTTACCTGCTAATTGTTGTTCCTTGAGGAACTCCAGTCGAGTCCCGGATCCCACCCGGTGTTCTGTCAGCTAATGCGGAGCTTGTTTGCAGCAGTCAGTGCAGCCGGGGCGACGGGTAGCCACAAGCCTTTTGTTTCTACTACTACTACTACTACTCAGCATTTATATAGCGCTACCAGTCATACGCAGCGCTGTACAGTACAGACATGTAAGAGACAGTCCATTCTCATCAGAGCTTACAATCTAGTCAAGACAAAACGCACAACACACAAATTTCTCAGGCTATTTCTTGTAGCTGTTCTTTGTTTATCTCTTTCGTGCCTTATTGCGCGCTCTCTTATCTATCCAGATAGCCTCCTGCAAAGGGGGGAGGAGCTTTCCACTTGTTGCGGTAGACAGTTGCAGTTTAAGTGGTTAGTTAATGTATTTACTTGATATTTTAGCTACTTATTTGTTGCTCCTCTGAGTTTGCTTTGTCATTAGGTCACTGGGAGCTGGTGGGATGTGCCAGCAGTATATGTACAAGTGACTTTAGAATCTGATATGCCCAGTCTCTAAGCTGCGGGAGGAAGTGCACTACCCAGAGGTGTGGGACTGGACTGGAGTTCCTCAAGGAGCAACAATTAGCAGGTAAGTCTAATTTTTCTTTTCCGTATCGTTCCTCCAGTTTAGTCCTCCACCTCTGGGTAGTGTACCTCCTCCTGCAGCTTGGAGAATGGGCATGAGTCTCTCCCATCAGCCCCAGTGTGTCCAGTCTCCATGCAGCAAGAGGACATAGTGAGCCTAGGTGCTGGGCTCACTTGAGGAACAGATGAGGAGCTATTAGTGTAGCTTTAGTTTAGAGTGGATCATCCATTCTTTCAGTTTTGTACTTTTTATCCTTTAAATTGGTTGTTTGCCTTTAATTTATTTTATTTAGTTCCTGTCACTTTAAAAAAAAAAAAAAAAAAAAAAGAGAGAGAGGGGGTAAGTTTATTGTGCCGGTTCCTGTGTGCTTGTCAGTGGCGTGGCTGTTGGGCCCTTGCCTTAGATCTCTCCTCCCGGACAGGACGGAGGAGAGCTCTTCCACAGGAACAGAGATCCTCCGGCTTGTCAGACGGCTGGGATCCTGCTAAGCGCACCGGCACTCTGACGGGAAGCTCGTCCGACAGTTCACCGCTCGTGTCTAAATTGAGCGGGACCGTGCGGGCTGGAGCCCCGTTGAAGCACGGTGAGTTTTCTGGTTAATTGGCTTCGTTTGGGCAAGCAATCGGTCCGGCAAGCGGGGAACGGGTCCCAGCCGGGCCGCTATCACTCCTGATGTTTTTTGGTGCCTTTTTCGCTCTTAAAGCAGCAGCCATTTTCTTGGCGGGTTCACCGCGTGGCAAGAGCCCTGGAGGTGATCTTATCGTTTTTTAAAAGCTGTCATCGGGGGTTTATTTAACCTATTAGATCTGGGGTTTCATCACTTATGTTCAGAAGCTTAATGTCACCTTCTGGACTTCGGGAGTCAGGTGGTTGATTAAACTACACTGAGGTTATAACGGGAGAGTCTCCTTAAAAAAAAAAATGATGAGAAGAGGTGATTACTTTTATTTTCTAAGTGTTTCTTTTACCCTTCAAGTAAAAAAAAAAAAAAAAAAAAAAAGACGCTGCCCTTGGTTGTCCACGAGGGCTGGTGGTGCCAGAAGAAGGGCATCGCGCCTGGGTTTGCTGGCACTCGTGTGATCACTTGTGTAGGCTTGACACAGGGGCTCTTTTATCTGCAACTGCTAGTGGAACCCTTTAGAATACAGGGAGCAGAAGTGTTCAGACTGGGGATGATGTTCCTGGTAGCCCAGGAAACGTCTTTGTTTGTGAAAGGGGGAGTGTTTGCATCGATAGTTAGCAAAGTCATGGACAATGTAAGACTTATAAATTCAGTGTTTTGTTAAGTGGCTTTAAGAAGGTGCAGAAGTAGCCCGGTAGTGGCTTCTTTATGAATGCGAGATTCAGGCTAGGATAGGTTAGTGGTATGGTTTGATGTCAGCACCCTGTTATTGTTGATGGCAGCTGCTGCCTTGTTGGGTTTACCTGCAGACAGATATGTCTGTAAATCCATTGACAGGTATTGATGACGTTCCTACTTCTTATTCAGAGCACGAAAGGTCTGACAGCTGTAGGGCAGAGTAGTTGATGGAGGTAGGTGTCTTTCGACAGTGAGGGAGTCGCCTGGTGGTTAGAGCTGCTGCCTATTTCCTACAGAATCCACAGTTCAAGTTCCACTGATGCTCCTTGGGGTAATCAGAGGAGAAGGTCTGGCAATCTACTCCTTCTGATACATTGGCAGGAAAACCCAGCAGCCGCAGGTTGGAGAATCTGCTGGGTTTGGAGTGCCGGGGAAATGCAGCCTTCGGAGATTAAAGCAGGACATGGCTCCGTCTTTCTAGAGGGATATGTGCAGTTTTTTGCTTATATTTTTAATTCCTTTGCCTTAAAGGCTTGACCTCTGTGGGCCGCACTGTGCTAGGGATCGTGTTTCCTACATGGATACAGATGGAGGGAGTTCCCAGGGAGTGTCCCCAGCCCTTTCCCACCAGGCCAGTCAGGGTCTGGTATGGGATGTGGTCCAGGTTTGTAACTCCCACTTGATCCTTAAGCATTACTGGGGCTACACGGCTCTAAGCATACTCAGTGCACAAGGACTTGGTGTAGGCATGTGGGAAAAGCCTACTCGGTTAGGCCATAGTTGTGGCTGCGCAAATGTCAGAGTGCTGGCTTACTGGTCAGGGTACCATAAAGTTTGAAACGTGGTTACTGGCTTCGGTCAAGGAGCTTGTGGCGGGGGGGGGGGGGGGGAAACCTTCCAAAGGGGAAGCTTTGCTTCTAGAGCCCAAGAGTTTGTGGGTTTCGTAGAGCAAGTGAAGGTTTGCAGCGGCTGCTCGAATGCCACACTGAAAGAAGGCGGGCCCAGGCAGGAAATCATCCGACAGGAGGACGTTTTCGGGCAGTTCTTCCAGCCGGGACCCCAATTACGTCCGACCAGTATGTGTTGAAGATCAGTCGCGAAGGTTACGTTCTGGAATTGGCAAAGCCAGTACTGACCTCGTTTGGGATGTCTCCTTGCAAATGTCAACAGAATTGGCGATTCGTCTTATGCGAGTCCGGCTTTTTCAGTTCGGAGCAGTCGTGCTGGTCCCTGGAGCAGCTTACGGCAGGGGGTCGATGCCCCATTTATTTCGTGGTGCCAAAGAAAGACTGGTCGCTTCGTCCTATTCTGGCCCTATTAGGGGGGGCACCGCTGTCTTCGAGGGTCGCATTTCAGAATGGAAACGTTACGATTAGTGGCTCTGTGACAAGGAGAGTACTTGACTTCCCTCAGCCTCACAGAAGCGTATTTACACATCCCCATCAGAGAATTTCATCAAACATTTCTGTGGTTCGCTTCTCCTTGGGGGCATTCTCAGTTCCAAGCGTTGCCATTCGGTCTGACGATGGCACCACAAACCTTCACCGAGATTATGGTTGTGGTAGCAGCGGCATTACAAGACGAAGGAATTCTGGTTCACCCTTATTTCGTCAATTGGCTGATGCAGGCGCAGTTAAAGGCCGAGGGCGTTCAGGTTGCGGACAAGGTGGTACAGTTTCTACAGTACTTTGGATAGGTGGTCACTGCGCCCAAGAGCCCCTTAGTTCCGTACCAGGATCTCAAATTTCTGGGAGTTCGGTTTGACAAAGGGCGGAGCGGTATTCTGCCGAAGCATCGAGTTCCAGTACTTCGGTGGTTGGTAGGCAAGTTCAGGTCCGTTCCGGCCCCATCAGCATGGACTTCCTTCGAACTAGGATGGGAACTAGGGTGGCAACATTGGCAGTAGTTCCATAGGCCAGATTTTATTTGCGACCATTACAGACAGCGCTACTTCGCTGGTGGTCGCATCAGTCCACCTCGCTGAACGAACAATTTCCCTGTCCTCTTCGGGTCCAGCAGGTCCTGCGGTGGTGGCTGCTACTGGGATCTCTGACAGCAGGAATGTCTCTGGGACTTTCAGAGTGGCTTCCCTTGCTGACGGACGCGAGTCTTGCGGGATGGGGAGCACATTGCGGAGCTCTCTTCGCGCTGGGCCCTGGGGCGGTACAGGAGAGCAAATGGTCAATCAACAGGTTAGAATTGAGAGCAGGCTGCCTGTCATGGCAAGCGTTCTAGACTACAGTGACGGGTCGCAGTACGAGTGCTGCCTGACATCTCTGCGACAGTAGCCTACATTAATCGGCAGGGTGGTACACGAAATGTGTGGCCATGGAAGAAGAAGCAGAGGCACTGTTCTCTTGCGTAGAGCCGCGACTGTCAGCAATCTCGGCGGCACACATTGCAGGGAGAAACAATGTGATGGCGGATTTTCTCAACAGGGCCCGAGTGGATGTAGGAGAATAGAGGTTGCATCCGGATGGCTTCGCACAGATGCTTCAAAAGTGGGGACAGCCCATAGTGGCTTTCCTGGCGACATTACGGTCAGCAAAAACAGGTCATGAGAGGAGGTCGGAAGGAATCATCGCGCTGATACAACGTTGGCCGTCGTCAGGTCTCCTCTATTTTCCTCCGTGGGCGCTCCATTGGTGGAGTGGTCCAGCATATCGAAGCGCATCTGGGAAAGTTGTTGTTGGCCCAGAATGGCCAAGGCGCCCAGGGTACGCCGAACTTATTAGGTTGCTTGAGGGGAATCCTGGGAGATTATCAGCGTTGGGGAATCTGTTGCTACAGAGGCCTCTTCGAATGTCTCGGGTGGATCGGGTCCCGCTTACAATATGGCCATTGAAAGAGCAAGGTAAAAAAAAAAAAAAATTACTCGGCAGCAGTCATTGCGACTTTACTTTGAGCTAGGAAAAAGTCCACATCTCTGACATATATGCGTATGTGGCGTATTTTTTGTGGACTGGTGCTCGCGGAGGCAAGTTCGCATGGCAACAATCTCTGTGCCCTTGGGGTTGAGTTTTCTGCAAGACGGGTTTAATGAGGGTCTGGCAGCCAGTCCCTTGAGAGTTCAGTTGGCAGCCCTATACTGCTATAGAGGCAAAGTCCTGGGAGTGGCTCTAGGCTTGCTTATGGACGCGTTGCGTTTTCTTAAAGCAGTATCCAGGTGAAGGCCTTTCATAGAATTTCGGTTCTGCCGTGGGATGTGAACTTGGTTTTAGGAGCATTGGTTAAGGAACCATTTGAGCCCTTACACTAGGTGTTGGTTAAGGATTTAGCCTTACAGATAATGTTTTTGATTGCGATTTGTCCAGCTGGGCGAATTTTGGAGCTTCAGACGTTGTCAAGTAGAGAACCGTTATTGACTTTTTCCAGAGAAAAAGTGGTATTGCGACTAGTTCCGTTGTTTTGCCAAAGGTAGTTGCTCCGTTTCACCTGAAGTAACCGTTTTTTTCTTACAACTCTAAGTTCGACAGAGGGGAATGTCGGACCACAGTTTACGCCATTTGGACATACAGAGGGTGCTGAGACAATATTGTAAAGTCTCGGAAACCTTTCGCATGGCTGACCGCCTCTGCGTGTTTTTCGGAGGACCCCGTAAAGGGGAGGCGGTGGCGAAAGCTTCCATTTCTGGATGGACTAAAGAAGCGATTGCATCAACGTATCTTGTGCAAGGCTGTACAGTACCAGTGGGCTTAAGGGTTCACTCTACTGGTGTGCAAGCGAAGTCATGGGTGGAACTCAGTCTGGTTCCACCAGTAGAAATTTGGAGAGCCGGCTCTTGGTCATCTCTTCATACCTTCAGTAAGCATTACCGACGGGATGTCCTGGTGGCAAACGATGCCTGTTTCGGAGCGGCGGTGTTGCAATCCGGCTGGAAAGGTCCCTCCCAATGATTACTGCTCTGATATATCCCAGAGGTGGAGGACTAAACTGGAGGAACGATAAGGAAATAGAAATTACACTTACCTGGTAATTGTTCCTTGAGGAACTCCAGTTTAGTCCTCATTCCCGCCCAGGATTGGTGTCATTAACAGAGATTCTTCAGTTGGGAGAGTGCATGTTTACAAGGGGGTATAGCCTTTAATTGAGTTTCAGTCGTCGTGATTCGTTCTAGGGTCTTTCTCTCTGTTCCTGCTCTCCCTTGCCTATGGCTAGGCATAGGGCGGAAAGGAGAGAATGCAGAAGTCGGTTCCCTTTTATCGAGAAGAGGGGTTTGTGGTTTAAATAAGTCATGTGTTGTGCGTTCAGATGCATATAAGATTAAAATTATTTAAAAATCATAAAAAATAACTTATTTCTTGCTCCTTTGAGTCTGCTTTGTCAATAGTTCACTGGGGCTGATGGGAGAGACCAGCAGGCTACATCCAGTGATGTCACGATTTTGACATGCCCAGTCTCCAAGTTGCAGGAGGAGGTACACTACCCAGAGGTGGAGGACTAAACTGGAGTTCCTCAACGAACAGCAATTACCAGGTAAGTGTAATTTCAGTTTCTTTTCCTATTGTTTTTCTTTTGCTTTAATTGGCTCTCTGTCCTCGCTGCTTGAATAATGCAGTTTCAAATTTAAAAAAAAAAAAAAAAAAAAAAAAAGCAAAACTTTCAGGCAGCTGGGCTCTCCCAGGCCTATGTGGGTGCTAGGGACTCTGGTTTCTCTGGTTGGCTTCACAGGTGTTGTAGGGACAGCCCTACAATAGGCAAGACTAGGCGGTCACTTAGGGTAACAGCTTTTGAGGGAGCAGCAGCAGATAAAATAAAATGATCCTGACAGCACAAACTCGGAGCCATCAGCACATTTTTACCTGTAGGGAGAGTGGGCATACATTTACATATTAAAAACAGTATGTCTAATTATGAATTTGTTGTGGGAGGGGCCATGTTGGTATGACCATGATTGAGTTTTAATAAAAATCTTGGAGGTGGGAATCATAAAGCTGAAGGTTTGCCTAGGGCTCCCAATACCCTTGCATTGGCCGTGCAGCTGAGAGGATGCCCTTATAGATCGGTAATTCCATTTTTTCATCATGCCTGAGGGTCCCCCCCCCCTTTTATGATTGATCACTCTCTGCCAACCACGTTTTGTGCACAGAGGTGTGCTGCTTGAGATTACCATATAGCTTGCTCTTTTGTCCTGTGTACAATGGAGAAGCCTTGGTGCACATTTTTCTTTCAGATATTTTGGGGTGCCCAAGGCCCAATACTGATTCCGCTGCCACTGCAGTGTGTCCTGTGATTTTTCTTGCCAGTGGGAACGGTGGCCATCTTGGACGACCCATGGTCTCAGGTAAAGCACACCAAACACAGTATCCTAAGGACTCAATCAGATAAATTTCCTAATCACCTCTCCAGTCCAGTCCAATACGTGTGGGTTATCTCCCTCCACCAGCAGCTGGGAACTGAGCATGTCAGATTTCTGATGTCACAGAACAAGAGCGCCATCTTCAGCTTCAGGAATCAGTATCTCCGTTCCCTGCAGCTGGTGAGAAGCTTTTGCGTGGTGGACTTGGCCTATTCAAAAAAAAAAAAAAAGATAATTGGGAGGGAGAGAAAAAGCAGAAACACAGACTGGGGTATACAGATTGACCGCATACCATTTCTGGTTATTGCTCCTACCTATTGGGTAAAGCTGTGGGCTAGCAGTGGTACAGGCACTGCCTTTGTCACCAGGGCCCTTGAATGGGTCAGGTGAAGCTTGGGGTTTAAGTCCCTGATGGGTCAAGGGCCTTCCCTCCCAGCTGGACAGCCCAATATTGGCAGGGTTTGATTTTGGAGCTCTCCCTACTTAAATCTATTGGCAGCACAAACAAAACAAAGCAAAAGGAAAGACAACAGCTGATCGGGGCTTTCGGTTTTACTGCTCTGTCAGTGCTCATTGCCTGGCTGCTGGTGTGTTAGAGGGATTTCCCTTTTGCTGGAGGTTTATTGTCCACTTCATGAGTACCTCTGTTCTCTTCAGGTTTCCCGCGCAGGCGTTCAGGCTGTAGGGGGCTCTAGCATCAGCATTGCATGTGGCTCTCTCTTTAGTCTGTGAAAGAAGCTGCGGTTTATCGCAGGACAGGGTTTGTAGAGGTTGTCTGAAGCAGGCAAGGGAGCTGAATATTTTTTTGTGTGGCACATTGATGAATTCAGATTCGGGGCCTGCAGCATCGGATTTATCCCCTTCGGCAGAGGCTGCAGTTTTGGCAGGACTGCGGCCATTTCGTCTTAGCTGGCCATTGTGGGTTCAGCAAAAAGAAAGCAGCCTAAACACTGGTCTTGACAATCTTCAGAACCAGGGACAGCATTGCTTGAGTTTTTTTCAATGCTCAAGAGTCCCTTTTCTCGCTGGAGTTTGTTTAATGCACAAAACATATTTTTTAAAAAAGCAACAGTCTGCCAATGTAAGGAGCCAGGCCCCAGCAGGATCCTCTCTAAATTTAGTTTGACACCCTGCAAGAGCGGGCCCCAAGAACGGCGGACCCTCCACGAAAGAGGAAGGCCTTGGAGGAGGATGTCTGGAAGATCATACATCTCCTCAGTCTCCAGGCTCAGAGGAGCTGGGAGAAGGCCCTTCTTATCTCTGGGCAGAGTTTGGAAGACTGGAGTTGGAAGTGGGGGAGCTGCCTTAGGGGGAGGAGCCCAGTGTATTCTGCGTTTTTTATAGAGAGGAGCTCCCAGCTTTGATTAATCACTCTGACTGTCCTGAATATTGCATTTACTCCAGCCTTAGCGGAGGAACCCTGGGAGGATCTCTTGTTGCAGGGATTCAAGGGTTTGCAAGCATGCTTCTGGTTCATAGAGTGATTAAGAAGATGATTTGAAACAGAATGGGAAATGCCGAAAGCTAGTCTATGGGGAGGTCAGGCAACGGCCCATCTGCACCTTATTCTGGAGGACGAAAAGGAGCTTCTAAAGATGCCAAAAGTAGATGCCATAGTTTCGGCAGTAACAAAAAAGACTACAATTTGGTGAAAGGTGGAGCGGCATTGAAGGATTTGCAGGGCCGCAAACTAGAGTCCCTCTTGAAGCAGATGTTTGACACAAGTGCTTTGACCCTTCAAGCTTCAATCTGCGGAGCTTATGTAACCAGAGTGTCCATACACTGGATCCAAGAGTTGGTGCCAGTTGAGGAGGCGGCACCACTAGCTCAGCCAGAGGCAGCTAAGTTAGTCTGTCTCTACTTATCTGGCTGATGCCTTCTATGATTTGGTACGAGCATCCTCTTAAGACTATGGCTTCCATCATTGCCGCCTACAGGTTTCTTTGGCTTTGAAACTGGTCGGCAGACGTTTCATCTAAAAGTAGGCTCAACAAACTCCCCTTTAAAGGCAGTTTGCTGTTTGGGGACATGCTAAACAAGTTGAAGGACCAGGGAGATACTAAAGGGACCTGCTTGCCGGAGGACTGGCCAAAAGGTCAGAAGCAAGGGAATACTGCTAAGGGTTAGCCCAAGGACTTCAGGAGGTTCAGGGCAGCTCACTTTGCTCCATATCAGCATGGACGCTGTTCTCGAGAAAACAGTCCTTTTGGGACTACAGAGGATCCAATAGGGCCTACTACTCCAATCCTGCGGTTCCTGCCAAGAAATCCCAATGAAGCCAAAGAGGCCCAGGTGGAGGTATTACCAATAGGAGGTCGGTTGCAACATTTTTATTCCTCCTGGGCCAGTATCACCACAGACCAGTGGGTGTTGGAGATTGTTTGTTTGGGAGGGGTATTCACTCAAATTCATTTGTCCTCTCTCCAAAGCTTTTGTGCAGTTGCCTTGTTGAACCCCCTTGAAGAAAAGAGCAGTTCAAGATACCCTCCAGTGGCTGCTGAGCCTTGAAGTGGTGGTGCCATTTCTGTCAGACCAATAATGGACTAGGTCGTTATTCCATTTATTTTGTGGTCCCCAAAAAGGAAGATGCCTTCCAGCCCATACTGGATCTCAAACACATGAACCGCTCATTATCAGTTCTTCATTTCCGAATGGAGACCCTGTGCTCTGCCCTTACAGGGGTAAGGCAGGAGGAGTGGCCTAGTGGTTAGGACAATGGTACCTCAGGCCGGAGGGCTGGGGGTTCAAGTCCCACCTGGGGACAGTAATCTCAAGCTGGAAGGACTGGGGTTTCTAGTCCTATAAGCACTCCTTGTGGCCTTGGGCAAGCCACTTAACCCTTCACCTCAGGTACACACAGATTGTGAGCCCTTTAGGGACAAGGGAATAAAAAGTGCCTGTTAGCATATATCTGTAACCTGGTGAAAAGCGGTATATAAGCACAGCTAAACAAACAAATAAATAAATAAAGGCAGGGGGAGTTTTTTAAAGCCCTGGATCTCAGAGGATACCTACATATTCCTATTCGACCTGACCATCAGCAGTTCCTGCGCTTGCCATTCCTATGGGCCATTTTCAGTTCTGGGTCTTGCCCTTTGGTCTTGCCATCGCTCCACGAACCTTTACCAAATTAATGGTTGTGGTAGCGGTATCTCTGCAGCAGGAAGAGGGTGTTCTGGTATAACTAGGGTGGCCAACTGGCTCCAGATTTAGGGACACTGATCCAGTCCTGGTTTTACCTTACTAGCTGCATGAACTTGCTATCTGGATTTCCTTAGAGAAATCAGCAAAGTAAGACCAAGACTGGATCAGGATGTCCCTAAAATCTGGAGCCAGTTGGCCACTCTAGGTACATCCTTACCTGGATGATTTGCTTATAAGAGCAAAATCGGAAGTGGAGAGTCTAACCAAAAAAAGTGACGAACTTGTTGCAGAGCCTGGGCTGGGTGGTGAACTTGACCAAGAGCTACCTGTAGCTGGTCCAGAAGTTGGTCTTTTTGGCCGTGCAGTTCAATACCGGCATACCGGGGTTCTGGTGACTACCAATGCCAGCCTCACTGGGTGGAGCGTGCATTGCGAGTCGCAGATCACACAAGGACAGTGGACTCCTGAGAAGAGTACTTAGTCCATAAATCGACTGGAGATATGGGCAGTCATAGTGCTCCAGCTGAACCAGCCTTGACTGGTTCAAAGAGTAATGAGAGTTTGCTCCTACAACGTGACTACAGTGGCCTACATCAATTGCTAGGGAAACACTGGAAATGTGGTATTGGCGGAAGTTTCAACTGCTGTTGCTGTAGGTGGAGGAGAATCTTGACAGCTCTCTGTGACCCACATGGCAGGCAAGGAAAACATCCAGGCGGACGTTCTCAGTCTTCACCGGTTGGATCCAGTCAAGTGGGAACTGAACATAGCAGTGTTTCATGACATCACCATCCACTGGGGCATTCTCATCATGGACTTGATGGTGTCGCTCTCCAATGCCAAGGCAAGCAGGTTCTTCTGCAGATGCAGCGAACATATGTCCAAGGAACTTGATGCCCTGGTGCAAAGGTGGTTGATGGAGGGGCTCCTGTATGTGTTTCCTCCTTGGATGTTGATAGGGCGTCTGCTACAACACATAGAAACCCACAGAGGCCCAGTGACACTTATTGTGCCGAACTGGCCACGTATGCCATGGTATGCGGATCTCATCTGGTTATTGATCGCCAAACTGTAGCATCTTCCAAACAGGGCCATTCGGCGCTCACAGGGACCAAGTCTCATGCCTCTGGTGGATCGATTCTCACGGCTCGACTCTTGAGCAGGCGCTGCTGAAGGATAAGGATTATCCTGCCTAGGATAGTATCCACTTTCTCGAAAGCTGGAAAACGCTCTACCTCCTTAGCCTATATAAGAACATGGTGCATGTTTGGTGCACTGGCAGGGATCTTTGAACCTTTTTTGCATCTCTCCCAGATATTTTGGCTTTCCTACAGTCGGGTCTAGAGAAAGGGATGGATCTTGAATTCCTTGAAGGTTCAGGTAGCAGCCTTATGTTATAGGGAGTGTGTGCTGGGTAGCTCCTTAGAGGCACACCCAGATGTATCCTGATTTCTTAGAGCGATGAAGCAAGTGTGGCCACCAGTACAGGTGATAGTCCCTCCCACCCTGGTTCTTTCGGCTTTAACAGAGGAGCCTTTTGAGCCTCTGTTTGAAGCTTCACTTATGGATCTCTCTTTAAAGACTGTCTTTTTGGTGGCCATCTGTTTGGCTTGATGGATTTCAGAGCTCCAGGCTCTTTTTTGCAGAGAACCCTTCCTGGTCATGTCCAAAGAGAAAGTCATGCTGCGAACAATCCTTTCCTTTTTATAAAGGTGGTGACTCCTTTTCATCTGAATCAATCAGTCTGTCTGCTGGTTTTTCCGCAGTCAGGGGACTCGGAAGCAGAACAGCAATTGCACTTGCTGGACTTGGGCAGAGTGTTACGGTGTTTTGAAGCGTACAGTCTCCTTTCATGAGACTGATAGACTATTTGTCTTGTAAGCCACTTCCCTTGGTCACACACTCTTGGCCTATTTGTTGAAAGGCAAGTGGTACCGGTTGGGCTTCGAGAACATTCAACCAGGTTCCGGGTTGTCACCTGGGCAGAGCATAGACTAGTGTCACCGGTAGATATTTGCAGAGCGGCCTCTTGGTCATCTATTTTTTTTTTATTTAATCTTTATCATTTTACAGTAAATCCAAGCATAAACACACTTGCTTGGAAATTAGGGTACAGAAAGAAACAAAAACAACATTAATAGAACAATATTGTTCCAGAAAAGGAAAACATTAAGAATAAAGAAAAACAAGGAACAATCCTGCCCCTACTATAGCCCACAACAACATCAGGGGGAGAACCACTGAATATATAATTAAACTTAAATTTGAGAAGATAAACCTGATGGGATCTAACCAGGCCAACCTATTACAGTTGGGCTGAGTCTAACTCAGTAGGGCGACGAGCACTCAAAAAGGACAGCAACTGTATGATTAGGTTGAATTCTTTTTCGTATATTTTTTATGAGCAATCAGTTGCTGTCGTCCTTGGTCATCTTTGCATACTTTCATGTATCATTATTGTCTGGACATAGTCATCTCAAGATGCGAGTTTTGGAGCTTTGGTGCTTCAGGCAGACTCGCAAGTCCCTCCCATCTTTAGATACTGCTCTGATACATCCCACACATACTGGACTGGACTGGACAGGTGATTAGGAAGGTGAAATTAGTTCTTATCTGCTAATTGTCTTTTCTTGAGTCTCTCTAGTCCAGTCCAGTCCAGGACCCTTCCTACAGAAAGCAATTTATTTCAGCTATCAAATTTTAAAAGAGGAAGCATGTTTGGCTGGTGCATGGGAAGAGTCTCATAAGAAAAACATCTGTTTGGTTAAGGTCTTCCTGAACAAGGGTGGGCGATAGGACAAGTATAACCCTGTCATTGCTGTTCATCCTTCATATGTACATAGTTTATTTTTTTATCGTAACTTACAGTTCTGATATGTGGTTAATCTGGAATGTCTTACTGGGTTTTTTTTCCCTGGTTTGGTTAGTTGACGCTCTCTGGTAGTCTGCTTTGTCAATAGGCTACTGATTCCTGAAGCTGAAGAAGGAGCTCTTATGTGACATCAGAAATCAGACACGTGTGGTTCCCAGCTGCTGGCGGAGGGAGAGAACCCACATGGACTGGACTGGACTTGAGACTCAAGGAAAGACAATTAGCAGGCAAGAACTAATTTCACAATCTCCTCCACGGAGCTACCTTAGATATAGTCAAATTGAAAAAGGTGGACACTGAGCTCATGAAACTATCTTTTACTTGCCAACATTTAAGATAAGGAGAAAAAGACATCTCCAGGAACAAGCAGGAATGAGTCGTCACATATGGGTACGTCGGTACCGATGGAGTCTGCGCGGGAACGCTTCCCAGCGTCCAATGAAAGAGCTTTTGGAAGCATCCCACCACACCTGCGTGCTGCCTTCCCGCCTTTCCCAACTGCCTATCCTCGGTTTTCGTTTTTCCGCGGAGCCGGCAGGACATCCTCCTGTCACCGCAGAAAATTCTTCTTTTATTTCTTTAGTTTTCTTGTGGTCGCGGCTGTCTTCCCGACGCCACCGGTACCGCCGGTGTTTTCTTTTCTTTTCTTGTAAAATCTTCCTTTTTTAGGGAATATTTTTTCTTCATAGTGTCTCACGGTATCTTAGGCCTTTTTGGCCTCTTCTTTTTCCTTCATGGAACCGCCAGCCACTTTCTCCAAGAAATGTTCAAACTGTGGCGGTACAACTTTATTTTTAGACCCTCGATGTCTGTGTCTAACCTGCTTGGGTCCTGACAATAGTTTGGTGAGAAGTCTTCATTATCGAGGTTCCCTCGATACACGGTTTCCCTCCAGCTTCGGGGCACCGTCCCCTTCTACACAAGATCAGGTATCCCACAAACAGTCTGTTAAGACTAGCCAGCCCTCGAGTGGTAGGTCTCATGCACAGCATATAGACTGCTCCGGCCTTGCCCTCGAGGGCCTACTGGCTTCAAAACCATGGTGGGAGTCTTCGGTCTCCAAAGCGTATAAGGGGTTTCAGGTTGTTCCTGGGGTTCACCCCTCACAGAACATACCTGAGCAGTGTCCGGTGGTGGCATCCGCTTCGAGCGGTACCGATACCCCGACATCGACACTGGTGTTGGATGAAATACTCCTCACCAGGGATGGTCATCTGGTGTCCTCGGTGCCTTCAGGACCGGTGGATACACTTTTGACTGACCTTCCATTATCGGTACCAGTACCGATACTACCACCGACGTCGGTACCCTCCAGACGTGCATCGATAGCATCGCTTCCTTCGATGCCGAGTCTGGAATCGATCTCCAGTCTGGAGGACTGGGTACCGACTCGCCTTGGTACCGGCTCCCTTGCTATTAGGGGCTATAGTAATCATTAAAGCATCATGGTCAGAAAAAACTCCTTACACACTATTTGGTGGCTGCAGGAACTCATGCAAATGTCTTCATGTGCAAAAATATTTTTATATTAAAACCAAAGAAATTGAAGAATGCATCCACATTTCAAAATACAAAACTATAGAACCTGCTGATCATCTTTACTTCCAGGCTTTCCTTTTAATAGCTTCACAAACAGCACTTATCCATAGCTCCTTTGAGTCCACCTTCCAGTGTCTTCAGCTCAACAAATTCACTCGACTCCCAACAAAGATCTTTTTTTCGTCGGTGGCTGCATCAGGGACTTCTGGTTAACTTGACATCCAGCTTTCCCAGGTAAAGCAGCCACAGCTTTGAACTTTGGGAGCCTCGGGGCCTGTTTTCAGCCAGCTTTGAGCAGCAACTTCTGAAAAAGCAAATGGACTATTCACAGTCTTTGGTAGCTGCCTTGTTGGGGGTCTGAGGCCTTGATTTCCTTTATGGGAGCTCAGAGGCTCTCCCTTCTCTCCCCCCCCCCCCCCACCCAGCAGTAAGGGGGTTGAGAGTCCCCATTCTAAATTTTTGCCTGTCCATTCCTCTCGGAGCCCAGCTTTATCCCTTATGGGGAAATACTGGAAAGAAGATGAGGATTCCCTGTCCCCAATGAATGGATCAGCAAAGGAGGGAGAGCTGCTCTGGCAGAGGGTGAAGATCTGTTAGTGATCACACTTTTCATAGGAAGGATCCGGATATTCTTATTCAGGATGCTATGGCGGTCGTCACATGGAGACAGGATCAGGGGGCGTAGATCCCCTTACCCAGCCTTGGCCAAGTCGGCGCCTGCTGCATGTGTTTCCTCCATAGCCCTTGGTGAGGCATGTGGTTCAGCATATGGAGTGCCACCCGGGTAGGATTGTTCTGGTGGTGCCTGATTGGCTGAGATGATCATGGTTTGGAGACCTGATGCGGCTTGCAGGCATGTCCTCTTCGATTGCCTCCATCTCGGGGTTTATTGCAGTAGGGACAGATCATCCAGGAGGACCCAGTTCCTTTCTCGATGGCTTGGTTCTTGAAAGGAGACAGCTAGCACGTAAGAGTTACTCTCTGGTGGTGGCCTGCACTCTATTCAGAGCCCAGAGAAGATCTACCAGGTTAGCATACATGTGGATCTGGTACCTCTTTAAGTGATGGTGTGGCACTTGGCAGTTGACTCCTGAGGTGGCCAGGGTGCCCTCTCTGCTGGCCTTTCTACAGGATGGCCTGGAGAAGGGCTTCTTCATTATCTCCTTGAAGGTTCAAGTCACAGCTTTGGCCTATTTGAGGTCTGGTGGCCGGAAAGTCTCTAGCCTTGCACCTAGATATCTTGCGCTTTCTCCAAGGAGTTCAGCATCTACATCCTCCCCTGCAGTCTGTGATCCCTTCCTGGGATCTGAGTCTGGTGCTCAGGGCTCTGATGGTGGCACTATTTGATCTGTTGAAGTGTGCTACTTTAAAGGATTTGATACTCAAGGCAGTATTCTTGGTTGAGATTTGTTTCGCAAGGCGGATTTCTGAACTGGAGGGCTCTGTCTTGCCAAGATCCTTATGTCTTTTTCAAAGGAGGCTGTTTTCTATTTGGCCTGTCTTTCTTCTTGCCTAAGGTGTTTTTTTTCCTTTCACGTAAACCAGGTGGTTTGTCTGCTCTCCTCTAAGAAGCAGTGCCAGTGGAAGGATAAGGATCTTTGCCTTGTGGATGTCTGGAGGGTGCTTCTCCGGTACTTTGAAGTTACGAATTTCTTTTGGGTAGTCTGGCCATCTTTTTTTGCTGTTTGCTGGCCCACACAAGAGAGGCAGTGGCTAAGTCAACTGTGGGGCACTGGATTAGAGAGGCATATCTGTTGCACAACCAGCCGGTCCCAGAGGGTTTGCGTACCCATTCTGCCCGAGCACAAGAATTCTTGTTGGCAGATCACAGCACTGTAGCCCCTGCAGACATTTGTCGAGCAGCAACGTGAGCATTACTTTTCCACTTTTGTCAAACATTACTACTTCAATGTCCATGTGCGGGTGGACATGGCTTTTGACTCCAGGATTTTGCAAGCTGCGTGTCGTCTTCCAGCCCAATGGAGTTGTAGCTTTGGTACTTTTGTCTGGACTAGTTTAGCAGGACGATATGAAAGTTGACATTTTACTTCCCAGTTAATGTCCTTTCCTTGAGTCCTGCCCCTAGAACTGTATTGCTCTATTCTTCTGCTGTGGCACCTTTGGCTCTGCAGGTTCATCTTCTACTGACAGCTGCCTGTTTATGCCTTCCTGTACATAGTTCTCCACTGTTTGATTAATCATTGTTGCCCATGTTGAGGTTATGTGAGGCTTGCCATATTTCTCCCATATGCTTTGGGGCGAATACTGAAGGGATCTCTGGTGGCTGAGGCGAATAGTGGCATAGGAGTGATGTCATTGAAATTTGGGCTTTTCATTGGTTCTTTGTCTTCACCAATTTGCTGGTAGGGGAGCACAACTCACTTGTCTGGACTGGTCTAGCAGGACTCAAGGAAAGGACATTAACTGGTAAGTAAAATGTCACCTTATAGAAGCTATCCATAAAGCCATCCAAGCCAGAGGCCTTATCTACTTTAATTGTTATCACCTTCCTCATCTCATCAGCTGTAATCTGTTCGTCTCAACCTTAGTCTACCTCATTACTAAGCTTCTTCAGGAGTTGAGTTCAAAAAGCTATCTATATCTTTATGCGCTGGTGGGCATGCCACATATAATGGTTCATAATGCTTGACAAAGGCAGATCTAATATTTTTCTTCATAAATAGCTTCCCTTGAGACCCCCTAACTGTGGCTATGTGCCCCTTACATTTATGCTGTTGTAATTGACGGGCTAGTAGCTTCCCTGCTTTATTCCCCATCTCAAAATGTTCCCTCCTAACCAACATTAGCTCAGCCATTTCTATCCCATTTAATTTAGCCCTAATCTCCAGTCACTCTCCCCTGTAGCACCCTCCTCCAGTGTCCCTAGCATCCTCCTCTTCCAGTCTTTTTAGTTGCATCTACAGTTTAAACTGCTTTGTTTCCTCTTCCCTTTTTCTCATTGCCCCCCCTTTGCTTAATTCTCCCCGTACTGTGGCTTTATACCTATCCCAAATTATCCCCACAGAACTCCCCCCCCCTCCCCACACACAACATCGAAGTCAAAATATTTTAGTAATCTTTACTACATCCCTTACTGCCCTTTCATCCCCCAAGAGTACTTCATTGTGTTTTTCCAAAATTGAGAACCCCCCTTCCATTTGCCTTTTAAAATAACAAGGGGCATAGTCTGACCAACTGATCACTTCAGTTTCTGCTTCTCCCACTCTTGACATTTTTTTTCTCCACCCAAAATATGTTTAATCATGACTAGTTCAGTGCACTACCAGAAAGCATGTATACTGCCTAGCCCCCTGGGTTCAGCGTTCTCCAAATATCTACTCCCTGACATCTAATAAAACGCTTAAATTTCTTCCTGTCTTCTCCACTACCTGTGCTATCCTTCGCTGGGTCCCAAGTAATGTTGAAATCATCCCCTATAATAAGGGCTCCCTCCTCCAAACTCAAGATCTTTTCCCCAATCTCCTCAGAAAGTTCTCCTGGGGGCCACTTAGTATGTAAACATTTGCTAAATTAAGCCTCTTATCCTCAACCTACACATGGGCCATAATTTAGCACCCAGCTTTATCTCGGAGGATTGTGCCCACTTCTAAAAAGCATTGCAATGCCTCCCTTCTTCCTTTCCAGCCTATTTGCAAACAAGTCCATCCTATATATATAGATATAGGTATTCCAAGTCATACTGCTAGACCAGTCCAGACAAACGGGTTATGCACCCCTGCCAGCAGATCTTGGAGACAGAGAATTTCACCAGAGCTCTGATTGGATGGAGTCTGGTGATATACAGCTACCCCTAGGGGTCCCTGTATTTCTCTGTCTCCAGCAGATCTGGATGCTTTTTTTGTTTTACTCCTTCAAAATTCATCTGCTTTACATTCTGGGATTTCCTTGATTCCTTCTGCCCCCTGTTGTTGCCAGATTAATTTCTAGGCACCAGGGAGAGGTTTTCCAGCTGATCCCCTGTTTACAGTGGTGATCGCTGATGAGAAGGCTCCCCAGCACTAGTCCTGTGAGCTAGTTTGCTGGATGATCACCCTCCTAAAATCTAGTCCCTGGGGCTAATTTTAGTGGTGAGGCAGCTGGCTGAGGTCTGTGCAGCGGTTTGTGGCTTCCCTGCACCATCGGTATTGTGAGTACAGCTTCTCTCTCTCCTCTGTGCCTGCAGCTCCGTGGCAGCCCGATTTTGGTTGGTGCAGTTTTTGGTGAATTTCAGTGCTTTTCTGGTGTGGACAGCGTCCCCCCTGCCCTCCCTCACTCTTTTCTGGGGTTATTTGAATTTTTGGAGGTTTAATTTCTTCTTTTTTACTCCTTTTATTTTGCCGGCGGCCATTTTGAATCGCTGAAAACCTCAGTTTTTTGGCGGGAAGCCAGCTTGCTCTCCTCTGCATATATTGTTCATGGCAGCTTTCCTACTGCTCGTTTTTCCCAGCGATTCCTAGCTGGATGCTGGGAGTGTTGTCTTTCCTGTGTTTAAAAAAAAAAAAAAAAAAGGTGATTTTTATAGCAAAGGGACAACGGTTTTCAGCAGGGTGTGAGGGCTCCCTTTTTTCCTGTCTTGTGCTGAGGGCAGGATTTTCTGTCATTATGCCTTCTTCGGGCCAACACTGCCTGGGGTGTCAGAAAAAGCACAAAGACCTCCAGAATCACCTGTGCACTGCTTGCTTGACTCACCCGGGCGAGTCCTCGGCTGCTGTCTTGCCTACAGACTCTTCAGTTTTTCCTGTACCTGTTGTGGATGGTCAGCTGCCTTCCCTGCTGCCTGTGAAACCACGGGCAGCCTCTCCCGCAGCCTCTCAGATTACACCGCTGTCCACACCGGTTATCTGAGGAACATCTCCTCTCCCTTTTTCGCCAGGCATGGTCTCTTTGGCGAGCGGAGTCTGCGGTGACAGGGACTGCGCAGCTGCCAGTAGCTCCGGGGAGCACTTCTCTGCCTTCTGCAGGCATGCAGAAACAGTCTGCTGCAGGACATAAAAAGTCACGCTCCCTCAGGGCGTCTCAATTTCTTCCTGAGGAGGTTTTCAGTTGCCCTGACAGAGCGTTGGAAGAGGACTCTGCGGTTTCCTCGGACCGGGAGGATGGTGAATTTTCACCCTCGGATTCGTCCTTGCCTACCCAGGACGATTCCCAAGATATTCGGCTTTTCCGGAAGGAAGAGTTGTCTGCCCTGATTGCCCAGGTGTCCGATGCGCTCCGCCTTACGGCTTTGGAAGAGCCCCAGACGGCTCCGGGTCATTCCCAGGCTGATCCTATTTTGCAGGGCATTCGCAAGCCCTCCAAATCCTTCCCCTTTCCTCCAGAGTTGCAGCAGATGGTTTCCAGGGAGTGGGATTCCCCTGATGTGCCGCTGCGTAACTCTCGTCGGCTTAATCAGCTTTATGTCTGGTCTCCTGAAGCTCTAGAGCAATGGCTGGCATACCCTAAGGTGGATGCCTTAGTCACAGGAGTCACAAAGCACACCACCATCCCGGTGGAGGGCAGAGCAGCGCTTAAAGATCCGCAGGACCGTAAGGTGGAAAATCTTCTCTGGACCGCCTTTGCTCAGGCGTCCGTGTGCGGGGGCTTGACGGCGCGGGCATTGCTCCGCTGGCTTCAGAGGTTGCCGGAGGACCCGTCCCACACCCGCCTCGAGTCGGCTACGGCGTTTATCGCGGATTCCTTCTATGACTTGTTACGCCTTTCGGCTTGCTCGCTGGCTGCCGTCACGGTGGCTAGGCAGTGGCTGTGGCTCTGCCAATGGGCGGCGGATGTGGTATCCAAGGCAAGGCTTTCTAAGTTGCCCTTTAAAGGTCGCCTTCTCTTCGGCGAAGAGCTCGATAAGCTGGTGAAGGACCTGGGGGAAGTTAAGCCTCAACGCTTGCCAGAGGACAGACCTAAGGCGTCCTCTCGCCGTTCGTCACGGTCACAGACTTTTCGGCGCTATTCCCATTCTCGGGATGCCCGGAAGTTTCGCGCTCTTAAATCCTCCCAGGGGACTGCTCCAGCCAATCGCTATGGGGCGCGGTCGCAGTCCTTTCGAGGAGCCCGTAGGGGCGCTGAACCTTCCTCCTCCGCAGGGAAGTTCTCCGCAGCCGGGCGGTCCTCCCGCTGACGGGGCGGGAAGCCCACTCGGGACAGGGCCGCCGATAGGGGGTCGGTTGGCCTTGTTCGCGCAAGAGTGGGCACGCATCACCACCGATCGTTGGGTGCTCGACAGTATTTCTCGGGGTTATTCTCTCGAGTGCGCTCGACCCATCCCGGAAACCTTCGTCGTCTCTCCAGCAGCCTCCCCCGAGAAGCGGCGTATCATCCACGAGACCCTTCGGCACCTTCTGTCCTTGAACGCCATTTGCCCTGTGCCTCCTTGCGAAAAAGGTCGAGGTCGCTACTCCATCTATTTCGTGGTGCCCAAGAAAGATGGGTCCTTCCGTCTTATCCTGGATCTCAAGGGCGTGAACCGCGACCTTCGCGTTCCTCATTTTCGCATGGAGATCCTTCGCTCAGTGATTCAAGCCGTAAGCAAGGGCGAGTTCCTGGCGTCTCTCGATTTAGCAGAGGCCTATTTTCATGTACCAATCCGGGCCGACCATCAGCGGTATCTCCGGTTCTCGGTGCTGGGTCAACATTTTCAATTTCGTGCTATGCCCTTCGGGTTGGCGACGGCTCCACGGACCTTTTCCAAGATCATGATCGTCGTGGCGGCGGCGTTGCGCAAGCAGGGCATACGGGTTCATCCCTATCTTGATGACTGGCTTATCCGGGCCAACTCCCGGTCCGAAGCTCGCGAGACCGTCGCTCGTGTGGTCCTCTTCTTGGAACAGCTCGGTTGGGTGATCAACCGCGCAAAAAGCAGTCTTCGGCCGACTCAGGTTCTCGACTTTCTCGGAGCGCGGTTTGACACTCGTCAGGGCCGCGTCTTTCTGACGCAGGAGCGGGTTCAGAAGATCTCTCTTCAGCTTCACCGCTTCTTGGACCAAGCGGCACCTCGGACGTGGGACTACCTGCAACTGTTGGGGTCCATGGCAGCTATGATAGATCTCGTCCCGTGGGCAAGAGCGCACATGCGTAGCTTACAGGCGGTGCTTCTGTCTCGTTGGTCGCCGGTTTCGGAGGATTATCAGGTTCGCTTACCTCTGCCTTCGCAAGTGCGCCACGACCTTCTTTGCGCGCCCGAAGCCACCAATCTTCTTCGGGGAGTGCCTCTAGAGTCTCCGCGCTGGCTACTGCTCACGACGGACGCCAGCCTCTCCGGTTGGGGAGCTCACTGCGGCTCCACTTCAGCGCAGGGGGTTTGGTCTCCTCGCGAAGCCCGTTGGTCCATCAATCGGCTCGAGACGCGCGCGGTGCGTTTGTCTCTGCTTCAGTTTCAGCCGCTTCTGCGGCGCCGTGCAGTTCGGGTGTTGTCCGACAATGCCACGACGGTGGCTTACCTCAACCGCCAGGGCGGTACGAAGTGTCCAGGAGTCTCCCAGGAACTGCGCTTGCTCCTCCCGTGGGTGGAGGAGCATCTTCTGGTGCTCTCGGCACAACATATCGCCGGCGTGGACAATGTGAAGGCCGATTTTCTCAGCCGGCACTCTCTGGATCCCGGAGAGTGGTCCCTGCAGCTGGAAACGTTCCGTTCCATTGTTCAACTATGGGGGCTACCGGCGCTGGATCTCATGCCCGCAGTGCAAAATGCCAAGGCGCTCTTGTACTTCAGCCGTTGTAGGGAAGAGGGGTCGTGCGGAATCGATGCTCTCTCTCAGCCGTGGCCGGCACTTCATCTTCTATATGTCTTTCCTCCGTGGTCCATGATAGGCAAGATTCTCCAACGACTCCGGGAGCATCGCAGTCCAGTGATCTTGGTTGCTCCCGATTGGCCTCACCGGCCGTGGTATGCGGATCTAGTCCGACTGTCTCGAGAGTCGCCACTCCATCTCGGAGCCTTTCCCGGTCTCCTGACTCAGGGGCCGGTAGAAATGGAAGACCCGGCTCCATACTTGCTTACGGCTTGGCTATTGAACGCCACAGGTTAGTATGCAAAGGCTATTCGCCTAGTGTGGTCGCTACTCTGCTTAAAGCGCGGCGGACGTCCACGTCCATTGCCTACGCTAGGGTCTGGCGGCTTTTTCACAGTTGGTGTTCCCAGCATAGCTTATCTCCCTGGCGTGCCGTTATCCCGGACATCTTAGCCTTTCTCCAGTCTGGAGTGGACAAAGGTTTGGCGCTAGGTTCCTTGCGAGTGCAGGTCGCTGCATTGACTTGTTTTCGTGGGCGCATAGCGGGGCGGACGTGTCTCGCTTCCTTCGCGGGGTTAAGTCCTTAAGGCCTCCGCTTCGTCCGCCGGTGCCTACGTGGGATCTTGCTCTCGTTCTTTGGGCTCTCGTTGCTCCTCCCTTTGAGCCCCTAAAGGCCTGTTCGCTCAAAGATTTGACTCTGAAGACGGTGTTCTTAGTGGCTATTACGTCGGCGCGCCGTATTTCCGAACTGCAGGCTCTCTCCTGTCGTGATCCCTATCTCTCTTTCTCAGCGGAAGGTGTGTCTCTTCGCACTGTTCCTTCTTTTTTGCCAAAAGTGCTGATGCCGTTCCATGTTAACCAGCCTCTCTTCCTACCAGCCTTTACCAGGGCTCAGTGTGAGGGTAGTCGGTCTCCGTTACGGGCGGTGGACCTTAAGAGAGTGCTTTTCCGATACATGAAGGTCACAAACTCGTTTCGTACATCTGATCATCTTTTCGTCCTGTTTGCGGGACCTCGTCGGGGCTCCGCGGCCTCTAAGTCTACAATTTCTAGGTGGCTCAGAGGGGCCATTGAAGCAGCTTACATTCTTCGGGGGAAGCCGGTTCCGGTGGGACTCCGTGCTCATTCTACTCGAGCACAAGCGACTTCGTGGGCCGAGCGGTCTCTTGTGGCTCCGCTGGATATTTGTCGGGCGGCGACTTGGTCTTCGCTGTCCACCTTTGTGCGTCACTATAGGTTGGACGTTCAGGCTCGTCAGGACGGCTGCTTTGGAGCTGCAGTACTGTTGGCGGCCTCGACACCCCCTTAAGAGCAGGTAGCTTGGGTACTGCCCATTTGTCTGGACTGGTCTAGCAGTATGACTTGGAAGGTGAAATTTCACTTACCGTTAATTTCCTTTCCTGGAATACTGCTAGACCAGTCCAGGACCCACCCTGCTGTATGGTGCACTGCTGCTGGCGCTGGGCAGCCGCCGACCGCTGTCCTTCCTTTTCAGTATGCCTCGCCATGGGCGATCCATGAGTGCGTTGGTGCATGCTGACTTCAGCTCTGGGGAGTCCTTCGGCTCCCTTGTACATAGTTCCTTGGGACCCTCTGGGGTGCGGTTCAGTTTCAGATGCTTTAATACGTTACTGACAGGAAGCCCTAGGGGTAGCTGTATATCACCAGACTCCACCCAATCAGAGCTCTGGTGGAATTCTCTGTCTCCAAGATCTGCTGGCAGGGGTGCATAACCCGTTTGTCTGGACTGGTCTAGCAGTATTCCAGGAAAGGAAATTAACGGTAAGTGAAATTTCACCTTCAATCTCAACATTTCCTTGACTAGTTTCTGCCACTTTACAAGTGAGTTAAGCCCCCTCACATTAATAGTAGCTATCTTCAAGTCCCCTCCCACACTGCTATATAACTCCCCTCTGCACTCGCTTACGACCTTCCACACCACACCCTCTACTTTCATCAGATCTCATCTCCCCCCCCCCCCCCACCTCAACCATGCCCCACTCCTGTAAAACACAACTGTAGGAGCACTATGAGATTGCCGTCATTCACTTCCAGGGCCCCTATCACCCCTCAAATCACACTCACCCCTTTATACAACACATCAGGCCTCCCTCCCTCAGCCCTTGTGAACATAGAAACCCTAACCAGACATTCCAGCACATCCTGCTAGACCAGTCCAGACAAGCGGGTTTAATCCCCCTACCAGCAGATGTTGGAGACAGAGACATAGAAAAAAAAACTACCAGCAGCCTGATTGGCTGTTCCCTAGTAATATCTAGCTTACCCCTGTAGAGGGTGCTCCAGTATTTCTCTGTCTCCAGCAGATCATGGAGTTTAAGTTTTTTTTTTTTTTTCTCTGATCATTTTTATTATTTTTACTAATTTTGCTGGATGTATCCAGGGCACACTTGAGGTCCCCTGGGTGCATTCCCAGTTACATTTTTTCAGACAGATTGAGGTTGAGCTCCTTGTCAGGAGGACCATGTGAGCTTCCCTCTGTTGGGGAGGAAACCGGCGTCAGCTCATGAGGACCTAAGCAGCGGGTCATCAGGGGAGCCTACAGCTTTGTCGGCAGCTTTTTCAACGCCTTGCTGCTGCCTGAATTTCAGGTTAGCCTTGGCTCTTCAGCACTTCATCTGATCCAGCGCAGTGAGTGAAACTTCAATGTTCCTCCCCCCCCCCCCCCTCTCCCTCCCAATCTTGATCGGGATGCTGTCGGGGCAACCTCTGTCCTGGATCTTGGGGGAAGGTTTCCTTTAAGTCTCTGTGGCCCTAGCTCCTCGATTAAATTTATTTTATATTTTTACTGCGTGTTCCCAGCGTTCGTGGTGACTTTTTTTTTTCAGCAGTATTAATAGCGGTGACCATTTTGTTTCGGTGTTTTTTTGCTGAGCAGCTCCGTTTTTGGCGGGCTTTGTGTGGAAACTTTATTTTCTTAATTTCTGCCTTCCCTGCTAGATTTTGCCTGGCTCTGCCCTTTTCAAAGGCTATAACCAACGTTTTTTTGTGGTTGCTGGGGACCGCGGTCCGTTGCAATTCACCTGTGATATGTCTTCCCTTCAGCGGTGCATGGTCTGCACCAAGAGACATAAAGATTTGAGGGATGGCATGTATACTGCATGCCTTTCTCATCCTGGGGAGATTTTGGCGACATTAGTCAAGGGGACTCAGGACAGAGGCAGTCCTACTGGGCGTCCTCAGGTGATAGAGGAACCCAGGCAGCTCACCTCGGCAAGAGAACCTCTCTCCTCCTCACTTAACTCCTCCTGCTCCGGAGTCTTTCGGACAGCAGGAACCAATGCATGCCTCGGATACCCAGGTTTTGGCCCTCTTTAGGCAAGCCTGGGATCTCTGGCAGTCTAATTCTCCAGGTGCTGCAGTGGATGTCCTGACTCAGATCCCTCAGTCTTTTGGTACAGGGTCCCGCAAGCACTCTAGACAAGAGGACATATCCAAGGTGGATGCTCGGCCACCTAAGGAAGTCGTCTGGGCTACCAGCGCTTGGCCAAAAGCACCAGAGGAAGGGTGTCTTCGGGGGACGAGAGTGAGAGCATGTCGGACCGTGAGGATGGGGAATGTTTTCCCTCAGTTTTCTCTGGAGGGCCAAAACGAGACACAGGACATATGCTTGTTTCGCAAAGAGGAATTGCCGGCCCTAATTATGCAGATTGTCAAAGCCCTACGGTTGACAGATCAGCCAGAGCAGCAGAATCCACAGTCCTCTGCCATTCCCCAGCCAGACTCGATATTTCAAGGTATTCGCAAGCCGTCTAGCACTTTTCCATTCCCGGCAGAGCTATAACAGATGGTGTCTTGAGAATGGGAATCTCCGGATATATCCCTCCATACAGCCCGCCGCCTAGGTCAGCTTTACCTCTGGGCACCGCCTGACTTGGATAAATGGCTGTCATACTCCAAAGTAGATGCCCTTGTGACCGGAGTAACGAAGCACACCACCATTCTGGTGGAGGATGGTGCAGCGCTTCGTGATCACTAGGATAGGAAAGTAGAGAGCCTTCTCAAGACTGCCTTTTCGGCTTCTTCATTCTCTCTCCAGGCCTCTGTTTGTGGGGGTCTAGCATCCCAAGCCCTTCTGCGCTGGATTCAACACCTGCCAGAGGATCCAGCTCTGGCTCGTCTGGTATTGGTCACAGCCTTCTACGACCTCTTGCGGCTCTCGGCTAGGTCGGTGGCAGCCGTTACAGTATCTTGCAGATGGCTCTGGCTTCGCCAATGGTCAGCGGATTCTGCATCTAAAGCGCTTCTCTCTAGACTTCCCTTCAGGGGCAAGCTTCTTTTTGGGGAGGACCTGGACAAATTGGTTAGAGACCTAGGGGAAGTTTGACCCCAGCGGCTTCCAGAAGATAAGCCTAAATTTGCTACTAGGCGTTCCTCCCAACGATACGATACCTACCTCACGACGCACCTCCAGGTATCGCAATGCTCATCGCTACCACCTACGACAACTGGTCGTTTTGGTCAGAGGGCACAGTCCTTTCGGGGTGCCTGCAAGGGATCTGAGTCCTACGTGGCATTTTTCTAAGTTCACCGGTCCTGCGAGATTTTCCCGCTGACTGGTTGGGCAGTCCACCCCAGGAGCCTTTTCTGGAGGTCGGCCCGTCCGGAGAGACTCCTCCGGTAGGTGGGTGTTTTGCTCTTTTCTCGTCAGTGGTCTCTTGTTACTTCGGATCAGTGGGTCCTCAACATAATTTCCCAGGGTTACATTCTCGAATGTTCCCGGTCCATTCCTGATGCGTTCGTCTTTTCACCCGGGTGAAGATCCCTGAAGAGATCGGCGATTCGTTCCACTGTGCGCCGCTGCCTTCTGTTGAAGGCTATTCGACCCGTCCTTCGCGAGAAGAGAGGCTGTGGTCGTTACTCCATTTATTTTGTAGTACCCAAGAAAGATGAGTCCTTCCTCCCCAATTCTGGATCTCAAAGGCATAAATCGTTGTCTACGGGTGCCATGATTCCCAATGGAGACGCTTTGCTCGGTGATCCAAGCGGTACGCGGAGGCGAGTTCCTCACCTCTCTAGATCTTGCGGAAGCTTACTTCCACATTCCCATCAGAGGCAACAACAGCGTTTCCTCCGGTTTGCAGTACTGGGTCAGCACTTCCAGTTTTGTGCAGTGCCCTTCAGCCTGGCCTCGGCTCTGCGCACTTCTCCAAGGTCATGGTAGTGGTCGCAGTGGCTCTGCACAAACGGGGAATCCGGGTGCATCCTTACCTGGACGAATGGTTGATTTGAGCGGACTCCCTGTTGGAAGCACGTCAAGCAGTGGCTCAAGTAGTTTCTTTCCTCGAGAAACTCGGATGGGTAGTCAATCTTGCAAAGAGACATTTTCAACCGTCTCAGCAACTAGAGTTCTTAGGAGCATGCTTCGATATGGTGCAGCGGAACGTCTTCATGACATGTGAGCGGCTTCACAAATTCACAGGTTTGCTTGCTTTGTTTCTTCTTCAGACAGCTCCAAGGGTCTGGGATTACCTACAAGTTCTGGGGTCCATGGCAGCTACTATCGAAGTTGTGCCTTGGGCCAGAGCGTACATAAGGGTACTTCAAAGATCTCTCCTTTCGCGCTGGTCCCCTGTGTCCGAAGTCTGACATCCAGCTGCTACTCCTCCTGGAGACTCGATGCAGCCTTCAATGATGATTGGCGCCCCATCATCTCTTCAGGGTGTTTCCCTAGAGACCCCTCGTTGGGTTCTAGTGACAACAGACGTGAGTCTCTCCGGGTGGGATGCTCTGTTCGCATAAGTAGACGCAGGGTACTTGGTCGACTCACAAAGCGCACTGGTCCATAAATCGGCTGGAAGCATGGGTGGTTTGCCTCGCCCTATGACATTTTCTGCCTCTCCTCAAGGCCCAGGCGGTACGGGTTCTATGCGACAACGCAACAGTGACATACCGTATTTTTCGGACCATAAGACGCACTTTTTCTTCACCAAAAAGTGGGAGGAAAAGTGCCTGCGTCTTATGGTGCGAATAGAAGAATTTTTCGCTTTAAAGAGCAAGTTTGTCCCTCACGCTGTGCACTATTGTATTAAAACACCTGGTCCACTCTTTTTCCAATTTCTCTCAATGTCTATATACTCTCAAAACAGCCTACCTTATATATTTTCATGCTGCCCGCGTGAAAAAGCCAAACCATCTCTCTCACAGAGTTTGTTTACTGCCAGACGCCGCGCATGCGGGCCTGAGGATCTTCTCCGTCATTTAAATCTCTCATTAGCTTATCCCCTCCCCCAGTTTCATACGTGTGTAATACGTAGATCTTATCACGGCCTTCTTGCGGTAATCGACATTACACTCCTGGTTCATTAATAGGTTCCTTCTATTACTGCTCCCCTCTATGAACTTAATAATCGCTTATTAAGGAACCTATTAATGAACCAGGAGTGTAATGTCGATTACCGCAAGAAGGCCGTGATAAGATCTACGTATTACACACGTATGAAACTGGGGGAGGGGATAAGCTAATGAGAGATTTAAATGATGGAGAAGATCCTCAGGCCCGCATGCGCGGCGTCTGGCAGTAAACTGAAACTCTGTGAGAGAGAGATGGTTTGGCTTTTTCACGCGGGCAGCATGAAACTAGGTAGGCTGTTTTGAGAGTATATAGACATTGAGAGAAATTGGAAAAAGAGTGGACCAGGTGTTTTAATACAATAGTGTTTCTTAAGGCAGGATTTTTAAGTTTGCTTCTGTTTTTTGATACAGCAGTAGCGATTTAAAGGTCTCCTGAAGAACCGCAATGAGAAACGCAGAGGCGCTTCACAAACGGCGTCGGGACACTTAGAGAACACAGCGCGATCATAACAACAGAACATAACGCCATCAGACAGCAAGCTAAGTGCAATATTGATCATAATCATGCTGTAGATGGATTTTTAACTGAAGAAAGGGGCAAAATAATAAATGGGTCGTTGATGCGAACAAGCACAAATATTGGAGACTTGATCTCCGTAGATAGTGCCGTTGTAAGTCTCAGACCCACAGATAAAGAAGCCCTTTCATGTTTTAAAATCTGGTACCTTTAAGAAACTCGTAAGACATTACGTGGTAGAGCATAGGATTTTTTGTTGCCATTCAAGTTTGATTGATTGCTCTGATACAAGACCACTTTGGACAGTAGAAACTCTAAGCTTAGGCTACCTTAACCATTTCCACTCGGTTTACTTTTCTGTCGTTCCAGATGGGAACAACTTTTAAAAAGAAACTGGGTGCTGAGTGTAGAAAGAATTTTGGTTCAGAATTTTTTTTTTCCTATTTTTCTACCCCAAAAAACCAGGTGCGTCTTATGGTCCGGTGCGTCTTATGGTCCGAAAAATACGGTATATCAACCGCCAGGGCAGCACCAAGTCCCTAGGAGTGGCCAGGGAAATAGCCCTTCTCCTTCCCTGGGCAGAAGTACATCTGCAGGCTCTCTTGGCACAGCATATCGCCGGGGTGGACAACTTTGAGGCCAATTTCCTCAGCCGGTACACTCTCGATCCTGGAGAATGGGAGCGCTAACCCCTTGGGCGTTTCAGAAAATTGTGCAAGCATGGGGGCAACCAGTAATGGTTCTAATGGCGACATCGGCGAATACCAAGGTGCTGGAATTTTTCAGTCGCAGAAGGGACTTTCAGTCCTCCGGGTTGGATGCCCTGGCTCAACCATGGCTGCAGGAGGCTCTGCTGTACATCTTTCCCTCATGGGTACTAATCAGCAAAGTGCTTCGGATAGTTCTTGCACACCGGGGGAAAGTGATCCTAGTAGCTCCAGACTGGCCTTGGAGGCCCTTGTATGCGGACCTCCTCCGCTTAATGCGAGCCCCACCATTGCATCTGGGTTCTCGCTGGGGGCTACTACGTCAGGATCCAATTTTAATGGGTGACCCGGCTCCTTACTCGCTTACTTACGGCCTGGCTCTTGAACGCCGCTGCCTGAGCAGTAAAGGTTACTTGAGTTGCGTGGTCGCGACCCTTCTGAAAGTGCGCTGCCTGTCGACTTCACTAGCGTATTCCTGCGTTTGGCGCTTCTTCGAGTCCTGGTTCGCGCGGCGCCGTATCTCTCCTTGGAGACCGGGAATCCCGAATATATTTCTTCTTCAGGAGGGCCTGGATAAAGGTCTAGCCTTGTTTTCGAGGTCCGGTTGAGGGTCGCTCTATAGCTTCCCATGCGGATGTATCCCGTTTCCTTAAAGCAGCTAAGGTAGTTCGACCTCCGGTGTCGACATGGCATCTGTCCTTTGTATTAAAAGCCTTGATGCAGGCACCTTTTGAGCCGCTTAAACACATCACGAGAGATTTGACGCTTAAGGCAGTGTTTCTAGTAGCGATAACTTCGGCACGGAGGGTATCCGAATTACAAGCACTTTCATGCAGGGATCCATATCTTTCCTTCTCGAAAGGAGGAGTTTTTTTGCAACTGTTCCTTCATTCCTTCCAAAGGTACTTAAGCCTTTTCATATCAATGAGCTAATTTTCCTACCGTGTTTTTCTGAGGATCAGTGCACGGGCGAGAACAAGGGACTCCGTTCTCTGGATCTCGGCAGGACCCTTCGTAGGTATCTTCGGGTGACTAATCCTTTCCGTATGTCTGATCACCTTTTCGTGCTTTTTTGCAGGACCCCGTAAGGGTCAAGCTGCTTCCAAATGCACTGTCTCTCGGTGGTTGCGGTTAGCAATTGAATCTGCATGCATCCTTAAAGGGAAGTCTGTCCCCCTCAGTCTCCGGGCGCAAGCTACATCTTGGGCGGAGCGTTCTCAGGTTCATCCTCTTGATATCTGTAGGGCGGCCATCTGGTCCTCCCTATCCACTTTTGTGCGTCACTATCGGCTCGGTATTCAAGCTCGGGAAGAAGCACAGTTCGGAGCAGAGGTTGTCTCGACGGCTGTGTCTTCCCACCCAAAGAGCAGTTAGCTTGGCTACTTCCCGCTTGTCTGGACTGGTCTAGCAGGATGTGCTGGAAGGGGAAATTTTAACTTATTGTTAATTTCCTTTCCTAGAATCCTGCTAGACCAGTCCAGGACCCTCCCTATTCTGACTATCTGGTTCAGAGGTGTGTTGCTGAGGAGCCAAGACTTTACAGCAGAGTGCTATCGCCTCTTGTATATAGTATTTTTTTTCTGGTTTCCTTATCTACAGGCGTAAGCTAGATATTACCAGGGAACAGCCAATCAGGCTGCTTGTAGTTTTTTTCTATGTCTGGAAAGTGGAATAACGAGTGAGGTTATCAAATTTGCAGATGACACAAAACTATTTAAAGTTGTTAAAACCCAAGAGGATTGTGGAAAATTGCAAGAGGATCTTGATAAATTGGAAGACTAGGCATCAAAATGGCAGATGAAATTTAATGTGGACAAGTGCAAGGTTATGCACCTAGGGAAGAACAACCCAAACTATGGTTACACGATGCAAGATTCCACATTAGGAACTACCACCCAGGAAAAAGATTTAGGCGTCATTGTGGATACCATGTTAAAACCCTCGGCCCAGTGTGCAGCGGCGGCCAGGAGAGCAAATAGAATGCTAGGTATGATAAGGAAAGAAATGGAAAATAAAACAAAAGATATTATAATGCCTCTAGATCGTTCCATGGTGAGACCGCACCTTGAATATTGTGTGCAATTCTGGTCGCCGTATCTTAAAAAGGATATAGCGATTTTAGAAAAGGTTCAGAGAAGAGCCACCAAAATGGTAAAGGGGATGGAAGGATACTCCTATGAAGAAAGGCTAAAAAGGTTAGGGCTCTTTAACCTGGAAAAGACGGCTGAGGGGAGATATGATAGAAGTCTATAAATTAATGAACGGAGTGGAACTGGTAAACGTAGATCGATTGTTTACCTTATCAGAATATAGAAAGACTAGGGGACATGCAATGAAGCTACAGGGTAAACTATTTAAGACTAATAAAAGAAAATATTTTTTCACTCAACGTGTAATCAAACTCTGGAATTTGTTACCGGAGGATGTAGTAAAGGCTGTTAGTGTAGCTGGGTTTAAAAAAGGTTTGGACAAGTTCCTGGAGGAAAGGTCCATAAACCTTTATTAAGAAGGGACCCAGGATATCAATGCTTGAACCAATACAAGCATTGTGGAACCTGTGTCCCTTGGGGAAACTGCTAGGTACATATGACCTAGATTGGCCACTGTTGGAAACAGAATACTGGGCTTGATGGACCTTGGTCTGACCCAGTATGGCATATCTTATGTTCGTATGTTATGTTCTTATGTCTCCAACATCTGCTGGTAGGGGGACCAAACCCGCTTGTCTGGCCTGGTCTAGCAGGATTCCAGGAAAGGAAATGAACGGTAAGTGAAAATTTCCCCTTCCCACTCCTCTTCCCTTCCCCCTCCCCCCCCCCAACCATCCTACCTCTCCAATTCTTACCCCATATTCAACAATTGCCACAATGTGTACTCCTCCACCTCCCACAGCCAACCTAAGCCACATTCTGCAGTCTTGTTACTGCATTCACAGTGCTATGGCTCAGAGCCTATAAACAGCTTTCTCCATCCAGGTACTAGGAGCTCTTCAAAAGCTTCAAGGAATGGGTGGGGGGGGGGGGGAACGACAAGCAGAATAGAAAATGAAAGCCCTGCTGTATTCACTCACACCAGTGCTTGTGCTTACTGGGTCAGACCTTCCCCATCACATCATCCCTGGTATTGATCTCCGACGAATCAGCCAATTTGGCTTTTGGATGTTTCCTGTACTACCACGTCATAATCCTGGAACTCTGCCTCCTCTGTGACCCCACAGAATCGCACATTATTTCTTCTTGAGCAGTTATCTAAGTCCTCAAGCTTGTCGGCAATTTCCCCTCTCATCTGCTCCACTTCAGCCAACTGTTGTTCCAGGGCCCCCACCACCTCTTGTTTCTCCACCCGACACTCAGTGTTCTCCACCCTCTGGCCCAGCTCACACACATCATGGTGAATCCTCCTCTATGCTCATTTTAAGCTCTTGTTTACTTTGGGAGGCGTCTGCCTTGATACCTTTGAACCAAGCTTGCTCCTCAGCTTGGAACACTTGCTTGCTGTCTCCCTGCAGCTATGCATTGCCTTCTTCACTTGAGGCTCCAGCAAATATTGCCTGTGGCCTGATCCTGTTCATGTCCCATTTCTCTGGCTGTCACCGCTGACTTCTTTTTGGAGAGCTGCCACATTAGTGTACGCATACTCAGATCCACTGCCTTTTTTTTTTTTTTTCCTTCGCTGCCATATCCTGAACCCTTTCTGCAGCACACTTTGTAAAACAACTGCTACTATTACTATTTTCCGTGGCAAGTGTAAGCTTATATTGTCCCAGCCCTGACAGAGCAACAGGTCTAGGTAGCCATGATGTACAATATATGATCCAACTTTATGGAACTCGCTGCCGGCTGAGCTTCGTGCAATAAAAGATACTTTAGATTTTAGAAAGAAATTGAAGACACTACTTTTCTTAGTGTTTCGATCCACCTTCCTAGTGGGTTGGTACTACATGCTGAAAAGGCACACACACTGATGAGCACCGACAAGCTACAATTCCCCACCCTATTGCTGGCCCTAATCTCCTTTTCTCAGAGTGAACCAGCTACCTTGAAATTGTAAGAGTCTGTAACAATGTAACATAGTTCCAAGAGACAGTTCAATGTAATATAGTTGCTCACATTTTAAGAATGTATCATTTAGTTGTACCATCTGTTTTATATTAACATGTTCAATGTAATATAATATATTCCTTTTCGTCCCTCTAGTCCAGTCCCGGAACCTGAGAGTTCTGCATCTCCTCTAGCAGCTTTGGAGACTGAAACACGTCATCGCTTTGGAGACTGAAACACGTCATCGCAAGGACTGCCTCTCCCCGCCAGTAATTTCAGTCTCCATAGCAGCTGGAGAAAGTGCTGAGCCTAGGATCTGGGCTCAGATTAGTGGCAAAATAAGGCGTCCCTGAAGGATTTGACATTAAAGACGGTTTTCCTGGCAGCCATCTGTTCAGCTTGCAGGATTTCAGAATTGCAAGCCTTGTCCTTTAGGGAATCGTTCCTGTCGTTTTCGGATCAGAAGGTGGTACTGAGGATGGTGCCCGCATTTTTGCCTAAGGTGGTTTCGGTTTTTCACGTCAACCAGATGGTTTTGTTACCAGTGTTCTCTGGAGAAGAGAAGGAGTCGATGGGAGGCAGGTTACATCTTTTGGATGTTCGTCGGTCTCTGAAGAGGTACCTTTGCAGGTCAGCGGCCTTCCGTAAGTCGGATCGGTTATTTGTGGTGTTCGGAGGTCTGTGGAAAGGGGAGGTTGCATCTAAAGCGTCCATTTCTAGATGGTTGAAGGAAACAATTGCAGCGCCATATATTTTGAAGGGTAGGATGGTTCCGGAATGTCTCTGGGCTCACTCGACTAGAGCGCAGGCGGCTTCCTGGGCGGAATTTAGCTTGGTGCCAGCTGTGGAGATTGGTAAGGTGGTGACCTGGTCGTCCTTGAATTCTTTTGTCAAGCATTATAGGCTGAATGTGCATGCGGCAAGTGATGTGTGGTTTGGATCGGCAGTTCTTCAGGCTGCTCTTGCAGGACCCTCCCGTTGATATTTACTGCTCTGTTACATCCTCTCACGTTCCGGGACTGGACTAGAGGGACGAAAAGGAAGGTGAAATTAGACTTACCTGCTAATTGTTGTTCCTTGAGGAACTCTAGTCCAGTCCCAGATCCCACCCGGGGTGCTGTTCCAGGTTTTGAGTCAGCCTGAAGTTCTTACAGAGCACAGTGGAAATAGGTTTCACGTTTCGGTGCGCATGGGGGGCTCTGTCTCTTTAAGATTTCTATTCTTCTGCAGAGAGATGGCATCTTTCCTATGCAGTGATTAGTTTTTTGTTTGAGGAAGGTCCTCTTCCTGGGGTGCTTCTTTTCAGAGTAGGATGGTTAGCAATGGCGTTCAAGTTTCAGAGTTATATTTAAAAAAATAATAATAAATAAAAAAGAAGAGAGAATATGTTTAACTACTTATTTGTTGCTCTGCTGAGTCTGCTTTGTCAATAGGTACTGGCGGGGAGAGGCGGTCCTTGCCTACTTATACCGGTGTCATCAAAGCGATGACGTGTTTGTCTCCAAAGCTGCTGGAGGAGGTGCAGAACTCTCGGGTTCCAGGACTGGACTAGAGTTCCTCAAGGAACAACAATTAGCAGGTAAGTCTAATTTCACCTTAGCCATTATGTTTCATGTAAAATGTTGAGTTAATTGTAAACCACTTTAATAACTCTGAAAGGCGGTATAAAAGAATCGTTAAATAAAATAATAAATAAATGTCATTGGTTCCCTCCCCACCCTATTTTTTGCCCAGTTGGTCATTTTAGGATCCATCCCTAGAGCACTCTATAAGTTGCCTGTGCAGAACAGTGTCAAAGGCTTTATTGAAATCTAAATACATCAGATCTAAGGCTCTTTCTCTGTCCAACTCTTTGGTCACCCAGTCATATTAGATTTGTCTGACAAGACATGCCTCTAGTAAAACCATGTTGCCTCAGATCCTGCAAGCCACACATCTAAAAGCCACCCTTTTACACACTTAACAGGACCCAAATCCACCATGGTACTTAACAGTCCATCTAACACATCAGAACAATCCTAAATATGAAGATTAAAATAACCCATAATCAGGACTGGCTTCAGAATCTATGCCCTAGGCAGCTACGTAATTTGCCCAGTGGTTGAGCCGGCCTTCCCATAAAAGAATTTTTTTTAAAAATTGCGTTAGACGCCATCTACTTAACCACAGAAACTGGATCCGTGATGGTAAATAACACCATGTCATTCATGCCCAAAGCTCACAAGTGACCCTTTTCCATCCACCAGTCTTGACTGGACCACTGGCTTCACTTTTTTTTTTAGTGCCATCAAGTCAGTGTTGACTCATAGCGACCCAGCTACCTCTGGGTTTTCTTGGCAATGTATCACCGGAAGTAGATTGCCAGCCTTTTCTTCCGAGGCAATGGAGGGTAAAGTGACTCGCCCAAGGTCACAAGGAGTGCCAGTGGGAATCGAACCCTTGATCTTCTGGGTACTAGGCAGTTGCTCTAACCACTAGACTGCTACTCCACTCTGTTAACCCCTCCATAAACCTCCACCACACCATCTCTTACCCTGTTGAGGCTGATGTACGTAAGCATATCCTAGGGACAGATCTACCATAAACCGTTAAGTTTAAGGCTTGCAACTGACTATTCATGCTTTGAATCCAAGTTCAAGATCTGTTTTTTCTCAAACATTTGGAGAGTGAGGGTGACTAATGTAGAGAGTTAGGAGCTATTGGGTTTTGTTTCTGAGTATATGCTTTTTTGATTTATTTGTGTGTATTATATTTGTAAACCACTTTTGGTGTGTTTCGAAAAGTGGTATAGAAGTGTATTGAACTTCAACATGGTCTAGTTTCAGTAATACCACCAATATCTAATTGGTATTCAGTAATCAAGTCATATATCGTAGCTTATTCATATTTGAACATTAAAATGCATATGCTTCAAATTTAAAGCATACAGAACATGGTTTAAATAGCAAGCTGTTTTTACCATAAGAACAATGTTAATATATGTCAGAACTTTGACTCTTCAGCTCCTTCTTTTGCTTGTGCAGCCCTTCCATCCTAAACTCCCTATATCTACCCTGCTCAGTAACATAAATTCCAACCGCTTTATCAACCAACCTCACACCCACACACATCTTCACAACCCTCAACCTTCTTAGTACATCAGCCTCCTTGCCTGAAAGCATGACATCCAATTAGACATATTGTAGAAGCTATACATTAATCTTAAACCAAAGCAAAAAGCTCTTGACAGTTATTGGGAAATACGATGAACATGTATAATGCCATTTAGGTGTGTGATGTAGAAAAAATGAAAGCAGATAAAGGCCATACACTCTATCTAGTCTCTTTCCATACTAAGCTTTACTGTCCCTTTTTTCCTTTAGAGATCTCCTGTGTTTGTCCCATGTGTTTTTGAATTGAGAGAGTCCTCTCTACCAGGGCTGGTTGAAGCATTAATTAAACTAAGCAGTCACCAGGAGTGGCAAAGAGCAGGGCATTCAAAGCTAAACAATAGATTCTGACAGCCTTGGGGGGAGGGGGGGGAGTCGCTTAAGATATAAGATTTGCCTAGGGTGCCAACACCTTGTGCCAATTCTGGGGCTGGCCCTACTCTCTACTACCTCCACTGGGAGGCTATTCAATGCATCTGCCACTTTATAGAAAGACTTATTTCCTCATATTACTTCTGAATCTGTCCCCTTTCACCTTCATCTTATGACATCTCATTGCAAAGATTTTTCAGTGGAAAGTGTCTTGTGCATTTATGCAGTGGGGTATTCAAGTCTCTATCATATTTCTCCTCTCCTGCTTTTCTTCCACATTTGACAGAGAGGTCTCTCTCTATATATATGCCTTATGACAAAGACAACAGATTATTTTTTAGTAGCTGTCCTCTGCACAGACTCCATCCTATTTATATCCTTTTGAAGGTGTGGTCTCCAGAATTGCGCACAGTATTCCAAAGGAGGTCACACCGACTGAAAGGCACTATTGCCACCTCCTTCCTGCTGGCCATTCTTCTCTCTCTCTCTGCACCTAATCATCCTTCTGGCTTTCACCATTGCCTTTTTTTTACCTATTTTGCCACCTTAAGATCATCAGAAACTATCATCCCCAGGTCCTGCTCTTCTTTTGTGGACAGTACTTCACTCCTTATGCTATACCACTCCCTTGGATTTTTGCAGCCCAAATGACACTGCATTTTTTTTTGCATTAAATCACAGCTGCCAAAGTCTTGAACATTATTAAAGCTTTGCTAGATCCTTCCTTATGTTATCTATACCTTTCTACAGTGGTGTGCGAAAGTCTGGAATCACTTATGAGTTTTGCGTTTTTCGTACTTCCTAATGTGTTTTTAAATTTTGCATTAGCCCAGCATATTCATCTTTCTACCACGTTGAAAAGGATACATTTGGATATTAGAGTTGACTTTTTTGCATTCCTTGCTTCCAATTTAAATACTTTACAGACACTGGAAGATAGCTACAGCAATTTCTGTGGATCCTGCGTCAAAACTGGATCGAGATTATCCAATATGCACATGTTATTTCTGACCAATCAGGAGGCTGGTTTCACTAACCAATCACAATGCAGATATCTAGCCAACAGTGCAGCTATAAAAACGCACGGAATTTTTGAATTTCATACACTTTCTGGATCGACCATGAAGATGACTCGGACCCTGACATTGGAGGAGCGTGTTCATGTGTCCTTTATGAGCGAGGAAGGATTTTCAAGCCGTCAGATAGCCAGGAAAGTTGGCTGTGGTCAGAGCGCTGCTGTTAAGATTGTACAGAAGAAGAAAGAAACGGGTTCAGTGGTGGACAAGCCTCATTCAGGTCGTCCACATGCATCAACATCATGCCAGGACCGCACACTACGATGCATTTCACTGACTAAACGCAAGTTGACCTCTCAGCTACTTCGAGAGTGGTCAGACAAGTGAGGTCAGTGTCAGCTCATCAACAGTTCGTCGCCGGTGCCTGCAGTTTGGTCTCTGGGGCTACAAAGCACGGAATAAGCCACTGATGACTGACATACAAAGGCGCAACCGGATTATGTGGGCGAGAAAGGACTCAACCTGGTAGACTGAAATGTGGGAAAAGGTGCTATTCAGCGATGAAAGCACCTTCTGCCTGTTTGGTAACCAGGCCCACACCTATCTGAGGAGATTTTCTGGAGAGGAATTCAAGCCTGAGTGTCTCAACCTCACTGTGAAGCATCCTTTGAAGGTCATGGTCTGGGGCTGCATGGCTGCCAGTGGCGTTGGACATCTTCACATCGTCAATGGAATGGTCAACGGGGCTGAGTACATCACCATACTGCAAAAGTGCATGGTGCCATCAGCACACCAGCTGTTTCCTGGCCAATTCCTGTTCCAAGATGACAATGTACCCTGCCATCACTCCAGGCAGGTGATCAGCTGGAAGCAACGGAACAACATCAAGTCAATGGACTGGCCTGCCCAGTCTCCAGATCTGAATCCAGTCGAGAACCTGTGGCACAAGGTGGCCTTGGAAATATCCAAGAGGCATCCGAGATCAAAGCATGAGCTGATGGAGTCACTCATTGCAGCTTGGAACCACGTTGTCACCAACGATCACCTTGTCAGACTGGTTCATTCAATGCCGACAAGGTGCAGTCAGGTGATCAAGAAAAAAGGGTGGCCCATCAAATACTGAGCCATCACTGACACATAAAAATGGCCTTTTTCAAGGCCACATACATTAATTTGAAAGAAACCTGCCATGCGTCCATAATATTTTAAAGCATACTTAAAATAATATATCGTTGGCCAATGATGTACATTATGCGATTTTCACAGAAAATCTATCAACAGGACAACTATGGGGAACGAAGTCAGAAAATAAGGGCCAAACCAATACTAAAAGTTGTCCCTAATAGCCAAATCTATCACTTATCATGAGAGACACAGAAAAAGCCACTGGGAGGAAAAAGAAATTAAAATATAAGGTCACAAAGTTGAAAAAACGTCAAATTTACAAGTGATTCCAGACTTTTGCACACTATTGCAGTTCCTTAGCGTCTCTCTAGTCCAGTTCCGGAACCATAGAGTTGTGAACCTCCACCAGCAGCTTTGGAGACTGAATATCTTCATCTCTTTGATCATCCAGCTATATGCAGCCCCAAGGACCGCCCACACATCAGTATCTCAGTCTCCAAGCAGCTTGGAAGTCAGAGCCCAGAACTGGGCTCCTTAAGAACAAATAAGCAGAACTTTAGTGTTTTATTATTTTCTAGGTTTAGGTGCTGGGCTGCTGCTGTGGAGGAATTCTTTGGCTGTGTCCCTTCTGCCTTTATCTGATCTGTTTTTTTTCTCTCTTTCTCTCTCTGTCAGTCTCCCCATAGGTCAAACAAGCAGGGGAGCTGCAAAGGACACAGGTCTCCTTTCTACCGAACCCCCTTGGTGGGTGAGGAGAAGGTTGAAGGCAATTAAATACAGCAGTAGGCTCTGAGGGTCCCCTAACTGATTTAGGGGTTCCCCGAGCTGCCCTGAGCGGTTATTAACTCTAATGTTGGCTCTGATAACTGCTACTCAGAGCTTGTGGCAGGCACGCTGGACAGCACTCAGAGTTTTGACCCCCCTCCTCTCCTGTGTGTGGGTGAGTAGAGTTTGGGGCTTTTTATTTCTAAAGGCAGTGATAGAGGCCTTGGGGTAGCCTGTAATCAGCTCTGGGGAGTTTTAGACCTTTTGGGTACTTTTTATAGTCCTTTTTTTGGCGGGATCGGGTCTGGCGGCCATTTTGGATTTTCAACGTCATTTTTTCTTCGTTTTTTTTTTTTAGGGATAGGAGCTTCGTTTTTGAATTTTTTGGTCAGATATCAGCTAATTGACCCCAGCTCTATCTAATCCTGCGATTTGGAGCGTTTTTGAGCACTTTTAAAATCACGATTTATTTTTTTTTCTGCTCTGTTTGCTTCAGCAAGGTGTCTCTGCTTTGCTGGTAGAGGGCTGTGTGCATAGGCATGCCTCCTAGTCCTCGGTGTCTGGTTTGTGGCATTCGTAGAAGTAGTAATTTGGAAGCCAGAGTCTGTGCCACTTGTTCTGCTGTGGGTGCTGTCATGGAGGATCCTCTGGAGGGCTCCAGTGCGGATCTCCCTCCTGTCTCTACAGAAGGGACATCAAGGCAGGCAGAGACGGTCCTTGATCCGGGGATTTCTGAGGTGCCAGAGCGCCTGTTGGCGGGGGGCGTCCAGGAGGGATCCCTGGGAATTCCACCCGCCTTTTTCTCTCTCATGCAGGAGGCTCTGGCTCTCTTGCAGCCAGCGGGTGGAGGTTCGGTCCCGCCCCGCCGTGGGCTAAAGCGCCCACTTTCAATAGAGGGAGACACCGGTCCACAAAAGAAGAGCCGGCCCCCGAGTGTTGCGGATTCTGCGCCTCCTGGGGATGAGTCCCACGAGGGGCTGGGGGAGGCTCTCGGGCTAGAGTCTGCGGAAGATTTAGAAGACGGCGAGGAGTTTGACGACGAGCAGAGCAGTAGAATAGTGCGTGTATTTCGTAAAGAGGAACTTACGGCACTGATTGCCGAAACCCTCAAAGTATTGAACATACCCGTGGAAGATTCCGCTGCGGAGGACCAGTTGGAGGATCCCTTGATGCAGGCGGTGCGCACTTCCCACAGAGTCTTTCCGCTCCATAGGGTTTTTAAGGCTATGATCCAGGAGGAGTGGAACAGTCCAGAATCCGCCTTGCGCGGGGCTAGACTGTTGCCTAAGTTGTATCCTCTATCGGAGGCTGATAGAGAGCTTTTTCGTTCGCCGAAGGTGGACGCGGCAGTTTCCGCGGTTACTAAACGGACTACTATCCCGGTGGAAGGTGCTGCGGCGTTGAAGGACGTGCAGGATAGAAAGGTCGAGAGCTTGTTGAGACAGGCGTTTGATGTTTCTGCCCTGTCAATGCAGGCGGCGGTGGCCGGGGCCTGGGTGGCGCATGGCTGACTCCGCTGGTCTCAGCAGTTGCAGGGGCCCCAGTTGGCGGAACAGGAGGCCGCGGTGTCCAGATTGGAGTCTGGTGCCGCTTATTTGGCGGATATCCACTATGACCTCATTAGGGGGTTGGCTAACGGCATGGCGTCGGTGGTAGCGGCGCGTCGTTCTCTTTGGTTACGCAATTGGGCGGCTGATGGTTCTTCTAAAGCTCGCCTTAGTGAGCTGCCGTTTAAGGGCAGGCAGTTATTTGGAGAGGACTTGGATAGGTAAAAGATCTCGGGGATTCTAAGGGGGGTCGGCTTCCGGAGGATAAGCCCAAGCAGGGGAAGCCGACCTTCACCTTCCGGGGGTCTCAGCAGTCCTTTCGGAGATTTCGTGCCTCCCGCTTTGGTCAGTCCCAGCGTTCCAGATACCCGGGGCGCGGACAGAGTTTCCGCAGATTTCGGAGGGCAGGTAGAGGTTTTGGCTCCTTCCAGGCGCAGGTCCCCAAAAAGTCACAATGAAGCGAGGCCGTCTCCGGTGGCGGTGATCCCCGTAGTGGGCAGACTACGGGATTTCTACCCTGCCTGGGCCGCTATCACATCCGATCAGTGGGTGTTAGAAGTGATACGAGAGGGATATGCGCTCGAGCTGCATCGACCGGTGCTAGATTCCTTCGTTATGTCCCCGTGCTGCGCTCCCTGGAAACGAAGGGCTGTATCAGATACACTTTCCCGGCTGCTTCGGCTCTGGGCAGTCGCCCCCGTGCCGGAGGGGCAGTTAGGGTCCGGTCGATACTCCCTCTACTTCGTGGTGCCGAAAAAGGAGGGCACCTTTCGACCAATCCTGGATTTAAAGAGAGTGAATCGGTGCCTCCGGGTGTCGCATTTTCGCATGGAAACGCTGCGCTCGGTCATAGTGGTGGTCCGCGAGGGGGAATTCCTAACGTCCCTAGACCTTACGGAGGCCTATTTGCACATTCCCATTCGTCGGGAACATCAAAGATTTCTGCGGTTTGCACTGCCGATGGGCCATTTTCAGTTTCAAGCCATGCCCTTTGGCCTCGCGACAGCGCCACGGGTCTTCACGAAGATCATGGTGGTGGTAGCGGCGTTCCTGCGGAAGGAGGGTGTCCTCGTGCATCCCTATCTCGACGACTGGTTGATCCGGGCGAAGTCGAGGGAGGAGAGTCTCCGAGCGACGGCGCGGGTCGTACAGATTTTGCAGTCGTTAGGCTGGGTGGTCAATCGGGCGAAGAGCAGCCTTCTTCCAACGCAGACCTTGGAGTATTTGGGGGCGCGTTTCGAGACCGGCAACGGGAAGGTTTTTCTCCCAGTGCACAGAGCGCGGGCCCTGAGGCGGCTGGTGGAGCAGTTTCTAGCGAGACGGTCATCCTCGGCTTGGCAATACTTTCAGCTTCTCGGCACGATGGCGGCGACCATCGAGGTAGTTCCGTGGGCAAGGGCGCACATGCGGCCCCTGCAGTGAGCGCTGCTGCGTTGATGGTGTCATCAGTCCGACTCGCTAGCTCGTCAGTTAGTTTGCCCCTTGGGGGTTCGGCGCGGCCTTCGCTGGTGGTTGCGTCGGCGCTCTCTGGCGAACGGTATGCCCTTGGAGTCTCCCGTCTGGCGTCTGCTGATGACGGATGCCAGTTTGAGCGGTTGGGGGGCTCATTGCGAGGGTCAGATTGCTCAGGGCCAGTGGTCCTCGCGGGAGAGCCAGTGGACCATCAGCCGTCTGTAAATGAGAGCCGTGTGGTTGGCTCTGACTGCATTTCAGCCTTTGCTGCAGGTAGCGGCGGTCAGGGTGCTGTCCGACAATGCCTCCACGGTAGCCTACATAAATCGCCAGGGAGGCACAGGCAGCGCGGCGTTGGAAGCGGAGGCGGATCTGCTTCTAGAATGGGCAGAGCGGCATCTTCAATGTCTGTCGGCCCAGCATGTCGCGGGGGTTCACAATGTGGAGGCGGACTTTCTGAGTCGTCGCAGAGTAGACCCCGGAGAGTGGTCTCTACATCCCGAGGTATTTGCGTTGCTGGTCCGTCGTTGGGGTCTGCCGATAATGGACCTCATGGCGACCTTCGAGTCCGCGCAGGTCGAACGGTTCTTCAGCAGGCGTCGGGAACGCATGTCGGAAGGCCTCGATGCATTGGCACAAAGGTGGCCAAGGTACGGGCTGCTCTGTCTTTCCTCCGTGGGCTCTGGTGGGTCGCCTGGTGCAGCGGATCGAGCAGCATCCGGGTCCCATGATTCTGATTGCTCCGGACTGGCCTCGTCGGCCTTGGTATGCGGATCTGGTGCGGTTGAGTGTGGCCGATCCGTGGCTGCTTCCTCCTCGGCCGGATCTCCTTCGGCAGGGGCCACTGCAGATGCCTCAAGTGGCTCGATTCTCGCTTACGGCATGGCTATTGAGAGGGCGCGAATGAGAGCCAAAGGTTATTCTCCGGAGGTCATTGCTACCTTGTTGCGGGCACGGCGTCGGTCCACGTCGCTAGCGTATGTCCGGGTCTGGCATATTTTTGAGAGCTGGTGTGCGGATCGCGAATTGCGGCCTTTGCGGATCTCCGTTCCTCAGATCCTCTCCTTGCAAGCAGGGGTGGACAAGGGCCTGGCGGCCAGTTCCTTGAGGGTACAACTTGCAGCTCTTGCGTGTTTTCGAGGCAAGGTTCAGGGCCAGCTATTGGAGTCCCATGCTGATGTGAAGCGCTTCTTGCGAGCGGTGTTGCTTATGCGTCCTCCGTGCAGGGCTTTAGTTCCCTCGTGGGACTTGAATTTGGTGTTGAGGTCTCTGGTGGCTTCGCCGTTTGAACCCTTGGCGCAAGCTTCGTTGAAGGACTTGACGTTGAAGACGGTGTTTCTGGTGGCGATCTCGTCAGCTCGCAGGATTTCGGAGTTGCAGGCTCTTTCGTGTAGGGAACCCTATCCACTGTTCCCTCTAAGCTGTGCGCGTGTGCGCGCGCACACACCTCGTGGAGTGAGCGCACATACTTTAAAACAGAGCGCACAAAAATTACGGCTCTGATTCTGATAGAAAACACAACAGACGTCTTAAAATTTAAAAGTTATGATTGTAATTACTAGAAATTTCCTGCTTCATTTAGTAATTGTCTATTTTCATTTAATTTGATTAAAATCAATGTGGTGTACATACTGTATTCTGACATGTAGTCAAATTTTAAAGTATATAACTCCGAGTGTCGTTATGTGGCGCACAAAAATTTAACCTTCCTTCAAAAGCTGCACACAGCTGATATTTTATGCGCACACAGCCTACAGAAAATTAGAGGGAACATTGACCCTATCTGTCTTTCTCGGCCGACAAGGTGGTATTGCGACCGGTTCCCGCGTTTTTGCCTAAGGTAGTTTTGGCGTTTCACATGAATCAAGTGGTGTCTCTCCCGGTGTTTGCCAAGGAACGCGGTAAGCACGCGGATAACTCCTTGCATGCGTTGGATGTCCGTCGAGCGCTTCGCCGGTATTTGCGGGAAACGGCGTCCTTCCGTAAGTCCGATCGTTTATTTGTCGCCTTTGGCGGTCCGCGCAAAGGGGAAGCGGCGTCTAAGTCTTCCATTTCCCACTGGTTGAAAGAGGCGATTTCGTCGGCATACCTTTTACACGGCAAGGTGGTTCCTGCCGGGCTTCGGGCTCACTCGACTAGGGCGCAGGCGGCGTCTTGGGCAGAAGTTAGCTTGGTGCCGGCGGTGAATATTTGTCGGGCGGCGATGTGGTCGTCCTTGCACACCTTTGCTAAGCACTATCGTCTGGATGTGCAGGCGGCGTCGGATGCGCGGTTTGGCTCTCGGGTGCTTCAGGCTGGACTAGCGAGGCCCTCCCGTTGAGATATACTGCTCTGTTACATCCTCTATGGTTCCGTGACTGGACTAGAGAGACGCTAAGGAAGAGTAAATTAGACTTACCTGCTAATTGTTGTTCCTTGCGGAACTCTAGTCCAGTCCCGGATCCCTCCCTGTCTCTCGGTTCTCGCTGCCAGCCAAGAAGATAGTCATTATAGGAGTCTGCCAGGGTTTCTGTTCTCTATGCTTTCGGTCAGAGCTCCTCTGCTTGCAGCACGCCTTCGTTCCCTTTAGGGGCCAATTTGGAGGGTGAGCGGTGGCGCCTCTTGTTTGTGTTTTGCGCAGGGGTCGCCACGGCTGTTCTGGTCCGCCTTCCCATAGGCGGGAGATTGTTCATAAGAAATACAAAAAAAAAAAAAAAATTTTCGCTAGTAGTGGGAACTTTAGGGTCAGGATCCTTTTTTCCACTGTATGGTTATATCTACTTATTTGTTGCTCTGCTTAGTATGCTTTGTCAATAGGTACTGATGTGTGGGCGGTCCTTGGGGCTGCATATAGCTGGATGATCAAAGAGATGAAGATATTCAGTCTCCAAAGCTGCTGGTGGAGGTTCACAACTCTATGGTTCCGGGACTGGACTAGAGTTCCGCAAGGAACAACAATTAGCAGGTAAGTCTAATTTACTCATTTTGGTCAATCCATCCCTAAAGATGCAAACCATACCAGATAGTTCTTCTGCGTTATCACTTTAAAAAAATATTGAGCCAAGGATATATCCCTGTGGTACACCATTGGTAGCATCTTTCTCCTCTGTGAATTCATAAGAACATAAGAAATGCTTTACTGGGTCAGACCAAGGTCCATCAAGCCTAGTATCCTGTTTTCAACAGTGGCCAATCCAGGCACCAAGTACCTGATAGGTTCCCAAAGAGGCACACAAGTTCCATAATGCTTGTCCTGGGGCAAGCAGTGGATTTCCCGGTTCCTCTGTCATAATGGTTTATGGACCTTTCCTCCAGGAAGTTTCCAAACCTTTTTTTAAACCCAGCTACACTAACAGCTTTTACTACATCCTCCTGGAATGAATTTGAGAGTTTGATTATGCTTTAAGTAAAATATATATAATATATATATATTTTTTTTTCTCTTAAGTCTTAAATGGGTTACATTGTAACTTTATCACCTAGTCTTTCTACTTCTTCTTGGTGTAAACAACCAATCTAAGTTTACCTGTTCCACTCCATTCATTAATTTATAGACCCCTATCATATCCCCCTTCAGCTGTCTCTCTTCCAAGTTGAAGAGCCCCAACCTCATAGGGGTATTCCTCCATTCCCTTTACCATTTTTGTCGCTCTTCTTTATACCTTTTCTATTTCAGCTATATCCTTTTTAAGATATGGCGACCAGAATTGCACATAATATTCAAGGCATGGTCGCACCATGAAATGATAGAGGAATTATAATATCCTTAGTTTTATTTTCCATTCCTTTCTTTGATTCATAGCATTCTACTTGCTTTCTTGACCCGCTACTGCACACTAGGCAGAGGCATCTTCGTTGACAAAAAGTGGCGCACCTGCTGCTGAAGCTTGTGTATTCTGTCAGCTGGCAGGGAGACTCAGCCTGCCTTAATATTGAACAACTCTCCCAAGAATACCAACTGCTGTGCAGGCTGTAACTGACTCTTGGACAGGTTGACCACCCTTACTAAACTCTGAAGGAACTCGACCACTCGATGAGTGGCCATCACCATCTCTCCTTCTGTCTTTGCCCATATCAACCAATCATCTAGATAAGGGTGAACTAGGATACCTTCCTTAAGGCTGCCACCCCTACCACTGTAACCTTTGTAAAGGTGCGGGGAGCCGTGGCCAGGCCGAACAGCAATGTTTGGAACTGAAAATGCCCCATTGGTACCGCAAAGCACAGATACTGCTGATGTAATGGACAAATTGGAATATGCAGATAGGCCTCAGATCCAGTGCTGCCAAGAATTCCTCTTGCCTCATGGCTAAGATGACAGAGCGCAGAGTTTCCATCTCAAAGTGAAGTACTCGCAGCACCCGACTGACATGTTTCAGATCCAGGATAGGAAGAAAAGAACTTTCCTTTTTTTGGGACCAAAAATTAGAGTATTGACCAAAGCCTCATTGGTCTGGTGACACTGGTATTACCGCTTCCAGTTGTTTCAAGCGGTGCAGGGTGTTGCTCACTACTGCCACCACTTTTGCTGAGGCCTGGTATGGTGACTGTACAAATGCCTCGGCAAGGGGCCGTGCAAACTCTAGTGTGTAGCCTTCCCGAATGATCCTTAACACCCACTGGTTTGCCATGATTGTGGCCCAGATGGAATAAAAATGTTGTAACCGACCTACTGGAACCATCTCCACCTGGGTCACACTGGCTTCATTGTGTTTTCTTTGCGGGGTCTGGATTGGGTTAGTAAAATCCCCTACTGGATCCTCTGTAACACCTAAAGGGCTGCCCCCTGTTGCTGAAGTGACTGCACTGAAAGGGAGAGAAACAACTTGGTTGAAATCTTCAAAAAGCCCTAGGTTGCCCTAAATGAGTTACCCTGCTTGAGTCCTTTGGGATGATCTTTTGGTAAGCGCCTACCTTTGGAATCGCTCAAATCCTTCACCACCTTATCCAGGACCTTGCCAGATAACTTTACTTTTTAAAGTGAAGCTTACTAAGTCTGGTCTTTGACTGCATGTCTGCTGACCAATTTCGCAGCCAAAAGAAATGCCTGGCCGCTATAATAGAGGCCGTGATCTTTGAGGAGTCCTGCACCAAATCATAAAAGGCATCTGCCAGATAAGCAGATGCTGACTCTAACTTGGCCCTATCTGTTGCCATTGGCTGAGCTGTCTCTACCGATGTGATAGCCTGAAGCCAACAAATGGACACACTAGCTACATAGACTCCATAGATGGAAGCCTGTAGTGTTCATGGCACCATGTATACAATATGTACCCTTTGTTACCCTCCCACTCAATCAGTTTCAAACCCAGTCAGTCGCTTTAAAGTCCATCCTTAGGGCACTCAGCTTGTTCTGCACAGGTGACGCACAATGTCAAAGGTTTTATTTGAATCTAAGTACACCATATCTAGCACGCTGTCAAAGAAATTAATCAGATTTGTCTGACAAGATATGCCTCTTGTAAAACCATGCTGTCTCATCCATCGGATTCCAGAAACCTTTGTTTTAGCAGCATTTCTATTAATTTATTCACCACAGAGATAACACTAACCAGCCTGTAGTTCCTAACTTTGTCCTTGCTTCTGCTTTTGTATAAAAAGACCACATGCACCCTTCTCCAATTCTCTGGGACCACATCCGACTCTAAAGACAGTGGAGCTGCTAGAACTTCCCTAAATTCCTTCAATACTCCAGATGTATCTCATCTGTCCCCATCGCTTTGACTATTTATAGTTTAGCTAGCTCCTCGTGAACAGTCTTCTGAAAATCATTCAAGATACACCTTATTTCTCATCCTATTTGTGTGTTTTTCTGAGGTCCTACTTCTAGTCCTTCATCTGAATTAGCCTTTTCCTTATCGTTCCTCCAGCTTAGTCCTCGACGAATGGGTAGTGCACCTCCTCCTGCAGCATGAAGACTGGACCAATCAGATTTCAACTTCCCTGGATCCATCACCCCAGCAACTCTGGAACTCCAGTGTGTCCAGTCTTCATGCAGCAGGAGGACGTTAGTGAGCCTAGCTGGGCTCACTAGTGGATCAGTTACTTATTTTTATCTTTAGCTAACCTTTTTATTTTATTTCAGTCCTATTAGGGCTTATTTTCATTTATTTTAGATTAGACTGCTTCTCCTTTAAATTTCTGTGTTATCACGGCACTCCGTGGCCGCCTTACAGATATCCACCGGCGAAACCAAACTGAACTCCGCCCAGGACGTTGCCTGTGCTCTTGTAGAATGAGCGCGCAACCCAACAGGTGGAATTTGACCGTGTAACAGATAAGCTGAACCAATCGCCTCCTTAATCCACCGAGCAATAGAAGCCTTCGCTGCCGCTTCACCTTTGCGAGGACCGCCAAACAGCACAAACAAGTGATCCGATTTACGAAAACCGCTGGTAACCTTTAAATAGCGTCGGAGAACCCTCTTGAGGTCCAACCGACTTAGACCGCGATCAGAAGCATGCCCTTCCGACTCCGGAAATACCGGAAGGGAGACGACCTGGTTCAAGTGGAAAGGAGACGTCACCTTAGGAAGAAAGGAAGGCACAGGCCGCAGAACCACTTTTTGAGCCGAGAAAGACAGAAAAGGCTCCCTGCAAGAAAGAGCCTGTAGCTCGGAAATATGGCGTGCGGAACAAATCGCCACTAGAAACACCGTTTTGAGAGTCAAATCCTTTACCGAACTACGAGACAGAGGCTCAAAAGGAGCTGCACTGAGAGTTCGCAACACCAAATTAAGATCCCTCTCCTGCTCAGCCCTTGCCGCGATCTTATTTTACCCTGTACATTTGGGGGGAAGTGGATCTCTGCCCCAGGAACCTTCGGGGCAGAGCTCCAGCGGTGGCTGTACTGCAGCTCCTCTCCGGAGGTTGGAGGGGGCTGCGGAGTTCGTGCCGGTAAGTGTTAACGGCTCTGAGCCAAGTCCTGTAATTTCTTCAGCTGTTCGGGAGTCTCGCATCGGAGCTTGGTGCGGGGGGGCTCCCAGGATATCCACTTTTAGCGGGGTTAGTTTCCGCGGCGGTGATCTTTTCTTCAGCCTGTTTACCTTGGCGGGTGCACATTCAGAAGCGCGCCAAAACTTTTTCTGCCTGCCGCGGCCATCTTTCCTGCCTCGTGGTTAGTTCTTCGGGGTGCCTCGCGGTGGATTTCTTGTTTATTTTCATTTCTGTTAGATGTATCTCATCTGTCCCCATCGCTTTGACTATTTATAGTTTAGCTAGCTCCTCGTGAACAGTCTTCTGAAAATCATTCAAGATACACCTTATTTCTCATCCTATTTGTGTGTTTTTCTGAGGTCCTACTTCTAGTCCTTCATCTGAATTAGCCTTTTTCCCCTTCCATTTCTCTTTGCTTTGGCTGATTACTTTCCTAGATTCTTAGTTTTTCCAAATATTGATGCTTGTCTTCCTCTTTCTGAGAGATCTTGCATTTTATGAAGGCCAACTTCTTTTCCTCACAGCTACTTTTTCAAAGAACCATAGTGGCCTCCTTTTTCTTTTACATGCATTTACTTTTCTTCCAAAAGAGTTATTGCCCTTTAAAATAGCACATTTCAGTTTTGCCCATTGCTTTTCTACATACTCTAGCTGTTCCCAACTGGCTAATGACTCCTTGAGGTGTATTGTCCCACCTTGACAAAGTTAGTTTTCCTGATGTCTAGGACCCTCTCTTTTGGTCTTAGATAGTGCTGGTGAGGAGTCTGCTCTCGTGGTGCATGTCGGTACCAATGACATAGGAAAATGTGGTAGAGAGGTTCTGGAGGCTAAATTTAGGCTTTTAGGTAGGAAGTTGAAATCCAGAACTTCAGGGTAGCTTTCTCCGAAATGCTTCCTGTTCCACGCACAAGACCTAAAAAGCAGGCAGAGCTCCGGAGTCTCACTGCGTGGGTGAGACGATGGTGCAAGGTTGAGGGGTTTGTATTTGTTAGGAACTAGGGAACATTCTGGGGAAAGGAGGGGCTCTTCCGAAGGGATCAGCTTCACCTTAACTGGGATGGAACCAGGCTGCTGGCATTAACCTTTAAAAAGGAGAGAGAACAGCTTTTAAACTAGATAATAGGGGAAAGCCGACAGTCGCCCAAGAGTGCAAGGTTCGGAACAATGTATCCTTGAAGGATACTACCAAAAGCAGAGAGGTTCCAAAAAAGAGTAAAGTAGCCCAAATGCTCTTGAGTATGGAGCAGACAGAGCTTAAAGATTCCATATTACCCATGCCTACCAATAGCCAGATTAATATGAATAAAATAGTCTCTAAAATGCTTGTATGCAAATGCTAGAAGTCTAAAAAATAAGATGGGCGAGTTAGAATATATAGCACTAAATGAGAGGTTAGATATGATTGGAATCTCAGACACATGGTGGAAGGATGACCACCAGTGGGACAGTGTGATACCTGGGTACAAACTATATTGTAATGATAGAGCTGATCAAATAATTGGAGGAGTTGCGCTCTATGTTAGAGCGGGCATTGAGTCAGAAAGGATTAAAGTTTTGCAGGAAACAAAATTTGCTGTAGAATCTCTATGGATTGAAATTCCATGTAAAAAGGGGAAGACGATGGCAGTGGGGGTGTACTATCGACCGCCTGGCCAGAATGAACAAATGGATGATGAAATGCTCAAAGAAATCAAGGAAGCTAACAAAAGTTACAGCACAGTAATAATAATGGGTGATTTCAATTACCCCGGTATCGACTGGGTCAGTGTCACGGCAGGACATGCTAGGGAGATAAAGTTCCTAGATGAAATAAATGACTGCTTCTTGGAGCAGCTGGTCCATGAACCGACGAGAGGGGAAGCCATAGTGGACCTAGTCCTTAGTGGAACACCAGATCTGGTGCAAGAGATAAGGGTGTTGGGGCCACTTGGCAATAGTGATCATAGCATGATTGCATTTGATTTAATTAATGAAGGAGGGATGGTAAAGAAATCCACAGTACTACCTTTTAACTTTCGAAAGGGAGACTGATAAAATGAGGAAAATAGTTAAGAAAAAACTAAAAGGAGCAGTTGCAAAGGTTAAAGACTTACATCAAGCTTGGATGTTTAAAAATACTATCTTGGAAACCCAGACCAGCTGTATTCCACCCTTTAAGAAAAGTGGAAGGAAGTCCAAAAAACTGTCAGCATGGTTAAAGGTGAAGTCAGAGAGGCTGCTGTTGCCAAAAAAAGCATCTTTCAGGAAATGGAAAAAAGTGCCCATTGACACAAACTGGAAACAGGACAAGCACTGGCAAGTTAAATGCAAGGGATTCATAAGGCAGGCAAAGGGAGAATTTGAGAAGAAGCTTGCTGCGGAAGCAAAAACGCGTAATAAAGACTTTTTCAAGTACATTTGTAGCAAAAAACCTGTGAGTGTCAGTTGGTCCATTAGATGATAGAGGGGTTAAAGGGGCACTAAGAGGCGACACAGCGATAGTGCAGAGACTGAATGAATTCTTTGCTTCGGTCTTTACTGAGGAAGATGTAGGGATGTTACCCATGACTGATGTATTTAAGGGTGCGGAAGAAGGAAATATCGATACATCGGGAAGATGTATTACAACTATTAGATAAACTGAAGAGTAGCAAATCACCTGGACCAGATGGTATACATCCAAGGGTGTTGACAGAACTGAAATATGAGATTGCAGACTTGCTATTAGTAATCTGTGAACTATCATTAAAATCATCTATAATACCTGAAGATTGGAGGATGGACAACGTAACGCCAATTTTCAAAAAGAGTTCCAGGGGTGATCCGGGAAACTACAGACCAGTGAGCCTGACATCAGTACCGGGAAAAACGGGAGAAACCATCATAAAGAACAAAATTGCTGAACATGTAGATAGTCATGGCTTAATGGGAGACGGCCTTCATGGCTTTAGAAAAGGAAGATCTTGTCTTACTTATTTGTTATGGTTTTTGAAGGTGTGAATAAACAGGTAGACGAAGGTGAGTCTGATATAGTGTATTTGGATTTTCAGAAAGCCTTTGACAAGGTCCATCAGAGACTTTTGGCAAAACTAGAGAGTCATGGGATAGGAGGCAGTGTACTATTGTGAATCAGGAACTGGTTAAAATATAGAAAGCAGAGGGTAGGGCTAAATGGCCAAATTTCCCAATGGAGAAAGGTAAATAGTGGTGTACCCCAGAGATCTGTGCTGGGTCTGCTGCTTTTTGACATATTCATAAATGACCTGGAAAAGGGAATAACGAGTGAGGTTATCAAATTTGCAGATGACACACAACTATTCAAAGTTGTTAAAACCCATGAGGATTGTGGAAAATTGCAAGAGGGTCTTCATAAATTGGATGACTGGGCATCAAAATGGCAGATGAAATTTAACATGGACAAGTGCAAAGTTATGCACCTAGGGAAGAACAACCCAAACTATGGTTACACGATGCAAGGTTCCACATTAGGAACCACCACCCAGGAAAAAGATTTAGGCGTCATTGTGGATAACATGTTAAAACCCTCTGCCCAGTGTGCAGTGGCGGCCAAGAGAGCAAATAGAATGATAGGTATCATAAGGAAAGGAATGGAAAATAAAACAAAGGATATTACAATGCCTGTGTATCGTTCCATGGTGCGACCGCGCCTCGAATATTGTGTGCAATTCTGGTCGCCGTATCTTAAAAAGGATATAGCATTATTAGAAAAGGTTCAGAGAATAGTCACCAAAATGGTAAAGGGGATAGAAGGATACCCCTATGAAGAAAGGCTAAAAAGGTTAGGGCTCTTTAACCTGGAAAAGAGACTGCTGAGGGGAGATATGATAGAAGTCTATAAATTAATGAACGGAGTGGACGTAACCATCTGAAAGCATAGATCGATTGTTTGTCGTCAGAATATAGAAAGACTACGGGACATGTAATGAAGCTACAGGGTAAACTATTCAAGACAAATAAGAGAAATTTTTTCACTCAACGTGTAATCAAACTCTGGAATTTGTTACCGGAGGATGTATAAAAGCTGTTAGTGTAGCTGGGTTTAAATAAGGTTTGGACAAGTTCCTGGAGGAAAGGTCCATAAATTATTATTAAAAAGGGACCCAGGATATCGCTGCTTGACCCAATACAAGAATTGTGGAACCTGTCTCTCTTAGGGAAACTGCTAGGTACATATGACCTAGACCGGCCCCTGTTGGAAACAGGATACTGGGCTTTATGGACTTTGGTCTGACGCAGTATGGCAAATCTTATGTTCTTAGCCCTTGTCCTAATACAAAACCATACCATCTGATGACCACTACACTCTACCCATTTGTAAGCACCAGATCCCTCTGGACTGCCCACAGGTCTGTCAAAAAGATTGCTGGGCTTGCTTTTTTATTTGCCAAGCCTTTCTTACCAGGGCTGGACCTTTAAGACTTCATAGTTTAAAAAAAAAAAAAAAAAAAAGCTGTGAGATTTGCAGCTGCTAAGCAGGGAGTATTTTTTTTTTCTTGGCGATCGTGGTCCATACTGTTAGAGCTTCGGGGCTTTCCTCAGTCAGTTTTTCTTTTCTTCCTGCCGTCAGGTCGTCCTCGGGGGGGAATCTTGCATACTGGTGGCTTCCTCGCTGTGTATGGGGGGGAGCCGCAGGTTAGACTATCAGTGTATCTGCCGCATGTGCCTTCAGTTAGCAAGGGCTTTTGAATGGTGTTTTTCATCAGCGAACATACAGGAATCAGTCAGGGGAGGCTGATTTGACACTGACAGGCCCCAGTGGTTCCCGCAGTTTTGGCAAAAACCACGGCCATGTCAGAACAGGCAGCCATTTCCTCAGCTAAGAAAGGCAAGCCTGTTAAAGCAAAACAGAAATTGAAATTGGGGCCGCTGCAGTAATCAGCATCACAGACCGCAATTTGCATGAATGGTGATCAGTCTGACTCTGTTTTTTTCCTGATTTCATTCTGGCAACGCATAAGGCTTACTGCATGAAAAGACAGTTTACTACTTCTGGTCAGGCTGGTCTCCCTTCCCTCGGCAGAAGCCCTGCAGGAGGGTGGTCTAGTTTCAAAGGAGCCCCATAATAAGTCAAAGGGGAAATGGAATCTGGGGAGGGGGCAGGACTCCCCATATTTACTGGCCTCAGAGGAATTGGGGGAAGGCCCTTCGGATCTTTGGGGGGGGAGCCAGCAGTCCCTGACTTGGAGGAGGGGGAAATTCCTTCTGGAGATCCGAATGTGTTCAGGCAATTTCATATAGAGTAGTTGGCTGCTGGGCTGATTAGTCTTTCTCTGGCGGCCTTGAATATGATGCTGCCTCCTGCAATAGTGGAAGAGCCCATGGAGGATCCTTTATTGCAGGGCTTCAAGGGCTCCCAAGTCTGTTTTCCCGTCTATATTGTAATTAAGAAGATGATTTGAAACAGTGTGTGACGTTCCAGAAGCTGGCTTGCAAGGGGGCAGGGCAATGGGCTGCTTATACCCCATTCTGCAGGAAGAAAGGGATTTCCTTAAGATGCCCAAAGTAGAAGCTCTAGTGACTGCAGTGGGGAACCCCCCCCCCCCCCCCCCCACTATTCCGGTTGAAGGAGGGGCAGCGCTAAAGGACCTTCAGGACCAGAAACTGGAATCCCTCCTCAAACAAGCCTTTGACACTACAGGCTTCTATCTGTGGAGCCTATGTAGCCAGAGCATCCTTTGATATGCTGGCTTCAGGCTGTGGCATCAGTAGAGATGGTAAAGTTACTTGGCAAGGCCCAGGATAAGCTGGTGAAGGATTTGGGTGATTGCAAAGGCAGGTGCTTACCAGATTGTCCCAAAGGACCCAAGCAGGGTAACCCTCAGTGAGGGCAGTCTAGGGATTTTTGAAAATTTTGGCCAAGTCGTTTCTCCCCCTTTCAGTGCATTCATTTTGGCACTAGTGTGCAGCTCTTTGGGGGAATAAAATCCTTTGTAACCCCTAATCTGGCCCCGCAAAGAAAAGACAAGGCAGTGCAGCACCAGGCGGAGCAGGTTCCAGTAGGTCTGTTACATTTTTATTCAGTCAGTGCCACAATCATGACATACCAGTGGATGTTAGATTATTCGGGAGGGCTACATGCTAGTTTGCGTGGCCCCTTGCCAAGCATTTGTACAGTCACCATGCTAGGCTTCAGCAAAGGCGGTGGCAGTAGTGAGCAACACCCTGCACTGCTTGATATAATTGGAAGCAATAGTACCAGTGCCACCATACCAACAAGGCTTCGGTCGACACTCTATTTGTTTTGTGATTTTGAAAAAGGAAGATTCTTTTCGGCCCATTCTGGATCTCAAACATGTTAAGTGTTGCGAATACCTCACTTTCAGATGGATACTTGCACTGTCATCATAGCCATGAGGCAAGAGGAATTCTTGGCAGCGCTGGATCTGAGGCCTACCAGTGGTATCTGCGCTTTGCAGTGCCAATGGGGCACTTTCAGTTCCGTGCACTGCTATTCAGCCTAGCCACAGCTCCCTGCACCTTTACAACGGTTATGGTGGTAGTGGCAGCAGCCCTAAGAAACAAAGGTATCCTGGTTCACCTGTACCCGAATGATTAGCTGATATGGGCGAAGACAGGAGGAGAAGCAGTGACCACTCAGAGTGGTTGAGTTCCTCCAGAGTTTGGGATGGGTGGTCAGCCTGTCCAAGAGTCAATTACAGCCTGCACAACAGTTGGTTTACTTGGGAGCATTGTTAGATACCAAGGCAGGCCTGGTCTTCCTGCCAGCTGACAGACTGTGCAAGCTTCAGCAGCAGATGTGCTACTTTTTGTCAACGAAGATGCCAATAGCATGATTCTGTCTGCAACTGCTGGGATACATGGTGGCATCCTTGGATCTAGTTCCTTAGGCTCGGGCCCACATGAAACCCTTTCATGCTGCTTTCACACTGGGCATTTCAGACTGTCATTGTCCCTGAAACTCCAGTGTCCAGAGAAGGTGAGGGCCTGTCTCGATTGGTGGCTGGAGAAAATCCGTCTGTCAGTGGGAATGCCCCAGAACAGCTGGACTAGGTTCCGGTAATGATGGGTGCCAGGCTCACACATGCAGGGGCATGGTCTGTGGAGGAGAGCCATTGGTCCATAAATCGCCTGGAGATGGGGGTGGTATTTCTTCTTCAGTATTTTCAGCACTTAATGCAGGGGTGGTGGTGAGTGTGTGTTCGGACAATGCGACCACAGTGGCTTACATCAATAGGCAGTGCTATTCTAGTAGAGGAGGAAATTCAGCTCTTACTGCGGTGGGCAGAACTAAATCTGATCGTCTTCTCCATGACGCATGTGGTGGACAAGGAGAATATACAAGTGGGGACTCCCTTGGCTGACACTTCTTAGATCAGGGGGAATGGGAGCTGAATGCAGCAGTGTTCCACAATACAATGCAGAGTCTCTATCATTGTAGGAGACCCTATTGAGGAACCTGTCCACCAGTGCCAAGGCAGACAGGTTTTTCAGCAGGCACAGGGAGCACATGTCTGAAGGGCTTGACACCCTCACGCAGAAGTGGCCATTGGATGGTCTTCTGTACGTGTTCCCACCCTGGGCTCTGATAGGGTGGCTACTACAGCACATAGAGGCATCCAGTGATCTTCAGTTCTCCAGACTGGTCTCTCCAGCTGTGGTATGCAGACCTGGTCAGGATCCTGATCAACAAGCCATGGCGTCTTCCAGACAGAGTCAATCTGTTAGTGCAGGAGCTGATTCTGATGCCACAGGTGAATTTGTTCTCGCTTACAGCCTGGCACTTGAGCGAGCACAGCTGAGATGCAAGGGCTATTCAGTGTCTGATTACAACACTGCTGAAGGCCAGGAAGGAGTCTCCTACCTTGGTATATGTGCACATGTGGCAAGTGTTTGAGAGGTGGTGTTCTACAAGAAATATCCCTTAGAGGCCACGCTGCCAGATATTTTATCATTCCTCCAGGATGGTTCAGAGAAGGGGCTAGTCTTAATTCCCTGAAAGTGTGGGCTGTGGTGCTATTTTGTTACAGAGGCCACGTGCAGGGGTGTTCCCTAGCAACACATCTGGATATCGTCGCTTTATCAGAGCAGTCAAGCAGGTTCATCGTCCTGTGTGTGCTCAGTGATTCCTCCTTGGGACCTTAATTTAGTGCCATCTGCCCTAATGGAACCGCCCTTTCAGCTTCTGAATGGGGCGCCTTTGAAGCACCTCACATTTGAAAATGATTTTTTTGGTGGCGATGTGCTTTGGTGTGTCAAGTTTCGGAGTTGCAAGCTTTGTCTTGCAGAGAGCCTTTCCTCATGAAATCTTAAGGAGAAAGTCATTCTGAAACTGGTTCCTTCCTTCCTCCTTCCCCAAGGTGATTTCTAGTTTTCGTCTGAATCAGTCTGTGTGTCTCCCAGCTTTTAGGGGGTTGGAGGACACAGAGGAGAATCGACAGTTGCGCAAGCTGGATGTGCGCAAGGTGCTCTGTTGGTACCTTAAGAGAAACAGCATCCTTGTGAAAGTCAGATAACCTATTTGTATTGTTTGGGGGGGCCGCAGAAAGACGAGGCAGCCTCCAAGGCTTCTATAGTGCAATGGATGAAGGAGGCGATTTGCCTCCGCCTATACTGTTAGGGGTTGACCAATGACACTTAGTCTTCAGGCTCACTCCACAAGAGTGCAGGCAGCATCGTGGATGGAGCATGGTTTGGTTCCACCAGCAAACATTTGTAGAGCAGCGATGTGATCATCACTGCATACCTTTTCTCAGCATTACCAGTTGGTTGCGCAGGCCTCTGCAGATGCATGTTTTGGAGCTTCAGTTCTCCATGCAAGACTTGCGAGTCTCTTCCATGTTTTAGTTACAGCTCTAGTACATTCCACTTGTTCTGGACTGGACTGGAGGGAAGATATGGAAGGTGAAATTAGACCTTACCTGCTAATTTTGTTTTAGTCCAGTCCCCGCCCAGGTTAAGAAACTGAACTTTTTTCTCTATGGGATGTGTAATGCAGTGATTGGAGCAAGTCCAACTGGTTTAAAGGGGAATAATTGTTTAAGAAATACTTCAGGTAAAGGGATGAGATCTTCCTCTGTTAGCACACCTCATTCTCATTATGTATATGTTTGTAAATTCTGTTAAGTGAACGTGGTTCCAATATACTTTGCTTCTATTGCCTCAGGCTGGCCTCATTTCAGGCCTAGAAGGGGTTCTTGATATTCTCTCTCTCCCGTTCATTGCTTTGTCAATAGACTGTTGGATTCTGGGGCTGAAGAGGGAGCTCTTGTAGTGCAACATCAGAATTCAAAGACTTTTGCAAACAGCTGAAGACAACACTGTTCATAGAACACTATGGACACGTCACATGACCCAACTACCAGGAACAACCAACATACCCCCCCCCGACCCACTGATAAGAGAATGTATAACGGCACATGATGTTTAACACTAAATATATAGAAGAATGTATTATAGCACACGATGTATCATAGCGCACAATGTACATAGCTCAACCTAATCAAACACACAACACATCTTACACACAAAGCACGATATAACCCTCACTGCATGAAAAACACTATCACTTCCTTTGATTGTTTTGCTGTGATACCACCTTGATTGTAAGATAAGGCGGTATAGAAATACTGTTAAATAAATAAATAATTCTGTCTTGCTCAGTCCTTAGCTGCTGGTGGAGGGAGATAACCCACTCATTCTGGACTGGACTGGAGGGACTCGAGCAAAGGCCTATTTTCACCTTAGTAGCACTTCTTTCATAACAATACTGTGAATGTCTTCAATTAAATCTGTCCACGTCTTCTGCCTGTGAAGGAGGTTTATATTTCACTAATAAAAATCAGTTCTCCATTCCCTCTTTACAGTATAACCCCCACAGTAGCTTCTCCTTCCTGTGTAATCCTGGTAATTGTCACTTAAATATTTTTTTTTAACATATAGTGCCACTCATTCACCCTTTCTTTTTACTTGTCCTTCTTGAAGAAATTATAGCCCAGTATAACTATATTCCATTAATTGTTCTCTGTGAACTGTCTCTGACCACCGCTAAATCCTTCTATTAAAGCCTCAAGATCCAAGATCTTATTTCCCTAATACAGATATTAATATACACCATCTTCCAGGTGTTGCCGCCTCCCCTTTTTCACATTTCTACAGAGCTATTTAATGTTTTTACTGACTTGGGGCTTTCTTCATCCCCAATGAATTTAATTTAAAGCTCTTCAGTAGGTTAGCCAGTCTGCTATGGAGACACGTCGACCTTTCTTGCATAGATGGACACCATATCTGCTCAGCAGCCCTTGGAAAATCATCCCATGGTCCAGGAAAACAAAATGGACATGATCCATACAGCCATGCATTCATTTCTAGAAGGCAAGCTTCTCTGACTTAGCCTTTACCCTCAGTAAGGAGGATTGAGGAGAACATCACCTGCACACTTATCTGCTTCCTACTGTCTCATAGAGCCATGAGGTCACTCTCGATGTGCTTGGAGGGAATACCCAGCAGTATCATTTGTGTCAAGATGGATGCAGCATCGGATGATAATAGGCTTTATGACTTGCTGCAAACTTTCTGTAATGTCTCTGATTTTGGCACCTGCCAGGTAGCACACCTCCCGGGACATCAAGTCTAGTCAGCAGATTGATGCCTTCGTACTCCTCAGGAGAGAATGGTCAACCACCACTACCCTTTCCTTGTGGTTACTGATTTAGCAACTTTGGGGTTTTTAAACTCCAGTTCTAGTTCCTGGGATGTTTTTGCTGCCTTCACCGTTAGAGCTGCATACTGATTTTTCAGTTAGAGGCATAGTCTAGTTCAGTGTTTTTCAACCTTTTTTGTGCAAAGGCACACTTTTTTCATGAAAAAAATCACGAGGCACACCACCATTAGAAAATGTTAAAAAAAATTTACCTCTGTGCCTATATTGACTATATATAAAGTAATTCTCTTGAATAGGAATCAAACACTCACACCAACCCCCCTCCCCTGCTGGTTCACACCAACCCCCCTCCCCTGCTGGTTCACTCACACCACCCCCCCCCCCTCCACTGCTGGTTCACTCACCCACCCCCCTGTCACTTACTCACCCCTCCTGCTGGGTCACTCACTCACTTCCCCCCCCCTCCCCTGCTGGTTCACTCACACCATCGCCCCCCCCCCCCTTGCTGGTTAACACAAACCCCACCCCCCCACCCTTGCTGGTTAACTCACACACCCCCCCCCCCCCCCCTCTGCCCAAGCCGCTGCTTCTGCTTTGTACAGAGCAGCGGCTGCACTACATTTACATTGAAAAGTAAAGAGAAACTGTGTCAGGAGCCCTCCGGTCATCGCAGAGCCCGAGGAAGTGATGTCATGGGGGCGGGCTCCTCACAGGCTGTCTTTCCTTTTCAAATTAACTTTATTGCAGCTAAAGTTAATTTGAAAAGGAAAGACAGCCTGTGAGGAGCCCGCCCCATGACATCACTTCCTCGGGCTCTGCATGATCGGAGGGCTCCTGACACAGTTTCTCTTTACTTTTCAATGTAAGTGTAGTGCAGCCGCTGCTCTGTACAAAGCAGAACCAGCGGCTGCACTGCTATAGGGAATCGCGTTCGCGCCGCAGACTTCGGCACAAAAGCTGGTTTTTTGCTCTGGCCGCTCCTGATCTTGCGGCCAGAGCAAAAAACCGGCATTTCAATGGCCGGTTTTACAACTGTGCTGGCAGCCGGCCTGGCCATGGAAAAACCGGCCAGGCCGGCTGAAAACCGGCCGGTTGGCAACCCTAATTTGTGAGCCGAGGCCACATGTTACAGATGAAATTGGAATTTTTCCCACGGCACACCAGACAATATCTCACGGCACACTAGTGTGCCGCGGCACAGTGGTTGAAAAACGCTGGTCTAGTTGAAGTGTCAGTTCCTGCAGGCTCTGCTGATTTGTGCCAGGTTTCTTTTTTTTTTTAATCTGTACCATCCCATCTCCATCTCTGGAAATCTTGGATGCCTCAAAACGTATGTCATAAGAACATAAGATATGCCATACTGGGTCAGACCAAGGTCCATCAAGCCCATTATCCTGTTTCCAACAGCGGCCAATCTAGGTCATACGTACCTAGCAGTTTCTCCAAAAGACACAGGTTCCGCAATGCTTGTACTGGGTCAAGCATTGATATCCTGGGTCCCTTCTTAATAATGGTTTATGGACCTTTCCTCCAGGAACTTGTCCAAACCTTTTTTAAACCCAACTACACTAACAGCCTTTACTACATCCTCTGGTAACAAATTCCAGAGTTTGATTACACATTGAGTGAAAAAATATTTTATTTTTAGTCTTAAATAGTTTACCCTGTAGCTTCATTGCATGTCCCCTAGTCTTTCTATATTCTGATAACGTAAACAATCGATCTACATTTACCTGTTCCACTCCGTTCATTAATTTATAGACTTCTATCATATCTCCCCTCAGCCGTCTCTCTTCCAGGTTAAAGAGCCCCTAACCTTTTTAGCTTTTCTGCATAGGAGTATACTTCCATCCCCTTTACCATTTTGGTAGCTCTTCTCTGAACCTTTTCTAATAGCGCTATATCCTTTTTAAGATACGGTGACCAGAATTGCACACAATATTCAAGGTGCGGTCTCACCGTGGAACGATATAGAGGCATTATAATATCCTTTGTTTTATTTTCCATTCCTTTCCTTATTATACCTAGCATTCTGTTTGCTCTCTTGGCTGCCGCTGCACACTGGGCCGATGGTTTTAGCATGTTATCCACAATGACGCCTAAATCCTTTTCCTGGGTGGTGGTTCCTAATGTGGGACCTTGCATTGTGTAACCATAGTTTGGGTGGTTGTTCCCTAGGTGCATAACTTTGCACTTGTCCACATTAAATTTCATCTTCCATTTTGATGCCCAGTCTTCCAATTTACCAAGATCCTCTTGCAATTTTCCACAATCCTCTTGGGTTTTAACAACTTTAAATAGTTTTGTGTCATCTGCAAATTTGATAACCTCACTCGTCGTTCCACTTTCCAGGTCATTTATGAATATGTCAAAAAGCAGCGGACCCAGCACAGATCCCTGGGGTACACCACTATTCACCTTTCTCCATTGGGAAAATTGACCATTTAGCCCAACCCTCTGCTTTCTATCTTTTAACCAGTTCCTGATCCACATTAGTACACTGCCTCTTATCCCATGACACTTTAGTTTTGCCAAAAGTCTCTGATGCCAAAAGGCTTTCTGAAAGTCCAGATACACTATATCAACCGACTCACCTTTTGTCCACCTGTTTGTTCACACTTTTAAAAAAACATAACAGATTAGTAAGACAAGATCTTCCTTGTCTAAAGCCATGTTGGCTGTCTCCCATTAGGCCATGACCTATCTACATGCTGAGTAATTTTATTCTTTATGATGGTTTCTACCATTTTTCCCGGTACTGACGTGAGGCTCACCGGTCTGTAGTTTCCCGGATCACCCCTGGAACCCTTTTTAAAAATTGGTGTTATCAGTGTAGTTCTTGCTGTTAGGTTTGCTTCTCAGTCTCGCCATGTCCTCCTCAGCTTCTCCTTTTGTTTCATCTTGCAGACATCTTGCACACAGACCCAATCCTTCACCTGGGATCTGGACAGAACAAGAAGCTGTAACAAGGGCAGCAGCTTTGGCGTCACTATTTTTTCTGCCACAGTTATGTTGTAGGAGCTTGGCACTTGAAGGAAATGAGAAAAAGACCTACCAAAGTCACTAATTTTCCTCAGATGTCCTTTTAAGATGAAATGCATTAAAAAAAAAGGCTGGCTGCGAGATTTAACACCTCTTTTCTGATTCCCTGTGTTGTAGTCCTGTTTGCTCACTCACCTGTTTTGGTATAGAACAGTTTCTTATCACTTTAAACTACTAAAATCTGAGATGTATCTGAACTCTATAGTTGAATATGTTCCCTTAGTAGAATTATCTAATCTAAGCTTCTTTTAAATATAACTGTTTACAAAATAGGTTAACTACTTTTTCTCTGAAAGAACAGCTGAGGAAGAAAAAATAGGGACTTTGGTAGATCTCTCTTTTACTACAAAAGGTACCAACTGAACAACGGCTGGGAAAATCGTATTGCCAAAGCTGTTGCCCCTGTTACAGCTTCTGCCTCTATCCAGACAGAGCGCCCAATGCCAGTTGAAGGACCAGTTCCATGTGCAGGATGCCTGCAAGCTGAAACTCTCATGAAACAAGTGGAGGAGCTCAGAAGAGGTGGCAAGGCTGAGAAGCAATTGAGACAGTGAGAAGTACATTGACAAGATGCTTCTTGAAACATCCAAGCTCTCAGAGGTGAAAATGGGAGGCTACAGAATGAAGAGAGTTGGACAAAAGTCACCAGATCCTGCAGAATCACCAATCCAACTCCTCCAGCCCTTGAATTGAAGAACCAGTATGCAGCCCTGTAAGTGGAGGAGGTGAAAGCATCCCAGAAAACGGAAGAACCAGAGCTCAAGCACCTCAAAGTTGTAGAGTCGGTGACCACAAGGAAGCGAAGGGTAGTGGTAGTTGATGACTCTCTTCTGAGGGGTACTGAGGTGTCCCATCTGCCGACCAGATTTGTTCAGAGAGGTGTGCTGTCTGCCAGGTGCCAAAATCCGATGTGTTATGGAGAGTTTGCTGGGACGCATCATGATATTAACTTATCCAATGTTGCTTGTCCATGTCGGCACAAATGATACTGCTAGGTATCACTCTGAGCATATCAAAAGTGACTTCATGGCTCTGGGACAGAGGGTAAAACAAATAGGTGCCCAGGTGGTGGTCTCTTCAATCCTCCCTGTTGAGAGTAAAGACCAAGGCAGAGAAGCTCACATCCTGGAGATGAATGTATAGCTGTGTGGATGGTGTCATTGAGAGCATTTTGGTTTCCTGGACCATGGGATGATCCAAGGGCTGCAGAGTAGAGATGGTGTCCATCTGTCCAAGAAGGGTCAAAGTGTTTTCCGCAGCAGACTAGCTAACCTACTGAAGAGGGCTTTAAACTAGATTCATTAGGGATGGGTCAAGAAAACCCCCAGGTAATTGAAATATTAAATATCTCTGTAGAAAAAGGGCAACATCTGGAAAGTGGTGTGTATAAATGCCTGTAGCATGGGAAATAATATCTCAGATGTTGAGGCTTTAAAGGAAGAGGCTGACTTGGATTTAGTGGTGGTTACGGAGACATGGTTCCCGGACAACTATGACTGGGATATAGTTATACTGGTCTATACTTTATTCATGAAGGACAGGATAGGAAGAAGGGGAGGGGGAATAGCACTATATGTAAAAAAAAAATAAAAAAAAAATACCAAAGCTATAGAATTACAGGGCTTCAAAGGGAATGAGAAGGCACTGTGGGTTAAACTAGAAAGAGAGAAAGGGATAGTCATTTGTATTGGAGTGCTATACAGATCCCTGTCACAGGGAGAAGTGGATAGGGCTGTAATTGAAGACATATGCAGTATTGCCATGAAAGGAGGAAGTGCTACTGAAAGGTGATTTCAGTATGTCGGATGTTGATTGGAACATCCCTACTGCATTGTTATCTAGAAGTAAGGAGATACTAGATTCTCTACAGGGAGAACTATTCCAGCCTACTGTTAACCCACACATGAAGGGGGCCATACTGGACTTGATCTCCCACTATGACAGACATACTTTCCCCATTGATAAGCACCATCTCGCATCCAGTGATCACCAGCTTGTGTGATTCAATATTAGGACTAGGGCTGATAAAATCCATTCAAAAGTGAGGGCCTTAGACTTTAGGAAAACTAACTTTGCCAAGATGGGACAGTACCTCAAGGAGTCATTAAACTGACAGTGGATATTTTAAGGGCAGCCAACCTTTTTGTTAGAAAGGTAAATAAATGTAAAAGGAAAAGGAGGCCACTATGGTTCTCAGAAGTAACTAAAAAGGTGAAGAAAGAGGAAGGCCTTCATAAAAGAGTCCATAGAGAGGAAGACAGGCATCTATATTTGGAAAAACTTAGAGCAGTTAGGAAAGTAGTCGGGAAAGGAAAGATACAAAAAGAAGTAATAGCCAATGCAGTAAAATAGGGGGATAAGACTTTTTCCAGATCATGTTAGTGAGAGGAGGAAGATCAAAAGTGATATTGTCAGACTCGAGGGTGAAGGGGAGGAATATGTAGAAGCTGATGAGAATAAAGCGGAATTGCTTAACAGCTATTTCTGTTCTGTGTTCACAGCTGAAGGGCTAGGAGCAGGACCTCAGAAAACACCCACAATAGGAACAGAAGTGACAAAGATCTTGAATGATTTTCAGAAGACTGTATTCATGAGGAACTAACTAAACTAAAAGTAGACAAAGCGATGGGACCGGAGGAGATTTATCCGAGAATACTGAAGAAACTTGGGGACCTTCTAGCAGCTCCACTGACTGACCTTTTCAATGCTTTGGAATCAGGAGTGGTCCCAGAGGACTGGAGAAAGGCACATGTGGTCCCTTTACACAAGAGTGGAAGTAAGGATGAGATTTTAAACTACAGGCCGGTTTGTCTAACCACTGTGGCAAGTAAATTATCGGAAACTGTGCTAAAAAAGAGAATAGTAAGATTTCTAGAGTCCAGTGGATTGCAGGATCCGAGGCAGGTCTTGTCAGACATAAGAACATAAATGCCATACTGGGTCAGACCAAGGTCCATCAAGCCCAGTATCCTGTTTCCAACAGTGGCCAATCCAGGTAATAAGTACCTAGCAGTTTCCCAAAAAGACACACAGGTTCCATAAGGCTTGTATTGGGGCAAGTAGTGGATTACCTTGGTCATCTTTTTAATATTTGTTTATGGACCTTTCCTCCAGGAACTTTCCCAAACCTTTTTTTAAATCGAGCTACACTGACAGTTTTTATTACATCCTCTGTTAACGAATTCCAGAGTTTGATTACGCATTGCGTGAAATAAAAAATATTTTCTCTTATTAGTCTTAAACGGTTTACATTGTAGCTTTATTGACTTTTTTGACTGAGTGACCAAGGAATTGGACCGAGGGAGAGTCCTAGGTGTGGTATACATAGATTTCAGTAAAGCCTTTAACACTGTTCTGCACAGGCAACTTATAAATATACTGAGCACCTTAGGGGTGGACCCCAAAATGACTGACTGGGTTAGAAATTGGTTGAGTATGAGGTGACAAAGGGTACAGGTAAATGTCTGAGGAGAAGGAAGTTACCAGTGGTGTGCTGCAGGGATCTGTCCTTTGTCTGATTCTTTTTAACATCTTTGTTAGTGATATTTTGGAAGTGCTCTCAGGTAAGGTTTGCCTCTTTGTGGCTGATAACAAAATCTGTAGTAGAGTAGACACCCAGAAAGGAGTAGTTAACATGAGGAGGGATCTAGCTAAGCTTGAAGAATGGTCAAGAATTTGGCAGCTTATTACTAAAAAATGTAGAGTCATGCACTTCAGTTGCAAAAATCCAAGGGAGCAGTACAGTGTAGGGGGTGAAGTATTTCTGTCCACGAAAGAAGAGGATCTGAGCGTCATTGCTTCTGATGATCTTAAAGTGGCTAAACAGGTAGACAAGGTGATTGCGAAAGCCAGAAGGATGCTTGGGAGCCTAGGCAGAGGAATGGCCAGCAGAAAAAGGAGGCAATAGTGCCTCTGTATAAGTGTCTGATGCAACCTCATTTGGAGTATTGTGTGCAGTCCGGTGACCGCACCTTCAAAAAGATATAAGCAGGATGGAGTCTGTGCAGAGGGTGGCTACTAAAATGTTTAGTACAGACTTAAAGATCTTAATATGTATATGTTAAAGGAAAGGCTGGATAGAGGAGATATGATAGACATTTAAATACATCCGTGGCATAAATGCACAAGAGGAGAGCCTCTTGCGATTGAAAGCAAACTCTGCTATGATAGAACATAGGACGAGGGTGAAAAGGGATAGACTCAGTAGTAATATGTGGAAATATTTCTGTACGGAAAGAGTGGTAGATGCGTGGAATGGTCTCCCAGTGGAGGTAGTAGAAATGAGGACAGTATCTGAATTAAAAAAGCATGGGACAAATACAGAAGAACTCTTAAGGCAAAAAAAGACTATTGTAGTTGATATGGAAGGGCAGACTAGACCATGTGGTCTTTTTCTGCCATCTTGTTTGTGTTACTTTTAGTAGATTATATATAATTTGAAACAATTTACTTCCTAGATTTTCCCATCCAATCAATACTGCACGCTTTCTATCTTATCAAAGAGCTATTTAGTGAGTGGTTCTCTATAGCAAGATTTCTCACATGGGGTGTGTGGAAATTGGGTTGGGCACTAACACCTCAGCAGTGCATTGACTTCAAAGAGAGCTTTTCCTCCTCTTTGAACTTGAAGGCTAGAGGAAAAAACATCAGCAGAAAAGCTTTGTCTAAAACAGAAAAATCCCCTTCTGCAAGCAGTTTCAAAAATCAGTAACTTTAGCAGCAAAAACCATTACCAAATAAAAATAGCTCCCTTTGAACTCTCAGGCAGAGAATTTATATTAAGAACTATAGAATTACCTTGTTTGAAACAAGAGTTCCTCTAGTAATATATTCAGAAGTCAATGTATGTGTTTTAGTCAAGGTGGACCCAATTTCATAGGAATTTGATGTCTGTAATACAATTGTCATGTGATTCCACTTGTTAGAGACACTTAAGCTACATATCTAATTGAAAGTTCTACCTTTACTAGTAATTTTGTTTTATTTTGTTTTCCCCCTAAACCCTCCTTCCCCTTCTCCTTTCTCAGTCTCTGTAGATAGCATTCTTCTATTCCCGGTTTCCTCTGCCCACAACATTGGTGTTATCTTTGACTCCTCCCTCTCCTCCTCCACACATATCCAACAGATAGCTAAAACCTGTCGTTTCTTTCTGTACAACATCAACAAAATTCATCCCTTCCTTTCTGAACTCACTATGAAAATACTTATCTACTCTTTAGTCACCTCCCGTTTCGACTATTGCAACCTCCTCCTTGCTGCTCTCACTTTGAGTCATCTCTCTCCCTTTCAATCTATTTAGAACTTTGCTGTGCAGCTAACCTTCTGCCAGCCCCAATATACTCATATAACCCCTCTTTTCAAGTCAATTTATTGGTTCCCCTTCCGTTTCCATATCCAATTCAAACTTCTCCTTCTGACCTATAATGCATTCATTCTACTGCTCCTCACTACCTTTCTTCTATCCCTACACCCCTCCTCGTGAACTCAGCTCTTCCACTGGCCTGCTTCTTTCTCTGCCCTTTTCTTTTTCTGCCAACTCCAGGCTACGTTCCTTTCACCTTGCTGCTCTTTATGCTTAGAACAAACTACTCGAGTCTGTACGTGAGGCTTCATCTCTCCCCCTTTTCAAATCCATGCTAAAGGCTCACGTCTTTGAGGCTGCTTTTGGATCCTGATATGTTGTTTTTCCTTGTCTCCTTATCTTTCGCTATTTTGTGCCCTTATTCTCATCTATTGTATTGTCTGTCTTGATTAGATTGTAAGCTTGGATGAACAGGGATAGTCTTTTATATGTGTCTGTACAGCGCTGCATATGCCTTGTAGCACTATATAAATAATTAATATTAGTAGTTGATGATATGAAACGCATTGTGATGGTTTTTTTGTTGCCATCTTCCGAGGATAAGCTATAAGGCATGTTACATGCATGCTTGAATTCTGAAATCTCTTTTGTGTTTGGGTGCCATGTGATTTTTTTTTTTTATACTCTAAAATCCATCCTCCATACTGCATTATAGCATTACGTTTAGTTAATAAAATACCTTAAATAAAAATAGAATCATCTTTTTGAAAACTGTGTTAAGAGATATTAATTAATGGTTTAGTGAAATGCTACATTTAAATTTGTCATAAAATATGCAAGGGTAAGTTGGTGTTAAGAACTAAAAGCCTGTTTCAAATAAGTATTCTGACTTTTTGCTGTTTTTACCAAAATATTTTGCTTTCTAAAAGTACTTAAATCTTACTCCTTTGGATTTATCAGAATCGCCAGTAAAGTACTTCTATGGAATTACTGTATTATGCTGTGGTGATTTTACAGCTTTTAGAAACAAACAGAAAAGTATTAAATGATGCTTTATTTTTATTTTCTTTTATTATATTTCTATACCACAAGTCATAAAAACATCAGTGTGCTTACTTTACCACACAGATTTCGTATTAAAACTTTGAGCATCTGAGAGTGATGAAAATACATAGGGGGTTATTCCCAACCACGAATAGCGGGGATGGACATCCCAATGGGACGTCCATCCCTGTTATTTGTGCCAGTTGCCTGCCCCGAATAACTTCCTCGCCGGTTGTGCGGGGAAGTTAATTGGGGGCGGGCAGGAGGAAGCCCAGGGGCAGAGAGTGGGCAGTTGCTGGCCCTGGAAGTACAGGGCCGATTCTGATGTCGGCCCTGTACGTCCAGGGCCGGCAAATTGGCCGGGGAGGTTTTTTGCAAATTCGGGGCACAGAAGGGGCTGTGGGGGACAAGGTTAATCCCCCGCAGCTCGACCCTGGCCTTAGGAGGCTGGGTTGGGCTGAGGGGAATTAACGTTTTGGGGCAGCAGCCAGCATTGCGGCTTTTAAGTGGAGCTGTGGTGCCATGGCAACATGACACCATGGCGTCGCGGCTCCATTTAAAAGCCCTGGCTGAGTTAGCCGGGCAGTACCTGTACATGCAGGTCGGGACTGAATCGCAGTCCCAGCCTGCATGTACAGTGCTGTTTGAGATTCTGATCCCGTGGGACTGGACGTGCCCTGCAGGATCAGAATTGCAATCTCCTTTGTACGTCCGGGTCAGCCTGGACGTACAAAGGAGATCTACGTGGTGTATAGAATCTGGCCCATAGCTAATAGTAAATTGTAGCCAAGTAAGCTCTCACTGCTTTGAGTGTGTGTTATGCTAATATGATTTTAAAGCTCAATTTTGTTTTCTTTTTTCAGATCTAATTGCTGAAGAACTTTTTAAAATGACTTTCCGGTTCCGTGCATTCTTTCCATACACCTTACCAGGAGTACTTGCACTTATTGGTTGGTGGTGGTTCTTTTCTCGTAAAAAACAGTCAATACTTGGTCATGATGGACAAGAAACAGCTAATATACACAGTCAGCAGACAGAAACAACCAAAAGTGAGCCTCTATCTACAGATGATTTGCATTGTATAAAGGTACAACCTGTATACACAGACCAAGAAAAGTGCCAGGGGAATGACGTTTTATGTACAAAGTCATCTGTGGAAGTAATAGCACCCTCTGACATGCAGCAACCATTGAGTTCTTCAATAACAATGCTTCCTACTAGTGGGCAAGAAAGGTTTGAAGCCAATATACATGAACCCAATGATAAAAATAAAGATGCATTCAAGACAGTTTATGGAACCCCTTCCACTATCAAAGAGAATCATTATCCAGTAATAACCAGTATTGAACATCATGGTTCTTTCAGTTTACCACAACATGAATCTCATTCCCAAGAAATCCAAATAGTTGAAATATTAAGTCCAGTTAATTTACCTGTAAAAAATCTTAGTTGCTCTTCAAGTAAAGTGAAGACTAAATGTGAAGAAAAACAGGCTGCAAACAAACTTTTGGGTAATAAGGCCATGGATAATAAATGTGGAGGAGAATTTTTTTTGGAAATTGGTCATGTGCCTGCTGAGCACTGTGAGCTAGAAAAAGAAGCTATTAGTGATCAAGTGGTTCAGCCTATTCAGGTCAATGAAATTGCTTCCCCGCAGACAGATGCCCACACAACTACTCCTAAAGAAGTAGTACAGCCTGCTGTAATAAATGAAATGCTATTCATGGACAAAGGTTCACAGACTATTGACGAAAAGATAGTTAGAGATCCTAAATTCAGTGAAATTGTCTCTTCAGAAAAAGATGTTCAGTCAAATGCTGATGCAAATATGGCTGTGCTCACTGAATTCAGTAAAGCTAACTCCACAAAAAAAGGTGTCCTACTAACTTCCCTTGAAGAACAAGCATTTGAACCTTATAAAGTCAAGGCAACTGCTTCAGTAGAGAAGGTCGCCCAAGCAGCTACTACTAAGAAAACTGTTCAGCATAATAAGGTCAGAGGAGCAATCGTGGAAAATGATGCCCACATGACTGCTGTTGAGGAAAACACACGTCTCAAAGAGTCCACTGACATTTTATCTTTGGCAAAAGATGCACAGGCGGCATCTCTAGAGAAGAAAATGGTTCAGTGCAATGAAGTTGAAACTGCTGCTGTGGAAAATGAAGAATCAATAGTAGCTGGGAAGCTACTTAATAGTTATATCGAGTGTGACTTAAGAGAAAATGATGGCCTTGAGACTGGGAGTACTTTTTCTCACTGTCCAGGCAAAGCAAGTGAATATTGTGAAACAATGAGAACTGTAGTAGGTAATTTGGGAAAAGAAAAAACTGATGATGATTTGGTAAAAGAAGAAGCTGAAAAAATTGAACAGGTAGCCATAAATATTATTTCCAAGGTAATTTTAGCAGCTACCAAGGAAATACTGTCTTGTACTGTAACTGATATGTCTGACAATTGCAAAATCTTGGAAAATGAGGGTTACTGCTTACTGGAAAAAGAAAATGGCACTGTATCAGCCAGTCAGAAACTTGTATGGGAACAGAATGTGGTAAAATGCAACAGGGAAGGTGAGACAAATTCTAAAATGAGTACTGTAAAACCTTTTTCAGAAGAAAAGCATGCAGAAAGCAAGAGCTATTTAAGTATTTTTAATATGCACTTACCGAGCCCAGATCATGGAGACATAGCTGAAGCTAAATCAAAAAAATTGGTAGAGTGTGAATACAATGAAAAAATGCTTGGTCCTGTTTTGCATCTTGGGGAATCATTTGAGGAAACAAGCATTGTGACAGAGGACTCTGGTTGTAGTGCTTGCACATCTGAAGATGGTATAGGTTCAGAAGATCCTTTACAAAGCACAGGCCTTTCTTATATTGCTGCCATCCAACATTTTGACTCCTTGAATACATCCATAATTGGAGATACTTCCATAGATCACAATATGGTACCAACAGAAGAACCACTTGCACCTGAACTGCAAGAAAATAATAATGGACCATATAGCAATGGAATGCAGAAGGGAGATTCTCCAGACTTGAGAAATGATGGGCATTGGTCAAAGGAGTCTGAGGCAGATCATTCAGGAGGTATGAGTATGTTTGGCACATCTTCCCTGCAAATAGGTATTTGAGTTTTTTAAGCAGAGAATATTCAAACTATTATTTTGCTAATCGTCACTGTAAATTGCATTCTCCAGGAGCAAGCAGTAAATCAGTCCTCGCATATGGGTGATGTCGGCGCCAACAGAGCCCTCGTGCGCAGCAAATCCCCAGCTTTCTAGGAAAGCCTTTGGGAATTGCACCACGCATGCGTGGTCCCCTTCCCGCCCAAAGGTGCCATCTTGCTCAGTCTTCTTTTTTTTCCGTGGAGCCCAACGGATGTTGTCCCATAGTCCCCGAGAAAAAAGTGGTTTAAAGTTAGAAATTAACTTTTCTTTCTTACTGGTTCAACATCTCTTCCCCTTCCCGCCTTCAGCTTGGTACACCGGTACCGAGTTCAGTTTAATTTTTCGTTTTTTGTCCTTTGTGACTAGCGTTCGTGCTCTTTTTCTTTTTCACTGGCAGCCCGGTCCTTCGATCTCGCAGGGGCCCTTTTTCCCCCGATGGCTGCCAGCGGGTTTAAAAAATGTGATCGGTGTACGAAGTTAATGTCCCTCACTGATACACATGACTGCTGTCTCTGGTGTCTTGGGCCTGACCACGACCCGAAGGTCTGTGGCCATGTAGGAAGATGTCCTCGAAGGCCCTGAGAAGCAGCAGCATGATAGGATTTTTTCTGAGTCCGTACCCTCCCGGCCACTGACCTCGTCTGAGGCCTCGACCTCTCGAACTGTCTGAGCCTGAGCAGCGTCGGGTCTCCTCAGAGAGGGGGTCTCCCTCACAGGAACCTGGAAGGAAGAAAAAATCCTCGAAGGCGGCGGCGTTGGACAGTTCTGAATGGCCTAGTTCCTCCCAGGACCGGTCGCAGAGCCTCGACCGCCTGCCCTGATCCTTTGAGTTGCAGTGTCCAGCAAAACTTCTTCGAAGGGACACGGAGCAGCTGAGGTAGGTAACCAATGTCCTCGTTGAGGACTCCTCCGGGAGAACCTGACCCAGGGGCTACGGAGCCTTTTGAGCTCGGTCTCAGAATGGTGGCCTTGGAGCATAGCATGTCTGCCTTCATGGACCAGCAGCAGGCGCTGATAGCTGATCTCACTGGTCCTTCCGCCCCGACCACTGGGCCACTGACGTCCAAGTTGACCCCGGAGGCCGAGTCGATCCTTGGCTGAGGTCTCCCTCGACCGCCTGTTCGGGACCGAGGTTGTCGATACCGATTCCACCGGCATCGGGGCGGTCAAGGCCAAAGCCCTTGAGGCCAGAGCCACTCGATTCCTCTTCAGAGGCATTGGGCTGGGAGACTGAGGAAGAAGGGTCCTTGGACACCTGCTGGACCAGAGACATCCCATCTGATTCCCCAGTGTCCGAACCTCGGAGAAGGTCCCCCCTGGAGGATACTCTGTTCTTGGACTTCATGAGGGACATGTCAAAGGCTTTGGCATTCCCTACGGAGTCCGAGGAGGAGTCTCGAGCCAAGGAGCTTGAGATCCTCCAGTATGACTTTCCCCTTCGGTATGTCCTTACTGTACCAGTGCCTCCGATCCTGGAATGGCTGATTCTCTGCATTTGGGAGACACCGGCATCGATTCCGGTGATCAGCAGGCAGATCGACTCGATGTATCGAGTCCGCAAGAGTCCTGGATTCCAAAAACCACAACTGCTGCACAACTCCATGGCTGTGGAATCGGCCATGCACCGGCTCAAGAGCCAGAAGACGCACTCCTCGGTGCCTCCTGGCAGGGAGCCCGCAACATGGACACCCTTGGCAGAAAGTGCTACCAGGGTTCTATACTGACATGTCGGATCCAGGCATACCAGCTGTACATGGGCATGTACCTGCGAGATCTGGCGAAGGAGATCGCTGGGTTCTCGGCTGGTCTCTGAGGGACCTTTGCAGCACTTCAAGACCCTGTCCACTGAAGTCCGTGAGTGCTTGAAGTTCATGACTCGAGCAGCCTTATGATGGCTTTGAGGCGTCAGCCCGGGTAGCTGCGGCTGGCATCAGTGCATGAGGATCCTGACTGCAGATGCATCCTTGCTGGCTGGGGAACCCATTGCCAGGGACTTTGCTCTCAAGGCGTGTGGTCTCTGCAAGAGAGCACACAGCAGATCAATTTCCTAGAACTTCATGCCATTCGCCTAGCTCTATGAGTCTTCTGTCAAACTTTGGCTCATCAACCTGTCTTAATACAAACAGACAACCAAGTGGCGATGTTCTATGTGAACAAGCAGGGAGGCACGGGGTCCCGTATTCTGTGTCAGGAAACCCTAGACCTATGCTCCTTTGCACTCCGGCACGGCATGCATCTCAAAGCAGCTCATCTGCCAGGCCAGGTAAATGACTTAGCTGGCAAGCTAAGTAGGATTCTCCAGCCCCACAAATGGCAGCTGGATATGAATATGGCCCAATGGCTATTTCAGACCTGGGGACAACTGACAATAGATCTGTTTGCGAGCCCACACAATCACCAGTTGTCCCAGTTTTGCTCCAGGCAGCCACACCAAACAGGGTGACTGCCGATGCTTTTCTCACCTCATGGTCTGTGGGCCCCCTCTGTGTTTCCTCCCACACCTCTGGTGGCCAAGACTCTATTCAAGATTCTCCAGGACAAGGCCTCAGTCATTCTGGTAGCCCCCAGATTGCTGAGGAAACCCTGGTTTCCGCATCTACTTCAACTAGCGGTGGAGGGTCCCAATCCCTCTGTGATCCTATCCCAACCTCCTGTCTTAGGAGGGGGGCACTCTCCTGCACCCCAACCTCAGCTCCCTCAGCCTGATGGCATGGCTGCTGAAAGGGTAGTTCTCGCACTATTCCTCCTTCCCAAAAATGTGGAAGAAGTGTTGCTGGCCTCAAGGAGGCACTCAACTAGACGGACCTATGCTTTCAAGTGGTGCGAAAAGCAGAAGGAAAATCCTTTCTCCTGCCAGGTTGCAGTGGTGCTTCAATATCTTCTTCATCTTTCAGATTTGGGCCTTAAGTCCAACTTCATCAGAGTTCACCTCAGTGCCTTGGCTGCACACCACTTTCCAGTGGAGGGAAAGCCTCTTTCTGCACATCCTTTGGTTTCCAGGTTCCTGAGAGGCCTACTTCTGCTGAAGCCCCCGGTTCGCCCTCCGGCGACTGAGTGGGATTTGAATGTGGTCTTAGCACAGCTTACTCATCCTCCATTCGAGCCGATGGTAACCTGCCATCTATGCTACCTTTCTTGGAAGGTAGTTTTCTTGGTGACACTCACCTCGGCTCAGCGAGTGAGTGAGCTTCAGGCCCTGGTGTCCGGTAGGCCTTATACAAGGTTCTATAGGAACCGGGTAGTGCTCCGCACTCACCCCAAGTTCCTTCCAAAAGTGGTCTCTTCGTTCCACCTCAACCAGCAGGTAGTGCTACCTACCTTTTTTCCCAGGCCGCATGCCAGTTGGGCAGAGACAGTTCTGCATACCCTGGACTGTAAGAGGGCATTGGCCTTTTACATTCAGCGTACATAAGGCCATAGAACGGCTTCTCAGCTCTTCGTATCCTATGACCCCAGTAAGCTGGGGATGGCTGTTTCTAAATGTACGCTGTCCACCTGGGTGGCAGACTGTATTGCCTGGGCATGCAGGGTGGCCAATCCTCCGTTACAGGGTCTTGTTACAGCCCACCGGGTCAGGGCTATGGCGGCATCAGTGGCTTATTTCCGCTCTGTTCCGCTAGCAGACATTTGCCGGGCCGCCACCCGGTCTTCGGGTTAGACTTTCGCAACCCATTACTGCCTGGATAGGGAGTCCTGACGGGACACTGCTTTCGGCCAGGCCTGTACTCCGTAACCTTTTCAAGGTCTAGGCAACTCCTACCCTCCGACCCTTTGGTGTCAGGCTACCGGAGTGTTACTCTCTGTTAGATTCCTATTATGGCTGCTTGCGGCTCTCGTAGAGGGAGCCTATTTTTCAGCTATGGGTTCTCGGTAGCCTGTAGCTGGGGAGTCCCAAATGTGAGGACTGACTTCCTGCTTGTTCCTGGAGAAAACGTAGTTACTCGCCTGTAGCAGGTGTTCTTCAGGGACAGCAGGAATCTGTCCTCAAAACCCTCCCTCCTCCCCTTGGAGTTGCAGTCCTATTATTATATTTTGTTCTTTTTGCCATCTTTATAGCTGTCATTTGACTGAGTAAGATGGCACCCTTGGGCAGAAAGGGGACCACACATGCGTGATGCAATTCCCAAAGGCTTTCTTAGAAAGCTGGGGATTTGCTCTGCACGAGGGCTCCGTTGGCGCCGATGTCACCCATATGTGAGGACTGATTCCTGCTGTCCCTGGAGAGCACCTGCTACAGGTGAGTAACTACATTATCTTGCTGTTATCAGACTGCTGATGCTGAAAAAGCGGCATGTCAATAAGTAGAAGAGCATGATTTTAGAGATGAGAGCGTATCAAGATTACAGGAGTTCCAATGTTTCTATCTAAACCTTTTTCCATGTTGTCCTGCTAGACCAGCCCACACAAGTGGGTTGTGTTCCCCCAGCAGATTGGCGGAGAACAAAGAACCAATGAAAAGCCCAGGTTCCATTTCGTTCGTCCAGTCCTGGCACCTTTGGGTATTCACGTCACACCAACAGCTTGGAGACTGAGCATGTCATGCTTTTCACGACCTCCCCTAGATAACCAGCTGGCTCCCCCCCCCCCCCCGCCTCCCAGTATCTCTGTCTCCAAGCAGCTGGAGAGATGTAAATCCCTTTGCTAGGACTCACTGAGGGAACACTACTTTTTTGTAATTGAAAATAACTTTTTAAATTGGCAGTAGTGGTGTGAGCATTGCCAGGAACACCTAGCCAGTCTGATAGTGGGGGTTGGAGGAAGCTGCCAGTTCCTTATCGTCCCTCCAGTCCAGTCCTGCACCTCTGGGTAGTGCATCTCCTCTCGCAGCTTGGAGACTGAACATGTCAGATTCTGAAGTCACTTGTACTAATACTGCTGGTACCTCCCACCAGCTCTGTGTGCTCAGTCCCCAACCAGCTGGAGGTGGTAGTGAGCCTAGGTGTTGGGCTCACTGTAGGAACAGATAAGGAGCAATTTAGTTAGGTGTAGTTAGGTTTTTCCGTTGGTTTCCCTTTCCTGTGCTTTATTGTCATTTGGGTTTAAAGTTTGGGGGTAAAAAAAAAAAAGGCAATACAAGGAGTGCAGGCGGAAAAAAGGCAGGGCTGAGACACTCACCCCATCAGCAGTTTTTACTCTCCTTCCCTCCCTCCCCTCCTTGTCTGTACAGGTGGGATCTGGGGTATTGGCCTGACTCCTGTTTGCCCTGACGGCTCCCGATCTCATCAGCGAGTGAGGAGCCGCCGCCGGGTCCTCTCACTCACTGCATTTGCCGGCTGCAGCTTATCTGCCGGTTTATCTGCTCAGCGGGCAGGCTTACCGTTTTCCAGCATCGGAGTCATCGGCACCAACCGGAAGCTGGCAGCGCTGATCACAGCGGGGGTGAGTCTGGTGGTGCGGGGGAACTCGGGCAGACAGAGGTGCGCGGCCTAGCACCTCTTGGTGAGCGCGACCATGCCTTTTTAGTCAGGGTGGTTAGCGGCCCGATTTCCCGTGTTTTCCATGGCTCAGCAGGAAAGTAGGCTTTTCGCTGGGCTAGCAGCGTTCCGGGGCCTTTGGGGGGGGGGGGGCAGTTGCTGGCCTTTCATGACTATCGGGGCTGTGAGGTTTTAAAAAAAAAAATTTTAAAAAAATAGTTTCATTTTATTAGCATAAATCGGACCTTGTAAGGCTCCTACCAGGTTCTGAGGAGATGCAGGGTAAGCCGGTACCTCTCTCCTTCTCTGCCTTCGTCTTCACTGCATTCGGGGTGCAGGGATTCGGGGCTAATGCCTATGTGTCCGCAGTGTCTTATCTGCGGTACCCATCGGGGGACGGTCTTGGACACCGGGGTGTGCCACTGCTGCGTGACTGAGTCCGCCAGCATGAAACAGGAGCTCCAGGAGAAATCTAGGAAAGCAGCATCTTCGTCTGGACAGGGGGCTCAGGCCCCTATGGAGGTTAGCCCTCTGCTAGAGGCTCCTCCCTCACCGCGGGGGGTGGCTCTGACGGTTCCAGGTCCTTCTAACCTTCAAGGTTTGGGGGGGGGGGGGGTGCGCTGGCTGTTTTTTTTCCCCCGGAGTTTGTGCTGTTGCTGCATCAGGCTTTTTGCCTGCATCAGCAGGGATCCGGTATGGATCTCCCGGCTCTCCGCGGAGAAGGTCGAAAACTTCTGGGGCAGGACTGGCCAAGAGAGCTTGGTCCATGGAGGGACATCCTCTTTTGTCTGAGTGGCAGGAGGTGGGCGACTTCGAACTGGAGCCGGAGGCAGACAGTGAAGAGCTCGAAAAAGGGGAAATTCCGTAGCCTGAAGACCAGGCTAGGATTGTCCGAGTCTTTCGGAGAGAAGAGCTGCCGGCTTTAATTGCGTAATCACTTCAGGCCCTCAACTTGTTGGCTACTCAACCGGCGGAAGATGAGATGTTGGAAGACCCTCTCATTCAGTCGGTGCGGAAGACACGGGTGGTTTTTCCGGTACACCGTGTGGTCAAGCAGATGATCCAGGACAAGTGGGACCTGCCAGAGGCAGGCCTTAAGGGGGTGAGGTCGATGACTCACCTCTACCCGCTGTTGGATCAGGAGCGTGAAATGTTTCGTTCCCCATGTGTGGATGCAGCCTTTTCGGCAGTCACGAAAAAGACAATCATTCCAGTGGAAGGAGGCGCAGCACTGAAAGAGGGGCAGGACCGGAAGTTGGACACTTTGTTGAAGCAGGCCTTTGAGGTCAATTCACTATCCCTGCAGGCTTCTATTTGTGGGGCTTGGGTAGCGAGAGCCTGTCTTTGCTGGTTGCAGCGACTACAACAGCCAGGTGAGCCTACACAAGAGCATTTGGCTGATGTAGCTAGGCTGGAATCAGGAGTGGTTTACCTGGCCGATATCCACTATGACCTCATTTGAGGGCTGGCTAACAGCATGGCATCGGTAGTGGCGGCGCGGTGCTACCTTTTGTCTGCGGAATTGAGCAGTGGACAGTTCCTCCAAGTCCCAGCTCAGCAAACTCACCTTTAAGGGGAAACCTTTGTTCGAGGAGGACCTCGACAAGCTGGTCAAAGACTTGGGTGAGTCAAGAGGACGCTTGCCGGAGGATAAGCCAAAGCCAGGTCGGACGGCGACAGCTCCTTGGGGCCAGTCACGGGATTTCTGGCATTTTCGTACCTCCCGCCTGGGGGGTTTCCAGAAGGGGAGGTTTCCATCTTGCGGTCAAGGTTTTAGGGGATTCTGAGGAGCGGGCAGAGATTTTGCTGGTCCCTCATCCTCAGGGTATAAGAAGTCCCAATGAAGCGAGGGGGGCCCAGGCTGTGGAGCAGCCTGAGGGAGGTTGGCTTCAGGAGTTTCTCTCAGCCTGGGTCCAGATCACATCCGACCAATGGGTTCTAGAAGTCATTCGTGAGGATTATGCCCTTGAATTCGCTCAGCCAGTGGCCGACTCCTTTGTCCTGTCTCCCTGCAGGGTGCAGGCCAAGGCAGTAGCAGTAGAGGAGACCCTATCTTGGCTACTCTAGCTGAGAGCAGTGGTTCCGGTCCCTCGAGAGCAGTGCGGCTACGGTCGATACTCCATTTATTTCGTTGTTCCCAAAAAGGATAGGTCTTTTCGCCCAATTCTGGACCTCAAGTGGGTAAACCGTTGCCTTCAAGTGCTGCATTTTCACATGGAAACATTGCGATCAGTGATCGTTGCAGTGAGAAAGGGGGAATTTTTGATGTCCCTCGATCTCACAGAAGCGTGCCTCCACATTCCTATCCGGCCAGATCATCAACGCTTTCTAAGGTTTTCGGTGCATCTGGGGCATTTCCAGTTCCAGGTGTTGTGGGACAAGCATCTAGTGGGGTCCCGGTCCAGTCCAGATCATACCTGGCGAGGAGAGAGCAAGCAAGGCAAGAGAGAGACAAAATTTCCAGGCAGATATCTTTTTATTCAGTGCTATAGCAGGGCTGGCTCATAGTAAGCTATCAAGGAGTCCAGCACTCACACAGGATTCAAGCTGGATTTTTATACAGTCTTAGCATAGCAGTTTGTCACGTGGGTTATAGCAGAATAGCAATTTGGAAGAATTCTCTGGGCCCCTTGCTGCTGCTTTCTACAGAATTATCTAGGTGGCATATCTGGAGCATACCTAACGGCAAGGATTCCTTGATTGGTCAGTTGAAGGGTGGCTACCTTATCTCTCCCTGCAGTCTAAGGCATTTGTGGCTAATGCCCTACTCCTTTGTGTGTGTGCATGAAAAGACAACTCTAGCAAAGGCATCTCTCTTACCTCCCCCTCCCATTCTTTTGTCAGTTTGGTTGTAAAGATAGTTTTTCTGTTTTAGCCTGTGGGTGTTCTTGTGCAGCTGCTCTTGTCTTTGTTGCCAGATATTTCAGCCAGCAAGCCATTTTCCTCTAGCATGCTATCTCCTTTCCCATCTCACAGGCATTACCGTTTGGCCTGGCAATGGCGCCGCACACATTCATCAAGGTGATGGTAGTGGCGGCGGCTCTCCGCAAAGAGGGAGTGTTGGTACACCCTTATCTCAATGACTGGTTGATCTGGGTAAAGTCCAGAACTGAGAGTGTACGGGCTACAGCCAGGGTGGTACAGCTTCTGGAAAGCCTCGGTTGGGTGGTCAATATGGCCAAGAGCCGCTTGGACCCCTCTCAGGTCCTGAAATACTTGGGAGTTTGCTTCAACACTGAAGCGGGTGCAATTTTTCTGCCAGAGCAGTGCTCCCAGAGGCTGCGTCACTTAGTGCACAGTTTTTTGGGATGGTCTTCGTCGATGGCCTGGCAGTATCTTCAGGTGCTGGGAACAATGGCAGCCACGTTGGAGGTAGTGCCATGGGCGAGCACACATGCGTCCGTTGCAGAGGTCCTTGCTCCGTTGCTGGTCGCACCAGAGAGATTCTCTGGCCAAGCGGCTGCCTTGTCTGCTGGGAGTCAGGGATGCTCTCCAATGGTGGCTTTGTCCAGCAAATTTGGCAGCGGTCATGCCTCTCGAGCAGCTGCAGTGGGTCCCCATGCTGACCGATGCCAGTCTGGTGGGTTGGGGGCTCATTGTGGGGATCTCTTTGCCCAAGGGAGCTGTAGCGGACAGGAAGTCGGGTGGTCGATCAACCCACTGGAACGGCGAGCAGTATCTCGGGCACTCCGCACCTTCGAACCCAACTTGCTAGGACGGGCGATCAGAATCCTGTGGGACAAAGCTTTTGCAGTGGCATACCTCAACTGTCAAGGGGGCACAGGCAGTGCGACCCTAGAGATAGAGGCGGAAGCGTTGTTCAGCTGGGCAGAGTCCCAGCTTCAAGTGCTATCAGCGACACACATTGCAGGGGTAGACAATGTGACGGTGGACTTTCTCAGTCGGGTTCGCGTGGATCCCAGGGAATGGGAGCTTCACTTGGAGGTCTTCGCTCAGATAGTCCGCAGGTGGGGGATTGCCCATTATGGATCTGATGGCTATGTTCAGGTCCACCAAAGCAAGCCGCTTCTTCATCAGGAGATGGAAAAGGATGTCCGAGGGACTGGATGCGTTGCTGCAACAGTGGCCCACTGAGGTCGTCCTCTGTCTTTCCTCCTTGGGCTCTCACAGGCCATGTGGTGCAGCAAATTGAGGCGCATTGAGGGCGAATGATATTAATCGTTCCGGATTGCCCGTGGTACGCCGACTTAGTGCATCTTCTCGACGGTCGACCACGGCTTCTTCCGGTGCGAGAGGATCTGCTACAGCAGGGACTGCTCCGGATGCCTCAGGTGGATCGGTTCTCGCTTATGGCCTGGCCATTGAAAGGGTGAGGCTGAGGAAGAAGGGTTATTCCGGGCCCGTAATCTCTACCTTGCTCTTGGCCAGGAAAAGGTCGACCTTTCTAGCCTACGTCCACGTCTGGCGTATTTTCGAGGCTTGGTGTGCTGCAAGGCAGGTGTGGCCAACCTCTGTTTCTGTCCTGGAAGTCTTGAGTTTTTTGCAGGATGGTTTTGATAAGGATCTGGCTGCCAGCTCGTTGAGGGTGCAACTGGCAGCCATTGCTTGTTATGGGAAGATCCAGGGCATGGCCTTGGGCTCGCACACAGATGTGTTACGTTTCTTGAGGGCGGTATCCTGTTTGCGTCTGCCTTGTAGGGCGGTGATTCCTTCTTGGGATCTCAATTTAGTCCTGACAGCATTGACGAGGGAGCCCTTCGAGCCGTTGAGCCGGGCTTCGTTAAAGGATTTAACTCTGAAAACAGTCTTCTTGGTAGCGATCTGCTCTGTGTGCCGAATTCCAGAGTTACAGGCCTTGTCTTGCCGGGAGCCGTTCCTGACCTTTTCTCGGGAAAAGGTGGTGTTGCGTCTGGTTCTGTCTTTCCTGCTGAAGGTGGTTTCAGTGTTTCATGTGAATCAGCCGGTGTCCTTGCCAGTTCTGGGGGGCTCGGGAGAGAGTGTCTCAGAGCACAATCCGTTTGCTGGACGTGAGGAGAGCTCTCCGATGTTACTTGAAGGTGGCGGAGAGTTTTCACAAGTCTGATTGTTTGTCCTCTTTGGGGGTCCGCGCAGGGGCGAAGTAGCGGCCTCCATTTCCAGATGGATCAGGGAAGTGATCGCATCAGCTTATATCTTGCAAGGGCGACAGGTGCCCTTAGGTTTGCGGGCTCATTCTACCAGGGCTCAGGCAACTTTGTGGGCCGTGTATAGTTTGCCCCTGGTAGAGATTTGTAGGGTGGCCATTATCGTCTGGATGTCCAGGCAACAGGGGATGTCTGTTTCGAGTTGGTGGTTTTGAGTGCCGGTCTGGCAGATCCCTCCCATTAGGTTACTGCTCTGTTACATCTCAGAGGTGCGGGACTGGACTGGAGGGACGATAAGGAAAGATAAATTGGACTTACCTGCTAATTGTTGTTGAGGAACTCCAGTCCAGTCCCGGATCCCACCCGGAGTTCTTTCGGCTAATGTGTGGCTCGTTTGCTGCGGTCGGTGGGGCCGGGGCGACGGGGATTCACAAGTCTCTTGTACTTCAGACGTAGTTCTTGTGTTTTTTTTTCTCTGCTTTTCTGTCTTTTGCGCTCTCTGGCACTCTCTTCCTCTCTCCCTTTTGGGGAGGGGGGAGATACAGTTTAAGTGGTTTGTTTATTTGTTTGATATTCTGGCTACTTACGTGTTGCTCCTCTGAATTTGCTTTGTCATTAGGTCACTGAGAGCTGGTGGGAGGTGCCAGCGGTATTAGTACAAGTGACTTCAGAATCTGACCTGCTCAGTCTCCAAGCTGTGGGAAGAGGTGCACTACCCAGAGGTGCGGGACTGGACTGGAGTTCCTCAAGGAACAACAATTAGCAGGTAAGTCTAATTTCTCTTTCTGGTGGGAGCGTTGATCTGTGACGCTATTTTTTGGGTCTTCTGCAAAGAAGGCAAGGCCTGGCACTGAGGTGATCTGCCGGACCAGCACAGTTCCCCCGTGGGGGAGGAGGTGTTTGCGTGCTGGGTTTGGGTTTGAAAGGAGTCTCTGCAATCTCATCTAAGCAGCGCTTGCTGCTACACGGCCAGAAAGCGTGTGCGCAACGACTCCAGAGCAGCGGGTTTAGACGGTGAGGAGTCGTTGCGCAGCAGGAGACCAGAAAAGCTGCCACTTTGTTTTGCTGTCCAATGCTGAAGCCCGGGGCTGACTGAGCATCGGCCGCAGTGCCTACAGCACCAGTAAGCTTAGTTTTGGGGCACAGAACAGCAGCGAGGCTTTTCAGGCAGTCGGGGGAGCTGCGTGGTAGCAGCAGCCATTTTGTGCAGAGCGGGAAAAGGTGATCAGAGCAAGCAGCAGTAGGCAACGAGGGGGGGGGGGGCTCAAGTCAGAGAGGCCCCCTTCCTGTTGAATAGTGTTTACTTTGGTTTTGTTTCTTTCCTTCCTTTGTTTTCCAAGGCTTTACAGTAAAAGGAAGTGAAATCGTTCTGCCAGAAGCAGGAGGAAACGGTGAGGAGTACTACAAACATGCTTACAAAGCCTGCCTGCGTGACCTGTGGGCTCCATAGAGGGTCAGTGTCCCTGGCACAGGGTTCTGCAGGGGATGTGAGGCGGAATCCCTGTTGTAAGCAGGCCTGGGTGAGGACAGGCCAGAGAGGTCCCCTCAGGGCATAGAAGACCCTGAAGCACCGGGCCTTCTACAATCACCTGTAGGCCGGGTCCACCTACAGTGTCTCCCCAAATATTACCAATTACCAGTAAATAGCTTCAGACAACAATTGCTTGGCTACAAAACTTTTATTTAGCATAGCAAAACAATTGTAAATGCAGAATAGCAAGTGTCTGTCTGAGAAATGGCAGGCAGCATTAACTCTTCAAGGGGAGAAAATACTGCCCAAGATCCTCTAAAATTGCTGTCTTATATATGCCTCTCTGCTTCAAATTCTAAAGAGTTTCAGCAAATTCAGCATAAATTCTTAGATCATCTAAAGGCTACTTGCAGATCTCTTTCCCAGGAACCCCTAGGACCTCCTCTGTTTATGCAGCTGGATCTGCTTATCGAGATTCACCTATCTATGCGATCAATCATAGCCCTCTGCCTGTTCCTGTGTTTTTTCAACTGCTGGCACTAATTGAAACCTTCAGGGCAAGAGTATTAGTTGAATTCCTGGCTTGACCTGTTTGAACCTAAGCTTATATCCTTGGACACTTCTGTTCAAAGTATAGCCTTTTAGACTCCATAACAGTAGTAGGCCACATGTACTCTTTTCTTGTAGCCCATGTGCTTTGTATCTTCTGTGCCATTCATATATTGCTGTGTATATTTCAAACAGGCAAGAGCGCAGTTATAAGGCAGACATATATGCATTCATAAGGCAAACATGTAAAGCAGATTTGAGCCGCTTATCCCGTTATTCCAATTATCCCTTCACACCATAGCAGGGGCACCGCCAGTGCCTATGGGGGAAGGGAGAGAACCTCTTCCTGTCAAGGGCCTAAAGGGCAAGGCAAAGAAGGTGCCAAAAGGAAAAAGCCTCAAGGAGGAGCAGGTGACAGGAGCGCAGAGAGTGTTTTCACCAGAATTCATCCTGCTGCTACACAAGGCATTTTGTTTAAAACAAAGTGCAGGGGGGGAGGGGCCACAGGCCCCTAGGGGTGTGACAAAGCGGTCCCCGAACATGGACACATCGCTTGAGGGGACAGAGTGAACCTAGTCCCAGTAAGTGGTAGACGGAGGAAGACATCTGGGAAGACTTGCCGCTAGGAACAGAGGATCAGGACAAAGAGGCAGCTCCGGATTCGGAGTTGGAAGAGGGCAAGATCCTGCAGGTGGAGGATTCTCACATCGTCCGGGTTTTCCACAGAGAGGAACTAGCAGCATTAATGGCACAATCTGCAAAGATATTGAACGTGTGCACAGAGGCCCAAGAGGAAGAAGAGCCTTTTGAGGACCCACTGTTCCAGGCAGTCAGGTCAACACAGAAGGGAGTTCCCCTTGTATAGAGTTGTGGATGATTCAGGAGGAATGCAATGTGCCTGAAGAGCCTCTTTGGGGTACCCAAACGATGTCATGGCTATATACCCTCTTCCAGAGAAGGATAGAGAACTGTGGCACGCTCCTAAAGTGGATGCATCAGTCTCAGCGGTGACCAAAAAGACTATTATCCCAGTGGTACAGGCCAGGTTAGTGGAAGGAAGTTTGGCCCTGAAAGATGTGCAGGACTGCAAATTGGAGACACTCCTGAAGCAGTTATTTGACATTAATGCGATGACATTGCAGGCATCGGTATGTAGAACGTTTGTGGCCAGAGCCTATCTCTGTTGGGCACAGGGGATTTTTTGGGTTCCTGGAGAGGTGCAGACCAGGCCTCCAGAAGTAGCAGAGTTGGAATCTGGGGCAGCATATTTGGCGGATGCCTTCCATGACCTCATTATTTATTTTTATTTATTTATTTATCCATTCTTATATACCGCGCTATTCAAGGTCAGTGCGGTTTACATAAAACAATAACATTTGCATTACATCAGAACAATGATATCAATGCTTACATTGTAACAGGAAAATAAACTTGGACTGAACGGGGAAGAGGAAACTAATAAGCTAATAGAGTTAAATTGTGAACTATTTATAGGTTAGAAATTAAGTGAATCATGTATAAGAATGTGGAGACTGTGAAATGTACCTGATATGGTGGTCAGGTATATTCTTAGTTATGGATCAGGTTGTGGGGAGTAAAGGTTTGGATGAAGGAATGTTAGTGTGGTGGGGGGTTATTAAAGTGTGAAAAATGGAGGAGGAATAGATGGTGCTTTAGAGCTTTTCTGAATTGAAGAAGGTCACTAATTGCTCAAAGGTGTGGGGGGAGGCTGTTCCAGATTCTTGGGGCGTAAAATGCAAAGGATCTGTTCCTGGTTAGTTGATTACATTTTATGGATTTGCGGGGAATAGTGAGTGTGTTGGTGGTTGCTGATCTTCTCAGCCTGCTGTTTGGGGTGATTGTAAGGAGTGCTGAGATAGATGAAGGAGACAGTCGGTTAATAGCCTTGAAGGTTATGAGTAGAGCTTTGTAAGTGAGTCTGCTGTGTAGCGGTAGCCAGTGAAGTTCCATAAGTATGGGCGTAATGTGATCAGTCCTGGCTATGCCGCTGAGAATGCGTGCTGCTGCATTCATGGCCATTTGGAGAGGTTTAAGGGTGCTCTTAGGGAGACCGTGGAGGATTATATTTGCATAATCAAAATGAGGAATTACTAGTGCTTGGAAGATAGTTCTGAAGTCATGTGGGGGGCTAGTAAAGGTTTAAGGTGCCTTAATGTTAAAATTTTGTTGTAGACTGATTTGGTCATGTTCTTTATATGCTCTTTGAAGTTAAATTGGTTATCTAGTGTGACCCCCAGATACCGTATGGCTGATTTGCATGGGAGTTCTGCATCTCGTACCTTCAAGGTGGCGGGGGGGGGGGGGGGGAGAAGTTCTTGTTCCTGGAGATAAATAGGACCTCCGTCGTCTTGACGTTTATCCTCAAATTCTGAGATAGGAGCCAGTCAGTAATTGCGTTGAAGCAGTCATAAGAACATAAGATATGCCATACTGGGTCAGACCAAGGTCCATCAAGCCTGTTTCCAACAGTGGCCAATCTAGGTCATATGTACCTAGCAGTTTCCCCAAGAGACACAAGTTCCACAATGCTTGTACTGGGTCAAGCATTGATATCTTTGGTCACTTCTTAATAATGGTTTATGGACCTTTCCTCCAGGAACTTGTCCAAACCTTTTTTAAACCCAGCTACACTAACAGCCTTTACTACATCCTCCGGTAACAAATTCCAGAGTTTGATTACACGGAATTTGTCCACTAGCTTAGAGATGTCAGGATGCATAATTTTGACCGGGGTGAAAAGCAGAACGTCGTCTGCGTAGATTAGGCTGAAGATGTCATATGAGCGGATAATGTTGCAAATCAGCTGCATGTAGATGTTAAAAAGTAGGGCAGACAGGGAAGAACCTTGAGGGACTCTCTGCTGTTCCTGGAAAGGCTCCGATGTTGATCCTATCCGGACATATTGCAGACGATTGGATAGATAAGATTTGCACCATTCCCAGGCCAGTCCGTGAATTCCTTTTTCTTGGAGTCTGGAAAGGAGTAGATCATGGTTGACGGAGTCAAAAGCCGCGGCTATATCGAGAAATATTAGAATGAACCCATCCTCAATGTTATCTATGCCTCTGGATAATGTGTTGGTGAGTATGGTAAGTAATGATTCTACACCGTGCGCCTCACGGAATCCGTGTTGATAAGGGTCAAGAGGGGCTGTTGTATCGATATGTTGTTGCATCTGTATTTGAACCACTTTCTCTATGAGTTTAGATAATAGAGGTATGCTTGAAATCGGGCGATATGATTCGGTCTTGGATGGGTCCAGTCGATTGTTTTTCAGGAGAGGACGGATGGAGGTTTGTTTAAGCGAGGTAGGGAAAACTCCAGATGCAAATGAAAGCTTCATGATGTGAGCTAGGGTAGGACTAAGTTCTTTGCGCAGCGTCCTGATACAGTAGGCTGGACATGGATCGTTAGGTGCTGTGGTAGTGTTGATTGATGAAATAAGGTCAGAGATGTATTTCTCTGCTGGGGGGATGAATTCTATAAGATGAGACTGCGCCACAGGGAAGTGGCTAGGCATGGGGCTTGTTTAAGGGTATAGCCTCAGCAGTGGCAGCAAGGTGGTATTTGTGGCTCTGTAATTGGTTGGCAGATGTGTCCTCCAAGTCCAGGCTAAGCATTGGTAAGCTGCTTTTTGGGGAAGATCCTGGAGAAGCTTGTTAAAGAACTGGGCGAGACCAAAGAAGGTCACTTACCGAAGGACAAGCAGAAAAGGGGGGTGGTCGACGACCCCAGGAAGAGGGCAAACGAAAGAGTTTGAGGTTTCGGCCACATCGGTTCGCTCCCTATCAGAAAGGACGGTTTCCATTAAGGGGGGGCAGTCCTTTTGGGGCTTCCGAGGTGTGGGGAGAGGTTTTTACTCTTCTATCTCTTCAGCTCCAAAGAAAATACAATGAACCATGTTCAGGCCAGGCAGAGTTAATTTCTGTAGGAGGGTGGCTACGGGAGTTTAACGACACCTGGACCCGAATTGCAACCAACTAGTGGGTGCTGGAGGTCATCCAGGAAAGCTATATTCTGGAATTCGCTCGGCCCCTCCGAGGCACTTTGGTCAATTACCCCTGCAAGGGGCTGGTAAAGAGAAAAGCAGTGGAAGTGACTCTGCAGTGGTTATGGAATCTGCAAGTGAGAGTGGAAGTGTCCCAGAGCCAAAGAGGATGTGGTCGATACTCCATCTACTCATGGTTCCAAAGAAAGAAGGTACTTTTTGGCTCATTCTAGTCCTAAAGCATGTCAATCGGACTTTGTGGTTTCTGCACTTTCGCATGGAAAATGCGTGGTCAGTAATAGTGGCTGTGAAAAGGAGAGTGGTGTTAACTTCTCTTGACCTCATGGAGGCTTACCTTTACATTCCACTGCGGGAAGAGCACCAACAGTTTCTCCAATTCGCAGTTTGGGGGCACTTCCAGTTCTAGGCATTGACCTTCAGTCTTGTGACCACGCCTCAGACTTTCACCAAGGTCATAGTGGTGGTGGTGGTGGCAGCGGTGCTTAAGCAGGAGGGCATTCTGGTCCACCCGTACCTGGACGATTGACTCATAAGGGCAAAGACCCATGAGGAGAGCGTGAAGGTAACAGGACGCGTTATTGGCTTCCTTCAGAGCCTGGGATGGGTAGTCAACTTCTCCAAAAGTCGGGTTACACCATATCAGGACTTGGAATATCTCGAAGCGTGGTTTCAGGCAGAAGTGGAAAGAGTGTACCTTCTGGGAGACAGAGTACACAAGCTAAAGGAGCAAATCTGGCAATTTCTACAGATGCAGAAGCCCATGGCGTGGCATTATCTGCAGGTGTTAAGTTTAATGGCAGCATTGATTTGAGATGGTCCCTTGGGCGCGGGCACATATGTGACCATTACAGAGAGCTCTACTGCACAGATGGTCAGTGCAGATTCATTCCCTGTCGCGCCACCTACCCTGCACGGAGGAGGTGCTGAATGTGCTAGAGTGTGGTGGCTTTGGCGCGATACACTCCAGAAAAGCATGCCCCTGGAGATCCCGCCACTGGGTGCAGCTCACAACAGATGCTAGCCTAGTGGGCTGGTGAGCACATTGCGAAGCTCGGATTGTGCAGGGACTGTGGCGGGGCACAAGGTGCAGTGGCCCATAAATCAGTTGGAGCTGAGGGCAGTTTTCCTGGCCCTGCAGGGGTTCCAGCACTGGTTGCGGGGGAAAGCAGTGAGAGCGTTCCCAGACAATGCTGTGACAGTGGCATACATCAACTGGCAGGGAGGTGTACAGGCAGTGTTCTACTGGAAGAGGAGGTCGATCCATTGATGGAATGGGCAGAGAGCAACCTCACACTATCAGCAGTACACATGGCTGGATGGGAGAATGTGGAGGCAGATTATCTCAGTAGAGTAAGGATCGACCCAGCAGAATGGACGTGCAATCAGGAGGTCTTCGAGGTGTTGGTGCGGAGGTTGGGACAGCCCATCATGGACCTGATGGCAACCTGCGACTCATCCAAGGCTGCACGGCTTTACAGCAGAAGGAGGGAGCGCATGTCAGAGGGGCTTGATGTGCTAGTATTGCCATGGCCCACCAAGGGGCTACTGTATGTCTTTCCTCCTTGGCCCCTCATAGTCCGGGTAGTGCAAAGGATAGAGGGACATGGGGGGCTGGTGCTGCTTATTGCCCCCGACTGGCAGAGATGGCTGTGGTATGCTGATTTAGTGAGGATGACCTGAGGACAGGCCCTGGTGTCTTCCAGCTCTAGAGGACCTGCTGAGCCAGGGACCCATTCGGATGTTGCAGGTGGATCAATTCTCGCTTATAACACAGTCCAAAAACGTGATATTGGTGGAAAAACTTTAATTGTAACAATAACAAAGACCTATTACCAACCCGACACAGGCCGTGTTTCGCAAACCATCAGGGGTGATCAGGTAAGGTACTAAAAACATAAACACTTAATACAATAGCATAGTTAAAATAATGTGAAAGAACAAATCCCTAAACATAATATATAAAAAAATGCATATATATAATAAATCTCGTGGGTAAATAAAAGATCTCATAAATAGATAAAACAATAAATATAATGTAGACCAGATAAGACTAATGGAGGAGTGGAGGAGTGGCCTAGTGGTTGGGGCAAGGTACTTCAGACCGGAAGGTCGGGGGTTCAAATCCCACTAGAGGACAGCAACCTTGGGCTGGAAGGACTGGGGTTTCTAGTCCCACAGGTGCTCCTTGTGGTCTTGGGCAAGCCACTTAACCCTCCATAGCCCATGTTCCCTGTAAAATAGTTATCTCCAAGTTATAATGCCCTGTTCAATGTAATTTCAGTTTGTTCAATGTAAACCGCACTGATGCAGAATAGCGCGGTATATAAGAGAATGTAAATAAATGAATAAAAAATAAATAAATAATAAAACGTGCGGATACACAAATATAAATAACTAAAATAGAAACATAATAAAAACAAACAATAAAACTGAGTATATGATGTAAACAAACGGGGTGTGACAAGCAATTGTATCCCACAGAGGTTACCTTTGTATGTAGACCCAAAAATCCTTTGGCCCTCAGAAGGAAATTGCTAAAAGAAATAAAACTTAAAAATAATCGTTGGACAAACATAATAAATATATATACATAATAAATATATTCAATATCTTAAAAGTAATAGATAAATATATAAGAACATAAGATATGCCATACTGGGTCAGACCTAGGTCCATCAAGCCCAGTATTCTGTTTCCAACAGTGGCCAAACTAGGTCATATGTACCTAGCAGTTTCCCCAAGAGACACAAGTTCCACAATGCTTGTACTGGGTCAAGCATTGATATCTTCGGTCACTTCTTAATAATGGTTTATGGACCTTTCCTCCAGGAACTTGTCCAAACCTTTTTTAAACCCAGCTACACTAATAGCCTTTACTACATCCTCCGGTAACAAATTCCAGAGTTTGATTACATGTTGAGTGAAAAAATATTTTCTTTTATTGGTCTTAAATAGTTTACCCTGTAGCTTCATTGCATGTCCCCTAGTCTTTCTATATTCTGATAACGTAAACAATCGATCTACGTTTACCCGTTCCATTCCATTCATTAATTTATAGACTTCTATCATATCTCCCCTCAGCCGTCTCTTTTCCAGTTTAAAGAGCCCTAACCTTTTTAGCCTTTCTTCATAGGAGTATCCTTCCATCCCCTTTACCATTTTGGTGGCTCTTCTCTGAACCTTTTCTAAAATCGCTATATCCTTTTTAAGATACGGCGACCAGAATTGCACACAATATTCAAGGTGCGGTCTCACCATGGAACGATATAGAGGCATTATAATATCTTTTGTTTTATTTTCCATTCCTTTCCTTATCATACCTAGCATTCTATTTGCTCTCTTGGCCGCCGCTGCACACTGGGCCGAGGGTTTTAACATGGTATCCACAATGACGCCTAAATCTTTTTCCTGGGTGGTGGTTCCTAATGTGGAACCTTGCATCGTGTAACCATAGTTTGGGTTGTTCTTCCCTAGGTGCATAACCTTGCACTTGTCCACATTAAATTTCATCTGCCATTTTGATGCCCAGTCTTCCAATTTATCAAGATCCTCTTGCAATTTTTCACAATCCTCTTCGGTTTTAACAACTTTAAATAGTTTTGTGTCATCTGCAAATTTGATAACCTCACTCGTTATTCCACTTTCCAGGTCATTTATGAATATGTCAAAAAGCAGCAGACCCAGCACAGATCCCTGGGGTACACCACTATTCACCTTTCTGCATTGGGAAAATTGGCCATTTAGCCCTACCCTCTGCTTTCTATCTTTTAACCAGTTCCTGATCCACAATAGTACACTGCCTCCTATCCCATGACTCTTTAGTTTTGCCAAAAGTCTCTGATGAGAGACCTTGTCAAAGGCTTTCTGAAAGTCCAGATACAGAATATCAACCGACTCACCTTTGTCCACCTGTTCATTCACTCCTTCAAAAAAACATAACAGATTAGTAAGACAAGATCTTCCTTGTCTAAAGCCATGTTGGCTGTCTCCCATTAGGTTGTGACTATCTACATGCTGAGTAATTTTATTCTTTATGATGGTTTCTACCATTTTTCCCGGTACTGACATCAGACTCACCGGTCTGTAGTTTCCTGGATCACCCCTGGAACCCTTTTTAAAAATTGGTGTTACATTGGCGATCCTCCAATCTTCAGGTATTAGAGATGATTTTAATGATAGTTCACAGATTACTGATAGCAGGTCTGCAATCTCATATTTCAGTTCTTTCAACACCCTTGGATGTATACCATCCGGCCCAGGTGATTTGCTACTCTTCAGTTTATCTAATAGTTGTAAGACATCTTCCCGATGTATTGATATTTCCTTCAATTCTTCCACACCTTTAAATACCACTTCCGTCATGGGTAACATTCCTACATCTTCCTCAGTAAAGACCGAATCAAAGAATTCATTCAGTCTCTCCGCTATCGCCTTGTCGCCTCTTAGTGCTCCTTTAACCCCTTTATCATCTAATGGACTAACTGACTCTCTCACAGGTTTTTTGCTACGAATGTACTTGAAAAGGTCTTTATTTCGCGTTTTTGCTTCCGCAGCAAGCTTCTTCTCAAATTCTCTCTTTGCCTGCTTTATCAATGCCTTGCATTTGACTTGCCAGTGCTTGTGCTGTTTCCAGGTTTCGTCGTTTGGCTCTTTTTTCCATTTCCTGAAAGTTGCTTTTTTGGCAACAGCCTCTCTGACCTCACCTTTAAACCATGCTGGCAGTTTTTTGGACTTTCTTCCACTTTTCTTAAAGCGTGGAATACAGCTGTTCTGGGCTTCCAAGATAGTATTTTTCAACAACACCCAAGCTTGATGTACGTCTTTAACCTTTGCAACTGCTCCTTTTAGTTTTTTCTTAACTGTTTTCCTCATTTTATCATAGTCTCCCTTTCGAAAGTTAAAAGGTAGTACTGTGGATTTTCTTACTATCCCTCCTCCACTAATTAAATCAAAGGCGATCATGCTATGATCACTATTTCCAAGTGGCCCCAACACTCTTATCTCTTGCACTAGATCTGGTGTTCCACTAAGGACTAGGTCTAATATGGCTTCCCCTCTGGTCGGTTCATATAACCTACACCTAATTATGGCTTAAAAGGGAGTAACTTAAAAAGTAAGGGGGCAAACCCATTGGAGACCAAGGAACATAGAAATGCAGCAGGAGCGAAAAAAGGTGGGGAAAGTTAGAACGTCATTTAACAAAGGCGCTGAAAATTTATTTATTCATCGCCAAACAAAATAGCTGCCTTAAGCTAAAAACAAAATGAATATATCTGCATTCGGAATTAATTTTGCTGAAACCAGCATCGATCACGTCTGTCAGGCAGCAACATCGCTTCATATATTAGTACAGCACTTTAATTAATCAGTTGATCTGAGAGAACGCCGGCTCTATCGATAGGAGAGCTATAGTCTGTATATAGGAATAGTCGTCTTGGAACCGGCGTAAGACGCCTGCTCATGCGCATATTCTTATCTTGGCAAGACTATAGCTCTAGTTGTTACACTATTGGCATACAGATTTAGTTACTGTATGATGTTTTCATTTATAGGTTTTATTAATAGTTAAGTCTTTTACAAGACCTATAATGGCACAAATTGAGAGTTCTACAATATCAAACGTGAGATGTATAATAGCATCGAGTAGCAACTTTTAGAACAATCCTTCCTCATTTAAAAGAGCTATATTTTTATGTTACTATAATAATTTTATCAGAGCATTTTTATGAAGTATTTCTACAGGTAATAGCACCGATGATTTATGCGGTGTTTCTTCTCTCGACCTCCCCTCCAAAGTTGGTCCTTTCTTCTTTATAGAGCCGCATTATATTTTTATTTTATTTTAAGATGAGATAAGAATATGCGCATGAGCCGGCGTCTTTAGTTGAACTTTTACTAGCGTATGAAGCACGGCTGTTGCTCCACAACCTCAGAAGAATTTTTTCCTTTTTACAGATTAATTGTGTTACGGAGGTATGTTGTAGTTTTTATTTGACGCCGGTTCTAAGACTATTACTTCTGTGTACACAGATTATAGCTCTAGCTGTTACATTAATTAAGTAGTGGTCTTCTTCCTCAGAGTTGTAATATACCAATATTCAAATTATTGACTCTGAATCTGTTGCTGAAAGTGACATGTTTTAGATAACTTTATGAATCTTATCTAATTTTTAAATAAAATTGCCCGTGGCGATTTTTAACGGGTCTCAGACTGTGGGCTCCCAAAGCAATAAGCTTGTAACTTTGGGATAAAAGACGTTTTTGCATCAATGACCCTTATGGCTTTACGCCTCCCACGGGATAATGTTGAAATTGTTAAAGGTATGCTTAGCTTATCAGTGCTTGGTGTTAGGCTTTGTCTCCAACACCATCGGCCGCGCTTCATCTGCGTTTCACCGGCAACGGTTTCTTCAGGGGGTAGCCTTGACAATACACGCTAGAAACCAACTTCCCTTCACCAATATCAAAGCGATACTCGTAAGCACTGTAGCAAATCTTTGAATGGCTGTTACATTGACATACAGATCTAGTTACTGTATGATGTTTCCGTTTTTGGGTTTTATTAATAGTGGTATATGTGATAGATGTATAATATTATCGAGTAGTAAATTTTAAAAGTGAACACTTCTTTTTATTCATAAAAAGCTATATTTTTATGTTACAATAATTTAACAGCATTTTTATAGGTAAGAGCACCGTTGACTAATGCGGTGTTCCCTCTAGCTCCGTTTCTGACACGCCCCCCCCCTTTTTTTGTTCCTATCTGTAGAGCCGGCGTTCTCTCAGATCAATTGATTAATTAAAGTGCTGTACTAATATATGAAGCGATGTTGCTGCCTGACAGAGACGTGGTCGATGCTGGTGGGATGGGAACAGCTGGGGGATGTAGAAAAACAGTGGGCAAAACTGAAAGGGGGTATTTTAAGGGCAACCAACCTTTTTGTTAAAATGGTAAATAAAGGCAAAAGGAACAGGAGACCACTATGGTTTTCGAAGGAAGTAGCTGAAAAAGTGAAGAAAAAGAGGGAGGCCTTCATGAAATACAAGAGATCACAGAGAGAGGAAGACAGGCATCTGTATTTGGAAAAACTTAGAGAAGCTAGCAAAGTAGTCAAGAAGGCAAAGATTCAAAAGGAGGAGGAAATAGCCAATGCAGTAAAATGGGGGGATAAGACATTTTTCAGATATATTAGTAAGAAGAGGAAGGGCAAAAGTGGTATTGTCAGACTCAAGGGTGCAGGGGGGGAATATATAGAAGCTGATAAGGATAAAGCGGAATTGCTTAACAAATATTTTTGTTCTGTGTTCACAGATGAAGAACCAGGAGCAGGACCTCAGAAAACACCCACAAATAACAGAAGCGAGGGACATTTTGAACAATTTTCAGAAGACTGTGTTCGTGAGAAACTAGCTCAACTTAAAGTAGACAAAGCGATGGGACCAGATGGGATACACCCTAAAGTACTGAGGGAACTTGGACGTTCTAGCAGCTCCACTGACTGACCTTTTCAATGCCTTGTTGGAGTCGGGAGTGGTGCCAAAGGACTGGAGAGAGGCTCATGTGGTGCCTTTACACAAAAGCGGAAGTAAGGATGTGGTTGAAAACTACAGGCCGGTTAGTTTAACTTCGGTGGTGAGTAAATTATTGTAAACGCTGCTGAAAGAGAAAATAGTGAGGTTTCTGGAGTCCAGCGGATTACAGGATCCGAGGCAGCATGGATTCACCAGAGGCAGGTATTGTCAGACAAATCTGATTGATTTCTTTGACTGGGTGACCAGGGAGTTGGACCGAGGGAGAGCTCTAGATGTGGTGTATTTAGATTTCAGTAAAGCCTTTGACACTGTTCCTCACAGGCGACTTATAAACAAACTGAGCACCCTAGGGATGGACCCTAAAGTTACTGCTTGGGTTAGAAATTGGGTGGGAGGCGACAAAGAGTACAAGTAAATGGAGCTCACTCTGAGGAGAAGGATGTTACCAGTGGTGTGCCCCAGGGATCTGTCCTTGGTCCGATTCTTTTTAACATCTTTGTTAGTGATATAGCGGAAGGGCTGTCGGTAAGGTTTGCCTCTTTGCGGATGATACCAAAATCTGCAATAGAGTAGACACCCAGGAAGGTGTAGATAACATGAGGAGGGATCTAGCTAAGCTTGAAGATGGTCTAGAATTTGGCAGCTGGGATGTAATGTTAAAAAATGTAAGGTCATGCATTTCGGCTGCAGCAATCCAAGGGAGCAATACAGTATAGGAGGTGAAGTACTTTTGTCCACTAAAGAAGAGCGGGACCTAGGCATGGTTGTGTTTGATGATCTTAAAGTAGCTAAACGGGTAGAAAAGGCGACGGCAAAAGCTAGAAGGATGCTTGGGTGCATACGGAGAGGAATGGCTAGCAGAAAAAAGGTGGTGATAATGCCTCTGTATAAGTCTTTGGTGCGACCTCATTTGGAGTATGGTGTGCAATTCTGGAGACCGCACCTTCAAAAGGATGTGAACAGGATGGAGTCGGTGCAGAGGGTTGCTACTAAAATGATTAATGGGCTTCATTATAAAGCATATGAGGACAGACTTAAGGATCTTAATATGTACACCTTAGAGGAAAGGCGAGATAGAGGTGATATGATTGAGATGTTTAAATACCTCCGTGGCATAAATGTTCAGGAGAGAGCCTCTTTCAATTGAAAGCAAGTTCTGCTACGAGGGGACATGGGATGAGGGTGAAGGGAGATAGATTCAGGAGTGATATGCGAAATATTTCTTTACGGAAAGAGTAGTGGATCCATGGAATAGTCTCCCAGTGGAGGTGGTAGAGATGAGGACAGTAACTGAATTCAAAAAAGCATGGGACCAACACAGAGGATCTCTAAAGGTAAAAAGTGGACTGTTGTAGTTGTTGTTATGGAAGGACAGACTAGATAGGCCATGTGGTCTTTTTCTGTCATCATGTTTCTATGTTTCTATGGTTTCAGCAAAATTAATTCCGAATGCAGATATGTTCATTTTGTTTTTAGCTTAAGGCAGCTATTTTGTTTGGCGATGAATTAATAATTTTCAGCGCCTTTGTTAAATAACGTTCTAACTTTCCCCACTTTTTTTCGCTCCTGCTGCATTTCTATGTTCCTTGGTCTCCAATGGGTTTGCCCCCTTACTTTTTAAGTTACTCCCTTTTAAGCCATAATTAGGTGTAGGTTATATATTTATCTATTACTTTTAAGATATTTAAGATATTTATTATGTATGTATATTTATTATGTTTGTCCAACGGTTATTTTTAAGTTTTTTGTTTATTTCTTTTAGTAATTTCCTTCTGAGGGCCAAAAGTTTTTTGGGTCTACATACAAAGGTAACCTCTGTGGAATACAATTGCTTGTCACACCCCGTTTATTTACATCATATACTCAGTTTTATTGTTTTTTATTATGTTTCTATTTTAATTATTTATATTTGTGTATCCGCACTTTTTATTAGTCTTATCTGGTCTACATTATATTGTTTTATCTATTTATGAGATCTTTTATTTACCCACGAGATTTATTATATATATGCATTTTTTTATATATTTTTGGATTTGTTCTTTCACATTATTTTAACTATGCTATTGTATTAAATGTTTGTTTTTATGTTTTTAGTACCTTACCTGATCACCCCTGATGGTTTGCGAAACACGGCCTGTGTCGGATTGGTAATAGGTCTTTGTTATTGTTACAATTAAAGCTTTTCCACCAATATCACGTTTTTGGACTGTCTAAGATGCCTACCTGTTGGACTCTTTCAATTCTCGCTTATGACATGGCTCTTGAAGAGGGCAAGGCTGAGGAAGAGAAGTTATACCCCTTCCATGATAGTGACTTTGCTCAAAGCTCGTAGGCGTTCTTCATCGCTAGCGTATATACGGATATGGAGAGTGTTTGAACATTGTAAGGAGCAGGGGTGCTCCGCGATGTGTGTGGTCGAGATCCTGGAGTTTCTGTAGGCCGGAATGGACGAGGGTTTGGCCTGCAGTTTTCTGAGAGTATAGGTGGCGGCCCTTTAATGCTTTAGAGGCAGAGTTAGGGGGTGCCCTTAGCCTCGCACACGGATGTAGTGCGATTTCAGAGCGGTGAAACAGGTGAGACCTCCAGTATGTTCCGTTGTCCCACCATGGGATCTCAGTTTGGTGTTGTCAGCCCTACTGTTGGGGCACTGCACCTTAAAAGACTTGACGTTGAAGGCAGTGTTCTTGGTAACCATTTGTCCGGCCAGAAGGATTTCGGAGCTTCAGGTCTTATGCTCCCTGCACAATATCTTGTGATATCTCGAGATAAGGTGCTCTTAAGGCCAGTTCCCTCATTCTTGCCAAAGGTACTCTCCATGTTTCACCTGAACCAAACGGTGTCCCTTCCAGCTTTCATGCCTTCAGAGGGCGCACCTAGTCGGGATCTCCTCCTAAGCTGCCTGCCTGGATGTGTGTCAAGTGTTAAAGGAGGTACTTAAAATGCACTGGACCCTTCCACAGGTCTGAGCGCCTATTTGTATTTGTAATGCCGCGGAAGGGGGAGGCGGCTGCTAAAGTGTCTTTTCTAGATGGATTAGGGAGGCAATTGCCACGGTTTTCCTATTGCGATTTAGTCAGGTTCCCGTCGGCTTACGAGCTCATTTGACTCGTGCCCAGGCAGTGTCGTGGACGGAGTTTATCTGGTGCTGCCAGCAGAAATATGCAGGATGGCTACCTGGTCCTCCTTGTCTTCCTTTGTGAAGCTTTATCATTTGGATGTGCAAGCTTCCGAGGAGGCTCGTTATGGCTCGGCAGTGCTACAGGCTGGGTTAGCAGGTCCCTCCCGAGGATAGTACTGCTTTGGTACATACCCCAAAGGTTCCAGGACCGGATGAACAAAATAGAAAAAGAAATTAGATCTTACCTGCTAGGTGTCCCTGAATTACTCCACTCCAGTCCTAAATCCCTCCCTGTTTTTAGGATATTAGATGACTAAGGTTAACTGCTACCAAGTTGTCCCCCCCCCCCCCCCCGGCTGCAAAAAGGCTACCTAGTGCAAGTTTATATTGGACTGGGAACTAAGAAGGAGATATAGAGACAGGTGAAGAGCGGACAGGTGGGTGTCCGCCACACATTGCGGACCTAGGTAACTGGTCTCCGGAAGAGCACTTATGAAAGTTGAGTGATGGACTCTCCTTCCTGGATGGGGAGGGGATGTGATAGTTTTAGCAAGTTAAGTAAGTTACTGTAATGTTTCTGTGAGTCTGCTATGTGAATAGGATACTGGAGGCTGGGGGTTATCTAGGGGAGGTCATGAAAAGCATGACATGCTCAGTCTCCAAGCTGCTGGTGAGGCATGAATACCCAAAAGTGCCAGGACTGGACTGGAGTAACTCAAGGAACATCAATTAGCAGGTAAGGTCTAATTTCTGCTTTCAATGACATCACTCCTATGCCTCCAAATGCCTCAGCCACCAGAGGTCTCTTCAGTACATAAGAACATTAAAAAATGCCATACTGGGTCAGATCGAGGTCCATCAAGTCCAGTATCCGGTTTCCAACAGTGGCCAGTCCAGGTCACAAGTACCTGTCTGGTTCCCAGAAAGGCACATAGGTTCCACAATTCTTGTCCTGGGGTAAGCAGTGGATTTCCCAGGTCCTCTTTAAGGGTTTAGGGACTTTTCCTCCACAAACTTGTTCAAACCTTTTTCTAAACCAGCTACGCTAACAGCTTTTACTACATCCTCCAGTAACTAATTCCAGAATTTGATAACTCTTTGAGTGAAAAAATATTTTCTCTTATTAGTCTTAAATGGGTCATGTTGTAGCTTCATTACATGTCCCCTGGTCTTTCTACTTTTTGTTGGCGTAAACAGCTGATCTATATTTACCAGTTCCACTCCATTCATTAATTTATAGACCTCTATCATATCTCTCGTAAGCCATTTCTTTTCCAAGTTAAAGAGCCCTAACCTTTTTAAACCTTTCCTCATAGGGGTTTCCTCCCATCCACTTTACCATTTTGGTGGCTCTTCTCTGTACCTTTTCTAATTCTGGTATATCTTTTTTAGGATATGGTGACCAGATTGCACAAAATATTCAAGGTGCAGTCGCACCATGGAATGATGGAGTGGAGGAGTGGCCTAGTGGTTGGGGCAAGGTACTTCGGACCGGAAGGTCGGGGGTTCAAATCCCACTAGAGGACAGCAACCTTGGGCCGGAAGGACTGGGGTTTCTAGTCCCACAGGTGCTCCTTGTGGTCTTGGGCAAGCCACTTAACCCTCCATAGCCCATGTTCCCTGTAAAATAGTTCTCTGTGTGCTGTGCTTTCCTGTCTAATCAATGTGTTTATACCTCAAAAATTTCCTGTCATGATTTGACAATTTCCAATCTGTAATCAAACCGCTGCTGATCGCTGGAAGTAGCGGTATACAAATGTATACTAAATAAATAAATAAAATAAATATAGAGGCACTGTAATATCCTTGGTTTTGTTCTCCATTCCTTTCCTTATGATTCCTAGCATTCTGTTTGCTTTCTTGGCTGCTGCTGCACACTAGGCAGAGAGTTTCAACATATTATCCATACCATTTTCTTCTTATTTACGCCCCACCCTCTCTACTACCTCCTGGGATTCTCTACTGGCCACTATAGCCGAGGCCACTCTGCTTTATCCCCATCTTCTTATATTAGGGGATTTTAATGTGCACGCTGATTCCCCTTCCTCGGCAAGGGATTCCTCTTTTCTTACCTTTCTCTCTGACCTCTCTCTTCGCCAATCTGTTTCTTTCCCTACTCACGCTGCTGGTCATTCCCTTGATCTTCTTATTACCTCTGCCTCCTTTCCTCTTCTTTCTTCATCATTGTCCTCTTTTCCCCTCCCCTGGTCAGACCACCATTGCCTATTGTTTTCTGCCCCTGCTCCCCCTCTGACCTCCTCTACCCTTCCAGACCCCCACTCTGCACCATCACTTACTCGGAAAATTACTGCGGACACTCTTTTACAATTCCCGTCCTCTGCCACTCTGTTTCCCTCCAACTTTGACTCTCTTCCTGTGGACGATCAGGTTCATTGTTGGAATTCCACCCTCCAATCCGCTCTGAATCTGGTCGCTCCAGTCCGTTCCTGTCCCCGCCCCCCTCACCACCCACACCACCCCTGGTTTCATCCCGGTCTCTTTCTGCACCGTAGATACCTTCGCCGGGCAGAGAGGCTTTGGCGAAAGCGTCCTTACCCCATCACACTGTCAGATTTTCGCCTCTGTCATCAGCACTACCGGTCCCTCCTTCACACTGCAAAACGCGACTACTACTCTAACCTTATTTCCTCCTCTTCCAACTCTTCTCGTCTGTATTCTATTCTGCACTCCCTTACTGCTTCTCACTCTCCCTCCTCTTCCTCCTCTCCTCTTGTTTCTTCCCTTCCCGACCCTTCCTCCCTTGCTACTTTCTTTGTCAATAAGGTCAACTCCCTTCGTCAGTCCTTCCCGTTGTGTCCTCCCCCCCTTTCCCCGCCTGCCCCATCCTCTTCCCCACCCCCTCCTTCCCTATCCCAATCTGCCCCTACGTTATCTCATCTTTGGTCCTCTTTTGCATTGATCACTCCCTCTGTTCCTCAGGAAACATTCCTCTCTCTTCGCAAAACCACCTGCTCCGCTGATCCTGTCCCATCTTCCTGGCTTCTCGAACCCTCACTAGCTCTCTCTCCCTATATTCTTTCCCTGTTTAATTCTAGTCTGTCTTCTGGCACCTTTCCTACTGGTTGGAAACACGCTATTGTTCGCCCCATTCTAAAATCCCATTCCTCTGATCCCTCTGTGCTTTCTAATTGGCGTCCCGTCTCTAACCTTTCTTTCCTTTCTAAATTTCTTGAGAAACTGGTCTTCACACAACTTTCCTCCCATCTTGAAGCTTCCCTCACTCTTCACCCTCGCCAATCCGGTTTTCGCCCTGCCCATAGCACTGAAACGGTTCTTCTCTCTCTTCTCAACGAACTTCACGCTGCTCATGATCGGGGTCTCTATACACTGGCTGTTTCTCTTGATCTCTCTGCTGCTTTCGACATAGTGGATCACCGCACCCTCCTCACCCGTCTGCGGGAAGCAGGTCTTTCTGGAATGGTTCTTCAATGTTTTCACTCTTTCCTTTCTTGCCGCTCTTTTTCTGTAGTTTCTGGGTCTTCCTCCTCTGTTCCTACCCCCCTCTCCTGTGGGATTCCTCAAGGGTCTGTTCTTGCACCACTTCTCTTTAATATCTTCCTAGCACCCCTCACCCTTCTAGTCCAACAGTTTGGTATCTCCGCATACTACTACGCGGATGATATCTTTCTTTTGCTCCGTACTGACCCCATTTCCCCAGACATCACTCCTCTCAACCTCTGTCTTGCTGCTATTGCTACCTGTTTTCTTCTAATTTTCTGCAGGTGAACCCTTCTAAGTCCCATGCTATCTGGTTCACGTTTGGGGGCCCCTCCCCCACATGTGCCCCTTCTTTTCCCTCACAATCTATTTCTCTTGTTTCTTCACTCCGTTACTTAGGTGTTATACTTGATTCTTCTCTTTCTTTCAAGGATCATATCTCTTCCATTATCCAACGTTCCTTTTTCTCTCTTAGACAACTTCGTTCCATCCGTCCCTTTCTGTCCTCTTCCGCCCTGGCTACCCTTCTCCTTTCCCTTGTGATGTCCCGTCTCAATTATTGTAATGTTGTCCTTGTTGGTCTACCCAAATCCCAATTGTCTAGTCTTCAACGTATCCAAAACTCAGCTGTCCGTCTCCTTGCTCATGCCTCTCGTTTTGATCATGTCACCCCGCTTCTTCTTCACTATCACTGGCTGCCTATCTCCTTCCGTGCTCAGTACAAAATCCTCATCCTCACACATAGGGCCGTTCGCACTGGCACCCCCCTTTATCTCGCTGACCAGATACATTTTCGCCCCCCTCCCCGCTTACTCCGTGCCATACACTCTAACCGACTTTCCCTCCCTTCACCTTCCCAGGCTCACCTTGTTTCCACTCGCACTTCTGCCTTCTACTTTCTAGCCCCCAGCCTCTGGAACTCGCTCCCCTCTTCACTTCGTGCAGAGGAGTCTTATCAAACATTTAAATCACAGCTCAAAACCCACCTTTTCAGTCTAGCATTTAACCTGCCATCCCCAGCTCCCCCCCTTCCCTCTGCTACCCCCTCCCCCCCGTTTCCCTGATGTTTAACTATTGCAATGTTGTTTGTTACTTTCTTGCCTTTTCTTTTCTCCTCTTTCCTGTCTGTTTTATTGGCGTTCCTTTTCTTTTTCTCAGCCATTTTTAAACTGTTTTTATAAAAACTGTTTTAAGTTGTTTTAACTTGTATTGTAAACCGCTCAGGTACTATTAGTGTTGGGCGGTATATAAAGTCTAAATAAACGTAAACGTATTATCCACAATGACGTCTGAATCCCTTTTTTTTTCTATTAGGTGGTAGTTCCTAATGTGGAACTCTGCATCGTTTAACCATAGTTGGGATGGTTCTTTCCTAGATGCATAACTTTGCACTTGTCCACATTAAATTTCATCTGCTATTTGGATGGCCAGTCTCCTATTTTATCAAGGTCCTCTTGGAATTTGTCACAATCCTCTTATGTTTTAACAACTTTGAATAATTTTGTGTCATCTGCAAATTTGATCACCTCACTTGTTCCAATTTCCAAGTCATATATAAACTTGTTAAAAAGCAGCGGGCCCAGCACAGATCCCTGGGGTACTCCACTATTTTCCAGGGACAAGAAGGAAGTCAGTCTTCACTTATGGGGTGACATCAGCACCGGCGGAGCAATTCCCCAGCTTTCAAAGAAAGCCTTTGGGATTGCTACCATGCATGTGTGGTCCTCTTTCTCCCCCCCCCCCCCCCCCAAGGGTGTCATCTTGCTCAGTCTCCCTTTTTCCGTGGAGCCCTTCAGACGCACGTCCTCGTCCCTTGGAAAAAGTTTTTTTCCTCACCTTAACAGGTTCTCTTTTTTCCGGTTGCATCCGTCCTTTCCCCTGCTCTACTTCAGAGCTCTCGGGGATACTCATTTTTTCCAAGAATTTTGTATTGGGCTTCGCACCCTTTTTTCTCCCCAACCGCTGGCCACGTGGGTCTTTGACCTCGCAAGGGCTATTTTTGCCCCCATAGCCACCGGATTAAAAAAATGTGATTCATACTCTAGGAACATGTTGCTTACGGACACTCATGACTGTTGTCTGCGGTGCCTGGGAACCGACTATGACCCACCCAGAGCTCTGTTCGCTCTGTAAGAAAATGTCCTCGAAGGCCCTGCTCAGTCGTAAGCAGAAGTCCGAAGACATTTTCCGGAAGGCCACCTCGGGAGTCCCCGGTGGCGCCCTCGGTCGTCTCTCCTCCAGCGGGTTGTCGCCCTGCGTTCTCGGCGGCACTCTGACCAGGGGTCACCCGAGGTGGAGCGATGCAAAAAGAAGGCCTCGAAGTTGCTGGCCGGGACTCATGACAAGCGCAAGTGCTCCTGCGCCTGGTCACTTAGTCCCCTTCAGCGTTCCCGAAAGTCTGACAAGGAGCGGCCCCACAAGGTACTAGCAGGGAAATAGAGGCCTCTGGTGAAGGCGCCCAGTCTCCTGAGGGTCGTCCCAGTGAGGACCCCCTCTTCTCTATGCCCGATCTGGTGACCCCGGTGTCCCAGGGCCCCACGCCCACGGCTTCCCAGCAGGCGTTAATGGCCAGCTTTGCTAACTTGTGCCCAGAGACCACAGGTCCCTCGCGTGGGACACCCAAATCCATCCAAGAAACCCCTGAGAGCCGCAGGCCTCATGAGGGTCCTCGATCTCTGTCTCTCTTGCTCTCCCGTTCCTCGGAGGCGAGATCATCCAGGGCCTCCGGCTCCAGGCCGCTGGCCATTCGACAGGGCGACCTGCCCGGCTCAGATCCCTCAACCTATTTTTCAGACTGGGAGTCTGATGGTGACACCTCCCTGGAAACCCAAACCCACTGGGATCTTCCGTCAGGCCCTCGCCGCCTGCATTCCAGCCGTGCTCACCACCTGAAGAACCTCCTTCTTGGTGTTTATCCGGGACATGGCTCGGGTCCTCACCTTGGTCACCTAGGGCCGAGGAGGACACTCGTAATGAAGAACTCAATATTCTTCAGTACGAGTCCCCGCCCAGGGAATCCATCACTGTTCCGTACTGCCGATCCTATCTCGGCTGTTATGCATGTGGGAGGCCCCAGCCTCGGTCCCCATTGTGAGCAAGCACCTTGACACAATGTACAAGGTGCAGCGCAGGCATGGCTTCCGAAAGACACAACTTCCACACACCTCAGTGGTGGTGGAATCAGCCATGAGGAAGCAGAAAAGCCCGAAGTCTCACTCATCAGTACCACCGGGCCGAGAATCGAGAGCCCTTGATGCCCTGGGCCGCAAGGCCTATCAAGGTTCCATGCTCTTATCACATCCAGGCATACCAATTATACATTGGTATGTTCCTCGGCAACTTGGCAAAAGAACTTGGAGGTTTCTCTGTGGGCCTCAAGGGGGAGCCCCTCGTCAGATTCCGCACCCTGTTGAAATCAGTGGTCGACTGCTCCAAGTACATTTCTCGAGCCTCCTATGATGGTTTCGAGACATTGGCTTGGGTGGCGGCCGCTGGCATCAGAGCCTGCCGCCAGACCTGGCTCCAATCTTCGATTTGGAGCAGTGGGTGCAGGAGAAGCTCCTGGATGTGCCCTGCCTTGGTGAACAACCTTTTGGTAAGCCGATGAAGGAGAAGGCTGCGGAGATCAAGATGGAGTACGTCACTAGAACCTGTCTCTCCCGCAAGACCTCTATGCTGCCTCAGAAGAAGCAGCCAACCAAGAAGCCCTTCTTCCCCAGAAAAGGCTTCCAGTAACGCGGCTACCCGCCGTACCCGGATACCCCCACACCGACCACTCCGCAGGGGAAGCCTGACCAGGGCCACCATAAACCAAAGGGGCCGAAGGCCCAGACGCCGGCTTCCCTGCAACCCCCTCAGGGGTTTTGACCCCAGCGGCATGGCCCCTCGCCCTCTGGCAGTGCAGAAGCCAGTGGGGGGGGGGGGGACGGGACACCAGTCCTGCTTCGCTCCGGCGTAGGCGCTTATCACCTCGGACACCTGGGTCCTCCAGGTTGTCCGGGAGGGTTATCGCCTCCATTTCGACAGGCTTCCACCTCTTTCTTCCCGGTGGAGCCTCAACTCCCCACACACCAGCTTTTGCTGCAGCAGGAATTATACTCCCTCCTTGCCCAACGGGCAGTCAAGAAGGTTCCTCCCCACCTTTGAGGTTAGGGCTTTTATTCCTGGTACTTCCTCTTCCCAAAAAAGATGGGGGGGGTCTTCGGCCCATCCTTGACGTCGGCAAGCTGAACAAGTTCCTGGTGCGGGAGAAATTCAAGATGTTATCTCTTGGTGTGCTGCTCCCCTTCCTCCGGCAGGGCGACTGGCTATGCTCCTTGGATCTGAAGGACGCTTACGCCCATATCTTGATCCACCCCCAACACAGGCAGTGCCTGTGTTTCAGGGTGCAGGGAGAGCACTTCGGCCTTGCGTCTGCCCCACGGGTCTTCACGAAGTGCCTCGTGGTGGTGGTCGCCGCTCACATTCGGCACCGGGGCATGTGGTTTTTCCCTACCTCGACGACTGTCTTGTTACGGGCTTCTCCATCGAGGAGGCCCGGCAAGCGATGTCTCGCACTGTCGTACTCTTGGAGAGCTTGGGGTTCTTGGTCAACTACCCAAAGTCTCACCTTGAGCCGGCGCAACCTCTCGAGTTCATCGGGCCGTGCCTCGATACTCGGCAGGCCATTGCCGCCTTGTCAGTGGATCACTCAACCCGCCTCCAAGCTCTGGCGGCTTGCGTCCAAAGCGCCCACCAGGTCACCACTCGGTCCATGCTATGTCTCCTGGGCCACATGGCCTCGACCGTGCATGTGGTTCCTCACTCCCGCCTGCACATGCGGACGGCTCAGTGGTGTCTGTGTCCAATGGAGTCAGTTCCTCAGACACCTCAGGGACCCCGTCAGGGTTCTTCCTGGCCTTCGCTTGTCCATGAACTTGTGGCAAAACCCCCTCAACCTCCTGTGGGGATCGCCCTTCCAAGCCCCACAGCACGATGTGATGCTCACCACAGACGCCTCCCTGTTAGAGTGGGGAACCCATTGCGGGTCTCTCTGCATGCAGGGGCAATGGTCACCCACCGAGGCTCAGCAGCAGATAAACCTGCTCGAGCTCCGAGCAATCCGATGGGCCCTGAGGATCTCCTCAGCAGGAAGTCGGTTCTGGACAACCGGTAGCAATGTTCTGCATCAACAAAGAAGGGGGCACGGTGTTGCGCTCTCTCTGCAGGGAAGCAGTCCTCGCGCCCATCGGTGGATGTCCCTCAAGGTGACATAGCTCCCAGGTCAGGAGAATGGCCTGGCGGACAGACTCAGCAGAATCCTTCGCCCCCACGAGTGGTGCTTGGATCCCAAAGTGGCAGGCTGGCTGTTTCTACACTGGGGCACCCCAGCGATGGACCTCTTCGCCAGCCCCCGGAACACACAGCTCCCTCGCTTTTGCGGTCCGGTACCACACCCGGGTAGGGAGGGCCCCGATGCATTTCTCCTGGACTGGTCCTCCAGTCTCCTATATGCATTCCCTCCTTTCCTCCTCATTGCAAGGACTCTGTTCAAGACTCAGTGGGACGGGGCATCGTTGCTTCTCATGGTCCCATCGTGGCCTCGGCAGCCTTGGTTCCTGCTCCTGCTCTGGCTGTCGTCGGAGCCTCCGATTCCCTTGGGCTCTGCCAGGAACTTGCTAACGCAGGAGGAGGGTCTGGTTCTACACCCAAACCTATCCTCCCTATCCATCGTGGCCTGGCAGCTAAACGGGTCTCTCTAGCCTCTCTGGCCCTTCCGGAGGAGGTTGAGGAAATCCTCCTTGCCTTGAGGAAGGACTCCACTAGGCGGGCTTACGCCTTTAAGTGGAAACGTTTCTCTGTCTGGTGCTCGGAACAACAGATCGACCCCTTCTCCTGCTCGGTTCGTTAGGTTCTCCAGTACCTCCTTCACCTCTCGAGGGAAGGGCTGAAGTCTAACTCTGTTAGCGTTCATTTGAGCGCCATATCGGCTGCTACTCTCCCTATCGCGGGGAAACATCGCTCAGGGCAACCACTAGTCTCCCGCTTCATGTGGGGTCTTCTGCTATCCAAGCCGCCCATCTATCCCACTCCGGCGGAATGGGACTTGAACGTGGTGCTCACGCAGCTCACTTGTCCACTTCAACCCGATGGCGACATGTTTGCTCTGGCACTTGTCCTGGAAGGTGGCCTTTCTGGTGGCACTGACCTCTGCTCGCTGAGTCAGTGAGTTTCAGGTGCTCATGGCTGGCACCCCTTATGCCAGGTTTTATCAGAACAGGGTGGTCCTCCGGACCCACCCTAAATTCGTACCCAAAGTCGTGTAGTCCTTTCATCTCAACCAAGAGAGAGTGCTCCTGACCTTCATCCCGAGGCCCCACGCCGATCAGGTGTCGGCGGCTCTCCACATCCTTGACTGCAAGCGGGCCCTCGCCTTCTACTTGCAGTGTACCCAGACTCGCCACAAGTCTAACACACTTTTGTGACCTACGATCCCAAGAGGCAGGGGCAAGCAGTCACCAAGCGCACCCTCTCGATTTGGGTGGCGGACTGCATCGTGTTTGCCCATGCGAAGGCGGGCATCCTTCTGGATGGTCGATTCACTGCACATGGGGTCCGAGCCAGTGTGGCCTTTGGTGGTCTCGCTGCGCTCTGTGCCCATGATGGGCATCTGCCGGGCACCCTGGTCTTCTATGAACACCTTCACCTCCCATTACTGCCTGGAGAGGGAGTCTCGCCGGGACAGCGCCTTTGGCCAGGCTGTACCCCGTAATCTGTTCGGGGTATATGCAACTCCTGCCCTCCGACCCTTTTTCATGGCTACCGAGGACTTTGCCCCAAGGACCCGAGTACTCGGGCTCCTTCGTGCTTCTGCTTATGGCCTCGCGGAGGCGTTTTTTGGTTACAGGTTCAGTAGCCTGTAGCTAGGGAGTCCCATAAGTGAGGACTGACTTCCTGCTTGTTCCTGGAGAAAGCATAGTTACTCACCTATAACAGGTGTTCTCCAGGGACAGCAGGAATCAGTCCTCGCTACCCTCCCTTCTCTCCTGATGAGTTGCTGTATTTTTGTCCTTCCCTTGCCATCTGCTTGGTAGGGCTCAAGCAAGGGACCTGACTGAGCAAGATAGCACCCTTGGGCAGTAAGAGGACCATGCATGCATGGTAGCAATCCCAAAGGCTTTCTTTGAAAGCTGGGGAATTGCTCCGCGCGGGCTCTATCGGTGCTGATGTCACCCCATAAGTGAGTAACTAAAGTCTACATCGAAACCTTACCAATGATACTTCATACTTTAACACTAGGTTTCACTAATTAACCACAACGCGATTATATCACAAAAAATCAAAACCTCTAACCAAGGCAAAAGCAAACCTCAGAACAGACTCATAGATCTTAAACCTGCCCCACTCGGGGCAGGTTAATTTCATTTCCCGTTATTCCCCTTATAGTAAAAGCATTCAATCTATTATTAATAAGCATATGAGTGTTCTAAGGTTGGTTCTGGGTTTGGAATCTCAACAACCGCGATGTGTGTGGTTGCGTAACCCAAATTTAAAGGAGATTTTGAGTTCTTCTCTACAGTCTTCAATGGCGTGTGAAAGTGATATTGGTGGGCACAAGAAGTGCGGACATTGTATTTTTTGTGACGTTATGATAGAAATTGATCGGTTTAGGTACAATGGTCAACAATGTTTTGAATAAACACACATCTTGTAGTTCTGATTTTGTTGTGTATGGGATCCATGTGATCTTTTATACATTGGTAAAACTGTTCGGCCCTTTCGGGTTCGTTTAAGTGAACATAAAAGCAAATTGCATTGTCAACGGAGGGAGGCATCAATGGTGGAACATTGTTTAAGTTTTAAGCATGAGTTTGTTGACTTACGATGTTTCTGCATAGAAAGGATATTTGCAGGATTTGGGGGCCATACACAGGAACAGCAGTTATTGTATAGGGAACAATGGTGGATTTTTCATCTAAATAGTGTTATACCTAATGGATTGAAATCGAGTATTGAGTGGGGGGCTTGTTTGTAATGGAGCATAGGCAGAATGAGGAGGAGCGTATTAGTATGTTTTTTGGATTGATTCAGGAGGTTATCAGTATTTGTTGCAGCATATTGTGTCTGTGGATTAAATTTGTTGGATTGTCCTTGGAGACAGCTATTAATTTGTTTAGTCTTGTTTGTGGCGGTAGCCTTCAGGTGTTTTGGTTCTAGAGGTGATTGGTAGCTGAATTTAAAGATGGAGGATAGCTTGAGCGTTGAAAGCTTTGGGCTCATCTGCGTGAGAGAGCTGGTTTGGCCATTTGATGCTTTTGGTTATTCATTTACTAGGATGAGTCCCAGTGATTGATTTACATGTAAGTAGGTTTGCGTTAAGGAGGACGCAGGGGAGGTTTTTTGCGATTTTTGATTTTGAGATTAAATAAGTTTCTTTTGTCTTGCAGTTCCCCTTGAAACAGCTGCTGCAAAACGCTTGAAAAAGATGTTTTAAAAAGGCATCGGGGGGCATTCACCAATACCATAATTTAAGTATTTCTAAATGTGTAGTATTTATAACTTTTGTAAATGTTATCAGATGTTGGAATTTATGAGTATGGTGGATAGGATGTGGGCTTAGCAAACCGGTGATGTGTTTTGACTTGTGGTTGATCTTCTGTCACCCGAGTGGGGCAGGTTTAAGATCTATGAGTCTGTTCTGAGGCTTGCTTTTGCCTTGGTTAGAGGTTTTGATTTTTTGTGATATAGTCGCGTTGTGGTTAATTAGTGAAACCTAGTGTTAAAGTATGAAACCCCATAAGTGAGGACTGATTCCTGCTGTCTCTAGAAAGCACCTGTTACAGGTGAGTAACTATGCTTTCACCTTTCTCCATGGAGTAAATTGGCCATTTAGCTCTACTGTCTGCTTTCTATCTTTTAACCAGTTCCTGGTCCACAATAATACATTGCCTCCTATCCCATTACTTTTTATTTTTGCCAAGGGTCTCTTTGTCAAAGGCTTTCTGAAAATCCAGATACACTAGATCAACTGGCTCACCTTGGTCTTCCTGTTTGTTCATACCTTCAAAAAATATATTAGATTACTAAGAAAAAACTTTCCTTGGCTCCTCCAGAGGGGAGGAGAGGCCTAGTGGTTAGGACAATTTCCACCTGGGGACAGCAATCTCAGGCAGGATGGACTGGGGTTTCTAGTCCTATAGGCACTCCTTGTGTCCTTGGGCAAGCCACTTAACCCTTTGTTGCCTCAGGTACACGTAGATTGTGAGCCCTTTGGGGATGAGGGGATGTATCCAGCACCTACTTGTAGTGATTGTAAACCGCTCTGATGCCCTTCAGCCTGGGCGGTATATCAAGAAATTGCATAAACTTAGCCAACATGGATTTATATTTGTTTTTCTCCCATTAAACCATGACTTATCTACATGTTTATAATTTTGTTCTTTATAATGGTTTCTACCGTTTTGCCCAATACTGATGTCTGGCTTACCAGTCTGTAATTTCCCAGATTTCTTTGTCTCCAACAGATGGTGGATGGGTTTCCTCCTTTCTAAAGACAATCTGAAAAATTGAGAGGAAAAGATAGATTTAAACGCTTATGAACGATTATCTTGAGGGTAAAGCTCTCGCTTGAGTGCAACATGGGAGGTGCCACTAAACTGCAGTCTTTTCAGTAGCCAAAAGAGGAGGGAAAATTGGTTCAGCTCTGCGCTCTTATTATAAGAGCCTGTTGAGCAGCCAGGAAAATGAAAGGATTTGGAAGATTTTCTCAGCCTCACACAGCCTCGACGCCCTCTCCCCCTCCCTCCCCCCGCTGTCTCCCAAAGATTACATTAGGCTCTCTGAGGAATCTGCCTGAAAGCCACCTTAAGCGCAATATCCAGGAACAAGCAGGAATGTAGTCTTCACATATGGGTATCATCGGTACTGACGGAGCCTGCGCAGGAACGCTACCCAGCGTACAATAGGAATGCTTTTGGGAGCATCCCTCAGCACATGTGTGCTGCCTTCACGCTTTTTCAACTGTCCCTCTTCAGTTCTTTGTTTTCCGCAGAGCCGACAGGACACATACCCTGTCACCGCAGAAAATGTCGTCTTTAAACTTGTTTTCTTGTGGTCACATCTGCCTCCGCACGACACCTACCGGTATCACCGGTTCTTTTTTCTTCTTTTCTAAAAAAAAAATATATATATACTTTCTGAACTGTTCTCTTCAGAAACTTTTCTTTTGGTGCTAGGTGCCATTTTGGACATTAGGCCCCATTTTTCCTAAAAGATGGAAAAACCAGCTGGTGGTTTAAAAAAAAAATGTATTAAGTGTGGCGGTACCATTTCCGTCACCGACACCCATGACTGGTGTCTCAAATGTTTAGGTCCTGACCATTCTCCATCTGAGTCTCTCTCTTGTATGGGGATGACTAAAAGAGGAAGACAGAACCGGGCTGCAAAGCTTGGTACCCACTTTTCTTCGGATGCCAGGTCTATTGCATCAACGTCTTCAAGAGCCTCGTCTTCCTCCCATGGATCTCAGGTAACTAAACATAAGGTCCTCAAAGGGTAGCTCTCCTTCTGAGCATCGAGAGGACATTGGCATTGCCCTTGAGGAAACTACACCAGCAAAACAGCCCTGGCGGGAGGCTTCGGCCTCCAAAGCATCAACGGGGTTCCAGGATGTTCTCGAGGCCTCAACCTCGGCAGAACTACTGTTGCCATGCTCATGGGTTCTGGCTGTTTTTACTGGTACCGATACCCAGGCATTGGCAGCATCGATAGACCAGAGATTCCTCGCTATTGAACGCAGTCTTGCAGCTCTCCTTACAGCTGCAGTACCGTTGACACCGGCGGTTCAACGGGCACAGTTACCAGCACCGGTACAGATACCAGTACCAGCACTGACGGTACCGGCCCTGGTGGGAATTCTTTCCATGCCAACTTTTTCTGGCATCAACAGATCGGTACTGGACCAACTCGTTACCGACTTCGATCGATACCGAGACCGTGCTTTGCATGAACATCTGGATCAGGGTTACTTCGAGTCCTCCGATTCTGAGGACTCTGATAATTCTGCCGGTACCAGAGTGTTTCTCCCGGAAGACTCCTCTTCTCCTCAACGCAGGATGTCTCCTCCGGAAAACATGTCTTTTCAGGATTTTATTCGTGATGTGGCCCGAGGCCCTTCAATCACAGTAGCTCCTGAAAAAGAACCTAGTGCAAAGGAGGCAGCCACTCTGCCCATTCATGAATTCTTCATGATTTGATGCTCAGAATGTGGGAGACACATTTGACCACATCTCCTCATTCTAGGAGACTTGATAACATGTATCAAGTTCCACCATGTCCTGGTTTTCAAAAGACTCAGCTGCCACACCATTCAATGGTAGTGGAGTCAGCCATGCGTAGGATGAAAACTGCAGAGAGACATGCATCCAATCCTCCAGGTCGTGAATGCAGGACTCTTGACACTTTTGGGCGTTGAACATTTCAGGCCTCCATGCTTTCAGCTAGGATCAGCTCATATATTTTATATATGGGAATGTTCCTCAAAGAGGTTACAGGAGATTTGGAGCTTATGAGCCCCATTCTCCCTGATGACAAATGACAAGACTGCCTTACTCTTGTCAAGCATGCTCAAGACGTCTCCAAGTTTGTAAATCTTGCAGCCTTTGACTGCTTTGAATGCATCAGCAGAACTTCTGCTATTGCCATTGGTGCACGTTGGATTGCCTGGCTTCAGGCATCAGACTTGGAGATTTGGGTACAGGATAAATTAGGCAACATTCCTTTCACAGGAGAAAACCTCTTTGGCAAGAATTGGCAGGAAAAGGCTAATGAGATAGATGCTGACATTATCACTCTAGATAGATTGTCAAAATCTACAGCCACTCCAGCCAAAAAGAAACCCTATAAAAAACCCTTTTTTAGCAAAAAAAAAAAAAAAAAGGAAGTTTTATCCGTCTTATACCCAACAAGGGCAAGCTCCGGGTCAAGTTGCCCAGAAAGGTCAACAACAACAATCCAGACAACAAAAGAAGCCAAAAGGCCTTAGAGCTCAACCAGCTCCACAGGCCCAGCCCCCTCAAGTGCTTTGACTCCTTCATAGAGAACTTAGCCTTCCTGCCTCTGAAAGGTCCAGAACCCCTAAATATTCCAGGCAGATTGTGTCATTTTGCCAACAGATGGCACCAAATAACAGCAGAAAATTGGATTCTGTCCATTGTGGGAGAGGAATACAAGCTTCATTTTCAGTGTGCCCCCTCCTACAATTGTAAGACAGTTCAATTCCCAAACCTCTACAATCTACTGGATCGAGAGGTCTCAACACTCCTTGCTCAAAGGGCAATAGAGGGAGGTGCCCATTCTTCAACAGGGTACAGGGTTCTACGCCCCTTATTTTCTTATCCCAAAGAAAACAGGAGGACACAGACCCATTCTAGACCTCAGAGAATTGAACAAATATCTGTTCCGAGAAAAGTTCAAAATGATTTCTCTGGGAACTCTTCTGCCATACCTTCAAAGTCAGGATTGGCTTTGTTCTCTAGATCTAAAGCATGCATATACTCACATTCTGATCCATCCAGATCACAGGAAATTCTTACGATTCCTTTTCAAGGGAAAACATTTCCAATACAGGGTCCTTCCCTTTGGTCTGGCTTCGGCACCAAGAGTATTCACAAAATGCATGGCAGTAGTAGCTGCATTTCTGCGAACCCTAGGGATATTCGTCTTCCCTTACTTAGACTGGCTCATTCGAGCCCCTACGGTTCCAGAAGCCAGCTCTGCACTGTCTCGCACAATGCAAATCCTTCAATACTTGGGATTGGTCATAAACCTCCCAAAATCTCAGCTTGCTCCGTCTCAGTCCCTGGAGTTCATAGGAGCTCGTTTAGACAACAGACAGTCAAGGGCTTTTCTCCCACAACCCCGCTGTCTTCGCATAGTGCACCTAGCTTCTCAAGCAGCGGTGAAGTCCTCCCTAACTGCTCGAGACCTACTACAACTATTGGGACATATGAAGGTGAGCATAGGGAACCACATGAACCTTGGATGCCATATGTGAGCAGCCCAGTGGACTCTATCCACACAGTGGACACAGGCCACAGGACATCTGTCGGACAAAATACCAAACTCACGACGACTGATTTTCTCCCTCCCATGGTGGCAATCACTGGAAAATCTTCTAGTGGGGTCTCCTTTCCAGCAACCCCTATTCCAGGCCACCCTAACAGATGCATCAGAGGTGGGATGGGGAGCACACCTGCATCATCTCTCTACCCAGGGTATCTGGACTCCACAGGAGGCTTGTCTTCACATAAACCTCCTGGAACTCAGAGCAATCTATCTAGCTCTTCGAGTATTCCATACCCAGCTCAGCTACAAGATAATCCTAGTCCAAACGGACAATCAAGTAGCCATGTTCTACGTGAACAAGCAGGGCGGAACAGTCTCTCTGTCGTTATGCAACGAAGCATTACGACTATGGGCCCTCGCCAGTGAGCATCAAATTCACCTTCTCGTGGTATATCTTCCAGGCATTCAAAACCTTTGGGCAGACAAACTCAGCCGAGTATTGCTGCCTCACGAATGGTCTCTCCACCTAGACCAGGTGGCCAAGATATTTCAGATCTGGGGAACCCCAGACATAGACCTATTTGCAAGTCCAGTGAATGCCAAACTTCCCCCAGTTCTGTTCCAGAATTCCGGCTCAGAATTGCCAGGAAAGGGACACCTTCCTTCTTCACTGGGGTCACAACTTCCTCTATGCCTGCCCACCCATTCCCCTCATCCACAAAACACTCTTCAAGCTTCAGAGAGACAGAGGTCGTATGATCCTCATAGTGCTACGGTGGCCATGCCAAACGTGGTATCCCCTGCTTCTACATCTCTCTCAAGCTGCACCTCTGGAGTTAGGTTATGCTCCAGATCTTCTCTCCCAAGAGAACGGGATGCTGTGGCACCCGAATCCCCAGTCCCTGCATCTCAGGGCCTGGTTAGACCTTAAGGATCTCAACCTTTCCCAACAGGTAAAAGATATCCTTCAGGCTTCTAGGAAACCTTCCACAAGACGCTGTTACGCCTTCAAGTGGAAATGTTTTACTATATGGTGTTCGCAAAAGGGGTTAAACCCCCTTATGATACCTTTGAAATCTATACTAGAGTATCTACTTCATTTATCAAATTCTGGTCTAAAGACCAATTCAGTAAGGGTCCATCTTAGTGCAATTGCAGCTTCCTATAAGCCTCTAAATGGACAACCAATTTCCTCTCATCCACTCATATCAAGATTTATGAGAGGTCTTCTATTAACAAAGCCTCCCATTAGGGCACCATCGGTGGCATGGGATTTAAACCTAGTTCTCGTGCAGCTCATGATACCGCCCTTTGAACCTTTAGCTACTACAACCCTAAAGCTTTTATCCTGGAAGGTCATCTTCCTAATTGCAATCACCTCTGCACGTCGCATTAGTGAATTGCAAGCTTTGGTGTCTGATCCTCCTTATGCTAGGTTTCACCATGATAAGGTTGTTCTCAGAACTCATTCACACTTTATGCCAAAGGTGGTTTCGCCTTTTCATTTAAATCAATCGATTTATGTTCCTGTATTCTTTCTGAGACCTCATGCCTCTAAAGCAGAAAGAAACCTTCATACTTTGGATTGTAAAGGAGCCTTGGCTTTTTACCTACAAAGAACACAGCAACATAGGTCTTCTCTACTTGTTATTGCTTTTGATTCTAGTCGTTTGGGACTTCCAGTCTCCAAGAGAACTCTATCCAAATGGAGTGCACAATCAATGTTCCCTCCAATTTTCTGTAGGCTGTGTGCGCATAAAATATCAGCTGTGCAGCTTTTGAAGGAAGGTTAAATTTTTGTGCGCCACATAATGATACTCGGAGTTTTATACTTTAAAATTTGACTATACGTCAGAATACAGTATGTACACCACATTGATTTTAATCAAATTAAATGAAAATAGACGATTACTAAATGAAGCGGGAAATTTCTAGTAATTACAATCATAACTTTTAAATTTTAAGACGTCTGTGTTTTCTATCAGAATCAGAGCTGTAATTTTTGTGCGCTCTGTTGTAAAGTATGCTCGTTCGGCGAGGTGTGTGCGCGCGCACAGCTTAGAGGGAACAGTGTGCACAATGTATATCCTTTGCTTATGAGAGTAAGGGTCTTCCTCTTCACGGCCATGTCACAGCTCATAATGTGAGAGCCATGGCAGCCTCTATGGCTAACCTTCACTCTGTTTCTATCGATGACATTTGTCGAGCAGCTACCTGGGCTTCCGTGCACACGTTTACAGCCCACTACTGCCTAGATAAAGCCTCCTGTCGGGATGCCTTCTTTGGCCAAGCTGTTCTTCAAAATCTCTTTCAGACCTAATTCAACTCCTGCCCACCAATCCTGGTGGGATGCCAGAGATCCATGGGAGAAAGCATGGCCCACCTTACTATAGGTCGCAGCTTCCTGGGGCTATCTCCCTGGCATCTTCAGCTAGGGAGTCCCCCATATGTGAAGGCTGTATTCCTGCTTGTTCCTGGAGATAGCGTAGTTACTCACCTGTAACAGGTGATCTCCGGGAACACCAGGAATTTAGTCTTCACAATCCACCCACCTCCCCTAGGAGTTGTCTCTCTCTCTCTCTTTTTCCTCTCTCCCTCTATCCTTTCACTCAGCTACAAACTTAACTGAAGAGGGACAGTTGGAAAGGCAGCATGCATATGCTGAGGGATGATGCTAAAAGCGTTCCTATTGGATGCTGGGGAGCGTTCCCTCGCAGGCTCTGTTGGTACCGACGATACCCATATGTGAAGACTAAATTCCTGTTGTTCTCGGAGATCACCTGTTACAGGTGAGTAACTATGCTGTGCCTGCAAAACAAAACCAGTTTCAGGAAAGTAGAGCTGAGCCCAGCCTTGATTTTTGCTTGGGGCTCTCAGGAGGTTAGTACCAAGACTTGACCTCGTCTTTGTCCTTTGTTGGGGGCTCCTGATTCTGTCCATCTGGGGGCACAATTCAGAGTGGACTGTTGGCATGGTGTGGAGTTTCCTGATGTTTTCTGCACACGTTACTGTTTTTTTTTTTGTTGTTTTTTATTTCTATTGTGCACCTGGCGGTTGCGCGGTCCTAGCATGCATTCTGCCTGTGCTGCTCCAACGCGCATTCCTAGCCAAGTGCACTTCCTTATCATCCCTCCAATTCAGTCCCGCACCTCTGGGTAGTGTACCTCTTCCAGCAGCTTTGAGACTGAGCATGTCATCTTTTGATGACACCAGTATTAATATAGGAGGGACTGCCCACAAGCTCCAGTATGAACAGTCTCAAAGCGGCTGGAGGAGGTAGTGAGCCAGTGTGATGGGCTCACTGTAGAGACAACTAAGGATAATAGGCTAGGTTCTTATTTTCTTTGCTGTTATAGCACAGTGTGCTGTTTTTCTTTTCTTGACTGAAGTTGCCCACAAAAACGAGAGAGAGGGCTCCTCATCCGTGTAGCAGGCAGCTGATGAGGTTCCCCCTTCCCCTCCTCCCCCCCCCTCCCTCCCCCCCCCCCCACACACTTCACCCCAGGCTTGTCGAACGATTTGCAGGTGATTTTGTGCAGACCGGGCTCTTGGTGGCTCCTGAACCCATCATTGGGTGAGGAACCAGTGCTGTGGAAACCCTGTACCGGCGATAGAGAAAAACGACACCAGGCAGCTCCCAGTCAGTTTCCTCAGCACTGAAGCCAGCTCGAGCGGCTGAGCGTAAGGAAAGTGAGGCCTCTGAGTGCTGCTTGAAGTGCGGTTTTTCCCCAGCTAGTTTTCCCACATTCGGTATACATGCCTGGGGCTTGGCGGCACATTTTTCCCCTGGGAGCTACGGCGAGGTTTTTCAGTCCAGGGCCAGCTTAATTCAAGCAGAGAATATGGGCAGTGAGAATAGAGAGGTTTATTTTCTTGTATTTTGAATTGTTTGTCACTTTTGTGGAGATTTTGGAGGCTTTCACTTCTGTGGAGGTCTTCAGTTAGCTGAAGCTAGGGAGGTCCCCCTCTTTTTATTTGCAGGAGGTGACATTCCTAGGGTCAGGGCTGCGGATGCTGCTTCCGTGCTGGACCGGCTGCAGTGCCTGTGGTGCGGAACCAGGAGAGGTGTGGTCTTGGAGGCAGGCTTCTGTCGTGGGTGTGCTCAGGAGGCCACTTCACTGGAGCAAGACCTGCAGGTGAAGGCGAGGCAGGACAAGTCCCCCCCCCCCCCCTCCAACTCGGAAAGCTCAGGCCTCAGGGGGCCCTCTGTGGCTGCCACCAGACCAAGCCCTCGGACCCCTGGCCATTCCCAGACCCTCCACTTCTCAGATCCTGGGTGGGGGGTGGGGGTAGTCTGGGTGAGTTGGCACCAGAGTGTGCCCTGCTTCTGGGGTGTTCTGCCTGTTTCAATAGGGTTCAGCAGGCATTGCCGCAGCACAGGACTGAGAGGACAATGGACTTGAAATCGAAATGAGGAGTGCTATGGGCAGTCTCCGGTGTCGGAAGGGCCGGACGGTGATGGTCTAGACACTGCATTGGATTTGCAGGGCGACGAGCTGGAGGAAAGCGAAGTCCCAGATTGTTCGGGTGTTCAACCGGGAGGTCTTGCCAGCACTCATCATAGAATCTTTGAAGGTCCTTAATATGCGATCACCTAAGGGGGCATAGAAGACCCCACTATGCCAGGCCATCTGGAAGACTCAGAAGGTTTTTCCTGGAACATAGAGTGGTCAGGTAAATGATTCTGTTTAAGTGAAACATGCCCGAGGCTGGTCTCAAGGGTGTGCGGACCAGGATGCATCGTATCCACAGCCGTCCCAGGACCATTAGCGGCTCTGGTCCCCTAAAGTGGTTGCTGCGGTCTCGACAGGTAACAAGATGACGATGATACCAGTTGAAGGATTGGGCGACGCTCAAAGATGTCCAGGATAGGAAGTCTGCTGAAACAGACCTCTGATATCAACGCCCTATCACTGTAGGCATCCCTTGGTGGGGCCTGGGTAGCGAGAGTCTGCCTCCACTGGTCCCAACGGGTGTAGCGGCTGGGGAGCCAGCATTGGGCTCATCAGAGGAGTCGGCCAAATAAGCAGTCCCCACCTCCAATCTCGCGGATTCGCACTATGATCTCATCAAAACGGTCCAAGGGTATGGCCTCCTTGGAAGTGGTGTGTCGCTGCCTTTGCCGCACTTGGCCTTGGAAGAACTGTCTGCATCCCAGTGTCGCAGCCAAATTCCCCTTTAAATGGAAGCTGCTGTTTGGAGTTTACATGGACAAACTAGTTAAAGACTGGGAGAGTCCACGTCTGCTCGAGGATAAGCAGAAGCGCAACTCCCTGACTGTTTTGTACAACATGTTCCCCCCCCCCCCCTCGACTGGGGGGACTTCGCCCTCTAGAGGAGGGTTTTTTTTAGGAGCAGGTAGAAGATTTCCAGCTGCCCTGTCCTCAGGACCCAAGAAATCCCAGTGAAGCAAGGGGGGCCCAGGTGCTGATACAGCTCATCGGAGGACGTTACGGGAGTTCTACCCTTCCTGGGTCCAGATCACTTCCAACCAGTGTGTACTAGAGGTCGTCAGAGGGCTACGCCCTCAGCTCGGCCAGTGGGCCACTCCTTCGTTCAGTTTCCCTGCAAGGCGCAGCCAATGTGACAGCAGTAAGAGGAACCTTGATGCAGCTCAGGGCCATAATGCCGGTTTCCCAGGACCAGGATGGCAGCAGTCGGTACTTCATAGTGCTGAAATAGGAAACCTCCTGCCACTTGATCCTCAACCTCAAATGAGTGACTTTCTGTCTGTGGGGTCTACGTTTTCACTTGGAAGCCAGGCGGTCCATCATAGTGGCAGTCTGAAAAGGAGAGTTCCTGTCTCTCAATCTAACGGAGACGTATTTGCACATCCCCATATGACCGGAACACCAACAGTTCCTTTGGTTTGCTGTTCCAAAGGGGCAGTTCCAGTTTGACACGTTGCCGTTCAGTCTCGTGTACTCTAGTATCTGAGGCATGATTCGACACGCTCGCAGGGAGATTATTCCTGCCGGAACAGCGGGCACAGGAGCTTTACAAACTTATGCGACAGTTTCTGTGCAGGACAGAACCAACAGTCTGGCAGGTCCTAGGGACCATGGCAGCCACTCTTGAACTGGTATCAGGGGGACAAGTGCATACAGGAAATCACGGCGGAGGGCTTTTCTCTGGCGGTGGTCACACCAGACGCATCCCTTGTCCTGGAAGCTCTCCTGTCCGCCAGCGGCCAAACGAGCTCTCCAATGGTGGCTCTACCCAGGGAATCTAGAAAGCAGTATGCCCCTCAAGTTGCACAGTGGATTTCGCTGATGATCATCGCCAGTCTGCCCAGCTGGGGAGTCCATTGCGAAGGACACTTTGCCAGGGACTGTGTATAGTGCATAGGAGATTTGTTGGTCAATCAACAGGTTGGAGATGCGGGCAGTAGCCCTGGTTGCAGAGGAAGGCGGTAAGGGTCCTTTCGAATAGTGCAACCACGGTAGCCTACGTCAACCGCCAGGGAGGCATGGGCAGCATAGCCCTGATGGAGGAGTCCGACAGGCTGTTAAGCTGAGTCAAAAGTCACCTCCCAGGCTTTGGCGGCGCACGTGGCAGGACTCGACAACGTGGCAGCGGACTATGGACTCCGAAGAGTGGAGACTCAACCAGAAGGTGTTCTCCCAGGTGGTGCTCAGTCAGGGCACCCTGGTCATGGACATCCGAGATTTAAAAAAAAAAAAAATTTTCTTCAGCAGATGAAGGGACAGGATGATGGAAGGCTTAGACGTCCTAATGCAAAGTGACCAGCGGAAGGGCTTCTTTCTTTCTCCGTGGGTTCTAATAGGCCGGATCGTGCAGAGGATCGAATCTCATCGGGGCCTGGTAATTCTGATCGCTCCACATTTGCCAAGACGGTTGTGGTATGCCAACCTTGTGCAGCTTTGGGAGCATCAGCCATATGGTGTCTTCCAACTCGAGAGGCTCTATTGTTGCAGGGGCCGGTGTGCATGCTGCAGGTAAATTGATTCTCACTTATGGCATGGCTCTTGAGAGGGCGCGACTGAAGTTGGAAGGCTACTCTGCCTTGGTGATTTAGAACTTGCTGACGGCAAGGAAAAGATCTCCTGTCTAGATCCGAGTCTGGCTCATCTTCGAGGCATGGTGTGCAGACACAGGCTCATCCGTTTACAGCTTCTATTCCGGACATCTTAGCGTTCTTGCAGGCTGGTTTTGATAAGGGCCTGGATGCTAGTTCCCTGAGGGTGCAGCTGGCGGCGATTCCCTGCTATGGCGGAAAGGTCTAAGGAGGTAGCAGTGGGGACACAACCGGACATCAGAAGATTTCTGAGGGCAGTGGCCCTTCTGCACCCACCACGGAGGTCGGAGGTGCCACGGTGGGATCTCATTTTGGTATTAGAGGTGCTGGTGAGAGAGCCCTTTGAGCCACAGAACCGAGCTTTGCTGAAGGACTTAACCCTCATTATGGTATTTTTTGTAGCTATAATGCTCTGTACGCAGTATTTTGGAGCTTCAAGCCCGGTCCTGCCAGGAGCCGTTTCTTTCCTTTTCAGATGAAAACATGGTCCTGTGACTGGTACCATATTTTTTGCCCAAGCTAATTTTGACCTTTCATTTGAACCAGTCCGTCTTCCTATTTGTCCTCGTGAGCGCGGGAAACATCACCACCAGCCCACAGGGGCGCCTCATGGATATCCAGCACGTCCTGTGGTGGGTAATTGAAGGGGACTGCAGATTTCCACAAGTCAGATCACCTATTCGTGCTGTTGGAGGAGAGTGCAGGGGGGAAGCGGCAGCTAAGGCTCCTATTTCCATATGGATCAGAGAGGCATACATCTTGAGTATCCCAGTGCCGCCGGGATTGCGTGCTCATTCCACGGGAGCTCAGGCGGCCTCGGGGGAGGGGAGTATAGCTTGGTGCCCGCTTTTGGATTGGTGGTGCTTCAGGCCGGTTTTGGCAGGCCCCTCCCATTTAGTTAACTGCTCTGTTACATCCAAGAGGTGCGGGACTGGACTGGAGGGATGGATAAGGAAGGCAAAATTCCCTGCTAATTGTTGTTCCTTGAGGAACTCCAGTCCAGTCCTGGATCCTTCCCTGTGGCGGTTGTCTGTATTGGGGCCTGAAGCAGGCTTTCCTGGTCTAAGGAAGTAGCCCGGGGGTCATAAGATGTGGAGCAGAGTCGGTGTTGAGGGCAGATCAACGGATTATCTGCTCCTCGCTCGGTGATGCATGCATGACTTTGGCTGAACAGGCTATAGATAAGCCTCCACATTCTAGGGGAGGGGGGAAATCTCTTCTCCGCTGAGGGGCAAATTAGATTTTAAGATGTAGAATGGTTTGGTTCAAGTTTTAACCACTTCTTTGTTGCTCCTGTGAGTCTGCTTTCTCAATAGGTTACTGGAGCTTGTGGGCGGTCCCTCCTGTATTAATACTGGTATCATCAAAAGATGGCCTGCTCAGTCTCCAAGCTGCTGGAAGAGGTACACTACCCAGCAGTGCAGGACTGGACTGGAATTCCTCAAGGAACAATAATTAGCAGGTAAGTCTAATTTCACCTTCCTTATTGTCCTTCCAGTCCAGTACATGTGAGCTATCTCCCTCCACCAGCAGCTGGAGACTAAGCATGTCAGATATCTGATGTCACAGTAGAAGAGCTCCCTCCTTCGGGTGTCTAACTGCCCCATGCCTTTCAACAGCTGCACCGTGTCTTTAAGATCGTAATAAAAAAAGGCTGCAACGGAGAAATGGCATCCTCGGCACTAGCAATGCCTATGCTCCTGAGTTAATTCAAGCAATGAGGTTTTCCAACGGGGTAATCCTTTCTTTACTGTTTGCTTCTCCTGATGACTACTATCACCTTTGCTTCTCTTCGGGCCATCGGAGTTTCTTTTTGATAGCTCCACTGCTGCTACATGACTTCAGTGACCTTTCCCTGCGTCACATTTGGTAGAAGCTGTGGTTTGGTGCAGGGACTCTGCTGGGCTTGTCCACGTCAGGGAAGGTCTGCGGAGTTTGATTTATTAATCAGGGACAAGGAGGGAGATTCAGGGGCTTCCCAGCAAGAATTTCCACAGCCGGTGATTCCCACGGTTTTGATGGGAGCCGCGGCCATTTTCCCTCCAGCATCTGTTTCAGGGCAAGACACAGAAAAGTCAAGTTTTAATCCCAGTTCTGCAAATTTCAGCACCTGGGACAACAAACAGGGGTTTCTGTTCGTCACATCTTTTTCTCCAGATTTCATTTTAGTTCAAATCATTTTTATTCAACCTTTACATAATTACAATGTTGCACTTCAACAAAACAATTACAGAAGACATGGTATAACAACAGATTATAAGGCCAGAAAGCGGCCGCATGTAATGTAAAGAACGATCAGTAAGCTATATTCTACAGTATTAGAATTGAAATAAAACAGCTCAACAATCTATCTCCCAGATCGAGTCCAAGTTCTACAAAAAGAACTCCTCTCCCTCCCCCCAGGCAACAAGGCCTTACCCTTATGCATAAGACCATCCAAGGGCTCAACTCAAGGAGGAGAGCCAGTAAATAATCGGCTGGTACGATGGTAACAAGCAGTGCATGCCATACCCTTGTAAAGTAGAGTGATACATATAAGAATCAAAAGAAGGAATCAAGCCAGCAAAGGAAATAGGAAAAGAGAAAACAAAGATATATCTGAAATATTCCCCCCACCCCCTCCCTCTAATCCCTCCCTCCCCTCTCACCCCACCCCCCTTCTGTGCCTGCTGCATCCCCAAAGTTGAAAGAGAATGTCCTCTCATCAAGGTAGCGTTCCCCCAATTGAGAACAAGAGGCATGTGGAGGTATAGAGAAATAGAAAAACCAAGAACAGAGAGCTATGTGCATTCCTCTATGCCAGAGCAAGAAAATATAAGAGGTCAATCATGGGCATGTACCCAATCAGACAGTTGCAAGCATGGAGTCAAACATTAATCACCGTGCTGCACTCGTGCGGTGAGAGATGGGCCAACAGAGGGACCCAAGTTTCCAGATAAGAGTCCCAAGCCTTTCCACTCTGCTGCTTAGCGGTCAATTTTTCCATGTACAGCAATTCTCCTAGCGCGGTCTCCCACATCTGTATCCCCGGGGGAGACCTAGCAACCCAGCAACTCAACAAGACTTTCTTTACTAATAGCAATCCCCTGGTCAATAATAACCTCTGAGATGACGAAAGTGCAAGATGAGCAGAGTCCCACCGGTGGAATAGACAGACCTCCCTACTCCATGCAACATCGACAGCTAGCCAACGACATATCTTCCCACAGACAAGGCCCCACAACTTCTGCACCTTAGGACATTCCCAAAATTTATGCAACAGCGTACCATTACCCAAATCACACCAACCACATGTAGAAGAAGCACGTAACCCCACTCGAAAGGCCCAGTCATCCGTGGTATATGCCCTCCAGAGGAACTTAAACTGCAATTCCTGCAGGTATATCCAGAGAGCTCCGCGCGGTATCCCCGTAAACGCCGCTCGCATATCCTCCGCCGTCAGCCCCGGAATCCCATCTTTGTCCCAGCGCCGAGCCAGATCCAACAAGTAAACATCATCGCCTCCCGGATGCAGGAGTTCCCACCGCTCTAGGCCTCCTGGGGTACCCGAATTAAGCCGTTCCAGCCATGTCCATACCGGCATAGCCAAATGAGACCGTTGGGCATCTAAGCTATATCTGGCTTCCACATAATGCCGCACTTGCAGGTAGCCATAGAAATCATGCCGGGAGAGTTGATATCGTTCTTGCAGCGTCCGGAAGTCGTCCAAATACAAACCAGTTACATTAAGGAGGTCTCCAATACAGTGTATGCCCTTCGAGGCCCATTCATGGAAAACACTGGGTCTCGTATAGCCCGGTAAGAAATCCGGATTCCCCACCAAAGGTAACAGTGGCGTTCGTTGCCATGGCCACCCAAAGCGCTGACAGAACACCCGCCACGCCTCACGTAAGGCCGATATATAACTCCATCCCCCCAAGGAATGGCTTCCTCGACCCCTGGTTGAGTGTAGCACAAACAAACTATGATAAGGGGCAGTGCTAGCATTCACCTGCATAACCGGCGCACATCCATCGTTTCCGTTGGTCAAGGACCAAATGTGACGGAGCAAATACAAGAGATTATAGTTACGTAAGTCCGGGAGCATCGCACCACCTTCCTCTCTCCGGCGCATCAACGCCCGTAAAGGTATGCGGGCCCGCTGACCTCTCCATAAAAAACCACGTAAATATTTCTCAAAACACCGCCAATCAGTCCCCCGAACCCACAAAGGTAGGATTCGCAGCACATATAGCCAACGAGGCATTTCTACCATAGTGAATAAGGCAATGCGCCCCTTAAGAGACAAGGGTAGTCCCCTCCATTTCATAAACGTCTGTCTTGCTCTATTCACCATACCCGGGACATTAGCTTTATAGAGGTTGGCCGGGTTATCTGGGAGCTGTATACCCAAGTACTTAATCTCCCCCTCCGCCCATACTAGCGGAAAAACACCTTTCCATATGGGTCGCCCGTGCCCTCCCACATCTAACACAACAGACTTAGAAACATTAATTTTAAGGCCAGAGAAGGCACCAAAATCATGAATAAGGGTCAACACCCCTTCCAAGGAGGGCTGCGGGTCTGTGAGGCATAAGAGCATATCGTCTGCAAATGCACTAACTTTCATTTCCGCACCCCCGAGCGAAACACCGCGAATACCCGAGTGAATTTGGATAGCCTGCAACAGCGGCTCCAAAGAGAGCACAAATAGTAAGGGAGATAAAGGACAACCAACCCTGCCGCGTACCCCGCCTCAGTTCAAACACATCGGAGCTGGCTCCAGTAAGCACCACCCGCGCCAGAGGGCGCTGATAGAGGGCCCGGACCCAAAGTATAAAATTACCCTGCAAGCCAAATTTTTCCAAAACATCCCAAAGATACTGCCAAGCCACCCTATCAAACGCTTTTTCAGCATCCAGACTGACCAACAACAAGGCCTCCTCCTTCTGTATGCAATGTTCCATACCCAGTAGCAGTCGGGCCAGATTCTTGGTCGCTTCCCGTCCTGGGACAAAACCCACCTGCCGCGGAGCTATCAGGTGAGGCAAAATACCAGCAAGTCGGCGTGCCAGAATCGATGCAAGAATTTTCATATCACAGTTGATAAGAGATATAGGCCTATAAGATGCCGGCTCCATCGCGTCTTTCCCCGGCTTCGGGATCACAGTGATATCCGCGCAGCGCATATCTCTCGGGAAAACACCGTCTTGGCGGGCGGCATCATACATTGCTACCATCGAGGGTGCCAATCTAGTAGCGAGTAATTTATAATACTCAATACTAAACCCATCCGGCCCTGGCGCCTTGCGAGACTTCCCTTTTTTGATCCCCTCCAGAACTTCACTCACCGTCAGAGGGGCATTCAACGCCTCTAGCTGCGCCTGAGTCACCTGCGGGAGGGCCAGGTCTCTAAGAAACTCCCGACCCTTCCCATAGTCACGATCATCCTCGTTATAAAGACATGTGTAAAAATCCTGAAAGATTGCGGCAATTTTTAGAGACTGGTGCTGCAGGCACCCCTGGTCATCTCGAAGTACTGGTATAAAACGTGCTCCTCCCGGGTCCCTAATGAGCTTTGCAAGGAGACGTCCCGTTCTATTACCATAGCGATACAACTGATGACGATAGTATGACATCGAGAGGCTTGCACGACGTTGTAATAACTCATTTAGGGCTAATTTAGAGCGCGTATATTCGGTTTGGAGGGTTTCATCCATCCCCCTGCCAATTTTCCTCTGTAGTTCCCGAAGCCGACGCTCCAAAACTAATATACTGCGATCCATGTGTCGGCGCCGCTGAATATTATACGCAATGATGGCGCCCCTTATCACCGCCTTGCTAGCTTCCCAAAATAAAACTGGAGAGCAGCCTGGAAGGTCATTGAAAAGGACATATTCATCCCACTGCTTCTCCAAAACAGTCCTAAAGCCCGGGTCATGACACAGATACGCTGGGAAACGCCAGCGTCGTTGTAGTAAACCCCGACAATCCCACGCCACCCACACCATCCCGTGATCGGACACTACAATCGGGTCAATTTCGGCCTGCACGACCCTCGAGAGTCCCCCCTCACTCACCAGTATGTGGTCAATGTGAGACCAAGTAAGATGGGCACGGGACTGGTGAGTGTATTCGCGGACCCCCGGATGGAGCAAGCGCCAAACATCGATGAGGTCGCCCATCTTGCATAAGTATGCCACTCCCCAACGTGCCCAGGTGGCCGACCCATCCCCCTTAGATTTGTCCAGCGAGGGGTCGTGTGGGCAATTGAAATCCCCAGCCATCACCACCTTATGAGCCCCCGCATCTCGCACAAAACGAAGCAGTTTCTGGAAGAAAGCATGATCATAGACATTGGGTGCATAAACATTAGCTATCCAAACCTCTTCATTAAAGAGTTTAGCCGTAAGAAAGATATACCGGCCATGGGGGTCTGCTTGCACTTTAGTCACCTCAAAGGGGAGTCCCCGCTTCACTAATATCACAACTCCTGCTTTCTTTCCACCCGATGATGCACCATATACAGTCTCCACCCAGTCCCGCTTCAATTTATTATGTTCTAATGCAGTTAAGTGCGTTTCTTGTAGAAGAGCAAGGTGTGCACCCTTGCGCTTCAGCAGCTGCAAGATTTTTGTACGTTTAACCGGTGATCCAATGCCTCCCACGTTCCAAGAAACTATCTTAGCAGTCACCATATCAGCAGCACAATGGAAGCCTCAGAAGAGTACAGAAGATACTAGATAGGAAATAGAGCTACCCAGAGACGCCCAGCCTCGTCTCCAGGTATATAGAACACAGCCCCTCGAGGAGAGGGTATCACATAAAGGGAAAGCAGATCCTCTTCCAGAGGTGTAACAATCGAGTATATCCCGCAGGCACAGTCCCCACCCTCCCCTACCACTGAGCCAACCCCCGTTCCCCAACTCCCAACCCTCCCCCACCCTAACCCGCCCGACACATCCAGCCATTCCCTCCCTAACCCCCCCCCCCCGCTCGGACACCCACATCCACACCTCTACCATCAGACACTCACCCCAGCCATTCCACCAGTCTTCCCATGTTCCACTATGCACACACTCATCAAAACAACTCACTTGCACAACCCCACTCATACCATCAATCAGATCTGCCCCATCCATCAGTATAAAGCCCTGCAAAAGCAGGGCACTCAAGAGGAGTCAGATCACTATCGGTGCCCCTCCGGGCCGCCGCCAGACAATATACAAACACATTAAATATGGCAATAGTCCTGTCCCAGGATACCCGGTGAGAGAAGTAGATGGCAAATGCAGAGTGTCAATGTTAGGGGCTATCCAGTCCCACCACTAGGCATCGCCCAATAAAGAGTCCCACATGGCTTCATTTGAGAGCGACTATCCATTACGATAATAAAGCTTTCCGAGAAAACATTCATTTCCTAGGCGTCGCAGCAGAACTGGGCAGCGCAGTCACAAATCTTTTCGCTGCAGTTGCTTGTTCAAAGGAATGAGAGTCACCTTTATAGAAGATCTTCAAAGTAGCTGGGTATATCAAAGCGAATTTTACCTCTCGCTCAATCAGCATGCTACAGATAGGGGCAAAGGCCTTTCGGCGGGCAGCTAGGGATGCCGAATAATCAGGAAACAGCAGGAGCCGCACATTATCAAGCTGGAGGTCCCTCTTCTTCCGATACGCCTGAAGCAACATATTCTTGTGTTGGAAGTTTAACAAGCGCGCCAGCACCGGTCTCGGCCTATCCTGAGCCTCGCGCATTGGGCCCAACCGATGTGCACGTTCCACTTGCACTTTACCTTGCAGCTCCTCCAGGCCCAGCGCATGCGGAAGCCATTCTTCAAACAAAGTGGATAATTGGCCGCCCGTCCAAGTCTCCGGGACTCCAATCAGGCGCAGGTTGTTTCGCCTTGACCTATTCTCTAAATCATCAACCTTCAATAGAATGTCATCCATCAGCTTCTGTTGTTTCTCAGCCGCCCTTTCCAGTGCCAATTCACCCTCCTCAAGCACATTAACTCGCTGCTCAACTTCGTCCATGCGCTTGGTCACTTCGCCAAATCGTTCCCCCATCTCATCCAGTTTGCGCATGACGGTATCAAATTTAGGCTCCAGCAATTTCATTGGCATGCAGCGTCCACCAACTTTGCCAATGAGCGCCCACAGTTGTGACACAGGGGACCGGAAGGGTTGGGTGATTTAGATGCCCATAATTGCCGAGTAAAGTTCAGAAAGTCTCCAAGCGGCCCGGGAGCGCAGCGAGGTAGCTCCTCACTCGCTCATGTGCACACGTGATCTCCAGATTTCATTTTAAAGTTGCACCAGGTTTACTGCTTGTTTCAGAAGCTGGGCAGCATGTCCACTACCCAAATACAGCCCAAAAGACCTTTAGAGCAGTTGGCTGAGGCCCTTACAACAGAGGGCATCTCTCACACAGGGGTCCCCTCATAGGGACCCCCTTCATAAGAAAAGGCACATTCATGATGATTCCTGGACTGACCAGGGCTCCCCTCAGTCGCCAGCCTCAGAGAATCCAGTGGACCTCTGGGGTGAGGTGGTTGGGCCTGAATTGGAGGAAGGGGAAATCCCTCGGGGGGGGGGACCCCATTGTGGTGAGGGTTTTTCACTGTGAGAGTTGCTGGCTTTAATTACTCACTCGCTCGCAGCACTTAATATTGTTCTGATGCCCCTGACAGCGAAGGAGCCCTTGGAGCATTCTCTGCTGCAAGTTTCAAATATTATCAAGCCTCACCTCTTGCCCACAGGGTGGTTAATCTAATGATAGAGGTGTAGTGGGAAGTCCCTGCAGCCGTTTTAAAAGGAAATTGAGCTATGAGTCGGCTTTATCTCATTCCGCAGGAGGAGAGGTATCTCCTCAAAATACCTAAAGTAGATGCCATAGTCTTGGCAGTGACCAGGAAGACTACCATCCCTGTGGAAGGCGGGGCAGCGTTAAAGGATGTTCAAGACCGTAAGCTCGAGACTGTTGAAAGAGGCTTTTGATAGTAGTGCTTTAGTCCTGCAGACATCGATTTGTGGAGCCTACTTTACTAGGGCTTCCATCCACTGGATCCAAGGTTTATCGGTGGTGGAATTGGACTCAAGTCGCAACGCCAGAAGTAGCTAAGCTGGAGTCAGCCTCTGCTTATCTGGCGGATGCCTTCTATGACTTGGTGCAAGCCTCAGCTAAGACCATGACCTCCATTATTGTAGTCTGCTCTTTTCTTTGGTTAAGAAACTGGTCAGTGGATATATCTTCAAAGACTAGGCTCAGTAAGCTTCCCTTTAAGTGCAAGCTGCTTTTCGGGGAAGCATTGGATAAATTAGTTAAGGACCTGAGGGATTCTAAGGGTTTGTGGTTGCCAGAAGACCATCCTAAGGTTTCCAAGCAAGATGCTCTCCCAGGGATCAGTTCAGAAACTATACAAAGCTTTGTGTGGCTTGTTTTGCACTTTTCCAGCAGGGATGCTACTCTCTGAGAGGCTAGCCCTTTTGAGGCTATAGAGGGTCCAGTAGATGCTATTACTCTGCCCCTTCAGTCTCCTCAAAGTCCCAATGAAACGAGGCATGCCCAGGCGGTTGTGTTTTCGGTAGGGGATCAGCTACAACTGTTTTATTCCGCCTGGGCCATTATTACTACTAACTAGTGGATGCTGGAAGTAATTCAAGAGGGGTATGCTCTGGAATTTGCTCATCCCCTCTTTGAAGCCTTCATGTAGTCACCCTGTAAAGCCCCTTTAAATCAGCAGCAGTTGTCCAGGACACACTACAATGCTTGCTGCGCCTTGAAGCTGTAGTTCCTGTTCCCGGAGGTCAATGCGGGTAGGTCGATACTCCATTTACTTCGTGGTCCCCAAGGAGGAGAGTTCTTTCAGACTTTTGGATCTCAAGCATGTAAACCGGGCCTTGCGAGTGCTGTACTTCCGCATGGAAACCCTACGCTCTGTTGTGGCGGTCAGGAAGGGAGAGTTCCTATTGGCGCTGGATCTTAGAGGCGTATCTTCATATTCCGATTTGGACAGACCATCAACAGTACCGGAGGTTTGCCATACCAGTTGGTCATTTTCAATTCCGAGCATTGCCATTTGGTCTGGCTACTGCCTCTCGCACCTTTATCAAAGTCATGGTTGTGGTGGCAGCCGACCTGAAGCAAGAGGATGATTGGTTCATCAGGGCAGAGGCTGAGAGTGTAACTGCTATTCAGCAGGTGGTGGACTTAGCCATAGCCTCTGTTGCGTAGTCAGTCTAGCCAAGAGCAAACTCGCCCCAATTCAGGATCTAATTTATCTGGGAGCATAATTCAACACCAAAGCAGGTCTCCTCTTCGAATCCAGGTATGACGTTTCCTCAACATGAGCGCGCCCTCAGCATGGTACTTTCTCCAACTCCTGGAGTCCATGGTGGCAGCCTTGGACTTGGTGCCCTTGACACAGACACGCATGAGGCCTCTGCAGCATGCTGTTCTCTCTTGCTGGTCTCTGCAACACTATCTGCTCTCAGAGGTTTCTCTGTCCAACAGACACAAGAATGAAACTTTCCTAGTGGCTACAACCACAGAATCTGGCAGCGGGCATGCCGCTGGAGCTGCCAGACTGCATTATGATGATGACTGATGCCAGCCTCATGGGGTGGGGAGCACATTGCAAGTTGCAGGTGACACAGGGACCCGGAGGAGAGTCCTTGGTCCATCAATTGCCTGGAAATGAGGGCAGTCTTTCTGGTGGCGCAGTCTTTTCCATTCTCTGATTTACTGGCAAGCAGTGCGGGTTTGCTCTGACAATGCTACCACAGTGGCATACATCACTCACCAGGGAGGCACGGGCAGTGCAGAATTGGTGGGGGAGATTCACCCCCTGCTGCTGTGGGCAGAGGAGAATCTTGTGGCTCTCTGTGGTTCATGTGGCAGGCAAATAAAACATGCAGATGGATTTTCTCAGTCGCCACCAGTTGGATCCAGGAGAATGGGAACTAAATGCAAGAATTTTTCATGATATCACGATCCGGTGGGGCATGCCGATCATTCATCTGATAGCCTCCGTGTCCAACCCCAAAACAAGCAGGTTCTTCAGCAGGCACATGTCCAAAGGATTAGATGCTCTGGCGCAAAGATGGCCAACAGAGGTGCTTCTTTATTTTCTCCATTGCCCCTTGTGGTTGTGTGATTGATTGCTCCAGATTGGCCTTCCAGGCCATGGTATGCTGATCATCTCAGATCTTGTGGCGCTTTCCAAACAGGTTCAACCTGCTCTCACAGCGGCTGATTCTCATGCTGCAGGTGGATAGATTCTCGCTTACGGCCTGGCTCTTAAAAGGGTGATGCTGAAGTGGAGGGGCTATTTGGCGTCTGTTGTGGCCACCTTATTAAGAGCCCATAAACCGTTCTGCCTCTTTAGCCTATGCCAGAGTCTGGCATGTGTTTGAGAATTGGTGTGATGACAACGGGCTCTGGGCTTTTTTGTCCTCTCTCCCGAATATTCTGGCCGCCATGCAGGCGCGCTGGACAAGGGCTTGGCTTTGAAGCAAGGGAGCATGTGCAGGGTTACTCATTGGCGGCTCACTTGGATGTGGCTCGCTTCATCTGAACTAAACTGTGACTGTTCTCTTTTTTTCACGTTCCACAGATTCCAAGGAAGATCGTCAGCTTCACCAGCTGGACTTGAGCAGTGTGTTACATCACTACCTTATACGAACGGAGTTCTTTCTTAAGTCTGTTAGTTTATTTGTCTTGTTTGGAGGTACACATAAAGGGGAGGCGGCTTCCAAGGTTTCAGTAGCTCATTAGGTGAAGGAGGCTATTGCTTCTTCCTAGTTGCTCAAGCGTAAGGCTGTACTGAACAGTCCCAAAGCACATTTGATGAGGTCACAAGCAGCTTCCTGAATGGAGCATGGCCTGGTTCCACCAGTGGAAATTTGCAGGGTGGTGCTGTAGTTATCCTTGCATACCTTCACACGTTGTTACCGTCTCAATGTGCAAGCTTCTAACGATGTGCGTTTTGGGGGCTTCAATGCTCCAAGCTGGTCTCATGTGTCCCATCTGTAATCACTGCTCTGATACATCCCAGACATACTGGACTGGACTACAGGGACAATAAGAGAGGTAAAATTAGACCTTATTTGTTAATTGTCTTTCCTTGTGTCTCTCTATCCAGTCCAGGTCGTCGTCGTCCCCCCCCCTCCCCCATTCTGTAATAAGTGCCTTTCTGTGTTTTAGGTTTTAGAAGTCTGGGCGTATCCGGCTGTTCTCCTTGGAGGACCCTTTTCAGAATCACATCGGTCCTCATGGATGCTGGACAGCGGAAAGGCAAGTGTGACCCTGACCTCTTGCTTCATTCTCGCTTTGTAAAATAGTTCTGTAATTTTGCAGTGGTACAGTTTTCATTCATAAGTTTGTTCTGCATTATGTAATTGGGGTTAATTCCGTGGTTTAGCTTGAGATGCTCTTTTGCAGTCTGCTTTGTCAATAGGATACTGATTTCTGGAGTCTATGAAGGGAGCTCTTCTACTGTGACATCAGAAATATGACATGCTCAGTCTACAGCTGCTGGTGGAGGGAGATAACTCACATGGACGGACTCAAGGAAAGGCAATTAGCAGGTAAGGTCTAATTTCTCTGTTTTGTATATTGCTATGCAAACATGGTTAGTGCACGTTGCTGTTGCACTTGCCTTAAATCTGTCTTCTTCCAGGAAACGTTTGACCTGTGGCAAGCGAGTTACACCTTCTGGATTTGCTTTTCTTGCATGGCAGTTTCTGAATCGTCCCTGGAAAGCCTGTTTCCTCCCTCTCAGCAGGAGATGCGTTTGGTCCGGCCTTGCCTGCCGCAGGGCAGGAGGTGGCATATAGTGCTGTGGGTAAGGATGACCAGCCAGCTGGAGGTTCTGGTGACCACGCTGTTGCAGCAGCTATGTCTTTGCTGCTGGTGGTTCTTTTTGACTACTGGCCTGGCCTTTTGGTATGGAAATTCAAACCCCATGGTCTCTGGGTGCCCCCCCCCCAGCGCATTCTCGAGAGTGGAAGCCCTTCTTTCATTGCCTCTGGTTAAGCGTCCCTTGCGAAGATTGCCTCCTGGAGATGTGGGAACAGCTGGGGCCTGTCTGATATCTGATTTGTGACTTAGGCTCTGCTGTGGATGATGAAGTGCTCTCATCTTCAGAGAGTTATGAAGAGGTGGATGTTATCTGCCTATTCTAGAAGGGGGGAACTTGCAGCGTTGATTACCAGGGTCTTATCCACTTTGGACTTGGCGGATGTTTAGACATTGAGCAAGGGCCAAAGATTCATCCACTCTTGCAAGGGGTGCAAAATCTACTACATTCTTTCCACTCCCGGAGTTGATCAAGGTATCCGGTTGGAGTGAGGTTCTCCTGACTCCTGGTCGAAGGATGTATAAGTAGATATATGCTCTCCCAGAAAAAGGGATGCGTTGTGTGGTTTGATAGTCCCAAGGTGGATGTGCAGATCAGTGGTTACTAGATGGACCCCACCATTCCTGTGGAAAGTGGATCAGCCTTAAAAGATACTCTGGATCGTAGGGTGACTTTGGCATTGAAGAATCAGTTCACCACGTCCAACGCCACAGCCCCAGACCATGACCTTAAAAGGATGCTTCACAGTGATGTTGAGACACTCCGGCTTGAATTCCTCTCCAGGAAATCTCCTCACATAGGTGTGGGCCTGGTTACCAAACAGGCAGAAGGTGTTTTCATTGCTGAATAGCACCTTTTCCCAGATTTCTTTTTTTTTGGTATTAAAGTTTTTTATTAATGCACAGTCAATGAAACATAACAGTACAGGACTGGAAAAACAATATCCAGCAAACCCAGGCTACATCAATTAAGTGCCCCCACAGAACATTATGTGAACAATCTCTAATCAAATCACCACCCACACCTCCTCTAGTAACCCGTAGCCCATAAAACCGTATAAGTGCATAAGCATAAACAGTAACATATCACAAGAAACCCAACTGAAAGACATCCCAATAACAGTACCGCAGAAATAAAACCTCCCCTCCCTCCCCCCTCACCTCCCTTCTCCCCCATCTTACCTCCCCTCCCCCACACCCTCAGGGCCCCTCACCTCCCCTCCCCCCCTTCCCCTCCATGGAACCGTGCTCCCCCCACCGTACTGAACATCAGCAGCAACCCCCCTACCAAATCCTATAGCAAAATCCTAAATCCCACTTACCACATATCCTTACCCCAATTCCCCCAGAGCATGATCTCCCCTCCCCCCCCCCCCAAGCACTCCCACTACTTCAGCGCCTCCCGCCTCCATTGAATGAAGGGATGCCATTTACGGTGATATCCATTTAATTTGTTGGTCAAACGCGCCTGTAATTCTGCCATTTGACAAACAAATACAACTCGCTTTAGCACTTGGTCCACTTCCGGGCCGCCAGGGTCTTTCCATTTATAGGCTATTTCCATCCTTAATGCGATGGAAATCATCTTCAATAGATACCCCAACTCATGCCCTGACTCCCCTCATTCCCCGACTCCCCTCATTCCCCCAGCAGTACCTGCTCCAGCCTTAACTTCCCCTTCCAGCCCAACATAGTCCCTACCAGGCCTTGCATCCATTGCCATATTCCTTGGACCACTGGACACTCCCACCACACATGTAAATACGTGCCCAGAGCCCCACACCCTTTCCAGCAACGTGGATCTTTTTATCAATCTCGGCTAGTCGTTTTGGCGTGATATACATGCGATACAGCATTTTATAGCAGTGCTCCTGCACCACCGCCGAACTGGACGCAATCTTAGTTTCTTCATGAACTGACACCCACCTTTCCTCATCCCAAGAACCACCCAGGTCCCGCATCCACGCCACCTGATACGCTGCATAAGCACCCCCCCTTTCCAATCCCCTATAGATCTGCGATACAAGACCCCGAGATTCCCCCCCACGGAGTAACACCCTTTCAAAAGGGGTTCGCACTGTTCCTCTTTCCACCTCCTTCAAACTGTTCTGCACAAAATGTGCTAATTGACAGTAACCAAACCAATCCTCCTTCCCCAGGGCGTATTGCTCCTGCAGGCGTTCAAAAGTAGACAGCTGACCACTCTCCGATAACAACAGCCCCATCCACACCAAGCCCTTATCCTCCCATTTTTTTATAGACCTCGGCTCTCCCCTCCCCCCCCCTCATGGAAGCCACTACACCGTCTAATTTTCTGAAGTTGGATAGCTACCCTAACCCCCACCAGATGCGCTTTCTCCCGTTTCCACACCTTTAGGGTAAGCTCTGTAAAGGGACTCATCTTCTGCTCATCCCCTGCCTTATCCCCCCTCCCCTAGCCGGTAAACCACATGCGGTCTGCCAACGCACTTTGCCCACTCAAGGCCTCCTCTGCTCGCACCCACCCTCGGGCCTCCTGCCCTATCCTCCAGTAGACTAGCGCCTGCAACTGTGCCGCTGTATAATATCGCAGCAAATCCGGGACACCCAGTCCACCCTCTCTTCTATGCTTAAACATCACCCTTCTATTTAGCCTGGGCGGACGTCTCCTCCAGATGAAAGAGAAATTCCTTATCGTTCCTCCAGTTCAGTCCTCAACCTCTGGGTTGTCAATCTCCTCCTGCTGCTTGGAGACTGGTATGTCAGAATGATGACATCACTGGATATAGCCTGCTGTACTCTCACTTCCATCCCAATGTGACCAGTCTCCATGCAGCAGGAGAACATAGCGAGCCCTAGGGAGGGCTCTCTGGAGTAATTGATAAGGAGCTAGTTGGTTAGAGTATAATTGGGGGTGATTTCTCTTATTTGGATTTGGTGCCTGTTTAAAAAAGAAAACAAGGGATTTGACTTTAGTAGTACGCCTATAGGCATTCTTGCTCCCTTCCTATGTGGGCACTGATTTAAGAGAAGAGGTACAGACTCGGGACGTCGAGTTTGCTACCCCTTAATTTGGCATCCTTTGAATTGGCTCAGAGGTTCTCTCCTCCCTGACTGTTCGGGGGAGAGCCCTTCTCGCAGCCAGCTGTTTACTTCAGCGGCGGTGCCTGCCCTTGTCGGAGGTGGCGGTAACAGCTGCTTCTGGCAACGGGGTTCGGCAGAGGCTGTCCGTCTCAGCGCTGACATAACCGTCATCGGAAATGCAGTAAGGACTGGTAAGAGGTATCCGGGCATAAAGGGGCTGCGTTTATTTGCAGGGATCTTGGGCTGCAAGCGCGGATCAAGCGTGGGGCCATTTGGCGCCTTTTTTCCCTTGCACCGGCAGTCTCGGTGGCCATCTTTTTCAGTCCCGGAGAAGCCGCGTGGAGCATAAAGTCCCAGAAGTTAGCTCTGCACGTTTTTTAAGAGCGCGTTCATTACTTGTTTGTTTTCCTTTATTTTCTTTATTGCCCGTTTAATTTCCTTTCTTTTGGGTCTTTCAAAGGGGTTCTATTTTCGCGGCGTTTACGACCTTCCAAAGGGGGAGGGGGCTGTTGGTGGCTCTCAGGTCCCGGAGAGAAGGAATATAACACACAGGCATTTTGCTTTTAGTCTATTTCTTTCAAAAAAAAAAGAGGTAAGAAGGGCCTGGACTCAGCCGCGGGTGACGGAGCGGCCTTATGGCATCGAGACCCCAGTGTTTGGTGTGTGGCACCAGGAGGGGTACTGTAGCCAAGACGGGGGTGTGTCGCGGCCCTATCGTCCACTGTGGAACAACAGATGGACATCCAGGATGCTCCAGAGCCGCAGGGAATGCAGGCAGGGGAAAAGGTAAGTTCCCCGCGGTCGCCAGTGCAGGGCACGGCAGTGGAGGAGATGGCGGGACCCTCGGGGTCTACAGTGGCGGTGCCGGAGTCTGGTTTTCGGGACTTCAGCCCTGAATTTATTCTGCTTCTGCATCAGGCTTATTGCCTGAGGCGCCAAGGGCATGGCGCAGCTCCCGGGGCGCTGAGGCGTTCGGCTCCGCAGCCGGAGGCAACTATGGAGTTCAGTCAGGAGCCGCCAGGGTCTAAAAGAGCAAGAACAGATTCACCGTCGGGTGACGGTGAGTGGCCTGTGGTCCCAGATATGGAATGGGGTCAGGAGGAGGGTGAGCAGGATCTGGAGGAAGGAGAGATCCAAGAGCCCGAGGATCAGGCAAAGATCATCAGGGTTTTCCGTAAGGAGGAGCTTGCGGCCTTAATAACTGAGACCTTGCAGATGTTGAATTTAGCTGCGGCAGTGGAGGAAGGCGTCGAAGATCCCATGATTCAGGCGGTTAGACAGACGCAGGTGGTTTTTCCTTTGCATAAGGTGGTTGATAAGATGATACAAGACGAATGGGATCGGCCGGAAGCCGGTCTGCGCAGCATGCGGACCATGAATAGGCTCTACCCATTGGCTGATAGGATAAGGACAGATTCCGTGCACCACGGGTAGATGCGGTGGTGTCAGCGGTGACAAAGAAGACCACTATCCCGGTGGAAGGTAGTGCGGCTCTCAAAGACGTCCAGGTCCGTAAGGTGGACGGTTTGCTGAAACAGACGTTTGAGGCGGATGTTCTTTCTCTCCAGGCTTCCATCTGTGGAGCTTGGGTGGCCAGGGCGTGTCTGCGATGGGTCCAACGGCTACGGCAGAACTCGCACTTGGATCTTGAGGACTTGAGGGAGCTGGATCACCTTGAGTCCGGGACGGCATACTTGGCGGACGTGCATTACGATTTAATCAGAGCACTAGCTAATAGTACGGCGTCTGTTGTGGCAGCCCGTCGGTCGGTGTGGTTGCGCAATTGGGCGGCGGATGCTTCGTCTAAGTCCCGACTTAGCAAACTGCCTTTTAAGGGGAGGATTGCTTTTCGGGGAAGATTTGGATAAGTTAGTGAAGGATCTGGGGGAGTCCAAGGCGGGTATACTCCCAGAGGACAAGCCAAAGCTAGGTAAGACCGCTCCAGGCTTCCGCGGCCAGTTTTGAGATTTCCGCAGGTTTTGATCCCCGCGGTTTGGGAGTTTCCAAAGAGGGCGGTTTCCATCGCGAGCCCAGGGGTTTCACGGGTTTTGGGGGGCAAATAGGGGTTTCTCCTCCTCACCCGCCTCTGCAAACCGTAAGTCGCAATGAAGCAAGGCGGGTCCCGGCAGACAGAGTTCCCATAGGCGGGCAACTCAGGGGGTTTCTGTCTGCTTGGACCCACATTACCTCCGACCAGTGGGTGTTGGAGATCATTCAGCACGGTTATGCGCACGGTTATGCGCTGGAATGGGCTCGTTTCCGTACGCGACTCCTTTGTCATGTCACCTTGCAGGGGTCCCAAAAAGTCCACGGAAGTGCGCCTTACGTTGGAAAGGTTGATACAGTTGAAGGCGGTAGTCAGGGTACCAGAAGCCGAATGGGGCGTGGGTCGGTATTCCATATATTTCGTGGTGCCAAAGAAAGGCGGTACGTCTTGACCCATCTTGGACCTAAAGGCCGTAAATCGTTGTCTGCGGGTTCCGCATTTTCGGATGGAGACTCTGCGATCCGTCATCGTAGCGGTCCGTCAGGGGGAGTATTTAACGTTGCTAGACCTTACGGAGGCGTATTTGCATATTCCCATTCGCGAAGCACGCTAGAGGGTCCTGCGATTCGCTCTTCCGTGGGGTCATTATCAATTCCAAGAATTGCCCTTCGGTCTGGCAACAGCGCCGCGAGCCTTCACCAAGGTGATGGTGATGGTGGCTGCGGCATTGCGCAAAGAGGGAATTCTCGTGCACCCTAACTTAGACGATTGGTTGATTCGAGCGAAGTCCGAGGTAGAGAGTGTCCGGGTGACCGACAGAGTGGTACGGTTCTTGCAGGATCTGGGGTTGATATTAAACCCCATGAAGAGTCGTTTGAACCCCTCTCAGGACTTAGAATATCTCGGGGTGCGCTTCGTCACAGCGAGGGGTCGAGTGTTTTTGCCGGACAAGCGGGCCGAAGGGTTAAGGGCGTTGGTTCACCAGTTTTTAGCGCAGAAAGCGCTGTCGGCATGGGACTACCTCCGGGGTGCTAGGAACGATGGCGGCGACATTGGAGGCGGTACCGTGGGCCAGGTTTCATATGCGGCCACTGCAAAGGTCTCTTCTGCGCCGTTGGTCACATCAGGACGATTCGATGAACAAAAGCCTTCCCTGCCCGTCCAAAGTCAGACTGTCGCTAAGGTGGTGGTTACGCAGGTCGTCCCTAGCGGTCGGCATGCCGCTGGAACAGCCAGACTGGCTGCCGCTGTTGACGGATGCCAGCTTGGTGGGCTGGGGAGCTCACTGCGGGAATCGATTCGCGCAGGGGCTGTGGTCCCCCCAGGAAGCCTCCTGGTCGATCATCCGGCTGGAGCTCCGGTAACGCGGGCTCTCCAGGCGCGCGAGGACTTGGTTCAGGGACAACCAGTGCGGGTGCTCTCCGACAACTCGGCCACAGTGGCCTATCTCAACCGACAGGGCGGCACGGGGAGTGCCGCGATGGAAGAGGAGGCAGACGACTTATTCGAGTGGGTAGAGCAGAAGTTGTCCGCGATCTCAGCGCCGCATATTGCAGGGAAGGACAACGTCAAAGCGGACTTCCTCAGCAGGGTTCACGTGGATGCAGGGGAGTGGGAGTTGCATCCCGACATGTTCGCGCACATAATTGCTTGCTGGGGAATGCCACGGATGGACTTAATGGCGACCTTCCGATCGGCGAAGGTGAGCAGATTTTTCAGCAGAAGGCGAGAGCGGATGTCGGAAGGTATAGACGCACTATTACATTCCTGGCTGTCCGATGGTCTCCTTTCTTTCTCCCGTGGGCGCTGATAGGCCACGTGGTTCAGAAGATCGGGGCGCACCCGGGACGGGTTCTTCTCGTAGCTCCCGACTGGTCGAGGCGTCCTTGGTACGCAGATCTAGTGTGTCTTCTCGACGGCGAACCATGGAGATTTCCGTCGAGAGCGGATCTGTTGCTTCAAGATGCCTCAGGTGGATCGGTTCTTGCTTACAGTATGGCCATTGAGAGGGCTAGGTTATGGAAGAGAGGCTACTCGTCGGCGGTCGTAGCCACTTTGCTTAGAGTCCGCAAGCAGTCGACGTCTTTTGCGTATGTGCGGGTCTGGCACATCTTTGAAGATTGGTGTTCCCGGCGTCAGGTCCGGGCGGCCACGATTCCTATTCCTTTTGTATTGGAATTTTTGCAGGACGGCTTTGATAAAGGGCAGGCAGCCAGTTCCTTGCGCGTGCAGCTGGCGGCTCTTTCTTGTTATCGCGGTAAAGTCAACGGAGTGTCCTTAGGAGCTCACCCAGATGTGAGTCGCTTTCTAAGGGCAGTTTCGAGATTGCGACCGGTGCGGAGAATGTGCATTCCGTCGTGGGATCTTAATCTTGTTTTGAAGGGGTTAGCTCGCTCTCCTTTTGAGCCCTTGCGTCGGGCATCAGTGAAGGACGTGACGCTGAAGGCTGTGTTTCTGGTGGCTATTTGCTCGGCGAGGCACATTTCGGAATTACAAGCTTTATCCTGTAGAGAGCCCTTCTTATCCTTTTCTAAAGATAAGGTGGTTTTGCGTCTAGTTCCGTCCTTTTTGCCAAAGGTGGTGTCTCCCTTTTAACTTGAATCAGACGGTATGTTTACCTGTTCTGGGGCGTGCGGGGGGAGACGCTTCGGATCGCACCTTCCGCTGTCTGGATGTGAAAAGAGCGCTGCGGGTGTACTTGAAGGTGACTGAGTCTTTTTGCAAGTCGGACAGGTTGGTTGTCTTGTTCGGGGGACGATGCAAAGGGGAAGCAGCAGCTAAAGCATCCATTGCCCGGTGGATTCGGGAAGCTATTGCTTCTGCCTATATGATTCAAGGGCGATCAGTACCTGGTGGTTTGCGGGCGCATTCCACCAGAGTGCAGGCGTGTTCTTGGGCGGAATACAGTTTGATTCCGCCAGCGGAAATTTGTTGAGCGGCGACTTGGTCGTCGCTGCATACGTTCAGTAAGCATTACAGGCTAGATGTCGCGGCGGCGGCTGAGGCCTGTTTCGGGTCGGCGGTATTGTCTGCTGGTTGGAAGGGTCCCTCCCACTGAGTACTGCTCTGGTACATCCCAGAGGTTGAGGACTGAACTGGAGGAACGATAAGGAAATGATAATTACACTTACCTGGTAATTGTAGTTCCTTGAGTGACGACAGTTCAGTCCTCCTTCCCACCCAGTTTTTAAGGAGGGGTCCAGGTTGGCTAGCGCAAACGAAGGCTGTTACAGGTAGGTCTGTGTACCTTTCATTTAGAGGTCTTTGCCCTCTCTCTCTCTCTCTCTCTCTCTTTTTCTGGTGGGGCAGGGGGTGAGAATGCCTTGCCGGAGGGGGGCTGTATTTCTATACTAGGTTTAGACTTTCTATATATATAGTTCTGGTTTGCTACTTATTTGTTGCTCCTTTGAGTCTGCTTTGTTAATAGTTCACACTGGGATGGAAGTGAGAGTACAGCAGGCTATATCCAGTGATGTCATCATTCTGACATACCAGTCTCCAAGCTGCAGGAGGAGATTGACAACCCAGAGGTTGAGGACTGAACTGTCGTCACTTAAGGAACTACAATTACCAGGTAAGTGTAATTATCATATTCTTTGCTGCAACAGCTTCAGTTGTGCCACTGACAACTCAATGGGCAATGCCAAGAACAGATAAAGTATCCTAGGCAGCAGATTCATTTTAACAATGGCAATTTGCCCCACCCAGGAAAAGGTGGCCTTATCCCACCTCACAAGATCCATTCAGAATTTCAGCAACTAGAGGATCATAATTTAATCTTTTCAATTGTCGCCAGTCACAGCAAATCCAGACCCCCAAATATTTTAACTTCTGCTTAGCCCACCGAAAGAGGTAATCCTGCCTCAACTGAGCCTCCATATGGGGACCCAGCCTAATCTTCAAGATCTCAGTTTCACCCATATTCATTTTATATCCCGAAACCAGACTATATTCCCGTATTCACATTGGTAACGACTCTGCCAGCCTACTCACAGTGTAAATAATGTCATCGGCAAAAAGAGAAATTTTATATTCTCTGGGACCAAGCAGGAAGTCAGTCCTCACTTATGGGTGACATCGACGCCGATGGAACTCCTGTGCGGAGCATTTCCCCAGCTTTCTAAGAAAGCCTTTGGGAATACTGCACGCATGCGCGGTCCCCTTCCCGCCTAAAGGTACCATCTTGCTCAGTCTTTCTTTTTCCGTGGAGCCCATCGGACGTCTGTCCGTGTCACCCGGAAAAGTTGACTTTTTTTCAGCGATTACTTCCTCTTTTTTCTCCGGTTCGACGCCGGTTCCCCTTCCCACCGGGTTCGGTACACTGGTATCGAGCCCGTCTTCTGTTTTTCAGTTTTTGCCCTTCGTGGCTGGCGTTTGCGCCCTTTTCTGTTTTTCCCTGGAAGGCCGGTCCTTTGACCTCGCGGGGGCCCTTTTTTCCCCGATGGCTTCCAGTGGTTTCAAGAAGTGTGATCGGTGCAAGAAACTGTCTCTCACCGACACGCATGACTGCTGCTTTCGGTGCCTCGGCCCAGATCATGATCCAAAGATCTGTGGCCCGTGTGTCAAAATGTCCACCAAGGCACTTCGAAGCCGTCAGCACCAGAAAGAAAGGATTTTCTCAGATTCTGCCTCCGGCCAGGCCTGGACCTTGTCTGAGGCCTCGACGTCTCGTGAGTCTGATCCTGAGCATCGCCAGGGTTCCTGGGACAGGGGGTCCCCCGATCGGGAACGAAAGAGGAAGAAAATGCTCGTGAGGGCGGCGTCGGAAGAGGTCCCTGGTTCCTTGAGGGCCAGGTCTAAGACCCCCGACCGCCATCCCGGGCCCTTAGAACAGGAGAAGCCCTCCAAGATAATTCATGTGGAGCCGGAGACCGTCGGACACGTAAGTCCTGTAGTCCTCATGGACTCTCCTCCGAGGGAGCCGACGTCGGGCCCAGCGCTGCCGGGGCCCGAGTCGGTGGCTGCTGAGTCTCCTGAGCTTGGACTCAGGCTGACAGCCTTGGAGTGCAGACTGTCTGCCTTCATGGATCAGCAGCGGGTACTGATGGCCAGCCTCGCTGGTGCATCTGCCCCGACCACTGGGACATCAATGTCGAAGTCAACCCCAAAGACCGAGCCGATACTCAAGACCTTGAAGGCTAGAAGTCGTCCTCGGTCACGGTCACCCTCAATCTCCCGCTCGGAACCGAGGGTGTCGACGCCGGTGCCTTCGGCGTCAGGGCGGGTGCCACCTAGACCCGCGCGGTCGGAGCCCCTCAACGACTCTTCGGATGAGTCAGCGTGGGAGAAGGAGGACGAGGAGTCCCCCAACATCTTCCAGACTCGGTGCATCCCTTCGGACTCACCGCAGTCTGAGCCCCAGAATAGGTCCCCCCCCCCGGAGGACACCCGGTTCTCGGAGTTCGTGAGGGACATGGCCAAGGCATTGGCGATTCCCGCGGACCCCGAGGAGGAGCCTGGAGCTGAGGAGCTCGAGGCCCTCCAGTATGACTCTCCTCCGAAGGAGGCCTTTACTGTGCCGGTTCCTCCGATGCTGGAATGGCTCCTCTTCCGGATGTGGGAGGCACTGGTCTCGGCGCCAGTCTTGAGTAAGCAGGTCGATTCCATCTATTGACTCAGTAAGAGCCCTGGATTCCAGAAGACGCAGCTGCCACACCATTCCATGGTGGTGGAATTGGCCATGCATCGTCTGAAGAGCCAGAAGATGCACTCTGCAGTGCCCCCCGGCAGGGAGGCCTGGAACCTGGATGTTTTTGGCAGAAAGTGCTTCCTGGTCTCAATGCTTGCTTGCCGTGTCCAGTCCTACCAGCTGTACATGGGCATGTACTTACGAGACCTGGCGAAAGAGATTGCCGGGTTCTCTGCTGGTCTCTCCGGGGAACCTTTGCAGAGGTTCCAGACTTTGTCCTCAGGAATCAGGGACTGCTCAAAGTTCATGTCCTGAGCGGCCTACGATGGCTTCGAGGCTTCGGCTCGTGTGGCTGCAGCCGGCATCGGAGCCCGACGCCAGTCATGGCTGCAGTCATCGGACCTCGAGCCCTGGGTGCTGGACAAGTTGGTCGATGTCCCTTGCCGAGGTGAAAACCTTTTTGGCAAGCCCATGGCCGAGAAGGCGGCTGAGCTCGAACCCGAGCACCTGACTAGGACAAGGCTGTCCAGAAAGACTTCTGCCCCTTCTCACAAAAAGAAGAGCTCTGGTAAAAAGCCCTTTTACCCGAGAAAGGCAGCTGCCTGCAAACCTTTCCCTCAGTACCAGGCCTCCCCAGCCAGGGGCAGCAGGCCAAGGGGCAGGGACATGGGCCCCATAGGCAGAAGACCCCCAAGCCTCCGGCTCCTGCTCCTACCCAGCAGGGAGGGGGTTTTTGACTCCCACAGCATAGCCTTTCCACCTCTGCTGCCCCATTCCTGCACAGGAGGTCGTCTAGCCCTGTTTGCCCACAGGTGGCCACCCATTACAGGGGATGCTTGGGTATTAAGCATAGTCCACATGGGCTATATGCTCCATTTCCAGCAGTTACCCCCTGCTCCAGTACCTACTGCACTTGTCCAATCAGGGCCTTAAGTCCAATTCTGTTCGGGTCCACCTCTCTGCTCTAGCAGCTCACCACTCAATGGTGGAGGGACACTCTTTGTCGGTTCACCCCTTGGTGTCCAGATTTCTCAGAGGATTACTATTGCTCAAGCCTCCTCTCTGTCCACCAGCCCATGAGTGGGAATTGAATGTGGTCTTGCAGCAACTGACTCGCCCACCTTTTGAGCCGATGGCTACATGTCCTCTACGCTTCTTTTCTTGGAAGACTCTCTTCCTAGTGGCCCTGACCTCGGCCAGGCGAGTGAGTGAACTTCAAGCCCTGGTCTGTGACAGGGCATAAACTTGCTTCTATAGGAACAGGATAGTCCTTAGGACTCATCCTAAGTTCCTCCCAAAGGTTGTCTCCTCTTTCCACCTCAACCAGGAGGTGGTTCTTCCAACATTCTTCCCTAGGCCCCATGCCAGCCGGGCTGAGACAGTCCTGCATACCCTGGACTGTAGGAGGGCCTTATCCTTCTACCTGGAACGTACGCAGGGGCATTGGAGGGCTACTCAGCTCTTCATATCTTTTGACCCCAATAACTTGGGGGTACCTGTGTCCAAGCGTACCTTGTCCATCTGGGTGGCTGACTGTATCACCTGGGCTTACAGGGCAGCTGACCTCCCTTTGCAGGGTCGGGTCACGGCCCACCGTGTCAGGGCAATGGCTGCCTCAGTAGCTCATCTCCGCTCTGTACCTTTGGCAGACATCTGCAGGGCTGCAACTTGGTCCTCAAGCCAGACTTGCGGCCCATTACTGCCTGGAGAGGGAGTCCCTTAGGGACAGTGCTTTCGGTCAGGCAGTGCTCCGGAATCTCTTCGAGGTTTAGGCAATTCCTACCCTCCAGCCCTCTGGTTGGGCTACCGGTGGGGGTATGTTTCAATGAAATCCTTTCTCTGCTGCGAGGTTAGAGGGAGCTCATTTTTCAGCTCTGGGTCCCCGGTAGCCTGAAGCTGGGGAGTCCCATAAGTGAGGACTGACTTCCTGCTTGGTCCTGGAAAAAGAATAGTTACTCACCTGTAACAGGTGTTCTCCAGGAGCAGCAGGAATCAGACCTCACAACCCTCCCTCCTCCTCTGGGAGTTGCAGTTGTACATAGTTTATTTTTACATTTTTGTGTGCTGTCTTTTAGCTATGTCATCTGACTGAGCAAGATGGCACCTTTAGGTGGGAAGGGGACCGCGCATGCGTGCAATATTCCCAAAGGCTTTCTTAAAAAGCTGGGGAAATGCTCCGCACGGGGGCTCCATTGGTGTTGATGTCACCCATAAGTGAGGACTGATTCCTGCTGCTCCTGGAGAAAACCTGTTACAGGTGAATAACTACTCTTTCTCCACTACCCACTTGGATACCCCTAATGAAATCATGCTCTCTAATCCTTTGTGCTAAAGGCTCAATGACTAGCGCAAACAGAGGGGACCCCTGTCGAGTGCCCCGCTCCAGTTCAAACTCTGCTGAATAAGTACCATTCACTCGAATCCTAGCTCTCGGCTGGTCATATAATGCACCTATCCAATTTTGAAACCCTGTCCCAATCCCCATTCTTTGTAACACAGCAAACATAAAGGGCCATTCAACTCTATCAAACGCCTTCTTGGCATCCACCGTCACCACCAAAGAATTCAGTCCCGCCTTCTGAGCCACCCAAAGAACATTTAATAGCTTCCGGATATTGTCACTGGCTTGCCTGCCGGGGATAAAGTCCGTTTGGTCATTATTTATCAACTTAGGTAAAACGTTCTGCAAACGGGTAGCCAAAATCTTTGCGTCCAAATTAATTAGAGAAATAGGTCGGTATGACTCACTCACCCCCTTATCCTTCCCCGGTTTAGGCACCAAGGCTATACCCGCCACTGCCATTGACGGCGGCAGTGCCCCCCCCCCGATGAACACCATTAAAGACCCTGGTAAGTTTGCCACAGATTTCGGAACTGAAAGTCTTATAAAACTGGGCCGTAAGACCATCCAAACCCGGGGCTTTGCCTTCCTTAAGGCCATTGATTGCCACCCGCACCTCCCCTTCCTCAATTGCCCTATCCATCCATTGCTGTTCTATCTCCTCCAATTTCGGGAGATTAAGTTTTCCCAAATATTGTCTGATCTCCACCTCCGATCCTCTCAGCTCCGCCTTATACAGGGCCCTATAATACCTACTGAAAATCGCCTGGATATTGACGGTCCCATGTTCCCATTTGCCCCTTTCATTTTTCAGCTTATATATCTGCTGCTGCACATGCCTTCTTTTAAGTTGCCGAGCTAAATACCGACCCGGTTTATTACCCCCAAGATAATATGCATGCTGCAGCCTTTTCATTTGGAAGGCTAGTTCCCCCAGTCTTAACGCCTCAAAATCCTCCCGCACCCTAGTCATTTGTTGTAACACCGCCCTACTCCCAGTCCTCTGGTGCTCTCTAAGTAATTGTTGTAACTGAGCTCTCAACCCTTCCTCCACCACTCCCGCCTGCCTCTTCTTCTTTGCCGCCATTGCTATCAAACGCCCCCGGACTACCGCTTTCATACCGTCCCACACTATCTCCCGGGATACTTCCGCTCCCCCATTTAATTGAAAATACTCTGTAATGCATTCCCTCAGACTGGCCACCCCCTCCGTATCTGCCAACAGCGATTCATTCAATCTCCAAAACCGGAGTCTGGTACGCTCTTTATAAAATGCAAGAGCAAGTATTACCGGAGCATGATCCGTCCATGACACAGCACCAATATCCACAGAGCCCACCCTATCTAACCAATTAGAGTCTATTCACAACACATCAATTCTACTATACGTTCGGTGAGGATGTGAGAAAAAGGTGTAAGCTCTTTCTCCAACATGACTATACCGCCAAACATCTACCTATCCCAATGCGGACATCAATTTAGCCAACTTCCATCTTACCAGTTTATCCCAACTCCTTCCTCCCCCTGAGGAGTCCAGGCGTGGATCCACAACTACATTAAAATCCCCACCTACGACCAGGCTCCCCCGTTTGTGCTCCTCTATAATTGGAAGAATACGGTCGAAAAAAGGGCCTTGAGCTATGTTAGGCGCATACACACAGCAAATGGTAGCCTCTCTCCCTTCCAGGAGCCCACACCAAAGAACATACCACCCTTCCCGATCTCTAATAACTTCCTTAGTGTCCACCAGGGGGTCCTTGGAAAACAGTATCCCCACACCCCCTTTTTTATAGGAATTGCAATTGGCAGCAAAAAAGCCTTTATCGTATTTACCCTGATAAAGTCCCCCCCCCCCCCTCGAGAGCTCTTTAAATGGGTCTCCTGCAGCAAGAGTACGTCCGCCTGGACTCGGGCTCCTTCTCTTACCACTGCCCGTCTCTTTTGCCAGGAGTTGATACCATCCACATTAAGCGTGAGGATCTTTAATTCACGTTCCATTCTCAGGTATCACTTTTACCATCAGTGTGCACCATTCCATAGTGAGCCCCCCCCCCTCCCCTACCCCCCACACCCCTACACTTAATCGATTATGATTGCCCTCCTCCCCCCTCCCTGTTCCCCAACCCTTTTCCCCCCTCCCCTTCAACACCCACCCCTATAGCCCTCTACCGTGCTCGCTCCTCCCACATCCACCCCAATCTGGACCCCCCAGAACCCAGTGTCACTGCACCCCCACTCACCTACCTTCCCCCTCTCCGCTAGCCAACTTTACCTGAACTCCCAACCCCACAGTCGGAGACAACATACACAATCCCATAGACATTGTCTTCCCCATACACATTGTCATCCCCACCTCCCCACTCTTGACATATCCACATCACCCCTCCCCACAATATATTTAAACATACAAATTCATCCCTCAACTTCGGAAGGGCGTATTCATTCCCCCACGGGCAGACTTCCTCTCCCGTCTGTCTACCCGATGCCACCGCCTGTCAGGAACTCGCTGCTTGGTGCCACCCGTCTGCGCCATCTCTGGAATCCGCTGGATGCCTGCTTCCTTCATAGCTTCCTTCAGTGCCAGCAAGGTCTCCGCACGCCGAGTCCCATTAACGGTGAAGGCAAGTCCCACCGGGAATAGCCACTTATATCGTATATTGTCCTCTTGTAGCCGAGTAGTAAATTCCCACCAGGACTTCCAGCGCTGCAGCGTAGCTGCGGCCAGATCAGCATATATAGCAACGTCAGTTCCTTGCCATTTAAACTTTCCCATGGAACGCATCTTGTTGGCTATTTTGTCCTTAATCTGGTAATCATGGAAGCAAATGATAATGTCTCTAGGCTGCTCCCGTCGCTCTGCTCCAAGCGATCTATGTGCTCTATCCAGCACCACCTCCACCACTTCTTCCCCTGCCTCTTGCAGGACCACCTCACAGATAGCTTTCGCTGTTTTCATACAATCTTGGTACGCGTCTACCTCAGGGACACCCTTTATGCGCAGATTCTGTCGTCTGGCTCTGTTCTCCAAGTCTTCCAGCTTCAATGCCGTACTCTCCTTGTCATCTTCCAAACTCTTCATCCCTTTTTCTAACAATTCAGTGCGTGCCTCCAATGTCTCAAAACATCCTTCAACTTCAGCCACCCGGCATCCTACTTCGGTTATATCAGCTCTCAGCTGTGAGAACATCCCCTCTACTTCTCCTTTGAACCCAGCAATATCCGTTTTAATTTCATTGAACCACGATTTGAGTTCTTCCTTTGTAATAGCCATAATAGCACTCGCTGCGAGGGGGTCCTTCTTGCCAGAATCAGACACTACCACACTACCAGTCGGACCCTCTGTCATCTGCTTATCCCTCTCCTGAGGCTCTGTTCACTCACTGCCATAAGCAAATTCCTTTAGATCAGCTGTTTTCTTTCTGGTGGACGCCAAAGCTTACGCACAGCTGCCTCCCACCACCACAGATAGTGTCCTGGGCCGTTTTCAGCTTCTATTGCAAAGCTGGGCCATCACAACCCTATTCAACCACCAGATGGAGCTATTCATTCATTGCTGCAGAGCCATGTGTTCAGTTGAAGAAGAAAAGATAGCAGAATTATAAATTGGAACCCACAGTTAAGAACTCAGGGCAGCACACATTTCGCTGCAGTTCATGCCCAATTCCTTCCTCCTGGTATTGTCCAAAGCAGCGGCCCCCACAGCTTAATGTACAGGGAGGGAGTATACAGCAACTTAAGTCAGCTCTCCCTCCGGTACTCACTGCTGCAATCCCCTGCAAAGGACTCCAGCAGAAGGCTCAGCAACCCCCGTTCCTCGGCAGGGCACTTCAGATCCAGCTCTCACATAGCAGCTACATCGGGGAACCAATTAATTTCACCAAGTGGGGAGCCCAGGGAGGCAGGCAAAACATTGAGGCTAGCGATCAGGGCCTGTGCAGAGCAACATCAATCAGCCTTTCCTTCCACCGGAGCTGCACAGACCAGGCCTCTTTCATCGGCAGGTCGGGGGGGGGGCATAATTTAAGTGGCGGCAATCACATACCGGCCTTCACTCCCTTTTCCGCATCACCCCGTCTTCCGCTGCACTCAGCCACTCAACTTATCCCCCTCATCACGGATTCATGTCCTCCCCTCCAGTAATTGTGGGATGCCTGGCACGGAGCCTCAGGGAGATGCTGCCATGTCAGTTCGGGCTCGCTAGCGCCCCCCCCCCCCCTTTCCCAAATTTCAGTTGACTAGGTTGAGTGCTTTCTCACCCACACAATCCGGTTGCGCCTTTGTATGTCAGTCATCAGTGGCTTATTCCGTGCTTTGCAGCCCCGGAGACCAAACTGCAGGCACCGGTGACGAACTGTTGATGAGCTGACACTGACCTCACTCTTGTCTGACCACTCTCGAAGTAGCTGAGAGGTCAACTTGCGATTAGTCAGTGAAATGTGTCATAGTGCGCAGTCCTGGCGTGATGTTGATGCACTTGGACGGCCTGAACGAGGCTTGTCCACCACTGAACCTGTTTCTTTCTTCTGTACAATCTTAAAAACAGCGCTCTGACTGCAGCCAACTTTCCTGGCTGACGGCTTGAAAATCCTTCCTCGCTTATAAAGGACACACGAACCTCCAACATTAGGGTCCGAGTCATCTTCATGGTCGATCCAGAAAGCATATGAAATTCAAAAATTCCACGCATTTTTATAGCTGCACTGTTGGCTAGATATCTGCATTGTGATTGGTTAGTGAAACCAGCCTCCTGATTGCTCAAAAATAACGTGTGCATATTGGATAATCTTGATCCAGTTTTGACGTAGGATCCACAAAAATCACAGTAGCTATCTCCCAGGGTCTGTAAAGTATTTAAATTGGAAGCAAGGAATGCAAAAAAGTCAACTCTAATAGCCAAATGTATCCCTTTTAACGTGGTAAAAAGATGAATATGCTGGGCTAACGCAAAAGTTTAAAAAAAAAAGTTAGAAAGTACGAAAAATGCAAAACTCACAAGTGATTCCAGACTTTTGTACACCACTGTAGATACTTGAGTGGACAGTTTTCCTGCCAGAGGAGAAAGTCAAAAGGTTGTTGGATTGGTGGTGCTATTCTGTTCTCAGCAGGCTCTGGGATTCTCCTCAGCTCCTTGAATTGATGGTAGTGACAGTCAAAATGGTGCCATGGGCATGTGCTCACGTGTAGCCATGCAAACTGTCCTTACCCACTCTGTAGTCCCCGATTGCTCAGAACTTCGATCTCTGGCTCCCACAACTGATGGTGAAAGCCAGCAGGCAGTGGTGGCAGCAGCAGCTGCATCTGAGGGGCGTGCCGCTGGATGACTTCTCATGGATCTTTCTGACAATGGACTCCCCAGCCCAAGAGACTGACATTTATTGCCAAGACCAAATGTCCCTGGGCAATTGGATCTACAGGGAAGCAGTGTGGTCCATCAACTACCTCGAGGCGAGGGCCATCAGGTTGGTTCTGTGTTTCTGGTCCCTGATTGAGGGCCAGGTGGTTTGAGTGTTTTCGGCAACCCCACAGTGCTGGCTTATGTCAGTCAGCAAGGCGGCATGAGGAGTTCCAGGGTAGCCCTGGAGATTGCTCTCCTGTCTGCCGGGGTGGAGAACCATCTCCTAGCTTTGTCAGCTCAGCACATTGCTGAGGTGGACCATGTAGAAGTGGACTTTCTTAGCTGACATACTCTGGATCCTGGAGAGTGGGAGTTGATTCTGTGCCGTTGGGGTCACCCTGAGTTGGATCTAATTGGCAACCTACTCCAATGGTAAAGTGTGCTGCTTCTTCAATTGCCACCCAGAGACCAAGGTCAGAGGGCATCGGTGCCTTGGATCAGTCTTGGCCAAGTCAGCGCCTGCTGTGTGTTTCCTCTGTGGCTCCTGGTGGGGGCGTGAGATTCGGTATGTAGAGCACCACCTAGGAAGGATTATTCTGGTGGTGCTGGATTGTCTGCTGAGAGTGTGGTCCAGAGATCTGATGCAGCTCCTGCAAGTGCCACCTCTTTGTTTGCCTCTGTCTCGGAGCCTATTGCATCAGGGGCCGATCATCCTGAAAAACTTGGTTCTCTAATTGCATACGGCGTGGCCCTTGAAAGGAGATGACTAGCGCCTAAGGGATTCTCTTCTGTGGTGGTTTCCACTCTGCTTGGAGAACAGAGGAGGTCTACTAACTTGGTATACATGCTGGTCTGGTGCCACTGAGCGATGGTGCGGCACAGAGTAGCTGGATCCTGAGGCGACCAACATGCCATCTCCACTGGCTTTTCTGAAGAATAGTTTAGAGAAGGGCCTTTCTCTAGGCTCCCTGACGGTTCAGGTGGCAACTTTGGCCTGTTTCAGAGGTCTGGTTGCTGGTAAATCTTTAGCTTTACACCCAGATGTTTCACGCTTTCTCCAGGAAGTTCAGTACCTGCGTCCTCCCCTTCAGTCTGTTGTCCCTTCCTGGGATCTGTGTCTGTTGCTCAGGGCCCAGATGTTGGAGCCCTTTGAGCCACTGAAGTGTGCTACTATGAAGGATTTGATGCTCAAGACTGTCGTCTTGGTTGCGATTGTTCCGCAAGGTGGATTTCCAAGCTGCAGCTCTGTCTTGCCAAGATCGTTTTCTATCTTTTTCTGAGGAGTCTATTTCCATTCGACCTGTGCCTTCCTTTTTACTCAAGGTGAGTGATTTTTCCCTTTCATGTGAACCAGGTGGTTTGCCTGCCCTCCTTCTCTAAGAAGTGGTATTGGAGGAAGGTTAAGGATCTTCACCATGTGGATGTCCGGAGGGTCCTTCTCTGGTGGTTGGCTGTTTATGAATTCTTTTTGTAAGTCAGATCATCTTTTTGGGCTGTTTGCTGGCCTGTGCAAAGGTGATGGTGGCGGCTAAGTCTACCTTGGGGCACTGGTTTAAGGAGGCCATTGCCTTGGTGTATCTGTTGCAGAACCGGTCTGTTCCGGAGTCTTGCATGCCATTTCTACCCAAGCGTAAAAGTCCTTGTGAGCAGATCAGGGCTCGGTAGCCCCTGCAGACATTTATCCAGCAACAGTGTGGACATTGCCTTCCACTTTTGTCAAGCATTACTGCTTGGATGGCCACATGCAGATGGACATGGTTTTTGGCTCCAAGGTTTTATGAGCTGCTGTGTTGTCTTCCTGCCCAGTGGAAACATAGCTTTGGTATTCCCCACCTAGACCAGTCCAGGGACCACCCCTGGAACTGTTTTTTTCTCTGAATCTGCAGCAGTATCTTTGGATCCGCTATGATTTTATATACTTGGATCAGCAGTTCCATATTCTATGAATGGTCTTCTATTCATGCTTTCCTGGGCATATTTCTCTTCTGTTTGTTCTCTCATTCCTTATCGTCCCTCCAGTCCAGTATGTGTGTGTTATCTCCCTCCACAATCAGCTGGGGACTGAGCATGCCAGAATTCAGATGTCACGGTACAAGAGCCCCCTCTTCAGCTCCATAAGCCAGTATCTCAGCAGCTGTGTGAGGAGCTTTTGCGTGGTGGACTCCACTGAAAGGATTTTGGCCTAGTATATTTAAAAAAAAAATTGAAAGGGAATAGATGCCACAAAAGTACTTTATCGCTGAAGCTAGGTATCTCTTCATGTAGGACTATGTGTGAGTGAAGGTTGGCCATGGTGCTTGGTCTTTCTTTCTGACATGTGGATCCTTGGGTGGGTCAGGTGTAGTCCGGGGTAAAATCACCTGGTGGTCCAGGTTCCTTTCACTCCTAGCCAGACAGCCCAAAAATCTGTAAGGTGAGATTTACTGGATTTTCCTATTGTCTTGCATGACTGTAATTTTGGTGGCTCTGTTTCTTTAAAAAAGAGTGTGTGTCGGGTTTCTCTTCAGGGATTAATTTCTCCTCAATCGGCATTTACTTTCTTCATCAAGGTGCTTCTGAAGTAGTTGCCTTTGTTTGGGCTTTTGGTGAGTGCAGACTGGAGCTGGTTTCCTCTTTCTGTTTTCAGCAGGGTTTTTCTAGTATGGTTTGCATGCAGTTGGCTTCTTCCCTTTGTGTAACGTGTGGAGGAAGCCATGGTTTGGATTCAGAAGGTCTCTGCCGCAAGTGCAGTCGGCAAGACAGAACATCAAAATGAGTTTTGACAATTGGGGACATAGGTGCTGAGTCCGGAGGCTGCAGCATTGGACTTGCCTGTGCTTGGTGGTTCCTGTGGTTTTGGCAGGAGCTGTGGCCATCTCATCACAGCCGTCCTTTTCCCCATCAGAGAAAGGGAAGTTCGGTAAAAAGAAGGCAAAAACTCATGCAAAGCAGCTTTCAGCATCGCGGACCGAGGAAGAGGAGGTTTTTGAGCTTCTGGAGGCCGATTTTTTGCCCAAATTCATTTTATCTCTGCTTAAGGCTTACTGTCTGAAGAGAGAGCAGTCTAGTTAATTTACTGCTCAGGCTGTCTCCCTTGGTCATGGTGCCCTTCCGCGGGGTGTCAAATCTTTAGAGGTCCCTCCAGGGAAAAAACACAGAGGGGGAAGGCCGATTCCTGCATAGGCTAGGACTCGACTCGCTCTCAGGCTTCAGAAGAGCTAGGGGAAGGCCCTTCGGACCTCTGGGGGGGAGCCAACAGCACCGGACTTGGAGGAAGGGGAGATCCCTCTGGAGGACGACCCTAATGTAGTCCATGTATTTCAGAGAGAGGAGCTTACAGCTTTGATTAGCCATTCCCTAGCTGCCTTAAATATTGTTCCTTTTCCTGCACTAACAGAAGGATCCCTTGGAGGGACCCTTCATTATAGGGGTTCAAGGGTATCCCAGCTGGTTTCCCTGTACACAGGGTATTTAAAAGGTGATTGAGGCACAATAAGAAATCCTTAAAGCTGGGTTGAGAAGGGGCAGGGTGATGAGCCGCCTGTATTCTATTCCACAAGAGGAGAGAGAGCTTCTCAAGATGCCTAAAGTGGATACCTTGGTCTCAGCGGTGACGAAAGACCACTATCCCGGTAGAAGGTGGTGCGGCACTAAAGGATCTCCAGGACCGTAAGCTGGAATGGCTCTTGAAACAAGTCTTTGATACTAGTGCCTTGACCCTGCAGGTTTCCATCTGCGGAGCCTATGTCACCAGGGCTTCTATTTGATGGATTCGGGGCTTAGCGTCAGCAGACATCTATGTGCACGCCACAGTGCCAGAGGTGGCCAAGCTGGAGTCTGCTTATCTGACAGACGCCTTTTTATGAAGTGGTGCGGGCCTCATCCAAAACCATGGCTTCAGTTATAGTGTCAGTGCTTTCTGTGGTTAAGGAACTGGTCGGCAGATGTCAAAAACTAGCCTCAATAAGCTCCTTTTAAGGATAAGTTACTCTTCGGAGACGTGCTGGATAAGCTGATCAAGGACCTGGGAGATTCAAAAGGCACACAGTTACCAGAACATCGTCCTAAAGGATCCAAACAGGGTAATCCTCAGAGGTCAACCTAGGGACTTTCAAAGATTTAGGTCGATTCACTTCACTCCCTTTCAGAGAGGGCGATATGGTCAGTGAGGCCAACCATTTTGGGGCTACAGGGGATCCAATAGGAGCTGCTTTTCCGCCCTTCAGGTCCCCACCAAAAAGCCCCAATGAAGCCAGGGTGTCACAGGAAGAAGTGGTACCAGTAGGAGGTCGGTTACAACAGTTTTATTTCATCTGGGCCAGTATCACTATTGACCAGTGGGTGTTGGAGTTAATCCGGGAGGGATACGCCCTGGAGTTTGCGCAACCCCTCTGAGGCTTTCGTGCACTCACCCTGCCAGGACCCTGCAAAGGCGACAATGGTTCGAGATATCCTTCAACAGTTGCTGCACTGGTTCCAGTGCCACAAGACCAATGCGGATTAGGTCGATACTCCCATTTATTTTGTGGTTCCCAAGAAAGAAGATTTCCTTCTGACCCATCCTGTATCTCAAGCACATAAACTGCTTGTTGCGGGTGCCACACTTCCGAATAGAGACGTTATGCTCTGTTGTTCTTGCGGTGAGGCAGGACACGTTCTTATCAGCTCTGGATCTCACGGAGGCATACCTGAATATTCTAATTTATCCAGATCGACAGCCATTTCTGCACTTGTACCTATGGGCTATTTTCAATTCAGAGTGTTGCCCTTTGGATTGGCCACTGCTCCATGCACCCTTACCAAGATCATGGTGTTAGTGGCGGTGCGCTGAGGAGTTATCCTAGTGCACCCATATCTGGACATAGCTCATCAGGGCAAAGTCGGAGACCGAAAGTGTAACCGCCACTCGGCAAGTGGTGGAGTTCCTTCAAGGTCTAGACTGGGTGGTCAACCTATCCAAGAGCCTACTCCAGCCAGTCGAGAGGTTGGTCTATTTGGGAGCACAATACCAGGGCTGGCATAGTCTCCCTTCAAGCAGAAAGGGTGAAGAAGCTTCAGCAATCCAGTAAATTCTGAGACCTGTTTTTCTCCTTTTTTTTTTTTTTTTTTCCTGTGGTTAAAGATTAGAGCTCTTTTTTGGTTCTTATGAAGTATCTTTGCGTGCTCTAAAAGTGACCATACTGTTAGAAAAATCTTGTGGCTTTCTACTGTGAATTAGTTTAGTAAGTATTTTAAGGTAAATCTTGACTTCAAGAAATGCTTCCCCCCTCCACACCCCTCCCTCCGAGTAGGAAGAGTATATATAGATAGGCTTTTTAATCTCTTCCCCCATAGTCCTTCTAGTGTAGAATTCTATCCAGTAATAATCGCTGGTGTCCTTGGAGCTTCTCTCCAATTCAGAAAGGAAGAGGAGGTTAGAAGGTGTTGATACAGAAGATCAAAACTAGGTCTGTTAGCCGAATGTGTAATGTCAGTCCTGGTATTGCAGGTGTAGTTGGCCTCTCGCTGAGGGGTGAGGGTAGCACAAAAGAATTGATAGGTGTCTTGCACTTTAAATTGGAACAAAACAGGGAAAGACCACCAAAGAGAGCACCTAAAGAAGAATAAAGGGTAATGGATAGGGTGAGATGAAATTCAGGGCCTACTCTGTAATAAAAGTATTTTATAAAAAGGGCCAAATTGACCCAAAGTATTAAGTAAAAACTGCTTGTTAAGTAATTCCCCCCCCCTGAAAATGAACAACCTAACATTCAGTGACATTATACAGATACTGCTGTTGAATATTCTTACAGATTGTCTTGGCGCCATCTATATAGTGCAAGGGTGGAGTGGGGGCAGAGCTGGGTATTTATCTGTATAGCAGTGCTGAATAAGTTAAGATATTAAAAAAAAAGAACCCAAAACTCAAAATCCTATAAACATAACAGCGGCACTAGCTGCAGTATCTGGATATTTAGAGCTGCCTGCTCTCCAGATACCAGTGCTGGACATCTGGAATAATTTTTGCCATAGTGGCTGGTGAATAATACAGTGCTAACAACTGCAGCTCAGTATTGACCCAAGAGTATCTAGTCTTTAATTCAGACAGAAATAAGACAAAATAGAGCTGGCTATTCTAAATCATTGAACTTAATCTTCTTTTCCTGATCGTGTAACCAGTCTAGTCCCGGACCTCTGGGTTCCCTATCTCATCCAGCAGCTTGGAGACTGAGAAAACTCCTCCTTTTTATGATGTCACCGGTATAGCCATTCGGAATCCGCCTCCTGCCATCAGTTACCTCAGTCTCCAAGCAGCTGGATAGATAGGAGCCCGAAGGGTCGGGCTCACTGGAGAAGCAATTAAGTCTAGTTGACATGTTTAAGTGATTTGGGGAGAAAAAGAACATTAATTTACTCTTAGTGGAAGAGTTTCTCAGCACTGTGCCTTTAAGTTTGCCTGCAGGCACCTCTCTCTTCCTCTCCCTCCCTCCCCGATTGATTCAAGTGCTTAGGCTGTGTGGGAGCTCGGCGATAGCCAGTTCAGTGTACTGCTGCCGGTACAGTCAGCCACCTTGTCAGAGTGAGAGCTCCGGAGAAAAGCCTTGCCAGCGCCACACAGAAGTTTGCCTGTCCGCATGCTGGCAGGCTCGGGACCATCGCGCTCAGATTCCTTTAGTGCGAGTGTGTTCCCGGTGACAGCAGTCGCGCCCTCGGACCTGCGAACCACGAGCCTGGTGAGTCTAATGCTGGCGGTTTGCCCGGCGGCGTTATCCTGTAAAGGGCCTTCCTTTTCTGAAGCGCTGTGTACTTGGCACGAAATGACAGTGCAGCGGGCCTAGCCGTGTGGCGGCATGGCGTGGGAACGCCACTGCTGGCGGGGATAATTCTCTACTTCTCCCGGAGGCGGTCCGTTTTCTCCTCATGCCTTGTTTCCTTTTTCCCTAACAAGGGGTTATTTTCTTTGGTGTTTTTTGCCTTTTGTTTGATTTTAGTGGGAGAATTGTAAAAAAAAACCCAAAAAAACGGCGGTAAGCCTCTAGGCCTGCGGCACATAGGGGGTCCATTAGTGTACAGTTTCTCTGCTGGTACTTTTTGTCCGCGAGGGCCATGCCATCTAAGCCACTTTGTTTGGTATGTGGCATGAAAAAAGGCTCTGCTTCAGGTATTTGCAAGTCCTGTGCTAGGGAGACAGTGGACATGGATTCTGGTGAAGAGCAGGGAGTCGGGCAGGTGGCAGAATTAGAGCCCTCGGGATCCCAGTTTCAGGAGGGGTCCCAGGGGGAGCCAGTGGCGGGTCCTTCTTCGGGGCCTTCCACTCCTCTCCCTCAGACTTCTTTCCCAAAAGAATTGGCAGCAATTTTCTCGAAGGAGTTTGTTGCCCTGCTCCAACATACTTTTTTGACTCCTGTGCAGCAGGAGAAAATGCCTGGAGCTGCTAGCGGGGGGAAGAGACCTGCGCCGTCCTGGCAGGCAGAGGACCCTTTCTGCGGGGCCAAGAGGCCGCGGTCAGAAGGGTTACCAACGGAAGATTCCATAGCCTCAGAGGGACCCTTCCCAGAGGAGGAGGCTACCGGTGGAGAGCTAGAGGAAGAGCTGGAGGAAGGCGAACTGTCCGAGAGAGAGGAGCAGGCTAGAGTGGTACGCGTCTTCAGGAAGGAAGAGCTACCGGCGCTCATTGTAGAGGCATTAAAGGTCTTAAATATGCCGGCCCCGGGCCCAACCGAGGACGAGACCCTGGAAGACCCCCTGTTGCAGGTTTTCAGGAAAACTCAGAGCGTTCCTGGTGCATAGAGTGTTTCGAGAGATGATTCAGGAGGAGTGGAACCTGCTGGAAGCTCCTCTGAAGGGTTCCAGGGTCATGGGCCGTCTCTATCCATTGCTGGATCAGGATAGGGAGGTTTTTAAGTCACCCAAGGTTGATGCGGCCGTTTCGGCGGTCACCAAGAAAACGACTATCCCGGTGGAGGGTGCAGCGGCCCTCAAAGATTCCCAGGATAGGAAATTGGATGTGTTGTTGCGTCAGGTGTTTGATGTGAATGCTCTCTCGCTGCAAGCGGCTATTTGCGGAGCGTGGGTGGCTAGAGCCTGCCTTAGGTGGTCTCAGAGAGTGCAGGAAGGTGCAGAGGCTTCAGAGTCTGCGGAGGCGGCCAGGTTGGAGTCTGGTGCGGCCTACCTGGCGGACATTCAGTATGATCTTATGCGTGGTTTGGCGAAGAGCATGGCGTCGGCAGTGGCAGCTCGACGGTACTTGTGGCTGCGCAACTGGGCGGCGGATAGCTCCTCCAAGGCTAGATTGAGCAAGCTTCCCTTTAAAGGGTGTCTGTTGTTCGGAGAGGATTTAGAAAAATTGGTAAAGGACTTGGGAGAATCCAAGGGTGGTAAGTTGCCTGAGGACAAACCCAAGCAGAGCCGGCAGTTTCCGACTGGCAGGGGCCAACAGCGAGATTTTCGCCGGTTTCGGTTCCAAAGATTTAATCCCGGTCAGAGGGGGCGTTCTTCCTCTCGAGGTCAAAGTTTCCGTGAGTTTCGGGGGCCGGACGGGGGTTCGGTCCCTCGTCCTCTTCATCCTTCACTGTCAAAAAGCAACAATGAGATATGGGGGACCTGGGCACCCTTGCTGCCGGTAGGAGGGCGGTTGCAGGAGTTTTATTCTGCCTGGGTCTGGGTAACATCCGATCAGTGGGTACTAGAAGTTATTCGAGAAGGGTACGCGCTGGAGTTCCTCAGGCTGGTGAGGGAAGCCTTCGTTCAGTCCCCCGGCAAGTCGCCCGCCAAGTGTGCGGCCCTACGGGAGACGGTCCGAAGGCTACTTCAGCTCAAGGCGATAGTTCCTGTCCCGGCAGACCAGCTCAGAGGCGGTCGCTACTCCATTTACTTCGTCGTCCCCAAAAAAGATGCAGGCGTTCAACCGATTCTGGACCTCAAGGGGGTGAATCGTTGCCTTCGGATATTGCATTTCCACATGGAGACGCTGCAGTCCGTCATGGTGGCTGTCCAAAAGGGAGAATTCCTCACATCGCTGGACTTGTCGGAGGCTTATCTCCATATTCCAATTCGGCCGGACCATCACAAGTTTTTCTAAGGTTCGCAGTCCCGTTCGGCCACTATCAGTTCCGGGCGTTGCCATTCGGCCTGGCGACAGCGTCACGCACCTTTACCAAAGTCCTGGTGGTTGTCGTGGCAGCTCTACAGAAGGAAGGCGTCTTAGTGCATCCGTATCTGGACGATTGGTTGATTCGAGCAAAGTCATGGTCCGAGAGCGCGTCGGCCACGGCACGGGTGGTGGCGTTTCTGGAAGAGCTCGGTTGGGTGCTCAATGTGTCCAAGAGTCACTTGGTGCCCTCTCAGAATCTGGAATACCTGGGAGCTCGCTTCGATACGTGCACAGGAAGGGTGTTCCTAACAGCGGAACGAGCACGGCGTCTTCGGAGGTTGGTGAACTGGTTTCTTCAATGCAAGGCGCCATCGGTGTGGCATTATCTGCAATTGCTGGGAACGATGGCAGCAGCCATAGAGACGGTTCCGTGGGCAAGAGCTCACATGAGGCCCTTGCAGAGGGCGTTACTCCGTCGGTGGTCACAGCAGGATTCCCTCTCGCGCAAGTTGCCCTGTCCGGAGGAGGCGCGGCGGTCTCTGCGTTGGTGGTTGCGCCCCACGTCCTTGGAGTGCGGCAGGCCGCTGGACGCTCCGGTATGGATTCCTGTAATGACGGACACCAGTCTCTCGGGCTGGGGCGCTCACTGCCAAGGCAGATTCTCGCAGGGGCAGTGGACGGTCCAGGAACGGAGCTGGTCCATCAACAGGCTGGAGTTGAGAGTGGTGGCCCTGGCATTGCGGTCGTTCCAAAGCCTACTCTATGGCAAGGCGGTCCGTGTGTTCTCCGACAATGCCACAGCGGTGTCCCATGTCAACAAGCAAGGGGGCACCAGCAGCGTGCTGCTGGAGGTCGAGGCCGGAGCCCTGTGCGATTGGGCTGAGGCGAATCTTCTGGAGCTGTCCGCGGCACATGTCGCAGGAGTGGACAATGTGCATGCCGATTTTCTCAGTCGGGTACGGGTAGACCCCAGGGAGTGGGTCCTGCATCCCGAGGTCTTCGAGATGATTGTGCGCCGGTGGGGGGTGCCAGTTATGGACCTCATGGCCACCTTCACTTCGGCGAAGGTCGACAGATTCTTCAGCAGAAGACGAGAAAGGATGTCGGAGGGCTTGGATGCTCTCACTCAGGAATGGCCGGAAGAGCATCTGCTGTATGTGTTCCCGCCGTGGGTCTTGATCGGCAGAGTGCTACAGCGGATCGAGCGGTTCCGAGGTTGAGTAATTCTCATAGCACCAGATTGGCCTCGCAGACCTTGGTACGGGGATCTGGTACGGTTGCTCGTGGCGAATCCTTGGAAGCTCCCTCTTCGGCCGGATCTTCTGTCGCAGGGACCTCTGCTCATGCCTCACGTGGATCGATTCTCGCTTACGGCTAGGCTCTTGAAAGGGCGCGGTTGACGGCAAGGAGTTACTCCACAGCTGTTATTTCTACCCTTTTGAAGTCCAGAAAGAGGTCCTCCTCTCATGCTTATGTCCGTATCTGGCGGGTCTTTGAGGCATGGTGTGTAGATAGGAACTGCGAGCCGTTCAAGTCTTCCGTCTCTCAGATCTTGGATTTTCTTCGGGGCGAGTTTGACAAAGGGCTGGCAGCGGCATCGTTGCGGGTGCAGGTGGCGGCGTTGTCCTGCTATAGAGGCAAGATAAGAGGTCAGGCGCTCGGGGGTCATCTGGATCTTAAGCGGTTTCTACGAGCTGGGTTGCTGCTGCGGCCTCCGGTCCGGCCGACCATTCCGAGGTGGCATTTGCCATGTGTCCTGGACGCGCTGGAGCATGCGCCTTTCGAGCCCCTATCCCGAGCTTCCCTTAAGGATCTCACGTTGAAGGTGGTGTTTCTGGTAGCTATTTGTTCGGCGTGACAGGTCTCGGAGTTTCAGGCGCTCTCCTGCAGAGAGCCCTATCTGTTCTTTCCTTCGAAGGTGGTCTTGCGTACGGTGCCGGTCTTTCTCCCGAAGGTAGTTTCTCCTTTCCATGTAAATCAGGAAATTTCTTTGCCTGTCTTCTCGAAGGACGCGGGGGCGTCTGGCTCGGGGGAGCGGCACCGGTTGGATGTGCGAAGGGCCATAAAGAAGTACCTTCAGCGCACGGCCGGGTTTCGCAAGTCGAACAGGCTGTTTATCCTCTTCGCGGGCGCCAGGAAAGGAGAGGCGGTGTCAAAGGCGTCTATCGTGAGGTGGATTAAGGAGGCCATTGCATCGGCTTACATGTTGAAAGGTAAGTCAGTACCGGACTGGCTTCGGGCACATTCTACTAGAGCGCAAGCCGCGTCTTGGGCGGAGGTGCGCTTGGTGCCTCTGGTGAAGATCTGCAAAGCGGCGACTTGGTTGTCGCTGAATTCCTTTGTGAGGCATTACCGGCTGGATGTTCAGCGGACGGACGAGACCTCTTTTGCCTCGGCAGTTCTGCAGGCGGGTCTCCCGGGGCCCTCCCAGGTTTGAAGTTTTCACTGCTCTGGTACGTACCCAGAGGTCCGGGACTAGACTGGTTACACGATCAGGAAGGTGAAATTAGACTTACCTGCTAATTGTTGTTCCTGGAGTGTAGCCAGTCTAGTCCCGTGTCCCTCCCCGGTATTTTGTACTTCTAGATTGGGCTGAAGAGCTTGGCTCGATCACAGGTAAGAGTGTGTTTTGCTGTTCACAGTGGTCAGAATGGCAGGTACTGAAATGAATTCCATTCGGTGGGAGGTACATGGACTTACTGTGGTCGGTCTGATGTTGCGGGTCGTTCTTCCTTGGGAGGAGAAAGTGGCCTGCGGCGGTTGAGGTCACAGTCAGGAGCAGGGCGGTTTCTGTTCTGCAGAGGGCTGTTAGCATTTGGTTAAGGGTAACTTAGTTATTTTGTACATAAGTTAGTGGTTTCTCCAGTCATTCTCTTACTTGTGTCTCCGGTGAGTCTGCTTTGTCAATAGGTTACTGATGGCAGGAGGTGGATTCCGAATGGATATACCGGTGACATCATAAAAAGGAGGAGTTTTCTCAGTCTCCAAGCTGCTGGATGAGATAGGGAACCCAGAGGTCCGGGACTAGACTGGCTACACTCCAGGAACAACAATTAGCAGGTAAGTCTAATTTCACCTTACACTCTCCCTCTTGATTCTCTTTTCATGCTGGTTCCCAGATGGATACTGTCCTCTTCACTTGTTCTCCTTTTTGTTTGCTGCAGAAGCTCTCCTGGGAGAGAGCATATTCCCTTCAGATACAATAGTGCTTGTATCAAGTGCCACAAGGTAATACTTGTTCTAGTATCAGTCTCTTATAGGCCCTCCAACAGAAGGGGATATACCTCCTATGGAGGTATGCTGCTCGGGGATTCACTTGACTCTCCTCCCCTCAAATGCAATTGCAAAGATACAATCAATCAAATGTGTCCAGGACTGCTGCAAGGGTATTGGGTGCCCTAGATGAACTTCATTTTGATAATTTAAGCTCAAAAATCATGATCATCCCAACACCACCCCTCTTGTAACAAGCCTGTAAAAATACACAATTGGACATCATATTTTTAAATAATAAATGCTGCTTTGTATGTATGTGTGTACTCACTCTCCCTGCAGTGTGCTGATAGTTCTTTGAGTTTGTGTGGCTATCAAGATCTATTGTTTAGGCGCGAAGAAAAGGCCCTGCTCAGGTTTAAAGCCGCGGTTTTTATTTTAAACCGCCGCAGCTTCTGTGGGGTCTAATCCGTTGCTGGCTGATAAGTCCAAGGTTTTCAAGGAAGTATACCTTATTTATTTTATTTATTTTATTTATCTATTTCTTCTATACCGCCCCTTCCAGAGATCAGGGGCGGTTTACATGGAACAATTTAACAGTTTTGTATACGTTCGTATAACAGTACATTGAACAAGAACTTTTTAACTTTTTACATATAACAGAACAGTAAATTATTAAAACTATTTACAAGGTGTATATCTTGATCAGAAGTTTCTAACTTTTTACAGGGAATAGGCAGCGAGCTGACATTTCTATTTACAGGTGTTATTTACAAAAAGGTTAGGATACAGTGTAGTGAATTCACTATTCAAGTGTGTGTGTGTGTGTGTGTGCGTGTGTGTGTGATGGAATTTATTTCCATTTTTCGTGGGTTTTTTTGTGTGTCTTTGGGAGAACTGTTTGAGGGGGGCTGTGTATGTTCAGTTAATTGTGTTTTTGCAGGTTTTTTTGTTTGTGTGTCTGTGGACGCTGTGTGGCTGGGCTTGGAGGGTAGGGGATTCCGAAGTGTTCGGAGAATAGGTATGTCTTGAGTTCTTTCCTGAATTGAGAGAGGTCCTTTATGATTCGGATGTCTATTGGGAGGTCATTCCAGAGTGTGGGAGCGGTGAATGTGAAGGCTCTGGCACTGGTGGATTTTTTAGTCCTCGTGAATGTTTTTGGTGAATTTGTCTGGGCTTTCAGGGGTTTTTTTGTATTAGGCTGTCTTGGTATTTTCTTTGCCAAAAAAAAATAAAATAAGAAAGTAAAATAAAAAGGAAGCAGATCCAGGGATCCCCCTAGGGTGTGGGGGTCTAAAGGATGGCAGTCCGGCCTCAGTGCGTTCTCTGCGGCACCCGCAGGGGCACTGTCGCAGATTCGGGAGTCTGCAGAAGTTGCGTGGCGGGGTCCGCGACCATGGAGCGACAGATGGATACCAAATCTGGCCATGAGCCGCAGCTGGCAACGGCTGGATCAGAAGAGGAGGTAGTTTTGGCGTCTACTTTGGGGGGGGATCCCAGGAATCCAAGGGTGGTCTGACTCGGGCATCGCCGGTCCTGGAGGCCAGTTTGGAGCTTTTTGTCCCGACTTTGTGTTGCTTATGCATCAGGCGTTTTGCAGACAGCGTCAAGGGATTTTACCAGAAGCCTCGTCGCGGCAGTCCAGCTCATATAGCAGGGGCGGAGTTTCCCCCAGACCTGCAAAGAGGTCGCGGCCTAGCGATCGGTTTCCGTTGGACATGGAAGGGAATGACACGGATGAGACCGACCTGGAATTTGAGGCAGATATGGAAGATTTAGAAGAGGGAGAGCCTCAGGAACCGTAGGATCAGGCAAAGATCATCCAGGTGTTCCGCAAGGAGGAGCTGACGGCTCTTATTACAGAATCCCTTCAGATGTTGAACCTGGTGGCAGCTTCACCGGCTGAGGAGGAGGGGGTAGAGGACCCTATCATTCAGGCGGTGAGGCAAGTGGTGTTTCCTGTCCACTTGGGTGGTAGATAAGATGATATAGGACGAGTGGGACCAGCTGAAGGCTGGTCTCAGGGAAATCAGAACAGTGAACAGACTCTATCCTCTGGCGGATAAGGACAAGGAGCGGTTCTGGTCCCCATGAATTGATGCGGTGGTGTCTGCGGTCACTAAGAAGACCACAATCCCGGTGGAAGGTAGCGCGGCATTGAAGGATGTGCAGGATAGAAACGTGGATGGCCTGTTGAAGTCCTTTGAGGCGGACGCCTTGTCCTTGCAAGCTTCGATCTGCGGAGCTTTGGTGGTGAGAGCTTGTCTTCGATGGTCTCAGCGATTACGCCAGGCTTCACAGCTGGATCCTGAGGGCACTGCAGAATTTGATCGGTTGGAGTCGGGCACCGCATATTTGGCGGATGTGCATTATGATTTGATCGGTAAAGTAAACCGCTGCTGATCGTAGGAAGCAGCGGTATACAAATGGGTACTAAATAAATAAATAAAATCAGGGCATTAGCCAATAGCATGGCGTCCTTGGTAGCAGCGCGCCGGTCTTTGTGGTTACGAAGTTGGGCGGCGGATGGATCCTCTAAATCGTGTCTTTCGAAGCTTCCTTTTAAGGGTAGGTTACTGTTTGGTGAGGATCTAGACAAGTTAGTTAAGGATTTGGGGGAGTCTAAGGGTGGTCGGCTCCCGGAAGATAAGCCTAAGCCAGGGAGGTCCACTCTGGCAAATCGAGGCCAGTTTCAGGATCTTAGAAGGTTCCGTACTTCTCGGCTCGGCAGTACCCAGAGAGGAAGGTTTGTGTCTAGGGGCCAGGGCTTTCGGAGCTTTCGAGGGGCCAGTAGAGGTTTCGCAGGCGCCGCTTCCTCAACAGCTCGGAAATCCCAATGAAGGCTTGCGGGTCCCGGTGGGGAGGCTCCCAGTGGGAGGAAGGCTGCGGGAGTTTATTTCTGCCTGGACCCAAATCACGACAGATCAGTGGGTTTTAGAAATCATTCACGAAGGGTACGCTTTGGAATTTGCAGGTCCAGTCCGAGATTCCTTTGTGAGGTCTCCCTGCAGGAGTTCCCAAAAGGCAATGGCGAGTCGCAAAACCCTCGATCGTCTCTTGCTCTTGCGGGCAATCAGATTGGTGCCATTAGAAGATTGCGGTTTGGGTCGATGCTCAATTTATTTTGTGGTGCCGAAAAAGGACGGATCTCTACGCCCTATTTTGGACTTAAAGGGCGTCAATCGATGTTTGCGGGTGCCGCACCTCAGGATGGAGACCTTGCGGTCCATCATTGTGGCGGTGCGCAAGGGGGAGTATTTAACATCTTAGATCTCACGGAGGTGTATCTTCACATCCCAATCAGAGAGGCCCATCAGAGGTTTCTTCAGTTCGCTCTTCCTTGGGGACATTTTCAGTTTCAAGCGTTACCTTTCAGACTCGCAACGGCGCCGTGGACCTTCACCAAGATTGTGGTGGTGGTGGTGGCGGCGTTGCGTAAGGAAGGAATTTTGGTTCATCACTATCTCGACTGGTTGATTCGAGCGAAATCAGCGGCGGAAAGCGTTCGAGTGACAGACAAGGTGGTGACGTTTTTGCAGCACCTCGGCTGGCTGGTCAATCTGGCCAAAAGCCACCTGGTGCCATCCCAGGAGCTAGAATACCTGGAAGTTCGGTTCGACACGTGGTTAGGGGTGGTGTTTGTTCCGCGTCGCCGGGCTCTAGGCCTAAGCCGTCTGCTCGTCAAGTTCAGAGCTGCCCCGGTGCCTTCGGCATGGGAATATCTTCGTGTGCTCAGAACGATGGCGGCGATATGCGGCCGCTTCAGCGGGCGTTACTTCGTTGCTGGTCTCATCAGAACGATGCATTGAGCAAACGTCTTCCCTGTCCCCCACGAGTCAGGCGAGCTCTACGGTGGTGGCTTTTGCCCGGAACCCTGCAAGCAGGGATGCCTCTGGAGCAGCCCGTTTGGCTTCCGCTGTTGACGGATGCAAGTCTTGCGGGATGGGGAGCGCACTGCGGAGAACTTTATGCGCAGGGCCGGTGGTCCGCCCAGCAGCACAGGTTAGAGCTGAGGGCGGTGTATCTGGCGCTTCAAGCCTTTGAGACAGCAGTAACCAGCCGAGCGGTGAGAGTGCTGTCGGACAACTCCACCACGGTAGCCTACATCAGCCGGCAAGGCGGCACCGGCAGTGTGGCCATGGAGCAGGAGGCGGAGATTCTCTTTGCTTGGGTGGAGAAGCGCCTGTCAGCGTTGTTGGCGGCACACATTGCAGGAAAGGACAATGTGACGGCGGATTTTCTCAGCTGGGTGCAAGTAGATGCGGGGGAATGAGAGCTGAATCCGCAAGTGTTTGCACTGATAGTCCGCAGATGGGGGCTGCTGATCATGGATCTCATGGCGACCTTTCAGTCCGCAAAGACGAGTCGTTTCTTCAGCAGGAGGCGAGAGAGGATATCGGAAGGGCTTGACGCCCTGATGCAGCCGTGGCTGATGCTCGGTACTCTATATGTGTTTCCGCCCTGGGCGTTGCTAGGCTGCGTGGTGCAGCAGATCTAAGCGCATCGTGGAAGAGTGCTGTTGGTGGCTCTGGACTGGCCACGACGTCTGGTATGCAGATCTCGTTCGCCTACTAGACGGGGAGCTGTGGAGGCTACCAGTGTCGGAGGATTTGTTAATCCAAGGTCCGCTTCGAATGCCTCAAGTGAGTTGGTTCTCGCTTACGGTTTGGCCATTGAAAGGGCTAGGCTGAAGAAAGGTTATTCCAGTTCGGTAGTGGCAACCTTATTGCGGGCTAGGAAGCAGTCGACGACTTTGGCATATGTTCGAGTATGGCGTATATTTGAAGATTGGTGCTCAAGACAGCGAGTTTGTGCGGCTACAGCATCCGTGCCGGTGGTTTTGAACTTCCTGCAAGATGGCTTCGACAAGGGTTTGGCAGCCAGTTCGTTGAGAGTGCAGTTGGCAGCGCTAGCCTGCTATGGGGCAGAGTGCATGGCGTACCTTTAGGGTCGCATGTGGATGTTTTGCGTTTCCTAAAGGGCGTATCGAGGCTCAGGCCTTCTCGTCGGGTTGTCGTTCCCCCGTAGGATCTCAATGTGGTCTTGCGGGCCTTGGTAAGGGCACCCTTTGAGCTCTTACTGAAGGCGACCGTGAAGGATTTGACCTTAAAGACGGTGTTTTTGGTGGCAATTTGCTCGGCAAGGCGCATTTCTGAATTGCAAGCCGTGTCTTGCAGGGAACCCTTCCTGTCGTTTTCTAAGGACAGAGTAATTTTGCAGCCTGTCCCATCCTTTTTGCCAAAGGTAGTGTCTCTGTTTCATCTGAATCAGTCGGTTTCTCTCCTGGTCCTTACTTCCAGTGGGGTAGCCGCGGCGGATCGCGACTTAGGCTGTTGGACCTTAAACGGGTGTTACGTCGTTATTTGCATGTCTCCGAGTCGTTTCGCAGATCGGATCGGAGGTCCGCGCAAGGGTGAAGCGGCGGCGAAAGCATCCATTTCTAGATGGATTAGAGAAGCCATCGCCTCAGCGTACATGCTTGAGGGGCGTGCGGTACCAGTGGGCTTACGGACGCACTCCACTAGAACGCAAGCAGCTTTGTGGGCGGAGCACGGTTTGGTCCCGCCAGGAGATATCTGTAGAGCAGCTACGTGGTCATCGCTCCATACCTTAAGTAGGCACTATCGTTTGGATGTGCTGGCAGCGCAGGATGCCTCTTTCGGTTCTGCGGTTTTGCGAGCCGGTTTGGAGGGTCCCTCCCATTGAACACTATTTATTTATTTACATTCTCTTACATACCGCGCTATTCTGCATCAGTGCGGTTTACATTGAACAAACTGAAATTACATTGAACAGGGTATTATAACTTGGAAATAACTATTTTACAGGGAACATGGGCTATGGAGGGTTAAGTGGCTTGCCCAAGACCGCAAGGAGCACCTGTGGGACTAGAAACCCCAGTCCTTCCGGCCCAAGGTTGCTGTCCTCTAGTGGGATTTGAACCCCCGACCTTCCAGCCTGAAGTACCTTGCCCCAACCACTAGGCCACTCCTCCACTGCTCTGTTACATCCCAGAGGTGGAGGACTGAACTGTAGGAACGATAAGGAAATGATAATTACACTTACCTGGTAATTGTAGTTCCTTGAGTGATGACAGTTCAGTCCTCAATCCCGCCCGGGGTGGTGGTAGTGTTTTTCATTGGAGGGTCAGTGTCGTATTTCAGTACGAGTACAAGTAGGTGTGCTTTTCAAGGTTATTCTTGTTTCCGTTCTGTTCTTTTTCTTGCTATCCTCTGTTTCGACGAGGGCCAGGAGGGAACGGTACGGGACACAGTTTGCTTCTGTTGGGAAAGAACGTTAACTGTTCAGATAGAGTTGTTGAGGTTACCATTTTTTGGTTGGCTACTTATTTGTTGCTCCTTTGAGTATGCTTTGTCAATAGTTCACTGGGGCTGATGGGAAGGTGCAGCAGACTACATCCAGTGAGATCATGAATTTGACGGGTCCAGTCTCCAAGCTGCAGGAGGGCACAACCCAGAGGTGGAGGACTGAACTGTCATCACTCAAGGAACTACAATTACCAGGTAAGTGTAATTATCATTTGTGTAGCGTGTGGGGGGGTCTGTGCAGTCCATCGTCTGTGCTCTTTTTGTACAGAATGTGTGAAAAAGAGGAGAAGTTGGCTGAATCGGAGGCTCTAGTGCCATCAGAAAATAATTAAGAAAGAGCCAACGGAGCAGCTGCAAAGGTTAAAGATTTTACATCAAGTATGGGTGTTTAAAAATACTATCTTGGAAACCCAGATCAGCTGTATTCCATGCTTTAAGAAAAGTGGAAGGAAGTCCATGAAACTGCCAGCATGGTGTAAAGGTGAGGTTAGAGAGACTATTGTAGTCAAAAAAGCATTATTCAGGAAATTGATAAAGAAACCAAATGATGAAAATTGGAAACCTAAGAACTGGCAAGTTAGATGCAAGGCATTGATAAGGCAGGCAGAGAAAATATGAAAAAAAGCTTGTCTTAGAAGCAAAAATGCATAATAAAAACTTTTTCTAATATAAAATGTAACAGCTTTAACACCCACAAAAGAACCATCACAGCATCCTCATGAGATACCAGCTGGGCTTCAAATAAATTTCATGACTCACATTTTGTAAATAAGTAGCAGCCAGCTTGTAAATATACTGTAGTTAGACAATCCATTAATAGCCACCCTGTAAATAAATTATGTCCAGTTCGTAATCCCCTGTTATCAATTGTTCTCATTTTAGTTATCTGTAAGACAGACCATGCATTCAATGGCGCTGTCCACTTGTGTATAGTTTATTGTAAACCTCTCTGACTCTTAGAAAAGCGGTATAGAAAAAGTGTCAATAAACTCAGTAGTTTGGGGATGGGTCCCAAGGTGGTAAACTGGATCAGAAATTGGTTGACTGACAGACGACAGAAGGTGATGGTAAATGAAGCTCACGCGGATGAAAGGAGGGTGATTAGCGGGTTGCCCCAGGGTTCAGTCCTGGGCCCGGCACTGTTCAGTGATATTGCTGAAGGACTGAATGGAAAAGTCTGTCTTTTTGCAAATGACATGAAAATTTGCAACAGAGTGGACTCCCCTGAGGGAGTGGAAAACATGAGGAAAGATCTACAAAAGCTGGAAGAATGGTCTAATGCTTGGCAATTAAGGTTTAATGCGAAGAAGTGCAGTGTCATGCACTTGGGAAGCAGAAATCCAAGGGGAAATGTATGCGATAGGGGGAAAGAGGTTGGTGTGCACAGATCAGGAGAAGGACTTTGGTGTGATTATTTCTGAAGATCTCAAGGTGGCAAAACAATGCGACAAGGTGGTGGCAAAAGCCAGGAGGACATTGAGCTGCATACAAAGAGGAATTACCAGCAGAAAGGAAGAGGTACTAATGCCACTGTATGAGTCAGTGATGAGGCCTCACTTGCAATACTGTGTTCAGTTTTGGAGACCATATCTTGCAAAGGATGTAAAAAGACTGGAAACTGTTCAGAGGAAGGTGATTGAAATGATTTGGAGCCTGCATTAGAAGCCTTATGAGAAAAGACTTGAAGACCTAAATATGTACACTGTGGAGGAGAGGAGGGATAGGGGAGATATAATTCAGACCTTTAAATACTTAAAGAGAAATAATGAACAAACAATCCTCTTCCAAAGACGGGGAAGCTGTAAAACTAGAGGGCATAACATGAAGCTGCAAGGGGGTAAATTGAAAGGCAATGTCGGGAAATACTTTTTTACTGAAAGGGTGGTGGATGCTTTGGAATGCCCTCCCGATGGAAGTGGTGGGGGCATGAACAGTGATGGAATTCAAAATGGCATGGGACAGACACAGTGGATCCCTTTACAGCAACAGGATAAAATCAAAATAAACTTTACTATCTAATTTCTCAACAAATAAGGGTGTCCTACATGAAGCGGTGGGTTCACCCCTAAACAAAGACATGGGGAGGGGTGGCCTGCATGGAGCGGCAGGTGCACCTACTCTTGCCATCTTACTGGACAAACTAGATAGACCATACTGGTCTTTATCTGTCATCATTTACTATGTTACTATATTTGTAGCAAAAAACCTGTGAGTCAGTTGGACCATTAGAGGGGGGAAAAATAGGCTCTAAGAAGGGACAAGGCCATAGCGGAGAGACTGAATGAATTCTTTGCTTCGGTCTTTACTGAAGAAGATGTAGGGAAATTACCCATGACTATAATGGTATTTAAAGGTGATGCATCAAAAGAATTGAAAGAAATATCGATAAACCGGGAAGGTGTATTACAAGTATTTGATAAACTGAAGAGAATTAAATCACCTGGACTGAATGGTATACATCAGAATGTGTTGAAAGAACTGAAAGATTAGATTGCAGACCTACTGTACTATCATTAAAATCATTTGTAATACCTGAAGATTGGATGAATGACCAATGTAATGCCAATTTTTTAAAAAGCACTCCAGGGGTGATCCAGGAAACTACAAACCGGTGAGCCTGACGTCAGTACTGGGCAAAATAGTAGAAACCTTTTATAAAGTACAAAATTATTGATCATGTAAATAGCCATGGTTTAATGGGAGAAAGCCAACATGGTTTTAGCCAAGGAAGATCTTGTCTTATTAATCTGTTATATATTTTTTTGAAGGTGTGAATAAACAGATACACTATATCGACCGGCTCACTTTTGTCTATCTGGGTTTTCAGACAGCCTTTGACAAGGTCCCTCATGAGAGACTCTTGATGAAATTAAAAAGTCATGGGATAGGAGGCAGTGTACTATTGTGAATCAGGAACCGATTAAAAGATAGACAGCAGAGGGTAGGACTGAATGGACAATTTTCCCAAAGGAGCAAGGTAAATAGTGGAGTACCCCAGGGATCTGTGCTGGGTCCGCTGCTTTTTAACATATTTGTAAATGACCTGGTTGACAAGTGAGGTAATCAAATTTGCAGATGACACAAAATTATTCAAAGTTGTTAAAACCCAAGAGGATTGTGAAAAATTGCAAGAGGACCTTGATAAAATGGAAGACTGGACGTCCAAATGGCTGATGAAATTTAATGTGGACAAGTGCAAAGTTATGCACCTAGGAAAGAACAACCCGAACTATGGTTACATGATGCAAGGTTCTACGTTAGAAACCTCCATGCATGAAAAAGATTTAGGCATCATTGTGGATAACACGTTGAAACCCTCTGCCCAGTGTGCTGCAGCAGCCAAGAAGGCAAATAGAATGCTAGGAATCATAAGGAAAAGATTGGAGAATAAAACAAAGGATATTCTAATGCCGCTATCATTCCATGGTACAACTGCACCTTGAATATTGTGTGCAGTTCTGTTTGCCATATCTTAAAAAGGATATAGCGGAATTAGAAAAGGTACAGAGAAGAGCGACAAAAATGGTAAAGGGGATGGAAGGATTACACCTATGAGGAGAGGCTTAAAAGATTAGGACTCTTCAGTGAGGAAAAGTGATGGCTGAGGGGAGATATGATAGAAGTCTATAAACTAATGGAGTGGAACGGGTAAACGTAGATCGATTGTTTACACCATCAACAAGTAGAAAGACTAAGGGACCTGCGATTAAGCTACAGGGTAACAACCTCTTTAAGACTAAAGACAATATTTTTTTCACTCAACACGTAATCAAATTCTGGAATTCATTACCAGAGGTTGTAGTAAAAGCTTTTAGTGTAGCTGGGTTTTAAAAAGTTTAGACAAGTTCCTGGAGGAAAGGTCCATAAACCATTATAAAAGAGGACCCAGGAAATCCACTGCTTGCCCCAATACAAGCATTGTGGCACCTGTGTGTCTTTTTGGGAAACCTGTAGGTACCTGTGACCTGGATTGGCCACTGTTGGTCTGACGCAGTAGATCCATTGTATACTCCACTCTGACTCTCCTCGCTATTTTGTTGACTCCCTGCTTCTCCACTCCTCACGCCGGGCTTTCCGTACTATACACGTCAACCTCTGCCTACCAAGCTTGGTTATCATCCACCCGCTCCTCTTCATTTTATTTCATAGCTCCGGCCTCCTGGAATTTTCTTTCTCCTGCCCTCAGACTTGGAAGCCTCCTATAATAAATTTAAAACCCTTCTCAAGACACATTTATTTACTACTGCATTTGACTTACCTATTCCCTGACCCTTTTACTATCTTCCTCTACCCATTATCCCAGTATGAGTGTTTTTAACTGTCCTGTGATTTTTATGGAGTTCCTTTTTCCTCTTTCAGTCTTTATACTTTTGTTTTTAATTTTGTACCCCCACCCTGCTGCATATGTGAAGGCTGGGCAAGCAAATGAAATAAACATAAATCAGGGAAAGAGTTGCTTGGTGCCTTCCCAATTACTGGAATACCTGGAATCGTCTTTTGACACTAAGATATGTGGAGCCTTCCTTCCCGAAGAGAGGGTGCACAACTTGCTGGTTCAGTTGGCAGCCTTCCGGTCTCGGCAGACTCCCAGAGTTTGGGATTATCTTCAGCTTCTCTGCTTGATGGCAGTGGCAATCAACATGGTGCCTTGGGCATGAATTCGTATGAGGTCATTTCGGTGGCCCCCGCTTTCTCAGTGGTCTCCCAGCTCTCAGGAGTTAGGGGTCAGGCTGCCCATCCAGCCAGCTTGCAGTGGTGGTATAGCCACAGCACCTGAGAAGGATATGCCCTTGGATGTTCACTCATGTCTTCTCCTGTCAGTGGATACCAGCTCTGTTTCCTTTGGGATATCGTTACAGGACCTGAACAGCTCAGGTACTTTTGAACAGCTGTGATTCAGCATGGCTCATCAACTGACTCAAGGCGAGGGCCATTCAGTTGGCCCTTCTGCACATCCAAACCCTGGTCAAGAGAAAAGTGGTCTGGGTCTACTCAGACAGTGCCACGACAGTGACATACGTCAATCAGTAAGGGGGTACGAAGAGTGTTGGAGTGGCCCTGGAGATGACTCTTGGGCAGAAAGGACCCTGTTAGCTGTATCGGTATAACACATTGCTGGAGTCAACAATGTAGAGGCAGACTTCCTCAGTAGACACTCCTGATTTCAGGGAGTGGAAGCAGTCAAACAGCCTATTGGCAGATTTTGCACAGCTGGGGTCGTCCTTAGATGGATCTGATGGTGACTCAGTCCAATTACACAGCCTAACGCTTCTTCAGTTACCGCAGAGAAACGGGCTTAGAGGGCATTGACACCCTAGTTCAGCCCTGGACGAAGTGCAGCCCGCGTTTCCTCCATGGCTACTAGTGGGTCCTGTGCTTCAACATCTAGAGTGACATCTGGGCTGGGTGATTCCGGTGGCACATGATGGGCCATGGTTTGGGATCTGATGAGGCTTCTGCAGGATCCTTCTCTGTGACTGCCCCCAGCCTGGAGGCTATTACATCAAGGACTAGGTCTTCTGGATGACTTGGCTCACTTCTCATTTATGACTTGGCTCTTGAGAGGCACCGCTTAGCACATAAGGGCTACATTCCCACCATGGTTCCCATGCTTCTCAGGGCTAGGAGAGGATCTACCAGCCCGGCCTGTGTATGCGTCTGCTGCCTTTTTCAGAATTGGAGCCGTCTGTGTCGGACTAGACCTGATACAGCATACTTAGCCTCCTTAAGAAAGGTAAGCAGAGAGGTCTGGATAAGGTGTTTCTCTTAATTCCCTGAAGGTTCAGGTGTTAGCCTTTTCCTGCTTCAGGTGGCCAATGGTGGGGCAGTCTATTGCCTCCCCTCCTGATGTTTCCCATTTTTCCAGAGGGTACACACACACACACGCGCACACACACACCCCGCATTCAATTGTTTCTGCACAGGATTTCTGTCTGATGCTCCATGCCTTGATGTCCTTTGAGCCCTGGAAGTGGGCATTGTTTAAAGATCTGACCCTCAAGACTCTTTTTGGTCGCATTATGTTCAGCAAGACACATCTCCGAGCTGCAAGCCTTGTCATGCCTTACTTAACACACTCAGAGAGGGGCCATGTGTGACTTCTGCCTTCCAGAACAGAATTACGACAGACAGCGTTTATAGCCGGTGATAAATCATGAAAACCGGGACGCTATCAGAGATAACATCAAAATGACATTGAAGAAAACGATAAGCGAAGCAGTCCCGAGGAGAGGCAATGCATTTATCCCCTTGATAAACCCAGCAGGAGAAACGCTAGGGCGCCTAGATAATTGTGGTGTTAGGGTTCTTTTCCATCCATCTGAAGGGGCGTTTTTTGCACCATTCTACATAAGATAAGTAGGAGTGGTGACAATTGTTTAAAGTTTTTAAAGAAATGATAAAAAAAAGGAATAATAGCAATACAACATTAGAGAAAATAATTGCCTACGGTCATTGATGTGAACAGACACTACATTGGGAGAGTTAAAGTACCCAAAATAAAGTGAATAAATATCGTTTATCTGAGACCAATGGCAAGCATGATAATGAGTTGAAATCTGGAAAACAAACGAGTGAATTTACGTGTTTATAGTAAGGTTGCAGTTCACTCATGAGATAGACCTAATTTAGTTTTTTGTCTCCTTTTTTAAGGAGCATTGCCAAGGGGGAAGCACAAGTACCTTAGCTTGGTGGATGTCTGGTACTTGAAGGGTTGATAACTCCTTTCACAAGTCAGACCATCTATTTATGCTGTTTGCAGTACCACATAAAGGTGATGCAGTCGCCAAGGCTTTTTGAGGCGCTGGATTAGGGAGACGATTGCCTCAGCTTATCCATTGTGGAACCAGCTGGTTCCAGAGTATTTACGTGCACATTCCTCTCAAGTACAAGCGGCCTCGTGGACAGAATGTAGCTCGGTAGCCCCCTCAGACATCTGTCAGATGGCAACATGGACGGACAGCACTTTCCACTTTTATCAAGCACTACCACTTGGATATCCATACTTGGACAGACACTGCCTTTGTCTCAGAGGTCTTGAAAGCTGCTGTGTATCTTCCCACCCACTAGTAGCATAGTTTAGGTACATCACTTATCTGGACTGATCTAGCAGGGCAATATGGAAGTTGACATTTTACTTACCAGATAATGTCCTTTCCGTGAGTCCTGCTAGACCAGTCCAGGACTTGCCCTGGATAACTGCTTGGTTTGCTATTCTCTGTGGTTGACCATGCAGGCTCATACCTTGGCGAGCTTTCTGTTTAAGCTGATCCTATATATGTAGTTATGGTTATTGTTCTGTTGAACTTGGTTACCTTCACTGAGGTTGTGTGAATTCTAAGGTTCCTCACCATATGCTTTGATACAAATATTACTGAAGACTCCCTTTAGTAGTTCTGGCTGATAAAGAAGCTTATGAAAGTTTCTTCTATGATGATATACCATATCTCCACATGTGCTGGTAGGGGGACACAACCCACTTGTCTGGACTGGTCTAGCAGGGCACATGGAAAGGAGATTATCTGGTAAGTAAAATGTCACCTTAGACCTCATGTTAAAATGTCACGTTAAGATCAACCCTCTGGTTTTCTGCACATTTCACTACATCTGCTGCATAGCTAATTGCTTCTTTACCATGCAACTCTGTGAATTTAAATGTATGGTGTCTTGCAGTTAGCTCAATTCACTCACAATGGATCAGTATCTGGATCAAAATTCCACAAGTGACTTTACCAAAATCCCCATACATAGCCCACTTTTTCAAAGCAATTATTTTTATTGGACTATATTAAAGGTGGCTATACAATAGCTGCCTCACTTCTCAGTTCTTTTTATTCTTTTTAGTGATCATGCAAACGTATAAAAATTATCAGTGTGAATAACCAACACTACTTCACATTTAGAACTTGCAAGGCTAAGTTCTGCTTTAGGGTAACATTGATGATAAGATAAACACAGTTTATTTATTTATCAGGTTTTATATACCGCTTTATCATTTCAATCAAAGCGTTTTACATTGAATCTTAAACTTGGTAATATACATTAAACAGAGACATTGATAACTTGGATTTTTCTGAGGCATTGGAGGGTTAAGTGCCTTGCCCAAGGCCACAAGGAGTGCTAATGGGAATTGAACCCTGGTCTCTGGGTTCCCAAGCCAGTGATCTTAACCATTAGGCTACTCCTCCACTCCAGTTGAGATGAGCTATCTGCAAGTTCAGTCCATATTCAAAGATGGTGGAACTCCAAGCACCATTTCTTATCAGGAGCTTCCAAGGCTTTTGACTGAAAAATGACCATGGTGTGTCTTTATCTTACAAAGCTCCTCCCAGGGAGAATCTTGAAGGAGAAACAGCATCCATAAATTTAAAGCAAAGAATAACCTTTCAGTCTGCTGATTGAATCCAAAAGGGTGCACAGTATTGAAAGTAAAGATCCAGAATTGCTCTTTGTAATTTAAATGGTGGAAGAATTGGAGATCCTACAGTACTCCTTTGCCCGTGCACCACATCCACATTGTCATCTGTACTCTCTGAAAGGTGGCATTCCTCTCTGTACCTACAGTTAGTAGAAAGCCAAAGTTCAGAAGCCTCCTGGATTTGAGAAGCCTCTGCTTCCTCACCACTCCATGGTAGTTGAATCCACCCTGAAAAGGTCCAGAAGCTCCAAGACGCGCTTCTCTACGCCCCCAGGAAGGGAAGCTTGGACACTGGATATTTTGGGAGGAGAATATTTCAGAGTTCCATGCTTGTGGTCCATATGGCCTCTTAACAGTTCTACATGGATATGTTATTGAAGGACATCATGCATAGCCTTAATATGTCCTAGTTTCTTTCTCACAAGAAATTGGAACAGTATCATTCCCTGGTGAAACACGGCAAAGACTGCTCTAAGTTTATGGTTCAGTCGACCTATGAATATCTTTGATACAGTATCAAGAGCTTCTGCATCAGGTTTTGGTGCCCAGAGACTTGCCTGGCTTTGGGCCTCAGACCTCCAACCATCCATGCAGGACAAGCTTGCTGACATACCGTGCCATAGAAGGAATCTCTTCAAAGATAAGGTCAAAGAGAAAGCTGTCACATACACTGGTATTGCCTGTGCCTTGGACGCAGTGCCTGGGTTATGCACCTTGCGCTTATCTGTCAATGCCATGGTGGGCGCTTGCCGCTGTGCTCGGTTTGTGCTGCATTTTCATTGCTTGCCTGTTTTCTCAGCACCTGACTCACATTCAAGCACTTTATCTAAATGGTTACCTTTTTGCAGGTATGGCTGGCCTCGGCACCTTGTTGAATATTGGACCCATAATGCTATGATGTCGTTAAGTGCTGTCGAGTCTGTCGACTCATAACGACACTCTGGATAGTTGTCCTAAACTGTATTAAGTCTTCAGTCAGATGGCTCATTGTTGACACCCATAGATGCTGTTATTGTATCTATCCATCTCATTGCTGGCCTTCCTCCTTTGCGTTGACTTTCTACCTTGCCAAGCATGATGTCTTTCTCTAATGATCTCTCTCATCGCATGATGTGTCCAAAGTATGAAAGTTGAAGTCTTGTTATCTGAGCTTCTAAAGAAAGCCAGTAATATGGTATCATCAGCATGGAGCAGGTTGTTGAGTCTTCCACCAATCTTCACACCTCGGTTGTCTTCATACAGTGCTGCTTTTAATGATTTGTTCTGCAAATAAATAGGTAGGAGGAAAGTATGCAGCCTTGTTGTATACCTTTGCTGATTTTAAAGCATTCTGTTTCTCCTTGTTCCATTCCAGCTGTTGCTTCTTGATCAGTGTAAAGATAGCTCTCTTGCACAATCAAGTATTCTGGTATATCCATGCTGCTTAATGTGACCCAGAGTTTGTCATGGTTTACACAGCTAAAAGCCGTGCTGTAGTCAATAAAACACATGTAGATATCCTTTTGGTATTTAGTCTTTTCAAGGATTCATCTCACATCCGCGATGTCTTTCCTCACCCTTCCTGAACCCTGCTTGCACTTCAAGCAGTTCTCGTTCCAGGTATAGTTGTAGTCTCTGCTGAATAATCTTGAGGAGAATCTTGCTGGCATGTGGGACCAAAAGCGATTGTACAATAATTTCCACAGTCAGTTGGATCACCTTTCTTTAGTATTACTATAAACGCAGATCTTTTCCAGTCAGTTGGCCATGATGTCTTCAGATTTCCTGGCAGAGCCTTGTAAGTATGGTAACAGCCGCATCAGATTGCTGTAATACTTCAATGGGAATGCCATCAGTGCCTGGTGCTTTGTTCTTTGATAAGGCTTTCAATGCTGCTTCAACTTCTTCTTTCAATACCAATGGTTCCAGATCATAAGGTACAGGTTGAAATGGCTGTTGGTCCACTTGATCTTTATCATATAATGTCTCTGTATATTCTTTCCACCTTTTCTCGATCTTCTCAGCATCATACAAGATGCTCAAGGATCGATGTTGAAACATTCCAATTTGAGACTGGAATTTTTTCTTTAACTCTCGTAGCTTTAGGAAAGCCGATCTTGTTCTTCCTTTAATATTTTCTGCTTCTATTTCCTTGAATGCATCATTGTAGTACTTCTGGTCTTGTATTGCTGCACGTTGGAGATCTCTAAGTTCTGCGATTGCTTTCCTTTCTCTTCTGGCTTTAGCTTCTCTGCAGTTTCTGGGCAATTTTCAGAGATTCTTTGGTCATCCATTTTAGCTGTTTTTGCTTTTTCACTTTTTATAGAGACTTCTCACTCTCTTCCAACATAACCTTCTTGATGTCATCCCATAACTCTGAGAGCTCTGTCATTTGTATCTAAATCAGCAAATCGATTTTGCAAGCAGTTTTTAAATTCCGGTGGTATTTATTTTATTTATTTAACGTCTTTTATATACCGCTTTTCAGTTTTATCAAAGCGGTTTACATTGAACAATTAATTACATTGAGCAGTTAACATTCTCTGTGTGTTTCAACAATAACCTTAAAACATTTTTAACTGATCGTGACTTGGTTAAAGGGGAAACGTTGTGGATGGGGGCTGCTTATTGGAAATGCTGCTGTTATGGTTGTGTGTTGTCTGTGGTGTTGAAGTGCTCTGTGAAAAGGTGGGTTTTGAGATGTTTCCTGAATTCAGCGATATCTGAGATTGCTCTCAGGTGATGTGGGAGTGAGTTCCATAGTGCTTGGGGTATAATATTCAAATATTCTGTGAAGGTCTGCTTGAGAGGAGTAAGTAGTTATGGTAACTGTTGAGAGTGTTCTGATATTGCTTCCTTCTTAATCAAGTGTCTGGAACTCTTTTGACTAACTCTTTTAAACATTCTGGGGACTGGTTGTGTAGTACCTTGAATATCATCATTACAGCTTTGTATTTTATCTGAGGCCGGATGGGTAGCCAGTTGAGGGATATGAGGGTGGGGGTGATGTGGTCTGGTCTTTTTTTGCTTCTGATGATTAGTCATGCTGCTGAATTTTGTGCTAGTTGTAGTGCTTGGGGTTACACATTTGGGTAGACCTTGAAGAATCAGATTGGTACATTCTCAAGGTCATATTTTGCTACATTCATGAGTGGCTTGCTAGCAGTTGGTGATCTGTACCACAGTCAGCTCCAGGTTTTGTCTTTGTTGATGATGTAGAGCTTTTCCATCATTGACTTCCACAGATGCAGTCAATTTGATTTTTGTGCAATCCATTGGGTAAGGTCCATGTGTACAGTCACTGCTTGTGCTGCTGGAAGAAGGTGTTTGAGATGAATAGATTGTTGGTCTTGCAGAATTCTATCAGTCTTTCTCCAGCTTCATTTCTTTTGCCAAGTCCATATTTTCCAACAACATTGCCCTCTTTGTTGCCAACGTTTACATTCCAGTCACCCATGACTATCAGGATGTCCTCTTTGCATGTTTCATCAGCTTGCACTTGTTCGTAGAACGCATCAACTTCATTCTCCTCTACAGCTGCTGTTGGGGTATATACTTGAATTTTAGTTGTGATGATGGGCATTCCTGGTAGATGAATAGAAACTAAGCGTTCACTGACTGCATTGTATTTCATTACAGTTCTTGCAAGTATCTTTTTAGTTATAAATGCAACACCATTTCTTCTTTCTTTCATTTCCAGCATAGTAGACCATGTGTTCATCAGATGCAAAGTGCCTGATGCCAGTCCATTTCAGTTCACTGACACCCAACAGATTGTGTTGTACAGGTTCCATTTCATTCTTGACCATCTCCAACTTACCTTGGTTAATGCTTCGTATGTTCTATGTCCCAATATGTAAGACGTCTTTGCAGCTTCAGACTCTCATTTCATGTGCAGCTACATCAGCAGTCAGATATCCCAAGGGCTTTGATCCAACCACATCATACATGCTGGCTTTACTTTGAAAAGTCTTCAACTCTTCCCCAGTAGCCAGTTTGAATGCTTTCTGACCTGGGAGTCTCGTCTTCCAGCACTATAGTGCAATTTGTTTTGTTGTGATTATCCATTGGGTTTTCGTGGCAAGATATGGAAATAGTTTGCCTGGCCTTTCTTTCATCACAGTTTAATTCTAGTGTTGCTGTTGTCACAGAAATGTGATTCTGTGCCGCCAACACTATCCCATTCTGCTACTGCCCAAATGGATGGTTTGTCTTGGTCTGGCACATCAGCTGAGACCTGTCCATCTTGGGAGACCCTGCCAGTAGTTAAGCTACAGATAGCTTAGCCCTCAGCATCACTGATGCACGCAAACCCTCGCAGCACAACAAGCTGCAAATCAAGTGAGGGAAAAATATAATACCACTAATAATTGCAACAGTACATTAATATGCTACTATGTACAGTTAACTTCCCCCACCCCCATAGCCATCACATGATGTTTCCCTTTCTATTGTGCCCTCCCCCCACCTGCCATCACTCCTTTCTCTCTCTGTCCCCCCCTCCCCAGCCATCATCTATTGTTCCTTGCCATCACTCCTTCTCTGTCATCGTCCCCCCCAAGCCATCACCTATTTTTCCTTGCCATCACTCCTTTCTCTGCCCCCCCCCCCAAAGCTAGCCATCACCTATTGTCCTCCAAGATTATCCTTAATAGCCACTAAGTGGATAAGAACCACCACAGTAGTGGCAACCACTTTGCCTACTTTATGGGAAATCATCTGTTTGTTCTCTGTGCCTGATGCCGCCATCACAAATAAATTTCAACCCAATTCTGCTGCATGCAGTTCCATGACCCTAGTCTAACTGAAGTTTTGTTTTTTGTTACTTGAATGTTGTAGGTTCAGATGTAAATAGCATGGATTCCGTGGACAGCGGTTGCGCTCCTGGCAAAACCAAAAATATTCAGAATGACAAACATGGAACAGAATGTAAAAAATCAGAACTGATTATTTGGGAGCTGGAAGTGCCAAAGGTAAAGTATGTAGCTTTGTCTATATTATGACACTTTTATTCATAGGATTAACTGATATGACCCATGCTCAAGCCTTAGAGAAACACGTTTTCTGATTGATTCGTGTTTTTGTTTTGTGTTTTGTTTCAATTTTCATTTGTTTTGGAAAGTCTTTAAGTGGTGGTCTCAAGTTATTATTGGACACAATGAGTTTTTTAAATGAGGTATTTTAGTAATTTTACTGCATAACAATGGATAGCTTTAGTGATGATATTCTGATAAACTCTAGGAAATATGAAACGACTGGATGTAGCGTTCATAAGAACCACTTACAATACATCTTAACTGTGTAGCTACAAACCCAAGGGTGTGGACTACTCCAGTAGAATATATTTGTGTTTCATAAATGTAAATATTGCCTTGTATATATAATAGCAGACGTCCTTTGTCCATCTATCTGGTAGGTGAGGTGTGAAACTTATCAGCATGTATGCATACCCCATTGTGTGCACTGCCCCCCTCTCCTCTGCTCATGTCTGCTGTGGTGTCATGCTACTTACTCTCACCCCCCCCCCCCTTTCAATCAGCTAGCACTCACAGCATGGTGATAGATATGTACAAGGTGCGATCAAAACGTATCGAGACTTGTACAATAACACAAGAAGTATAACACTGACAGTTGTTGCACTCGGTCTCCTTTAAAGTAGTCCCCTTCCGATAAAACAGACTTTTTCCAGCGTGCCTCTTTTGAAATGCCTCTTTTGTTATGCTGTGAAGATGCTGTGTCGAATTTTGCTTAATGGTCTCCAAGTCATCTGATCTCCTTCCTTTAAGTAGTAATTTCAGTTCCATCACATCCTGCTAGACCAGACCAGACAAGCGGGTTTAGTCCTCCTACCAGTAGATGTTGGAGACAGAGATAGAAAAAAAAACTACCAGCCGCCTGATTGGCTGTTCCCTGGTAATATCTAGCTGACCCCAGTAGATGGCGCTCCAGTATTTCTCTGTCTCCAGCAGATGAAGGAGTTTACCTTTTTCTCTCTGATTATTTTTATTTTTAACTTTGAGTACTTGTAGTCATTTTGCTGGATGCACCACCCAGGGCGCACTGGAGGTGCCCCTCTGGGTTTCCCAGCTACGTTTTCTGGGACAGATTGAGGTTGATCTCCTGGTCAGGAGGACCATGTGAGTTCCCTCTCTGTCGGGAAAGAATCCGGCCTCAGCTCATGAGGACCCGAACAGCCCTGTAACAGCTCTGAGCTGCTCCCTGATTTAGTTCAGCCTTTGTTCTTAAGCAGTCTGTTCCAGCGCAGTGAGAAAACCTCAAAGGTCCCCCTCCCCCCTCCCTCCCGATTTTGATCGGGACACCGTCGGGGCAACCTCTGTCCGCCTAGGAGTTTTTTTCTTCATATCTTTACTGCCCTAGCTCTTCATTTGTTTAATTTTATGTTTTAACACGTGTTCTCAGCATTTGGGGTGATTTTGTTTTGGCAGTTTTAATAGCGGCGGCCATTTTGTTTCGGGTTTTTTTTTTTGCTGTACAGCTCCGTTTTTGGCTGGCTTTGTGAGGAGACTTTATATTCTTAATTTCAGTCTTCCTTGCTAGTTTTTTTGCCTGTCTGGTCTTGTTTCAACACCTGTATTTGACTTTTTTTTTCTGCTCGCTGAGGACCGCAGTTAGCTGCGCTTTTCCTGTGAGATGCCTTCCCTTCAACGGTGCATGGTCTGCACAAAGAAGCATAAAGATTTGAGGGATGGCATTTGTTATGTATGTCTTGCTCATCCTGGTGAGACATCGGCGACACTAGCCAAGGTATCTCAGGACGGAAGCAGTCCAGCTGCATGTCTTCAGCTGCTAGAGGAACCCAGGCAGCTTCCCCTGGCAAGAGTCTCTCGCTCTCTCTCCCTCGCTTAACTCCCCCTGCTCCAGAGTCTTTCGGGCAGCAGGAGCCGATGCATGCCTCGGATACCCAGTTTTTGACCCTCTTTAGACAAGCCTGGGATTTGTGGCAGGCTAATTCTCCCAGTAACGCAGGGGAAGCCCTGACTCAGATTCCACAGTCTTCTGTTTCAGGATCCCGCAAGTGCTCTAGACAAGAGGACATATCCAAGGTGAAGGCACGGCCACCAGAAGAGGTCTCCTGGGCTAATAGAGCATGGACAAAAGCGCTAGAGGGAAGGGCTGTCTTCGTGGGGCGACAGCGAAAGCATGTCGGACCGAGAGGATGGGGAATGGTCCCCTTAAGAGTTTTCTGCAGAGTGCCAAAGCGAGACACAGGACATATGCTTGTTTCGCAAAGAAGAATTGCCGGCCCTAATTATGCAGGTGGTCGAAGCCCTACGATTGACGGATCAGCTGGAACAGCAGAATCCACAGCCTTCTGACATTCCCCAATCAGACCTGATATATTACAAGGCATTCGCAAGCCATCTAGAGCTTTTCCATTCCCCGCAGAGTTACAACAAATGGTATCTCGAGAATGGGACTCTCTGGATATTCCTCTCCGTACAGTCCGCTGCCTAGGGAAGCTTTACCTCTGGGCACCGCCTGACTTGGAGAAGTGGCTGACATACCCCAAAGTGGATACTTTTATGACCGGAGTAACGAAGTACACCACCATTCCAGTGGAGGGTGGTGTAGCACTTTGTGATCAACAGGATAGGAAAGTGGAGAACCTTCTCAAGACTGCCTTTTCGGCTTCGTCGTTATCTCTCCAGGCCTCTGTTTGTGGGGGTCTAGCGGCCCGAGCTCTTCTGCACTGGATTCAACGTCTGCCAGAGGATCCAGCTCTGGCTCGTCTGGAATCGGTCACAGCTTTCTTGGCAGATGCCTTTTACAATCTCTTGCGCACCTCGGCTGGATTGGTAGCGGTGGTTACAGTATCTCGCAGATGGCTCTGGCTTCGTCAATAGTCGACTGACTCTGCATCTAAAACATGCCTCTCTAGACTTCCCTTCATGGGAAAGCTTCCGTTTGGGGAGGACCTAGACAAATTGGTCAAAGACCTAGGGGGAGGTTCGACCCCCAACGTCTTCTGGAAGATGAGCCTAAATTTGCTACTAGGCGTTCGTCCCATCGATATTCGCCTACCTTGTGACGCACCTCCAGGTATCGCAACGCTCATCACTACCGTCCTGGGAAGCCCTCCGCCTCTTCGACAGCTGGCCATTTTGGTCAGAGGACACAGTCCTTTTGGAGTGCCCGCAAAGGACCCGAGTCCTACTCGGGGCCTTCCAAGTTCTCTGGCCTCGTGAGATCTTCCTGCTGACTGGCAGGGCAGTCCAACCCAGAAGATCCCTGAAGAAGGCGATTCGCTTCACCGTACACTGCCGCCTTCTTCTAAGGGCTATTCGACCAGTCCCTCGAGGAAAGAGGCTGTGGTCGTTACTCAATTTATTTCGTAGTTCCCAAGAAATATGGTCCTTCCATTCAATTCTGGAGCTCAAAGGCATAAACTGAGAACTATACAGCAACTCAGACCCCTCATCGACATCAATGACTTCAGAACAGTTGTCCAGGCTCTTATTATGCCACATTTAGACTTCTGCAATGGCATACTCCAAGGAACATCCAAAAAGAATTTACACATCCTTCAAAGAGCTCAGAATGTCACTGCTCGAATAATTATGAAAGCTAAAATATTCGATCACATCTCTCCTATCCTATACTCTCTCCACTGGCTTCCTATCTATAGTAGGATTCAATATAAAACACTTGTCACCACTTTTAAACTCATTAATGACCTAGCCCCATCACAGTTGGCCACTCTACTCCAAACCCCACAAGAAAACAGAACCAGAAGAAAAACTAACCTCAACATGCTATTAATTCCCATTGCAGTGACAAAATCAAAGCAAATAACCACCAACACTGCTTTTTCATATTATGCTCCCAGCCAATGGAATAAACTCCCACTATACCTCAGAGAGATTAAAGACCTTACATCTTTCAGGAAGGAACTTAAAACCTACCTATTTAGTCAACACTATAGCAACCTACAACCTGGAACCAAATTTACTACACAAAAACATGCAACAAACCAAACACAGGTTTACCCCACCTAATGCCGGACTTCATTTCTCATCCACTCAAGTTAGTCTACTCCCAATACTTTATTTATAATCACAAATAACTATTATAGTCTCTTACTAACCATGTAAATCTACCCTTCTGGTTCCTTGTAACATAGTTTTATGACTCCTTGTAACATAGTTTTATACTTCCTTTTATGTTAATAACCCTCACATTGTTTTCCATTGTTTTCCATTTAACCTAGTTATTATGTAACCTAGTTTATGTTCACCTAATATTTAATGTAATTCAATATTGCACTGTTCTGCTATATTGTTGTTTAAGTTCCTTGTATTTGCTCAACTAATGTTTAATGTAATTCAATATTGCAATGTTCTGCTATATTGTTGTTTAAGTTCCTTGTAAACCGCCCCTGATCTCTGGAAGGGGCGGTATAAAAAAGCACTGAAATAAAATAAATAAAAATAAATAAACCAGTGTCTATGGGTGCCACAATTCCGAATGGAAATGCTTCGCTCGGTGATCCAGGCGGTACACGGAGGCGCGTTCCTCGCCTCTCTAGATCTTGCGGACGCTTACTTCCACATTCCCATCAGAGACGACCAACAGCATTTCCTGCGGTTTGCGGTATTGGGTCATCACTTCCAGTTTTATGCAGTGCTTTTCGTCCTGGCCACAGCTCCGCACCTTTTCCAAGGTTATGGTAGTGGTCGCAGCAGCTCTACGCAAACGAGGAATCTGAGTGCATCCTTACCTGGACAACTGGTTGATTTGGACAGACTCCCTGTTGGAAGCACGTAAGGCAGTGGCTCAAGTAGTTTCCTTCCTCTAGAATCTCGGATGTGTGGTCAATGTGGCCAAGAGCCATCTTCATCCGTCCCAGCAACTAGCGTTTCTAGGAGTCCGCTTCGACACTACGCAGGGGAAAGTTTTCTTGACACGCGAGCGACTTCACAAATTCGCAGGCTTGCTTAGTTTGTTTCTTCTCCAGACAGCTCCGAGAGTTTGGGATTACCTTCAAGTCCTGGGGTCCATGGCAGCCACTATCGAAGTCATTCCTTGGGCCAGAGCGCAAATGAGGGAGCTTCAGAGGTCTCTCCTTTCACGCTGGTCTCCGGTGTCGGAAGTCTGACATCCGGTTGCCACCACTCCTGGAGACTCGACGCAGCCTTCAGTGGTGGCTGGCTCCCTGTCATCTCCTCAGGGGTGTTTCCCTAGAGAACCCACGGTGGGTCCTAATAACAGATGCGAGTCTCTACGGGTGGGGTGCTCTCTGCCAGCATCAGTCAACGCGGGGGACTTGGTCGATTCATGGAGCGCACAGGTCCATAAATCGACTGGAAGCGGTTCGCCTCGTCCTAAAACATTTTTTACCTCTTCTCAAACACCAGGTGGTTCGGGTTCTATGCAACAGTGGCATATAGCCAACTGCTAGGGCGGTACGAAATCCCTAGGGGTAGCCAGGGAAATGTCTCTTCTCCTTCCCTGGGCAGAGGCACATCTGCAGACTCTCTCGGCACAGTATATCGCCGGGGTAGACAACTTTCAGACTGATTTCCTCAGTCCACACGCTCTCTATCTCAGAGAATGGGAGCTAGCCCCTTGTGCGTTTCAGAAGATTGTGTGAGCATGGGGGCAACCGGTAATGGATCTAATGGAGATGTCAGTGAATACCAAGGTACCAGAATTTTTCAGTTGCAGGAGGGAGTTTGTCCTCCGGATTGGATGCCCTGGCTCAACCATGGCCGCAAGGGAGTCTGCTGTACATCTTTCCCCCATGGGTGCTAATCGGCAAAGTGCTTCGGAGAGTTCTCGTACACAGGGTGAGAGTGATCCTGGTAGCTCCAGACTGGCCTCTGAGGCCCTAGTATGCAGACCTCATCTGCTTAGCACAAGCCCCGCCATTGCGGCTGGGGTCTCGCCAGGGGCTATTACGTCAGGGGCCAATTGTGATGGACAACCTGGCTCCTTACTCGCTTCCGGCCTGGTTCTTGAATGCCGCTGTCTGAGCAAGAAGGGTTACTCGAGTCGCGTGGTCGCGACTCTCCTGAAGACGCGCCACCTGTCGACTTCGCTGTCGTATTCCTGAGTTTGGCGAGTCTTCAAGTCCTGGTGCGCGCAGCACCGTATATTTCTTTGGAAGTCAGGAATCCCGAATATCCTTAACTTTCTCCAGGTCGGCCTCGTCAAGGGTCTAGCCTTGAGGTCTCTTCGGGTTCAAGTAGCAGCATTAACTTGTTTCTGAGTTCCTGCTGGGAGTCGCTCTATAGCGTCCCATGCGGATGTGTCCCGTTTCCTTAAAGCAGCGAAAGTAGTCCACCAGTTCACCCTCTGGTGTCAACATGGGATCTGTCCCTCGTCTTAAAAGCCTTGATGCAGGCACCTTTTGAGCCGCTTAAACACATCATACTGAGAGATTTGACGCTTAAGACAATGTTTCTAGTAGCGATAACTTTGGCAAGAAGGGTATCTGAAATGCAGGCACTTTCATGCAGGGATCCCTATCTTGCCTTCTCAAAAGGAGTTTTCTTGCGTACTGTTCCTTCATTCCTTCCAAAGGTTCTTACTCCTTTTCATATCAATGAGCCAATTTTCCTACCCTGTTTTTCTGAGGAGCAGTGTGCGGGTGAGAATAAGGGACTCCATTCTCTAGATCTCGGCAGGATCCTTCGTAGGTATCTCCAGGTGACAAATCCCTTTCCGTAGCTCTGATCATCTTTTTGTGCTTTTTGCGGGACCCCGTAAGGGTCAAGTTGCTTCCAAACGCACGGTCTCTCGGTGATTGCGGTTTAGCAATTGAATCGGCATACATCCTGAAGGGAAAGTCTGTCCCTCTCAGTCTTTGGGCGCACTCTAGGCAGGCGCAAGCTACATCTTGGGCAGAGCGCTCTCAGGTTCATCCTCGGATATCTGCAGGGCGGCCACCTGGTCCTCCCTGTCCACTTTTGTGCGTCGGTATCGGCTCTATATTGTGATGAGGAGAGCTCTGCTGAGCCCATGGAAATAGAGGAAAATTGTAAATATACCTTTAAGGAGAGAGACAGGCAGGGAATTCACAGCTTTCAGAGTGCAGGTAAAGGAAGAAAACACGCATTCACTGAAGTCAGGCCACACCCAAGCTCTGCTAACCTAAGTGCAGGCTTGGGGAGTAATGAAAAACACCTGCGTGGGAAGCAGTGTAGGCTAGTTAGGAAACAGCCTTATTAAACCCAGGGGAGAAAAAGGAAGAGTCAGCACCTAGGGCAGAAAGGAGATCACCGGGGAGGAGAATGGTGAAGACTTTGGTGAGGAGCTCAGTGAAAGTAGCAGCCATAAACAAAGCCAAGCTTGCAGAAGGAGTGCTGTTAGTCCTGAAGCCAGCCGATGTGTGGCTAGGAGAATTGCTGACGAGGGTTAGGCTGCAGTTCAAATGGTTCGTGGTCCAGCTCAAAGAGTTCAAGCTGCCAAAAAGTGGGTGGACAAACTCACAGCTAGAAGTGACCAGAACCCAGCTGGGTGGAAAGAACCAGGGCTGAACAAATTAGAAGAACTGAGGCAGTTGATCCAGAGAAGGAATCCTCACATTCCAGGTACAAACATTCCTTATTGTGGAGAGCACCTGTGGAGAGAAGTCCAGAAGCTTTTACAAAGCATTAAGCCAGAAACAGTTCATGAAAGCTCAGAGTCAGACGTACATGCTGAAGAGCAGGAAGAGATGCAGGTAGACTGTCCTGAGCAGGATTCTATAACTGAGGAATTATCAATGGACTGTTCATTGTGCCAGAAGGCAGATTGAAAGCCTCCTGATAAAAAGTCTTTAACCAAGAAAGCTCTGAAGAAACAGGGTGAGTTAAACTATCTGTGTTAATGCTAGGAACCGCTTCTAATGAAAAGAATACATGCCTAACCTGTATTTGAATTACTAAAACAGAAGATAAAAATGGACATTTTTGCTTTGCTCGAAGGAAGAAGCTATGTTTGGTTTGCTGAACGTTTGATGAAAACAGCTACACATGTTAAAAGGCTTATAAAGCAGTTTCAGTTCTAGTTGGTGTATAATTTCCTGTTGTTATTGCTTGGAGGAGAATCCTAACGTTTGTGTTGAGCCTTAGTGCTTTGGGGAAGATAAATTTCTTGTTTGCCTTTAAAAAACCATCGGTTTCACACTACTGTCTTTAAATAAGGAGAAACAACTACAAGTCCCAGAAGTCCAAGCTGTGGATAAGAATAGTATAATTCTTTAAGGACTAACATTGGCAGCCCTGAGCCTTTAGGCCTTTGGCCCAGGCTAGGGTGACGACAATATTCAATCTCGGGAAGAGGCACAGTTTGGGGCAAAGGTTGTTTCAACGGCCGTATCTTCTCGCCCAAAAAGCAGTTAGCTTGGGTACTTCCCGCTTGTCTGGACTGGTCTAGCAGGATGTGATGGAAGGGGAAATTTTCACTTATCGTTAATTTCCTTTCCTGGAATCCTGCTAGACCAGTCCAGGACCTTCCCTATTCTGGATATCTAGTTCAGAGGTGTATTGCGGAGGAGCCAAGACTTTGCAGCGGAGTGCTATCGCCTCTTGCATATAGTATGGTTTTCTGGTTTTTTTCCCTTAGTTCTGATTCATGGTTTCATCTGTTTGAATATGGCTTTTTACAATACTGGAGTGCCCTCTACTGTGGTCAGCTAGATATTACCAGGGAAGAGCCAGTCAGGCTGCTGGTAGTTTTTTTTTTTTCTATCTCTGTCTCCAACATCTGTTGGTAGGGGGACTAAACCCGCTTGTCTGGACTAGTCTAGCAGGATTCCAGGAAAGGAAATTAATGGTAAGTTAAGATTTCCCCTTTTGGAAACAAGAAAAAGTCACAGGGTGCAAGGTCAGGTGAGTACAGAGGCTGTCGGACTTGCTCGATTTGGTGTTTGACCAAGAACTGCTGGGCAAGATGTGATGCATGAGCTGAGGCATTATCGTGATGAAGCAACCATTCACCATTCCTTTGCAACTCTGGCCTCTTATGACAAACTGCATCTCTCAAACAAGTCAGTACTTGGATGTAGTACTCCATATTGATGGTTTGGCTTTCTAGAGCATACCCATGATGAACAATCCCCTCATAATCAAAGAAAACTGTGAGCATGACCTTGACATTGCTCCTCAACTGATGGGCTTTCTCGGGTCTGGGAGAGTTGGAGTCTTCCTTTGTGAGGCTTGAGCCTTAGTTTCTGGATCATAATCATAAACCCATGATTCATCACCAGTAATAATCTTTTTGATGAAATCGGAGTCATTTTCAGTGCATTCCAACAACACCCTGACTGCAGTCTATTTTCTTTTTTGTCAGGCCGACACGAGTTTCGGCACAAATTTTGCAGACACACATCTCATCCCCAAATTAATTCTAAGAATGGACTGTACTGACGCCACATAGATAAGGTCTTAGATGGTGCTGGGGAGGAGTCTGCTGTCTTGGTACATGTCGATACCAATGATGTAGGAAAATGTGGTAAAGAGGTTCTGGGAGCTAAATTTAGGTTTTAAGGTAGGAAGTTGAAATCCAGAACTTCCAGGGTAGCGTTCTCCGAAATGCTTCCTGTTCCACGTGCAAGACCCAAAAGGCAGGCAGAACTCCAGAGTCTCAATGCGTGGATGAGACGATGGTGCAAGGATGAGGGTTTTGGATTTTTTAGGAACTGGGGAACATTCTGGGGAAAGGAGGGGCTCTTCCAAAGGGATGGACTTCACCTTAACCGGGATGGAACCAGGCTGCTGGCATTAACCTTTTAAAAAGGGGAGAGAGCCACTTTTAAACTAGATAATAGGGGTAAGCCGACAGTCGCACAAGAGCGCATGGTTCGGAAGAATGTATCCTTGAAGGATACTACCAAAAGCAGAGAGGTTCCAAAAACGAGTAAAGTATCCCAAATGCCCTTCAGTATGGAGCAGACAGAGCTTAAAGATTCCAAATTATCCATGCTTACCAATAGCCAAATTAATATGAATATAATAGTCTCTAAAATGCTTGGATGCAAATGCTAGAAGGCTAAAAAATAAGATGGGAGAGTTAGAATATATAGTACTAAATGAGATGTTAGATATCATTGGAATCTCAGAGACATGGTGGAAGGAGGACAACCAGTGGGACACTGTGATACCTGGGTACAAACTATATCGTAATGATAGAGCTGATCAAATTGGTGGAGGGGTTGTGCTCTGTTAGAGAGGGCATTGAGTCAGAAAGGATTAAAGTTTTTCAGGAAACAAAATTTGCTGTAGAATCTCTATGGATTGAAATACAATGTAAAAAGGGGAAGGCGATGGTAGTGGGGGTGTACTATCGACCGCCTGGCCAGAATGAATAAATGGATGATGAAATGCTCAAAGAAATCAGGGAAGCTAATAAAAGTTATAGCACAGTAATAATAATGGATGATTTCTGTTACCCCGGTATCGACTGGGTCAGTGTCACGACAGGACATGCTAGGAAGATAAAGTTCCTAGATGAAATAAATGACTGCTGCTTGGAGCAGCTGGTTCATGAACCGACCAGAGGGGAAGCCATATTGGACCTGGTCCTTAGTGGAACACCAGATATGGTGCAAGAGATAAGGGTGTTGGGGCCACTTGGCAATAGTGATCATAGCATGATAACGTTTGATTTAATTAGTGGAGGAGGGATTGTAAGGAAATCCACAGTACTGCCTTTTAACTTTCAAAAGGGAGACTATGATAAAATGAGAAACATAGTTAAAAAAAACTAAAAGGAGCAGTTGCAAAGGTTAAAGACTTACATCAAGCTTGAGTGTTGTTGAAAAATACTATCTTGGAAGCCCAGACCAGCTGTATGCCACGCTTTAAGAAAAGTGGAAAGAAGTCCAAAAAACTGCCAGCATTGTTTAAAGGTGAGGTCAGAGAGGCTGCTGTTGCCAAAAATGTATCTTTCAGGAAATGGAAAAAAGAGCCAAATGATGAAAGCTGGAAACAGCACAAGCACTGGCAAGTTAAATGCAAGGCATTGATAAGGCGGGCAAAGGGAGAATTTGAGGCTTGCTGCGGAAGCAAAAATGCATAATAAAGACTCAAGTACATTTGTAGCAAAAGACCTCTGAGAGAATTAGTTGGTCCATTAGATGTTAGAGGGGTTAAAAGGGCACTAAGAGGCGACAAGGCGATAACAGAGACTGAATGAATTCTTTGCTTCGGTCTTTACTGAGGAAGATATAGGGATGTTACACATGACTGAAGTGGTATTTAAAGGTGCAGAAGAATTGAAGGAAATATCGATACGTCAGGAAGATGTATTACAGCTATTTGATAAACTGAAGAGTAGCAAATCACTTGGGCCGGATGATATACATCCAAGGGTGTTGAAAGAACTGAAATATATGAGATTGCAGACCTACTATTAGTAATCTGTGAACTATCATTAAAATCATCTTTAATACCTGAAGATTGGAGGATCGCCAATGTAACGCCAATTTTTAAAAAGGGTTCCAGGGGTGATCCGGGAAACTACAGACCGGTGAGCCTGTCGTCAGTACTGGGGAAAAATGGTAGAAACCATCATAAAGTACAAAATTGCTGAACATGTAGATAGTCATGGCTTAATGGGAGAAAGCCAACATGGCTTTAGACAAGTAAGATCTTGTCTTACTAATCTGTTATATTTTTTTGAAGGTATGAATAAACAGGTAGACAAAGGTGAGTAGGTTGATATAGTGTATTTGGACTTTCAGAAAGCCTTTGGCAAGGTCCCTCATCAGAGACTTTCGACAAAAGTAAAGAGTCATGGGATAGGAGTCAGTGTACTATTGTGGATCAGGAACCTGGAAAAGGGAATAATGAATAAGGTTATCAAATTTGCAGATGACACAAAACTATTTAAAATTGTTAAAACCCATGAGGATTGTGGAAAATTGCAAGAGGATCTTTATAAATTGGAAGACTGGGCATCAGAATGGCATTTGAAATTTAATGTGGACAAGTGCAGAGTTATGCACCTAGGGAAGAACAACCCAAACTATGGTTACACGATGTAAGGTTCCACATTAGGAACCACCACCCAGGAAAAGGATTTAGGCGTCCTTGTGGATAACATGTTCAAACCTGGCGGCCAAGAGAGCAAATAGAATGCTAGGTATCATAAGGAAAGGAATGGAAAATAAAGTAAAGGATGATATAATGCATCTGTATTGTTCCATGGTGCGACCGCACCTTGAATATTGTGTGCAATTCTGGTCGCCGTATCTTAAAAAGGATATAGCGTTATTAAAAAAGGTTCCGAGAAGAGCCACCAAAATGGTAAAGGGGATGGAAGAATACCCCTATGAAGAAAGGCTAAAAGGTTTAGGGCTCTTTAACCTGGAAAAGAGACAGCTGAGGGGAGATATGATAGAAGTCTATAAATTGATGAACGGAGTGGAATGGGTAAACGTAGATCGATTGTTTTACGTTTTCAGAATATAGAAAGACTAGGGGACATGCAATGAAGCTGCAGGGTAAACCTTTTAAGACTAATAAGAGAAAATGTTTTCACTCAACATGTAATCAAACTCTGGAATTTGTTACCGGAGCATGTAGTAAAGGCTGTTAGTTTAGCTGTCTTTAAAAAAGGTTTGGACAAGTTCCTGGAGGCAAGGTCCATAAACCATTATTAAAAAGGGACCCAAGATATCAATGCTTGACCCAATGTAAGCATTGTGAAACCTGTGTCTTTTGGGGAAACTGCTAGGTACGTATGACCCAGATTGGCCACTGTTGGAAACAGGATACAGGCTTGATGGACCTTGGTCTGACCCAGTATGGCATATCTTATGTTCTTATGACCGAAAACTGATGCCCATGTCCTCAGCAAGCTCCATGATAGTCAATCGACGATTTGAGCATATTGCAGCACGCACTGCTTCAACTTTGTCTTCATTCCTGCTCGTGGATGGCCTTCCAGAACATTCATCACTGTCAACACTTTGTGGCCCTCTTGGAAACGTATGTCATAAACTTGAGCACAACTCATGCATTCATCGCTATATACTTGCTGTAATTTGTCATAAGTCTCTTTGCAGGAATCTCCAAGTTTCAGCCAGAATTTAATGTAAATTTGCTCTTGAATTTTTTTCACTAATTCATAAATCTGATAAACTGCTTTTACACGATACCAAACATCACGTGAATAAAAAAAGTACAGATGTGCTGCAGCCACTCTACACTCTGCATGTGCAGAGCACAAAACTAGGTCACTGAATGCTTAATAACATTGTGGTGCAACATATTGTGTTTTAGTTACTCAACAAGTCTTGATAGTTTTTGATCACACCTCATAAGTACTGACAGTGTTTCTCAGCTGCTCTCTCTTCCACCCCTCCATTGGCAAGACTTAGTGAAACTGTCTATTTCAAATCACTTCTGCTTCCTCTCTTGTTCTAAATTGACAGCCTACTAATGTTAACGTCGCCCTTTCCTCTCTTCATTCAAAAAACCTGGATACTGCATCACTTAATATATAAACCAAAATCCCCTTGCTACTTCACATACTGCATACACCTGCCACATATCATTGAGACCACTCTTCATCCTCTGCACAGCCCCCTTACCCACTGTACACACTACTTGGCTGCTCACTGATATAAATTTGAAACATTCATCTTCCACATAGCTTACAAACCTCAGTCAGTCATTCTGCACTATCTTTCATCCATCACACAAGTCATGCATCATTATTTTGCTCTGCCTTGCACTTTCCTTCCTCCCTTCCCCATACTTATCATACACTCTATTCGTACACCTTCACCCTGCTCCCCAGTCATACATATCTTCCCAAATAGAGACCCCTTAGTTGAGTTTCAGCATGTCCATGCTAGTATTTTATAATAGAATAACCCCATTTTTGTTTGTACATCTTTGTGGATATCATCTTATCCTCCTGTTGTACTACTTTATATACGTGGGCATGTGAAGGGTTCCCCCCCCCCCCCCCCCTGTTTAGGCACAAAAATATGAAAAAGTTCATGTATATGGAGTCCTTTTCAAAACAAACATGGAAACATTGCTCTATAAAAGTTGCATACGTGTTCTCTTCACACATTTATGAATGAATTCAATATTTAGGGACTAGTTCATAACTTTTTAATTAGTTACATATCGAGACTATTCACCAGAAAAGGTTGAGTTGGGTGATTTGGATAGTGTATTATGTCTTTTGAATAAACACTTTCCTTATCCCTCCAGTCCACTCACAAAAATCGGGTTGTCACTCCCATCCAGCAGCTGGAGACTGAGCATGCTCAAACTTCGATGATGTAAGCCCAGATATGCCACCTACACCATCCACCAAAACCAGTAACGCAATCTCTAGCAGCTGGGAAAGAGCTCTGGCCTTTGGTTGGGCTGACGAGTCCCTGTGAGTGGAGCTAGTTGATTAGCATTGGGGTAGCAATCCTTTCCTGCCAATCATAAACAACATCAGCTTATATAAAAAAAGAAAAATAGTCATATGCTAAAGCCTTCCTAGGAGACCTTAAGCCAGGAGAGCCATACTGTAAGTTTTTCTTTGGGCTGAGCCCTTAAATGGGTAACTCGATTTCGCAGTGCTGAAAACTGTCTGGGGTGGCCGGGGGCAGACATGATGGACTGGGGCCATTGCCAACTTTTTATCTGGTCCTGCTTTGGGGAGGGTACACCGTGGAGCACCCAGTCACTCTCCCCACTATCCTTATTGCGATCCAGCACTTTTGGGAAGGCTGTGATAGATGGTAGTCTTTGAGCTCTGTGGGACGCCGGCAGGGCGTCGGGACTGAGCGATTCAGGCTCCGGCCTCTCTGCAATAGAGAGTCTGCCGCGTGGTAGGCTGCTGAGGCCTGGTTGCTTGTGGAGCTGCAGGGTTCTGTGTATTCTCCAGGACCAAGCAGGAAGTCAGTCCTCACATATGGGTGTCATTGGCGCCGATGAAGCCCCAGCGGAGCATTTCCCCAGCTTTCTATGAAAGCCTTTGGGAATGCAGGCACGCATGCGCGGTTCCCTTCCCGCCTAAAGGTGCCATCTTACCTCAGTCTCTTTTTTTCCGAGAAGCCCACCGGACGTGTGTCCTGTTCTCCCGGTTAAAAGTAGATTTTTTTTTCAGCGATTATCGCTATTTTTTCTCCCGGTTCGACTCCGGTTCCCCTCCCGCCGGGTTCGGTACACCGGTATGGAGCCCGATTCTTTCTTTTCGGTTTTTGCCCTTCGTGGCTGGCGTTAGCGCCCTTTTTTCCATTTTTCCCTGGAAGGCCGGTCTTTTGACCTCGCGGGGACTCTTTTTTTTTTTTTTTTTTTTTTTTTTTACCCCCGATGGCTTCCAGTGGCTTTAAGAAGTGTGATCGGTGTAAGAAATTAATGTCTCTCACCGACACACACGACTGCTGCCTCCGGTGCTTCGGCCCTGACCACGACCCTAAATCGTGCGGGCCATGTGGGAAGATGTCTTTCAAGGCACTCCGAAGTCGACAGCAGCAAAAGGAAAGGCTTTTCTCAGACTCAGCTTCTGGCCGGGCCCGGACCTCGTCTGAAGCCTCGACATCTTGGGATTCCGATCCCGAGCGCTGTCGAAGCTCCTCGGACAGGGGGTCCCCCGACCGGGAACGTAAGAGGAAGAAGCGGCTCGCGAGGGCGGCGTCGGAGGAGGTCCCTGGCTCATGAAGGGCCAGGTCTAAGACCCCCGACTGTCGCCCCAGGCCCGTGGACCAAGAGAAGCCTGCCAAAGTTCCGTGCGTAGAGCCGGAGTCAGCTGGACACGTAAGCCCCGTGGTCCTTGAGGACCCTCCTCCCAGGGAGCCGACATCGGGCCCGGCGCCGCCGGGGCCCGGGTTGGTGGCTGCTGTGTCTCCCGAGCTGAGTCTCAGGATGACAGCCTTGGAGAGCAGACTGTCTGCCTTCATGGAGCAGCAGCGGGCACTGATGACCAGCCTGTCTGGCGCATCTACACTGACCACCGGGACATCGACTTTGAAGTCGACCCCGGAGACCGAGCCAATACTCGAGTCCATCATGGCTTGAAGTCGTCCTCGGTCGCCGTCTCCCTCGACCTCCCATTCGGGACCGAGGGCGTCAAAGCCGGTGTCTCCGGCGTCGGGGCAGGTGCTCCAGGGCCCCACGGGGTCGGACCCCGATTCTTCCTCGGACGAGTCTGCCTGGGAGACGGAGGACGAGGAGTCTCCCGATACGTTCAAGACTCGGTGCGTGCCGTCGGACTCACTGCAGTCTGAGCCCCGGAGTAGATCCCCTCCGGAGGAAACTCGGTTCTCGGAGTTCGTCCGGGATATGGCCACTGCTTTGGCTATTCTGGCGGATCCCGAGGAAGAGTCTCGAGCTGAAGAGCTTGAGGCGCTGCAGTATGACTCTCCTCCGAAGGAGGCCTTTACTGTCCTGGTTCCTCCGATGCTGGAGCGGCTCCTCTTCCGAATGTGGGAGGCACCAGCCTCGGCGCCGGTTCTCAGCAAGCGAGTTGACTTGATCTATCGACTCAGAAAGAGCCTTGGTTTTCAGAAGGCTCAGCTACCACACCATTCTATGGTTGTGGAATCAGCCATGCATCGTCTGAAGAGCCAGAAGATGCACTCCGCGGTGCCCCCTGGCAGGGAGGCCCGAAACTTCGATGGCATCTGTAGAAAGTGCTTCCAGGGCTCGATGCTTGCTTGCCATGTCCAGTCATACCAGCTGTGCATGGGCATGTACTTGTGGGACCTGGCCAAGGAGTTGGCCGGGATCTCTGCTGGTCTCTCCGGGGAACCCTTGCAGAGATTTAAGTCCTTGTCCTCCGGGATTCGGGACTGCTTGAAGTTCATGTCCTGCGCTGCCTACGATGGCTTCGAGGCTTCGACCCGAGTTGCGGCAGCTGGCATCGCGGCTCGACGCCAGCCATGGCTGCAGTCATCGGACCTCGAGCCATGGGTTCAGGACAAGTTGGTCAATGTCCCTTGCCGAGGTGAAAACCTTTTTGGCAAGCCCATGACCGAGAAGGCCGCTCAGCTCGAAACAGAGCACCTTACACGGACAAGGCTGTCTAGGAAAACCTCTGCCCCTTCTCATAAAAAGAAGGGCTCGGGTAAAAAGCCCTTTTACCCGAGGAAGGGCACTGCCTACAAACAGTACCCTCAATATCAGGCTGCCCAAGCTGCCCCCCAGGGTCAGCAAGCCAAGGGGCAGGGTAATGGGCCCCCTAGGCAGAGGACCCCGAAGCCTCCGGCCCTGGCTACCACTCAGCAGGGTGGGAGTTTTTGACCCCTTGAGCGTAGCCTCTCCTCCCCTGCTCTCCCGACCCTGCACAAGAGGTCTCCTCGCCCTCTTTGCCCACCAGTGGCCCCTCATCACCGGGGACAGTTGGGTGTTGGACATAGTCCACAAGGGCTATGCCCTGCATTTTCACCAACTGCCTCCACCATATTTTCCAGGGGAACCTCCAAGGCCTCCCCTGCACACAGATCTTCTCCTGCACGAGCTTCAAGGTCTGTTGGTGGACAGGGCGGTGGAGCCTGTGCCTCCCCCTTACAAGGTCACAGCTTCTACTCCAGATATTTCCTGGTGCCCAAAAGAACCGGTGGCCTTCGACCCATTCTGGACCTCAGGAACCTCAACAAGTCCCTGGAGAAAGAAAAGTTCAAGATGCTTACTCTTGGAACACTTCTGCCCTACTTCCAGCAGAAAGATTAGCTGTGCTCCTTGGATCTAAAGGATGCGTACACTCAGATCCTCATTCATCCAGACCACAGAAAGTACCTAAGGTTCATTGTGGGAGGAAACCATTATCAATACAGAGTGCTGCCTTTCGGCCTCACCTCCGCCCCCAGAGTCTTCACAAAGTGCCTAGCAGTGGTGGCGGCCTACCTGAGAAATCAGGGCATCTTTGTCTTCCCCTATCTGGGCGACTGGCTCATCAGGGTTCAGACGTCCCAGGAGGCCAGACAGGCCACCCTGAGAACTATTGCTCTTCTTCAAAGACTGGGGTTTGTCATAAACTTCGCAAAGTCCACTTTTCTCCCCTCCCAGAACTTGGAGTTCATAGGAGCAAGGCTGGGCTCTCTGCTGGCAAAGGCTTTCTTGCCAGAAGTCAGGGCCCACAGATTGATAGCCTTGGCAACTCAATTTCTAAGCAGGTCACTGGTCTCCGCCAGGCTCTGCCTAAGACTTCTTGGTCACATGGCTTCGACAGTACATGTGACCCCCAATGCCAGGCTCCATATGAGGCCTGCACAGTGGTGCCTTCGGACTCAGTGGTCACAGGCCAAAGGCAGCCTCAGAGACAAAGTAAGGGTGTCCAGACAATTTCTGAACTCCCTCAGCTGGTGGCTACCTCCACCCAACTTACTGAAGGGAGTGCCCTTTCAGATTCCTGGGCACACGATGGTACTGACCACCGACGCCTCCCTGCAGGGCTGGGGAGCTCATTGTCTAGACAAGTGCATCCAGGACCTATGGTCTCCTTGGAAGGCGGCACAGCAGATCAATCTCCTGGAACTCAGGGCTATTCGCCTAGCTCTCAATGCTTTCACGCCTGCCCTGGCTCATCATTGTGTCCTGGTTCAAACAGACAACCAGGTGGCCATGTTTTATGTGAACAAACAGGGCGGGACTGGGTCCAGGCTCTTTTGTCGGGAAGCCCAAGACCTTTGTTCCTTTGCTCTAAAGCACAACATGCTCCTCAGGGCTGTCTACCTTCCAGGCCAGGACAATCACCTGGCCAACAGATTGAGCAGGATTCTGCAGCCCCACGAGTGGCAGCTGCATCCTTCAGTAGTTCAGAAGGTCTTCCTAAAATGGGGTCTCCCTGTGGTGGATGTCTTTGCCAGTCCACTGAACAAGCAACTGCCAAAGTTCTGCTCTCGACAACCGCATCCTCTGAGAATAGCAGCAGATGCTTTTCTGATTTCATGGTCTGAGGGCCTCCTGTATGTGTTTCCTCCCACGCCCTTGGTGGCCCAAACTCTCTTCAAAATTCTTCAGGACAAAGCCTCGGTCCTGCTGGTAGCTCCCAGGTGGCCGAGACAGCCTTGGTTTCCACTTCTGCTTCAACTGGCGGTGGATCCCCTACTGCCTCTGGGGTTGCAACCCGACCTTCTCTCACAGGAGCAGGGTTCCCTTCTGCACCCCAATCTCAAAGCTCTCAATTTGATGGCCTGGAAGCTGCAAGGGTAGTTTTGGCTCCCTGGGGCCTACCTCAGGAAGTTGAGGAGGTTGTCCTAGCCTCTAGAAAACAATCCACTAGGAAAACCTATGCTCTCAAATTGGAAAGGTTTTCTGTGTGGTGTCAGCTACGTACAGAGGATCCGTTCTCCCGTACTGTGCCAGTAGTCCTTCAGTACTTACTGCACTTATCAAATAAGGACGTAAGTCCAATTCTGTTCAGGTCCACCTCTCAGCTCTAGCAGCTCACCACTCACTGGTGGAGGGACATTCTCTCTCAGGTCACCCCTTGGTGTCCCGTTTTCTCAGGGGCTTGCTTTTGCTCAAGCCTCCTATCCGTCGTCCTGCCCCTGAGTGGGAGTTGAATGTGGTTTTGCAGCAACTGACTCGCCCACCTTTTGAGCTGATGACTACTTGTCCACTGCGCTTCCTATCCTGGAAGACTCTCTTCCTGATAGCCCTTACCTCGGCTAGGCGAGTGAGTGAGCTTCAGGCCCTGGTCTGTGATAGGCCTTACACCAGGATTTATAGGAACAGGGTAGTCCTCGGGACTCATCCAAAGTTCCTTCCAAAGGTTGTCTCCTCTTTCCACCTCAATCAGGAGGTGGTTCTTCCAACATTCTTCCCTAGGCCTCATGCAAGTCAGGCTGAAGCAGTCCTGCATACCCTGGACTGTAGGAGGGCCTTATCCTTCTACCTTGACCGTACGAAGGGGCATAGAAGGGCTACTCAGCTCTTCGTATCCTTTGACCCAAATACATTGGGGTTGGCTGTGTCCAAGCGTACCTTGTCCATATGGGTGGCTGACAGTATCACCTGGGCTTACAAGGCGACTGACCTTCCTTTGCAGGGTCGGGTCACGGCCCACCGAGTCTGGGCAGTGGCTCATCTCCGCTCTGTGCCCTTGGTAGACATCTGCAGGGCTGCATCTTGGTCTTCAAGCCAGACCTTTGCGGCCCATTACTGTCTGGAGAGGGAGTCCCGTAGGGACAGTGCTTTTGGCCAAGCAGTACTCCGGAATCTCTTTGAGGTTTAGGCAACTCCTGCCCTCTGTTGGGCTACCAGTGGAGGTTGTGTCCTTGAAAAGCCTTTCTTTGCTGCTGAGACTAGAGGGAGTACTCTTGTTCAGCCTGGGTTCCTCGGTAGCCCAGACCTGGGGAGTCACCCATATGTGAGGACTGACTTCCTGCTTGGTCCTGGAGAAAGAGTAGTTACTCACCTGTAACAGGTGTTATCCAGGAGCAGCAGGAATCAGTCCTCACAACCCTCCCTCCTCCCCTTGGAGTTTCAGTTGTACATAGTTTATTTTTCTTTTTTGTGTGCTGTTCTTAGCTATGTCATTTGACTGAGGTAAGAAGGCACCTTTAGGCGGGAAGGGAACCGCGCATGCGTGCCTGCATTCCCAAAGGCTTTCATAGAAAGCTGGGGAAATGCTCCGCTGGGGCTTCATCGGCGCCAATGACACCCATATGTGAGGACTCATTCCTGCTGCTCCTGGAGAACACCTGTTACAGGTGAGTAACTACTCTATTTCTTTGAGCATTTCATCATCCATTTGTTCATTCTTGCCAGGCGGTTGAAGGTACACCCCCACTACCATTGCCTTCCCCTTTTTACATGGGATTTCAATCTATAGAGATTCTGCAGCATAATTTGTTTCCTTCAAAACTTGAATCCTTTTTGACTCAATGCCCTCTCTAACGTAGAGTACAACCCCTCCACCAATTTGATCAGCACAATCATTGTGATATAGTTTGTACCCAGGTATCAGTGTCCCACTGGTTGTCCTCCTTCCATCATGTCTCTGAGATACCAATCATATGTAACTTCTCATTTAGTGCTATATATTCTAACTCTCCCATCTTATTTTTTAGGCTTCTAGCATTTGCATCCAAGCATTTTAGAGACTGTATTTTATTCTTATTAATCTGGCTATCGGTAGGCAGGTGTAATTTGGAATCTTTAAGCTCTCTGCTCCGTACTCAAGGGCATTTTGGCTACTTTTGTCTTTGTTAGGGCATATCAGCACAGAGGTTCCAACTTTATTCTTTTGCTAGTATCCTTCAAGAATACATTGTTATCAACCATGCGCTCTTGGACGACTGTCGGTTCTCCCTTATTATCAAGTTTAAAAGCTGCTCTCTTTATTTTTTAAAGGTTAAAGCCAGCAGCCTGGTTCCATCCCGGTTAAGGTGAAGTCCATCCTTTCGGAAGAGCCCCCTCCTTTCCCCAGAATGTTCCCCAGTTCCTAACAAATCCAAAACCCACATCCTTGCACTATTGTCTTTGCCATGCGTTGAGACTCTGGAGCTCTGCCTGCCTTTGGGGTCCTGCACGTGGAACAGGAAGCATTTCAGAGAATGCTACCCTGGAGGTTCTGGATTTCAACTTCCTATCTAAAAGCCTAGATTTAGCTTCCAGAACCTCCCTTCCACATTTTCCTATGTCATTGGTACCAACATGTACCAAAACAGCAGACTCCTCTCCAGCACTATCTAAGACCTTGTCTAGGTGGCGCATGAGGTTCACTACCTTTGCACCAGGCAGTCATGTTACCAGGCGATCCTCATGCCCACTAGCCACCCACGTTTCTACATGCCTATTGATCGAGTCACCAACTATAATGGCTGTCCTAAACCTTCCCTCATGGGCACATGGCCCTGGAGACGCCTCCTCGGCGCGAGAGGGTTTTACATCACCTGGAGGACAGGTCCTAGCTACAGGATCACTTCCTGCCACGTGATCTCTCTGCTCTATGGTAATAAGGATGCTGCCAGACTGGAGGTGAGACTTCAGTACTATATCCCTGTAAATCTTGTCTATGTACCTCTCTGTCTTCCTTATGTCTTCAAAGTCCGCTATTTTAGCCTCCAGAGATCGGACTTGTTCCCAGAGAGCAAAGAGCTCCTTGCACCTAGTACATACATAAGACCCCTCACCACCTGGGAGAAAATCATACATGTGACGTTCCGTGCAAAAGACTGGAAAATCCCCATCTTGCTACTGGGCTGCTATCTGCATCTTAGTTTTAAGGTTGTGTTTAGGTATTTACCTACTAAGGGCTGATGGGGATACTTACACTAATAAAACTACACCTAATACATTTAATGTACTTTGTTCACCTAAAGCTTAATTAATCTCAGGTCCTTAATGTATGCCTAATTAGGACAAACAGCTGCACTGATAGTGAATATGGCACCTCCTTTCCTTTCAGAGATTTATGCACCTGTAAAGCTACAGTTATCCCAGGTGTGGGTGGGTGTTGGGGAGGGAGGGAAAAAGACTTATTATAAAAGCTGACTGCTATACAGTACTCTGTCCTGTGCTTCTCAGGTAATATGTGACCAATTTCCAGGGGAAGTCCCACGGCCCTTGCTTGGCTAGAGGGAGTCTTGGGTTCTAAATTTAACTAGAAAGCTCTGCTTTTTTTAAAAAATTTAAGCTGAAAGCTCTTTGCTGCTACTAGGCCCTGACTGATTTAACAAATACACTGGGTTCACAGAATAATCAGCTTTAATCTAAAGAATTCCTTTTTCCCCAAGATTTAGAAAAAATCCCAGTAGTAAATACTTAAAATTGCAGATCTCTCTCCAGAAGTAGCAGTCCCCTTTTGTAGTCCTTCAAAAATGAGAATCACAGACCTCTGGTTGAACTATTTATCCCTGTACTTCTGAGGTAAGCTGTGACCAATTTCCTGGGTGATTAACACAGTCCGTGCTTGGATAGAGGGAGTCTTTTAAAATGGCCCTTTTGTCTGCTACCTGGCTCTAACACCTATTTAAAAAAATTCACAGGTCTCTTGCCCACTATGTAGAAGGCCTCTTTGTAAAGGTCTCTAGAAATAATTTATTGCTTAAAGAATACTGATCCTGTTTTTCCTTTTATGCTAATTTATATTCTTATTTGATTTAAATTAAAGCTCCTTGCTGCAACTGGGCCCTGACTGAGTATGAAATTTAAACTAGAAGCTCTCTGCTGGGTTCTAAATTTAACCAGAAAGCTCTCTTCTCTGTTTAAATTTAAACTGAAAGCTCTTTGCACTTCTGACCGATCTTCCAGGGAAGAGAAGTCTGGATCTTCTCAGACAATGCGAACATGGTGGTGTACATGAACTGCTACGGCGGCAGGACAGTGTGATGCTAGGGGACGAGGTGGGCCCGATTCTGATCTGGGCTGAGGACCACCTCCTGGCACTGTCGGCAGCACACGTGGCCAGAAAAGAGAACATTCAAGCAGATTTCCTTAGTCACCATCATCTGAACCTTGGTGAGTGGGTCCTCAACCCTACAGTCTTTGATGGGGTGATCCACAGTTGGGGGGCAGCTGATCATGGATCGCATGGTGACGTTTGCAAACGCAAAGGTGTCATGGTTCTTCAGTCGGTGGAGAGAGTGGATGTTCAAGGGCCTCAATGCCTTGGAACAACCATGGCCTTGGGGCGCTCTGCTGTATGTTTTTCCACCATGGGCACTGATCAGACATCTGCAATGCACTGAGACACATTGTGGGCTCGTGATCCTGATAACCCCAGACTGGCCACATTGATCATGGTACATGGATCTGACGTGCCTGCTGGTGGATCGACCGTGGCAGCTGGCAGCGAGGCCATAGCTCCTGTCCCAGGGTCTGGTGCTCATGCCCCAAGTGGATTGATTCTTGCTTATGGCGTGGCTCTTGAGAGGGCTCGGCTGAGGAAGAGGGGGTACTCGCAGGTGATCGCTACACTGCTGCGGGCCCAGAAGCAATGGACTGACTTGTATGTACGTGTTTGGAGAATTTTTGAGTCCTAGTGTGAAGAGAGTGGTTGCCAGGTATCCTTGCATTCTTGCAGTCTGGCTTTCACAAGGGGCTGGCACTAGGTTTCTTGCAGGTCCAGGTGGCTGCCCTGGTGTGCTATAGGAGGGGCGGATCCAGGAAACCTTTGGCCTCGAACCCAGATGTGGTACAGTTTCTGAGGGCAGCCAATCAGTTGTGTTCTCCCCGGCAGCCCTTTGTGCCATCACAGGATTTAAATCTGGTTTTATCTGCCTTAGTGGGCCCTACTTTCGAGCCACTTGGGGTGGCAACGTTAAAAGATCTTATTCTCAAGATGTTTTTTCTGGTGGCTATTTGTTTGGCAAGATGGGTGTCTGAGCTCCAGGTATTGTCCTGTAGAGAGCCCTTTCTGGTGTTTTCCAAGGAGAAGGTTATTCTACAGCCAGTCTCGTCCTTTTTGCCCAAGGTGGTCTCAGCGTTCCATGTGAATTGGTCTGTTTCGCTACCAGTGTTCTGGGGGCTTGGGGATTCCGAGGATCATCATCAGTTACGTCTCTTGAATTTGAGGCGTGTGCTGCGCAAGTATTTGCGCTGTACTGTGGTTTTATGAAGGTTTGATCGCCTGTTTTGTTCTTTTTGGATGCCGCGTCAGGGGGACACGGCCTCCAAAGCTTCAGTGGCACAATGGGTGCGAGAGGCCATTGAGTCCACCTACATCCTCAAGAGCTGGTTGGTGCCCCCAGAGTTGCAGGCGCACTTTACTCTGGCTCGGAGTATGTCCTGGCAAAACATTTCCTGGTGCCTCCTGAGGAACATTTGTAGAGCAGCAGTCTGGTCTTTACATACATTTGCACGTGATTATAGGTTGGATGTCCAGGCGGCGCAGGACGCAGAATTTGGAGTGTCAGTGTTGCTTTGCCAGTCTTGCTTGTCCTGCTCAGGTTTAGTGCTGCTCAGATACTTCCCGCTTGTCAGGACTGGAGGGATGATAAGGAAGGAGAAATTAGGTCTTACCTGCTAATTTGCTTTCTTTGATTCCCTCCAGTCCAGTCCCGGACCCACCCATTCTGTTTTGGTGAGCCCAGCCCTCAAAGAATGTCATTGATAATAGATTTTTGGGCTGGGGCTGTAAGGTTGTTTGGTGCTTTGGTTCCAGTGTCTTGGGTTTTGTCTCTGACTGTGGACAGGTTCTCAATGTAGGAAAACAAATAAGTAAGGAAGGGTTTTCATGAAAAAGGAAATGTGGTTTGCCCCCTGGTGGCTGTGTTCTGCTTGGCGCTGGATTGGCCATCAGGATGGCATAGTCTACTTTGTCACTAGGCTGCTGGCTTTGGTGGGTAGTGTAGGTGGTATATCGAGGCTTACATGACCAAAGTTTGAGCATGCTCAATCTCCAGCTGCTGGAAGGGAGTGACAAACCCGGTTGTCGGTACTGGACTGGAGGGATTCAAGGAAAGCAAATTAGCAGGTAAGACCTAATTTCTCCATATGCAGCTGCATCTATATGATGTAAAGGGTTTGTATTTGTCCCTAAAATATTGCACCATAAATGTTGTGTTTATTTATTTTCAAATCAGCTAACATATCCTTTCCCTCCATATTAAGCTTCTATGCATTTCACAGAGGTTAATAAAATATACTGTATTAGTACTTAACTCACACCTTCCCAGTAATAGTTAAAGGTGAGTTACATTTAGGTACTATAGGTATATCTCCAGGAACAAGCAGGAATATAGTCTTCACATATGTGTATCATCGGTACCGACGGAGCCTGTGGGGGAAAGCTCCCCTGCATCCAATAGGAAAGCCTTTGGGAGCATCCCACAGCGCATTCGTGCTGCCTTCCCGCCTCTGTACCTCTCTCACTCAGTTCTTCGTTTCCCACGGAGCCGACAGGACACAGTACCCTGTCACTGCAGAAAATCTACTTTTATTTCTTGTTTTTTGTGGTCGCGTCTGCCTTCATTCGATGCCTACCGGTACCGCCGGTTCTCTTCTTTCTTTAAAAAAAAAAAAAGAGTATATTTTTCTTCAGGGATCTTTCCCTGTTTCTGGTGCTAGGCCCCATTTTGAGCACTAGGCCCATTTTTCTTCAAGCATGGAGAAACCAGCTAGTGGTTTCAAAAAATGCTTAAAATGTGGCGGTACCATCTCCGTCACAGACACCCATGATTGGTGTCTAAAATGTTTGGGTCCTGAACATTGTCCAACGGAGTGTCTCTCCTGCACGAGGATTACCAAGAGGGGCCAGCAGAATAGAGCTGCAAAACCCGGTACCCTTTTTGCCTCCGACACGATGTCAATTGCATCGACGTCTTCCAGGGCTTCATCTTCCTCCCATGGATCTCAGGTAACCAAAAGTAAAACTAGCCAGTCCTCGAAGGGAAAATCTCCTTCAAAGTATCGAGATGCCTCTGGCATTTCCCTCCAAGGATACTTCACCAGCAAAACAGCCCCGGTGGGAGTCTTAAAGCTCCAAAGCATTAACTGGGCTCCAGGATGTTCCAGAGGCCTTGACCTCTAGGGAACTACTGGTGCCATGCTCTGGGGTTGTGGCCGCATCCACCGGTACCAGCACCCAGGCATTGGCAGGAGCAATGGATCACAGAATCCTCGCTATCAAACGCAGTCTAGCGGCCCTCTTAGCAGCCTTGGTACTGCTAAGACCACAACAGACGTTTCCACAGGTATCGGTACCGACATTGGTATCGGTACCGACAGTACCTGCTTCGACAGTACTGCTTCCCCCCCCCCCCCCCCAATGCCAATTTCCGGTATCGGGGATCATGAACCGAGACATTCTCCAGGACCAAGCAGGAAGTCAGTCCTCACATATGGGTGTCTTCGGCGCCGATGAAGCCCCAGCGGAGCATTTCCCCAGCTTTCTATGAAAGCCTTTGGGAATGCAGGCACGCATGCGCGGTTCCCTTCCCGCCTCGGTCTCTTTTTTTCCGAGAAGCCCACTGGACGCGTGTCCTGTTTTCCCGGTTAAAAGTAGATTTTTTTTTCGGCAATTATCGCTATTTTTTTTCTCCCGGTTTGATGCCGGTTCCCCTCCCGCTGGGTTCGGTACACCGGTATCGAGCCCGATTCTTCTTTTTCGGTTTTTGCCCTTCGTGGCTGGCGTTCGTGCCCTTTTTTCCATTTTTCCCTGGAAGGGGCTGGTCTTTTGACCTCGCGGGGACTCTTTTTTTTTTTCCCCGATGGCTTCCAGTGGCTTTAAGAAGTGTGATCGGTGTAAGAAATTAATGTCTCTCACCAACACACACGACTGCTGCCTCCGGTGCCTCGGCCCTGACCACGACCCTAAATCGTGCGGGCCATGTAGGAACATGTCTTCCAAGGCACTCCGAAGTCGACAGCAGCAAAAGGAAAGGCTTTTCTCGGACTCAGCCTCCGGCCAGGCCCGGACCTCGTCTGAGGCCTCGACATCTCGGGATTCCAATCCCGAGCGCCGTCGAAGCTCCTCGGACAGGGGGTCCCCCGACCGGGAACGTAAGAGGAAGAAGCTGCTCGCAAGGGCGTTGTCAGAGGAGGTCCCTGGCTCCTCGAGGGCCAGGTCTAAGACCTCCGACTGTCGCCCCGGGCCCGTGGACCAAGAGAAGCCTGCCAAAGTTCCTCGCGTGGAGCTGGAGTCTCCTGGACACGAAAGCCCCGTAGTCCTCGGACTCTCCTCCCAGGGAGCCGACGTGCCGGGGCCCGAGTCGATGGCTGCTGCGTCTCCCGAGCTGAGTCTCAGGATGACAGCCTTGGAGAGCAGACTGTCTGCATTCATGGAGCAGCAGCGGGCACCGATGGCCAGCCTGTCTGGCGCATCTGTCCCGACCACTGGAACATCGACTTCGAAGTCGACCCCGGAGACCGAGCCGATACTCAAGTCCATCATGGCTCGAAGTCGGTCGCGGTCTCCCTTGACCTCCCGTTCGGGACCTATGGCGTCGACGCCGGTGCCTCCAGCGTCGGGGCGGGTGCTCCAGGGTCCCGTGGGTTCGGACCCCGATTCCTCCTCAGACGAGTCCACCTGGGAGACAGAGGACGAGGAGTCTCCCGATACGTTCAAGACTCGGTGCGTCCCGTCGGACTCACCGCAGTCTGAGCCCCGGAGTAGATCCCCTCCAGAGGATACTCGGTTCTCGGAGTTCGTCCGGGATATGGCCACTGCTTTGGCTATTCCGGCGGATCCCGAGGAAGATCCTCGAGCTGAAGAGCTCGAGGCGCTGCAGTATGACTCTCCTCCGAAGGAGGCCTTTACTGTCCCGGTTCCACCGATGCTGGAGCGGCTCCTCTTCCGAATGTGGGAGGCACCGGCTTCGGCGCCGGTTCTCAGCAAGCGAGTCGACTCGATCTATCGACTCAGAAAGAGCCCTGGTTTTCAGAAGGCACAGCTACCACACTATTCTATGGTTGTGGAATCGGCCATGCATCGTCTGAAGAGCCAGAAGATGCACTCCGCGGTGCCCCCTGGCAGGGAGGCCCGAAACCTCAATGGCGTCGGTAGAAAGTGCTTCCAGGGCTCAATGCTTGCTTGCCGTGTCCAGTCGTACCAGCTGTACATGGGCATGTACTTGCGGGACCTGGCCAAGGAGTTGGCCGGGTTCTCTGCTGGTCTCTCCGGGGAACCCTTGCAGAGATTTAAGTCCTTGTCCTCCGGGATTCGGGACTGCTCAAAGTTCATGTCCCGCGCTGCCTACGATGGCTTCAAGGCTTCGGCCCGTGTTCCGGCAGCCGGCATCGCAGCTCGACGCCAGGCATGGCTGCAGTCATCGGACCTCGAGCCATGGGTTCAGGACAAGTTGGTCGATGTCCCTTGCTGAGGTAAAAACCTTTTTGGCAAGCCCATGACCGAGAAGGCCGCTCAGCTCGAAACAGAGCACCTTACACGGACAAGGCTGTCCAGGAAGACCTCTGCCCCTTCTCACAAAAAGAAGGGCTCGGGTAAAACGCCCTTTTACCCGAGGAAGGGCACTGCCTACAAACAGTACCTTCAATATCAGACTGCCCCCCAGGGTCAGCAAGCCAAGGGGCAGGGTAATGGGCCCCGTAGGCAGAGGACCCCCAAGCCTCCGGCCCCTGCTACCACTCAGCAGGGTGGGGGGTTTTGACTCCTTAAGCCTAGCCTCTCCTCCCCTGCTCTCCCGACCCTGCACAGGAGGTCGCCTCACCCTCTTTGCCCACCAGTGGCCCCTCATCACCGGGGACAGTTGGCTGTTGGACATTGTCCACAAGGGCTATGCCCTGCATTTTCACCAACTGCCTCCACCATATTTTCCAGGGGAACCTCCAAGGCCTCCCCTGCACACAGACCTTCTCCTGCACGAACTTCAAGGTCTGTTGGTGGACAGGGCGGTGGAGCCTGTGCCTCCCCCCTTACAAGCTCACGGCTTCTACTCCAGATATTTCCTGGTGCCCAAAAGAACCGGCGGCCTTCCACCCATTCTGGACCTCAGGAACCTCAAGTTCCTGGAGAAAGAAAAGTTCAAGATGCTTACTCTTGGAACACTTCTGCCCTACCTCCAGCAGGGAGATTGGCTACGCTCCTTGATCTAAAGGATGCGTACACTGACATCCTCATTCATCCAGACCACAGAAAGTACCTAAGATTCATTGTGGGAGGAAACCATTAGCAATACAGAGTGCTGTCTTTCGGTCTCACCTCCGCCCCCAGAGTCTTCACAAAGTGCCTAGCAGTGGTGGCGGCCTACCTGAGAAATCAGGGCATCTTTGTCTTCCCCTATCTGGACGACTGGCTCATCAGGGGTCAGACGTCCCAGGAGGCCAGACAGGCCACCCTGAGAACTATTGCTCTTCTTCAAAGACTGGGGTTTGTCATAAACTTCGCAAAGTCCACTTTGCTCCCCTCCCAGAACTTGGAGCTCATAGGGGCAAGGCTGGACTCTCTGCTGGCAAAGGCTTTCTTGCTAGAAGCCAGGGCCCACAGATTGATAGCCTTGGCAACTCAATTTCTAAGCAGGTCACTGGTCATAAGAACATAACATAAGAACATAAGATATGCCATACTGGGTCAGACCAAGGTCCATCAAGCCCAGTATTCTGTTTCCAACCGTGGCCAATCTAGGTCATATGTACCTAACAGTTTCCCCAAGAGACACAAGTTCCACAATGCTTGTACTGGGTCAAGCATTGATATCTTCGGTCACTTCTTAATAATGGTTTATGGACCTTTCCTCCAGGAACTTGTCCAAACCTTTTTTAAACCCAGCTACACTAACAGCCTTTACTACATCCTCCGGTAACAAATTCCAGAGTTTGATTACACGTTGAGTGAAAAATATTTTCTTTTATTAGTCTTAAATAGTTTACCCTGTAGCTTCATTGCATGTCCCCTAGTCTTTCTATATTCTGATAAGGTAAACAATCGATCTACGTTTACCCGTTCCACTCCATTCATTAATTTATAGACTTCTATCATATCTCCCCTCAGCCCTCTCTTTTCCAGGTTAAAGAGCCCTAACCTTTTTAGCCTTTCCTCATAGGAGTATCCTTCCATCCCCTTTACCATTTTGGTGGCTCTTCTCTGAACCTTTTCTAAAATCGCTATATCCTTTTTAAGATACGGCGACCAGAATTGCACACAATATTCAAGGTGCGGTCTCACCATGGAACGATATAGAGGCATTATAATATCTTTTGTTTTATTTTCCATTCCTTTCCTTATCATACCTAGCATTCTATTTGCTCTCTTGGCCGCCGCTGCACACTGGGCCGAGGGTTTTAACATGGTATCCACAATGACGCCTAAATCTTTTTCCTGGGTGGTGGTTCCTAATGTGGAACCTTGCATCGTGTAACCATAGTTTGGGTTGTTCTTCCCTAGGTGCATAACCTTGCACTTGTCCACATTAAATTTCATCTGCCATTTTGATGCCCAGTCTTCCAATTTATCAAGATCCTCTTGCAATTTTTCACAATCCTCTTGGGTTTTAACAACTTTAAATAGTTTTGTGTCATCTGCAAATTTGATAACCTCACTCGTTATTCCACTTTCCAGGTCATTTATGAATATGTCAAAAGCAGCGGACCCAGCACAGATCCCTGGGGTACACCACTATTCACCTTTCTCCATTGGGAAAATTGGCCATTTAGCCCTACCCTCTGCTTTCTATCTTTTAACCAGTTCCTGATCCACAGTAGTACACTGCCTCCTATCCCATGACTCTTTAGCTTTGCCAAAAGTCTCTGATGAGGGACCTTGTCAAAGGCTTTCTGAAAGTCCAGATACACAATATCAACCGACTCACCTTTGTCCACCTGTTTGTTCACTCCTTCAAAAAAACACAACAGATTAGTAAGACAAGATCTTCCTTGTCTAAAGCCATGTTGGCTGTCTCCCATTAGGTCGTGACTATCTACATGCTGAGTAATTTTATTCTTTATGATGGTTTCTACCATTTTTCCCGGTACTGACGTCAGGCTCACCGGCCTGTAGTTTCCTGGATCACCCCTGGAACCCTTTTTAAAAATTGGTGTTACATTGGCGATCCTCCAATCTTCAGGTATTAGAGATGATTTTAATGATAGTTCACAGATTACTAATAGCAGGTCTGCAATCTATTTCAGTTCTTTCAACACCCTTGGATGTATACCATCCGGCCCAGGTGATTTGCTACTCTTCAGTTTATCTAATAGTTGTAAGACATCTTCCCGATGTATCGATATTTCCTTCAATTCTTCCGCACCTTTAAATACCACTTCAGTCATGGGTAACATCCCTACATCTTCCTCAGTAAAGACTGAAGCAAAGAATTCATTCAGTCTCTCCGCTATCGCCTTGTTGCCTCTTAGTGCTCCTTTAACCCCTTTATCATCTAATGGACCAACTGACTCTCTCACAGGTTTTTTGCTACGAATGTACTTGAAAAGGTCTTTATTTCGTGTTTTTGCTTCCGCAGCAAGCTTCTTCTCAAATTCTCTTTGCCTGCCTTATCAATGCCTTGCATTTGACTTGCCAGTGCTTGTGCTGTTTCCAGGTTTCGTCATTTGGCTCTTTTTTTCCATTTCCTTAAAGATGCTTTTTTGGCAACAACAGCCTCTCTGACCTCACCTTTAAACCATGCTGGCACTTTTTTGGACTTCCTTCCACTTTTCTTAAAGCGTGGAATACAGCTGGTCTGGGCTTCCAAGATAGTATTTTTCAACAACATCCAAGCTTGATGTACGTCTTTAACCTTTGCAACTGCTCCTTTTAGTTTTTTCTTAACTGTTTTCCTCATTTTATCATAGTCTCCCTTTCGAAAGTTAAAGGGTAGTACTGTGGATTTCCTTACTATCCCTCCTCCACTAATTAAATCAAAGGCGATCATGCTATGATCACTATTGCCAAGTGGCCCCAACACCCTTATCTTTTGCACTAGATCTGGTGTTCCACTAAGGACTAGGTCTAATATGGTCTCCGCCAGGCTCTGCCTAAGACTTCTTGGCCACATGGCTTCGACAGTACATGTGACCCCCAATGCCAGGCTCCATATGAGGCCTGCACAGTGGTGCCTTTGGACTCAGTGGTCACAGGCCACAGGCAGCCTCAGAGACAAAGTAAGGGTGTCTAGACAATTTCTGAACTCCCTCAGCTGTTGGCTACATCCAACCAACTTACTGAAGGGCGTGCCCTTTCAGATTCCTGAGCACACGGTGGTACTGACCACCGATGCCTCCCTGCAGGACTGGGGAGCTTATTGTCTAGACAAGTGCACCCAGGGCCTATGGCCTCCTTGGGAGGTGGCACAGCAGATCAATCTCCTGGAACTCAGGGCTATTCGCCTAGCTCTCAAAGTTTTCACGCCTGCCCTGGCTCATCATTGTGTCCTGGTTCAAACAGACAACCAGGTGGCCATGTTTTATGTGAACAAACAGGGCGGGACTGGGTCCAGGCTCTTTTGTCGGGAAGCCCAAGACCTTTGTTCCTTTGCTCTAAAGCACAACATGCTCCTCAGGGCTGTCTACCTTCCAGGCCAGGACAGTCACCTGGGCAACAGATTGAGCAGGATTCTGCAGCCCCACGAGTGGCAGCTGCATCCTTCAGTAGTTCAGAAGGTCTTCCTAAAATGGGGTCTCCCTGTGGTGGATGTCTTTGCCAGTCCACTGAACAAGCAACTGCCAAAGTTCTGCTCTCGACAACGGCATCCTCTGAGAATAGCAGCAGATGCTTTTCTGATTTCATGGTCTCAGGGCCTCCTGTATGCGTTTCCTCCCACGCCCTTGGTTGCCCGAACTTTCTTCAAAATTCTTCAGGACAAGGCCTAGGTCCTGCTGGTAGCTCCCAGGTGGCCTAGACTGCCTTAGTTTCCACTTCTGCTTCAACTGGCGGTGGATCCCCCACTGCCTCTGGGGTTGCAACCCGACCTCTCACAGGAGCAGGGTTCCCTTCTGCACCCCAATCTCAAAGCTCTGAATTTGATGGCCTGGCGGCTGCAAGGGTAGTTTTGGCTCCCTGGGGCCCACCTCAGGAAGTTGAGGAGGTTGTTTTAGCCTCTAGAAAACAATCCACTAGGAAAACCTATGCTCTCAAATGGAAAAGGTTTTCTGTGTGGTGTCAGCTACGTACAGAGGATCCTTTCTCCTGTACTGTGCCAGTAGTCCTTCAGTACTTACTGCACTTATCAAATCAAGGACTTAAGTCCAATTCTGTTTGGGTCCACCTCTCAGCTCTAGCAGCTCACCACTCACTGGTGGAGGGACATTCTCTCTCAGGTCACCCCTTGGTGTCCCGCTTTCTCAGGGTCTTGCTTTTACTCAAGCCTCTTATCCGTCCTCCTGCCCCTGAGTGGGAGTTGAATGTGGTCTTGCAGCAACTGACTCGCCCACCTTTTGAGCCGATGGTTACTTGTCCGCTGCGCTTCCTATCCTGGAAGACACTCTTCCTGATAGCCCTTACCTCGGCTAGGCGAGTGAGTGAGCTTCAGGCCCTGGTCTGTGATAGGCCTTACACCAGGATTTATAGGAACAGGGTAGTCCTCAGGACTCATCCAAAGTTCCTTCCAAAGGTTGTCTCCTCTTTCCACCTCAATCAGGAGGTGGTTCTTCCAACATTCTTCCCTAGGCCTCATGCAAGTCAGGCTGAAGCAGTCCTGCATGCCCTGGACTGTAGGAGGGCCTTATCCTTCTACCTTGACTGTACGCAGGGGCATAGAAGGGCTACTCAGCTCTTTGTATCCTTTGACCCCAATAAGTTGGGGTTGGCTGTGTCCAAGCGTAACTTGGCCATATGGGTGGCTGACTGTATTGCTTGGGCTGACCTTCCTTTGCAGGGTTGGTTCCGGCCCACCTAGTCAGGGCAATGGCTGCCTCAGTGGCTCATCTCCGCTCTGTGCCCTTGGTAGACATCTGCAGGGCTGCAACTTGGTCTTCAAGCCAGACCTTTGTGGCCCATTACTGTCTGGAGAGGGAGTCCCGTAGGGACAGTGCTTTTGGCCAAGCAGTACTCCGGAATCTCTTTGAGGTTTAGGCAACTCCTGCCCTCTGTTGGGCTACCGGTGGAGGTTGTGTCCTTGAAAAGCCTTTCTTTGCTGCTTAGATTAGAGGTAGTACTCTTGTTCAGCCTGGGTTCCTCGGTAGCCCAGAGCTGGGGAGTCACCCATATGTGAGGACTTCCTGCTTGGTCCTGGAGAAAGAGTAGTTACTCACCTGTGACAGGTGTTCTCCAGGAGCTGCAGGAATCAGTCCTCACAACCCTCCCTCCTCCCCTTGGATTTGCAGTTGTACATAGTTTATTTTTCTTTTTTGTGTGCTGTTCTTAGCTATGTCATTTGACTGAGGTAAGATGCCACCTTTAGGCGGGAAGGGAACCACGCATGTGCGCCTGCATTCCCAAAGGCTTTCATAGAAAGCTGGGGAAATGCTCCGCTGGGGCTTCATCGGCTCCGATGACACCCATATGTGAGGACTGATTCCTGCTGCTCCTGGAGAACACCTGTTACAGGTGAGTAACTACTCTTTTCGGTACCGACTTAGAGCAGTACCGATACCATGCGTTACAGGAGCACCTGGTGTTTGAGTCTTCCGCTTCAAATGACTCTGACGATTCTACCAGTACCAGAGTGAATCTATTAGAAAATTCAACTCCCTTTCCTCGACGCCGGATGTCTCCTCCAGAGGATATGTCCTTCCAGGACTTCATACGTGATTTAGCAAAAGGTCTTGCAATCACTGTGATTCCAGAAAAAGAACCTAGGGCAGAAGAATTAAGAATTTTACAATACCCTATGGCTCCCAAGGAAGCAGCTATGTTTCCCATTCACAAGATCTTACATGATCTGATGTTGAGAATGTGGGAAACTCCTTTAACAATATCTTCACATTCCCGACGCCTTGACACTATGTACTGAGTGCCAAGTTGTCCTGGTTTTCAAAAAAACTCAGTTACCACACCATTCAATTGTGGTGGAATTGGCCATGCGAAGAATCAAGAGTGCAAAAACACTCTTCTAATCCTCCTCCAGGCCGTTAATCCAGGACACTTAATGCCTTTGGCCGTCAATGTTTTCAATCCTCCATGCTGGGAACCAGTATCAGTTCCTACTTTCTTTATATGGGAATGTTCCTGGAAGAAGTCACAAAAGACTTAGAGCTCATTAGTCCTTCTGTTTCAGAGGAAAAAAGAGCAGTCTACCTTATTCTGGTCAAACATGCCCAGAATGTCTCTAAATTCATGAACCGTGCTACCTTTGATTGTTTTTAATGTCTTAGCAGAACCTCTGCTATATCCATAGGAGCATGTCGTATTGCTTGGCTTCAAGCATCAGACTTAGAACAGTGGGTGCAAGAAAAGCTGGGAAAAACATTCCTTGCACAGGAGAAAATCTCTTTGGCAGGGCAAGGCTAATCAGCTTGAATCTGACAATACTACTTTGAACAGATTATCAAAAGCTACAGCCAACCCAGCAAAAAAGAAAACATTCAAGAAACCTTTTTTCAGTAAGAAAAAAGTCTTATCAGTCTTACATCCATCCAACTCACTGTCTACTTCATGTTTCCCAAAAAGGACAACAACAGAACAGACAGCAGAGAAAGCCACAAGCTCAAAAAGCTCAACCGGCTCAACAGACCCAGCCTCCTCAGGGACTTTGACTTCCACCTAGAGAACTTAGTCATTCTGCCCCTAAAAGGTCCAGAACCCTTTACCATTCCAGGCAGACTATGCCATTTTGCCAAAAGATGGCAACAAATAACATCAGAAAATTGTATCCCATTGTAAGACTGGGATACAAGCTTCATTTCCTCAACTTGCCCCCACATATAATTCTGAAACAGTTCAATTCTCAGGGCCCTGCCATCGACATCTTGTGGCAGGAGGTCATGTCACTTCTAGCTCAAGGAGCAATCGAAGAAGTGCCCATACCCCAACAGGGGACAGGGTTCTACTTCCCCTATTTTCTTATTCCAAAGAAGACAGGGGGACACAGGCCTATACTAGACCTGGGGCTTGTCTAGATACACGGCTGTCAAAGGCTTTCCTGCCACAGCCACGCTGTCTACGTATAATACATCTAGCATCTCAAGCATCTACAAAGGTGTTCCTTACTGCTCGGGAGCTGCTTCAACTGCTGGGACACATGGCATCCACTGTCCATGTGGTTCCCTATGCTCACCTCCACATGCGAGCAGTCCAGTGGACCCTTTTCTCTCGGTGGTCACAAGCCACGGGTCGACTGACAGAGAAAATCAGAGCTACCATACGTCTGATTTCGTTCCTGCAATGGTGGCAATCCCTGGAAAACCACTTTGTAGGCTCTCCTTTCCAACAGCCTCTATACCAAACTACCCTGACGACAGATGTGTCCAAGATGTGTTGGGGGGGCCCACTTGCACGATCTCTCCACTCAGGGTCTTTGGACCTCACAGGAGGTGTCCCTTCACATAAACCTCCTAGAGCTAAGAGCCATTTTCAGTGCTATTTAAGTCTTTCAGGGCAATCTCAGCAACAAGACAGTTCTGGTCCAAACCGACAATCAGGTAGCTATGTTCTATGTGAACAAGTAAGGCGGAACAGGCTCTCTGTTGCTATGCAACAAAGCTTTGCAACTATGGGCCCTCGCCAGAGAATTATAAATTCACCTGTTTGCGGTATACCTTCCGGGCATTCAAAACTCTTGGGCAGACAAACTCGGTCGAATGCTGCTGCCACACGAGTGGTCCCTCCACTCAGACCAGCTTGCTCGAGTGTTTCGAATCTGGGGAACACCAGATATAGACCTCTTTGCAAGTCTGCAGAATGCCAAACTTCCCCAATTCTGTTCCAGAATTCTGGCTCAAAACTGTCAGGCAAGAGATGCGTTCCTACTCCACTAGGGACAGGACTTCCTCTGTCTTCCCACCCATTCCCCTCATTCCCAAGACTTTATTCAAACTTCAGAGAGACAGAGGTCGTATGATACTCATAGCTCCACGTTGGCCACGGCAAGCATGGTACCCCCTTCTTCTGCGTCTCTCTCTCAAACCACTCCTTTGGAGTTGGGGAATGCTCTGAATCTCCTGTCGCTGGAGGACGGATCCCTACTGCATCCCAATCCCCAGGCCTTACATCTCAGGGCCTGGTTACTGAAAACCTAGAATTCCAGGATATTAATCTTTCTCAACAAGTGAAGGATATCCTGGCTTCTAGAAAACCTTCCACAAGACGCTTTTAAGTGGAAAAGGTTGTCTGGAGTTCACATAAGGGACTTAACCCCCTTTTAGTACCTGTAGAGTTGCTACTAGAGTATCTTATACAATTATCAACATCTGGCCTAAAGACCAATTCAGTGAGGGTCCATCTCAGTGCTATTGCTGCTTTTCATAAACCTTTCGATGGACAACCCATTTCCTCTTATCCATTTATATCAAGATACAGTCAAACCTCGGTTATCGGTTGCCCCGGTTTTCGTCGGTTTCGGTTTTCGACGTCTTTTCCCCACTCAGATGTTGTCTCGGTTTTCGTTGATAGCCTCGGTTTTCGTACAGCTTCCCCCCCCCCCCCCCCCGATTCACCGATCGCGTGTGCCTGCAAACAGTGTTCTGTAAACTGCCGGCCCCTCCCCGGCACCTTTACCCCCCCCCCCCCCCCCCGGACTCACCGATCGCGTGTGCGTGAAGATCTGGAGGGGCAGACTTCAAACCCAGCTGTTGCGTGTGCCTGCCCAGGTGAGCAACATCCTCGAGCCAGACATGGTGTGGTACAATGGAAGGATTGCAGAGAGGAAGGCCCCGATCTCTCCACCGCCTGCCTGTTCTCTGGAGCGCCCCCTCAGGCTCGGAGGTAGCAGGGTAAGCAGGAGATGTTGAATGAATGTGGCAGGCAGTTCTTTCTCTTGCGGTGTTGAGACGGAGTCAGCGATCAGATTGGTGTCCTAAAGTCTCGTTGTGTTTGCTGTGCTGTGGGCGATCGGGCAGCTGAGAGAAGTGCTGGCTGAGACTTCGGGAGCTCGTGCTGCTGCAGCAATTGCCACATGGCTCCCCTTCCAAACAATAACCTCTCCTCCTCCCTCTCCCCTCAACAAGAGTCTTCAATAAAGTTAAATGTGATGTTAAATGTTCATTTATCCATTTCATTAGTCATTTATATGTATTTCTCATTGTTTTCTGTATGTAAAAATATAGTTATTCTCTATAAAATGTACTTTTTGTCAATATCTTTGGTTGTCTGGAACGGATTAATTGAATTTACATTATTTCCTATGGGAAATCTTGCTTCGGTTTTAGTCCGTTTCGGTTTTAGTCAGACTTTTTGGAACGGATTAATCATGAAAACCGAGGTTTGACTGTATATGAGAGGCCTACTCTTAACAAAACCTCCCATTAAACCACCACCGGTGGCATGGGATCTAAATCTTGTTCTTGGTCAGCTTATGAAACCACCCTTTGAACCTTTAGCCACTTCAGATCTAAAGTTTCTTTCATTGAAAGTTATTTTCCTAATTGCCATCACTTCTGCGAGATGCATTAGTGAATTACAGGCGTTAGTAGGTGACCCTCCTTATACAAGGTTTCACCATGATAAAGTAGTCCTCAGGACTCATCCTCACTTTCTGCCAAAGGTGATTTCGCCTTTTCATTTAAACCAGTTGGTTTATCTTCCTATATTCTTTCCTAGGCCTCACACCTCCAGTGCAGAAAGGAATCTTCACACTTTGGATTGTAAAAGAGCCTTAGCCTTTTATCTCCAAAGAACTAAGCCACATAGAAAATCATCTCAGCTTTTTGTGGCTTTTGATTCTAGTCATCTGGGACTTCCAGTTTCTAAAAGAACTCTGTCAAATTGGATTGCAGACTGCATGTCCTACACATATCAGAGTAAGGGACTTTCTCTCGAAGGCCATGTTACAGCTCACAATGTGAGAGCAATGGCAGCCTCAACGGCTAACCTTCGTTCTGTCTCTATTGATGACATCTGCAAAGCAGCCACTTGGGCTTCAGTACACAACTTCACAGGCCACTATTGCTTAGACAAGGACTCCCGTCGGGATGCCTCGTTTGGCCAGGCTGTTCTCCAACATCTCTTCCATACTTACTTCAACTCCTACCCACCATCCACAGTTTGGATGCCAGAGGTCCATGGGAGGAAGCATGACCCAACTCACCTGGGTTCGCAGCTTGCTGGGGTCACCCCTTAGCATCTTCCAGCTGGAGATTCCCCATATGTGAAGACTACATTCCTGTTTGTTCCTGTAGATAGCGTAGTTACTCACCTGTAACAGGTGATCTCCGGGAACAGCAGGAATTTAGTCTTCACAACCCACCCACCTCTCCTAGGAGTTCTCTTATCTCTTTCTCTAATTCTCTCCTTTGGTCTCAGCTATAAACTCAACTCAACTGAAGTGAGAGAGGTACAGAGGCGGGAAGGCAGCACGCATGCACTGTGGGATGCTCCCAAAGGCTTTCCTATTGGACGCTGGGGAGCGTTCCCACGCGGGCTCCGTCGGTACCAACAATACCCATATGTGAAGACTAAATTCCTGCTGTTCCCGGAGATCACATGTTGCAGGTGAATAACTACGCTTTCTCTGTGCTCAGAGGGCTTCCAAACTAAGTTTCCATATCATCCTGCTAGACTGGTCTAGGCAAGTGGGTTGTGTTCCCCCCACTCGAAAACTGGTAGCAACAAAGAACCAATGAAAAGCCCAGGTTTGAATAACATCACTCTCATGCCTCTATCCACCTTGACCACCAGAGCTCTCTTCAGTATTTTTGTCCCCAGTAGATGTTAAGTGCCGTCAAGTCTGTGTCACCTCATGGCGACCCTCTGGATAGTTGTCCTAAACTGTGTTCTGTCTTCAGTCAGGTGGCTCATTGTCCCCAGTAGTTAGTGAATGGCTTTTCTGAAGAAAATCTGAATGATTGAGAAGAAAATATTGATTTAAACACTCATGAACAATACCCTTGAGGGTGACACTCTCTCACTTGAGCACAACGTGGAAGGCTCCACTAGACTGTGGTCTTTTTGGTAACCATAGGAAGAGGGAAAATTGGTTCAGCTATGTGCTCTTATCGTAACAGCCTGTTGAGCAGCCAGAAAATTCGAAGGATCTGGAAGGACTGGATGACTTCAACAGTCTCACACCACCTCAGTGCACACCTCCCTCCCTCCTTCCTGTCACCCCTGTTGTCTCCCAAAGATTGCAGAAAGCTCTCGGAGGGGATCTCCCTGCCAGCTACCTGAAATGCAGTGCCTGGAAAGCCAGAGAAACTGTTTCAGGGGAGTAGAGCTGAGCCTGGCATAGATTCTCTGCCTTGGGGCTCTAGGGGGTGAGTACCAAGGCTTGACCTCGTCATTCTCCTTGTTGGGGGCTCTTGATTCCGTCTGGGGCGCAATTCGGGGTGGACCACTGATGACCATTGGTGCGGTATGGGGGTTTCCTGCTGTTTTCTGCACACATTAGTATTTTCTCCTATTGTGCGCCTAACGGTCACGTGTCTGTGTGTACATTCTGCTTGAGCGGCTACAATGTGCAATCCTAACCTAGCACTTGTAATGTGTGTTACTGTAATAGCACTATTTAATGTGCAGCTTCTGGGCCTTTGCAGTCTTGGCACGCACTGTCGTGATATTTGCCTTACCTCACTTGCAAGAGGCCAAACAACATTTCTTGGAAGAAGAAAGAGTTCTCATCTCCGGCTTCTGCTCTCTATTCTTCTCGCATAGCAGCTTCTGAGTCATCCCTGGAGGGTTTGCTACCCCTCTGTCAGCCAGGGGATGCAGTTAGTCTGGACTTGCCTGCCTTAGGGAAGAAAATAGTGGATGGCACTGTGGGTATGGATAACTAGCTGGTCGGAAGTTCTGGGAAATGTGCTGTGAGCCGTTCCCCATCCTCTAGTGGTTCTGTAGCAGCTATGTCCCCTGGTGTTGGGGGATGATTTCCGAGAGGAGAGCTGCTGGACTCCAGATGTTCTTCCCTGGAATTTCTTTTTGCAGCAGGCCTGGTCATTCTGGCATGGAAATTTAGGCTTTGCAGTCTCTGAGTGCCCTTGAGCGCAGTCTCATGAGGGGCAGGCTAAGAATGGAAGCCCTCTTTGGTTGCCTATGTTTAAGTGTCCCTGGCAAAAGGCACCCCCTGAAGATGGGGATTAGCTGGGATCTGTCCGAGATTTGGGCTGTGCCTTTGATTCGGTCTCTGTTCTGGGCTCTGATGTGGACGAAGTAGTACTCTTGCCTTTGGAGGATTATGAAGAGGCCGGTGTTATCCACCTGTTCCGGCAGGAGGAACTGGCGGCATTTATTCCCGTGGTCTCACCCACCTTAAGCTTGGAGGATGCACCAGGCATGGAGCAGGAGCCAAAGGCACATCCACTCCTACAAGAGGTGCGGAAATCTACGGCTGTCTTCCCATTCCCAGAGGTGATCAAGGACATGATCCAGTCAGAGTGGGATTCCTCGGACTCCCTGCCTAATGGGTTATGGATGTATAAGATGTACGCTGTCCCGGAGGAGGAATGCGTTGTGTGGTTTGATATTCCCATGGTGGATGCACAGGTCATGGTTACCAGATGGACCACCCTGCCTGTGAAAGGTGGATTGATCTTAAAGGATTCTCTGGACCGAAAGATGGATTTGTTGTTGAAAAAACAATTTGCTGCGGTGGCTGGCTGCTGTTTTTCAATTATCGGTATGTGCAGGTCTGATGTCTCATGCCCCTCTCCAATGGATTCAATCTGTTCCACCAGCTGATACTACCCCTCTTTTGCAGTTGGCTGCAGCCTTCCTTTCTGATGCCATGTTAATCTTAAATAGGTTATGTGTTAGCTTCATTGCGTGCCCTCTAGTTTTTCTACTTTTTGAGGAAGTAAACAACCGATCTACATTTACCTGTTCTACTCCATTCACTAATTTATAGACTTCTATAGTATCTCCATTCAGCCAGTCTACTGGCCAGGGATAGTGCCCTCTCAACGGTGACACGGTGTTGGATTTGGCATAAGAACATAAGAGATGCCATACTGGGTCAGACCAAGGTCAATCAAGCCCAGTATCCTGTTTCCAACAGCAGCCAATCTAGGTCACAAGTGCCTAGCAGTTTCCCAAAAAGACACACGGGTTCCACAGTGCTTGTATTGTGGCAAGCAGTGGATTTCCCAGGTCCTCTTTAATAATGGTTTATGAACCTTCCTCTAGGAACTTGTTCGAACCTTTTTTTAAACCCAGCTGTTCTAACAGCTTTTACTACATCCTCTATTAACAAATTCCGGAGTTTGTTTGATTATGCGTTGAATGAAAAAATATTTCTCTTATTACTCTTAAATAGGTTATATTGGAGCTTCATTGCATGTCCCCTAGTCTTTCTACTTTTTGAGGAAATAAACAACCGATCTATGTTTCTGTTCTTCTCCATTCATGAATTTATAGACCTCCTTCATATCTCCTCTCAGCCATCTCTTCCAAGTTGAAGAGCCCTAACCTTTTTAAGCCTTTTCTCGTAGGGGTATCCTTCCATCTCCTTTACTGATTTGGTGACTCTTCTCTGTACCTTTTCTAATCCTGCTATGTTCATTTTAAGATATGGTGACCAGAATTGCACACAATATTCAAGGTGCAGTCGCACCATGGGACGATACAGAGGCATTATAATATCCTTGGTTTTATTCTCCATTCTATTTGCTTTCTTGGCATTGCTGCACACTGAGCGGAGGGTTTCAACATCATATCAGTGATGTCGCCTAAATCCTTTTCATAGGGAATGGTTCCTAATATGGAACATTGCATTGTGTAATCATAGTTTGGGTTGTTCATTCCTAGATGCACAACTTTGCACTTGTCCACATTAAATTTCATCTTCTATTTGGACATCCAGTCTTCCAATTTATCAAGGTCCTCTTGCAATTTTTCACAATACTCTTGGGTTTTAACAACTTTTAAATAATTTTTGTGTCATCTGCAAATTTGATCACCTCGCTCGTTATTCCCATGTCCAGCTTATTTATGAATGTTAGAAAGCAGTAGATGCAGCACAGTTCCCTGGGGTACTCCATTATTCACTTTTCTCCATTCAAAAAATTGACCATTTAGCCCTACTTCCTGATCTCTATCTTTCAACCAGTTCCTGATCCACAGTGGTACACTGCCTCCTATCCCATGACTCTTTAATTTTGCTGCGAGTCTCTTATGAAGGGACCTTGTCAAAGGCTTTCTGAAAATCCAGATACACTATATCAACTGGCTCACCTTTATTCACGCCTTCAAAAAAAATATAACAGATTAGTTAGACAAGTTCTTTCTTGGCTAAATCCACATTGGCTTTCTTCCATTAAATCATGACTCTCTATTTGTTCAGTAATTTTATTCTTTATAATTATTTCTACCATTTTGCCAGGTACTGATGTTGGGCTCACCGGTCTGTAGTTTCCCGAATCACCCTTGTGAAAAATTGGCACTATGTTGGCCATTCTCCCAACTTAAGGTGATTTTAATGATAGTTCACAGTTAATTCTGGGCCGCTGGTGTTGCCCCAAGATACATCTGATAGCGACTTGCTCCAGTGCCAAGATGTATCGCTGCTTCAGTTGCCTCATGGAGACGGGGTCTGAGGGCACCGGCGCCTTGGCCAAGTCAATGCCTGCTATTTATTTCCTCTGTGGTCTCTGGTGGAGCAGGTGATTTGTCGTGTAGAACGCCATCTAGGAAGGATTATTCTGGTGGCTCCAGATTTGGCTGAGAATTGTGTGTGGTTTGGACATCTGATGCAGCTCCTGCAAGCACTATTTCTTTGCCTCCATCTCGGATCCTATTGTGTCAGGGACTTATCCTGGAAGACCTTGTTCACTTTTCGCTTATGGCTTAACTCTTGAAAGGAGATGGCTAGCGCATAAGTGCTACTCTGGTGTTTTTTTCCACTCGGCTGGGAGCCCGAAAGAGGTCTACCAACCTGACATGTGCAGGTCTGATGCCTCTTTGAGCGATGGTGTGGCACACAGCAGCTGGCTCTTGAGGCGGCTAAAGTGCCATCTCTGTTGGCCTTTCTACCAGACAGTATAGTGACTGGTAAGTCTCTAGCCTTACACCTGGATGTTTCTCACTTCAAGCGGTTTGGCATCTGTGTCCTCGCCCCTGGTCTGTAGTACCTGCCTGGGATCTGTATCTGGTGCTAAGCATCCTGATCTCGGAATCCTTTGAGCCATTGAAGCGTGCTACCCTGAAGGATTTGACAATCAAGGCGATGGTCCTGGTTGCATATTTGTTCCAAAAGGTGGATTTCTCAGCTGCAGGCTCTGTTTTTCCGAGATCCTTACATATATTTTTCTGAGGCTTAGGCCGAATGGACACTACCTCCTTTCTTCTTACTCTGAGGTGATTTCTCCCTTTCATGTAAACCAGATGGTTTGCCTGCCCTCTAAGGAGCGATGTCTTGGGAAGGTTAAGGATCTTTGCCTTGTGGATGTCCAGAAGGTGCTTCTCCAGTACTTGGAGGTTACAAATTCTTTTCGTAAGTCAGACCATCTTTTTGTGCTGTTTGCTGGCCCACGCAGAGGTGACACGGTGGTTAAGTTTACATTGGGGCACTAGGTTAAGGAAGCCATTGCCTCAGCATATCTGTTGCGAAACCAGCTGGTTCTGGAGGGCTTGCACGCTTATTCTACCAGAGTGCAAGCATCTTCTGTAGTCCCTGCAGACATTTGTTGGGCAGCAACATGGGCATCACTTTCCACTTTTTTCAAGCATTACCATATTCATGCTCGGGCAGACATGGCCTTTGGGTCTAAGGTTTCGCGAGCTGCTTTGTCTTCCTGCCCAGTGGAGGCCTAGCTTTGGTACATTCCACTTGTCTGGACTGGTCTAGGACGAATATGTAAGGTGACATTTTATTTACCAGATTATGTCCTTTTCTTGATCCTGCTAGACCAGTCCAAGACAGTTTGCTTTGTTTTTCTGCAGTGGTACCCTGGGGTTAGCTATGATTTATATACTTGGTTCTGCAGGTCCATCTTCAACTGCCAGCTTTCTGTTTATGCTTACTGTACATAGTTCTCTACTGTTTGATTACTCATTGTTGCCCACGTTGAGGTTGTGTGAGGCTTACCATGTTCTCCCATATGCTTTGGGATGGATACTGAAGGGACTTCTGGTGGCTGAGGCAGATAGAAGCATGGGAGTGATGTCATTGAAACCTGGGCTTTTTATTGGTTCTTTGTCTCTACCAATCTGCTGGTGGGGGAACGCAAGCCACTTGTCTGGCCTGGTCTAGCAAGACTCAAGGAAAGGACATTATCTAGTAAGTAAATATCACCTTGTACCTGAGGCAATGGACGGTTAAGTGATTTTCTTATCGTCCTTCCAGTCCAGTCCCAAAACCTCTGGGTTGTGCACCTCCTCAAGCAGCTTGGAGACTGAGCATGTCATCTTTCTGATGACACCGGTGTACTTAAGTAGCTGGCACCACCTACCAGACCCAGTAAGCTCAGTCTCCAAGCAGCTGGAGAAGGTCGTGAGCCAGTGGTTGGACTCACTAAGGAGCAACTAAGGAGAGTTAGGGTTTCTTTTGGCAATTGATTTTAGTTAATTCTCTGTTCTATTGCAGAGTCCTGCTGCAGGTACTTGTGTACAAAAAAAAAAAAAGTCAGGAGACTCGAGGTTTCTCCCTTCCTTCCCCAGGATTTGCGGGGCAGGCAGTGGGGACCTGAAGCAGTGTCTGTAAAAAGGCAGCTCCCGAACCCATGAACTGTTGAGGAGCTGCCAACAGCAGAACAGCTGGGAGCGGGCAGTTCTTTCCCCCTCAGCGCCGAAGCCTCAGATCGCAGGCTGAGCGCGAGGGAAGGACGGCACAGTCAGGAGAGAGAAGGAGCCACAGGAGCTTTCCCAGGCGCGAGGTAAGCCAGTGGGTCTCCTCTGCAGCCGGGAGAGTGCAGGAGTGGCTGTAAACACACAGCTTAGGCTGTGAGGAACGGCAGGCAATTGAGGCCCAGACCACGTGGCAGACAGAGGGAAGTGGCGTGTGTGGGTGGCGTGGCCTGTTTCCTGCTGTCACAGGCCGTTTGTCAGCTCATGCAAGTGGCGGTCCTCCCCCCTCCCCCCCCCCCCCAGGATTGTGGAAGCAACGGCAGAGAGCTTGATCAGCAGCTGTAGTTTGTCCTTAGGTTTTCCTTATTCGTTTTTTTTTGGAAGTTGAGTTTCTTTCAGTCTGTTCAGGGGGATCCAGGGCCTTAGAATTCCTGCGCTTGGGGTGAGGGGTGTCTGGGACCGGATCCCGCCCTGGCACAGAATGGTGCTGCCACACAGTCTCCCCCATGGGCCATGCCTTCTAGACCCCAGTGTCTGGTGTTCGTAACCAGGTGGGGAGCAGTTTCCGACAAGGGAGTCTCCTTCCCCAGTTAGGGAGAGCCAAGACACAGGGGGATTGTTGGAGGTGCTGGAATCTCCTTCCTCGCCTCAGTCTGAACCCGGGCCCTCTTCTTCACGCTCTCTTCTTCGTGCCAGAGCGGGTTAGGGCTCCTGGGAGATTTTTCGCCCGAATTTGTGTTGCTGCTCCACAGGGCTTTTTGTCTGCGTCAGCAGGGACAGTCGAGCGCCCTGCCTGTTCAGGACATGGGGGCGAAGAGAGCGGCAGACGGAAGTTCTGTGGCAGAGGTAGTACGGGCGAAGAAGACATGGCCCTCGGAGGAGGGACAGGTGCAACCCCGGGTCGGATGTGCCGGATCTGGAGGACCTTGGGACAGAGCTGGACTCCCAGGAGGAGTTGGAGGAAGGAGAGATCCTGTAGCAAGAGGACTAGTCAAGAGTAGTTTACGTGTTTCGTAGGGAGGAATTGGCGGTTCTCACAGGAGAGTCTTTGAAGGCGCTGAATATGCCAGCATGTGAGCCAGCAGAGGATCAGGCGCTGGAGGACCCGCTGCTTCAGGCGGTGCGGAAGCCGCAGAAGGTCTTCCCGGTACACAGACTGGTCAAGCAGATGATCCAGGAGGAGTGGAGTCTGCCGGAGGTGGGTCTCAGGGGGGTACGGAACATGACGTGGCTTTACCCCTTTCCAGAGCCAGAGCGTGAGTTGCTTCAGTCACCCAAGGTGGATGCCGCGGTGTCCTCTGTTACCAAGAAGACGACGATCCCAGTAGAGGGTAGCGCAGCACTCAAGGATGCCCAGGGCAGGAAGGTAGACACCTTGCTGACGCAAGCCTTTGATATCAATGCCCTTGCCCTACAGGCTTCTATTTGTGGGGTCTGGGTGGCGAGGGCATGCCTTCATTGGGGTGCAACAGCTTGGGGAGCTGGTGGCGGAATCCCCCGATGAGGCGGCCAAGTTGGTGTCTGGAGCTGCCTATCTAGCGGATTCCCACTACGATCTCATCAGGGGGCTCTCGAAGAACATGACTTCCCTGGTGGCAGCTCATCGCTGTCTGTGACTAAGGAACTGGGCGGCAGACAAGTCCTCCAAGGCCTGTCTTAGTAAGCTCCCTTTCAAGGGCAAGTTGCTCTTTGGGGAGGATTTGGAGAAACTGGTTAAATAGTTGGAGGAATCCAAGGGGGGGGGGGCATCTGCCCAAGGATAAGCAGAAGCAGAGCTGTTCTGCCTCGGCAGGGAAAGGGCAGGCAAGAGACTTCAGGTGTTTTCAACTCTCCTAGTTTGGCCCTTACCAGAGAGGTAAGCCTGCCTTTCGTGGATAGGGCATTTGGGGCTTCTGGGAGGTAGGAAAGGGGTTTGGGTCCCTTTCCTCCTCAGGGCCAAAGAAAACACAGTGAAATGAGGGGGGTCCTGGTGGGGTTGATTTCCCCTGGGAGGGCGGATGTGGGATTTCTACTCTGCTTGGGTCCAGATCACGTTGGACCAATGGGTCTTGGAGGTTATCCAAGAAGATTGTCCTCGAGTGGGTGCGCCCAATCAGCCACTCGTTTGTCCAGTCTCCTTGCAAGGCACCGGGCAAAGCGGCGGCGGTAAAGGAGACCTTAGCAAGGTTGTTACAGCTACTGGCTATGGTGCCAGTACCCAGAGACCAACTCAGGTGTGGTCGATACTCCATTTATTTCATGGTGCCCAAGAAGGAAGGTTCCTTTCGGCTGATTTTCGATCTCAAGGGCGTAAACCGCTGCCTCAGGGTATTGCATTTTCACATGGAGACCCTACGATCCGTCATAGTGTTGATACGGAGCAGGGAGTTTGACATCGTTAGACCTGTCCAAAGCGTATCTGCACATTCCCATCAGGCCCGAGCACCAGCAATTCCTCCGCTTTGCGGTGCCGATGGAACATTTTCCAGTTTTGGGCATTGCCATTTGATCTGGCGACGGCCCTGCAAACTTTCACCAAGGTCATGGTGGTAGTAGCAGCGGCACTCCGCAAGAACGGGGTGCTGGTGCACCCGCACCTGAACAATTGGCTCATCCGGACAAAGTCTGGGAGCAAGAGCGTGAGAGCCACGACGAAGGTTGTGCAGTTCCTAGAAAGCCTGGGATGGGTGGTCAACGTGACCAAAATCTGGTTGGTGCCCTCCCAAAAACTGGAGTATTTGGGGACACTCTTCAATAACAAGGAGGGAAAGGTTTTCCTTCCTGAAAAGCAGGTGCAGGGGCTGCAGCGTCTGCTGCACCAGTTCTTACGGATGCTGCAGCCATCGGCTTGGCAATATCTGCAGGTTCTGGAAACCATGGCAGCCACGCTCGACTTGGTCCTGTGGGCAAGGACCCACATTCAGACTTTACAGAGAGCGCTCCTGCGTCGGTGGTCCCACCAGACTCGGCCTCTGTCCCACCAGCTCCCGTGTCCAAAGCAGACAAGGAGAACATTAAGATGGTGGCTGCGCCCAGGCACTCTAGAGAGGGGCATGCCTCTCGAGACTCCAGCTTGGGTGCCACAGATAACAGATGCCAGTCTGGCAGGTTTGGGAACCCATTGCGAAGGACACTCCGCTCAGGGGCGGTGGAACGCACAGGAGGCCTGGTGGTCCATCAACAGGCTGGAGATGCGGGCAGTGCTTCGAGCGCTGCAGTTTTGGGTCCTGGCTGCAGGGCAGAGCAGTCAGGGTGTTCTCGGACAATGCCACCATGGTGGCCTACATCAACTGCCAGGGCGGCACGGGAAGCATGGCGCTGGAGGAAGAGGCTGAAGTGCTTCTGGCCTGGGCGGAGAATCATCTCCAGGCCTTGTTGGCGGCGCACGTTGCCGGGATGGATAACATCACAGCCGACTACCTGAGTCAGGTGCAGGTGGACCACGGAGAGTGGACTCTCAATCAGGAAGCGTTCGAGCAGGTGGCAGGTCGTTGGGGCCGCCCAGTGATGGATCTGATGGCAATCTTCCAGTTGGCCAAGGCAAGCCAGTTTTTCAGCAGAAGGAGAGAGAGGATGCCAGAGGGTCTGGATGCCCTCGTACTGAGGTGGCTTGCGGGAGAACTGTTAGTTTCCTCCGTGGCTGCTCGTCATTCGGGTGATATAGCAGATAGAGAGGCCCACCGAGGATTAGTGATACTGATCGCTCTGGATTGGCCGTCGCATCCGTGATATGCCGATCTAGTACAGCTTCTGGCAGACAGTCCATGGCGTCTTCCCATCTGGGAGGATCTGCTGATGCAAGGATCGGTACACATGCCTCAGGTAGATCCGGTTCTCACAGCATGACTCTTGAGAGGGTAAGGCTAAAGAAGAAAGTATATTCAGGGTCGGTGATAGCCATGTTGTTGAAGGCCCAGAGCAAGTCTACTTGTTTGGCTTATATCCAGGTATGGCATATATTTGAAGCATGGCGTGCAGATAGACAGTCTCGGCCAGCCTCGGCGTCTATTACGGACCTTGCTGGCCGCCCTGCAGGCTGGTTTCGACAAGGGTTTAGCCACCAGCTCCCTAAGGGTACAGCTGGCCGCAATTTCCTGTTACAGAGGTAAGGTTCAAGGGGTGGCATTGGGTACGCACCCGGACGTTCTTAGATTTTTGAGGGCGGTGAGTCATTTGTGACCGTTGAGGAGGTTGGTGGTCCTGCCGTGGGATCTCAACCTGGTACTTATTGCACTCGCAGGGGAGCCCTTCGAGCCGTTGTTTCGGGCTTCGCTAAAGGACGTGACCCTGAAGGCGGTATTCTTGGTTGTGATTTGTTCGGCGCATAGGATTTCGGAGCTTTAGGCCTTATCTTGTTGGGAGCCTTTCCTGTCTCTTTCCAGGGAGAAGGTGGTTCTTCGGCCTGTACCTTCCTTCCTGCCCAAGGTCATATCGGCATTCCATGTGATCCAGAAGGTTGCTTTGCCCACCTTGAGGCCAGCGGCAGGATGGTTCTGCAAGCCCACAGTTGTGACTCTTGATTGTTAAGAGAATCCTGCGGCAATACTTGAGACGCGCGGCACCCTTTAGGAAGTCGGATCACTTGTTTGTTTTGGGGGCCGCGAAGAGGAGAGGCAGCCGCCCACTATTTGCCGGTGGATATGGGAAGCCATTGCTTCGGCATACATCCTGAAAGGCCGGGAGGTACTGACGGGCTTGCGGGCGCATTCCACGAGAGCCCAGGCGGCATTGTGAGCGGAGTTTAGCTTGATGCCGCCGGTGGAGATCTGTAAGGCAGCAGCCTGGTCTTCGCTACATACCTTTGTGAAGCATTACTACCTGGATGTCCAGGCAGCAGGAGATGCCCGGTTTGGATCTGCGGTGCTTCAAGCTGCAGTTGTAGCTCCCTGCCATTGAGTAGACTGCTCTGTTACATCCCAGAGGTTTTGGGACTGGACTGGAGGGCCGATAAGGAAAGAGAAATTAGGCTTACCTGTTAATTGTAGTTCCTTGAGGAATTTCAGTCCCGGATCCCACCCATTCAGTTTTGAGGAGTTTTTCAGTACCTTCACCTGGGACCCCAGGGGCTCTGCGTTTGGCAGGGACAGGGAGTATCGAGGATAGCATGGCGAGGGGTTAGGAGAGCAGTCCGAGGAGCCTTGGGCTCGGTGCTGTTCGGGACTACTCAGAAGCTTCACAGGTTCCTTCCTGCTCAAAGGGTACGGAGGTTCCCAGTTGGGGGAAGGAGATTATCAGATTATCAGTTTTCTCAAGGAACAAGCAGAAAGTCAATCCTCACATATGAGTGACATCGGCACCGACGGAGCCCTCATGCGGAGCAATTCCCCAGCTTTCAAAGAAAGCCTTTGGGATTGCCATGCGCATGCGCAGTCCCCTTCCCGCCCAAGGGTGCCATCTTGCTCAGTCTCCTTTTTTCCACGGAGCCCTTCGGACTTGGTCCTGCTTTTCTCGGAAAAAGTACGTTAAAACTGCAAAGTTTTCATTTCGATTCTGATCGATGCTGGTTCCCCTTCCTGCCTTGGCTCGGTACACCGGTATCGAGCCCGGTTAGAGTGTTGGGGTTTTGTTTTGTCCTTTGAGACTAGCGTTCGCGCTCTTTTTATTTTTCACTAGCAGCCCGGTCGTTTGACCTTGCAGGGGCCCTTTTTCCCCCAATGGCTGCAGGCGGTTTCAAAAAGTGTGATCGGTGTAAAAAACTAATGTTCCTCATCAACACACATGACTGCTGCCTCCAATGCCTCAGACCCGACCATGACCCGGTGGTCTGTGGTCCGTGTGACAAAATGTCTTCCAAGGCACTTAGGGAGTCAGCAGCACCAACGTGAATGACTTTTCTCGGAATCCGCATCCGTCCAAGCCCGGATCTCGTCAGAAGCCTCGATGTCTCGGGAGTCTGACCCCAAGCATCGTCGTGGGTCTTCTGAGCGGGGGTCTCCCTCCTGGGAACACCAGAAGAGGAAGAAGCAGCTTGTGAGGGCAGCGTTGTTGGAGGCCTCTGATCGGCCTGGGCCCTCGGGTTCCAGATCGCGGAGCCCTGACCCACCGCCCTGGGCCCTCAGTCGGAGAGGCCATCCAAGCTACCTCGCACGGAGCCGGAGACACCGAGTAAGGTAATGTTTGTTGTCCTCGTGGACTCTCCTCCTGGAGAACCGGTGTCGCCGGAGGCTGCGGAGCCTTCTGAGCTCGGTCTCAGGTTGGCGACCCTGGAGAGCAGTAACTGAATTCAAAAAAGCATGGGAGAAACACAGATGATCTCTAAAGGTAAAAAGGGGACTGTTGTAGTTGTTATGGAAGGACAGACTAGATAGGCCATGTGGTCTTTATGTCGTCATATTTCTATGTTTCTATGGCTGTCTTCATGGAGCAGCAGCGGGCGCTGATAGCCGGTCTCACCAGTCCATCTGCCCCGACCACCGGGACCTCGACGTCTAAGTCGACCTCGGAGGCTGAGCTGATCCTTGAGTCAATAAGATCTCGAGTTGATCCTCAGCCAAGGTCTCCTTCGACCTCCCGTTCGGGACCGATGTCGACACCGGTGCCCTCGGCATCGGGGCGGTCGAGTCCGAAGCCCTCACGGCCAGAGCCACTCGATTCCTCCTCGGAGGATTCAGCATGGGAGATGGAGGATGAAGAGTCTCCAGACACCCACTGAACCCGGTGCATCCCATCGGACTCAACAGGCTCAGAGCCTCGGAGAAGGTCCCCTCTGGAGGATACCAGGTTCTCAGACTTTGTCAGGGACATCGCCAAGGCTTTGGCATTCCCAGCTGAGTCTGAGGAGGAGCCTCGAGCCGAGGAACTCGAGGCCCTCCAGTATGATTTTCCCCCGAGGGAAGCTCTTAGTGTTCCAGTTCCCCCGATGCTGGAACAGCTGATGCTTCGCATGTGGATGTCCCCGGCCTCAATGCCGGTTTTCAGCAAACGGGTCGATTCAATATATCGAGTCTGTAAGAGCCCTGGGTTCCAGAAAGCACAGCTGCCGCACAACTCCATGGTTGTGGAATCGGTCACGCAACGGCTCAAGAGCCAGAAAACGCACTCCTTGGTGCCTCCCGGCCGGGAGGCCCAGAACCTGGATGCCCTCGGTAGAAAGTGCTTCCAGGGCTCGATGCTCTCATGCCGTGTCCAAACCTATCCAGCTATACATGGGCATGTACTTGCAAAACCTGGCGAAGGAGATTGCCGGGTTCTCAGCTGGCCTCTCCGAGGAACCCTTGCAGCGCTTCAAGGCCTTGTCAACAGGGATTCGGGAGTGCTCGAAGTTTGTCTCGAGCAGCCTACGACTGCTTCGAGGCTTCTGCCCGAGTAGCCACGGCCAGCATCTGTGCATGCCGTCAGGCCTGGCTAATGTCATCGGATCTGGAGTCATGGGTTCAGGACAAGTTGGTCGATGTCCCATGCCGAGGTGACAACCTATTCGGCAAACCCATGACTGAAAAGTCTGTGGAGATAGAGTCCGAGTACTTGACCCGGGCAAGGCTCTCGAAGAAAACCTCTGCCCCTTCTCACAAGAAGAAGGGCTCGGGCAAAAAGGCCTTTTTCCCGAGGAAGGGTACTGCTTACTGCAACTACCCCACCTATCAGGCCACACCATCTCCCCAACAGGGGCAGCAGGCCATGTGACGGGGGCATGGCCCACGTAAGCAGAAGGCCCCCAAACCTCCAGCTCCGGCTCCTACCCAGCCGGGAGGGGTTTTTTGACTCACTGCATAGCTCCTCTCCCGCCAGTGGTTTGGCCATGCACAGGAGGAAGTCTGACCCTGTACGCCCACAGATGGCCAGCCATCACAATGGCTATCTGGGTCCTGCAAATAGTTCAGAAAGGCTATTTGCTCCATTTCAGCCAGGTACACCCCCCTCCTTCTTTCCAGGAGAGCCTCTCAGTCCCCCTCTGCACAGGAACCATCTCTTGCAGGAGTTGGCAGGTCTTATAAAGGATCAGGCGGTGGAACCGGTGCCCCACTACCTGCAAGGGCAAGGCTTCTACTCCAGGTATTTCCTCATACCAAAGAGAACTGGAGACCTTCGGCCCATCCTCGACTTGCGAAATATGAACAAGCTCCTGGTGAGGGAATAGTTCAAGATGCTTTCTCTTGGAATACTGCTGCCTTACCTCCACCAGGGAGACTGGCTGTGCTCCTTAGATCAGAAGGATGCTTATACGCACATCCTCATACATCCAGACCATAGACCATATCTCAGATTTGTAGTGGGAGGAAACCATTTTCAGTACAGAGTACTTCCATTCGGCCTAGCCTTTGCCCCCAGAGTGTTTACCAAATGTCTGGCGGTATTGGCGGCCTTCCTCAGGAACCAGGGAATTTGTCTTCCCCTACCTGGACGACTGGCTCGTCAGGGCCCAGTCGCCTCAAGAAGCTCAACAGACTACAGCTCGCACTATCAACATACTGCAGTATCTAGGCTTTGTCATAAATCAAGCAAAGTCCACTTTGCTCCCCACTCAAAACTTAGAGTTCATAGGGGCAAGGCTAGCCACCCTTCAAGCGACGGCTTACCTGCCAGAGGGCAGAGCACAGAGGCTTCTGGAGTTAGTTCACCAAATCAGCCATAAGTCTCAAATATCACAAGGCACTTTCTACGCCTCCTAGAGCACATGGCTTCCATGGTTCATGTGACTCCAAACGCCCGCCTCCACATGAGGACAGCTCTGTGGTGCCTCAGAGATCAGTGGACACAAGCCACAGGAAGACTCCGAGACAGGATCAGAGTGTCCAAACGACTACTGAAGTCATTGACCTGGTGGCTTCAGCCAGCCAACCTGCTCGAGGGGAGAGTCTTTCCAGCCTCCCTCGTACACAAGAGTGCTGATGACAGATGCTTCTCTGCTGGGCTGGGGAACCCATTGCCAGGACTTATGCACTCAAGCCCTCTCACTTGGTTTGCAGCTTGTCGTGCTGTGAGGGCTTGCGTGCATCAGTGATGCTGAGAGCTAAACTATCGGTAGTTTAACTACTGGCAGGGTCTCCCAAGATGGACAGGTCTCAGCTGAGGTGCCAGACCAAGACAAACCACCCATCTGGGCAGCAGCAGAATGGGACAGTGTTGACGGCAGAGGATCACATTTTTGTGACAACGGCAACAACACCAAACTTAAACTGTGCGGAAGAAAGGCCCGGTAATCTACTTCTGTATCTTGCCATGAAAACCCAATGGATAGTTACAACAAAACAAATTGTGCTATGGTGCTGGAGATGAGACCTCCAGGTCAGAAGGCACTCAACTAGCTACTGGGGAAGAGCTGAACACTTTTGAGAGTAAAGCCAGCATTTATGATGTGGTTGGATCAAAGCCCTGGGGAAGTCTGACTGCTGATGTAGCTGCGCATGAAATGAGAGTGAGAAGCTGTAAAGATGTCTTACACATTGGAACATGGAACGTACGAAGCATGAACCAAGGGAAGTTGGAGGTGGTCAAGAATGAAATGGAACGTGTACAACTTGATCTGTTGGGTGTCAGCGAACTGAAATGGACTGGCATGGGGCACTTTGCATCAGATGATCACATGGTCTACTATGCTGGAAATGAAAGACAAAGAAGAAATGGTGTTGCATTTATAATAAAGAAGAAACTTGCAAGAACTGTAATGAAATACAATGCAGTCAGCGAACGCTTAATCTCTATTCGTCTACGAGGATTGCCTATCAACACAACTATAATTCAAGTATATGCCCCAACAACAGCTGCAGAAGAGAATGAAATTGAATAGTTCTATGAACAAGTACAAGCTGAAAATGACAAAACATGCAAACAGGATATCCGGATAGTCATGGGTGACTGGAACGCAAAAGTTGGCAACAAAGAAGAAGGCAAAGTAGTTGGAAAATATGGAGTTGGCAGCAGAAATGAAGCTGGAGAAAGACTGATAGAATTCTGCAAGACCAATGATCTATTCATCTCAAACACCTTCTTCCAGCAACACAAGCGGTGACTGTACACATGGACTTCACCGAATGGATTATATAAAAATCAAATTGACTACATGTGTGGAAGTCAACGATGGAAAAGCTCTGTAACATCAACAAAGACAAAACCTGGAGCTGACTGTGGTACAGATCATCAACTACTAGTATGCAAACTCAAGCTAAAGTTGAAAAAGAGCAAACCACTCATGAATGCAGCAAAATATGACCTTGAGAATATACCACTGGAATTTAAAGACTGCCTGCAAAATCGATTTGCTGCTTTAGATACAAATGACAGAGCTTCGGAAGAGTTATGGAATGACATCAAGAAGGTTGTGTTGGAAGAAAGCGAGAAGTCTCTACAAAAGGTGAAAAAGCAAAAATGGCCAAAATGGATGACGGAAGAAACTCTGAAAATTGCCCAGAAACGCAGAGAAGCTAAAGCCAGAGGAGAAAGAAAGACAATCGCAGAACTCAACAGATTTCCAACGTGCAGCAAGACAGGACAAGGAAAAGTACTACAATGACACTTGCAAGGAAATAGAAGCAAAAACTATTAGAGGAAGAACAAGATCGGCTTTCCTAAAGCTACAAGAGTTAAAGAAAAAGTTCCAGCCTCGAATTGGAATGTTACAAGATGCTCAAGGTTCTATGTTGAATGATGCTGAGAAGATCAAGAAAAGGTGGAAGGAATATACAGAGTTTTTATATGATAAAGATCAAGTGGACCAACAGCCGTTTCAACCTGTACCTTATGATCGGGAACCATTGGTGATGAAAGAAGAAGTTGAAGCAGCATTGAAAGCCTTATCAAAGAACAAAGCACCAGGCATTGATAGCATTCCCATAGAAGTATTGCAACAATCTGATGCAGCTGTTACCGTACTCACAAGGCTCTGCCAAGAAATATGGAAGACAACATCATGGCCAACTGCCTGGAAAAGATCTGTGTTTATACCAATACTAAAGAAAGGTGATCCAACTGACTGAAAATTATCGCACAATCACTCTGATCCCACATGCCAGCAAAATTCTACTGAAGATTCAAAAGAGACTACAACCATACCTGGAACAAGAACTACCTGAAGTGCAAGCAGGGTTCAGGAAAGGGCAAGGAACGAGAGACATCATTGCGGATGTGAGATGGATCCTTGAAAAAACTAAAGAATACCAAAAGGATATCTATTTGTGCTTTATCGACTATAGCAAGGCTTTTGACTGTGTAAACCATGAGAAACTCTGGGCCACATTAAGAAGCATGGGTATACCAGAACACCTGATCGTTCTCTTGCGCAATCTGTACATTGATCAAGAAGCAGCAGTTCGAACGGAACAAGGAGAAACAGAATAGTTTAAAATAAGCAAAGATGTAAGACAAGGCTGCGTACTTTCCCCCTACCTGTTTAATTATATGCAGAACAAATCATCAGAGAAGCAGGATTGTATGAAGACAACAAAGGTGTGAAGATTGGTGGAAGATTCATCAACAACCTTCGCTATGCTGATGATACCACATTACTGGCTGAAAGTGAAGATGATCTGAAACATTTGCTTCTCACAATCAAAGAACATAGTCTCAAAATGGGCCTGCACCTTAATGTAAAGAAGACAAAGATCATGACAACTGGCATAATCAACAGGTTCATCATTGAAGCAGAAGAAATTGAAATTGTGAACAACTTAAACCTACTTGTATCAACTATCAATAAAGAAGCAACAAGCAGTCAAGAAATCAGACGATGCATTGCTCTTGGCAGAATGGCTATGAAAGACCTAGATAAGATTCTCAAGAGCAGAGATGTCTCTCTCCATACAAAGATTCGACTTGTTCAAGCCATGGTATTTTCAATAGCATCATATGGATGTGAAAGCTGGACAGTGAAAAAGATAGACAGGAAGAAAATTGATGCCTTTGAATTATGGTGCTGGCGGCGAATACTGTGTATACCATGGACTGCCCGAAGAACAAACCAGTCGGTACTAGAGGAGATCAAACCTAAGCTTTCTTTAGAAGCTCAGATGACAAGACTTCGACTTTCATACTTTGGACACATCCTGCGAAGAGAGAGATCATTAGAAAAAGACATTATGCTTGGCAAGATAGGTCAACGCAAAAGAGGAAGGCCAGCAATGTGATGGATCAATACAATAACAGCAGCTACGGGTACCAGTCTGTCAACAATGAGCCGCCTGACTGAAGACCCAACACAATTTAGGATAGCTATCCAGAGGGTCGCTATGAGTCGACTCCGACTCGATGGCACTTAACAACAACATGCACTCAAGGGTTGTGGTCTTCTCAAGAGAAGACACAACTAATCAACCTCTTAGAGCTCCGGGCGATACGCCTAGCTCTTCAAACCTTCTCTCATGTTCTCTTACATCAGTCTGTCTTAGTACAAACAGACGAGGTGGCTATGTTCTACGTGAAGAAGCAGGGAGGGACGTGGTCCTGCATCCTGTGTCAAGAGACACTGGACCTCTGTTCCTTTGCAATCCAACAGGGGATGTCTCTCAAAGCAGTTTACCTGCCAGGTCAGAAGAACTGTCTAGCAGACAAGCTAAGCAGAAGTCTCCAACCTCATGAGTGGCAACTGAATCAGGAAGTAGCCCAGCAGATCTTTCATTGCTGGGGGCATCCGACCATAGAGCTCTTTGTCAGTCCGCAGAATCATTAGTTGCCCAACCTTTGCTCCAGACAGCCACACCCCCAAAGGATTGCTGCAGATGCTTTTCTAATCTCCTGGTAAGTGGGCCTCCTGTATGTGTTTTCTCCCACGCCTCTAGTGGCCCGAACCCTATTCAAAATCCTTCGAGACAAGGCCTCGGTCATCTTGATAGCCCCCAGATGGCCAAGACAACCTTGGTTTCCGCTTCTCCTCCAGCTGGCAGTGGACACCCCACTTCCTCTGGGGACGCAGCCCGACCTCCTGTCCTTACACTCCATCCTTAGGTCCCTCAACCTGATGGCATGGCTGCTGAAAGGGGGTAGGGCTGTCTCCTCTACTCCTACCTAAGGATGTGGAAGAAGTGTTGCTTTCCTCCAGGAGGCAATCCACTAGGAAGTCCTACGCTTTCAAGTGGCGCAGGTTTGAGGTATGGTGTAAACAGCGCAGTGAAAATCCTATCTCCAGGAACGAGCAGGAATGTAGTCTTCACATATGGGTATCGTCGGTACCGACGGAGCCTGCGCGGGAACGCTCCCCAGCGTCCAATTAGAAAGCTTTTGGGAGCATCCCACAGCACCTACATGCTGCCTTACCGCCTTTCCCAACTGCCTCTCTTCGTTTTCCGTGGAGCCAGCAGGTCGTCGTTCTTGTCACCGCAGAAAATATTTCCTTATTCTCCTTCTTTTTGTGGTCGCGTCTGCCTTCCTCAACGTTATACCGGTACCGCCGGTTCTTCTTTGTTTATTTAAAAATATATATATATAGTATATTTTTCCAAACTTTTCTTTTTCAGGTGCACGTGCCATTTTGGGCCTTAGGCCCAATATTTCCTCCACTATGGAAAAACCCGCTTCGGGTTTCAAAAGTGCACCAAGTGTGGTGGTACCATCTCCGTCACCGACACCCATGAGTGGTGTCTTAAATGTTTAGGTCCTGACCACTCCATCTCGGAGTGTATGGCTTGTGCCATGATGTCCAAGAGGGGTCGACAAAACCGAGCTGCTAAGCTCAGCACCCTTTTTCCCTCCGATGCTGCTTCTGTGGCATCGACGTCTTCCAGGGTTTCGTCTTCCTCCCATGGATCTCAGGTAACTAAACATAAGTCTGGCCGGTCCTCAAAGGGTAGATCTCCTTCCAAGCATCGAGATGCCTCTGGCGTTGCCCTTGAGAGTTCTGTACCGGCAAAATTGCCCCGGCGGGAGGCTTCGGCTTCCAAAGCATTATCTGGGCTCCAGGATGTTCTCAACCTCGACAGAACTACTGGTGCCATGCTCTGGGGTACCGGCTGCTTTCTCCGGTACTGATACCCAGGTATCAGCAGCGTCGATAGACCAGAGGTTCCAGGCTATTGAACGCAGTCTGGCGGCTCTCCTTGCAGCATCGATACCCTCGGAACCGCGTCAGACACTTCAACCGGCACCGACTCCGGCACCGGTACCGACAGCATCGACATCGGCGTCTGCTTTGCCGGCACCCAGTCATGCTATGCTTTCCGGTACCGATACACCGGTACCGATTCCCCCTCGGTACCGACTTCGGTCGATATGGGTATCGTGCTCTACAAGAGCATCCGGACAGATGGTACTTTGAATCTTCGGAGGAGTCTGAGTATTCTGACAGCTCTGTCGGTACCAGAATACTTCTCCCGGAGGAGCCTTCCTCTCTTAAACGTAGGATGTCTCCTCCAGAAGATATTTCCTTTCAGGATTTTATCAGGGAGGTGTCTCGTGGTTTGTCTATTACTGTGGCTCCCGAAACAGAGCCCAGGGCAAAGGAGTTGGAGATTCTACAATATCCCAAGGCTCCTAAAGAGGCAGCTACTTTGCCTATCCATGAGATCTTACATGATCTCATGCTAAGAATGTGGGAAACACTTCTTACCACCTCTCCTCACTCTCGTAGACTGGATACCATGTATCGAGTCCCTCCTTGTCCTGATTTCCAGAAGACTCAGCTTCCTCACCACTCTATTGCAGTGGAATCAACTATGAAAAGGATCAGGAGTGCAAAGAGGCATGCCTCTAATCCTCCGGGACGTGAGTGCAGAACTTTGGATGCCTTTGGACATCGTACTTTCCAGGCTTCCATGCTTTCTGCCAGGATCAGTTCCTATATTTTATATATGGGAATGTTCCTTAAAGAAGTCATAGGAGATTTGGAGATTTTAAGCCCTCTCCTTCCTGATAAGAGGCAGGATTTTCTCACACTGGTTAAACATGCTCAGGATGTTTCTAAGTTTGTCAATCGTGCAGCTTTTGACTGTTTTGAGTGCATAAGCAGAACCTCTGCCATTGCCATAGGTGTACGTAGAATTGCCTGGGTCCAGGCATCCGATTTGGAGCTCTGGGTGCAGGACAAACTGGACAATATCCCTTGTACAGGTGAGAATCTATTCGGAAAAAATTGGCAAGAGAAAGCCAATGAATTAGATGCTGACAACTGCACTTTGGATAGATTATCCAAAGCCACAGCTGATCCTGCAAGGAAGAAATCTTTCAAGAAACCATTCTTCTCCAAGAAGAGGAGGTTTTATCCCTCTTATTCCCACTTTCTGTGCATGCCCCCTCCCACAACGGTAAGACAGTTCAATTCTCAGACCTCTCTCATCAACCTGTTAGATCAAGAGGTCACTATGCTTCTTGCCCAAGGGGCAATAGAAGAAGTACCCATTCATCAGCAGGGTACAGGGTTATCTCCAGGAACAAGCAGGAATAAGTCATCACATATGGGTACGTCGGTACCGACGGAGCCCGCGCGGGAAAGCTCCCCAGCTTTTCAGATTAAAAGCTTTTGGGGCCTCCCACTGCACATGCGCGCTGCCTTCCCGCCTTCCTGACCAGCTCTCGTCAGTTTCTTTTTTTCCGCGGAGCCAGCAGGTCGTGTTCCTGTCACCGCTGAAGAAATAGTTAATTTTATTGTTTTCTTTAGACCGCGTACCTGCCTTCCCCATTCTGAAACCGGTACTGCCGGTCTCTTTCTTTCTTTTGAAAAAAAAAAAATATATATTTTTTTCTTTTCTTCAGCACAGCTTGGTACTTTGTTAGGCCTTCAGGCCTACACAAATTCTCCTCATGGAGAAGCCAGTTCCTGGTTTTAAAAAGTGTACCAAGTGCAGTGCTGTCATTCCTCTTACAGACACCCATGAATGGTGTCTTAAATGTTTAGGACCTGACCATTCCATACCGGACTGCCCATCCTGCTCCCAGATGTCGAAACGTGGATTGCAGAACCGGGCCAACAAGTTCCATGTGCTGTTTCCTTCAGAAGCATCACAGTCATCCAGGTCTTCCTCTCCGGATGGATCTCAGGTAACCAAAACTCCAGTGGGCAAATCCTCTAAAAGCAAATCTCTTTCTAAAGATCGAGAGGCTCTCAATTCTGAGTTCGAGGATTCTGCCCAGGCCAAAAAACCCCGGCGGGAGGTTCCGGCCTCCAAAGCAATCATGGGGTCACAGGTTGACATCGATGGCACGTCCTCGACAGATCACCTGTTGTACTGCTCTGGGGTACCGGCCCATACCGGTACCGACATCCAGGCAGCAGTGGCGTCTATGGGCACTACTGTCCAAGTCATGCAGCAGGCCATTCTTGCTTTTATTAATGCTGCTACGCCCTCTGTACCGCAGCCAGCGGTACCGGGTCCGGTTCCGGTAATGGCTTCCATACCGGAACCGAGGCCATCGTCTTCCAAACGCAGATCGGTTCCGCATGCCGGATCCGGGCTTTTGCCCGGTACCGATCCCATACCCGGTACGCCCGATGTCGATACCGAACGGTATGCGTATCGTGCGTTGGAAGCACATAGAGGATACTCTGCTTCTTCAGAGGATTTTAAACTCCTCTGATGATTCTGATGAGTTCTCCCTTGATCTTCCTGAGGAGCCTTCTTCTCCTAACAGGAGAATGTCTCCACCAGAGGATTTGTCCTTTCAGGACTTCATCATAGAAATGGCTAAAGGTCTTTCTATTGCTTCATCTTCTGAAAAGGAACCCAGATCAAAGAAACTGGATATTTTAGGATACTCTAAGTCTCCTAAAGAGGCAGTCACCCTGCCTATCCATGAAATCCTTCAAGAACACTTGATGGACTTATGGGAGGCTCCTCTAACATTGTCTCCTTCTCGCAGGTTGGACACCATGTACCGTGTCCCCCCTTCTCCTGGTTTCCAAAAAACCCAGTTGCCTCACCATTCTATTGTGGTGAAGTCTGCAATGAAGAAGATAAAGAGTACCAAAAGGCACTCTTCTACTCCTCCAGGGCGAGAATGTAAGACTCTAGACTCTTTTGGCAGGAAAATTTTCCAGGCTACTATGCTTATAGCCAGGATTAATTCCTATAGTCTTTACATGGGCATGTTTCTCAGTGAAATCGCTCTAAAAGTTCGGCATTTTGCCCCCTTTATCCCCGAGGATAAGAGGGAGCAGTTCATTTCCTTAGTGAAACACCTTTTGGATATTTCAAAGTTCTCCAACAGGGCAGCTTTTGATTCCTTTGAGGGTGCTGGTAGGGCTTCTGGCATTGCTATAGCAGCCCGACGTCTTGCTTGGCTCCAGGCTTCTGATCTAGAACCTTGGGTCCTAGATGGCTTACGAAATCTGCCCTGTACAGGTGAGAACTTATTTGGTGAGGAGTGGCAAATTAAGGCCACTCAAATGGATGCAGAAAATGCCACCTTAGATAGACTTTCTAAGTCTACCTCCACTCCTGCCAAGAAGAAGTCTTTTAAGAGGCCTTATTACAAGAAGTCCAGATTTTCCACAAATACTGGCCAACAATCCTCTCAGCCTCGTTTTGCTGCTAAACGTCAGCAACCTAAACAGGCAAGGTCAAAGCCTGCGGCGTCTGCTACGCCTCAGCAGGCTCCACCCCCTCAGGGGTTTTGACTTGCCCCTAGAGAACTTAACTTTTCTGGCTCTAGAACAACCAGAGCCCCTCACCATACCCGGAAGGTTAGCTCACTTTGCTCCCAGATGGGAGCAAATTACATCAGAGCAATGGACCCTCTCTATCATCAGAGAGGGTTACAAACTCCATTTTTCCGACCTTCCTCCTTATACTATGGTGAGGCAGTTCAATTCTCCCCCATCTCTCCTGGCCCTCTTGGGTCAGGAAGTCTCCTCCCTCCTTGCCCAGGGGGCAATAGAGGAGGTCCCTCTTCTTCAACAGGGGACGGGATTCTACTCCCCTTATTTTCTAATACCAAAGAAGACAGAGGGCTTCAGACCAATTCTGGATCTGAGAGAATTGAACAAATTTCTTTTCAAGGAGAAATTCAAAATGCTTTCTCTGGGCATTCTCCTTCCATACCTTCAGAGTCAGGATTGGCTTTGTTCTCTAGACCTAAAGGATGCGTATACACACATACTCATCCACCCATCCCACAGAAAATACCTTTGATTTCTGTTTCAGGGAAAACATTTCCAGTACAGAGTACTCCCCTTCGGTCTAGCCTCTGCTCCAAGAGTGTTCACCAAATGCATGGCAGTCGTAGCTGCCTTTCTAAGAGGCCTGGGAATTTTCATATTCCCATACCTGGACGACTGGCTCATCCGAGCTCCCTCTCAGTCCCAGGCCCAAATTTCCCTGGACCGCACAAGGCGTCTTCTGCAGTATCTAGGACTGGTAGTAAACCTTCCCAAGTCTCAACTAATCCCTACTCAGTCTCTCGAGTTCATAGGGGCCCAGTTAGACACCATCACTGCAAGGGCCTACCTGCCTCAGGTCAGGGCCCAACGCCTGCTGAGTTTGGCCTCCCAAGCTCAGTCCAGCAGTCATTTGACAGCCCGGGAAATGCTGCGACTTCTGGGCCACATGGCCTCCACGGTACATGTGGTGCCCTACGCTAGTCTGCATATGAGAGCAGCTCAATGGACCTTGGCCACCCAGTGGACTCAAGCATCTGGAGCGCTCTCCGACCAAATACTCACCTCAAGCGTCTATTTTGGTCCCTCCAATGGTGGACATCCACCAAGAATCTGTTGTTGGGGGCCCCCTTCCAACCTTTGTTGCCCCAAGCAACCCTCACAACAGATGCCTCCCAGACAGGGTGGGGAGCTCATCTTCAGAACCTCTCCACTCAGGGCACTTGGTCTCCACAGGAGGCCACCCTTCATATCAACCTCCTGGAACTGCGAGCAATTTACCTTGCCCTCAAGGTCTTCTATACCCTCCTTGTCAACCTGACTTTCCTAGTTCAGACAGACAATCAGGTAGCCATGTTCTATATAAACAAACAAGGAGGGACAGGCTCTCTGTCGCTTTGCAACGAAGCTCTCAGAATATGGGCCTTCGCCAGAGAGCATATTCACCTTCTTGCAGTGTATCTTCCAGGAGTTCAAAACTCTCGTGCAGACAGACTCAGTCGAGTTCTGCTTCCACACGAATGGTCCCTACATATGGACCAGATACGCAGAATCTTTCAGGAATGGGGGACCCCGGACATAGACCTCTTTGCAAGTCCGTGGAATGCCAAACTTCCCCGGTTCTGTTCCAGAACTCAGTGTCAGGGAGCTCAGGCCCACGATGCCTTCCTCCTGCATTGGGGTCAGGAATTCCTCTATGCCTTTCCGCCCATTCCTCTAATATCCAAGACTCTGTTCAAGCTCCAGAGGGATCACGGGACTATGATCCTCATAGCTCCCCGCTGGCCACGCCAGGTGTGGTTCCCTCTACTTCTGCATCTCTCCCAGGGATCCTCCCTGGACCTGGGAGCTGCGCCAGACCTTCTGTCTCAGGAGGAGGGGACTTTGTGGCACCCAAACCCCAAATCCCTACATCTCAGAGCTTGGTTACTGAAGGCCTAAGTCTTTAATCTTTCTCAACCTGTGACAGATATCCTTCATGCCTCTAGGAAACCTTCCACGAGGCGTTCTTATGCTTTCAAATGGAAACGTTTTTCCATTTGGTGTGCTCAGCAGGGTCTTGACCCTCTAGCACTTCCTTTGAATTCCCTTTTGGACTATCTCCTGCATCTTTCAAATGCAGGCCTTAAGACAAATTCAGTAAGGGTCCATTTGAGTGCTATTGCAGCATCCTTAAAACCTATAAATGGACAACCTGTCTCCTCTCATCCTCTTGTTGCACGTTTCATGAGAGGCCTGACTCTAACTAAACCTCCCATCCGCCCTCCTCCGGTAGCATGGGATTTGAACCTAGTTCTAGGTCAGCTTATGAAGCCACCTTTTGAGCCTTTGGACTCTACCTCCTTCAAATTTCTTTCCTGGAAGGTTGTTTTCCTTATTGCAGTCACTTCGGCTCGCCGCATCAGTGAACTGCAGGCTTTAGTGGCTCATCCACCTTATACTAGGTTTCATCATGATAAGGTGGTCCTTAGGACGAATCCCCACTTTATGCCCAAAGTGGTCTCGCCTTTTCATCTTAATCAAGAGGTATATCTACCTGTCTTTTTCCCGGCTCCTCATGCATCCAGTGCAGAGAGGAACCTTCATACTTTGGATTGTAAAAGAGCTCTTGCCTTTTACCTCAACAGGACTCAACCACATCGAAAGTCTTCCCAACTTTTCGTGGCTTTGATCCTTCTCATTTGGGACTTCCAGTCACCAAGCGTACACTTTCCAATTGGATCGCTCAGTGTATTTCTTTTGCTTACCAGAGTAAGAACATTTCTATGGAGGGCCATGTCACAGCTCACAATGTGAGAGCCATGGCCACTTCTATGGCTCATCTTCACTCTGTGTCCATAGATCAGATCTGTCGAGCAGCCACTTGGGCCTCGATTCATACCTTCACAGCCCATTACTGCTTGGACAAGGACTCCCGCCGGGATGCCTTGTTTGGTCAGGCTATCCTCAAACACCTGTTCCATACTTAAACAACTCCTGCCCACCCTTCCCTGGATGGATGCCTGAGATCCATGCGAAGATGGTTTACCCTTGGAGGGGGAGCGCCCAGGCATCTTAGCTAGGGAGTCCCCATATGTGATGACTTATTCCTGCTTGTTCCTGGAGATAGCACAGTTACTTACCTGTAACAGGTGATCTATGGGAACAGCAGGAATTAGTCATCACAACCCACCCACCTCCCCTAGGAGTTGTATCTCTATCTATCTTCCTGTCCTCTCTCTCTATTGTCTCAGCTTTAAACTCGAACTGACGAGAGCTGGTCAGGAAGGCGGGGAAGGCAGCGCGCATGTGCAGTGGGAGGCCCCAAAAGCTTTTAATCTGAAAAGCTGGGGAGCTTTCCCGCGCGGGCTCCGTCGGTACCGACATACCCATATGTGATGACTAATTCCTGCTGTTCCCAGAGATCACCTGTTACAGGTAAGTAACTGTGCTTTACTCCCCCTATTTCCTTATCCCAAAGAAAACAGGGGGACATCGACCTATTTTGGACCTCAGAGAATTGAACAAATTCCTGTTCAAAGAGAAATTCAAGATTTCTCTGGGAACTCTGCTGCTGCCATAGCAGCCTTTGCAGATTCAGGAATTGGGCTTTTGTTCCATCACTCAGGAGGTGGCTCAAGACTGTCCATTACCGTGCATGTTCCTAGGCCAACCAATCTCACAGAAAGTGCCTATCGTGCTCTCACTTTTTCAAATAAGCACTACCAGTACGGGCTCTTCCTTCTTCGGCCATGGGCCCTCTTCCGCCCAGAGTATGTTCACCTGCACATAGCCATTTGCCGCCATGTAGTGTGTTCCTCCATAAAAAAGAAAAAAAACCGCAGCATTTGTCTCTGCGTTCGCATACTAAGGACGAAGTAGGTTACGTTCTTCTCCTCCGAGATACTCTACTAGATCAATCGACTGTTTACAGCAGGATACTCTTTAGTCCCCTCCAGAGGTAACATGTAGGCCTAGACTACCTCTATCAACTCCTGCATCAATGCTTATCCTTTCAGATTGTAAATTGCTCATGCTAGCTCACTAAATAGCTACTTCTACTCAATATATACGTCAACTCCCTCCTCGATCTCTGAGAGTTCATATCAGCTATGCTGAGATACCAAAGAAGCTACTGCCTATCTTCCTCATACCAAAGAGAACTTGACCAGTTGCCTTCTTCTATATGACATTGAGTGAAAGAAAGCAGTTCGCATATCTCATCTGTCAGTCGCTAAAGCCTCAGCTCATCATGCGCAAGAAAAAGGTTACAACTACTAGGTCACATGCTCTACTCGTGCTTGTGTGTCGCCTATAGCGAGCGCCTCAATAATATGAGAGCCGCCCTAGTGGCTATTTGGGCGAAACGCAGTGGACCCAGGCTCGGTGCCTGTCAGACAATAGTCAAACTCAAGCCGCCATTGCTTTTGTTCCCTCAAATGTGGACAGGTCCCAATCAGAGTAACCTGTTGCTTGTAGAATGACCCGCTAACATTGTATCTTCGCCCTTTTCAACCGCAGCCTGTTCTCACCCTACGCCATACCTTTCCTCTTAGCAACTCTCACTAACAGTATCGTTCACGATTTTGGTCTGGGAGGCTCATCTGCAAGACCTTACTCACCCAATGCAACTCTGGACCTCCGCGCACTCTACAGGATACTCATCTACAATATCAATCTCTAGAGCTCATCACATATACTTGCCCTTGCTCTTCGACTTGATATACGCATCTCAGCTCACTACAAGTACAGTCCTCTTCATCTGCGCATCAAGTAGCCTGTTCTAAGCTGCATAGTAACGTCAGCTGAGATACTATGGCTCTGCACTTTGCAACAACGCTTTGGACTATGGGGCACGCTCCCGAGAGCATCAACTTCTCTCCTGGCAGTGTATCTTCCCGGCATACAAAACTCATTGGCAGACCGACTGTCGAGTACCTCTGCTTCCACCAACGAATGCGCCCCTCTGCAGTCAGACC